>OU744727.1:56204686-57627306 GCA_916613615.1 Steromphala cineraria | reverse complement strand
GCCGTCATTATGCCCTTTTCAATTAAGGGAAGGTACACTTGCTTGTACCTACCTACGCACCCACCCGTGCCTTTGGTCTTGAAACTAAATCTTGACCATAAAGGCTTTCAAAGTGTGTAGTCCACTTGCACGATTTGTTCTCAGTCCCAAACAAAGAGTTTAATTGACAATTAGAAGAGCTTTTCTTCACATAGCTTTTTCTTCTAAAATAAGTATTGTTGAATGTACACAATTTCATTGTTATTTAAATGTATCAAATCTATCAGTGTAAAGTTTTTCTATTTTCCCCCCAAAATTAACTAACGGCACTCACCGTGCAGCATTCCTATCTGCCGAACCATTAGAGACATTTCAAAATTGATTTTACCATTGTTAAGAGGAGAGATTTGTCTTTATTGGCATACATTATTTCTTGATGAGCATGAAAAAGTAAAGAAACGGTGAGCGATGCGACATCTGCCGCAAATATGAAGCTTAATCTAAAAATAATTAGATAATTTAGCTTATGAGTCATTTACTGTGAACAATTTTATAATGAAGTACTACACAAAAGGTTTTTGTCTTCAACAAGCGTAGCCATCGATGTATAGTATGTTTTCCTAGTGTTTTATTGCCAATGAAGTACAATTTTTCAATCATTCTTATATGAGAATCAGTCAAAACGCAAATAGGATTGACCACATTTAAATGCTCCGAATTTCAATGTTAATGTTTAATCTAATTTTGATGAGATTTATCGCAGATTGTATGATCTTTTCGCTTTCTAATGATATATGGAACAATGATTTGTCTCCTGTCACTGATGAGTAACGATTTTTTAAACATACCTATATCGTTTGCATTCAAAACGAAAGCAGAATTGACAATATTCAAAGGGCCGTAACTCAATGTAAAACAAATATAGGAATTTACTGTTAAATTTTAAAAAAATCTATAGGCTTTTGGCTTCTATATGATGTATAGAACAAAGCGTTATCGTACGCCGTTGATTCGCTACGATATTTCAAACATACCCACCAAAACACCACATTTCCAAAATGCACAGTTTGACCTCTGACCCTGACCGGAAATGACTGTTCGCGAGCAATTTTATTCTTTTATCTTAAAGGGCTTGCCAATGTCTAACTCTCATGCAAAAATCATAAAATTCTATGGTCTGGGTTTTGAGTTATCTGCCCTTGAAGTTTGCGATTTTTACATTTTGGTCAACTTTGAAAAATCACAGCAAGAAAAGTATTAAAGTTAGAACTTTGTAGAAGTCAAATTCAGAACTACAATGCTTCAGCTACATTGAGTATAAATTTCAGCTCTCTAGTGCAAGTATCTTCAGAGAAGAAGTTTCTCAAAGGTGGGTGGGGTCGGCAATGGTCGAAAATGCACTAAATCCAAGATGGCGGCCAAACCACGTGACCTACGAATTTTCCATGATTTGGTTTTTTGCAGCATTTTTGATTGCGCACATTTTTAAAAAAAAATTAGGTCTCTAAGTGCATTTTGAAAAAAAAATCAATGTTAAATTTTCGATTTTGGAATCGAACTGGACCTTTAATGTATGGACCGATTTGGCCCAAAAGCTTATTGTCGCCATTCCACAACAAGGTCTACCAGCATGTGAAATTTGGCTTTGATAGCATCAGCCGTTTGGGCTGAATCCTGCTCACAAAATTCTGGGAACAATAAAAATAATAAACACGCCAATAACAATAAGGATTCAGCTTTTCAAGCTGAATCCTTAAATATAGTCGCAAAGCGACGACAAACGGATTCAGCGATGTATGGTGATGATATGTATGACAAATATTTGCAATACATGTATGTATGAAGTCAATAGTTCGTTCAGACGAATTTTAAAAGTCACGATTTCAGTATTAACAAGGCCAAAAAGACTCTGTCAATTGCAAACGTAAATGTCATATTGAACAAGGACTGCCGCGGCAGTACTTAGCTCTTCAAGACATCCTGTTTGACCTTCACAGAGTGTTTGACCTTCACATGACGTATTTTTCTGAGATTTAAAAAGTAACTAATACATTATCAAAATGACCAGATTTCACTTGATACTCAACGTTTAGGCCTGTGTTTGTGTATGTACTTTGATAGACATTAATTTCAAATTCGAATCCAAAATCAATTTGCATAAAAATATATATTTCATGCCATTTAACTGTAATGTGACCAAAATATGTTCTACCTAAGCAAAAAAATAACAAGTTAGATCTGCAAAAGTTTGTTGGCTCAAGCGGGACTTGAACCCTAAAAGTTAGCATCTTGGTTTCACTGGACCAGCGAGTCGGCTGTGATTTGAATGGAATTTTAGCACTAAGACTTTGGATTCACGAAGGCAAAACAAACAATCTCGCATCCGAGAATGAATTCATTGTATGGAGGGGTGCTTTTCAGCGTTTTGAGCTGTTTGATGTGTTGTTTGAGGTCAGAGCGTGCTTTTGACCATTTCGAGCTCCTTGGTGTGTTGTTTTAGGTCGAAAATACGATGTCTAGCGAGGCTAGCGCTGTTCTGAGTTCAGAGAACGTTGTAGCGACGTCTTCCGGTGTCCCGTGGCCGTATGCACGGATTTAGTGACCAAAATCGAATGTACATGACTGGACAGCGTGTTTGCATGAAATGTCTACAAGCACAAAGTGTAGAACATGCGGCCGGGAGGAAATGCATATTTCAAAGTTCAGGAGGACGACAGGCATTTTGGAAAAAAGAGTTAATCGAGGACGTCACACCCTTGCCAGTGGAATCTGCCGAGCATTTAGGCAGGAATCAGGACGGCCTCCCTTTATCTAATGACCAAGAGCCCAAGAGCCCAAGAGCTGATAGTGGCCGTCATTATGCCCTTTTCAATTAAGGGAAGGTACACTTGCTTGTACCTACCTACGCACCCACCCGTGCCTTTGGTCTTGAAACTAAATCTTGACCATAAAGGCTTTCAAAGTGTGTAGTCCACTTGCACGATTTGTTCTCAGTCCCAAACAAAGAGTTTAATTGACAATTAGAAGAGCTTTTCTTCACATAGCTTTTTCTTCTAAAATAAGTATTGTTGAATGTACACAATTTCATTGTTATTTAAATGTATCAAATCTATCAGTGTAAAGTTTTTCTATTTTCCCCCCAAAATTAACTAACGGCACTCACCGTGCAGCATTCCTATCTGCCGAACCATTAGAGACATTTCAAAATTGATTTTACCATTGTTAAGAGGAGAGATTTGTCTTTATTGGCATACATTATTTCTTGATGAGCATGAAAAAGTAAAGAAACGGTGAGCGATGCGACATCTGCCGCAAATATGAAGCTTAATCTAAAAATAATTAGATAATTTAGCTTATGAGTCATTTACTGTGAACAATTTTATAATGAAGTACTACACAAAAGGTTTTTGTCTTCAACAAGCGTAGCCATCGATGTATAGTATGTTTTCCTAGTGTTTTATTGCCAATGAAGTACAATTTTTCAATCATTCTTATATGAGAATCAGTCAAAACGCAAATAGGATTGACCACATTTAAATGCTCCGAATTTCAATGTTAATGTTTAATCTAATTTTGATGAGATTTATCGCAGATTGTATGATCTTTTCGCTTTCTAATGATATATGGAACAATGATTTGTCTCCTGTCACTGATGAGTAACGATTTTTTAAACATACCTATATCGTTTGCATTCAAAACGAAAGCAGAATTGACAATATTCAAAGGGCCGTAACTCAATGTAAAACAAATATAGGAATTTACTGTTAAATTTTAAAAAAATCTATAGGCTTTTGGCTTCTATATGATGTATAGAACAAAGCGTTATCGTACGCCGTTGATTCGCTACGATATTTCAAACATACCCACCAAAACACCACATTTCCAAAATGCACAGTTTGACCTCTGACCCTGACCGGAAATGACTGTTCGCGAGCAATTTTATTCTTTTATCTTAAAGGGCTTGCCAATGTCTAACTCTCATGCAAAAATCATAAAATTCTATGGTCTGGGTTTTGAGTTATCTGCCCTTGAAGTTTGCGATTTTTACATTTTGGTCAACTTTGAAAAATCACAGCAAGAAAAGTATTAAAGTTAGAACTTTGTAGAAGTCAAATTCAGAACTACAATGCTTCAGCTACATTGAGTATAAATTTCAGCTCTCTAGTGCAAGTATCTTCAGAGAAGAAGTTTCTCAAAGGTGGGTGGGGTCGGCAATGGTCGAAAATGCACTAAATCCAAGATGGCGGCCAAACCACGTGACCTACGAATTTTCCATGATTTGGTTTTTTGCAGCATTTTTGATTGCGCACATTTTTTAAAAAAAATTAGGTCTCTAAGTGCATTTTGAAAAAAAAATCAATGTTAAATTTTCGATTTTGGAATCGAACTGGACCTTTAATGTATGGACCGATTTGGCCCAAAAGCTTATTGTCGCCATTCCACAACAAGGTCTACCAGCATGTGAAATTTGGCTTTGATAGCATCAGCCGTTTGGGCTGAATCCTGCTCACAAAATTCTGGGAACAATAAAAATAATAAACACGCCAATAACAATAAGGATTCAGCTTTTCAAGCTGAATCCTTAAATATAGTCGCAAAGCGACGACAAACGGATTCAGCGATGTATGGTGATGATATGTATGACAAATATTTGCAATACATGTATGTATGAAGTCAATAGTTCGTTCAGACGAATTTTAAAAGTCACGATTTCAGTATTAACAAGGCCAAAAAGACTCTGTCAATTGCAAACGTAAATGTCATATTGAACAAGGACTGCCGCGGCAGTACTTAGCTCTTCAAGACATCCTGTTTGACCTTCACAGAGTGTTTGACCTTCACATGACGTATTTTTCTGAGATTTAAAAAGTAACTAATACATTATCAAAATGACCAGATTTCACTTGATACTCAACGTTTAGGCCTGTGTTTGTGTATGTACTTTGATAGACATTAATTTCAAATTCGAATCCAAAATCAATTTGCATAAAAATATATATTTCATGCCATTTAACTGTAATGTGACCAAAATATGTTCTACCTAAGCAAAAAAATAACAAGTTAGATCTGCAAAAGTTTGTTGGCTCAAGCGGGACTTGAACCCTAAAAGTTAGCATCTTGGTTTCACTGGACCAGCGAGTCGGCTGTGATTTGAATGGAATTTTAGCACTAAGACTTTGGATTCACGAAGGCAAAACAAACAATCTCGCATCCGAGAATGAATTCATTGTATGGAGGGGTGCTTTTCAGCGTTTTGAGCTGTTTGATGTGTTGTTTGAGGTCAGAGCGTGCTTTTGACCATTTCGAGCTCCTTGGTGTGTTGTTTTAGGTCGAAAATACGATGTCTAGCGAGGCTAGCGCTGTTCTGAGTTCAGAGAACGTTGTAGCGACGTCTTCCGGTGTCCCGTGGCCGTATGCACGGATTTAGTGACCAAAATCGAATGTACATGACTGGACAGCGTGTTTGCATGAAATGTCTACAAGCACAAAGTGTAGAACATGCGGCCGGGAGGAAATGCATATTTCAAAGTTCAGGAGGACGACAGGCATTTTGGAAAAAAGAGTTAATCGAGGACGTCACACCCTTGCCAGTGGAATCTGCCGAGCATTTAGGCAGGAATCAGGACGGCCTCCCTTTATCTAATGACCAAGAGCCCAAGAGCCCAAGAGCTGATAGTGGCCGTCATTATGCCCTTTTCAATTAAGGGAAGGTACACTTGCTTGTACCTACCTACGCACCCACCCGTGCCTTTGGTCTTGAAACTAAATCTTGACCATAAAGGCTTTCAAAGTGTGTAGTCCACTTGCACGATTTGTTCTCAGTCCCAAACAAAGAGTTTAATTGACAATTAGAAGAGCTTTTCTTCACATAGCTTTTTCTTCTAAAATAAGTATTGTTGAATGTACACAATTTCATTGTTATTTAAATGTATCAAATCTATCAGTGTAAAGTTTTTCTATTTTCCCCCCAAAATTAACTAACGGCACTCACCGTGCAGCATTCCTATCTGCCGAACCATTAGAGACATTTCAAAATTGATTTTACCATTGTTAAGAGGAGAGATTTGTCTTTATTGGCATACATTATTTCTTGATGAGCATGAAAAAGTAAAGAAACGGTGAGCGATGCGACATCTGCCGCAAATATGAAGCTTAATCTAAAAATAATTAGATAATTTAGCTTATGAGTCATTTACTGTGAACAATTTTATAATGAAGTACTACACAAAAGGTTTTTGTCTTCAACAAGCGTAGCCATCGATGTATAGTATGTTTTCCTAGTGTTTTATTGCCAATGAAGTACAATTTTTCAATCATTCTTATATGAGAATCAGTCAAAACGCAAATAGGATTGACCACATTTAAATGCTCCGAATTTCAATGTTAATGTTTAATCTAATTTTGATGAGATTTATCGCAGATTGTATGATCTTTTCGCTTTCTAATGATATATGGAACAATGATTTGTCTCCTGTCACTGATGAGTAACGATTTTTTAAACATACCTATATCGTTTGCATTCAAAACGAAAGCAGAATTGACAATATTCAAAGGGCCGTAACTCAATGTAAAACAAATATAGGAATTTACTGTTAAATTTTAAAAAAATCTATAGGCTTTTGGCTTCTATATGATGTATAGAACAAAGCGTTATCGTACGCCGTTGATTCGCTACGATATTTCAAACATACCCACCAAAACACCACATTTCCAAAATGCACAGTTTGACCTCTGACCCTGACCGGAAATGACTGTTCGCGAGCAATTTTATTCTTTTATCTTAAAGGGCTTGCCAATGTCTAACTCTCATGCAAAAATCATAAAATTCTATGGTCTGGGTTTTGAGTTATCTGCCCTTGAAGTTTGCGATTTTTACATTTTGGTCAACTTTGAAAAATCACAGCAAGAAAAGTATTAAAGTTAGAACTTTGTAGAAGTCAAATTCAGAACTACAATGCTTCAGCTACATTGAGTATAAATTTCAGCTCTCTAGTGCAAGTATCTTCAGAGAAGAAGTTTCTCAAAGGTGGGTGGGGTCGGCAATGGTCGAAAATGCACTAAATCCAAGATGGCGGCCAAACCACGTGACCTACGAATTTTCCATGATTTGGTTTTTTGCAGCATTTTTGATTGCGCACATTTTTAAAAAAAAATGAGGTCTCTAAGTGCATTTTGAAAAAAAAATCAATGTTAAATTTTCGATTTTGGAATCGAACTGGACCTTTAATGTATGGACCGATTTGGCCCAAAAGCTTATTGTCGCCATTCCACAACAAGGTCTACCAGCATGTGAAATTTGGCTTTGATAGCATCAGCCGTTTGGGCTGAATCCTGCTCACAAAATTCTGGGAACAATAAAAATAATAAACACGCCAATAACAATAAGGATTCAGCTTTTCAAGCTGAATCCTTAAATATAGTCGCAAAGCGACGACAAACGGATTCAGCGATGTATGGTGATGATATGTATGACAAATATTTGCAATACATGTATGTATGAAGTCAATAGTTCGTTCAGACGAATTTTAAAAGTCACGATTTCAGTATTAACAAGGCCAAAAAGACTCTGTCAATTGCAAACGTAAATGTCATATTGAACAAGGACTGCCGCGGCAGTACTTAGCTCTTCAAGACATCCTGTTTGACCTTCACAGAGTGTTTGACCTTCACATGACGTATTTTTCTGAGATTTAAAAAGTAACTAATACATTATCAAAATGACCAGATTTCACTTGATACTCAACGTTTAGGCCTGTGTTTGTGTATGTACTTTGATAGACATTAATTTCAAATTCGAATCCAAAATCAATTTGCATAAAAATATATATTTCATGCCATTTAACTGTAATGTGACCAAAATATGTTCTACCTAAGCAAAAAAATAACAAGTTAGATCTGCAAAAGTTTGTTGGCTCAAGCGGGACTTGAACCCTAAAAGTTAGCATCTTGGTTTCACTGGACCAGCGAGTCGGCTGTGATTTGAATGGAATTTTAGCACTAAGACTTTGGATTCACGAAGGCAAAACAAACAATCTCGCATCCGAGAATGAATTCATTGTATGGAGGGGTGCTTTTCAGCGTTTTGAGCTGTTTGATGTGTTGTTTGAGGTCAGAGCGTGCTTTTGACCATTTCGAGCTCCTTGGTGTGTTGTTTTAGGTCGAAAATACGATGTCTAGCGAGGCTAGCGCTGTTCTGAGTTCAGAGAACGTTGTAGCGACGTCTTCCGGTGTCCCGTGGCCGTATGCACGGATTTAGTGACCAAAATCGAATGTACATGACTGGACAGCGTGTTTGCATGAAATGTCTACAAGCACAAAGTGTAGAACATGCGGCCGGGAGGAAATGCATATTTCAAAGTTCAGGAGGACGACAGGCATTTTGGAAAAAAGAGTTAATCGAGGACGTCACACCCTTGCCAGTGGAATCTGCCGAGCATTTAGGCAGGAATCAGGACGGCCTCCCTTTATCTAATGACCAAGAGCCCAAGAGCCCAAGAGCTGATAGTGGCCGTCATTATGCCCTTTTCAATTAAGGGAAGGTACACTTGCTTGTACCTACCTACGCACCCACCCGTGCCTTTGGTCTTGAAACTAAATCTTGACCATAAAGGCTTTCAAAGTGTGTAGTCCACTTGCACGATTTGTTCTCAGTCCCAAACAAAGAGTTTAATTGACAATTAGAAGAGCTTTTCTTCACATAGCTTTTTCTTCTAAAATAAGTATTGTTGAATGTACACAATTTCATTGTTATTTAAATGTATCAAATCTATCAGTGTAAAGTTTTTCTATTTTCCCCCCAAAATTAACTAACGGCACTCACCGTGCAGCATTCCTATCTGCCGAACCATTAGAGACATTTCAAAATTGATTTTACCATTGTTAAGAGGAGAGATTTGTCTTTATTGGCATACATTATTTCTTGATGAGCATGAAAAAGTAAAGAAACGGTGAGCGATGCGACATCTGCCGCAAATATGAAGCTTAATCTAAAAATAATTAGATAATTTAGCTTATGAGTCATTTACTGTGAACAATTTTATAATGAAGTACTACACAAAAGGTTTTTGTCTTCAACAAGCGTAGCCATCGATGTATAGTATGTTTTCCTAGTGTTTTATTGCCAATGAAGTACAATTTTTCAATCATTCTTATATGAGAATCAGTCAAAACGCAAATAGGATTGACCACATTTAAATGCTCCGAATTTCAATGTTAATGTTTAATCTAATTTTGATGAGATTTATCGCAGATTGTATGATCTTTTCGCTTTCTAATGATATATGGAACAATGATTTGTCTCCTGTCACTGATGAGTAACGATTTTTTAAACATACCTATATCGTTTGCATTCAAAACGAAAGCAGAATTGACAATATTCAAAGGGCCGTAACTCAATGTAAAACAAATATAGGAATTTACTGTTAAATTTTAAAAAAATCTATAGGCTTTTGGCTTCTATATGATGTATAGAACAAAGCGTTATCGTACGCCGTTGATTCGCTACGATATTTCAAACATACCCACCAAAACACCACATTTCCAAAATGCACAGTTTGACCTCTGACCCTGACCGGAAATGACTGTTCGCGAGCAATTTTATTCTTTTATCTTAAAGGGCTTGCCAATGTCTAACTCTCATGCAAAAATCATAAAATTCTATGGTCTGGGTTTTGAGTTATCTGCCCTTGAAGTTTGCGATTTTTACATTTTGGTCAACTTTGAAAAATCACAGCAAGAAAAGTATTAAAGTTAGAACTTTGTAGAAGTCAAATTCAGAACTACAATGCTTCAGCTACATTGAGTATAAATTTCAGCTCTCTAGTGCAAGTATCTTCAGAGAAGAAGTTTCTCAAAGGTGGGTGGGGTCGGCAATGGTCGAAAATGCACTAAATCCAAGATGGCGGCCAAACCACGTGACCTACGAATTTTCCATGATTTGGTTTTTTGCAGCATTTTTGATTGCGCACATTTTTAAAAAAAATTAGGTCTCTAAGTGCATTTTGAAAAAAAAATCAATGTTAAATTTTCGATTTTGGAATCGAACTGGACCTTTAATGTATGGACCGATTTGGCCCAAAAGCTTATTGTCGCCATTCCACAACAAGGTCTACCAGCATGTGAAATTTGGCTTTGATAGCATCAGCCGTTTGGGCTGAATCCTGCTCACAAAATTCTGGGAACAATAAAAATAATAAACACGCCAATAACAATAAGGATTCAGCTTTTCAAGCTGAATCCTTAAATATAGTCGCAAAGCGACGACAAACGGATTCAGCGATGTATGGTGATGATATGTATGACAAATATTTGCAATACATGTATGTATGAAGTCAATAGTTCGTTCAGACGAATTTTAAAAGTCACGATTTCAGTATTAACAAGGCCAAAAAGACTCTGTCAATTGCAAACGTAAATGTCATATTGAACAAGGACTGCCGCGGCAGTACTTAGCTCTTCAAGACATCCTGTTTGACCTTCACAGAGTGTTTGACCTTCACATGACGTATTTTTCTGAGATTTAAAAAGTAACTAATACATTATCAAAATGACCAGATTTCACTTGATACTCAACGTTTAGGCCTGTGTTTGTGTATGTACTTTGATAGACATTAATTTCAAATTCGAATCCAAAATCAATTTGCATAAAAATATATATTTCATGCCATTTAACTGTAATGTGACCAAAATATGTTCTACCTAAGCAAAAAAATAACAAGTTAGATCTGCAAAAGTTTGTTGGCTCAAGCGGGACTTGAACCCTAAAAGTTAGCATCTTGGTTTCACTGGACCAGCGAGTCGGCTGTGATTTGAATGGAATTTTAGCACTAAGACTTTGGATTCACGAAGGCAAAACAAACAATCTCGCATCCGAGAATGAATTCATTGTATGGAGGGGTGCTTTTCAGCGTTTTGAGCTGTTTGATGTGTTGTTTGAGGTCAGAGCGTGCTTTTGACCATTTCGAGCTCCTTGGTGTGTTGTTTTAGGTCGAAAATACGATGTCTAGCGAGGCTAGCGCTGTTCTGAGTTCAGAGAACGTTGTAGCGACGTCTTCCGGTGTCCCGTGGCCGTATGCACGGATTTAGTGACCAAAATCGAATGTACATGACTGGACAGCGTGTTTGCATGAAATGTCTACAAGCACAAAGTGTAGAACATGCGGCCGGGAGGAAATGCATATTTCAAAGTTCAGGAGGACGACAGGCATTTTGGAAAAAAGAGTTAATCGAGGACGTCACACCCTTGCCAGTGGAATCTGCCGAGCATTTAGGCAGGAATCAGGACGGCCTCCCTTTATCTAATGACCAAGAGCCCAAGAGCCCAAGAGCTGATAGTGGCCGTCATTATGCCCTTTTCAATTAAGGGAAGGTACACTTGCTTGTACCTACCTACGCACCCACCCGTGCCTTTGGTCTTGAAACTAAATCTTGACCATAAAGGCTTTCAAAGTGTGTAGTCCACTTGCACGATTTGTTCTCAGTCCCAAACAAAGAGTTTAATTGACAATTAGAAGAGCTTTTCTTCACATAGCTTTTTCTTCTAAAATAAGTATTGTTGAATGTACACAATTTCATTGTTATTTAAATGTATCAAATCTATCAGTGTAAAGTTTTTCTATTTTCCCCCCAAAATTAACTAACGGCACTCACCGTGCAGCATTCCTATCTGCCGAACCATTAGAGACATTTCAAAATTGATTTTACCATTGTTAAGAGGAGAGATTTGTCTTTATTGGCATACATTATTTCTTGATGAGCATGAAAAAGTAAAGAAACGGTGAGCGATGCGACATCTGCCGCAAATATGAAGCTTAATCTAAAAATAATTAGATAATTTAGCTTATGAGTCATTTACTGTGAACAATTTTATAATGAAGTACTACACAAAAGGTTTTTGTCTTCAACAAGCGTAGCCATCGATGTATAGTATGTTTTCCTAGTGTTTTATTGCCAATGAAGTACAATTTTTCAATCATTCTTATATGAGAATCAGTCAAAACGCAAATAGGATTGACCACATTTAAATGCTCCGAATTTCAATGTTAATGTTTAATCTAATTTTGATGAGATTTATCGCAGATTGTATGATCTTTTCGCTTTCTAATGATATATGGAACAATGATTTGTCTCCTGTCACTGATGAGTAACGATTTTTTAAACATACCTATATCGTTTGCATTCAAAACGAAAGCAGAATTGACAATATTCAAAGGGCCGTAACTCAATGTAAAACAAATATAGGAATTTACTGTTAAATTTTAAAAAAATCTATAGGCTTTTGGCTTCTATATGATGTATAGAACAAAGCGTTATCGTACGCCGTTGATTCGCTACGATATTTCAAACATACCCACCAAAACACCACATTTCCAAAATGCACAGTTTGACCTCTGACCCTGACCGGAAATGACTGTTCGCGAGCAATTTTATTCTTTTATCTTAAAGGGCTTGCCAATGTCTAACTCTCATGCAAAAATCATAAAATTCTATGGTCTGGGTTTTGAGTTATCTGCCCTTGAAGTTTGCGATTTTTACATTTTGGTCAACTTTGAAAAATCACAGCAAGAAAAGTATTAAAGTTAGAACTTTGTAGAAGTCAAATTCAGAACTACAATGCTTCAGCTACATTGAGTATAAATTTCAGCTCTCTAGTGCAAGTATCTTCAGAGAAGAAGTTTCTCAAAGGTGGGTGGGGTCGGCAATGGTCGAAAATGCACTAAATCCAAGATGGCGGCCAAACCACGTGACCTACGAATTTTCCATGATTTGGTTTTTTGCAGCATTTTTGATTGCGCACATTTTTAAAAAAAAATGAGGTCTCTAAGTGCATTTTGAAAAAAAAATCAATGTTAAATTTTCGATTTTGGAATCGAACTGGACCTTTAATGTATGGACCGATTTGGCCCAAAAGCTTATTGTCGCCATTCCACAACAAGGTCTACCAGCATGTGAAATTTGGCTTTGATAGCATCAGCCGTTTGGGCTGAATCCTGCTCACAAAATTCTGGGAACAATAAAAATAATAAACACGCCAATAACAATAAGGATTCAGCTTTTCAAGCTGAATCCTTAAATATAGTCGCAAAGCGACGACAAACGGATTCAGCGATGTATGGTGATGATATGTATGACAAATATTTGCAATACATGTATGTATGAAGTCAATAGTTCGTTCAGACGAATTTTAAAAGTCACGATTTCAGTATTAACAAGGCCAAAAAGACTCTGTCAATTGCAAACGTAAATGTCATATTGAACAAGGACTGCCGCGGCAGTACTTAGCTCTTCAAGACATCCTGTTTGACCTTCACAGAGTGTTTGACCTTCACATGACGTATTTTTCTGAGATTTAAAAAGTAACTAATACATTATCAAAATGACCAGATTTCACTTGATACTCAACGTTTAGGCCTGTGTTTGTGTATGTACTTTGATAGACATTAATTTCAAATTCGAATCCAAAATCAATTTGCATAAAAATATATATTTCATGCCATTTAACTGTAATGTGACCAAAATATGTTCTACCTAAGCAAAAAAATAACAAGTTAGATCTGCAAAAGTTTGTTGGCTCAAGCGGGACTTGAACCCTAAAAGTTAGCATCTTGGTTTCACTGGACCAGCGAGTCGGCTGTGATTTGAATGGAATTTTAGCACTAAGACTTTGGATTCACGAAGGCAAAACAAACAATCTCGCATCCGAGAATGAATTCATTGTATGGAGGGGTGCTTTTCAGCGTTTTGAGCTGTTTGATGTGTTGTTTGAGGTCAGAGCGTGCTTTTGACCATTTCGAGCTCCTTGGTGTGTTGTTTTAGGTCGAAAATACGATGTCTAGCGAGGCTAGCGCTGTTCTGAGTTCAGAGAACGTTGTAGCGACGTCTTCCGGTGTCCCGTGGCCGTATGCACGGATTTAGTGACCAAAATCGAATGTACATGACTGGACAGCGTGTTTGCATGAAATGTCTACAAGCACAAAGTGTAGAACATGCGGCCGGGAGGAAATGCATATTTCAAAGTTCAGGAGGACGACAGGCATTTTGGAAAAAAGAGTTAATCGAGGACGTCACACCCTTGCCAGTGGAATCTGCCGAGCATTTAGGCAGGAATCAGGACGGCCTCCCTTTATCTAATGACCAAGAGCCCAAGAGCCCAAGAGCTGATAGTGGCCGTCATTATGCCCTTTTCAATTAAGGGAAGGTACACTTGCTTGTACCTACCTACGCACCCACCCGTGCCTTTGGTCTTGAAACTAAATCTTGACCATAAAGGCTTTCAAAGTGTGTAGTCCACTTGCACGATTTGTTCTCAGTCCCAAACAAAGAGTTTAATTGACAATTAGAAGAGCTTTTCTTCACATAGCTTTTTCTTCTAAAATAAGTATTGTTGAATGTACACAATTTCATTGTTATTTAAATGTATCAAATCTATCAGTGTAAAGTTTTTCTATTTTCCCCCCAAAATTAACTAACGGCACTCACCGTGCAGCATTCCTATCTGCCGAACCATTAGAGACATTTCAAAATTGATTTTACCATTGTTAAGAGGAGAGATTTGTCTTTATTGGCATACATTATTTCTTGATGAGCATGAAAAAGTAAAGAAACGGTGAGCGATGCGACATCTGCCGCAAATATGAAGCTTAATCTAAAAATAATTAGATAATTTAGCTTATGAGTCATTTACTGTGAACAATTTTATAATGAAGTACTACACAAAAGGTTTTTGTCTTCAACAAGCGTAGCCATCGATGTATAGTATGTTTTCCTAGTGTTTTATTGCCAATGAAGTACAATTTTTCAATCATTCTTATATGAGAATCAGTCAAAACGCAAATAGGATTGACCACATTTAAATGCTCCGAATTTCAATGTTAATGTTTAATCTAATTTTGATGAGATTTATCGCAGATTGTATGATCTTTTCGCTTTCTAATGATATATGGAACAATGATTTGTCTCCTGTCACTGATGAGTAACGATTTTTTAAACATACCTATATCGTTTGCATTCAAAACGAAAGCAGAATTGACAATATTCAAAGGGCCGTAACTCAATGTAAAACAAATATAGGAATTTACTGTTAAATTTTAAAAAAATCTATAGGCTTTTGGCTTCTATATGATGTATAGAACAAAGCGTTATCGTACGCCGTTGATTCGCTACGATATTTCAAACATACCCACCAAAACACCACATTTCCAAAATGCACAGTTTGACCTCTGACCCTGACCGGAAATGACTGTTCGCGAGCAATTTTATTCTTTTATCTTAAAGGGCTTGCCAATGTCTAACTCTCATGCAAAAATCATAAAATTCTATGGTCTGGGTTTTGAGTTATCTGCCCTTGAAGTTTGCGATTTTTACATTTTGGTCAACTTTGAAAAATCACAGCAAGAAAAGTATTAAAGTTAGAACTTTGTAGAAGTCAAATTCAGAACTACAATGCTTCAGCTACATTGAGTATAAATTTCAGCTCTCTAGTGCAAGTATCTTCAGAGAAGAAGTTTCTCAAAGGTGGGTGGGGTCGGCAATGGTCGAAAATGCACTAAATCCAAGATGGCGGCCAAACCACGTGACCTACGAATTTTCCATGATTTGGTTTTTTGCAGCATTTTTGATTGCGCACATTTTTAAAAAAAAATTAGGTCTCTAAGTGCATTTTGAAAAAAAAATCAATGTTAAATTTTCGATTTTGGAATCGAACTGGACCTTTAATGTATGGACCGATTTGGCCCAAAAGCTTATTGTCGCCATTCCACAACAAGGTCTACCAGCATGTGAAATTTGGCTTTGATAGCATCAGCCGTTTGGGCTGAATCCTGCTCACAAAATTCTGGGAACAATAAAAATAATAAACACGCCAATAACAATAAGGATTCAGCTTTTCAAGCTGAATCCTTAAATATAGTCGCAAAGCGACGACAAACGGATTCAGCGATGTATGGTGATGATATGTATGACAAATATTTGCAATACATGTATGTATGAAGTCAATAGTTCGTTCAGACGAATTTTAAAAGTCACGATTTCAGTATTAACAAGGCCAAAAAGACTCTGTCAATTGCAAACGTAAATGTCATATTGAACAAGGACTGCCGCGGCAGTACTTAGCTCTTCAAGACATCCTGTTTGACCTTCACAGAGTGTTTGACCTTCACATGACGTATTTTTCTGAGATTTAAAAAGTAACTAATACATTATCAAAATGACCAGATTTCACTTGATACTCAACGTTTAGGCCTGTGTTTGTGTATGTACTTTGATAGACATTAATTTCAAATTCGAATCCAAAATCAATTTGCATAAAAATATATATTTCATGCCATTTAACTGTAATGTGACCAAAATATGTTCTACCTAAGCAAAAAAATAACAAGTTAGATCTGCAAAAGTTTGTTGGCTCAAGCGGGACTTGAACCCTAAAAGTTAGCATCTTGGTTTCACTGGACCAGCGAGTCGGCTGTGATTTGAATGGAATTTTAGCACTAAGACTTTGGATTCACGAAGGCAAAACAAACAATCTCGCATCCGAGAATGAATTCATTGTATGGAGGGGTGCTTTTCAGCGTTTTGAGCTGTTTGATGTGTTGTTTGAGGTCAGAGCGTGCTTTTGACCATTTCGAGCTCCTTGGTGTGTTGTTTTAGGTCGAAAATACGATGTCTAGCGAGGCTAGCGCTGTTCTGAGTTCAGAGAACGTTGTAGCGACGTCTTCCGGTGTCCCGTGGCCGTATGCACGGATTTAGTGACCAAAATCGAATGTACATGACTGGACAGCGTGTTTGCATGAAATGTCTACAAGCACAAAGTGTAGAACATGCGGCCGGGAGGAAATGCATATTTCAAAGTTCAGGAGGACGACAGGCATTTTGGAAAAAAGAGTTAATCGAGGACGTCACACCCTTGCCAGTGGAATCTGCCGAGCATTTAGGCAGGAATCAGGACGGCCTCCCTTTATCTAATGACCAAGAGCCCAAGAGCCCAAGAGCTGATAGTGGCCGTCATTATGCCCTTTTCAATTAAGGGAAGGTACACTTGCTTGTACCTACCTACGCACCCACCCGTGCCTTTGGTCTTGAAACTAAATCTTGACCATAAAGGCTTTCAAAGTGTGTAGTCCACTTGCACGATTTGTTCTCAGTCCCAAACAAAGAGTTTAATTGACAATTAGAAGAGCTTTTCTTCACATAGCTTTTTCTTCTAAAATAAGTATTGTTGAATGTACACAATTTCATTGTTATTTAAATGTATCAAATCTATCAGTGTAAAGTTTTTCTATTTTCCCCCCAAAATTAACTAACGGCACTCACCGTGCAGCATTCCTATCTGCCGAACCATTAGAGACATTTCAAAATTGATTTTACCATTGTTAAGAGGAGAGATTTGTCTTTATTGGCATACATTATTTCTTGATGAGCATGAAAAAGTAAAGAAACGGTGAGCGATGCGACATCTGCCGCAAATATGAAGCTTAATCTAAAAATAATTAGATAATTTAGCTTATGAGTCATTTACTGTGAACAATTTTATAATGAAGTACTACACAAAAGGTTTTTGTCTTCAACAAGCGTAGCCATCGATGTATAGTATGTTTTCCTAGTGTTTTATTGCCAATGAAGTACAATTTTTCAATCATTCTTATATGAGAATCAGTCAAAACGCAAATAGGATTGACCACATTTAAATGCTCCGAATTTCAATGTTAATGTTTAATCTAATTTTGATGAGATTTATCGCAGATTGTATGATCTTTTCGCTTTCTAATGATATATGGAACAATGATTTGTCTCCTGTCACTGATGAGTAACGATTTTTTAAACATACCTATATCGTTTGCATTCAAAACGAAAGCAGAATTGACAATATTCAAAGGGCCGTAACTCAATGTAAAACAAATATAGGAATTTACTGTTAAATTTTAAAAAAATCTATAGGCTTTTGGCTTCTATATGATGTATAGAACAAAGCGTTATCGTACGCCGTTGATTCGCTACGATATTTCAAACATACCCACCAAAACACCACATTTCCAAAATGCACAGTTTGACCTCTGACCCTGACCGGAAATGACTGTTCGCGAGCAATTTTATTCTTTTATCTTAAAGGGCTTGCCAATGTCTAACTCTCATGCAAAAATCATAAAATTCTATGGTCTGGGTTTTGAGTTATCTGCCCTTGAAGTTTGCGATTTTTACATTTTGGTCAACTTTGAAAAATCACAGCAAGAAAAGTATTAAAGTTAGAACTTTGTAGAAGTCAAATTCAGAACTACAATGCTTCAGCTACATTGAGTATAAATTTCAGCTCTCTAGTGCAAGTATCTTCAGAGAAGAAGTTTCTCAAAGGTGGGTGGGGTCGGCAATGGTCGAAAATGCACTAAATCCAAGATGGCGGCCAAACCACGTGACCTACGAATTTTCCATGATTTGGTTTTTTGCAGCATTTTTGATTGCGCACATTTTTAAAAAAAAATTAGGTCTCTAAGTGCATTTTGAAAAAAAAATCAATGTTAAATTTTCGATTTTGGAATCGAACTGGACCTTTAATGTATGGACCGATTTGGCCCAAAAGCTTATTGTCGCCATTCCACAACAAGGTCTACCAGCATGTGAAATTTGGCTTTGATAGCATCAGCCGTTTGGGCTGAATCCTGCTCACAAAATTCTGGGAACAATAAAAATAATAAACACGCCAATAACAATAAGGATTCAGCTTTTCAAGCTGAATCCTTAAATATAGTCGCAAAGCGACGACAAACGGATTCAGCGATGTATGGTGATGATATGTATGACAAATATTTGCAATACATGTATGTATGAAGTCAATAGTTCGTTCAGACGAATTTTAAAAGTCACGATTTCAGTATTAACAAGGCCAAAAAGACTCTGTCAATTGCAAACGTAAATGTCATATTGAACAAGGACTGCCGCGGCAGTACTTAGCTCTTCAAGACATCCTGTTTGACCTTCACAGAGTGTTTGACCTTCACATGACGTATTTTTCTGAGATTTAAAAAGTAACTAATACATTATCAAAATGACCAGATTTCACTTGATACTCAACGTTTAGGCCTGTGTTTGTGTATGTACTTTGATAGACATTAATTTCAAATTCGAATCCAAAATCAATTTGCATAAAAATATATATTTCATGCCATTTAACTGTAATGTGACCAAAATATGTTCTACCTAAGCAAAAAAATAACAAGTTAGATCTGCAAAAGTTTGTTGGCTCAAGCGGGACTTGAACCCTAAAAGTTAGCATCTTGGTTTCACTGGACCAGCGAGTCGGCTGTGATTTGAATGGAATTTTAGCACTAAGACTTTGGATTCACGAAGGCAAAACAAACAATCTCGCATCCGAGAATGAATTCATTGTATGGAGGGGTGCTTTTCAGCGTTTTGAGCTGTTTGATGTGTTGTTTGAGGTCAGAGCGTGCTTTTGACCATTTCGAGCTCCTTGGTGTGTTGTTTTAGGTCGAAAATACGATGTCTAGCGAGGCCTAGGGCTGTTCTGAGTTCAGAGAACGTTGTAGCGACGTCTTCCGGTGTCCCGTGGCCGTATGCACGGATTTAGTGACCAAAATCGAATGTACATGACTGGACAGCGTGTTTGCATGAAATGTCTACAAGCACAAAGTGTAGAACATGCGGCCGGGAGGAAATGCATATTTCAAAGTTCAGGAGGACGACAGGCATTTTGGAAAAAAGAGTTAATCGAGGACGTCACACCCTTGCCAGTGGAATCTGCCGAGCATTTAGGCAGGAATCAGGACGGCCTCCCTTTATCTAATGACCAAGAGCCCAAGAGCCCAAGAGCTGATAGTGGCCGTCATTATGCCCTTTTCAATTAAGGGAAGGTACACTTGCTTGTACCTACCTACGCACCCACCCGTGCCTTTGGTCTTGAAACTAAATCTTGACCATAAAGGCTTTCAAAGTGTGTAGTCCACTTGCACGATTTGTTCTCAGTCCCAAACAAAGAGTTTAATTGACAATTAGAAGAGCTTTTCTTCACATAGCTTTTTCTTCTAAAATAAGTATTGTTGAATGTACACAATTTCATTGTTATTTAAATGTATCAAATCTATCAGTGTAAAGTTTTTCTATTTTCCCCCCAAAATTAACTAACGGCACTCACCGTGCAGCATTCCTATCTGCCGAACCATTAGAGACATTTCAAAATTGATTTTACCATTGTTAAGAGGAGAGATTTGTCTTTATTGGCATACATTATTTCTTGATGAGCATGAAAAAGTAAAGAAACGGTGAGCGATGCGACATCTGCCGCAAATATGAAGCTTAATCTAAAAATAATTAGATAATTTAGCTTATGAGTCATTTACTGTGAACAATTTTATAATGAAGTACTACACAAAAGGTTTTTGTCTTCAACAAGCGTAGCCATCGATGTATAGTATGTTTTCCTAGTGTTTTATTGCCAATGAAGTACAATTTTTCAATCATTCTTATATGAGAATCAGTCAAAACGCAAATAGGATTGACCACATTTAAATGCTCCGAATTTCAATGTTAATGTTTAATCTAATTTTGATGAGATTTATCGCAGATTGTATGATCTTTTCGCTTTCTAATGATATATGGAACAATGATTTGTCTCCTGTCACTGATGAGTAACGATTTTTTAAACATACCTATATCGTTTGCATTCAAAACGAAAGCAGAATTGACAATATTCAAAGGGCCGTAACTCAATGTAAAACAAATATAGGAATTTACTGTTAAATTTTAAAAAAATCTATAGGCTTTTGGCTTCTATATGATGTATAGAACAAAGCGTTATCGTACGCCGTTGATTCGCTACGATATTTCAAACATACCCACCAAAACACCACATTTCCAAAATGCACAGTTTGACCTCTGACCCTGACCGGAAATGACTGTTCGCGAGCAATTTTATTCTTTTATCTTAAAGGGCTTGCCAATGTCTAACTCTCATGCAAAAATCATAAAATTCTATGGTCTGGGTTTTGAGTTATCTGCCCTTGAAGTTTGCGATTTTTACATTTTGGTCAACTTTGAAAAATCACAGCAAGAAAAGTATTAAAGTTAGAACTTTGTAGAAGTCAAATTCAGAACTACAATGCTTCAGCTACATTGAGTATAAATTTCAGCTCTCTAGTGCAAGTATCTTCAGAGAAGAAGTTTCTCAAAGGTGGGTGGGGTCGGCAATGGTCGAAAATGCACTAAATCCAAGATGGCGGCCAAACCACGTGACCTACGAATTTTCCATGATTTGGTTTTTTGCAGCATTTTTGATTGCGCACATTTTTAAAAAAAAATTAGGTCTCTAAGTGCATTTTGAAAAAAAAATCAATGTTAAATTTTCGATTTTGGAATCGAACTGGACCTTTAATGTATGGACCGATTTGGCCCAAAAGCTTATTGTCGCCATTCCACAACAAGGTCTACCAGCATGTGAAATTTGGCTTTGATAGCATCAGCCGTTTGGGCTGAATCCTGCTCACAAAATTCTGGGAACAATAAAAATAATAAACACGCCAATAACAATAAGGATTCAGCTTTTCAAGCTGAATCCTTAAATATAGTCGCAAAGCGACGACAAACGGATTCAGCGATGTATGGTGATGATATGTATGACAAATATTTGCAATACATGTATGTATGAAGTCAATAGTTCGTTCAGACGAATTTTAAAAGTCACGATTTCAGTATTAACAAGGCCAAAAAGACTCTGTCAATTGCAAACGTAAATGTCATATTGAACAAGGACTGCCGCGGCAGTACTTAGCTCTTCAAGACATCCTGTTTGACCTTCACAGAGTGTTTGACCTTCACATGACGTATTTTTCTGAGATTTAAAAAGTAACTAATACATTATCAAAATGACCAGATTTCACTTGATACTCAACGTTTAGGCCTGTGTTTGTGTATGTACTTTGATAGACATTAATTTCAAATTCGAATCCAAAATCAATTTGCATAAAAATATATATTTCATGCCATTTAACTGTAATGTGACCAAAATATGTTCTACCTAAGCAAAAAAATAACAAGTTAGATCTGCAAAAGTTTGTTGGCTCAAGCGGGACTTGAACCCTAAAAGTTAGCATCTTGGTTTCACTGGACCAGCGAGTCGGCTGTGATTTGAATGGAATTTTAGCACTAAGACTTTGGATTCACGAAGGCAAAACAAACAATCTCGCATCCGAGAATGAATTCATTGTATGGAGGGGTGCTTTTCAGCGTTTTGAGCTGTTTGATGTGTTGTTTGAGGTCAGAGCGTGCTTTTGACCATTTCGAGCTCCTTGGTGTGTTGTTTTAGGTCGAAAATACGATGTCTAGCGAGGCCTAGGGCTGTTCTGAGTTCAGAGAACGTTGTAGCGACGTCTTCCGGTGTCCCGTGGCCGTATGCACGGATTTAGTGACCAAAATCGAATGTACATGACTGGACAGCGTGTTTGCATGAAATGTCTACAAGCACAAAGTGTAGAACATGCGGCCGGGAGGAAATGCATATTTCAAAGTTCAGGAGGACGACAGGCATTTTGGAAAAAAGAGTTAATCGAGGACGTCACACCCTTGCCAGTGGAATCTGCCGAGCATTTAGGCAGGAATCAGGACGGCCTCCCTTTATCTAATGACCAAGAGCCCAAGAGCCCAAGAGCTGATAGTGGCCGTCATTATGCCCTTTTCAATTAAGGGAAGGTACACTTGCTTGTACCTACCTACGCACCCACCCGTGCCTTTGGTCTTGAAACTAAATCTTGACCATAAAGGCTTTCAAAGTGTGTAGTCCACTTGCACGATTTGTTCTCAGTCCCAAACAAAGAGTTTAATTGACAATTAGAAGAGCTTTTCTTCACATAGCTTTTTCTTCTAAAATAAGTATTGTTGAATGTACACAATTTCATTGTTATTTAAATGTATCAAATCTATCAGTGTAAAGTTTTTCTATTTTCCCCCCAAAATTAACTAACGGCACTCACCGTGCAGCATTCCTATCTGCCGAACCATTAGAGACATTTCAAAATTGATTTTACCATTGTTAAGAGGAGAGATTTGTCTTTATTGGCATACATTATTTCTTGATGAGCATGAAAAAGTAAAGAAACGGTGAGCGATGCGACATCTGCCGCAAATATGAAGCTTAATCTAAAAATAATTAGATAATTTAGCTTATGAGTCATTTACTGTGAACAATTTTATAATGAAGTACTACACAAAAGGTTTTTGTCTTCAACAAGCGTAGCCATCGATGTATAGTATGTTTTCCTAGTGTTTTATTGCCAATGAAGTACAATTTTTCAATCATTCTTATATGAGAATCAGTCAAAACGCAAATAGGATTGACCACATTTAAATGCTCCGAATTTCAATGTTAATGTTTAATCTAATTTTGATGAGATTTATCGCAGATTGTATGATCTTTTCGCTTTCTAATGATATATGGAACAATGATTTGTCTCCTGTCACTGATGAGTAACGATTTTTTAAACATACCTATATCGTTTGCATTCAAAACGAAAGCAGAATTGACAATATTCAAAGGGCCGTAACTCAATGTAAAACAAATATAGGAATTTACTGTTAAATTTTAAAAAAATCTATAGGCTTTTGGCTTCTATATGATGTATAGAACAAAGCGTTATCGTACGCCGTTGATTCGCTACGATATTTCAAACATACCCACCAAAACACCACATTTCCAAAATGCACAGTTTGACCTCTGACCCTGACCGGAAATGACTGTTCGCGAGCAATTTTATTCTTTTATCTTAAAGGGCTTGCCAATGTCTAACTCTCATGCAAAAATCATAAAATTCTATGGTCTGGGTTTTGAGTTATCTGCCCTTGAAGTTTGCGATTTTTACATTTTGGTCAACTTTGAAAAATCACAGCAAGAAAAGTATTAAAGTTAGAACTTTGTAGAAGTCAAATTCAGAACTACAATGCTTCAGCTACATTGAGTATAAATTTCAGCTCTCTAGTGCAAGTATCTTCAGAGAAGAAGTTTCTCAAAGGTGGGTGGGGTCGGCAATGGTCGAAAATGCACTAAATCCAAGATGGCGGCCAAACCACGTGACCTACGAATTTTCCATGATTTGGTTTTTTGCAGCATTTTTGATTGCGCACATTTTTAAAAAAAAATTAGGTCTCTAAGTGCATTTTGAAAAAAAAATCAATGTTAAATTTTCGATTTTGGAATCGAACTGGACCTTTAATGTATGGACCGATTTGGCCCAAAAGCTTATTGTCGCCATTCCACAACAAGGTCTACCAGCATGTGAAATTTGGCTTTGATAGCATCAGCCGTTTGGGCTGAATCCTGCTCACAAAATTCTGGGAACAATAAAAATAATAAACACGCCAATAACAATAAGGATTCAGCTTTTCAAGCTGAATCCTTAAATATAGTCGCAAAGCGACGACAAACGGATTCAGCGATGTATGGTGATGATATGTATGACAAATATTTGCAATACATGTATGTATGAAGTCAATAGTTCGTTCAGACGAATTTTAAAAGTCACGATTTCAGTATTAACAAGGCCAAAAAGACTCTGTCAATTGCAAACGTAAATGTCATATTGAACAAGGACTGCCGCGGCAGTACTTAGCTCTTCAAGACATCCTGTTTGACCTTCACAGAGTGTTTGACCTTCACATGACGTATTTTTCTGAGATTTAAAAAGTAACTAATACATTATCAAAATGACCAGATTTCACTTGATACTCAACGTTTAGGCCTGTGTTTGTGTATGTACTTTGATAGACATTAATTTCAAATTCGAATCCAAAATCAATTTGCATAAAAATATATATTTCATGCCATTTAACTGTAATGTGACCAAAATATGTTCTACCTAAGCAAAAAAATAACAAGTTAGATCTGCAAAAGTTTGTTGGCTCAAGCGGGACTTGAACCCTAAAAGTTAGCATCTTGGTTTCACTGGACCAGCGAGTCGGCTGTGATTTGAATGGAATTTTAGCACTAAGACTTTGGATTCACGAAGGCAAAACAAACAATCTCGCATCCGAGAATGAATTCATTGTATGGAGGGGTGCTTTTCAGCGTTTTGAGCTGTTTGATGTGTTGTTTGAGGTCAGAGCGTGCTTTTGACCATTTCGAGCTCCTTGGTGTGTTGTTTTAGGTCGAAAATACGATGTCTAGCGAGGCTAGCGCTGTTCTGAGTTCAGAGAACGTTGTAGCGACGTCTTCCGGTGTCCCGTGGCCGTATGCACGGATTTAGTGACCAAAATCGAATGTACATGACTGGACAGCGTGTTTGCATGAAATGTCTACAAGCACAAAGTGTAGAACATGCGGCCGGGAGGAAATGCATATTTCAAAGTTCAGGAGGACGACAGGCATTTTGGAAAAAAGAGTTAATCGAGGACGTCACACCCTTGCCAGTGGAATCTGCCGAGCATTTAGGCAGGAATCAGGACGGCCTCCCTTTATCTAATGACCAAGAGCCCAAGAGCCCAAGAGCTGATAGTGGCCGTCATTATGCCCTTTTCAATTAAGGGAAGGTACACTTGCTTGTACCTACCTACGCACCCACCCGTGCCTTTGGTCTTGAAACTAAATCTTGACCATAAAGGCTTTCAAAGTGTGTAGTCCACTTGCACGATTTGTTCTCAGTCCCAAACAAAGAGTTTAATTGACAATTAGAAGAGCTTTTCTTCACATAGCTTTTTCTTCTAAAATAAGTATTGTTGAATGTACACAATTTCATTGTTATTTAAATGTATCAAATCTATCAGTGTAAAGTTTTTCTATTTTCCCCCCAAAATTAACTAACGGCACTCACCGTGCAGCATTCCTATCTGCCGAACCATTAGAGACATTTCAAAATTGATTTTACCATTGTTAAGAGGAGAGATTTGTCTTTATTGGCATACATTATTTCTTGATGAGCATGAAAAAGTAAAGAAACGGTGAGCGATGCGACATCTGCCGCAAATATGAAGCTTAATCTAAAAATAATTAGATAATTTAGCTTATGAGTCATTTACTGTGAACAATTTTATAATGAAGTACTACACAAAAGGTTTTTGTCTTCAACAAGCGTAGCCATCGATGTATAGTATGTTTTCCTAGTGTTTTATTGCCAATGAAGTACAATTTTTCAATCATTCTTATATGAGAATCAGTCAAAACGCAAATAGGATTGACCACATTTAAATGCTCCGAATTTCAATGTTAATGTTTAATCTAATTTTGATGAGATTTATCGCAGATTGTATGATCTTTTCGCTTTCTAATGATATATGGAACAATGATTTGTCTCCTGTCACTGATGAGTAACGATTTTTTAAACATACCTATATCGTTTGCATTCAAAACGAAAGCAGAATTGACAATATTCAAAGGGCCGTAACTCAATGTAAAACAAATATAGGAATTTACTGTTAAATTTTAAAAAAATCTATAGGCTTTTGGCTTCTATATGATGTATAGAACAAAGCGTTATCGTACGCCGTTGATTCGCTACGATATTTCAAACATACCCACCAAAACACCACATTTCCAAAATGCACAGTTTGACCTCTGACCCTGACCGGAAATGACTGTTCGCGAGCAATTTTATTCTTTTATCTTAAAGGGCTTGCCAATGTCTAACTCTCATGCAAAAATCATAAAATTCTATGGTCTGGGTTTTGAGTTATCTGCCCTTGAAGTTTGCGATTTTTACATTTTGGTCAACTTTGAAAAATCACAGCAAGAAAAGTATTAAAGTTAGAACTTTGTAGAAGTCAAATTCAGAACTACAATGCTTCAGCTACATTGAGTATAAATTTCAGCTCTCTAGTGCAAGTATCTTCAGAGAAGAAGTTTCTCAAAGGTGGGTGGGGTCGGCAATGGTCGAAAATGCACTAAATCCAAGATGGCGGCCAAACCACGTGACCTACGAATTTTCCATGATTTGGTTTTTTGCAGCATTTTTGATTGCGCACATTTTTAAAAAAAAATTAGGTCTCTAAGTGCATTTTGAAAAAAAAATCAATGTTAAATTTTCGATTTTGGAATCGAACTGGACCTTTAATGTATGGACCGATTTGGCCCAAAAGCTTATTGTCGCCATTCCACAACAAGGTCTACCAGCATGTGAAATTTGGCTTTGATAGCATCAGCCGTTTGGGCTGAATCCTGCTCACAAAATTCTGGGAACAATAAAAATAATAAACACGCCAATAACAATAAGGATTCAGCTTTTCAAGCTGAATCCTTAAATATAGTCGCAAAGCGACGACAAACGGATTCAGCGATGTATGGTGATGATATGTATGACAAATATTTGCAATACATGTATGTATGAAGTCAATAGTTCGTTCAGACGAATTTTAAAAGTCACGATTTCAGTATTAACAAGGCCAAAAAGACTCTGTCAATTGCAAACGTAAATGTCATATTGAACAAGGACTGCCGCGGCAGTACTTAGCTCTTCAAGACATCCTGTTTGACCTTCACAGAGTGTTTGACCTTCACATGACGTATTTTTCTGAGATTTAAAAAGTAACTAATACATTATCAAAATGACCAGATTTCACTTGATACTCAACGTTTAGGCCTGTGTTTGTGTATGTACTTTGATAGACATTAATTTCAAATTCGAATCCAAAATCAATTTGCATAAAAATATATATTTCATGCCATTTAACTGTAATGTGACCAAAATATGTTCTACCTAAGCAAAAAAATAACAAGTTAGATCTGCAAAAGTTTGTTGGCTCAAGCGGGACTTGAACCCTAAAAGTTAGCATCTTGGTTTCACTGGACCAGCGAGTCGGCTGTGATTTGAATGGAATTTTAGCACTAAGACTTTGGATTCACGAAGGCAAAACAAACAATCTCGCATCCGAGAATGAATTCATTGTATGGAGGGGTGCTTTTCAGCGTTTTGAGCTGTTTGATGTGTTGTTTGAGGTCAGAGCGTGCTTTTGACCATTTCGAGCTCCTTGGTGTGTTGTTTTAGGTCGAAAATACGATGTCTAGCGAGGCTAGCGCTGTTCTGAGTTCAGAGAACGTTGTAGCGACGTCTTCCGGTGTCCCGTGGCCGTATGCACGGATTTAGTGACCAAAATCGAATGTACATGACTGGACAGCGTGTTTGCATGAAATGTCTACAAGCACAAAGTGTAGAACATGCGGCCGGGAGGAAATGCATATTTCAAAGTTCAGGAGGACGACAGGCATTTTGGAAAAAAGAGTTAATCGAGGACGTCACACCCTTGCCAGTGGAATCTGCCGAGCATTTAGGCAGGAATCAGGACGGCCTCCCTTTATCTAATGACCAAGAGCCCAAGAGCCCAAGAGCTGATAGTGGCCGTCATTATGCCCTTTTCAATTAAGGGAAGGTACACTTGCTTGTACCTACCTACGCACCCACCCGTGCCTTTGGTCTTGAAACTAAATCTTGACCATAAAGGCTTTCAAAGTGTGTAGTCCACTTGCACGATTTGTTCTCAGTCCCAAACAAAGAGTTTAATTGACAATTAGAAGAGCTTTTCTTCACATAGCTTTTTCTTCTAAAATAAGTATTGTTGAATGTACACAATTTCATTGTTATTTAAATGTATCAAATCTATCAGTGTAAAGTTTTTCTATTTTCCCCCCAAAATTAACTAACGGCACTCACCGTGCAGCATTCCTATCTGCCGAACCATTAGAGACATTTCAAAATTGATTTTACCATTGTTAAGAGGAGAGATTTGTCTTTATTGGCATACATTATTTCTTGATGAGCATGAAAAAGTAAAGAAACGGTGAGCGATGCGACATCTGCCGCAAATATGAAGCTTAATCTAAAAATAATTAGATAATTTAGCTTATGAGTCATTTACTGTGAACAATTTTATAATGAAGTACTACACAAAAGGTTTTTGTCTTCAACAAGCGTAGCCATCGATGTATAGTATGTTTTCCTAGTGTTTTATTGCCAATGAAGTACAATTTTTCAATCATTCTTATATGAGAATCAGTCAAAACGCAAATAGGATTGACCACATTTAAATGCTCCGAATTTCAATGTTAATGTTTAATCTAATTTTGATGAGATTTATCGCAGATTGTATGATCTTTTCGCTTTCTAATGATATATGGAACAATGATTTGTCTCCTGTCACTGATGAGTAACGATTTTTTAAACATACCTATATCGTTTGCATTCAAAACGAAAGCAGAATTGACAATATTCAAAGGGCCGTAACTCAATGTAAAACAAATATAGGAATTTACTGTTAAATTTTAAAAAAATCTATAGGCTTTTGGCTTCTATATGATGTATAGAACAAAGCGTTATCGTACGCCGTTGATTCGCTACGATATTTCAAACATACCCACCAAAACACCACATTTCCAAAATGCACAGTTTGACCTCTGACCCTGACCGGAAATGACTGTTCGCGAGCAATTTTATTCTTTTATCTTAAAGGGCTTGCCAATGTCTAACTCTCATGCAAAAATCATAAAATTCTATGGTCTGGGTTTTGAGTTATCTGCCCTTGAAGTTTGCGATTTTTACATTTTGGTCAACTTTGAAAAATCACAGCAAGAAAAGTATTAAAGTTAGAACTTTGTAGAAGTCAAATTCAGAACTACAATGCTTCAGCTACATTGAGTATAAATTTCAGCTCTCTAGTGCAAGTATCTTCAGAGAAGAAGTTTCTCAAAGGTGGGTGGGGTCGGCAATGGTCGAAAATGCACTAAATCCAAGATGGCGGCCAAACCACGTGACCTACGAATTTTCCATGATTTGGTTTTTTGCAGCATTTTTGATTGCGCACATTTTTAAAAAAAAATTAGGTCTCTAAGTGCATTTTGAAAAAAAAATCAATGTTAAATTTTCGATTTTGGAATCGAACTGGACCTTTAATGTATGGACCGATTTGGCCCAAAAGCTTATTGTCGCCATTCCACAACAAGGTCTACCAGCATGTGAAATTTGGCTTTGATAGCATCAGCCGTTTGGGCTGAATCCTGCTCACAAAATTCTGGGAACAATAAAAATAATAAACACGCCAATAACAATAAGGATTCAGCTTTTCAAGCTGAATCCTTAAATATAGTCGCAAAGCGACGACAAACGGATTCAGCGATGTATGGTGATGATATGTATGACAAATATTTGCAATACATGTATGTATGAAGTCAATAGTTCGTTCAGACGAATTTTAAAAGTCACGATTTCAGTATTAACAAGGCCAAAAAGACTCTGTCAATTGCAAACGTAAATGTCATATTGAACAAGGACTGCCGCGGCAGTACTTAGCTCTTCAAGACATCCTGTTTGACCTTCACAGAGTGTTTGACCTTCACATGACGTATTTTTCTGAGATTTAAAAAGTAACTAATACATTATCAAAATGACCAGATTTCACTTGATACTCAACGTTTAGGCCTGTGTTTGTGTATGTACTTTGATAGACATTAATTTCAAATTCGAATCCAAAATCAATTTGCATAAAAATATATATTTCATGCCATTTAACTGTAATGTGACCAAAATATGTTCTACCTAAGCAAAAAAATAACAAGTTAGATCTGCAAAAGTTTGTTGGCTCAAGCGGGACTTGAACCCTAAAAGTTAGCATCTTGGTTTCACTGGACCAGCGAGTCGGCTGTGATTTGAATGGAATTTTAGCACTAAGACTTTGGATTCACGAAGGCAAAACAAACAATCTCGCATCCGAGAATGAATTCATTGTATGGAGGGGTGCTTTTCAGCGTTTTGAGCTGTTTGATGTGTTGTTTGAGGTCAGAGCGTGCTTTTGACCATTTCGAGCTCCTTGGTGTGTTGTTTTAGGTCGAAAATACGATGTCTAGCGAGGCTAGCGCTGTTCTGAGTTCAGAGAACGTTGTAGCGACGTCTTCCGGTGTCCCGTGGCCGTATGCACGGATTTAGTGACCAAAATCGAATGTACATGACTGGACAGCGTGTTTGCATGAAATGTCTACAAGCACAAAGTGTAGAACATGCGGCCGGGAGGAAATGCATATTTCAAAGTTCAGGAGGACGACAGGCATTTTGGAAAAAAGAGTTAATCGAGGACGTCACACCCTTGCCAGTGGAATCTGCCGAGCATTTAGGCAGGAATCAGGACGGCCTCCCTTTATCTAATGACCAAGAGCCCAAGAGCCCAAGAGCTGATAGTGGCCGTCATTATGCCCTTTTCAATTAAGGGAAGGTACACTTGCTTGTACCTACCTACGCACCCACCCGTGCCTTTGGTCTTGAAACTAAATCTTGACCATAAAGGCTTTCAAAGTGTGTAGTCCACTTGCACGATTTGTTCTCAGTCCCAAACAAAGAGTTTAATTGACAATTAGAAGAGCTTTTCTTCACATAGCTTTTTCTTCTAAAATAAGTATTGTTGAATGTACACAATTTCATTGTTATTTAAATGTATCAAATCTATCAGTGTAAAGTTTTTCTATTTTCCCCCCAAAATTAACTAACGGCACTCACCGTGCAGCATTCCTATCTGCCGAACCATTAGAGACATTTCAAAATTGATTTTACCATTGTTAAGAGGAGAGATTTGTCTTTATTGGCATACATTATTTCTTGATGAGCATGAAAAAGTAAAGAAACGGTGAGCGATGCGACATCTGCCGCAAATATGAAGCTTAATCTAAAAATAATTAGATAATTTAGCTTATGAGTCATTTACTGTGAACAATTTTATAATGAAGTACTACACAAAAGGTTTTTGTCTTCAACAAGCGTAGCCATCGATGTATAGTATGTTTTCCTAGTGTTTTATTGCCAATGAAGTACAATTTTTCAATCATTCTTATATGAGAATCAGTCAAAACGCAAATAGGATTGACCACATTTAAATGCTCCGAATTTCAATGTTAATGTTTAATCTAATTTTGATGAGATTTATCGCAGATTGTATGATCTTTTCGCTTTCTAATGATATATGGAACAATGATTTGTCTCCTGTCACTGATGAGTAACGATTTTTTAAACATACCTATATCGTTTGCATTCAAAACGAAAGCAGAATTGACAATATTCAAAGGGCCGTAACTCAATGTAAAACAAATATAGGAATTTACTGTTAAATTTTAAAAAAATCTATAGGCTTTTGGCTTCTATATGATGTATAGAACAAAGCGTTATCGTACGCCGTTGATTCGCTACGATATTTCAAACATACCCACCAAAACACCACATTTCCAAAATGCACAGTTTGACCTCTGACCCTGACCGGAAATGACTGTTCGCGAGCAATTTTATTCTTTTATCTTAAAGGGCTTGCCAATGTCTAACTCTCATGCAAAAATCATAAAATTCTATGGTCTGGGTTTTGAGTTATCTGCCCTTGAAGTTTGCGATTTTTACATTTTGGTCAACTTTGAAAAATCACAGCAAGAAAAGTATTAAAGTTAGAACTTTGTAGAAGTCAAATTCAGAACTACAATGCTTCAGCTACATTGAGTATAAATTTCAGCTCTCTAGTGCAAGTATCTTCAGAGAAGAAGTTTCTCAAAGGTGGGTGGGGTCGGCAATGGTCGAAAATGCACTAAATCCAAGATGGCGGCCAAACCACGTGACCTACGAATTTTCCATGATTTGGTTTTTTGCAGCATTTTTGATTGCGCACATTTTTAAAAAAAAATTAGGTCTCTAAGTGCATTTTGAAAAAAAAATCAATGTTAAATTTTCGATTTTGGAATCGAACTGGACCTTTAATGTATGGACCGATTTGGCCCAAAAGCTTATTGTCGCCATTCCACAACAAGGTCTACCAGCATGTGAAATTTGGCTTTGATAGCATCAGCCGTTTGGGCTGAATCCTGCTCACAAAATTCTGGGAACAATAAAAATAATAAACACGCCAATAACAATAAGGATTCAGCTTTTCAAGCTGAATCCTTAAATATAGTCGCAAAGCGACGACAAACGGATTCAGCGATGTATGGTGATGATATGTATGACAAATATTTGCAATACATGTATGTATGAAGTCAATAGTTCGTTCAGACGAATTTTAAAAGTCACGATTTCAGTATTAACAAGGCCAAAAAGACTCTGTCAATTGCAAACGTAAATGTCATATTGAACAAGGACTGCCGCGGCAGTACTTAGCTCTTCAAGACATCCTGTTTGACCTTCACAGAGTGTTTGACCTTCACATGACGTATTTTTCTGAGATTTAAAAAGTAACTAATACATTATCAAAATGACCAGATTTCACTTGATACTCAACGTTTAGGCCTGTGTTTGTGTATGTACTTTGATAGCGTTAATTTCAAATTCGAATCCAAAATCAATTTGCATAAAAATATATATTTCATGCCATTTAACTGTAATGTGACCAAAATATGTTCTACCTAAGCAAAAAAATAACAAGTTAGATCTGCAAAAGTTTGTTGGCTCAAGCGGGACTTGAACCCTAAAAGTTAGCATCTTGGTTTCACTGGACCAGCGAGTCGGCTGTGATTTGAATGGAATTTTAGCACTAAGACTTTGGATTCACGAAGGCAAAACAAACAATCTCGCATCCGAGAATGAATTCATTGTATGGAGGGGTGCTTTTCAGCGTTTTGAGCTGTTTGATGTGTTGTTTGAGGTCAGAGCGTGCTTTTGACCATTTCGAGCTCCTTGGTGTGTTGTTTTAGGTCGAAAATACGATGTCTAGCGAGGCTAGCGCTGTTCTGAGTTCAGAGAACGTTGTAGCGACGTCTTCCGGTGTCCCGTGGCCGTATGCACGGATTTAGTGACCAAAATCGAATGTACATGACTGGACAGCGTGTTTGCATGAAATGTCTACAAGCACAAAGTGTAGAACATGCGGCCGGGAGGAAATGCATATTTCAAAGTTCAGGAGGACGACAGGCATTTTGGAAAAAAGAGTTAATCGAGGACGTCACACCCTTGCCAGTGGAATCTGCCGAGCATTTAGGCAGGAATCAGGACGGCCTCCCTTTATCTAATGACCAAGAGCCCAAGAGCCCAAGAGCTGATAGTGGCCGTCATTATGCCCTTTTCAATTAAGGGAAGGTACACTTGCTTGTACCTACCTACGCACCCACCCGTGCCTTTGGTCTTGAAACTAAATCTTGACCATAAAGGCTTTCAAAGTGTGTAGTCCACTTGCACGATTTGTTCTCAGTCCCAAACAAAGAGTTTAATTGACAATTAGAAGAGCTTTTCTTCACATAGCTTTTTCTTCTAAAATAAGTATTGTTGAATGTACACAATTTCATTGTTATTTAAATGTATCAAATCTATCAGTGTAAAGTTTTTCTATTTTCCCCCCAAAATTAACTAACGGCACTCACCGTGCAGCATTCCTATCTGCCGAACCATTAGAGACATTTCAAAATTGATTTTACCATTGTTAAGAGGAGAGATTTGTCTTTATTGGCATACATTATTTCTTGATGAGCATGAAAAAGTAAAGAAACGGTGAGCGATGCGACATCTGCCGCAAATATGAAGCTTAATCTAAAAATAATTAGATAATTTAGCTTATGAGTCATTTACTGTGAACAATTTTATAATGAAGTACTACACAAAAGGTTTTTGTCTTCAACAAGCGTAGCCATCGATGTATAGTATGTTTTCCTAGTGTTTTATTGCCAATGAAGTACAATTTTTCAATCATTCTTATATGAGAATCAGTCAAAACGCAAATAGGATTGACCACATTTAAATGCTCCGAATTTCAATGTTAATGTTTAATCTAATTTTGATGAGATTTATCGCAGATTGTATGATCTTTTCGCTTTCTAATGATATATGGAACAATGATTTGTCTCCTGTCACTGATGAGTAACGATTTTTTAAACATACCTATATCGTTTGCATTCAAAACGAAAGCAGAATTGACAATATTCAAAGGGCCGTAACTCAATGTAAAACAAATATAGGAATTTACTGTTAAATTTTAAAAAAATCTATAGGCTTTTGGCTTCTATATGATGTATAGAACAAAGCGTTATCGTACGCCGTTGATTCGCTACGATATTTCAAACATACCCACCAAAACACCACATTTCCAAAATGCACAGTTTGACCTCTGACCCTGACCGGAAATGACTGTTCGCGAGCAATTTTATTCTTTTATCTTAAAGGGCTTGCCAATGTCTAACTCTCATGCAAAAATCATAAAATTCTATGGTCTGGGTTTTGAGTTATCTGCCCTTGAAGTTTGCGATTTTTACATTTTGGTCAACTTTGAAAAATCACAGCAAGAAAAGTATTAAAGTTAGAACTTTGTAGAAGTCAAATTCAGAACTACAATGCTTCAGCTACATTGAGTATAAATTTCAGCTCTCTAGTGCAAGTATCTTCAGAGAAGAAGTTTCTCAAAGGTGGGTGGGGTCGGCAATGGTCGAAAATGCACTAAATCCAAGATGGCGGCCAAACCACGTGACCTACGAATTTTCCATGATTTGGTTTTTTGCAGCATTTTTGATTGCGCACATTTTTAAAAAAAAATTAGGTCTCTAAGTGCATTTTGAAAAAAAAATCAATGTTAAATTTTCGATTTTGGAATCGAACTGGACCTTTAATGTATGGACCGATTTGGCCCAAAAGCTTATTGTCGCCATTCCACAACAAGGTCTACCAGCATGTGAAATTTGGCTTTGATAGCATCAGCCGTTTGGGCTGAATCCTGCTCACAAAATTCTGGGAACAATAAAAATAATAAACACGCCAATAACAATAAGGATTCAGCTTTTCAAGCTGAATCCTTAAATATAGTCGCAAAGCGACGACAAACGGATTCAGCGATGTATGGTGATGATATGTATGACAAATATTTGCAATACATGTATGTATGAAGTCAATAGTTCGTTCAGACGAATTTTAAAAGTCACGATTTCAGTATTAACAAGGCCAAAAAGACTCTGTCAATTGCAAACGTAAATGTCATATTGAACAAGGACTGCCGCGGCAGTACTTAGCTCTTCAAGACATCCTGTTTGACCTTCACAGAGTGTTTGACCTTCACATGACGTATTTTTCTGAGATTTAAAAAGTAACTAATACATTATCAAAATGACCAGATTTCACTTGATACTCAACGTTTAGGCCTGTGTTTGTGTATGTACTTTGATAGCGTTAATTTCAAATTCGAATCCAAAATCAATTTGCATAAAAATATATATTTCATGCCATTTAACTGTAATGTGACCAAAATATGTTCTACCTAAGCAAAAAAATAACAAGTTAGATCTGCAAAAGTTTGTTGGCTCAAGCGGGACTTGAACCCTAAAAGTTAGCATCTTGGTTTCACTGGACCAGCGAGTCGGCTGTGATTTGAATGGAATTTTAGCACTAAGACTTTGGATTCACGAAGGCAAAACAAACAATCTCGCATCCGAGAATGAATTCATTGTATGGAGGGGTGCTTTTCAGCGTTTTGAGCTGTTTGATGTGTTGTTTGAGGTCAGAGCGTGCTTTTGACCATTTCGAGCTCCTTGGTGTGTTGTTTTAGGTCGAAAATACGATGTCTAGCGAGGCTAGCGCTGTTCTGAGTTCAGAGAACGTTGTAGCGACGTCTTCCGGTGTCCCGTGGCCGTATGCACGGATTTAGTGACCAAAATCGAATGTACATGACTGGACAGCGTGTTTGCATGAAATGTCTACAAGCACAAAGTGTAGAACATGCGGCCGGGAGGAAATGCATATTTCAAAGTTCAGGAGGACGACAGGCATTTTGGAAAAAAGAGTTAATCGAGGACGTCACACCCTTGCCAGTGGAATCTGCCGAGCATTTAGGCAGGAATCAGGACGGCCTCCCTTTATCTAATGACCAAGAGCCCAAGAGCCCAAGAGCTGATAGTGGCCGTCATTATGCCCTTTTCAATTAAGGGAAGGTACACTTGCTTGTACCTACCTACGCACCCACCCGTGCCTTTGGTCTTGAAACTAAATCTTGACCATAAAGGCTTTCAAAGTGTGTAGTCCACTTGCACGATTTGTTCTCAGTCCCAAACAAAGAGTTTAATTGACAATTAGAAGAGCTTTTCTTCACATAGCTTTTTCTTCTAAAATAAGTATTGTTGAATGTACACAATTTCATTGTTATTTAAATGTATCAAATCTATCAGTGTAAAGTTTTTCTATTTTCCCCCCAAAATTAACTAACGGCACTCACCGTGCAGCATTCCTATCTGCCGAACCATTAGAGACATTTCAAAATTGATTTTACCATTGTTAAGAGGAGAGATTTGTCTTTATTGGCATACATTATTTCTTGATGAGCATGAAAAAGTAAAGAAACGGTGAGCGATGCGACATCTGCCGCAAATATGAAGCTTAATCTAAAAATAATTAGATAATTTAGCTTATGAGTCATTTACTGTGAACAATTTTATAATGAAGTACTACACAAAAGGTTTTTGTCTTCAACAAGCGTAGCCATCGATGTATAGTATGTTTTCCTAGTGTTTTATTGCCAATGAAGTACAATTTTTCAATCATTCTTATATGAGAATCAGTCAAAACGCAAATAGGATTGACCACATTTAAATGCTCCGAATTTCAATGTTAATGTTTAATCTAATTTTGATGAGATTTATCGCAGATTGTATGATCTTTTCGCTTTCTAATGATATATGGAACAATGATTTGTCTCCTGTCACTGATGAGTAACGATTTTTTAAACATACCTATATCGTTTGCATTCAAAACGAAAGCAGAATTGACAATATTCAAAGGGCCGTAACTCAATGTAAAACAAATATAGGAATTTACTGTTAAATTTTAAAAAAATCTATAGGCTTTTGGCTTCTATATGATGTATAGAACAAAGCGTTATCGTACGCCGTTGATTCGCTACGATATTTCAAACATACCCACCAAAACACCACATTTCCAAAATGCACAGTTTGACCTCTGACCCTGACCGGAAATGACTGTTCGCGAGCAATTTTATTCTTTTATCTTAAAGGGCTTGCCAATGTCTAACTCTCATGCAAAAATCATAAAATTCTATGGTCTGGGTTTTGAGTTATCTGCCCTTGAAGTTTGCGATTTTTACATTTTGGTCAACTTTGAAAAATCACAGCAAGAAAAGTATTAAAGTTAGAACTTTGTAGAAGTCAAATTCAGAACTACAATGCTTCAGCTACATTGAGTATAAATTTCAGCTCTCTAGTGCAAGTATCTTCAGAGAAGAAGTTTCTCAAAGGTGGGTGGGGTCGGCAATGGTCGAAAATGCACTAAATCCAAGATGGCGGCCAAACCACGTGACCTACGAATTTTCCATGATTTGGTTTTTTGCAGCATTTTTGATTGCGCACATTTTTAAAAAAAAATGAGGTCTCTAAGTGCATTTTGAAAAAAAAATCAATGTTAAATTTTCGATTTTGGAATCGAACTGGACCTTTAATGTATGGACCGATTTGGCCCAAAAGCTTATTGTCGCCATTCCACAACAAGGTCTACCAGCATGTGAAATTTGGCTTTGATAGCATCAGCCGTTTGGGCTGAATCCTGCTCACAAAATTCTGGGAACAATAAAAATAATAAACACGCCAATAACAATAAGGATTCAGCTTTTCAAGCTGAATCCTTAAATATAGTCGCAAAGCGACGACAAACGGATTCAGCGATGTATGGTGATGATATGTATGACAAATATTTGCAATACATGTATGTATGAAGTCAATAGTTCGTTCAGACGAATTTTAAAAGTCACGATTTCAGTATTAACAAGGCCAAAAAGACTCTGTCAATTGCAAACGTAAATGTCATATTGAACAAGGACTGCCGCGGCAGTACTTAGCTCTTCAAGACATCCTGTTTGACCTTCACAGAGTGTTTGACCTTCACATGACGTATTTTTCTGAGATTTAAAAAGTAACTAATACATTATCAAAATGACCAGATTTCACTTGATACTCAACGTTTAGGCCTGTGTTTGTGTATGTACTTTGATAGACATTAATTTCAAATTCGAATCCAAAATCAATTTGCATAAAAATATATATTTCATGCCATTTAACTGTAATGTGACCAAAATATGTTCTACCTAAGCAAAAAAATAACAAGTTAGATCTGCAAAAGTTTGTTGGCTCAAGCGGGACTTGAACCCTAAAAGTTAGCATCTTGGTTTCACTGGACCAGCGAGTCGGCTGTGATTTGAATGGAATTTTAGCACTAAGACTTTGGATTCACGAAGGCAAAACAAACAATCTCGCATCCGAGAATGAATTCATTGTATGGAGGGGTGCTTTTCAGCGTTTTGAGCTGTTTGATGTGTTGTTTGAGGTCAGAGCGTGCTTTTGACCATTTCGAGCTCCTTGGTGTGTTGTTTTAGGTCGAAAATACGATGTCTAGCGAGGCTAGCGCTGTTCTGAGTTCAGAGAACGTTGTAGCGACGTCTTCCGGTGTCCCGTGGCCGTATGCACGGATTTAGTGACCAAAATCGAATGTACATGACTGGACAGCGTGTTTGCATGAAATGTCTACAAGCACAAAGTGTAGAACATGCGGCCGGGAGGAAATGCATATTTCAAAGTTCAGGAGGACGACAGGCATTTTGGAAAAAAGAGTTAATCGAGGACGTCACACCCTTGCCAGTGGAATCTGCCGAGCATTTAGGCAGGAATCAGGACGGCCTCCCTTTATCTAATGACCAAGAGCCCAAGAGCCCAAGAGCTGATAGTGGCCGTCATTATGCCCTTTTCAATTAAGGGAAGGTACACTTGCTTGTACCTACCTACGCACCCACCCGTGCCTTTGGTCTTGAAACTAAATCTTGACCATAAAGGCTTTCAAAGTGTGTAGTCCACTTGCACGATTTGTTCTCAGTCCCAAACAAAGAGTTTAATTGACAATTAGAAGAGCTTTTCTTCACATAGCTTTTTCTTCTAAAATAAGTATTGTTGAATGTACACAATTTCATTGTTATTTAAATGTATCAAATCTATCAGTGTAAAGTTTTTCTATTTTCCCCCCAAAATTAACTAACGGCACTCACCGTGCAGCATTCCTATCTGCCGAACCATTAGAGACATTTCAAAATTGATTTTACCATTGTTAAGAGGAGAGATTTGTCTTTATTGGCATACATTATTTCTTGATGAGCATGAAAAAGTAAAGAAACGGTGAGCGATGCGACATCTGCCGCAAATATGAAGCTTAATCTAAAAATAATTAGATAATTTAGCTTATGAGTCATTTACTGTGAACAATTTTATAATGAAGTACTACACAAAAGGTTTTTGTCTTCAACAAGCGTAGCCATCGATGTATAGTATGTTTTCCTAGTGTTTTATTGCCAATGAAGTACAATTTTTCAATCATTCTTATATGAGAATCAGTCAAAACGCAAATAGGATTGACCACATTTAAATGCTCCGAATTTCAATGTTAATGTTTAATCTAATTTTGATGAGATTTATCGCAGATTGTATGATCTTTTCGCTTTCTAATGATATATGGAACAATGATTTGTCTCCTGTCACTGATGAGTAACGATTTTTTAAACATACCTATATCGTTTGCATTCAAAACGAAAGCAGAATTGACAATATTCAAAGGGCCGTAACTCAATGTAAAACAAATATAGGAATTTACTGTTAAATTTTAAAAAAATCTATAGGCTTTTGGCTTCTATATGATGTATAGAACAAAGCGTTATCGTACGCCGTTGATTCGCTACGATATTTCAAACATACCCACCAAAACACCACATTTCCAAAATGCACAGTTTGACCTCTGACCCTGACCGGAAATGACTGTTCGCGAGCAATTTTATTCTTTTATCTTAAAGGGCTTGCCAATGTCTAACTCTCATGCAAAAATCATAAAATTCTATGGTCTGGGTTTTGAGTTATCTGCCCTTGAAGTTTGCGATTTTTACATTTTGGTCAACTTTGAAAAATCACAGCAAGAAAAGTATTAAAGTTAGAACTTTGTAGAAGTCAAATTCAGAACTACAATGCTTCAGCTACATTGAGTATAAATTTCAGCTCTCTAGTGCAAGTATCTTCAGAGAAGAAGTTTCTCAAAGGTGGGTGGGGTCGGCAATGGTCGAAAATGCACTAAATCCAAGATGGCGGCCAAACCACGTGACCTACGAATTTTCCATGATTTGGTTTTTTGCAGCATTTTTGATTGCGCACATTTTTAAAAAAAATTAGGTCTCTAAGTGCATTTTGAAAAAAAAATCAATGTTAAATTTTCGATTTTGGAATCGAACTGGACCTTTAATGTATGGACCGATTTGGCCCAAAAGCTTATTGTCGCCATTCCACAACAAGGTCTACCAGCATGTGAAATTTGGCTTTGATAGCATCAGCCGTTTGGGCTGAATCCTGCTCACAAAATTCTGGGAACAATAAAAATAATAAACACGCCAATAACAATAAGGATTCAGCTTTTCAAGCTGAATCCTTAAATATAGTCGCAAAGCGACGACAAACGGATTCAGCGATGTATGGTGATGATATGTATGACAAATATTTGCAATACATGTATGTATGAAGTCAATAGTTCGTTCAGACGAATTTTAAAAGTCACGATTTCAGTATTAACAAGGCCAAAAAGACTCTGTCAATTGCAAACGTAAATGTCATATTGAACAAGGACTGCCGCGGCAGTACTTAGCTCTTCAAGACATCCTGTTTGACCTTCACAGAGTGTTTGACCTTCACATGACGTATTTTTCTGAGATTTAAAAAGTAACTAATACATTATCAAAATGACCAGATTTCACTTGATACTCAACGTTTAGGCCTGTGTTTGTGTATGTACTTTGATAGACATTAATTTCAAATTCGAATCCAAAATCAATTTGCATAAAAATATATATTTCATGCCATTTAACTGTAATGTGACCAAAATATGTTCTACCTAAGCAAAAAAATAACAAGTTAGATCTGCAAAAGTTTGTTGGCTCAAGCGGGACTTGAACCCTAAAAGTTAGCATCTTGGTTTCACTGGACCAGCGAGTCGGCTGTGATTTGAATGGAATTTTAGCACTAAGACTTTGGATTCACGAAGGCAAAACAAACAATCTCGCATCCGAGAATGAATTCATTGTATGGAGGGGTGCTTTTCAGCGTTTTGAGCTGTTTGATGTGTTGTTTGAGGTCAGAGCGTGCTTTTGACCATTTCGAGCTCCTTGGTGTGTTGTTTTAGGTCGAAAATACGATGTCTAGCGAGGCTAGCGCTGTTCTGAGTTCAGAGAACGTTGTAGCGACGTCTTCCGGTGTCCCGTGGCCGTATGCACGGATTTAGTGACCAAAATCGAATGTACATGACTGGACAGCGTGTTTGCATGAAATGTCTACAAGCACAAAGTGTAGAACATGCGGCCGGGAGGAAATGCATATTTCAAAGTTCAGGAGGACGACAGGCATTTTGGAAAAAAGAGTTAATCGAGGACGTCACACCCTTGCCAGTGGAATCTGCCGAGCATTTAGGCAGGAATCAGGACGGCCTCCCTTTATCTAATGACCAAGAGCCCAAGAGCCCAAGAGCTGATAGTGGCCGTCATTATGCCCTTTTCAATTAAGGGAAGGTACACTTGCTTGTACCTACCTACGCACCCACCCGTGCCTTTGGTCTTGAAACTAAATCTTGACCATAAAGGCTTTCAAAGTGTGTAGTCCACTTGCACGATTTGTTCTCAGTCCCAAACAAAGAGTTTAATTGACAATTAGAAGAGCTTTTCTTCACATAGCTTTTTCTTCTAAAATAAGTATTGTTGAATGTACACAATTTCATTGTTATTTAAATGTATCAAATCTATCAGTGTAAAGTTTTTCTATTTTCCCCCCAAAATTAACTAACGGCACTCACCGTGCAGCATTCCTATCTGCCGAACCATTAGAGACATTTCAAAATTGATTTTACCATTGTTAAGAGGAGAGATTTGTCTTTATTGGCATACATTATTTCTTGATGAGCATGAAAAAGTAAAGAAACGGTGAGCGATGCGACATCTGCCGCAAATATGAAGCTTAATCTAAAAATAATTAGATAATTTAGCTTATGAGTCATTTACTGTGAACAATTTTATAATGAAGTACTACACAAAAGGTTTTTGTCTTCAACAAGCGTAGCCATCGATGTATAGTATGTTTTCCTAGTGTTTTATTGCCAATGAAGTACAATTTTTCAATCATTCTTATATGAGAATCAGTCAAAACGCAAATAGGATTGACCACATTTAAATGCTCCGAATTTCAATGTTAATGTTTAATCTAATTTTGATGAGATTTATCGCAGATTGTATGATCTTTTCGCTTTCTAATGATATATGGAACAATGATTTGTCTCCTGTCACTGATGAGTAACGATTTTTTAAACATACCTATATCGTTTGCATTCAAAACGAAAGCAGAATTGACAATATTCAAAGGGCCGTAACTCAATGTAAAACAAATATAGGAATTTACTGTTAAATTTTAAAAAAATCTATAGGCTTTTGGCTTCTATATGATGTATAGAACAAAGCGTTATCGTACGCCGTTGATTCGCTACGATATTTCAAACATACCCACCAAAACACCACATTTCCAAAATGCACAGTTTGACCTCTGACCCTGACCGGAAATGACTGTTCGCGAGCAATTTTATTCTTTTATCTTAAAGGGCTTGCCAATGTCTAACTCTCATGCAAAAATCATAAAATTCTATGGTCTGGGTTTTGAGTTATCTGCCCTTGAAGTTTGCGATTTTTACATTTTGGTCAACTTTGAAAAATCACAGCAAGAAAAGTATTAAAGTTAGAACTTTGTAGAAGTCAAATTCAGAACTACAATGCTTCAGCTACATTGAGTATAAATTTCAGCTCTCTAGTGCAAGTATCTTCAGAGAAGAAGTTTCTCAAAGGTGGGTGGGGTCGGCAATGGTCGAAAATGCACTAAATCCAAGATGGCGGCCAAACCACGTGACCTACGAATTTTCCATGATTTGGTTTTTTGCAGCATTTTTGATTGCGCACATTTTTAAAAAAAAATGAGGTCTCTAAGTGCATTTTGAAAAAAAAATCAATGTTAAATTTTCGATTTTGGAATCGAACTGGACCTTTAATGTATGGACCGATTTGGCCCAAAAGCTTATTGTCGCCATTCCACAACAAGGTCTACCAGCATGTGAAATTTGGCTTTGATAGCATCAGCCGTTTGGGCTGAATCCTGCTCACAAAATTCTGGGAACAATAAAAATAATAAACACGCCAATAACAATAAGGATTCAGCTTTTCAAGCTGAATCCTTAAATATAGTCGCAAAGCGACGACAAACGGATTCAGCGATGTATGGTGATGATATGTATGACAAATATTTGCAATACATGTATGTATGAAGTCAATAGTTCGTTCAGACGAATTTTAAAAGTCACGATTTCAGTATTAACAAGGCCAAAAAGACTCTGTCAATTGCAAACGTAAATGTCATATTGAACAAGGACTGCCGCGGCAGTACTTAGCTCTTCAAGACATCCTGTTTGACCTTCACAGAGTGTTTGACCTTCACATGACGTATTTTTCTGAGATTTAAAAAGTAACTAATACATTATCAAAATGACCAGATTTCACTTGATACTCAACGTTTAGGCCTGTGTTTGTGTATGTACTTTGATAGACATTAATTTCAAATTCGAATCCAAAATCAATTTGCATAAAAATATATATTTCATGCCATTTAACTGTAATGTGACCAAAATATGTTCTACCTAAGCAAAAAAATAACAAGTTAGATCTGCAAAAGTTTGTTGGCTCAAGCGGGACTTGAACCCTAAAAGTTAGCATCTTGGTTTCACTGGACCAGCGAGTCGGCTGTGATTTGAATGGAATTTTAGCACTAAGACTTTGGATTCACGAAGGCAAAACAAACAATCTCGCATCCGAGAATGAATTCATTGTATGGAGGGGTGCTTTTCAGCGTTTTGAGCTGTTTGATGTGTTGTTTGAGGTCAGAGCGTGCTTTTGACCATTTCGAGCTCCTTGGTGTGTTGTTTTAGGTCGAAAATACGATGTCTAGCGAGGCTAGCGCTGTTCTGAGTTCAGAGAACGTTGTAGCGACGTCTTCCGGTGTCCCGTGGCCGTATGCACGGATTTAGTGACCAAAATCGAATGTACATGACTGGACAGCGTGTTTGCATGAAATGTCTACAAGCACAAAGTGTAGAACATGCGGCCGGGAGGAAATGCATATTTCAAAGTTCAGGAGGACGACAGGCATTTTGGAAAAAAGAGTTAATCGAGGACGTCACACCCTTGCCAGTGGAATCTGCCGAGCATTTAGGCAGGAATCAGGACGGCCTCCCTTTATCTAATGACCAAGAGCCCAAGAGCCCAAGAGCTGATAGTGGCCGTCATTATGCCCTTTTCAATTAAGGGAAGGTACACTTGCTTGTACCTACCTACGCACCCACCCGTGCCTTTGGTCTTGAAACTAAATCTTGACCATAAAGGCTTTCAAAGTGTGTAGTCCACTTGCACGATTTGTTCTCAGTCCCAAACAAAGAGTTTAATTGACAATTAGAAGAGCTTTTCTTCACATAGCTTTTTCTTCTAAAATAAGTATTGTTGAATGTACACAATTTCATTGTTATTTAAATGTATCAAATCTATCAGTGTAAAGTTTTTCTATTTTCCCCCCAAAATTAACTAACGGCACTCACCGTGCAGCATTCCTATCTGCCGAACCATTAGAGACATTTCAAAATTGATTTTACCATTGTTAAGAGGAGAGATTTGTCTTTATTGGCATACATTATTTCTTGATGAGCATGAAAAAGTAAAGAAACGGTGAGCGATGCGACATCTGCCGCAAATATGAAGCTTAATCTAAAAATAATTAGATAATTTAGCTTATGAGTCATTTACTGTGAACAATTTTATAATGAAGTACTACACAAAAGGTTTTTGTCTTCAACAAGCGTAGCCATCGATGTATAGTATGTTTTCCTAGTGTTTTATTGCCAATGAAGTACAATTTTTCAATCATTCTTATATGAGAATCAGTCAAAACGCAAATAGGATTGACCACATTTAAATGCTCCGAATTTCAATGTTAATGTTTAATCTAATTTTGATGAGATTTATCGCAGATTGTATGATCTTTTCGCTTTCTAATGATATATGGAACAATGATTTGTCTCCTGTCACTGATGAGTAACGATTTTTTAAACATACCTATATCGTTTGCATTCAAAACGAAAGCAGAATTGACAATATTCAAAGGGCCGTAACTCAATGTAAAACAAATATAGGAATTTACTGTTAAATTTTAAAAAAATCTATAGGCTTTTGGCTTCTATATGATGTATAGAACAAAGCGTTATCGTACGCCGTTGATTCGCTACGATATTTCAAACATACCCACCAAAACACCACATTTCCAAAATGCACAGTTTGACCTCTGACCCTGACCGGAAATGACTGTTCGCGAGCAATTTTATTCTTTTATCTTAAAGGGCTTGCCAATGTCTAACTCTCATGCAAAAATCATAAAATTCTATGGTCTGGGTTTTGAGTTATCTGCCCTTGAAGTTTGCGATTTTTACATTTTGGTCAACTTTGAAAAATCACAGCAAGAAAAGTATTAAAGTTAGAACTTTGTAGAAGTCAAATTCAGAACTACAATGCTTCAGCTACATTGAGTATAAATTTCAGCTCTCTAGTGCAAGTATCTTCAGAGAAGAAGTTTCTCAAAGGTGGGTGGGGTCGGCAATGGTCGAAAATGCACTAAATCCAAGATGGCGGCCAAACCACGTGACCTACGAATTTTCCATGATTTGGTTTTTTGCAGCATTTTTGATTGCGCACATTTTTAAAAAAAAATTAGGTCTCTAAGTGCATTTTGAAAAAAAAATCAATGTTAAATTTTCGATTTTGGAATCGAACTGGACCTTTAATGTATGGACCGATTTGGCCCAAAAGCTTATTGTCGCCATTCCACAACAAGGTCTACCAGCATGTGAAATTTGGCTTTGATAGCATCAGCCGTTTGGGCTGAATCCTGCTCACAAAATTCTGGGAACAATAAAAATAATAAACACGCCAATAACAATAAGGATTCAGCTTTTCAAGCTGAATCCTTAAATATAGTCGCAAAGCGACGACAAACGGATTCAGCGATGTATGGTGATGATATGTATGACAAATATTTGCAATACATGTATGTATGAAGTCAATAGTTCGTTCAGACGAATTTTAAAAGTCACGATTTCAGTATTAACAAGGCCAAAAAGACTCTGTCAATTGCAAACGTAAATGTCATATTGAACAAGGACTGCCGCGGCAGTACTTAGCTCTTCAAGACATCCTGTTTGACCTTCACAGAGTGTTTGACCTTCACATGACGTATTTTTCTGAGATTTAAAAAGTAACTAATACATTATCAAAATGACCAGATTTCACTTGATACTCAACGTTTAGGCCTGTGTTTGTGTATGTACTTTGATAGACATTAATTTCAAATTCGAATCCAAAATCAATTTGCATAAAAATATATATTTCATGCCATTTAACTGTAATGTGACCAAAATATGTTCTACCTAAGCAAAAAAATAACAAGTTAGATCTGCAAAAGTTTGTTGGCTCAAGCGGGACTTGAACCCTAAAAGTTAGCATCTTGGTTTCACTGGACCAGCGAGTCGGCTGTGATTTGAATGGAATTTTAGCACTAAGACTTTGGATTCACGAAGGCAAAACAAACAATCTCGCATCCGAGAATGAATTCATTGTATGGAGGGGTGCTTTTCAGCGTTTTGAGCTGTTTGATGTGTTGTTTGAGGTCAGAGCGTGCTTTTGACCATTTCGAGCTCCTTGGTGTGTTGTTTTAGGTCGAAAATACGATGTCTAGCGAGGCTAGCGCTGTTCTGAGTTCAGAGAACGTTGTAGCGACGTCTTCCGGTGTCCCGTGGCCGTATGCACGGATTTAGTGACCAAAATCGAATGTACATGACTGGACAGCGTGTTTGCATGAAATGTCTACAAGCACAAAGTGTAGAACATGCGGCCGGGAGGAAATGCATATTTCAAAGTTCAGGAGGACGACAGGCATTTTGGAAAAAAGAGTTAATCGAGGACGTCACACCCTTGCCAGTGGAATCTGCCGAGCATTTAGGCAGGAATCAGGACGGCCTCCCTTTATCTAATGACCAAGAGCCCAAGAGCCCAAGAGCTGATAGTGGCCGTCATTATGCCCTTTTCAATTAAGGGAAGGTACACTTGCTTGTACCTACCTACGCACCCACCCGTGCCTTTGGTCTTGAAACTAAATCTTGACCATAAAGGCTTTCAAAGTGTGTAGTCCACTTGCACGATTTGTTCTCAGTCCCAAACAAAGAGTTTAATTGACAATTAGAAGAGCTTTTCTTCACATAGCTTTTTCTTCTAAAATAAGTATTGTTGAATGTACACAATTTCATTGTTATTTAAATGTATCAAATCTATCAGTGTAAAGTTTTTCTATTTTCCCCCCAAAATTAACTAACGGCACTCACCGTGCAGCATTCCTATCTGCCGAACCATTAGAGACATTTCAAAATTGATTTTACCATTGTTAAGAGGAGAGATTTGTCTTTATTGGCATACATTATTTCTTGATGAGCATGAAAAAGTAAAGAAACGGTGAGCGATGCGACATCTGCCGCAAATATGAAGCTTAATCTAAAAATAATTAGATAATTTAGCTTATGAGTCATTTACTGTGAACAATTTTATAATGAAGTACTACACAAAAGGTTTTTGTCTTCAACAAGCGTAGCCATCGATGTATAGTATGTTTTCCTAGTGTTTTATTGCCAATGAAGTACAATTTTTCAATCATTCTTATATGAGAATCAGTCAAAACGCAAATAGGATTGACCACATTTAAATGCTCCGAATTTCAATGTTAATGTTTAATCTAATTTTGATGAGATTTATCGCAGATTGTATGATCTTTTCGCTTTCTAATGATATATGGAACAATGATTTGTCTCCTGTCACTGATGAGTAACGATTTTTTAAACATACCTATATCGTTTGCATTCAAAACGAAAGCAGAATTGACAATATTCAAAGGGCCGTAACTCAATGTAAAACAAATATAGGAATTTACTGTTAAATTTTAAAAAAATCTATAGGCTTTTGGCTTCTATATGATGTATAGAACAAAGCGTTATCGTACGCCGTTGATTCGCTACGATATTTCAAACATACCCACCAAAACACCACATTTCCAAAATGCACAGTTTGACCTCTGACCCTGACCGGAAATGACTGTTCGCGAGCAATTTTATTCTTTTATCTTAAAGGGCTTGCCAATGTCTAACTCTCATGCAAAAATCATAAAATTCTATGGTCTGGGTTTTGAGTTATCTGCCCTTGAAGTTTGCGATTTTTACATTTTGGTCAACTTTGAAAAATCACAGCAAGAAAAGTATTAAAGTTAGAACTTTGTAGAAGTCAAATTCAGAACTACAATGCTTCAGCTACATTGAGTATAAATTTCAGCTCTCTAGTGCAAGTATCTTCAGAGAAGAAGTTTCTCAAAGGTGGGTGGGGTCGGCAATGGTCGAAAATGCACTAAATCCAAGATGGCGGCCAAACCACGTGACCTACGAATTTTCCATGATTTGGTTTTTTGCAGCATTTTTGATTGCGCACATTTTTAAAAAAAAATGAGGTCTCTAAGTGCATTTTGAAAAAAAAATCAATGTTAAATTTTCGATTTTGGAATCGAACTGGACCTTTAATGTATGGACCGATTTGGCCCAAAAGCTTATTGTCGCCATTCCACAACAAGGTCTACCAGCATGTGAAATTTGGCTTTGATAGCATCAGCCGTTTGGGCTGAATCCTGCTCACAAAATTCTGGGAACAATAAAAATAATAAACACGCCAATAACAATAAGGATTCAGCTTTTCAAGCTGAATCCTTAAATATAGTCGCAAAGCGACGACAAACGGATTCAGCGATGTATGGTGATGATATGTATGACAAATATTTGCAATACATGTATGTATGAAGTCAATAGTTCGTTCAGACGAATTTTAAAAGTCACGATTTCAGTATTAACAAGGCCAAAAAGACTCTGTCAATTGCAAACGTAAATGTCATATTGAACAAGGACTGCCGCGGCAGTACTTAGCTCTTCAAGACATCCTGTTTGACCTTCACAGAGTGTTTGACCTTCACATGACGTATTTTTCTGAGATTTAAAAAGTAACTAATACATTATCAAAATGACCAGATTTCACTTGATACTCAACGTTTAGGCCTGTGTTTGTGTATGTACTTTGATAGACATTAATTTCAAATTCGAATCCAAAATCAATTTGCATAAAAATATATATTTCATGCCATTTAACTGTAATGTGACCAAAATATGTTCTACCTAAGCAAAAAAATAACAAGTTAGATCTGCAAAAGTTTGTTGGCTCAAGCGGGACTTGAACCCTAAAAGTTAGCATCTTGGTTTCACTGGACCAGCGAGTCGGCTGTGATTTGAATGGAATTTTAGCACTAAGACTTTGGATTCACGAAGGCAAAACAAACAATCTCGCATCCGAGAATGAATTCATTGTATGGAGGGGTGCTTTTCAGCGTTTTGAGCTGTTTGATGTGTTGTTTGAGGTCAGAGCGTGCTTTTGACCATTTCGAGCTCCTTGGTGTGTTGTTTTAGGTCGAAAATACGATGTCTAGCGAGGCTAGCGCTGTTCTGAGTTCAGAGAACGTTGTAGCGACGTCTTCCGGTGTCCCGTGGCCGTATGCACGGATTTAGTGACCAAAATCGAATGTACATGACTGGACAGCGTGTTTGCATGAAATGTCTACAAGCACAAAGTGTAGAACATGCGGCCGGGAGGAAATGCATATTTCAAAGTTCAGGAGGACGACAGGCATTTTGGAAAAAAGAGTTAATCGAGGACGTCACACCCTTGCCAGTGGAATCTGCCGAGCATTTAGGCAGGAATCAGGACGGCCTCCCTTTATCTAATGACCAAGAGCCCAAGAGCCCAAGAGCTGATAGTGGCCGTCATTATGCCCTTTTCAATTAAGGGAAGGTACACTTGCTTGTACCTACCTACGCACCCACCCGTGCCTTTGGTCTTGAAACTAAATCTTGACCATAAAGGCTTTCAAAGTGTGTAGTCCACTTGCACGATTTGTTCTCAGTCCCAAACAAAGAGTTTAATTGACAATTAGAAGAGCTTTTCTTCACATAGCTTTTTCTTCTAAAATAAGTATTGTTGAATGTACACAATTTCATTGTTATTTAAATGTATCAAATCTATCAGTGTAAAGTTTTTCTATTTTCCCCCCAAAATTAACTAACGGCACTCACCGTGCAGCATTCCTATCTGCCGAACCATTAGAGACATTTCAAAATTGATTTTACCATTGTTAAGAGGAGAGATTTGTCTTTATTGGCATACATTATTTCTTGATGAGCATGAAAAAGTAAAGAAACGGTGAGCGATGCGACATCTGCCGCAAATATGAAGCTTAATCTAAAAATAATTAGATAATTTAGCTTATGAGTCATTTACTGTGAACAATTTTATAATGAAGTACTACACAAAAGGTTTTTGTCTTCAACAAGCGTAGCCATCGATGTATAGTATGTTTTCCTAGTGTTTTATTGCCAATGAAGTACAATTTTTCAATCATTCTTATATGAGAATCAGTCAAAACGCAAATAGGATTGACCACATTTAAATGCTCCGAATTTCAATGTTAATGTTTAATCTAATTTTGATGAGATTTATCGCAGATTGTATGATCTTTTCGCTTTCTAATGATATATGGAACAATGATTTGTCTCCTGTCACTGATGAGTAACGATTTTTTAAACATACCTATATCGTTTGCATTCAAAACGAAAGCAGAATTGACAATATTCAAAGGGCCGTAACTCAATGTAAAACAAATATAGGAATTTACTGTTAAATTTTAAAAAAATCTATAGGCTTTTGGCTTCTATATGATGTATAGAACAAAGCGTTATCGTACGCCGTTGATTCGCTACGATATTTCAAACATACCCACCAAAACACCACATTTCCAAAATGCACAGTTTGACCTCTGACCCTGACCGGAAATGACTGTTCGCGAGCAATTTTATTCTTTTATCTTAAAGGGCTTGCCAATGTCTAACTCTCATGCAAAAATCATAAAATTCTATGGTCTGGGTTTTGAGTTATCTGCCCTTGAAGTTTGCGATTTTTACATTTTGGTCAACTTTGAAAAATCACAGCAAGAAAAGTATTAAAGTTAGAACTTTGTAGAAGTCAAATTCAGAACTACAATGCTTCAGCTACATTGAGTATAAATTTCAGCTCTCTAGTGCAAGTATCTTCAGAGAAGAAGTTTCTCAAAGGTGGGTGGGGTCGGCAATGGTCGAAAATGCACTAAATCCAAGATGGCGGCCAAACCACGTGACCTACGAATTTTCCATGATTTGGTTTTTTGCAGCATTTTTGATTGCGCACATTTTTAAAAAAAAATGAGGTCTCTAAGTGCATTTTGAAAAAAAAATCAATGTTAAATTTTCGATTTTGGAATCGAACTGGACCTTTAATGTATGGACCGATTTGGCCCAAAAGCTTATTGTCGCCATTCCACAACAAGGTCTACCAGCATGTGAAATTTGGCTTTGATAGCATCAGCCGTTTGGGCTGAATCCTGCTCACAAAATTCTGGGAACAATAAAAATAATAAACACGCCAATAACAATAAGGATTCAGCTTTTCAAGCTGAATCCTTAAATATAGTCGCAAAGCGACGACAAACGGATTCAGCGATGTATGGTGATGATATGTATGACAAATATTTGCAATACATGTATGTATGAAGTCAATAGTTCGTTCAGACGAATTTTAAAAGTCACGATTTCAGTATTAACAAGGCCAAAAAGACTCTGTCAATTGCAAACGTAAATGTCATATTGAACAAGGACTGCCGCGGCAGTACTTAGCTCTTCAAGACATCCTGTTTGACCTTCACAGAGTGTTTGACCTTCACATGACGTATTTTTCTGAGATTTAAAAAGTAACTAATACATTATCAAAATGACCAGATTTCACTTGATACTCAACGTTTAGGCCTGTGTTTGTGTATGTACTTTGATAGACATTAATTTCAAATTCGAATCCAAAATCAATTTGCATAAAAATATATATTTCATGCCATTTAACTGTAATGTGACCAAAATATGTTCTACCTAAGCAAAAAAATAACAAGTTAGATCTGCAAAAGTTTGTTGGCTCAAGCGGGACTTGAACCCTAAAAGTTAGCATCTTGGTTTCACTGGACCAGCGAGTCGGCTGTGATTTGAATGGAATTTTAGCACTAAGACTTTGGATTCACGAAGGCAAAACAAACAATCTCGCATCCGAGAATGAATTCATTGTATGGAGGGGTGCTTTTCAGCGTTTTGAGCTGTTTGATGTGTTGTTTGAGGTCAGAGCGTGCTTTTGACCATTTCGAGCTCCTTGGTGTGTTGTTTTAGGTCGAAAATACGATGTCTAGCGAGGCTAGCGCTGTTCTGAGTTCAGAGAACGTTGTAGCGACGTCTTCCGGTGTCCCGTGGCCGTATGCACGGATTTAGTGACCAAAATCGAATGTACATGACTGGACAGCGTGTTTGCATGAAATGTCTACAAGCACAAAGTGTAGAACATGCGGCCGGGAGGAAATGCATATTTCAAAGTTCAGGAGGACGACAGGCATTTTGGAAAAAAGAGTTAATCGAGGACGTCACACCCTTGCCAGTGGAATCTGCCGAGCATTTAGGCAGGAATCAGGACGGCCTCCCTTTATCTAATGACCAAGAGCCCAAGAGCCCAAGAGCTGATAGTGGCCGTCATTATGCCCTTTTCAATTAAGGGAAGGTACACTTGCTTGTACCTACCTACGCACCCACCCGTGCCTTTGGTCTTGAAACTAAATCTTGACCATAAAGGCTTTCAAAGTGTGTAGTCCACTTGCACGATTTGTTCTCAGTCCCAAACAAAGAGTTTAATTGACAATTAGAAGAGCTTTTCTTCACATAGCTTTTTCTTCTAAAATAAGTATTGTTGAATGTACACAATTTCATTGTTATTTAAATGTATCAAATCTATCAGTGTAAAGTTTTTCTATTTTCCCCCCAAAATTAACTAACGGCACTCACCGTGCAGCATTCCTATCTGCCGAACCATTAGAGACATTTCAAAATTGATTTTACCATTGTTAAGAGGAGAGATTTGTCTTTATTGGCATACATTATTTCTTGATGAGCATGAAAAAGTAAAGAAACGGTGAGCGATGCGACATCTGCCGCAAATATGAAGCTTAATCTAAAAATAATTAGATAATTTAGCTTATGAGTCATTTACTGTGAACAATTTTATAATGAAGTACTACACAAAAGGTTTTTGTCTTCAACAAGCGTAGCCATCGATGTATAGTATGTTTTCCTAGTGTTTTATTGCCAATGAAGTACAATTTTTCAATCATTCTTATATGAGAATCAGTCAAAACGCAAATAGGATTGACCACATTTAAATGCTCCGAATTTCAATGTTAATGTTTAATCTAATTTTGATGAGATTTATCGCAGATTGTATGATCTTTTCGCTTTCTAATGATATATGGAACAATGATTTGTCTCCTGTCACTGATGAGTAACGATTTTTTAAACATACCTATATCGTTTGCATTCAAAACGAAAGCAGAATTGACAATATTCAAAGGGCCGTAACTCAATGTAAAACAAATATAGGAATTTACTGTTAAATTTTAAAAAAATCTATAGGCTTTTGGCTTCTATATGATGTATAGAACAAAGCGTTATCGTACGCCGTTGATTCGCTACGATATTTCAAACATACCCACCAAAACACCACATTTCCAAAATGCACAGTTTGACCTCTGACCCTGACCGGAAATGACTGTTCGCGAGCAATTTTATTCTTTTATCTTAAAGGGCTTGCCAATGTCTAACTCTCATGCAAAAATCATAAAATTCTATGGTCTGGGTTTTGAGTTATCTGCCCTTGAAGTTTGCGATTTTTACATTTTGGTCAACTTTGAAAAATCACAGCAAGAAAAGTATTAAAGTTAGAACTTTGTAGAAGTCAAATTCAGAACTACAATGCTTCAGCTACATTGAGTATAAATTTCAGCTCTCTAGTGCAAGTATCTTCAGAGAAGAAGTTTCTCAAAGGTGGGTGGGGTCGGCAATGGTCGAAAATGCACTAAATCCAAGATGGCGGCCAAACCACGTGACCTACGAATTTTCCATGATTTGGTTTTTTGCAGCATTTTTGATTGCGCACATTTTTAAAAAAAAATGAGGTCTCTAAGTGCATTTTGAAAAAAAAATCAATGTTAAATTTTCGATTTTGGAATCGAACTGGACCTTTAATGTATGGACCGATTTGGCCCAAAAGCTTATTGTCGCCATTCCACAACAAGGTCTACCAGCATGTGAAATTTGGCTTTGATAGCATCAGCCGTTTGGGCTGAATCCTGCTCACAAAATTCTGGGAACAATAAAAATAATAAACACGCCAATAACAATAAGGATTCAGCTTTTCAAGCTGAATCCTTAAATATAGTCGCAAAGCGACGACAAACGGATTCAGCGATGTATGGTGATGATATGTATGACAAATATTTGCAATACATGTATGTATGAAGTCAATAGTTCGTTCAGACGAATTTTAAAAGTCACGATTTCAGTATTAACAAGGCCAAAAAGACTCTGTCAATTGCAAACGTAAATGTCATATTGAACAAGGACTGCCGCGGCAGTACTTAGCTCTTCAAGACATCCTGTTTGACCTTCACAGAGTGTTTGACCTTCACATGACGTATTTTTCTGAGATTTAAAAAGTAACTAATACATTATCAAAATGACCAGATTTCACTTGATACTCAACGTTTAGGCCTGTGTTTGTGTATGTACTTTGATAGACATTAATTTCAAATTCGAATCCAAAATCAATTTGCATAAAAATATATATTTCATGCCATTTAACTGTAATGTGACCAAAATATGTTCTACCTAAGCAAAAAAATAACAAGTTAGATCTGCAAAAGTTTGTTGGCTCAAGCGGGACTTGAACCCTAAAAGTTAGCATCTTGGTTTCACTGGACCAGCGAGTCGGCTGTGATTTGAATGGAATTTTAGCACTAAGACTTTGGATTCACGAAGGCAAAACAAACAATCTCGCATCCGAGAATGAATTCATTGTATGGAGGGGTGCTTTTCAGCGTTTTGAGCTGTTTGATGTGTTGTTTGAGGTCAGAGCGTGCTTTTGACCATTTCGAGCTCCTTGGTGTGTTGTTTTAGGTCGAAAATACGATGTCTAGCGAGGCTAGCGCTGTTCTGAGTTCAGAGAACGTTGTAGCGACGTCTTCCGGTGTCCCGTGGCCGTATGCACGGATTTAGTGACCAAAATCGAATGTACATGACTGGACAGCGTGTTTGCATGAAATGTCTACAAGCACAAAGTGTAGAACATGCGGCCGGGAGGAAATGCATATTTCAAAGTTCAGGAGGACGACAGGCATTTTGGAAAAAAGAGTTAATCGAGGACGTCACACCCTTGCCAGTGGAATCTGCCGAGCATTTAGGCAGGAATCAGGACGGCCTCCCTTTATCTAATGACCAAGAGCCCAAGAGCCCAAGAGCTGATAGTGGCCGTCATTATGCCCTTTTCAATTAAGGGAAGGTACACTTGCTTGTACCTACCTACGCACCCACCCGTGCCTTTGGTCTTGAAACTAAATCTTGACCATAAAGGCTTTCAAAGTGTGTAGTCCACTTGCACGATTTGTTCTCAGTCCCAAACAAAGAGTTTAATTGACAATTAGAAGAGCTTTTCTTCACATAGCTTTTTCTTCTAAAATAAGTATTGTTGAATGTACACAATTTCATTGTTATTTAAATGTATCAAATCTATCAGTGTAAAGTTTTTCTATTTTCCCCCCAAAATTAACTAACGGCACTCACCGTGCAGCATTCCTATCTGCCGAACCATTAGAGACATTTCAAAATTGATTTTACCATTGTTAAGAGGAGAGATTTGTCTTTATTGGCATACATTATTTCTTGATGAGCATGAAAAAGTAAAGAAACGGTGAGCGATGCGACATCTGCCGCAAATATGAAGCTTAATCTAAAAATAATTAGATAATTTAGCTTATGAGTCATTTACTGTGAACAATTTTATAATGAAGTACTACACAAAAGGTTTTTGTCTTCAACAAGCGTAGCCATCGATGTATAGTATGTTTTCCTAGTGTTTTATTGCCAATGAAGTACAATTTTTCAATCATTCTTATATGAGAATCAGTCAAAACGCAAATAGGATTGACCACATTTAAATGCTCCGAATTTCAATGTTAATGTTTAATCTAATTTTGATGAGATTTATCGCAGATTGTATGATCTTTTCGCTTTCTAATGATATATGGAACAATGATTTGTCTCCTGTCACTGATGAGTAACGATTTTTTAAACATACCTATATCGTTTGCATTCAAAACGAAAGCAGAATTGACAATATTCAAAGGGCCGTAACTCAATGTAAAACAAATATAGGAATTTACTGTTAAATTTTAAAAAAATCTATAGGCTTTTGGCTTCTATATGATGTATAGAACAAAGCGTTATCGTACGCCGTTGATTCGCTACGATATTTCAAACATACCCACCAAAACACCACATTTCCAAAATGCACAGTTTGACCTCTGACCCTGACCGGAAATGACTGTTCGCGAGCAATTTTATTCTTTTATCTTAAAGGGCTTGCCAATGTCTAACTCTCATGCAAAAATCATAAAATTCTATGGTCTGGGTTTTGAGTTATCTGCCCTTGAAGTTTGCGATTTTTACATTTTGGTCAACTTTGAAAAATCACAGCAAGAAAAGTATTAAAGTTAGAACTTTGTAGAAGTCAAATTCAGAACTACAATGCTTCAGCTACATTGAGTATAAATTTCAGCTCTCTAGTGCAAGTATCTTCAGAGAAGAAGTTTCTCAAAGGTGGGTGGGGTCGGCAATGGTCGAAAATGCACTAAATCCAAGATGGCGGCCAAACCACGTGACCTACGAATTTTCCATGATTTGGTTTTTTGCAGCATTTTTGATTGCGCACATTTTTAAAAAAAAATGAGGTCTCTAAGTGCATTTTGAAAAAAAAATCAATGTTAAATTTTCGATTTTGGAATCGAACTGGACCTTTAATGTATGGACCGATTTGGCCCAAAAGCTTATTGTCGCCATTCCACAACAAGGTCTACCAGCATGTGAAATTTGGCTTTGATAGCATCAGCCGTTTGGGCTGAATCCTGCTCACAAAATTCTGGGAACAATAAAAATAATAAACACGCCAATAACAATAAGGATTCAGCTTTTCAAGCTGAATCCTTAAATATAGTCGCAAAGCGACGACAAACGGATTCAGCGATGTATGGTGATGATATGTATGACAAATATTTGCAATACATGTATGTATGAAGTCAATAGTTCGTTCAGACGAATTTTAAAAGTCACGATTTCAGTATTAACAAGGCCAAAAAGACTCTGTCAATTGCAAACGTAAATGTCATATTGAACAAGGACTGCCGCGGCAGTACTTAGCTCTTCAAGACATCCTGTTTGACCTTCACAGAGTGTTTGACCTTCACATGACGTATTTTTCTGAGATTTAAAAAGTAACTAATACATTATCAAAATGACCAGATTTCACTTGATACTCAACGTTTAGGCCTGTGTTTGTGTATGTACTTTGATAGACATTAATTTCAAATTCGAATCCAAAATCAATTTGCATAAAAATATATATTTCATGCCATTTAACTGTAATGTGACCAAAATATGTTCTACCTAAGCAAAAAAATAACAAGTTAGATCTGCAAAAGTTTGTTGGCTCAAGCGGGACTTGAACCCTAAAAGTTAGCATCTTGGTTTCACTGGACCAGCGAGTCGGCTGTGATTTGAATGGAATTTTAGCACTAAGACTTTGGATTCACGAAGGCAAAACAAACAATCTCGCATCCGAGAATGAATTCATTGTATGGAGGGGTGCTTTTCAGCGTTTTGAGCTGTTTGATGTGTTGTTTGAGGTCAGAGCGTGCTTTTGACCATTTCGAGCTCCTTGGTGTGTTGTTTTAGGTCGAAAATACGATGTCTAGCGAGGCTAGCGCTGTTCTGAGTTCAGAGAACGTTGTAGCGACGTCTTCCGGTGTCCCGTGGCCGTATGCACGGATTTAGTGACCAAAATCGAATGTACATGACTGGACAGCGTGTTTGCATGAAATGTCTACAAGCACAAAGTGTAGAACATGCGGCCGGGAGGAAATGCATATTTCAAAGTTCAGGAGGACGACAGGCATTTTGGAAAAAAGAGTTAATCGAGGACGTCACACCCTTGCCAGTGGAATCTGCCGAGCATTTAGGCAGGAATCAGGACGGCCTCCCTTTATCTAATGACCAAGAGCCCAAGAGCCCAAGAGCTGATAGTGGCCGTCATTATGCCCTTTTCAATTAAGGGAAGGTACACTTGCTTGTACCTACCTACGCACCCACCCGTGCCTTTGGTCTTGAAACTAAATCTTGACCATAAAGGCTTTCAAAGTGTGTAGTCCACTTGCACGATTTGTTCTCAGTCCCAAACAAAGAGTTTAATTGACAATTAGAAGAGCTTTTCTTCACATAGCTTTTTCTTCTAAAATAAGTATTGTTGAATGTACACAATTTCATTGTTATTTAAATGTATCAAATCTATCAGTGTAAAGTTTTTCTATTTTCCCCCCAAAATTAACTAACGGCACTCACCGTGCAGCATTCCTATCTGCCGAACCATTAGAGACATTTCAAAATTGATTTTACCATTGTTAAGAGGAGAGATTTGTCTTTATTGGCATACATTATTTCTTGATGAGCATGAAAAAGTAAAGAAACGGTGAGCGATGCGACATCTGCCGCAAATATGAAGCTTAATCTAAAAATAATTAGATAATTTAGCTTATGAGTCATTTACTGTGAACAATTTTATAATGAAGTACTACACAAAAGGTTTTTGTCTTCAACAAGCGTAGCCATCGATGTATAGTATGTTTTCCTAGTGTTTTATTGCCAATGAAGTACAATTTTTCAATCATTCTTATATGAGAATCAGTCAAAACGCAAATAGGATTGACCACATTTAAATGCTCCGAATTTCAATGTTAATGTTTAATCTAATTTTGATGAGATTTATCGCAGATTGTATGATCTTTTCGCTTTCTAATGATATATGGAACAATGATTTGTCTCCTGTCACTGATGAGTAACGATTTTTTAAACATACCTATATCGTTTGCATTCAAAACGAAAGCAGAATTGACAATATTCAAAGGGCCGTAACTCAATGTAAAACAAATATAGGAATTTACTGTTAAATTTTAAAAAAATCTATAGGCTTTTGGCTTCTATATGATGTATAGAACAAAGCGTTATCGTACGCCGTTGATTCGCTACGATATTTCAAACATACCCACCAAAACACCACATTTCCAAAATGCACAGTTTGACCTCTGACCCTGACCGGAAATGACTGTTCGCGAGCAATTTTATTCTTTTATCTTAAAGGGCTTGCCAATGTCTAACTCTCATGCAAAAATCATAAAATTCTATGGTCTGGGTTTTGAGTTATCTGCCCTTGAAGTTTGCGATTTTTACATTTTGGTCAACTTTGAAAAATCACAGCAAGAAAAGTATTAAAGTTAGAACTTTGTAGAAGTCAAATTCAGAACTACAATGCTTCAGCTACATTGAGTATAAATTTCAGCTCTCTAGTGCAAGTATCTTCAGAGAAGAAGTTTCTCAAAGGTGGGTGGGGTCGGCAATGGTCGAAAATGCACTAAATCCAAGATGGCGGCCAAACCACGTGACCTACGAATTTTCCATGATTTGGTTTTTTGCAGCATTTTTGATTGCGCACATTTTTAAAAAAAAATTAGGTCTCTAAGTGCATTTTGAAAAAAAAATCAATGTTAAATTTTCGATTTTGGAATCGAACTGGACCTTTAATGTATGGACCGATTTGGCCCAAAAGCTTATTGTCGCCATTCCACAACAAGGTCTACCAGCATGTGAAATTTGGCTTTGATAGCATCAGCCGTTTGGGCTGAATCCTGCTCACAAAATTCTGGGAACAATAAAAATAATAAACACGCCAATAACAATAAGGATTCAGCTTTTCAAGCTGAATCCTTAAATATAGTCGCAAAGCGACGACAAACGGATTCAGCGATGTATGGTGATGATATGTATGACAAATATTTGCAATACATGTATGTATGAAGTCAATAGTTCGTTCAGACGAATTTTAAAAGTCACGATTTCAGTATTAACAAGGCCAAAAAGACTCTGTCAATTGCAAACGTAAATGTCATATTGAACAAGGACTGCCGCGGCAGTACTTAGCTCTTCAAGACATCCTGTTTGACCTTCACAGAGTGTTTGACCTTCACATGACGTATTTTTCTGAGATTTAAAAAGTAACTAATACATTATCAAAATGACCAGATTTCACTTGATACTCAACGTTTAGGCCTGTGTTTGTGTATGTACTTTGATAGACATTAATTTCAAATTCGAATCCAAAATCAATTTGCATAAAAATATATATTTCATGCCATTTAACTGTAATGTGACCAAAATATGTTCTACCTAAGCAAAAAAATAACAAGTTAGATCTGCAAAAGTTTGTTGGCTCAAGCGGGACTTGAACCCTAAAAGTTAGCATCTTGGTTTCACTGGACCAGCGAGTCGGCTGTGATTTGAATGGAATTTTAGCACTAAGACTTTGGATTCACGAAGGCAAAACAAACAATCTCGCATCCGAGAATGAATTCATTGTATGGAGGGGTGCTTTTCAGCGTTTTGAGCTGTTTGATGTGTTGTTTGAGGTCAGAGCGTGCTTTTGACCATTTCGAGCTCCTTGGTGTGTTGTTTTAGGTCGAAAATACGATGTCTAGCGAGGCTAGCGCTGTTCTGAGTTCAGAGAACGTTGTAGCGACGTCTTCCGGTGTCCCGTGGCCGTATGCACGGATTTAGTGACCAAAATCGAATGTACATGACTGGACAGCGTGTTTGCATGAAATGTCTACAAGCACAAAGTGTAGAACATGCGGCCGGGAGGAAATGCATATTTCAAAGTTCAGGAGGACGACAGGCATTTTGGAAAAAAGAGTTAATCGAGGACGTCACACCCTTGCCAGTGGAATCTGCCGAGCATTTAGGCAGGAATCAGGACGGCCTCCCTTTATCTAATGACCAAGAGCCCAAGAGCCCAAGAGCTGATAGTGGCCGTCATTATGCCCTTTTCAATTAAGGGAAGGTACACTTGCTTGTACCTACCTACGCACCCACCCGTGCCTTTGGTCTTGAAACTAAATCTTGACCATAAAGGCTTTCAAAGTGTGTAGTCCACTTGCACGATTTGTTCTCAGTCCCAAACAAAGAGTTTAATTGACAATTAGAAGAGCTTTTCTTCACATAGCTTTTTCTTCTAAAATAAGTATTGTTGAATGTACACAATTTCATTGTTATTTAAATGTATCAAATCTATCAGTGTAAAGTTTTTCTATTTTCCCCCCAAAATTAACTAACGGCACTCACCGTGCAGCATTCCTATCTGCCGAACCATTAGAGACATTTCAAAATTGATTTTACCATTGTTAAGAGGAGAGATTTGTCTTTATTGGCATACATTATTTCTTGATGAGCATGAAAAAGTAAAGAAACGGTGAGCGATGCGACATCTGCCGCAAATATGAAGCTTAATCTAAAAATAATTAGATAATTTAGCTTATGAGTCATTTACTGTGAACAATTTTATAATGAAGTACTACACAAAAGGTTTTTGTCTTCAACAAGCGTAGCCATCGATGTATAGTATGTTTTCCTAGTGTTTTATTGCCAATGAAGTACAATTTTTCAATCATTCTTATATGAGAATCAGTCAAAACGCAAATAGGATTGACCACATTTAAATGCTCCGAATTTCAATGTTAATGTTTAATCTAATTTTGATGAGATTTATCGCAGATTGTATGATCTTTTCGCTTTCTAATGATATATGGAACAATGATTTGTCTCCTGTCACTGATGAGTAACGATTTTTTAAACATACCTATATCGTTTGCATTCAAAACGAAAGCAGAATTGACAATATTCAAAGGGCCGTAACTCAATGTAAAACAAATATAGGAATTTACTGTTAAATTTTAAAAAAATCTATAGGCTTTTGGCTTCTATATGATGTATAGAACAAAGCGTTATCGTACGCCGTTGATTCGCTACGATATTTCAAACATACCCACCAAAACACCACATTTCCAAAATGCACAGTTTGACCTCTGACCCTGACCGGAAATGACTGTTCGCGAGCAATTTTATTCTTTTATCTTAAAGGGCTTGCCAATGTCTAACTCTCATGCAAAAATCATAAAATTCTATGGTCTGGGTTTTGAGTTATCTGCCCTTGAAGTTTGCGATTTTTACATTTTGGTCAACTTTGAAAAATCACAGCAAGAAAAGTATTAAAGTTAGAACTTTGTAGAAGTCAAATTCAGAACTACAATGCTTCAGCTACATTGAGTATAAATTTCAGCTCTCTAGTGCAAGTATCTTCAGAGAAGAAGTTTCTCAAAGGTGGGTGGGGTCGGCAATGGTCGAAAATGCACTAAATCCAAGATGGCGGCCAAACCACGTGACCTACGAATTTTCCATGATTTGGTTTTTTGCAGCATTTTTGATTGCGCACATTTTTAAAAAAAAATTAGGTCTCTAAGTGCATTTTGAAAAAAAAATCAATGTTAAATTTTCGATTTTGGAATCGAACTGGACCTTTAATGTATGGACCGATTTGGCCCAAAAGCTTATTGTCGCCATTCCACAACAAGGTCTACCAGCATGTGAAATTTGGCTTTGATAGCATCAGCCGTTTGGGCTGAATCCTGCTCACAAAATTCTGGGAACAATAAAAATAAATATAGTCGCAAAGCGACGACAAACGGATTCAGCGATGTATGGTGATGATATGTATGACAAATATATGCAATACATGTATGTATGAAGTCAATAGTTCGTTCAGACGAATTTTAAAAGTCACGATTTCAGTATTACCAAGGCCAAAAAGACTCTGTCAATTGCAAACGTAAATGTCATATTGAACTAGGACTGCCGCGGCTTTTGACCATTTTGAGCTCCTTGGTGTGTTGTTTTAGGTCGAAAATACGATGTCTAGCGAGGCTAGCGCTGTTCTGAGTTCAGAGAACGTTGTAGCGACGTCTTCCGGTGTCCCGTGGCCGTATGCACGGATTTAGTGACCAAAATCGAGTGTACATGACTGGACAGCGTGTTTGCATGAAATGTCTACAAGCACAAAGTGTAGAACATGCGGCCGGGAGGAAATGCATATTTCAAAGTTCAGGAGGACGACAGGCATTTTGGAAAAAAGAGTTAATCGAGGACGTCACACCCTTGCGAGTGGAATCTGCCGAGCATTTAGGCAGGAATCAGGACGGCCTCCCTTTATCTAATGACCAAGAGCCCAAGAGCCCAAGAGCTGATAGTGGCCGTCATTATGCCCTTTTCAATTAAGGGAAGGTACACTTGCTTGTACCTACCTACGCACCCACCCGTGCCTTTGGTCTTGAAACTAAATCTTGACCACAAAGGCTATCAAAGTGTATGAGACGCACTCAGACAATTTATTGCCAGTCCCAAACAAAGAGTTTAATTGACAATGTGATCTATCAGTGTAAAGTTTTTCTATTTTTTCCCCAAAATTAACCGACGGCACTCACCGTGCAGCATTCCTATCTGCCGAACCATTAGAGACATTTCAAAATTGATTTTACCATTGTTAAGAGGAGAGATTTGTCTTTATTTGCATACATTATTTCTTAATGAGCATGGAAAAGTAAAGAAACGGTGAGCGATGCGACATCTGCCGCAAATATGAAGCTTTATCTAAAAAAATTAGATAATTTAGCTTAGGAGTCATTTACTGTGAACAATTTTATAATGAAGTACTACACAAAAGGTTTTTGTCTTCAACAAGCGTAGCCATCGATGTATAGTATGTTTTCCTAGTGTTTTATTGCCAATGAAGTACAATTTTTCAATCATTCTTATATGAGAATCAGTTAAAACGCAAATAGGATTGACCACATTTAAATGCTCCGAATTTCAATGTTAATGTTTAATCTAATTTTGATGAGATTTATCGCAGATTGTATGATCTTTTGGCTTTCTAATGATTTATGGAACAATGATTTGTCTCCTGTCACTGATGAGTAACGATTTTTTAAACATACCTATATTGTACGCATTCAAAACGAAAGCAGAATTGACAATATTCATAGGGCCGTAACTCAATGTAAAACAAATATAGGAATATACTGTTAATTTTTAAAAAAAATTATAGACTTTTGGCTTCCATATGATGTATAGAACAAAGCGTTATCGTACGCCGTTGATTCGCTACGATATTTCAAACACACCCACCAAAACACCACATGTCGAAAATGCAAAGTTTGACCTCTGACCCTGACCGGAAATGACTGTTCGCGAGCGATTTTATTCTTTTATCTTAAAGAGCTTGCCAATGTCTAACTCTCATGCAAAAATCATAAAATTCTATGGTCTGGGTTTTGAGTTATCTGCCCTTGAAGTTTGCGATTTTTACATTTTGGTCAACTTTGAAAAATCACAGCAAGAAAAGTATTAAAGTTAGAACTTTGTAGAAGTCAAATTCAGAACTACAATGCTTCAGCTCCATTGAGTATAAATTTCAGCTCTCTAGTGCAAGTATCTTCAGAGAAGAAGATTTTCAAAGGTGGGTGGGGTCAGAAATGATCGAAAATGCACTAAAAGCAAGATGGCGGCCAAACCACGTGACCTACGAATTTGCCATGATTTCGTTTTTTGCCGCATTTTTGATTGCGTATCTTTTAAAAAAAAAAAAAGTCTCTAAGTGCATTTTGAAAAAAAAATCAATGTTAAATTTTCGACTTTGGATTCGAACTGGACCTTTAATGCATGGACCGATTTGGCCCAAAAGCTTATTGTCGCCATTCCACAACAAGCTCTACCAGCCTGTGAAATTTGGCTTCGATAGCATCAGCCGTTTGGGCTGAAAGTTGACCACAAAATTCGTGGAATAATAATAAAATAAAACACGCCAATAACAATAAGGATTCAGCCTTATGGCTGAATCCTTAATAAACACGCCAATAACAATAAGGATTCAGCTTTTCAAGCTGAATCCTTAAATATAGTCGCAAAGCGACGACAAACGGATTCAGCGATGTATGGTGATGATATGTATGACAAATATTTGCAATACATGTATGTATGAAGTCAATAGTTCGTTCAGACGAATTTTAAAAGTCACGATTTCAGTATTAACAAGGCCAAAAAGACTCTGTCAATTGCAAACGTAAATGTCATATTGAACAAGGACTGCCGCGGCAGTACTTAGCTCTTCAAGACATCCTGTTTGACCTTCACAGAGTGTTTGACCTTCACATGACGTATTTTTCTGAGATTTAAAAAGTAACTAATACATTATCAAAATGACCAGATTTCACTTGATACTCAACGTTTAGGCCTGTGTTTGTGTATGTACTTTGATAGACATTAATTTCAAATTCGAATCCAAAATCAATTTGCATAAAAATATATATTTCATGCCATTTAACTGTAATGTGACCAAAATATGTTCTACCTAAGCAAAAAAATAACAAGTTAGATCTGCAAAAGTTTGTTGGCTCAAGCGGGACTTGAACCCTAAAAGTTAGCATCTTGGTTTCACTGGACCAGCGAGTCGGCTGTGATTTGAATGGAATTTTAGCACTAAGACTTTGGATTCACGAAGGCAAAACAAACAATCTCGCATCCGAGAATGAATTCATTGTATGGAGGGGTGCTTTTCAGCGTTTTGAGCTGTTTGATGTGTTGTTTGAGGTCAGAGCGTGCTTTTGACCATTTCGAGCTCCTTGGTGTGTTGTTTTAGGTCGAAAATACGATGTCTAGCGAGGCTAGCGCTGTTCTGAGTTCAGAGAACGTTGTAGCGACGTCTTCCGGTGTCCCGTGGCCGTATGCACGGATTTAGTGACCAAAATCGAATGTACATGACTGGACAGCGTGTTTGCATGAAATGTCTACAAGCACAAAGTGTAGAACATGCGGCCGGGAGGAAATGCATATTTCAAAGTTCAGGAGGACGACAGGCATTTTGGAAAAAAGAGTTAATCGAGGACGTCACACCCTTGCCAGTGGAATCTGCCGAGCATTTAGGCAGGAATCAGGACGGCCTCCCTTTATCTAATGACCAAGAGCCCAAGAGCCCAAGAGCTGATAGTGGCCGTCATTATGCCCTTTTCAATTAAGGGAAGGTACACTTGCTTGTACCTACCTACGCACCCACCCGTGCCTTTGGTCTTGAAACTAAATCTTGACCATAAAGGCTTTCAAAGTGTGTAGTCCACTTGCACGATTTGTTCTCAGTCCCAAACAAAGAGTTTAATTGACAATTAGAAGAGCTTTTCTTCACATAGCTTTTTCTTCTAAAATAAGTATTGTTGAATGTACACAATTTCATTGTTATTTAAATGTATCAAATCTATCAGTGTAAAGTTTTTCTATTTTCCCCCCAAAATTAACTAACGGCACTCACCGTGCAGCATTCCTATCTGCCGAACCATTAGAGACATTTCAAAATTGATTTTACCATTGTTAAGAGGAGAGATTTGTCTTTATTGGCATACATTATTTCTTGATGAGCATGAAAAAGTAAAGAAACGGTGAGCGATGCGACATCTGCCGCAAATATGAAGCTTAATCTAAAAATAATTAGATAATTTAGCTTATGAGTCATTTACTGTGAACAATTTTATAATGAAGTACTACACAAAAGGTTTTTGTCTTCAACAAGCGTAGCCATCGATGTATAGTATGTTTTCCTAGTGTTTTATTGCCAATGAAGTACAATTTTTCAATCATTCTTATATGAGAATCAGTCAAAACGCAAATAGGATTGACCACATTTAAATGCTCCGAATTTCAATGTTAATGTTTAATCTAATTTTGATGAGATTTATCGCAGATTGTATGATCTTTTCGCTTTCTAATGATATATGGAACAATGATTTGTCTCCTGTCACTGATGAGTAACGATTTTTTAAACATACCTATATCGTTTGCATTCAAAACGAAAGCAGAATTGACAATATTCAAAGGGCCGTAACTCAATGTAAAACAAATATAGGAATTTACTGTTAAATTTTAAAAAAATCTATAGGCTTTTGGCTTCTATATGATGTATAGAACAAAGCGTTATCGTACGCCGTTGATTCGCTACGATATTTCAAACATACCCACCAAAACACCACATTTCCAAAATGCACAGTTTGACCTCTGACCCTGACCGGAAATGACTGTTCGCGAGCAATTTTATTCTTTTATCTTAAAGGGCTTGCCAATGTCTAACTCTCATGCAAAAATCATAAAATTCTATGGTCTGGGTTTTGAGTTATCTGCCCTTGAAGTTTGCGATTTTTACATTTTGGTCAACTTTGAAAAATCACAGCAAGAAAAGTATTAAAGTTAGAACTTTGTAGAAGTCAAATTCAGAACTACAATGCTTCAGCTACATTGAGTATAAATTTCAGCTCTCTAGTGCAAGTATCTTCAGAGAAGAAGTTTCTCAAAGGTGGGTGGGGTCGGCAATGGTCGAAAATGCACTAAATCCAAGATGGCGGCCAAACCACGTGACCTACGAATTTTCCATGATTTGGTTTTTTGCAGCATTTTTGATTGCGCACATTTTTAAAAAAAAATTAGGTCTCTAAGTGCATTTTGAAAAAAAAATCAATGTTAAATTTTCGATTTTGGAATCGAACTGGACCTTTAATGTATGGACCGATTTGGCCCAAAAGCTTATTGTCGCCATTCCACAACAAGGTCTACCAGCATGTGAAATTTGGCTTTGATAGCATCAGCCGTTTGGGCTGAATCCTGCTCACAAAATTCTGGGAACAATAAAAATAATAAACACGCCAATAACAATAAGGATTCAGCTTTTCAAGCTGAATCCTTAAATATAGTCGCAAAGCGACGACAAACGGATTCAGCGATGTATGGTGATGATATGTATGACAAATATTTGCAATACATGTATGTATGAAGTCAATAGTTCGTTCAGACGAATTTTAAAAGTCACGATTTCAGTATTAACAAGGCCAAAAAGACTCTGTCAATTGCAAACGTAAATGTCATATTGAACAAGGACTGCCGCGGCAGTACTTAGCTCTTCAAGACATCCTGTTTGACCTTCACAGAGTGTTTGACCTTCACATGACGTATTTTTCTGAGATTTAAAAAGTAACTAATACATTATCAAAATGACCAGATTTCACTTGATACTCAACGTTTAGGCCTGTGTTTGTGTATGTACTTTGATAGACATTAATTTCAAATTCGAATCCAAAATCAATTTGCATAAAAATATATATTTCATGCCATTTAACTGTAATGTGACCAAAATATGTTCTACCTAAGCAAAAAAATAACAAGTTAGATCTGCAAAAGTTTGTTGGCTCAAGCGGGACTTGAACCCTAAAAGTTAGCATCTTGGTTTCACTGGACCAGCGAGTCGGCTGTGATTTGAATGGAATTTTAGCACTAAGACTTTGGATTCACGAAGGCAAAACAAACAATCTCGCATCCGAGAATGAATTCATTGTATGGAGGGGTGCTTTTCAGCGTTTTGAGCTGTTTGATGTGTTGTTTGAGGTCAGAGCGTGCTTTTGACCATTTCGAGCTCCTTGGTGTGTTGTTTTAGGTCGAAAATACGATGTCTAGCGAGGCTAGCGCTGTTCTGAGTTCAGAGAACGTTGTAGCGACGTCTTCCGGTGTCCCGTGGCCGTATGCACGGATTTAGTGACCAAAATCGAATGTACATGACTGGACAGCGTGTTTGCATGAAATGTCTACAAGCACAAAGTGTAGAACATGCGGCCGGGAGGAAATGCATATTTCAAAGTTCAGGAGGACGACAGGCATTTTGGAAAAAAGAGTTAATCGAGGACGTCACACCCTTGCCAGTGGAATCTGCCGAGCATTTAGGCAGGAATCAGGACGGCCTCCCTTTATCTAATGACCAAGAGCCCAAGAGCCCAAGAGCTGATAGTGGCCGTCATTATGCCCTTTTCAATTAAGGGAAGGTACACTTGCTTGTACCTACCTACGCACCCACCCGTGCCTTTGGTCTTGAAACTAAATCTTGACCATAAAGGCTTTCAAAGTGTGTAGTCCACTTGCACGATTTGTTCTCAGTCCCAAACAAAGAGTTTAATTGACAATTAGAAGAGCTTTTCTTCACATAGCTTTTTCTTCTAAAATAAGTATTGTTGAATGTACACAATTTCATTGTTATTTAAATGTATCAAATCTATCAGTGTAAAGTTTTTCTATTTTCCCCCCAAAATTAACTAACGGCACTCACCGTGCAGCATTCCTATCTGCCGAACCATTAGAGACATTTCAAAATTGATTTTACCATTGTTAAGAGGAGAGATTTGTCTTTATTGGCATACATTATTTCTTGATGAGCATGAAAAAGTAAAGAAACGGTGAGCGATGCGACATCTGCCGCAAATATGAAGCTTAATCTAAAAATAATTAGATAATTTAGCTTATGAGTCATTTACTGTGAACAATTTTATAATGAAGTACTACACAAAAGGTTTTTGTCTTCAACAAGCGTAGCCATCGATGTATAGTATGTTTTCCTAGTGTTTTATTGCCAATGAAGTACAATTTTTCAATCATTCTTATATGAGAATCAGTCAAAACGCAAATAGGATTGACCACATTTAAATGCTCCGAATTTCAATGTTAATGTTTAATCTAATTTTGATGAGATTTATCGCAGATTGTATGATCTTTTCGCTTTCTAATGATATATGGAACAATGATTTGTCTCCTGTCACTGATGAGTAACGATTTTTTAAACATACCTATATCGTTTGCATTCAAAACGAAAGCAGAATTGACAATATTCAAAGGGCCGTAACTCAATGTAAAACAAATATAGGAATTTACTGTTAAATTTTAAAAAAATCTATAGGCTTTTGGCTTCTATATGATGTATAGAACAAAGCGTTATCGTACGCCGTTGATTCGCTACGATATTTCAAACATACCCACCAAAACACCACATTTCCAAAATGCACAGTTTGACCTCTGACCCTGACCGGAAATGACTGTTCGCGAGCAATTTTATTCTTTTATCTTAAAGGGCTTGCCAATGTCTAACTCTCATGCAAAAATCATAAAATTCTATGGTCTGGGTTTTGAGTTATCTGCCCTTGAAGTTTGCGATTTTTACATTTTGGTCAACTTTGAAAAATCACAGCAAGAAAAGTATTAAAGTTAGAACTTTGTAGAAGTCAAATTCAGAACTACAATGCTTCAGCTACATTGAGTATAAATTTCAGCTCTCTAGTGCAAGTATCTTCAGAGAAGAAGTTTCTCAAAGGTGGGTGGGGTCGGCAATGGTCGAAAATGCACTAAATCCAAGATGGCGGCCAAACCACGTGACCTACGAATTTTCCATGATTTGGTTTTTTGCAGCATTTTTGATTGCGCACATTTTTAAAAAAAAATTAGGTCTCTAAGTGCATTTTGAAAAAAAAATCAATGTTAAATTTTCGATTTTGGAATCGAACTGGACCTTTAATGTATGGACCGATTTGGCCCAAAAGCTTATTGTCGCCATTCCACAACAAGGTCTACCAGCATGTGAAATTTGGCTTTGATAGCATCAGCCGTTTGGGCTGAATCCTGCTCACAAAATTCTGGGAACAATAAAAATAATAAACACGCCAATAACAATAAGGATTCAGCTTTTCAAGCTGAATCCTTAAATATAGTCGCAAAGCGACGACAAACGGATTCAGCGATGTATGGTGATGATATGTATGACAAATATTTGCAATACATGTATGTATGAAGTCAATAGTTCGTTCAGACGAATTTTAAAAGTCACGATTTCAGTATTAACAAGGCCAAAAAGACTCTGTCAATTGCAAACGTAAATGTCATATTGAACAAGGACTGCCGCGGCAGTACTTAGCTCTTCAAGACATCCTGTTTGACCTTCACAGAGTGTTTGACCTTCACATGACGTATTTTTCTGAGATTTAAAAAGTAACTAATACATTATCAAAATGACCAGATTTCACTTGATACTCAACGTTTAGGCCTGTGTTTGTGTATGTACTTTGATAGACATTAATTTCAAATTCGAATCCAAAATCAATTTGCATAAAAATATATATTTCATGCCATTTAACTGTAATGTGACCAAAATATGTTCTACCTAAGCAAAAAAATAACAAGTTAGATCTGCAAAAGTTTGTTGGCTCAAGCGGGACTTGAACCCTAAAAGTTAGCATCTTGGTTTCACTGGACCAGCGAGTCGGCTGTGATTTGAATGGAATTTTAGCACTAAGACTTTGGATTCACGAAGGCAAAACAAACAATCTCGCATCCGAGAATGAATTCATTGTATGGAGGGGTGCTTTTCAGCGTTTTGAGCTGTTTGATGTGTTGTTTGAGGTCAGAGCGTGCTTTTGACCATTTCGAGCTCCTTGGTGTGTTGTTTTAGGTCGAAAATACGATGTCTAGCGAGGCTAGCGCTGTTCTGAGTTCAGAGAACGTTGTAGCGACGTCTTCCGGTGTCCCGTGGCCGTATGCACGGATTTAGTGACCAAAATCGAATGTACATGACTGGACAGCGTGTTTGCATGAAATGTCTACAAGCACAAAGTGTAGAACATGCGGCCGGGAGGAAATGCATATTTCAAAGTTCAGGAGGACGACAGGCATTTTGGAAAAAAGAGTTAATCGAGGACGTCACACCCTTGCCAGTGGAATCTGCCGAGCATTTAGGCAGGAATCAGGACGGCCTCCCTTTATCTAATGACCAAGAGCCCAAGAGCCCAAGAGCTGATAGTGGCCGTCATTATGCCCTTTTCAATTAAGGGAAGGTACACTTGCTTGTACCTACCTACGCACCCACCCGTGCCTTTGGTCTTGAAACTAAATCTTGACCATAAAGGCTTTCAAAGTGTGTAGTCCACTTGCACGATTTGTTCTCAGTCCCAAACAAAGAGTTTAATTGACAATTAGAAGAGCTTTTCTTCACATAGCTTTTTCTTCTAAAATAAGTATTGTTGAATGTACACAATTTCATTGTTATTTAAATGTATCAAATCTATCAGTGTAAAGTTTTTCTATTTTCCCCCCAAAATTAACTAACGGCACTCACCGTGCAGCATTCCTATCTGCCGAACCATTAGAGACATTTCAAAATTGATTTTACCATTGTTAAGAGGAGAGATTTGTCTTTATTGGCATACATTATTTCTTGATGAGCATGAAAAAGTAAAGAAACGGTGAGCGATGCGACATCTGCCGCAAATATGAAGCTTAATCTAAAAATAATTAGATAATTTAGCTTATGAGTCATTTACTGTGAACAATTTTATAATGAAGTACTACACAAAAGGTTTTTGTCTTCAACAAGCGTAGCCATCGATGTATAGTATGTTTTCCTAGTGTTTTATTGCCAATGAAGTACAATTTTTCAATCATTCTTATATGAGAATCAGTCAAAACGCAAATAGGATTGACCACATTTAAATGCTCCGAATTTCAATGTTAATGTTTAATCTAATTTTGATGAGATTTATCGCAGATTGTATGATCTTTTCGCTTTCTAATGATATATGGAACAATGATTTGTCTCCTGTCACTGATGAGTAACGATTTTTTAAACATACCTATATCGTTTGCATTCAAAACGAAAGCAGAATTGACAATATTCAAAGGGCCGTAACTCAATGTAAAACAAATATAGGAATTTACTGTTAAATTTTAAAAAAATCTATAGGCTTTTGGCTTCTATATGATGTATAGAACAAAGCGTTATCGTACGCCGTTGATTCGCTACGATATTTCAAACATACCCACCAAAACACCACATTTCCAAAATGCACAGTTTGACCTCTGACCCTGACCGGAAATGACTGTTCGCGAGCAATTTTATTCTTTTATCTTAAAGGGCTTGCCAATGTCTAACTCTCATGCAAAAATCATAAAATTCTATGGTCTGGGTTTTGAGTTATCTGCCCTTGAAGTTTGCGATTTTTACATTTTGGTCAACTTTGAAAAATCACAGCAAGAAAAGTATTAAAGTTAGAACTTTGTAGAAGTCAAATTCAGAACTACAATGCTTCAGCTACATTGAGTATAAATTTCAGCTCTCTAGTGCAAGTATCTTCAGAGAAGAAGTTTCTCAAAGGTGGGTGGGGTCGGCAATGGTCGAAAATGCACTAAATCCAAGATGGCGGCCAAACCACGTGACCTACGAATTTTCCATGATTTGGTTTTTTGCAGCATTTTTGATTGCGCACATTTTTAAAAAAAAATTAGGTCTCTAAGTGCATTTTGAAAAAAAAATCAATGTTAAATTTTCGATTTTGGAATCGAACTGGACCTTTAATGTATGGACCGATTTGGCCCAAAAGCTTATTGTCGCCATTCCACAACAAGGTCTACCAGCATGTGAAATTTGGCTTTGATAGCATCAGCCGTTTGGGCTGAATCCTGCTCACAAAATTCTGGGAACAATAAAAATAAATATAGTCGCAAGCGACGACAAACGGATTCAGCGCTGTATGGTGTTAAATGTAATGCACAAATGTAATGATTTCAGTCAAAAGCTTATGGGTTATAATCTTTTGTTGATGATTAACGCAATTTGCAAACAAACAGTTATCAAATGCATTTAAAACGCATGCAGGGTTGACAATATTCAAAGGTCCGTAACTCAATGTAAATGTAGTAACTGAATTTATTGTTAATTTTTAAAAGATTTTGTATTCTTTTGGCTTTCTAATGATATATGGAACAATGATTTGTCGTCTATCACTGATGACTAACAACTTTTTTAACATGCCTGTATCCTATGCATTCAAAACGAAAGCAGAATTGACAATATTCAAAGGGCCGTAACTCAATGTAAAACAAATATAGAAATTTACTGTCAAATTTTAAAAAAATGTATAGACTTTTGGCTTTCATATGATGTATAGAACAAAGCGTTATCGTACGCCGTTGATTCGCTACGATATTTCAAACACACCCACTAAAACACCACATGTCCAAAATGCAAAGTTTGACCTCTGACCCTGACCGGAAATGACTGTTCGCGAGCGATTTTATTCTTTAATCTTAAAGACCTTGCCAATGTCTAACTCTCATGCAAAAATCATAAAATTCTATGGTCTGGTTTTTGAGTTATCTGCCCTTGAAATTTGCGACTTTTAGATTTTGGTCAACTTTGAAAATTCACAGCAAAAAAAGTATTGCAGTTAGGAGACTGTAGAAGTCAAATTAAGCTTTCCAATGCTTCAGCTACATTGAGTATAAATTTCAGATCTCTAGTGCAAGTATCTTCAGAGGAGAAGATTGTCAAAGGTGGGTGGGGTCGGCAATGGTCAAAAATGCACTAAATCCAAGATGGCGGCCAAACCACGTGACCTACGAATTTTCCATGATTTGGTTTTTTGCAGCATTTTTGATTGCGCACATTTTAAAAAAAAATTCGGTCTCTAAGTGCATTTTGAAAAAAAAATCAATGTTAAATTTTCGATTTTGGAATCGAACTGGACCTTTAATGTATGGGCCGAATTGTCCAAAAAGCTTATTGTCGCCATTCCTCAACAAGGTCTACCAGCATGTGAAATTTGGCTTTGATAGCATCAGCCGTTTGGGCTGAATCCTGCTCACAAAAATCGGTAAATAATAATAAAAAAAAACACGCCAATAACAATAAGGATTCAGCCTTATGGCTGAATCCTTAATAAACACGCCAATAACAATAAGGATTCAGCTTTTCAAGCTGAATCCTTAAAAAACAAAAACACGCCAATAACAATAAGGATTCAGCCTTATGGCTGAATCCTTAATTATCCTATCCTATCCTCTAAGCTTTTGTAATATGATTATCTGCCACTACCCCCATTAGTTTCCTATATAATAAGGTTTTACAAAATTATATTTTTCCTTTGCTCAATTTGTTTATCTCATTTACTCATTGTGACCTTGGTTATGTATTATACGTCTTCATCAACTAGTGACTGTTTTGACTTGCTATAAGATAATAATTTTACCGTCAGATTGGGTATTTTTTAAAAATCTGGACATTTGATTGGTTGACGCTTTCCCAGTAACAGGTTTTTTGAAAAATGTATATCAGTGGTTATTGTACGTTAATGCCTAATGTATTAATTTGATAGTGTCAAAAATTTCATTACACAATCCAATCATCCACAGTCATCGAACAAATTATTAGGTTTCACATAAGGTTCATATACAGCCATTTTGGTTTGAACAACTTTAATTCATTTTGTGTAAGAACAATGCATTGAGTGACAGGACTTTACATTATATGTTTCATTTAATACTGCTTCATTCAGTTTAAATACATTGTCTTTCAATTGGAACTATATTTTTATTTTCCTGACACACCTTTTATTCCCCCTAAAAACGTTCCTCTTTACTTCTATTCAGACAATGATATTTCATTGGTTTTCTCTCAAAGGGAATATTTCAGTTTCCTCCAAACAGTTTTACAAAATTCTATCAATATATTCTCTTTATAGTTAACATATCAGCCGTCCCTTTACTTTTGGAAAATGGTGCATCATTATTTTCCTTTATAAGTAAAGATTTCAGTTTTCACTTACATTTTGGTGGGTTTTTCATTATTGTCCCTTGCGAATCAGGGTTACAGAGTCTCGCTTGTATCTGATCTACACTGCAGTAGCTGGCATGCGTCTGGTGTTGATAGAGAGTAGTTATCTCTCTTAATTTTGAACGATTTTATGTTTTCCCCAAAAGCCAAGATTCAATTCACTCTTTACATATTGATCACGGTCATTTTTGTCCCTTGCAAATAAGGGTTACAGAATCTCTCTTACACCTGATCTACACTGCAGTATTTACAGCCCTAGCTGGTATGTGTCTGGTATTGATAGAAAGTAATTATAGGACGGTGCTGCTACAATGTCACTCTGCTACTGTCTGGGTCACAGGCTGTGGGCAGGTTGTTACTCTCTTATAGCTCATCCTCGACAACTTGACTGCCTCTTTGTCGTCTATCAAGATTAATATTATATTTCAATGATACATAGACTGTCTTAATGTCATCTATTTCTAAGAGTAATATTTAGTTGACTAAAGTATTGTGAATTTGACTGACTTGAAATGTTAGCTAGTCTGCATTTTTGTGTCGAAGAAAGTCTATATAACGACTGCAAATTAAAGACATGAAATGTGAAATTCGGCCAAAATCTTTCTAAAGTAAGAATTGTTCGTGTCACACGCCTTGTTGACCAAATGACCATATATAAGGTGGCCTATGGTTTTGTTTTTCTTAATGCCTTGCAGAGCAACGTGAAGGCGCCAACTAATGGAAAGGGTTGACAGATTATTGTACCGCTTCACTAACGGCAGATTTGGAGCTAGCGGATATTGACCCAAGTCCCCTGGTGATCTGACCACTGGCCATTCTGAATCAGCTTGACCAGTGGCCGTCGTTTGATTGTCTGGTCGCTGTGACGTCAAGATACACTTGATAAATAGGTTAATATCGAGATAGCGTTTAGATTGTCTTGGTTGAAGGCAAACTGAGAAGTAAGAAAGTCCAATTTTAGAGGCTGTCCTTTATAAGAGTTGACAGTCTAAATTGACAGGGGGAATCACAGTAATTGTGCTGGGCTCTAAGAAACGCAAGACGATAACACGAAAGCACCATTTGGCTTCCAGAATCGATGGCACCATGCAATATATGTTGACAGGCAGGAACCTCCCGAAATGAGATATCTATGTGTACACGTCAGTCCTGAATTAGAGCTTGAAGGTTACGAGGAATTAATGATGTGGTCACTTGAGACTCTTGTCACGTGATGTCCAGACGGTCACTGCCCTACTTGCACGCACTGCCTGTTTCGAAACCATATTACTGTAAGCAACAATGTGTAAATGTAAAATTTCATTAGTAGTGACTTCTGCTTTTGCGTTGTTTCCTAAGGATTGTTTGATATTATGCTGACCCAAGGTGAAAACCATCTTACTGAAAACAAAGTGTGTAAACGAACATTTCTTTTGTTGTGACTCTGCTTTCTCTATGTTACTTGAAATTAATTTGATAGGATGTAGAAGTTAGATGCATTTAGTTTGTAGAGGTTAATCTATAGTATACATCTTGACAAATATTTTGAAATAAAACCAGCATTTATATATTTCTAACCTCTTTAAAAACATTCACCATAATTAAATTTGTTGGAATGTTACAAACATTTCATACTTGTAAAAATCTTTTGATGATAAAGTTAAGTGGTCTTGTTTATAACTTATGAACTGAACAGATAGTTTCAGAGTTTGAATGGTATGATTATTATCTAAGTTATATCTCGATGTAAAACAAACACTTCAATGGGGAAGATGGTCTCTAAAAGCATCCTTGATCAACATTGATCAAGATTTTTTTTTAAAAGAAGATAAAACTTACTTTGCAGTTTTTAACAGTGATCTCATTGGTTGTTTAGCTTTAACTTTGATTGAACAGTGTTGCAATACCACTACTGGATAAAGACTATTTTGAACAAAGCATTAATTTGGAAATGTGTTTGCTTTTAATAATGATAATGAATATTTGTAGAGCGTTATATCAATACACAAGGTGCATGCTCTTTTAAACATATTTTATTCCAAATGAATAGGATTTGGGACACGTTTTCAAACTTAAAATTCACTCTCCTTGAAAATACGTCTAAAGCAAGTGGGTACAGGGCATTCATATATGATTATCAGGGACCAGTTGTTGTGGTCATTCTCTGACCGCCATGACCCGTCATAAAGGGACGTCATAGACTGACCAACGTGGTCGTTAAGATCATTAATCTGCAGTCAGTAGTGGTACTAAAGACCATCATGTCCAGTTAAATGTTATAAATTGGAAATAACCATCATTTATCATTGACTTCCATTTAATTATTTCTTCAATGATTCAAAGCATCAGATCAATGATGCTATACCAGTTGGCATAAGGTAATTGCAAAATTGATGTTTCAAACTATCTTCATACAATCTCTCTGAATTATGTTATAGGTTTCCATTCAGACGAGGAGGGTTAGGGATAAATAAGCATCTGGCTTGGTTTTATCTTAACAATTGGATACATGTATAGTATACCTTCTGTTGTCACAACAAATGAAACATAGGAACAAAATTTAAAATATTCGCAGGTCACCATGATTTAATACAATATATAATTCATCTTTGTGTTCTTGTGGGAACCCTAGAAAAGATGAAGTTTTGTATGATTAACTTACTTTCAAAGTCTCTTTAGATAAAGAATGATAGAGATTCTTTTCATTTTTCCTTGCTGTGTGAGTTTGTTTTTAAAGAGGTTTCGAATCAATAGGAAATATTTCCTTTTGTCTATGACATTTTGGAGTTATCTAAACAATTAAACTTTTCATTTTAAATGATTGATTTATAATTCTTTCCAAATCTTTGATCCATTGTGACACAACATTCGTAAACATCTGACTTTCAGAATTTCAGATGTCCTAATCCAGTCTGTAAATCTGTCTTGGAATAAGTGATCGTCTTTATATTCGGCACCAATTTGGTAAAGTGAATTGTTCGCTTAATGACTTAATCATTAAGACAGGGACACCCTATTAGCATTAATTAGGAGAAGTCTGACATTGATAGCTAGGCTCTAGAGTGCTCTCCCTTGTCTGTTTAGCCAATTAGAAGGCTCCAAGAGACTGCCTTGTCCTATCATACAGGTCAGAGTTCATATCTGTTTCTCCTTCTGTTGGTGTAATGGACAGTTGTAATCACAGAATAAAAATTTCGTTATATAATTACTCTTTGTTACAAGTTGAGAATACTTTAGCTTTTGACAAAATTTCCGTGAAAATATGATTTTTCTTTTTTATAGAGAATTCTTAGAATTCATGTCGTGTTATGAAACTGTGTAATAACATGTGTATTGCGAATGTTTTCATACATTTATTCACATTTAGGATAATTATTTTGCTCAACACATTTAACAGTTCTTTTGACAGATCGACTAAACAACTGACTTCAGAATTATTATCGATTGTTAATTTAAAATTAAAAATCTTCTCACTAAGATCAAATCCAGAATTAATTGCAACAAATTCGTCTCGTTCATTCAATGTGAAATTAACATTAAAGGGTCTTTGGGTCGAAGTGACATCGACGAAAACAAATATCAATTAGGTCAGTCTGTGTCAACACGAGAACATGATTACACGACACATAATCCAGATAAAATATTTTCAAATCATCTCTATACTTTATAATTTTAAAACATGTAAGTTTCTGAAACTGTAATGATTCTAGTTTCCTATGAATCAAATGTGAAACATCAATCAAGATTCAACAAAATTATCTTTACAGAAACATCCCTTGAAGCCGGAGATTAAAAGTTAATTTTTCAACATCTTTGTACTGAACACATAATCGATGGAAAAGACGTAATAGCAGATGCACAATCAATAAGCTCCTATCTGTCTGTGGCATGTTTCTCCCTAAAATGCAACCTGCATGTCACTAACCACACCATAGAATCGATAAGGACTTGCTCCCCACACCATTCCCAACATTGCAAAAACTGAAGACGACTCCAGCAACCTTAGATAGATCCGGGGTCAATACTTGTGACTACTTGTCCAGAATTAGACCAGCATACAATCCTTTGCATGTTATTTCATCCCTTTAGAGTTCCACTGCCAGTTGTATGTGTGCTTTCTCGCTACAAAGTCATAGAGGATACTAAACGACATTCCATTTCATACAATTTTTATTAAACGAGTTAATGGTTTTGTATAAACGAGCGAAAGCGAGTTTGATACAAAATCATTCACGAGTTTAATAAAAATAGTATTAAATGGAAGGAAGTTTAGTATTCTGTTTATAACTTGCCCTAAAAATCATGCAAACTTGCCGTAAATGTGCTGAAACTAACAGTTCCGCGATTCGGCACCCATTGTGACGAAGAGCTCACATTGTGACGTCACAACAGCTCACTTCTGTGACGTCATACTTGCATTGTGATATTACACTAGTTTAATATTGCCCTAAGTTTCAAATTTATGTATATATATCTTGGCTATCAAAAACATCTTAACCTGTGAAGCTTACTTTTTCAACGTACACACTCCTCTGCATGTAGATGTCCCATTCATTGAACATTTGTGTTTGTATGCCTGAGACGATCCATATTTAAAATCAGAGTCATTTGCATATTACAGAATAACACAGATTTATCTTATCAAGTCTGTAAATAACGTTGAAATAATTCGATTGTTTTTTGTTATAAAGTTAACATATCAGAATGACGAATTTCAATATTCTCGTTAACATTAATGAAGTGTGTACCTTTATTCCTAAAACTTAAAACACCACTCGATATAATGTTGCGTTTGACTCGAAAATACAAGTGTAACTACAAAGTAATCCATTCCAGTGCATTGGGGTAATAGAATCGATAAGGAGAAAACTCTTTACTCTCAGCAGGACCTCAGCAGGTGTCGATTGTCTTGGTATGAGATTATATTCTCATCACTGTATTATAAAAGTTAAACACTGTGAAGTATTTAGTTAAAGATGCTGTATCATACTTGCAAGTGGTTCAGGATGAACAATCTTTCGTCGAAATTTTGATATCATATTTAGATTGTTTAATCAACAATAACATACTTATTTCGACGCTTCAAGCACAGTACCCCTTGTAGAAAGGGCATGTCATTTACCGAACCCGCTTTCGGTGACGTAATCATTATGCTTGTAGGATTTACACCATGTCTCAACTACCGTAATTGCGTTCGATGGGTATCAACTTTGACAGCAACGAATACCTAATTCGGGGAAAAAGAAAATGAAATCTAGTTGAGCGCGACAAAGACGGTTTTCAAGCGTACATTTAGAAACCGGAAGTTGTGAAATGGCCACACTTGATTCGCCCTTATGTCGACTGCCGTTTCGGTATTTTTTGGTAAATTATATTCTTTTTAATGAATTTTGGTCCGATTTTCTCAAGGTTGGTCGCTAAATTTTTCTAAAAATACAACGAATACATTAAAAATATTGCAAGTATGATACAGTATCTTTAAGCCTTGTTAAGTGATTACAAAGATGAGAGCTCCTCTTGGCGTGATCCACTGGCAGATAACTTGGTCACTGTGTCAGATCAGAGTGATGGCAATAGACCAAAACTGCTTGTGGAATAGGAAAGTTTCTATCTTTAGAGGTGCTATCAATACCACAAGAACGTCAACTTTATAGAACAAGACTTCCAAGGTGGACTGACATCTAGTCTTTTTAAGTATGGAAACTACATCATGTAATCTGATCATGGACACAAATATAAGATTATATCCTCAGCACTATATTCTAATAGCTAAACAGTATGAAGTATTCAGGTTAGCCTTGTTATGTAATTAATTGGACGTATACCGGCTCCTTGTCGTGTCCCACTGCCAGATAACTGGTTCACTGTGTCGCAACAGAGTGATGGCTTATACATCAAAACTGAATGGCAACTGTCTTAGGAGGTGAAGAAAACTCCATGAGACCCCCTTCGTGAACATCATTGACTAATCTTTGCTGTCTTAAGTCTTAAGATACCAACAAAACCTTTTAAATCTCAAAATCAAAACAAGATAAGATTAGCACTAGACCTAGTATGGTCATTGTTAGTTTCCGAGTGAGTCTAATCTCTTATCCAGATTCTGGTGTATTTTTTATTAAAGAAAATGTTGATAAGTCCAATTGTCTTAGCTATTTTATGTTGTATCAAATGTTTAAGAAAAAAAAGGGTTTGTGTTCACTTAAATTCGGTGAATATATTATAATTATACAAGCTGATTTCTCAGTCTAAAATTTTACAGTGAATAAAGTAAGATCGCATCGTTATGAGTGGAACTGTTTTGTATTACATTAACATGTACGCAGTTTTTAAGAAATTTTCCCATTTCTGTTGACGTGCTAACAATTCTTACAAGAATTGAGCAGTCGCACGATCTTTTCAAAAGTTCCTATGCAAATTGGATTCCTTAAAATTTTAACTTTTGATCATGTTACAATACTGATAAATAGTTTTTTTCTGGGATTCATACACCTGCAAATCTTTAAGCATTTAAATACCAGCTAACGTCTATTTGCGAATGTTAAATAACGGTAAACCGCACACATTTTACATAGCTAACTATCTATCTTTTTTATCAAAGTGTTGCTCCCAAGCTTAAGGTTACTTCCATTGTTGTTGACACAATATCAAGACTGAGATAATAATTAAGAGCAAATACTGCGTCAGGGTAATCATAGGGTTTATATCCCACCCAAGATTTACATATTCATCCTTGAACCAAGGGAATGATCAGTTACAGTCTATAGAGGCCATTGATTGGGAGTTACTGAGAACAAAGCACTTAATCACTGAGGTAGACAAACGTCCCTTGATTAACTTTCTTCTCAGTAGCTATTTCCCTAATTATATAAGATAAACAGGGGAGGGCTTGAGAATTTTATCAATATAGACACGCAATCTATCAATAGACAGCAATCTATCAATAAACACGGTGAGGCAAGTCTGGGAGGGGGTTTATGGTTCGAGGTTAGTCTTTTTACAGAATGTTCTTGTGACAGTTTTATTTTGCATTAGTTATTTTGGGATATTGGATTGGGAACAAATAATATATGATGATTAACAGGACGATGCTACGTGTCATTAAACATAATTTCATTAGAGATTGTCATAATTATTCCTTTGCTGCCAATAACATATATCCATGTAATGGGTCTGGTATTCAATTTTTTCCAGGTAGAGAGAACTGATGATACATAGAGAATCTCACCCAAGTGTCTTCTGATATCAAATATATCAACACGAGTTGATAAAAGTAACAAATATCCGAGGCTTGCCGAGGATATTTTACTTTTATCAACGAGTGTTGATATATTTGATATCAGAAGACACGAGGGTGAGATTCTATTTATCATCCAAAATCATTTTTCATCACATAAGCATGAAAAATGTACATCTTTGAACACTGCATAGTCCTAAAACTGCTTAACCCGTGATGTCATAGCATTGTGACGACATCGTGGTAATGACGTCATAGCATTGTGACGTTGTTGTGTTTTTGACGTCATAGCATTGTGAGGTAATTACTGATGATGTTAAACGTTTGTGATGTCATGTATTTTCTGATTACAGACCATTGTTCAAAATCTACTGTCAAAGCGATATCTCCTAGGAGATATCACTTGATCTTCCACAAGCGATATCTCCTGTGGAACAGAGTTTTGGATGATAAATCTTATTACAGCCCAAATGAAGAAACAATAACTTGCGTTCACTTAATCGTTCAAATGTGTTAATGAATTTGGTATTGCTTTATCAAGCAAATCAAGTTAATCATGTAATTCAGCCATGATAGTTATCCTGTCACCCATGATAGAAACATCATCATGAATCAATCACTGAAAAGTTAGTCACGGATTTAACATAACCAGCACCTCACACCACTTCTGATAATTATAAGTATGTGTAATTGATAGTTACAAATGTTGGAGAATAATGTGTTGACGTTTCAATAGAGCCTCCAATTTAAAAAGATTTGGACAGAAATACCATCTGTATGCCAAACCATTTGTACAGGTCTTCAACAGGAGTTGCGTTATATAACATAGAGGCACTGACAGATTCAATTATCACAGTTGCTTTACATCAGGAAGTTTTCGGGCTGGTTTTGAGCTTGTCGTGTTTATATAATTATTTAAATAAATGTCATAGGGTATGGCTGTAGTTCTTTCAGAACAACCTGTTATGTTATAACTCAAGTACCATTTTGAAAAGATGATGTTACAATCAAAAGCAAACTGAGCATGATCGTCCATGAAATATGTTCACAACTTTAAATGCAGTCTTGTCAATAGGACATTTTAAAATCAATAGTTTAACATTGCAACTTATAAACTCTATTAGAGGTCAACAGGGGTTATGTCAGGCTTGATGTCATTTAACCATTGCATGCACTTGACTCATTTAGTAGGTGTTAAATTACCCGTTTGGTTATTGTGAAAATTGATCTCAAATATCGCTTTCAGCCAATTATACGTTTGAGTAACTAGTCAATAAATCGAAAATACTTTGCAAGTGTAATATGTCATCTACGGGACAACTTCTTGAAACTAATTCGTTTATAACAACATTATTATTTTTAAAAAAATAGAAGAATCTTCAATCGTTTCTAAACCCGACAATCATTATGGACAACGTTTTTATACGAATTCGTCTTTCACTGTGAAGCAGAATTAAAAAAAATTTAAACAGATAAAACTGGAAAAAAAGTTGAGCTTAACTCCTGATTAACAAGGACCATTGAATGGTTCAATAAGTCAGGTAACCTAAGATCCTACACTCACTCGTGCTTAACACTCACGCCATGTCACTTATTGTTCAACCATTTACAACACACAGCCCGGAGATAAATCACACAGATAATTGATTCGTTCCGGTTTTAAACAATAGATAATCACTTAAGCGTTGAGGTAGGATTTATGCTTTTATGTCAGAGTGGCTCTGACCTCGACCTTTCGATATGCCAACAATAGAGAGAATAAGCGCACTTGATTACAACATACAGCTGTAGTGAGTTGTTGTACGAAAATGGCATCTTCAAGCTAAGGGATGTTTCAATTCAATAATCGAAATATGGTCCATTTTCTTCTGGAATTTCATCACAATAAATATCGGTCTTAAACGATATCAGACGTGTTTAAATCGATCATCACTTTTCATTTCGATCTAATCATTGCATTTTTCTAAAAGTCAATATAGCTAACAAACTAACTGAAAAACCCGTGTTAAAGTCAATATTTTGAACGTCAAATTGCCTGGCTTTTTTCTGCAGATGATCTGTTACCTTACATCTGGTGGAGTGAATATGGTCAAAAGTCAAATGCATTTCCAAAATTATTTTCGTCACATTGTTTCAAATAACACAAAGATAAGCAGTAATATTTTATGTACATTTAATTTGACTGCTGTTGATATGATGTCTTCACTGGACACTTGGAACAAAACTAACCGGATCTACTTTTTCTTGTCACCATAGCAACTCCAACAAGGTGTAATAAACAACAGTCCATTGGAAACGAAATGATAGGATAAAAAAACTGTTTCACTCCCAGGAGATGACAGTAATTTCAACCTAAAGGTTTGTCAAGCCTTGAACGCTTGTTTTTATTTTAGAGGGACATATGAATCCTCTATTTATATATAATGAATACATATATGAATATTTTACTGAATATGTATCAATATATTTAGCAAAAAACCTTTGAACAGTTCCTAATTGAGTCAACATTTGAACCTTTATCGTTGTTCTTCTTAAAATAAAATAAACACCAGTGAGTTGCTGTAATCTGCATAAAAAGTAAAAGCATGTTTGTCAGATTGCAGTATATGTAAAAAGAAAAAAAACCTTTACTCCGCCCCAATCAAAGTTTATGAGACAAATGAAGTTAAAAGTTGATGGTGATGAAAGATCACTCGTTCATTACTTTCTTGATATAAAAATCTATAACTTGACTATCACAAGAGACATCACTAGATAACAGTGGAAGGAGTTCGAAAATGTTAAGTTGAAAACAGACAGGTTACAAATAACTTTAAGAAATCAGCCGTCAACGATACACTTGATGCTGGTTGGATATCAGGGGATTGCTAGGAAAGAACTTGTTCTTCAAACTACACTAACCCCAAAAGAAACTATCCATTTTTAGAATTCAAATATATTCTTAATTTACTTTAGCTAAATGTTAAGTTTTATGGGAACAGGTCGCCCAAACGTAACATTTCAGTTGTTCATCTCAGAAATTGATTAGGTACGTGATTTTCATGAAAAAGCTTTTGTTGACAACTGAGAAAACACGTTTTTCTTTGTTTCGCACATTCATTATTGAAAGTGAGTTAGCAAGCGATCAATTCACATGTGAGCCAGGTCATATAAAACCAATTTGAAATTGCCAAGATTGACCCCAGAAAAGCGTGGCAGGGCCTTGGGTATGAAGGACATGGGGGGTTCAAATGTTCTTATTGCAAGAACATTCGGCTGTCATCGAAAAACCATCGAACATTTGATGAAACGTTATAGGGACACGGGAACAATATTAGATAGATCGCGTACAGGTAGACCACGTGTGACGTCACGTCGGGAAGACCGATACTGAAGAACTCTCCATCTCCGAAATCGATTCCTGATAGTTGCAGAATCGGCGTCTACGGCTCTCGGGAGGGTGCTTAGTCAATCAACCGTCAGAAGGTGGTTAAAGATGCTATATCATACTTGCAATATTTTTAAAGTATTTTTAATGTATACGTTGTATTTTTAGAAAAAATTAGCGACCAACATTGAGAAAATCAGACCAAAATTCATCAAACAGGAGATAATTTACAAAAAAATACCGAAACGGCAATCGACATAAGGGCGAATCAAGTGTGGTCATTTTACAACTTCCGGTTTCTAAATGTACGCTTGAAAACCGCCTTTGTCTCGCTCAACTAGATTGTATTTTCTTTTTCTCCGAATTAGGTATTCGTTGCTGTCAAAGTTGATACCCATCGAACGCAATTACGGTAGTTGAGACATGGTGTAAATCCTACAAGCATAATGATTACGTCACCGAAAGCGGGTTCGGTAAATGACATGCCCTTTCTACAAGGGGTACTGTGCTTGAAGCGTCGAAATAAGTATGTTATTGTTGATTAAACAATCTAAATATGATATCAAAATTTCGACGAAAGATTTTTCTACAAGTTGATGTATTTCATTTCTCAATAGCTAAGTTTCATCCTGAACCGCTTGCAAGTATGATACAGCATCTTTAAGAGCAGCAGGGATTCGGGCCTGTCGACCTTATTGTGGTCCAACGTTGACACGTCAACATCGACATGACCGATTAATCTGGACAAGACGTGTACGAAGGTGGCAGCTTCGTGATTGGCGAAATGTTATGTTCACCGATGAAAGTAGGTTTTGTTTATATAAGCATGATGGCAGAGCCCGCGTTTACCGCCGTCAGGGTGAAAGGAACGCTCCAAATTGTGTTGCAGAGGTCCAGGCACACGGTGGGGGAAGTATGATGGTTTGGGGCGGTATCCGAGGAGAAAACAAGTCGCCATTGGTGATCGTTATGGGTAACATAGCTGCGCAAAGATACATTGATCAAGTTCTTCGTCCTGTTGTGTTGCCATTTCCTCAGAAGCACCCGGGAACTTTGTTTCATCATGATAAAGCGCCTGCACATTCAGCAAGAGCAGTGTCAACATTCCTAGACAACAATAACGTCAACGTCTCTGTGGCCGTCACGTTCTCCTGATCTCTCTCCAATTGAACACATGTGCCTAGGGAGGCGAATCAGGAATAGAGCAAACCCTCCAGTCAACCTAAGGCAGCTGGAACAAGCCCTACAGGATGAATGGGGGAACATCCCTAACGCCACCGTCAGACGTCTCACGACATCAATGAGACGTCGAGTGTTTGCCTGCATAACAGCTGAAGGTGAACATACGAAGTATTGATGACTATGGACTCCATATTCCATAAATTCATTAACATATGATCAGAAACTTCGATTTCTAAAAAATGGAAATTAACATTTCACACCAGTGTTAATAAAACGTTTCCTGGCTGTAAGATAAACGAGTTATTGCAAAACAAATGAAGTTAGATGATGTGCAAATGATTCAGTATTAGATAAAATGTTGTTAGGATAGAAAACCGTGTCTTGTTATGTTTCAATGAAAATTTGAATGAGTGGATAGTTTCTTTTGGGGTTTAGTGTAGTTAGAATGGGTTTACTGTAAGTAAATTAGCTAAATAACATTTATACCTTTTCTTTTACATCGCAAAACACCAAGTCAAATTATACAACTTTTTACTGGATATCTACTGACAACCCAGTATCAAAGGCTAATGATAATTATTAATTATATCAATACAATTTTCTTTGAAACCTGAAAATCTTTTGAAAATCTCCCAAGGGGATGATGTAAATTATAGAGATTAAACCCAATGCAACATCTTAGGCATGTGATTACATACTTCAAACAAATACATTTAAAATCGTCTGAACGAAAAATCAGTTGAATTTGCTTTGGGACTCATCACGAGAATTTTGATATAGTTTATCTGCTTTTTAGTGTCCTTGGTTCACTAGGTACAGCTACTTTAAGGACGAAGATATAATTATCTAAATGTTCAGAGATTCGTTATAGTTCCTACCTCAAGTATTTCAGGGGTATTTTTAGCATAAATTACGCATTAGGTTTATCACTATATACATTTCAATGAAGTAAGCAAAAATGGAAAATGCAGACACGGAAATTGTTGCTAAAAAGTCTGATCAAAGACTGTGTCTCATGGCATATTTCTTTAACGATCTTCTTACATAAATTCAACTAATAACATACTCATACCTATTAATTTTCTTTTTGCGAGTCCAATACCAATATCAAATAAAATATCAAATATTTTCTTGAAACATTACGCTACTACTTTTGTGAACCAATTGTTGAACATTTTTATATTTCTTGTTTTTTTCCAAGTGCTAATAAGATTGTCTTCTTTCGTAGAATAACCAGATTAAACGTTATTTCAGTATAAAATTAAAAAATGGGTTAAAATTACTTTCGGATTTAGTTAGGTGTTCTACAGTTACTTCTTTCTTACTTCCTCTGTGAAACTTAAGTGTCTCATGGGACATCAAGTGAAATCGCTAGTTATAAAAAATATAAAAGTTGAATTGGTGCTTAAGGGGATCTTCTTTGAACTGTTAACTTATGAGGCGAATGCGAAGCCCTATATTGAATCGAAAGAAGTTCCTTATTATAGATATTTAAAGCACAGAGTATATTGAACTTGTCGTAAACTCAATGATTGGCAACTGAAAAATATATTAAACACGCATATTAAACATTGCATAAATGAATATGTTGTTTATAAACGAGAAAGTAAGTTGATACATATATGTTTTTTCAGAAAGGAGCAATTCTATAACTATTGTAGATAGAATATAGTCCAAATTAGCAGGAAGAACCCTATGTTAGTCGAAAAACAGTTCAAGGGAAGGAACGCTGGGATGGCTACAGATATATACAGATATGTATGGTACAGTTACTGTAACAGTTATTCTCTCCCCACAGAGGTAAATCAAGTCATGAAATGTTGATACTTCTTCTGTCGCATTCTCTCTCCACATAGGCAGATCAAGCCAAGAAATGTTGATACAACCTGTTTATTACGCCGAAATCCGTGGGTTCCGTCAGTTTCCCCTGGCGTAAAAAAATGCACCGCAATCCATTTGAATATCTTTATTAAATGACAACACTTCTCGCATGGAAAGGGTGGTTCATATCACAATGCTTTTGCCATGATTCAGTAGCCAATATGATGATTTTAGAACAGCCTCGCTGATTGCACAACTAACTTTGATTGCCTCTTATCAGGCATCTCCCATTCTATCCCACAAAGTCGGCGTAATAGAACAGAGGCTGTGTCAGCATTTCATGACTTGACCCGCTTCTGTGGGGAGAGAATGTGTTACAGTAAGGTTCAGCTGATTCGACACAGCTATCCTTTGTCAGCTCTTGTCACTAACACCATTTAATTAAAACATCGAGCGATACAGATTCCATAAATTACTTGACAAATCTTGAGAACATCAATCTGTTTGTTCAAATTTGTAATTTCTCGTGGAATGTTTACACATGCGATGGCAGTAACAAAGAGTCAAGAGGCTGCGTTTTGGCGAAAAATGAAGGCATTTTGGTCCCCCCTCATATTCATCCAGTCTACATTCTCAGTCCTTTTGGTAACATTAGAATTATTAAATATACACATTAGGTTGTTAAAACAGTATAACAGGTTTAAAAACAATTACGTGCTTGTCAGTTTTCAAAAAGGTTATATTGTCTATCATTATTATAAGTTTTATATGTTAATAAAGAGAAACCATCTGAAGATTTAACTTTTCAAGTCGAGAAGCACTTAAAAGGTTGCCAATAAATGACATAATATGATCGCATCTTGAATCGTAACACAGTTACACCAAATTTTTCGATTTTAAATCTTAAAAATTCAAGTTAAGATTTAATGATATATATTTGATGATATGATAATCAATATCATAGAGAAGATATATATGTATGCCAGATCAACGACAGTGTCTAGTGTTGGGTATCAACTTTTTAATGTTAACCCTAGTTCTAACATGCGAATTAATCGGCTTTATCAAACTTTTTAGTATTGAAAGAGTCTAACTAGTTGCCTGGTCAAAGAATTTTAAAATTTCCTTAATTTATCTGTACGGGTCAAAGGTACTTTCAAATATATGCTGTTTTCATATGCAGAACTTGAGAATAAATATAAATGTTACGAGAACATTCATATGAAAATACAAATCTCGAACCATAAACTCTTTCCAAGACTTGCCTCAAAGTATTACCATGTCTATAGATATATTGGGTGTCTATATGAATATCACTCTAATGACCTCCCCTGTTTGTGCTATATAATTAGGTAAATAGCGTCTCAGAAGAGAGTTAATCAAGGGACGTTTGTCTACCTCAGTGATTAAGAGCTTTGTGCTCAGTAACTCCCGATCAATGGCCTCTATAGACTGTAACTGATCACTCCCTTGGTAGGCTTTAAACTGTCTCATTGTCTTCTACTAATTATTGACTCTTCATTCGAATCATATAGGATTCCTGATATAACATTTGCCTGATAAAAACATAATGTAAATCGTTCAGTAAGTAATACTTAATTCTTTAACTTACATATTCTTTTCTTTCACAAAATTATACATAGGTCATTTACTGTATTTTTACTATTTACTGTTTATTTGTGCCTTTTGGGAAATTGAAGACCTCGAACTAAAACATATTTAGATAGCGCACAGTCCTTTGTAATCTTATTATTAAAAATTTCCATATTCGCCTGTAACATGTCCGAGGTCCAAGGGCCAATCAAGCAGACCTAGGACCTAAACTGGGCCAATACGGAACCCCCTGATTAATGACATTTTAAAAATTAATTATGCTTTACTTGCACAACATTAGAGAGTGCATTATCAACGAAATCAACATTTTAAATGAGATCGGTTAACCGTTATATATGTTGAATGTTTTGAAGAGATAGATGTTTATGAGCGTGATCAGAATCGTATAGGCCCAGCCTGTCTCTTTTTGGCCCAGTCTTGCCTGATTAGGCCTAGCTTACCTTTATTGGTCCAATTGCCGAATCGTTTAGTCTAGACTGTATTGACTGCATAAGAGCCATATCATTGATATTTAATATTTTTAATGACATATTTTTTTCTTCATACTTGAAATGAAATGAAATAACTAAGGCAGCTAGACAAAAATTTTAATTTTATTTACCTTTCAGACACCTTTCTTTTTGGGTTTGGATGAGAGACTTAACTTTCCAGGACCCATTAAATGTCCTCCTAGATCGGGTGGTAATCTTTAAGTTCTACTTCCTTACAATCTGTGAAAAAATACTTAAGAGACTAGATTTCAGTCTACATTGGAAGTCAATGATCTGTAAAGTAGACAGTCTCATGGTATTGACTGCACCTCCAGAGACAGAAAAGTTCCCATTCCATGATGTATTCTGATGTATCGCCATCGCTCTGATCCGACCCAGTGACCCAGTTATCTGGCATTGGATCACGGCAGGGGCGGCTCTACGTCTGTGTCATAACTTAACCAAGCCTACCTAAATCCTTCCACACTGTTGAACTGTTAGAATACAGCGATGAGGATAAAATCTTTTAAAATGACAAGGGACACCTGCTGTGAGCTTACGGTTTCCTACGTAAAGATTCCATTACCCATATGCACTTGAATTAATTGCTCAGTTGCTTAAATTTCGAATGTGCATGTTATACAAAGTCTCTGTTATAGTATCAACGAATTCTCCTTAGCTTTTTGATAGAGGGGGACCATCGTAATTGATATAACCTTATGTAAATTAAGACATTCATCAATCTGCCAAGAAGACCTAAAATCAAAATGAAAAATATTCCTTTTAGTATATATTTTGAAATTTGAAATATGTCAAATGCCTTTGATCAGGGTAATCATTGTCATAAGTTGTCAGAAGTTTAACGTTCGTAACGTTATTTATAGAAAAATATAACATTGGTCTATCCATTTTTTTAAAAATCGCACTTATTTTTTGTGTATCGCTTCAATTTTCCTGTGAAATGTTTTCAAAGTTCGTCTATTATTTTGATAAATGCAGATAGATATACTGGGAACTATTCATATGGAAGTAATACTCTTCAGTAGATGTCTCTAGAGATTGTTTATGCTAATTCTGCTTATTCTAAATTACAATAACAAGCAACGTTTGTCAGTTCCATTCCCGAAAGCCATATTTATACAGGCCGAGGCATTATGCGGACAGTTAAGACCAGGGCCTAAATTTTCGAAGCTCCCTTAGTGCTAAGACCGTTCTTTAGCAATGTTGATGCGTTAATTGTACCTACATTAATCTTAGCAACAAGAGTGCTTCTTAAATCTAGGACTAGGTTGAGATAAATCACACTCGAGTTGTATAAGGGTTGTACAATATGCAAAAGATTTATGTTGGTCTATTTTTGGACAAGTTACTGTGTCACAATTATTTACCAAGGATCTGTCTTAGGCCTTAGCAAGCAACAGCTGGTGATATTATTCCCTAAAGCCTTATTTACACAGAACGTGCCATTATGACATATAACAATGACTTTGTGAAGAGAATGTACACTTACACTTCTGGCAGTGGAACTGTAAAGAGTTGTAAAATCATGCAAATGATTGTATGCTAATTCTGGACAAGTCGCTGGTTACACTTATTAACCAAAATTCTGTCTTAGGCTTAGCATTCAACAACTGTTGATATTATTACCCTAAGCTATTTTACACAGGTCGGGCAATTATGACATATAGCAATGACTTTGTAAAGAGAAGTACACTTACACTTCTGGAAGTGGAACTGTAAAGGAGTGTTAAGACATGCAAATGATTGAATGCTGGTCTAATTATGGACAAGTCGCTGCGTCACAATTATTGACCAAGGATCTGTCTTAGGCTTAGCATGCAACAACTGTTGGTTTTATTACCAAAGCTATTTTACACAGCCCGGGCCATTATGACATATAGCAATGACTTTGTGGAGAGAATGCACACTCACTCTGGCAGTGGAACTGTAAAGGGGTGTAAAAACATGCAAAGGATTGAATGCTGGTCTAATAATGGCTGCTGCGTCACAATTATTGACCAAGGATCTATCTAGGGCAGTTAGCTGCATCTTCAGTTCTTGTGGTTTCGGGGAATGGTTTAGGCATCATGTCATTATCGATGTTATGGAGTGGTAAGCGACATCCAGGTCGCATTTTGGGACAAAGGTACCAGACAGACAGGGGGATATTGATTGTGTTTCTGCTATCACGATTACGTAATCAGTCAAAATATGTTAGAAAGAACCGAATATGATTAAAAGAAACCTTAAAATCTCCAGTCTCAAAGGATTTTTCTATAACTTCTGTTATTTTCTTTGATGTTTTGAATTTGATTCATAGGAAAATAGAATCATTACAATTTCGGATAGTAAAAGTTTTTAAATGTATTACTTCATAAAAAAAAGGTTAACATACAGTGATAATTTGAAAACGAGTTTAACTAGATTATTTGTCATGCTGCTAAATCTCGTGTTATCACGTTCTCCTGTTGACAAGGACTGGCATTTGTTTTTTACTCGTCAATGTCACCTTGACCCCATGAACTTCATGTTTTCACTTGTGACATTCACCTCATTTGTTTTTTAGATTTGTGTTTTTGACTAAATGTGAAGATCGATGTTTTACAGTTTGGTTTCTCATAAACAAGCACGTACATGTACACATTGTTTGGTACTTGAAAGCCGTTAAAAGAAACATATGTCTTATTGTTAATCATAAAGTATTCAAACACAACACAAATTATAAATGGTGACAATTCAAATTTATTTCTCCATATTAACGATTTTGATATTCAAAACTATAGTATTCATAAACATGCCATGATCACCAAAATGAAAACTTATTAAAATTGTGTTACTTTACTTATTTCATTACTAAACCTAGCAAGTAATCACTTGCATTCCCGTTCCAGGCATCTCATCCATTAATCAGAATTATGGAGGTTAACATGTCTTTTCGCATATCAATATTTCTTAACATTTAAACAAATATATGCCCTGGTGCAGAATCGCGGAAACATATCAGATCTTGCAATACATGATGAACCAGATTTCGGACACTATACATAAGATACATAAAGACAAACGGAAGGATGCGTTGATAGATATTACCTCCGGAAGTAAATATACATCATTGTGACAAGGAGAACAAGGTTATTTGCAATGTTTATCCCAACAACCCTGTTAAACTAAGACATTGTTTTAACTTTTTATTTATAACAAATGTTAACAATGTTACCAATTTCAGGATAATATTTGTTTATCAAAATCAGTTTTGTTCAACAGTTCCAGTGTTGCTAAATCTAAATGCAGCCATTTCACTGAAAGATTATTGCAAGGACTTCACACTAAATGGATACATACACCTTTTGTTTGACACTTGATCATTTCTGCTAAGAATTAGGACACATGAGTTGAGTAAATAATGGTGGACTCTTAAATGATAATACATTTGATTTTAATCATTTTTATATTTCGGAAAGTTTGATGATAAGGAATATAAAGATAAAGGTTCTACTAACTCTTTTCTTCATAATCAAAATGGATACATTTATGATAAAAGAAGGTATTTTATTTATTTCAAAGATCAGTCTGTCGATAGTGATGTCACATAGAATGATCCAGGGACAGAAAATCTTTATGCAAATAATTCTAGATTGAATCTCTTTGAGAGAAAATTCTAGTTTTTAAATTTGACATTACCAAGCTATTTCAATTTTTAAGGTAATTATTTATTCAACCGGTCACACTAACTGTTAAGCCTGTTCAGAAAACAACTAATAAACAAACAAATAAATAAATAAGTCACGATTCAAAACACCTCAATGATTTAAGGATTGAAAAAGCAATTGTTGTATTTTTCAGTAACAAAATATAATAGAGAGTTCAAGAACTTATTAACCCAAGAGCCCTAATAAACCAAGGATTACTAACATAACAACATATATATACATGTAAATATTTATATGAAAGTTTATCCATTCGACAATCAGGTACTCTTTTATACCGATCGGTCAACTTAGTTTATTTAGCTCATAAAGAATCAACCTCCAACATTAGTATTGAACTACTTAAGTAAGTTGTTACATGTACCTTCAAATCCTGTTGTTCTTAGAAATTAACAATGTTTAAGTTGTCTTTGGTACGATGATAGTTCCTTTGACTTTAGAACAAAAACCCACTTAACACGTTTGAAACAAATCAACATAGGTACAGGTTTTAAACTTGAAAATACAATAGCTTGTTTTAAGTTACAATGTTGCGACAACTTTCCCATACATGCAGATGTCATAACTGTTTATAGAATAACGAGTTAATATACAGATTTCAATAATAATTTAAAATTGCCTATGATATTAAATTTATAGTTCTTCGTCCTCATTGGGAAATTTTGAAAAAATGCCTGAATAAAAGGGCCTTACTCTATGTCACTGTTATTGTTACCAAGACATAAAGAAAAGACACTCACTAAATGCAGTTTTTAATTGAACTAATATTTTAAAAGTTCACCAATAACAACTAAAATCAGCAGACATCAAGACGTAAAAATGTTGTTAATAGGCAAGTTCCAATATCAACTATTTCCTACAAATAGCTCTTCTTTTGACACACTGCATTCAGGATGAATAAAGGAACTTCAATTTTAATTTTAATTATTCAGTGTATAATTGTTGGTCCATTGTAAAGTGATAACATTGAATTAAAATATCTAGTCTTATGAACAATACAATAAAACAAATTAGAATAAAAAAATATATTACAATATAAAAAGAAAACTGAATAATTTCACCATTATAAGACATTGATTTTAAGAATTATCAACAACAACAAATCGTTATATTTTCACTTTAGATTTGTCATTAACATAAATGTATTCAAGCTCAACCTTAAACATGTGATATTTATGCGAGACGACCATTGTGTGATTACAACTGTCCATTACAGGACTAAAATGAGAAACAGACATGGACACAGCCCACAATTACATCGACTAACTTTTACCTCAACCCGGAAGCAATTCAGAGACAAAGTAGTCCCTAGTGGATAATTTTAAAAAAATACTTCCAGACACTTTATTGTGACATGTGATGGTGCAAATGAAAGATCTGACTCTCTAGTATGTGTGTAAATTTTTCTGGGATTTGGAATTACTGCTAAAGTGTTGGTGTGAGCAGGCAAAGTGACCCCAAGTTGAAGGTCATGTCATGCTGAACGGCCTTGACGAAGGGGTCATATTTGTTTACACTCTCTACCGGCCTTCGCTGCCGCAAAAGGTGTGCTCAATTTTTGACTGAAAAGTGGTCTATGGCAGGTAAGTCAGTGTGCAAAAGCTGAACGCCCAACGAAATATAGGGAAAAGGCTGTATTAGAAAGACAATGATGATAAAACTACTGTAAAATAATTGTGGTCTGTGGCCTGATATGGAAAGCACCAAAAGGGGGGGTAGATGTGTTTGATTGCTAATAACTTTGTCAGTTTTAAATCTTTTTGCTTGAAATTTGGTACACTTATTCAGTATACACATATAAATCAGAGAGTATAATAATTTTTTACTAGAATTTTCATTTTGAATTTTTAAATTTTTTTTAAAATATTGATAATTTTTAAATGTCTATAATATCATTAGATTTTCTTAGCAGGTCAAAAAAGACATATTAGGTACTTCTAAATATGGAATATTTCTGTATTACTACACCCACTATAGCAATTATTGCACATGTTCAAGATGGAGGCTTTTTTTAATAAGTATCAAGCAAAGATTCTGGAAAATAGTAGGAAAGAAGATGAGTGTATGATTTGGCAAAGAGCCCTAAAGCCCTCTGGCTATGGCATCATAAGATACTCATCTCCTGTTACAAATAGATGGCATACAGTAAATGCTCATAGACTGAGCTACATTGTCTTTAAAGAAAAGTTTATAGAAGATCATCTCCATGTCAGCCATTTATGTCACAATAAGAAATGTATTTTGATTACGCACCTATCCGCAGAACCACCCAGTGTCAATGCCGATAGGTGCAAATGTGTAAATAGGCATGTCTGCACTGGTCATGGTGCATATCAGGACTGTCTTCTCCAATATCACAAAGAATAACAGGCAAATATATGATGATAATTTTGTTTTTATTGATTTTTGTAAACATTTGTACAATTCTTCCATTCATCACATTTCAATAATACTATCACAACACAGTTTCAGGTAGCTCATGTGGATAGAAAATATACATGAAGCAAGCATTAATTTGTAGAAATCATGAATTAGAGTCAGTTTGTTTGCATGGTAGAACAATGAAGTAGAATTCCCAGTCCTCATTTCACAATTAAACATTGTTAATACAAAGCATCACTTTGAATAGGAATGATCTCTGTCCTGACTGGTAGATGGTTTAGGATCAAGCTGACCCTTTCTGTAATCACATTTGTCCTTCATGGATGCTTTGGCCTTAATGTAACTGCCAATATGCTCTCCTTGCTGTAATAATCTTCTCTTAACAACAGCACTGTCTTTATTGTACTTTTTCTGATATTCTGTCTGCTCATCCATTTGGTGCAAAGCGCGAACAGATCCCGCAGAGAGGTGTACACCGACACACTCAGTTTTCTCAATCGCAGATGTGCCAGGTCCATTGTTGAGTCTGTGGATGGTTGACGATGCCCGTCCCATGTAATTTCTAGAGAAATTCACATTCTTAGGTAGAGATACACTCAGAGATCGGTTTGCTGCTTCACATTTTTGAGTGTCCGTATAAAATTTCATCTGTTCTACAACTTCCACACTTAGTTTCATCTTCAAGATTTCTTGTAGCAGATGTTTATCACTGTCATTCATGTTGAAACTTGAAATCTTGTTCTTGCAGAGGTGCATGGACCTAGTCCACCAGCTACGGGAAACACCGCCACTGCAAACCACAGAGTGACGGGCACATCCGGAGCAGTCCCCAGAATAGCACAGAAGTGTTGCCTCGAGGACCCTAGGTAAGATATTCCTAAGTGCATTCATGTCACCAGCATGAGTCTTCATCAGTTCCTTAAGAATGAGACTGCACCGGGCCTTCACATCCTGACTTAAAACTCGCTGTTGCTGCTTCCTCTGCTCTCGGGTGGTGCCCGCAAACATCTCAGGACTGAAACTAGCCTTGTAGCAGTGGCGGAATTGTCCTTGAGCCAAATGTGTCGGGTCAGCAAGTCGTTCGACTCTCCACATAGGGTCAACTGTCTTCATGGCACTGTCTACACCCTCAGCGGATCTCGAATCTCCATCAGTGGTGACATACTTGATCAGCATACCCTGTAGGGCCAGTTGAGCACCTATGTCTTTTCCCATATTCTTCTCTGAGAAGGGAGCAAATGTTGACATAGTTGATGTACACTCTGCATGCCCTCCAGGACAGGTCACTTCCAGTCCCTTCCCCCTCAGCCAGGCTCCAGTCCAACACAGCTTGTTTTGAAAGGAGGCACCGATGATGTACTTTTTGTCAGTCACTGTTTCACAGGCGAGGCCGATGGCTTGGGAGGCATTTTGACCAGGCTTCTTCCTGCTGGTTATAGTTGTGGAATTGTATCGGCCGTCCATGGCAATGTTCACCTCACTCATCTCGACTCCTCTATCGCTGTTGACTTGCTTGATGAGTTGAACCTTGTCAGCCATATCCTTCGTGTTGAGTTCAGTCACAGCCTTCCCAACTTGATTGGCTGTTCTCTGCATGCTGCTTTTAGCCGGGGGGACTATGTCCATCGTAGCCATGAGAAGCCTTGCTCTTGTTGTGCTCATCGGTGTATCTTCTAACCCCACAGCCAAGGCTAAGTTAGCTGCTGCTGGATTGGGTCCTGGCTTGTCTTGCTTCACCTCCTTGTAGAGCTTCATCTCAGGTGTTTTAAAGTCACATGCAGTGCATTTCAGGACTACCTTCCAGCAGACACCCCATTTCCTCTCCTTATGTATAACAAGGTTTGGGTTTTCGCAGTCGGGTGACGTCGAGTGGTGAAGGCGGATACTCTCATTCCAGCATTTGGCCATTTCTTCACTGTCAACCAGCCGCATACCCTCAGAGACTTGAGAACTGCCGTCCTGTGACTTGGACTTCTCAGCCGGCAAAGGACGAAGCAGACGAACCGAGCTAGAGATACCCTCACAGTCTGGTGTAGGGAGAAGAGAGTCTTCAGACCTTGACCTGGCAACCAGTTCAAACTGCTCAGCACTCATCCTGGTGACAAGCTTTGGTTGTGTTTGCTGTTGGAGGTCTGATTCTTCATCAGAATCAAAAGTTAGCCCTTGATTCCATGGAATGTTGCCCTTCTGGAAGCCTTGAGTGCGCCGCTTCTTGTCTCCTCTCATGTTCGATAGCAAAGTTGAAATGATGCACCACTGCTGGCAGCAGCTCATTTTATACACCATACCTGTGATTTGTCTCTCCACTGACAATTTAGTGTATACAATGCCACTTGGAACCTATACTTGTCACCAGGCAAATGTATATTGTCCGGCAGGAGAGATCACCTACTTGACACCTATACGCGTATTGGCTAACTGCAAGGTGTGACAGGTAGCACTAAACAGCACCTACCAATCAAGAGGCAATTAGCAATCAACTGAGAGTGGTCTCATTTTAACCACTGATAAAATGTCTTTCAAGTGGTACCAAATTTAGCAGTTTCAATTTTTATCTTTAAATTGAAATTTGATGAACATTTTGAAAAATTGTACCGAAAATCGATGAATTTTTAAAAAAATTGTAAAAAATATTAGTTTTGGTCCTAATTTTTTCAAGTGTTGTTTATTTGAAAGTATTTGAGTCATATTTGTAGGAAAATGTTACTTTTTGAATATATCTTGTCTCATTTCAGAGTTATGAGTGATGCGCTACCCTGCAGACGACAAATCTTGCAGATCAACTGGCCTTTGAAAGCAGATGAGAGAGCCTGAAGCAAGACCCCTGTCAAGTTGCTTGTGTTAGCAACTGAGACCCGAGCTTTGGTGCATTAATAGGTAATTGGATGTACTTACTACCTGTAAAATTTTATTGGATTTCGACAAAAATAGTAGCTCTGATAGGACACAGCCCACAATTACATCGACTAACTTTTACCTCAACCCGGAAGCAATTCAGAGACAAAGTAGTCCCTAGTGGATAATTTTAAAAAAATACTTCCAGACACTTTATTGTGACATGTGATGGTGCAAATGAAAGATCTGACTCTCTAGTATGTGTGTAAATTTTTCTGGGATTTGGAATTACTGCTAAAGTGTTGGTGTGAGCAGGCAAAGTGACCCCAAGTTGAAGGTCATGTCATGCTGAACGGCCTTGACGAAGGGGTCATATTTGTTTACACTCTCTACCGGCCTTCGCTGCCGCAAAAGGTGTGCTCAATTTTTGACTGAAAAGTGGTCTATGGCAGGTAAGTCAGTGTGCAAAAGCTGAACGCCCAACGAAATATAGGGAAAAGGCTGTATTAGAAAGACAATGATGATAAAACTACTGTAAAATAATTGTGGTCTGTGGCCACATGACCTCTGAACTGAATGGAAGGACAAGGCAGTCCCTCGGAGCCTTCTAATTGGCTAAACAGACAAGGGAGAGCACTCTAGAGCCTAGCTATCAATGTCAGACTTCTCCTAATTCATGCTAATAGGGTGTCCCTGTCTTAATGATTAAGTAATTTAGCGAACAATTCACTTTACCGAATTGGTGCCGATTTTGAAAACTGTCAATTACTCCCCCAATTGACTAATGCATGCATACTAAACATGGATACAGACTTTTTGGATTAGGATGTTTTCAATTGTCAGACGTCTATGAATGCTACGGTCAACTCATCCTTCTAAAAGGAATCGTTATTTGTTTAAACGACTTCTGTCTCAAAGAATATGCCTATACTGTTTCAGATAAAGCGCAAAAACCTCTTTGAAACCAAATCCTGAAAACGCTTCTTCTATCAATTAAATTTATTTTAAAATAAAATAAAGGAATTGAGACTAAAACAGCGATAAGATATGGATTAATTGTGACATAATAAACGTTAAGTTTAACTTATATTGCATAGATCATTATAGCTCTGTTCATATACTTTGAAACAACTGTATCTTTTTGAAAATAATAATAAATACAAGGTCAGTCAATCAAATTGATGACAGTTGAAAATGGTATCACCTTCACCAAAGGTATTGTGAGGAACAGCATTCACGTGACGCGAATAAATATCATCTTTAATATTTGTTCGTATATAATTCTCAAGTTTGAAAAAGACACTTAGTGATGTTGTAAAGCAAGACGTCACAATATTTGGTTGATTATACAATGAGAAAACAGAAATCGATAAACTTGTCATCATGATCCGCCGTTTTCCTACTTATTTCTTAGAATTTTTAAGTATTTTAAATATATAACTGTTTTCATCAATATAAGTGTGTGTTGTTAGGGTAAATTCATATCATATATGTTACAATGTTGAAACGAAAACTGCTAAAGATGGTAATTATCTTCGGTAAAACAGAAACGTTAAAAATCATCATTTTCATAACATTTTTGAAAACATTTAATATGATGACTAATAGGTAACGTCATATTTTTAAATATGAACAAGATAGAAGAAGAATAAGATGAAGAGACATTACAAGATACTTCCAGTAAGAAGAAAATCTATCAATAATGAAGAAATATTCAGATATAAGTCTTTGAGAAATTGTGGCTATTTCTAACTTAATAACGTTAATAACTGGACATCATGGCATTTAGTCTTGCTACCGATCACAGCTAAATGTTCTTATCGACGACGTCGATCCGTCTATGACTTCCCTTTATGACTGGTCAATAAGTCAACATATGACCATAGCAATTGGTCCCTGATATTCATGTTATGTATGTCCTATGTCCACTTGCTTTAGACAAATTTTCAGAGAAATACTTTGTTCAAAAATATTCTTATTATATTAGAAGTATTGCCAATATATTCAATCAAGAAATTGTGGGAAAATAATATACATGCTCATTGTTTGAAAGTTCAGATACTTTGAAGGTTACTGTTGGTCTTGATATATTTTTTCAAATGTTGATAAATGTTAATTATAAATGAACGATTCAAGTATGCAAATGCATCATACATGTTAAGCGTCGAGAAATTCTGTTTCCGAGATTGAGAGCTGTTGGTAGATAGGAAATGTCAGGTTTATTTAGATTTTCATCGATCTCTTTCTGAGACACTATTTTGGCCCACTCGATCGACACAAGTGAAACTCTTTTTTTCAAGGGGCATAATTTAAAAATTAATGCAGCGATTTTGATAGTGATGGTCTTAACCGAAAGAAAAAAACATATAGCTACATGACTGTGGTATATATTCTGTATAAAGGTAAGGAAATAGCGTAAATTTTAACTTCTTTGACATGAGGGTAGTAACTACACGATTCAGCGTTGGATCTATTTCATTATTATTAGTATTCATTTCTCACCTTTTATTCAGATGTCCATTGTCCTCTCCATTTCTCGCTCAACTCCGTTATTAATCCATCGAAAAGTGAACATAACACAATGAATCCATCCCACAATGTAAATAGTCAAAGTAAACCAAATAGGTATGACTCTTCGAAATCTGAATTGTTTTGCAAAAGTATAGATACTCAAGAAATCACAGAATTACTTGAACGTACAAAATCCGCACATGTCAGTAAGCAGGTTCGGGAGACCCCTCGATCGGGTACTGACCCCGATCGGGAACTAACAGCCCGATCGGGATAATAAAATTCTCAAAAATAGGGGAGAAAGTGTTGTTTTTCTTGTTCACATTTCCATATCAAAACGGCGCATCATGACGAATGAATCATTAGGTAAACAAACCTTTCGCCCAGCTTTCTGCAAAAAGTGCGCATCAACACGATGCCGCAAATTGGTCGCAGACCCCTCCAAACAGAAGCCCCCTTTCATAACATTGCACATTATCGTTACCAAAAACAGAATTAAAGTCAATATTCACGCAATGTTTAACAGCAGGGGAACTATCACCCACCTAACTTTCGATGTATCTCCCCTGCACCAACTAAACTCCTTCCGGTTTCCTGCAAAGGGGGGTAACGCACTTGATTAGAGGGTATACGGTGAAAACGGCGGTAGACCAAAACGGCAACTAACAAGAACGGCGACAGGTCAATCGAAACGACAATAAAAGGTAAGAAAAACGGCAGATCATATCTATTAGTAATTTGTATGTCAAATTCGATGAACGTGGTTCTTATGATGAGGTTTCTCAAAAAAATTCAATGTTATGTTGTCTTTCATGTTATGCTAATCCTTTTCTCATAACCTAGCATTAGATTTGTGAGCAAAATAATCATTATTAAAGAATTCCTTTTCATAAAATAATTGTTGCCGTTTTGCTAATTTCATTTGACAAACAATTTACTAATAAATATGATTTGCCGTTTTTCTTACCTTTTATTGTCGTTTCGACTGACTTGTCGCCGTTCTTGTTAGTTGCCGTTTTGGTCTATCGCCGTTTTCACCGTATACCCTCTAATCAAGTGCGTTACCCCCCTTTGCAGGAAACCGGAAGGAGTTTAGTTGGTGCAGGGGAGATACATCGAAAGTTAGGTGGGTGATAGTTCCCCTGCTGTTAAACATTGCGTGAATATTGACTTTAATTCTGTTTTTGGTAACGATAATGTGCAATGTTATGAAAGGGGGCTTCTGTTTGGAGGGGTCTGCGACCAATTTGCGGCATCGTGTTGATGCGCACTTTTTGCAGAATGCTGGGCGAAAGATTTGTTTACCTAATGATTCATTCGTCATGATGCGCCGTTTTGATATGGAAATGTGAACAAGAAAAACAACACTTTCTCCCCTATTTTTGAGAATTTTATTATCCCGATCGGGCTGTTAGTTCCCGATCGGGGTCAGTACCCGATCGAGGGGTCTCCCGAACCTGGTAAGGCTGACCAAGTTACCGTCGAGAAAATTGCTAACGGCGTTTCGCGCGTGCTAGTGAATGCTGCATGCAATACATTTGGTGTAAGGCGTGTTCGCTCAAACGTTTCAAAACGAAAAATGATAAACCCTGGTTTAATCAAGAATGTAGGAAAATTTTTAATAGAGCCAAGACAAGGCTTAATAAAACAGCAAACCCGTTAAATAAATCTCTTTATCTACAGATGTCGAAAGCATATAAAAAGTATAAACATAGTAAACAATATTAAAAGCAGGTAACGGAAAAATTCCGAACTGATAGGCAATATTCGCCAAAAGAGTACTGGAAGATACTTAATGATAAACAATGTGATGTTCAGGAATCTCTTTCAAGTGTAGAATCTTTCTTTGATTTCTTTAAAAAGCTAAATGATACTAATGATGATGTTGTAGATGATATCTACGATGATGATAATGCCTCGAATGATGAAAAAGTCTATGATAGCGAAGTTCTGAATAAAGACATAACTGAGGATGAAGTAAAACTCGCTATAAAACACTCAAAACGAAATAGGCCTGTGGTGTCGATCTTATTGACAATGATTATTTTAAGGATGCTGTGAATTTATTGACCCCTCTCTTAACGTCGCTTTTCCATCTTGTCCTCACTACAGGACATGTCCCGGAATCTTGGCTGTCCGGTATCATTCGACCAATTTATAAGAAACACGCGTACGGCGAGAGAAATAATCCAAATTCGTACAGACCGATAACAATTCTGTGTTGTTTTGGGAAATTGTTCACAAGCATACTAAATGAAAGACTCTCATTATTTACAGAAATTAACAGTATCCTTACACCCGCACAAGCTGGATTTAGAAACGGATTTTCGACTGCAGATAACATGTTTATTCTAAACATAGTTTTAGAAATACTAAAGCAATCTAAGCGTAAACTTTACTGTGTGTTCGTTGATTTCACTAAAGCTTTTGATACTGTATGACGGGCAGGGCTATGGTATAAAATGATTCAATGTGGAATTAACCGCAAGTTCTTGACTCTTGTTAAAAATATGTATCAAAATATTGAATCATCTGTTATAGTTGGAAATAAATTGTCACCTTTCTTTCAATGTAGAAAGGGAGTCAGACAGGGGGAAAACCTATCGCCATTATTATTCTCAATTTTTATAAATGATCTTGAATCATGCCTACTGAAAAACAGTTGCTCTGGTGTGAACTTTGAAACTACCAATCAAGATGTCTTTTATCTTTTGTTACATCTGATCATCTTATTATACACTCATGGCAAAAATGGTTGTCACCCCCAGACTGAGAACGCTACGTCAAGTTTAACTGAGTGTTGACAAATAATCAAACATGCAATAACTGTCAGAATGATTTGTGTGATTGGGAAAAACATTCGTAAAACATACCAGCTTGTATTTTGGTCTTGTGCTGGCCAATTTAAGAAATTCTACTAGGATATGTATGGTCCCTGTGAAAAAGGGCAATTTTTTACAGTATCCATATAGTATCAATTGGATGGGTATCAATAAAACAAATTACATTTTCAAGTTCAATTGTCGGTTTTATTTCATTCTGCAGTCATGTAAGAGTATATTTACAAGCCTAATATCGGGTAGCACCGCCTCTGGAATTTTCAAGGGCGATAATTCGGGCAGGCATACTGTCTATCAGTGTGTTGATGTTTGCAACAGCCAAATTGTTCCATTCATTCACAAGAGCAGCCCGCAATTGCTGTAAATTTGCAGGAGCAGGGTCCAGTCTTCTAAGTGCACGGTCAAGCTGATCCCAAGCATGTTCTATCGGATTCATATCCGGACTTTTTGAAGGCCAGGGCAATCTTGTTACTCCTTGTGCCTGAATGAAAGCGTTCACTGTACGTGCACGATGGGCTGGTGCATTATCGTCCTGCAACAGGAAGTTGTTGCCATACACTCTTCTTGCATGTGGGAGGCAAACGGTTTCAAGAAGACGTCTGTACGACCTCTGGTTGACGTTTCCTTGAAGGACGACAAGATCCGTTTTACCGTTATGGTGTATTCCTGCCCATACGTGTACAGAACCGCCACCGTGGGCAACCTGATGCTGCAGACAGTCGTCATTGAGCCTTTCCCCACGTAAACGTCGCACTCTCATTCTCCTGTCCACCTTATGCAGTAGGAAACGAGACTCGTCAGTAAATATGACGTGACGCCAATGTCCAAGTTGGATTCTGCGGTGCTGCTGCGCCCAAGCAAGCCGTGCCCTGCGGTTGGCCAGTGTCCAGAATGGTTTGATGGCAGGTCTTCTTGCCTTATATCCATGCTGGAGCAACCTGTTCACTACAGTTCTCCGGCAAATGGGCGTATTAATATGAGCCCCCCATCTCTGTGCAAGAGTCAAAGACGAAAGACGTCTATGACGTCGGGTCAAACGAAGAAGAATTCTATCCTGACGAACCGTAGTTTTCTTGGGACGGCCTGAAGACTTATTCGGAACAACATTTCCCTGTATGGCGTGCAGTCTTTTAATCCTTTGAACAGTTCTAACACTGACGTTACATGCTGCAGCAATGACACGATTCGAAGCGCCACCACGACTCATGCCAATGATTTCATGTCTGATTCCTGGTGGAGTGGGACCAGGCATGGTCTATGCTTTTCAGAAACTATAGTCGTGAAGCTGTATCTTATGAAAGAGGTCTATAGTAATCGATGGAAATGACAAACCTAAGGAGACAAATTTCCATCATTTCAATGAAATGCACGTGGTCTACATGAAACCGCTGACACTGTTCATTGTAAAGTGTGAGTTAATGTAACTTCATGCCTGTAATGACATTTCCATGGAAAACCAACATTGCCATGCATACAATGTGATATAAACTCCAATTTAATTAAATATTAGGGGGTGACAACAATTTTTGCCATGAGTGTATGCGGATGACGCTGTTATGTTTAGCGAAAATCCAAAAGAGTTACAAAACTCCTTAAATATGTTTTATGAATATTGCCTAAAATGGAAACTTACTGTCAATTTATCAAAAACTAAGATAGTGATCTTCGGTGGAGGGCTATCGAAAACAGCGAATTCCAAATTTTCCTTTTCGCTTGGGGATAAAAAAAATGGTAGGTTTTTGACAGGTATTAAAGTATTAGTAGAAAATGCAACGAAAGCAATGTTTGCACTTCTAAAAAAAGTCCGAAATTTAAAACTCTCAATTTATTGTAAATTAAAAGCTTTTGATACTATTATATGCCCAATCCTCCTTCATGGTTGTGAAGTTTGGGGATCTGAAAAAATAGACATTATCGAAAAAGTTCACCTTAGATTCATTAAACTTGCTGTCGGTCTCCGCAGCTCTACCCCAAATTTTATGGTATATGGCGAATTCGGCCGAGAACCACTGTACATCAAATTATATAAAAGAGTCATTTCATTCTGGCACAAAGTAGCAACATGTACACATCAATGTAAACGTTCTTCACTATTGTATAAATTTTTCTCTGTTAATGGTTCTGTTTGTAATCTCCGCTGGATGTCTTTTGCTACAAAAATATTAAATAACTGTGGCCTATCCGAAGTATTCTCAAACCCTCAGAATTTCTCCACGTCATGGCTGGCTTTAAAGGTAGAAACTGTTTTAAGAGATCAATTTCTGCAGCATTGGCGTAGCTCCATAGAGAGCAGTTCGAAAGGTCAATTTTACAAATGCTTTAAGTATGATTTTTGTTTTGAAAATTACCTATACTTACCTAAAGATATTTATTTTCCCATATTAAAACTTAGAACCTGTAACAATAATTTACCTATTGAAACTGGCCGATGGCATGTTATTCAAAAGAAGAGAGAATATGTAAACTGTGTAATGCTAATGCTGTCGGAGATGAGTTTCATTATTTATTTGTTTGTGAAGCTCTTGTCCAACAACGAAATATGTATTTTTCAGCACCAATACATGGTCTTCAAAAGCATGTTATGATTAGAAAAATATTGTGTACTAGAACTATTAAGCATTTAAAGAACTTGAAATTATTCATTAATGAATTGTTTAGATTATTTAAGTAATTCTCAGTTAACCTGTCCAGTCACTTGTCTTGTATATATTTTATAACTTATTTGTATTGTTTATATTCTCATGTACCACCGTACCGTTTTTATTAGCAATACAAGTCCCCGTGATCTTATCAACATAAAAGTGTTTCAGGTACATGTATGTTTTGTTTGTAAAATATCAACATTAATGATGTATGTTGACTATTTTTGAAGACGTTTAAAATATAAAATACTGTTTTTTAAAAGTAAAGTATTTATAGATAAATATTTGTTTTGGTATATACTGCAGATTACCACCAACCCTTATGTGTCGCCTACATCATATCAAAGAATCTTCAGTTAAAAACGAGAAAGCAGAGGCACAACAAACAAAATTTAACATCTATACTTTTTTTTTCAGTACAATGGTTTCAAACCAGGCTGTAGGTGCAAGTCGGGCATTGACCGTCTGGACATCACGTGACAAGAGTCTCTAGTGACCACATCATTAATTCCTAGTAACCTTCAAGCTCTGATGCAGGATTGACGTGTACATATAGATATCTCATTTCGGGAGGTCCCTGCCCGTCACTTTACATTGTATGGTGCCATCGATTCTGGAAGCTTTCGTATCCTCGTCTTGCGTTTTTCAGAGCCTAGCACAATTACTGTGATTCCCGCTGTCAATTTATACTGTCAGCTGTTATAAACGACAACCTCTAAAATTGGACTATCTTATTTCCCAATGTTCCGGCAATCACGAACAATCTGAATGCATGATAACGTTATTGTGGTATTGACCTATTAATCAAGTGTTTCCGTGACGTCACAGCGACCAGATATTCAAGGGAACAGCATTGGTCAAGTTGATTCAGAATGGCGACTGTGATCAACAAGAGACTTCGGTCAATATCCGCTGGCTCGAAATATGGCGTGAGAGAAGCAACACAATAATCTGCCGTCTCTTTCCATTACCAGGCGGTCTCACAGCTCTGCAAGCCATTAACAAACTAAACCACAGGCCACCTGGGGAATCACAGACATGTATTATTATTTGATGAGCAAGCCATGTGTTACGAGCAACTTTTTAAGCGGAGTTTCACCCTCTGTCTTATTCAGTCGTTTTAATTGCTCTTCTTCCAGACAAATAAAACGCAAAATGGTCAATCATTATGATTAACACAAATTTGACATATTTGTACCAAGACCAAATATCGTGCAATCTCCTTTTTCGTGGTGAGTGATATTCACATTACTCTAGCCAACTAAATGACATTCTTAACAGAAGACAAGGAGACAGTCTAGTTGTCGAGGATGAGCTATAAGAGAGTAACAACCTGCCCACAGCCTGTGACCCAGACAGTAGCAGAGTGACATTGTAGCAGCACCGTCCTATAATTACTTTCTATCAATATCAGACACATCCCAGCTAGGGCTGTAAATACTGAAGTATAGATCAGATGTGAGGGAGATTCGCAAGGGACAATAATGAAAGACCTATCAAAATGTAAATTAAAAACTGAAGCCTTTACATTTTTATGAAAAATAATGATACCCCATTTCCAAAACATAATGGGACAACAAAGGGTAGACTATGATAGACTATTGTGAAAATGTAAGTAGGGAACTGAAATATGTACTTTTATCAAATTCAATTTACTCTGCCAGCTGTTTTAAACGACAGCCTCTGAAATTGGAAATCTTACTTCCGAGTGTGTCTGCAACAGAGCTCTGTTATGACAATGCTTGATGTCTGACCTTGAGTTAATAACGAGTATATATGTGACGTCATAGCGACCAGACAGCCCATGAAAAAATCCAAGTTGATTCAGAATGTGGTCACAAAGGAACTTGGGTTGATATCCCTAAATAGTCATTCCCTAAATAATGCTTAACAACATGAATCCACTAACATTCAAGGTCTTGATAGAACTTAGACACACGATCAGCAGGCATGGCGTGTTTCAAATCCATTGATATAATTTGATCTGGATTAGTTACTTGTCATGTATGGCAGGAATTCTGGTCTTGTTGATAAACAAAAAATACTCCATTTAAAGGGGCAGTAGCAGGTGTTTTAAGAAAGAATCCCATAAAGTCCAATGGCGGCCATTTTTGTGTGAACACCTTTAATTCAATTTCTGTAACAAAAATTAATCCCATGGCTGAACTTTATATTATATATTTGATTTATTACTGCTTCATTTAGTTTGAATACATTGTCTTTCAATTGGAACCTTTTATAATCATTTTCCTGACATCACCTTACATTCCCCTTTAAACATGCCACCGACCCTTTAAAGGTAGTCATTTTATCTCTACCTATGAGTATGTTGTATCATTAAAATCCCTGGAAGATACTGCAGTGTTATAATACAGGGGAGTATCAAACTAATGCAATACCGCTATTCATATTATGTCATGGTAATTTACATCCTTCCATATACTACGATTTTTCTCCAACTAGAAAATGAAACTATGTCTACACCTTCCTTGCTTGTTAAAAAACAGTGAAAGAAAATGTGTGTACATGTTATTCGTGTACATTAGTGATAAATGACATTATAAATAATGAATTTGTGAACTAAGTTTTCGTTATACATTTTTATTAACCTGCTTTTTCATTCACGAAATAACATCAACAAAATATTCGCATTCAGAAGTTGTAATCATTTATTAGTCTCATTTTGTTATGATTTATCTTACAACATGTCTCATTATATTTCCGCTCATAATTCTAGAAATTCATATCAATAAATGGTTTACCGATTATTTGATACTATGATGAAAGATTCCAATTTAATATCTTATTTGTCATATAGCATTACTTCCTCAAATTCGCAAGCAGTACCCAATAAAGACCACGTACCATATACCCGGCTTTATTTTCAATCTCTGATGATAATTGGAACACAATTATCATCTGATTGTGTGTAAACGTCAAATCAAAGAACTCGTGTCCGAATTGACCTCTTGACCTGGCACGATCGTCAATTGTCTCAATTCTTACTTGAGCACGAAATAGCGATTACAGGGCGACAACTCTTAGCACAATAGGAACAGAGTAATGTAAACTGTGCAAACATGGAACAGCGCTGGTACCCTTACGATTGTCCAAAGCAGTTATTGGAGATACTGATGATTTGGGCGATTTTCGCCAGGAAATATGTGATCAACCCCCAAATCTAATAAAATCTGACTATTTTTTTATACTAGGACATTCAATGCTAGAAATAAAATCTTTAAAAGAAAAGTGGAAAATTGTAGCATAAAAATGTGATAATGATACACAATAGACCGCCTCTCCCAAAAAAATGTCTTTACAGACTTATGCAAGTCTATATTATTATAGCAAGTTTAGATCATTGCAGTTTCAGGAAATTAACAGCTTCGTTGGGCTCTTTTCTCTTCTGATAATTAAATTAATGATTTAAACAGTTGCATTTGGATTATATTTTCATTTCAGAGACAAAAATTTAGTTTAACTGTCTTGATATATCTTAAACTGATCGTACTGTATCTGCAGACAGATGTATTCAGATTTATTTATTATGTCATTATCATAATTGCATATAATATTTTTTAAAAGACTGGGAAATTTAACTAAAAAGAGAGAAGAGGAAAGTAATACATGGTTTCATCATGCACCGAATGCTTTTCACAGCCACGCTAGGCGACGCAAGGGTTGATATCGCTCTAGAGATAAAAACAATTAACAAAATGTTGATATGGATTACAAGATTTGCAAGAATAACCAAAAATATAGTCGCAAGCGACGACAAGCGGATTCTGCGCAAATATAGAGTAAATGTAATGAATGAAGCCATTCTTCTGATGTAATTACGAAGCATTTGTCATATTTTGTTGATTTAATATTTTATTTAACCAAAGACATATACGATGATTTTTAGTTCAAGTATCAGTGTAGCATTTGAACTCAATATCAGAGACACAATATTGAAGATAAGCATTTAAATAAAAAATTGTGCATTTCATATATACACCTAATCAGACTAATTACAAAACTGAGATGATTTTGTATTACTATTTGTAAAATGAATCATTTTCGTAAATGTGCCATATTTTGTTATTTCCTTACATTCCACCTGATGAAGGAGTGAGTATGTACTCCGAAACGTCGTGTATTTTCACATGAAAGAAGTTGTTATCCGGAAAATCTTCCTGCTCTTAAGTATAGGCCTATTAGCGAAATAATAATGATTCTCCCATTTATAATGAACCTATGCCGGTACAACTACCCGTATGGAATATACCATTCACTCAACCAGAACAGACAAATCCATTTGGCATACGAAGTCTGACTTGGAAGACATAAACCAACGTGTACATGAAGACAATACATCCTCATCCCACCTGCCATCGGGAACCACCCCCATTGACAATGTGTAGTCTACAACGCAGACAAAACATTACTGCCTGATTTAACTCATGTGGTATTTCCCTCGCTTTGTTGTGCCAAGATAGTGAATCGCTGTACCAATGCATAGCATAGCGGGCCTGGATTTCTAAACACAGATTTCTTAAGTTAATACTGCAAGGCCTAAATCATGCAATACGTATCCTAAAAACTGAGAAAGCTGATTTTCTTTGAGATTTAAATTTTTAACTTATTGGACCCAAATCTCATTAAAAAAGTAGAAAATCCAAAATGGGCAAAACGACAAACGTACCAAAATATGTCATAACATCATCTTATTGGTTACATGTAAAGAAATATTCAAAAATACAACCAAAAAAAGTCGCCAGTACACTAACCTTGACAGTGTTGTCGGCGACAACAGGATTCAGCCGCATCAACAGCCTGTTCAGTACAAAGATAATCATGTCAGGAGTCATTCCTGAAAGTTTCATCAAGTTCTGTCAACACGTTAAGGTTCAGGAGGCTTTTAAGCATTTCTTTTCCCGACCTTTTTTCTATCGATTTTAATCATAAATTCTGAACGAAATTGACTGTTTGCAATCAATGTTTCGATAGATTCCTATTGTATATATAATTGTCTTACAGTCCTGAAAAAAATGCATGATTCTGAGTCCAACTTTTTGAGTTACTGCTCTTTGAAAATGATGCCTTGTACTAAGTCATCCAACTTTGAACGTTTATTGAAAAAAAACTATGTAAGATACAGTCTTTGAATTATTCAAGTTTAATGCCCAATGCCTCAGCTACAACATACAAAAGTTACAGCACTTTGGTGCAAGTATCTTCAGAGAAGAAGATCTTCAAAGGTGCATTGGGTCCGAAAATTCTGAAAACTTGAAAAATCCAATATGGCGGCCAAACCACGTGACCTACGACATCGTCATGATACTTTTTTTGCTTAGAATTTCCTTGCGCACCCTCTCATAGAAAAATCATGAAATTCTTTGGTCACGTTTTTGTTTTATCTGCATTTGAAAATATTGTTTTTCTACAACACAGCAAACTTTGAAGGTTTCGCTACACATAAATTATGCATTATGCAGTATGCATTACTCATGGCATAGATAAACATGTCAGGAGTCAGTCCTGAAAATTTCAGCAAGTTCTGCTGACGGGTTAAGCTTCAGGAGCATTTTTAGCAATTTCTGACATTTTTTCTCTCGACTTTGATCAAATATTCTGAACGAAAATGATTGTTCGCGATAGATGTTTTGACAGATTCCTGTTGTATATAAACTTGTCTTACATTTCTGAAAAATTTGCATAATTCTGAGTCCAACTTTTTGAGTTATCGCCCTTTGAAAGTTGCACATTGTACTAAGTCACCCGACTTTGAACACGTATAGCGCAAAAACTATTTAAGGTAGAGTCTTCGGGTGAACTATCGTTTAATGTCCAATGCTTCAGCTACAACATATCGAAAGTTTCAGCTCTCTGTTGCAAGTATCTTCAGAGGAGAAGATTCTCAAAGGTGCATGGGGTCCGGAAATTCTAAAAAGTTGGAAAATCCAATATGGCGGCCAAACCACGTGACCTACGACTTCGTCCTGATTTACTTTTTTTCTTAGAATGTCATTATCTATCTCTGTGCAAAATTTCATGTTAATATTTCGATTTTGGAATCGAACTGTACCTTTAGTGGGACAACTAAATGGGCCCAAACGCTTAAGGTGCCGTGTCCTTAGTAAGAGCTGTCAGACTGCAAAGTTTGGTTGAATTATCTGCAGCCGTTTTGGCTGAAACGCTGCCACAAGATCGGTGCAAATAATAAAAAACACGCCAATAACAATAAGGATTCTGCCCCAAAGGGCAGAATCCTTAATTAATGACTAGAATATGTACAGCTACATGTTCAAATTAAGCAGCGCATGTTGACATCAGCCGCAAATGTCCCTTGAACCTCCCTGAAACAGAAACTTTCCAATACATTGTCCAAATGATAATTTTTGTTCACACATTGATCCTTCTTTCAAAGGTGTTTATAAACAGTTTTATTTCTCTCGGTTTGTTTTATATATAATATGCTTTTCTTCCTTCTTTCGTTTTTGTTAATTAGTTGTTAAACAATTGAACGTTCTGGTTAATAAGACAAAACAAATTTCTGCTTTATGAAATATGTTACCTTAATGTTTATATAGGCCTGCTCTTAGTCTGATTAAAAATGACCGTGTTTCAAGTGGAAAACATGCATTCTGTCAGGATTCTAAATTGGCTCGGAGAGGAAATCCCGATTTGATGAGTTTGAACAGTCATTTTTATCACACTGTTTTCCTCGGAGCACAGTCGATCAGACTACTCAATTATCGATATTGGACAACAGTGATGGATGAATAATGAGATCTTGAATCTTGATTATATCAATGATTCTAACAAATGAAAACAGCTTTATCCTGATGTTATAATTTTGACCAAGGAAACTATCCTCACTTTTAAAACAAACTTTCCCTCTTCTAAATGTCAGTATGCCCCGACAGAAAGTCGTCCAGGTCTAAACCCAATCAGCAGTGAGTTGCCGTGAGGATCCACAGATCAAGCCCGTCTGAATTCCAAGTGATCTACGAGACGAGAAATATTCAATTAAGTGAAAGAAGTTTGGAGGAAGCGAAGCCTTCTGCAGGCAATCATGTGAAGCAGTTTTGCTCATTTATTCTGCAAAGTATCCCGTGCTGCCTGTGATACCATCGACCAATTCCTGTTGGAGGCCTTTATGTATTGTATTGCCTTCCTTTATTTAGATTCCATAGGTACTTTTTAAAATTAGTGTACAGCTGCAATTTATGTCAGTATCTGTTTAAATGTAAAACGTTTAAACAATTTCTGCAAAAGGTTTCACAATACATTTGGAACCGTCTAACACTCAAACCAATTACCAGATGTTCTGTGACTGTGTTTTATTAAACCTGAGACTTAAATTTAACTGATTGGTTTAAGATCATATTTATTGGCATGACCGCACATTGTACACAGGGTAAAAAAATCATGACATAATCTTAAAAGAATAATATTTTTAAAAGGTTTAAATGAATGTACTGATCTTGTTTTTCTATATTGTATTGACAGTATTTCACAGAATGTAGATGTTGTGTATATTTGTTAATGAATGAACATTATAAAACTTGAAATCACAATGTAATTTTATGTAATTAACGGTACAATACACCATGATTCCAAATGGAAAATGAAAAATCAAGAAATTGTATTATTGAATAAGGCATCTGGAAATAGAAGATTTTTATTTCTAGTTAGCATACAATTTGGACAAGACTTATAAAAAATGTTGGATTAATTGAAATATACAATTAAGAAAAGAAGGACCTCTTTCCAAATTTTAGTTTTCAAATTTAAAAACAAAATATGACTGTTATTAGAACATTCTTGTGATCTGGTTTCAGTTATTATAACATTATCTCTTGATAGATTGCGTGTCTTTATGAATAACATTCTAATGACCTCCCCTGTTTGTGTTATATAATTAGGGAAATAGCGTCTCAGAAGAGAGTTAATGAAGGGACGTTTGTCTACCTCAGTGATTAAGAGCTTTGTTCTCAGTAACTCCCGATCAATGGCCTCTATAGACTGAAACTGATCACTCCCTTGGTCCAAGGATGAATATATACATCTTTGATGGGACATACACTCTCTAGCTCTTTGTTTCCGACTCAGTGTCTGTTATTTATCAAAATCTTGCTTTAAATTTTATATCTCTTTGACAAAAACATAATGTAAATTGTTTTATGAGTAAGACAAAAATCGCTACTTTAACATTTATTAACAAATGCTTATTTCTCTCCAAAAGATTACCAAAGATAGCAGTGTTTAAACGACTAAGTATCAGTCTACTTTCTTAAACAAGAGTATCTTAAGTAAACGGTCTCGTGGTTTTGGCTTTATCTCTGAAGACAGAAGAGTTTCCAATAAAGCTCTGATGTATCACTATCTGTCTAGATCTGATCTGACACAGTGACCCAGTTATCTGGCTTTAGGTCACCACAAGGGGCCGCTCCTCGTCTCATTAATCACTTAACTAGGCTTAACTTAATATTCTCCTACTGTTTTACTGTTAGAAGTCAGTGGTGAAGATATAATCTTATACGAAGACATTGGGCACCTGCTGCATGAGAGGTTACAGTTTTCTTCTAGCTGTATTGTGGCCATGCTCTGGAATCTATTACTCGGTAGTTCATACACTTCTATTTTCGACAAATTGTACGTAGCATTTAGATATAGGGGGTCGTTTTTGATTAAGGTGATGTCATGAGATTCGACAATCTGCCATGGAGACTTTATATCAAGTGAAAAATGCTCCCAAAAGATTGTATTTTGAAATTGGAAATATGTCAAAGGCATTAATATTTGCCTTGATTTGTTACCATTTGATATCAATATCCAGAGATAATCAATGCCATAAGTTTTAAGCTCTTATCCTTATTAAAAACAGATACTTCAAACATATTTGTTTAAACATGACATATGATTATTTGGTATCCAAAAATATACTGCAGAAACTTCATGAGTATGGGTATTTATATAAATGCAGATATAAATAATCGGGAAATGAAAGTAATACATATAGATGTGTCTTAAGATTAGTTATGCTAAATCTGACTCTACATCACACTAACAAGCAACAGTTGTCGGTTCCATATCCGAAAGCCATATTCACATATAGGCTGAGGCATTATGACTTTTATCAATTGCCATTTTGATAGAAATCACACTAACATCTCTGGCAGTGGACTTGTTAAGGGATGTACAAAAACATGGCAAAGGATTGTATTCTGGTCTAATTCTGGACACGTTGTTGCGTCACAATTATTGACCCCGGATCTATCTGAGGCAGCAGGCTCTGCCTTCAGTTCTTGTAATGTTGGGGAATGGTGTAGGGATCATGTTCTTATCGATTTTATGGTTTGGTAAGTGACATGCAGGTCGCATTTGGGGAGAAACATGCCACAGACAGACATGAGCGTATTGATTGTGCATCTGCTATTACGTCTTTTCAATTGATTATGTAGTCAGTCCAAGTTATTGAAAAATATACCTTTAATCTTAGATATCAATTTCTTTTTCTGAAAATAAAATGTTGTTGAATTGTGATTTGTGTTTGCCAATTTAATTTGATTCCGAGTCATTCGAAAAATATAAATATTTCAATTTCAAGTATTGATAGTCCTGAATGTCTTCTTTCCATCAATTGTCCTGAAAACAGGTCATTTTAGAACGAGTTTAACTAGGTCGTTTGTCATGAAAACAAATCTCGTGTTATCACGTTCTTTTGTTTACAAGAGACTGAACTTACTGACATTTGTTTTCAAATCGTCAATGTCACTTTGACATTGACCTTGACCCCATGATCTAGCGACCTTCTACGTTATCGCTTGTGACCTTCTGTGTTTGTGGAACATAACCATATTTGTTTTTTAAAACTTTTGTCCCCTCCCCCTATGCCATGGTATTTACGAAGGCACTGTTTGGTACTTGTAAACAGTTTAAACGAAAATTGAATTCAAGCCATGTATTTGTTAAAAAGCACAACACAACATTCCAATAGAAATTCTAATTTCTAGTCTCAATATCTGACGAGGGGAAACAATGTATAAGCGCCTTGAGCAACCACGAGTGGATGGATATGCGCGCTATATAAATATTCATATAACAAAATCATATAATAAAATGTTGATTTTGTATCTCAATAAAACAGTGGTTCCCTTTTTAAATGAAAATTAAGCAATAACAGTAATGTCTCTGAAAACAGGGTCACATTAATTATTCAGTTTGTTTTATAAAAATTGAACTAGATTTGAGACGCTATTATATAAGATATGATGTATTGAAGGGCATATTTCCGGAAGTTACAGGACATCCTTGTTGCATTTCAAACTAGGTCAATAGCAACATGTATTGTAAACATTGTTGACATGTCCGATCTTAAGAACTCGGAAAACGAATATTTCCGACTAATTCTGAATGTCGATTGTAAATATTTCCTACCACATTCAATTGAATTATTTAAAATGTGTATTATATCGCCCCCATCAATCTGTTGGTCGAAAACAGGTCCAAACAAATACTTTATGTGACCTTTATGGAAGAAATTTCGGGCCCCCAACTTATTTCAAGACCATAGATTTCACTAATTTCACGACTATATATTTCCAACATATGAGTTAATGTTATTTGTAGCTTATGAGACTAATGTAATTGAAAATGACTTAAACTACTGAAAAAGCATTAAATACCGAATGACTTCAAAAATGTTATATAGTTATATTAATGTTAATGTATGGAGCCACACCATAACCTGCCAACTCTCGGCATTACCTTCACGTTGCTCTGCAAGACATTATCAAACCAAAGTAGAAGAAACCTGTGTAATTAAAGCCATCTTTTGGTCAACCAGATGGGTGATATGAGCGACAATGCTAGGATACTTACACCGTTCTTTCACTTATCAAATCTTTCATCGTTATTGTATTGATTTGTTAAAAATCAATCATATTGCAGAATGGATAGTATTATGATTGATATGAATGCAATCTTCTTTGTACCACAAAGTGTGCAAATAGCCTTCCACTCAGTCACATTCACATCAATTTAATCTATTCAGCTCACCCGTATTAATTTAATATAAAGGTATCTTTTTATTTCAAATAAGTATAACCAATGTTTAAACACTTGAATATTTCATTTAAGGAAAATATTTGTTACCTCAAAATCGAGTTTTTGAAAAAGGAAGAATTTTCTCAGTAATTTATTATTGTATATGATTAAAATTTAAAACAATACCACAGATCCAGAGAACTAACAATGCCATAGATAACAGGAGACCATGAGAAAAACTTGAATGTATGAAAGGTTTTATGGGAGCAACAATAAGTCTTAGGGTTTAAGAAAATATCTTTGGACGTTGACATATTGGGTCTTTTAGCAGGGAAAAAAATCGAATTGAAAAACAACTTTCTGCATGATGATAAATCATATATTGAAATCAAAGGAATCTACACATTCATTGTATACTAGGCGTCATGTAACAACAGTACAGTAAATCAGACAGTTTTGTTGTCATGGACTTTAAATATCAATTTTTAAAGAAAACATTCAGACAGTGTAGTTCATGGAATTTAATATTAATATTAACAGAAGACAAGAAGACAGTCTAGATGTCGAGGATGAGCTATAAGAGAGTAACAACCTGCCAACAGCCTGTGACCCAGACAGTAGCAGAGTGACATTGTAGAAGCACCGTCCTTTAATTACTCTCTATCAATACCAGACACATCCCAGCTAGGGCTGTAAATACTGCTGCGTAGACCAGATGTAAGGGAGATTATGTAACCCTGATTCGCAAGGGACCATAATGATAGTCTATGGTACATATGTTGAAACTGAAATCTTCATTTTCATGGGAACATTCCCAAACAAAAAGTGCAACTGTGCGAGAAGCAAACTTTTATGAAAAAGAAATACATTATTTTTAAAATATCATATTCATTCTTAAGAAAAATAAAAAGATAGACAACTGACAAAAAAAAGAAATAAAGAATTAGTGTCAGAATGGAATGGACACCTTGACTAAGATAAGCTTTCATTCAACTCAACGTCCAAATCAAAAATGCTTTTAAAATGTACCAGAATACTCTTTCCTACACAAAAGCAGCTTTTGGCTGACGAAGGAGTAGAAAATTGGACCAATGTCTTAAATAGGAAATAAGAGAACATACTTTTTAGAATTTAATGAGGATTGTTACACATAATCAAATAAAAAATGCCAAGAAATGGATCGACTTGAAAAAATAAAGGAAACGTCAAACATTCTATCCTGTAATAGCATAATGTTAACAAGAGGTCAAACAGTTAAATGTTGCAGCTTACTGTTATAATTGATTTTGATAAAAAAAACTTGAACTTTATTGCCGATAAGATGCCATTGACAATCATAAATTGTATCAACGAGGCTCATAAAGGAGGTTAAATGATCTTGCCATTTAAACTTTCATTAAGTGAAAAAAATAACTATATTGTATCTTTAACAATGACGTACTTAAAACGTTATAAGTGGTTCAACTGATATAATCATATCCTCTACTTCTGGAAATATGAAAACATGCTGTTATGATCACATATGAAAACCTACAATAAAATATGAGATACTAACATGAGGCAAATACTCTTTAACAAAAACCAACCTGATTATTCTAATTTACCTGAAATGAAACAACAAAAGTCTTTCACATTTAAAAAGAAGACAGATGATGTTACTCAAATTGAGAAATATCAAGATAATAATTTCTCAGGGTAACTCATCTCTTTCTAAAGCTACGACTAAGTTATGAACGTTCAAACGGTATCTTTCCTTTCATTTATAGTTATCAATCTATTCAATAAAGCAGTGTTTGTTTAACATCAAATTATTAAATTTACTTTGATCATGATAACAAAGGCAAAAATAATTCTTGATTAAATATGAAATATTGATTCCTGTAATATTGCTTTGAACACTGTCTATGATAATACTTCCTGACCATAAAACCTTGATTCAAGACTTTCAGGATTAATGGTAATTAAACATAATGTCATACCATTAACAAAAAAGGCACATTGACTAAGACATATTATGTTTGTGATAGAGGTGTCATTGGTATTTTCAGGTAAAGGATGAGGAATATGCAGGTTCCAGGTATTAGGGGTTTAAATGTTGTCTGACACGGGGACCAAATTATCATCTATTTTTAATGAAAGCTTGAAGTAATTGTATCATATAAAGGGGTTGTTTTCTAATCAGATTTCCTTTCTTTATTTTTCTATTCAGAATAAAGCATTCTTTCAGTGACAACGCTCACTATGATAAACAACAAAGAGACAAACGTAATAAGTTATATTACACCCCTTACAAATTAGTGACCGAATCTGCTTCCATACGGCCAGATCAGGGATTAGGGTGATGCCAAACATAGCTGATGACATTACATCAGAAGGCGGAACTAGACGGAAATACTCGTCTTTTCTACTGCGAGTTGATCCCTCCATCAAAAGCTTTTTCTGGACCTCCTTAAAGACAGCCTGATGTCACAATGTGGCAATGTCAAATGATCGATGTCATTGCCAACTTCTAAGGAGATCGATAATTGTTTAGGAAGTGTATTTTCTTTCAAGCTGTATCATTTCTTAAATGTAAGTTGACCCACTTTGAACCAGTACGGTGGTTTCTGGTTAATTTATCACTTGGTCAAAAATTCAGGATTCTCAAGAGATTAATGGTTTGAGTAAAATTTCGACTATAATGTGATAGATGATTCGCAGCTAAATGCCTGAACAAAACGTGAGTTATAAATGGCATACGATAATGCGATAAATTCTTTATGCTATATTCATTCAATTACGACTTATACCAATCTGGTTATTAGAGTAACTGGAACAGTGTACAAGATATTGGATACGGCACTGTTTTTGTGTTTTTAAAACTGGAATAATCACATGATTGTTTTTCTTTTTCTTATTGGTGTCATCTATAAATAAGTAATGAACAGTTCATGTAAAAATGTAAACAAAACGTCTCAGTGTCATCATGTGTGTATGAAAATTTACCAAGACACGGCAATCTTCTTGAATATCCATGTATTCAATTCCCTCATTAATAGACATGGTTCGAAAGTACCTTTGGACATTATCAGAAAGGGATAACTGAAAATTATACCACGACTCTTTTGTTTGGACCCGTGGTATAACTTACCAAAATGTTAGTTATACTACACCAGTGAATCAGCCGGAACTACTTTCATTTAACCCTTCTCATGGCAGACTAAAAACAGAATGTAACAAATACCTTCAATTTCAAATAACGACAAACAACCATGGGAAACTTTTATTAGGATTTTATTTACATTTTTGATATTTTGTTAATTGTAAGGGTTCTGTCGGGAGCCTTGTCATCGTTTAAGGTAGTCGTTACAGTCGGAGGACGTCGTTTTGGCTGACCATTTCTTCGTATTGGCGAGCGAGTTGAGACCAACACGTCTCTCTTCTCTTCACACAAACGATTCACCCATATGAATCTTTTCCGTTTTAGGGGAAATTTCTTTTCTCCTGGAAAGGCGTCATGTTTGTCGTTCCATAAAAGACCTGCAAAGAGTTAAGATTGTTATGTTAAACTGAATCATGTAGAGAATAGAGATGGAGAATATTTTCAGAGGCCTAAATGCCTAATGAACTGAACATTTCTTAATTGTACGATTTCGTCATTACCGTCATCCCTTTGATGACTTACATGTATATGCTATACTATAATCATTAATTGTGACTTCTATAAAGCAGCCCTATAAATTACAACATTGTGGGTTTTTTTTTTAAGGACATTCTTAATTTTGATTTTTCGAGAGATTGTTCAATATTTCGGATAACAGTATTTACTGCAAATTTATATCTAAATTTAATTAAATGATCAGTGACAGAAACTTCATTATCTAGCCATGACCCATCATTGCACTATTTAAACAAATGTACCGTTAAACAGACAGTCCGTGATAATTATGGTCATTCATTCAAAACATCTCGCATGTTCATTCGAATGCCAAAAAAAGGTAAAAATAGATGTTAATTTTCTTCCTGAAAATGTTATTGAACGTCACACTAATGCATTCTTTGAATATCAAAAGTCAATATAGACTGTTCTTAAAACAGTAGATAACTGCTTCATAGGTAATAACTAAATCATCTCATTAAATTAATTCCTGCCTTCTTCGTCAAGTGTATCGGACACGAAAACATATGCAATGAAGAGACAAAATTGCAAACTAATTGCAGTTCTATTAAATGCTCTAGATCTAGTCAATACAACGGTGATAATGAAGAGAAAAAGACAAATGTGATTAATATGCCACCTTCAAATGCATTCTTTACATAAACAGCCTGTAAATAGAATTAAAGAAATGAATTGCATCGTCCATTACGTATGGAGATGTTAAAGTATGTAAATACAGTCCACGTTGATTGGTTGTTCAAGAGACAGGAAAATTCAATGAATTTAGATCAACCGTGCACGTGTATAAAACCAAATATGTAATGGGAGTCTTCTGTCATATCGTATATCTTATTTTCTTTAAGATTGCACTCTTTTCGGTAGAAACACTTCCAAATTCTAAATTTGTATGTTAAATTAATCGAGAGGAAAGTAATCACCTGTCATTTGGGCGCATCATCCATGTTTGTAGAGAATTGTTGCCTACGTCCTCACCTTCCATTGTACACAGTGACAATGTCGCCTTCTCCGAAAACCCATGTCGTTTTCATCATGGAGTGCACGTGCAAAGCATGACCCACGCGCTGTTGTTGTTACCGTAGTTTTCTACGCAAGTGCTGCTCAATAGATAGTTTTTTAAAGAAACAAAGGATAAGGTAACTATAGAGCATATTTTAGAGAATATTTGGTAGCTTCTAAAGGCGTGATGAGGCACATTGTTTGGTAAAGAGAACAAAGTTCAACGCATTTTTACAATTTACGTATGATATTTTACTAAATATATATTGTTTATATATGTCGTTGTGTTGGTCGTGGTATAAGTAAGTTATACGACTCGTATTGGTAGTCTAGTCCACGACATGGTTGGTTATACGACTCGCCGCTCCGCGGCTCGTCGTATAACCAACCATGTCGTGGACTAGACTACCAATACGAGTCATATAACTATTACTTATCACGAACACAGAAGGAGTGATGACAAGGACTTGATATTACATACATACAAATTTTGTTGGTGTGTCCCGGAGACCAATAGTACAATGTAAATGAATTATCTCAAGGACTTGATATGAACATATCCTTTTGTAAATATAGTTTTATATACCACTCCCTAACCCCAGAACGGAAATAACCGACTGTTTCAGATAACGATGGAGTGTTTAAAAACTCCCAAACTTTACTTTAGTATTTAAAAATGTTTAAACAAGCTTTAGTTATCTTTAGACTGTATTTGAGAGACCTAAACTTTAAGTTTACATATTGCATATGTATTCAGTTTTCAAATATTGAAACGCCATTTAATAGCGTTAGGTGTTGGACATCCTCTTTTGGGAAACTAACATAACTAGATTAGCGTTTGCGGGATACTGCAAAAGCAGAGCAGCCCCGAAACTTGGGGTTTCGTCTTACCCTGTTCTGCCTTTTACAGGCCTCACCAATTGGGAATTTTCTCGTGACATTGACCTCAAGGTCACACAATCAATGAACACATTTCATTGAGTATAACATTATTGAAACGAAATAAAGTGTAAAAAATTAAATTAATCCATTATCTCCATATATGTTGACCATGCTGTGACCTTGACCTTCGACAGTTCGTACCGAAAACTTCTCAAGAGGTAATATATACAAAATATAATCTACATAGCACAAAAACTTTTCAAGTTATTGTGTTTACAAGGAATTGCAAAAACTCATATCTCATGACCTTGACCTTTGACCTTCAAGGTCACACAATCATTAAATTTTTTTTATTGAGTATAACAATCATGTATTGATTAAAAGTGATCATAGTAAAAATTAAGCATTTTCGCTAAACCATGCTTAGGTCATGACCTTGCTGTGACCTTGACCTTTGACGGATTGTAGCCGAAACCTTTTCAAACTTTTTTACTTTTCCAAGGATGATATATACCAAGTTAGAGCTTCATAGCACAAAAACTTTTCAAGTTACCGTGTTTACAAAGAATTTTGTGGTGATTTTATAACTCGTGACCTTGACCTTTGAACTTGAAAGTGAACGTGTCAAAATCGTTCCCCCGAGGTATGAGTAGTAAGCTATGAATAAGAGTTCTGGAAAGCTTAGTGGAAAAAGTTATAGCTAGTAGTACGAGTGCGGCGGCGGCGGCGGCGATGGAAACTTCACAAAAACTTAGACGGGGCTGCTAACTACTTAACAAAGTAAGACTTACTAATGCATAAGATTATAAAATCGTAGCGTAGAGGCAAATGTTAATGTTGATCATGCTAGCTCAGACCTTATCTTGATACCCCAGTTAAAGTATTCAGTCATAGCATTGACTGATATTATTAGGCTAATCTTATCTTGGCACCTAAGTAAACAAATTTAAGTTTAGGTTCAGTGATGGGTGTAATGTCACACTTTTAAAAATTCAAATTACGTCAGATCTAATCCAAATCCATGTAAACACTTACATCATGAAACTTTACTGACAAATGATGAGATGATGGACATCACTGAATCTGTACGTTTCGGGTCATTTTGACGCCGTTGTTTAAGTGGCCGTATTGGGATGGAATTACTTTTAAAATTATCCCTACATCAATTTTAATACATTTGTGCTCTAACATGAGTAAGAGTAATTAGATATTATGTAATTTGAACCTAATATTTTGGCATTACATCAAGCACTGAGTCTTTACTATTGTCGAGCCAGTTTTAAATATTGTATTAGAAATAATCTTCAAAATGGTAAACAATTGAACTATTCGAACCCTAAATAATCTTTTAAATGTAATTTTTCCTTACTCAAGGTCATGAGTACATTGTTTTGCTAAGTCTAAGGTACTGATGATCCTTATTTTCGTCCATTGTATGACAATGATAATACGATATTTGTTTAAGCCAGATCTGCTAAAGTCAATCCTTAAACATGGGCTAAACATAGTAAATCCCCTTACACTCAAACGTCTCGATAGTACTCACACACGCGACCAATAGGCATTGCGTGCGTCCAATCCATTTATATAATGTGATCTGGATTAGTTGTTGAGATTCTTTGTCCTGTTGATAAACATTAAGTACTCTTTTTAATGTTACTCATTTAATCACGATCCTCGGAATTGTCAAATAAAAAAAAATTACTTATAGTCCTGGAAGATATTGTGATGATATATAGAGATTATTAACCGAGTGTGTTTCCGTATCATTAATATCATATAATAAGAATAAAATTTGTATTATGCGAGCCTACGGAAACACACGAGGTTAATAATTTCTTTATCATAAATCGTCATTTTGAAATAAAAGGATTTAAACGAAAATATGATACCTTCTAAAAATATGTTTGACCTAGATTTCGCGGAGTAATTGCTTTCACAATAAACAAAGGTGAAGGTCATATTGTCAGCGATGTACAGTTGTGAACAGTCTAGAAATATTCCTTCATGAAATGATTTGTTTCACAGTGATAGAAACGTCTCCTTCAATCTATGAACATTTTCAGTCTGATTTCCAATGCACGAGTAAACATTGTATTTTTTAATAACACAAAATGTGTAAGAACCAGTTGTCAACGTCGCTACAACAGGGGAAGTAACTCTAACTGCATTTCGAAAAGCTGCATTGTCATTGTTGTTACGCCAGTTCAGTTACGGTATCCTTAGACTAAACGTCGACTATTTGCGAAGGTGAGGTTGTTGCGTTTGTAACTACGCTACTAGATAATCTGTACTAACACTAGAATATGATTTGTTTATGCTGATAATTTGGTAACCGACACGACCAAAGCGATCTAGGCCTATGTTATGCACGAAAATTGAAGCACCTATTTTTTCGATAGCCGATATTGTTAGCTGCATATCGTTTTATCTTTAAACGCACAATGAAAACAACTTGAAATGCTTCGATAACCAAGCTATTTCTAAAATACGAATGCGTGATAAGTATTGACAGATTTTGTTTACGATATTTTATTCGATAAAAAACCCACAAAACCTGAAAACTCTCGACGACGTTATCAATGTTTAGAGATGTGGTTTAGGACTCGCATGACATGCATGGAGTTTTGAGAAAATAGTTCGGGTTTTGACCTCATTTGCATTGTTATCAGGGATCTGATAACATGATTACAAGATAGGTTTTTATCGTAATAGAACAGAGGCTAAATCAACATGACTTGATCTGCCTCTGTGGGTAGAGAATGACAAATAATATGTCAGGGTTATTCACTATACATCCTTCCACATATTACAAGTTTTCTTAAAACTTCTGCACCTTCCGCTACAGCTTTGCTCAATGAAAGAACATTTATCCACATTATGAACATGTTACACGTGCTTCATGTACATCAGTAATAATTGACATCATGTAAAATAATTTGTAAACTCAATTATCTTGTTCCTTTTTTCAAGGTGAAAATAGACCCGTAAAGCTTTTTAAATTCACAAAATAACATCAACTTGATAATCGTATACATTCAGACACATTTCTTATTTTCTTATTATATATCCTACGAAAATGAATGATTCAATATATGACATTACATTTTCGGTCATAGTTCAAAAACTTCATATCAACTAATGCTTGACTTATCTCCCCTAATCTCTGTTGTTGATTGGAATTATCATCCGATTGTGTGTAAACGTCTTGTCTCGTGTTTGATATGAACTCTTAACCCGGCACAATCTTCAACTGTCTCATTTCATACTTCAGCACGAACAGGCATTTAAGGAGCAATTACTAACAGAGCAATCTAAACTGCAAACACGGAACAGTGCTGATACCCTTGCGATTGTCTAAACCCGTAATAGGAGATATTGATCAGGATGTGATTGATTATCAAATTCTGATACATGTTGAATCTGACATTTCTTTTTTTCCCAATCCCATACTGATCCTCATTTACAGGGGTTGTATACTCTAACAGGTATGTTCAGGTGTATTCATTGTTTTGAAAAGATATAATTACATAAAATGAGATATTAGAATACTTCAAAAGACTGAAAAATTCAACTAGGTAGAGAAGAAGAACTGAAAACAGTTTTCATCATGTACAGATATGTGAAACTAACACAGCATGCTGATCACCAAAACGCAGCCTCGCTGGTATCACTGTCACTGCCAGGGCTGGGATACGCAAGTGTTGACATTGCTCTGGAGATGACAGGTTTGAACAAACATTTTGATACTGATGCCAGAATTTGTAAGGATTATGTGCTATTAATTTCTGGAATCTACACAGATTGATGTTCCAATTAAAGAGTGCATGTTGACATAAGCTGGCAGAATATGCCAGTGGGAAAAAAGGTCAATTGAATCTCACTGATTAAGAAATTGCTCCATACATTGGCAAAATGAAAAAAAGGTTTAAATTATTGTTTCACTCACTGATATTTTTTGACGAAATCGTTTATATTCTCTTGGGTTGTTTTAGACAATACTTATCTCTGCAGAAGGTATTGATTTTTACTTTTACATTCTAGTTTATTAGCCTAGCCAATGCTGATTTATGACACTTTGTTACTTTCTTTTCCAAATAACCTTGTGTCCAACAGAAACGCTACAACCCAAATAAGAAATACAGAAACATGGTTACATATTTTCTCCCAAAATTAACCTACTTTGATAAAAAAAAATTATATTTATCTTTTCATGGTTGCGATAAACACATAATTATAAAACGCGTCGATTTGCAATCTTCTTAACTAGGCAAGATAGTAGAGAAATACATTTGTTTGCTTTTTTCAAAACGTCCTACAGCAACGACGCATCAAAACATACTGTTGAATATAGTGCATTATGTTTCTAACATAACATCCACAATGTGTTAATCTTTAACTGTCGAACTTTCATCTCAGAAGACATTTTGAAATTGCAATCTATGCACCCCATGTGTGATTGAACAGCCACAAAATCTAAAGTATTTGCCACTAGAAGGTGAACGTGTGTAGTCTTCTTCTGAAACAAGATGTATGCTTGTCGAATAAATTAAAAGACAAATCTAATCAGTAAAAGAATGTAGACGAGGTTGAAAACAGAAGTAAGCGTCGGCTCTCTGTTTGGTTTGTGTGACATCGTTTTCTTCCAGTTTATCAATGATACACCCCTTTTTTGCTTTATAAAGATGATATCTTTTCTGCATTGGTTTGAATGTACAACGTGCAATTCAAGGTTTTTATAAAATACTTCTACTTCAGTTGTCTAAATTGTCAGAGACTTAAAAACTCTATTGTTCTTTAAAGCATTGTCATATTGGTGATAACACGTTTTTGGAGTTGCCAAGACAACAAGGAATAACAGATCGGATTTAATAAACGGAAATAATCATGTTTTGGAAAATATAATGAGAAATAACGCCAGTGAACAGTGAAGCAGTCACAACCACATATACATCCTAAAGAAATGATTATCGATTCTTCTGTACCACTAGTAAAGATATTATGATATCCGCCGATTTTTGTCTTTCCTTGAAACAATGTTAATGTGTAAAAAATATTTTGATAACTGACAACTATGTTAATTCTCAGCTTTGTTGACTTACACTAAATACAGTCATTCTGTAAAATGGGAAAATTGATGTGTCAGATCAAAACAATATGTTGATGAAAGGTAATTAAGATTATTCCGTTTGAGCATCCCTTTTATTTTCGTTTCGATTTTAGTTTGCTCCCAGTTTTAATCAAGTGAGTTAATTCTCTCTATTGTTGACATATCGATAGGTCAAGGTCAGAGCCACTCTGACATGAAAGCATCAATCCTACCTCAACGCTTTAATGATTATCTATTGTTTGAAACCGGAACGAATCGATTTCCTGTGTGATTATCATCAGGTACTGTGTTGTTTAATGGGTTAAATGAAAGAGACGCGGCGTGAGTGTTAAGCACGAGTGAGTGTAGGATCTTAGGTTACCTGACTTATTGAACCATTCAATGTTCTCTGTTAATCAGGTGTAAACAAGTTCAACTTTTATCTGTTTTAAAATGATTGTATTGTTTTACTTCACAGTGTTAGACAATCTCGATAAACTTTTGCAACTTAGTTGTCATGCTAAACATTGAAGTATATTCGATTTATTGACGATTTTGTATTTTGTTTTTTCAAACCTTTCATTGGCTACATCTTTTGAAGTAATATTTGAGATCCATTTTTACTAAAAAAGGAACAACTAGGCAATTGGATAACTAATTGATGCAAATGGTCGTCATACCTGTCGCTGTGAGGAGTTTGTGGCATGAACTTTGTTACAAGTCATTAGGCACTAATCATTATACCGCATGCAACATTACCATCACCATCCTTTCAATGAGGTCAAAATGACATCACTCCTTTCGCTCTTTGTGAGAACCACTTGCCTTAATGAAAATCATCCAATAAGGAGACTTGTTAATTGCAGTGTATTATTTCCAGCTGTGAGCATTTTGGCATCATTTTAAACATTAAAGTATGATACCACAGACCGTTACATGCTATTGCATAGTTTAGCATGTTATTTATCATTATGAAATTAAAATATTTAGTTTGTAATTTTGTAACAGTTAAGCATTATAATTTACATAATATGTAGCCAATTGTGGTGCATTATTTGATAATGCGACAAAGTTTTGGCATATTGATTAAAAATATAGCAGCATTAAATACTGTTGCACGGTATTTCAAATGATTTTGTACAGAAAAGCAGTTTCAAATTCGATAACAATACATCAATGTCAATGCTGTATTCGTTACAAACTTACGTTTACACCCAGGGGCAAAAGGAACAATATCAACGTTTCAAAAGAGTTACAAAACAAAATTCTGTTGTATATGAAATCTGACTACGAACTCTAGCGATCAACACATCAGTTGTGAAGAAGAACTCATAATTTCAATGAGGCAGGATGAATGTTTTTATCGATTCATCACTACTGTCAGAGCACTGGGAGACAACAATAAGAAAAAAATGTAGAAGGAGAATTTGGTGTACACTGACTTCAACTAATGCAGTCTTAACTGAGAACACAAGTGAGAACACAATGTACCTTAATTCGTAAACATGTGATAAATATTCAAAATGTAACTGCTTTTAATGCTGTGAAAGCTGCTATTTTGTACGAGCATTCAAAATATGAATTTATATTTAAGGTTGTCTGTTTACTTTTCTCAGAGATACTTTATTGATAACTTTTCCTTTTAAATGGAAATTCGAAAAACCACATTTAATTAAAACATTTTTAATTCAGTGAGTTCTAGTTTTCCATTTATTTACCCGAACAGATTCTTAAATTGCAGGGTCAAGCATTTTGTCAGTGAAGATATTCATATTGATCAGTAAATAAGTGACAAAGGTAACTAGTTGGACATTTTAACCAATATGGATGAGTGACCGAATCGTATTCCATTATAAGGCCGAATTGGGAACAGGGTGATGACAAACATCGCTGATCACATTACATCAGTAGGGGGAACTAGTCGGAAATACTTGCCTCTTATACTGCTCGTTAATCCTTCCATCTATAGCTCTCCATTGACCTCCTTAAAGACCGCTTGACGTCACAGTGAGCTGACGTCACATGATCGATGGTTACTGCCTCCTTCTTAAGGAGATCGATAATTGTTGAGGAAGTTTTTTTTCTTATAGCATTTCTTAAATGTAAGGATGACCCACTTTGATCCAGAGCGGGGGTGTATAAGAAGAAATTAATTTCGGTAAGTTTGTCACTGGATTATCAAGAGACTCATAGTTTGAGTGAAATATGGACTATAATGTGATGGATGATTTGCATCTAAATGTCTGAACACAAATAAGGGAGTAATAAATGTCATTCTGAGACATTAATGTGATAGATTCTTTCTTTATTTCGATTCAATTACGACTTCTTGTATTACACCAATCTGTCGAGTCCATGAGAGAAACTGGATCGTTATACTAGATATTGGATACAGCATTATAAGATTATTTGAGAGTTGGTAAAATATTGGTGTCATCATCAAAGAAAGAAAAGGGTATATTTCTGATTTCTGATCTGTCTTCAAAACAAAATTAATCATTTTTTATTAAGTTCTTAGGACAGGACTGGTTGCTTAAAATGAAAAATGAAAAATTGGAAGATTCAAAGGTTAAGAAAGTCTATCATGTAAGATTTTTTAAAGTTATGAAGTCCTGTATATTTGTAAGCATTGACGGGGCATATTAGAAACGTTATCTGTCATTTCAAAGTACGGAGATGCGTGGGCGGGAATACAACTTCGTACCAGACGTAATTTGATACTTACACACATGCTTCAGATTAACTGGAAAACTATGTGTAGCCTCAATCAGATATAATGCCAATAAAACATGATTTAAATAAAACTTCCTATGTATATTCTTTTTATTTTGACATTTGAGACTATAGAACATATTCTATGACATATTAGGCCTTAAAGAGAACATGTTCTTCTATGTTTAAAGCCATTGTAAAGAACCATTGAACACAATTTGATAACTCCCAATCTGATAGCATTGCATACTGAAGTTCAATGACATATTATGTGTTCATAATTTTGATACATCGACTTTTTGTATATTGTATAACAGCACAGTTGAAGAATAGAGTAATATTATTATAATATACGTTTGATATTAAAAAAAACAACATTTTAAACTCTTTAATCTATGAAAGACATAAGAAAAATTTAGAATTGTCTAATCAATATTCTATACTGGTAAAATAACCCATGAATTCATGTCATGAAATTTATCCCTTGCATGGTCATGGTATTAAACATGATCTTAAACACATCAGTTAAGGGTTAACCTAAGGTTTAACATAACCAATACCTCATAGCCTTTCTGATAATTGATGGAGTGTACCAGACTGTTGCAAATGGTGGAGAATACCACCACAGTCATTTTGATTGGGACGCCAATTTAAAAAGATTTGAAAGTGCATGTGGAATCTAAATCAATCCAGGAGTGCAGACCAACAATCCCAATACATACATGTCTCCTGGTACAGAACTTGGACAATAGCAGCACAGCCAGAACTGAGACTCTGTGGAATCAATGAGCACAACTGCTTTACAAGATGGCTCGTCAGAAGTCCTCGTTTCCTCCGCGCTTCTTTCACTTAATTGAATATTTCTCGTCTCGTAGATCACTTGGAATTCGACGGACTTAATCTGTGTATCCTCACGGCCACTCACTGCTGATTGGGTTTAGAGCTGGACGAATTTCTGTTGGGACACAATGACATTTAAAGAGGGAGAAGGCAGAAAGTTAGTTTTACAGGCTAGGATAGTTTTCAAAAGATATTTAGTAAGGGATCCCTGAAGGATCATCAAACATCTTACCATCTCTTTAAATTATAAATTAAGAACAAGGTAGTGATGTAGCTTTGCTACCTGGTGATTCATAACAGCTTTTATTTGCAAGGTCATGCTGTATTGTAAAATATTATAAAACTATGCTGCTAACCATTAGTTTTCAATGAAATGTTTTCTGATGCTGTGGATTATAAATAGGACCTATATTGTCAACAAATTTTATACATACTAAAAATGCTAAAGTATGCAATTTGATACTAAATTGAAAAATTGTAAAAATGCTGCAGTGGGAAGTATAATTAATTATTATTAATTAATTTATAATTACAATTACATTTTACACAACCATTAAATGCTGATACCTATATCATGCCGTAATTTCATAACAATGCAAACTATAACACTAGATAATATGTTTAATATGATGCCATACTTCACAAAGCTGGCAATACTAGGTTGCTGTTAAAATGTACCCAAATCATCTTAAACGAGAATCGTAATGTGTCAGTTAAGTGGTTCTTACAAAGCACAATATGAATAATGTCATTTTGACCCCATAGAGAAGAGAATGACATAAATGTTGCACGTATGATTAGTGCCTAATGACATGTAACATCGTCCATGCTACAAACTCTGCACAGGGACGAATTAGTTTGCGACCATTGCATGATCTAGGATCGTTAACTTCTTGTTAAATCACCCGATTGTGTTTTGTGAAAATAGATCTCAAATATCACTTTCAACAGATGTAGCCAGTTAAAGGTTTGATAATTGAAAGAACAAGATAGTCAATAAATCAAAGATACATTCAATGTCTTCTAAGGAGCGGCGTTGCATTTAGCAAAATGAGTTAAAGTACTACCGTTCAATATGTCAGGTTCTATACTCACTCGTGTTTAACACTCACGCCATATCTCTTTTAGTTCACCAAATTTACGACACACAAACTGAGGATAAATCACACAAGTAATTGATTGGTTCCGGCTTAGATAATCATTTAAGCGTTAAGGTAGGATTAATGTTTTTATGTCAGCGTGGCTCTGACCTCGACCTATCGATACGTCAACAATATGATGTAATACTGCATTCCAACTTGAGCAATCGTTTAGATAAAAGTCAGGTATCTTCGTATTTTGTCTGTTCGAAACCTGTAAATCTGTTGGTCATCTCCGAGGGGATTGTGTAAAATAAAAAGAGATAAAACCACATTCAAAAACTTAGAATTGTGATTACATGAAGCAAATATCTTTTAATTCAGATGAAAAAAAATCAGCTTAATATTTTGGGACTGATCACTAAATTTGTTTATATAGTTTTGTCAGTTCATCAGCTCTGTCGTGATTTTGGGTTAGTAGGTAAGCACTTAAATATATATTAAATAGAAATAGAAATGCAATTTGAAATATAATCGTTGTTGAAACAACAAGAAATTAGTTTTGTTTCGACATCTGTAAAACATATTTTGGAAATGTTTGACAAACATTAACATCTGTGACGTCATGGAAAAGAGAAACTCAGGAAGGGTATTTTCAGATAGTGTTGTCTTTGTCCACCATGTGTTCTAAGATATATCTGAAGTTGGCGTTGCATGCATTGCAGGAAGTGTTGAGAGATGATCTTATGATGCTAATGAAGAACTTCATCCTACAAATGTTCGATTGCATTGAGGTCTCTCAAATGTTCACCCCTGAGACGATAAACGCCTCCTTGCCTGTAAAAGAGATTTTAAACACTTATCCACAAGTTTTTTGACCCCTTGCCAAGGTTTGTCACAAAGATCAGCCATGTCATTGCTGTCTGAGTATTCTGGTCAGTTGCATCACGATCTAGTCAGCAAAAAGACGCTGATATTGAATTTTTCCAACCGCAAGACGTTTGTGTTCCATATCCATCGATGTGGCATGGTCTTTTCTTGATAATTATCTTATAAGTGTCAAGGGTCTTGACAAAAAGATGCTACAGGTGGCCCAACAAGTCCAACAATCTGAAAATGTTCCAGTCCCCTTATCCCGAGTTGACAGATTCCAAAATACATCAAGAGTATCAATTATCAAACATTTAGTATCAATTTTATTATCAATTATTTTTCTACAGCTTGTTTGGACCCATCATTTAACCATTTGTCCAATATTGTCATCTTCCTTGTATTACTTTATTCAATTCTAAATTATAAACAGGTAAGTCACTTAGTCTATTAAAACATTTCAAGAGTAGAATCGTTGTGTATATTATCCACCACCAAAATGTATGGTATAATTACTATTTCATTAGGGTTCAATTGACCGTTACTCCTCACTGACCTTATCTTCCAGCTAATGTCAACATGCACTCTTTAATTGGAAAATCAATTCGTACAGATTCCATAAATGAATAGCAGATAATCCTTAGAAATCCATGAATCAGTATCAAACCTGTCATTTCTGGAGCATTGTCAACACTTGCGTCTCCCAGCAGTGGCAGTGACAGTGATACAAGCAAGGTTGCGTTTTGGCGATCCGAATTGTACACAAGACCAAAACCATTTTGATCACCTTTATATCCAATCCAAGATCTCAGCCCTTTAAATACCTTAACATAATAAAATATGCAAAATAAACTTTCGAAACAGTTAAGCAGTCGGAAAGAAAACATCTTAATGCATTATTGAAAGAAATAGAATTATAGATATAGATTTAAATGGAAGTCATGTTAATACCAATGAATGCTTTTGAAGATTCAACATTATAGTCGAGAAGCTTTGAAATGTTGGCCTTTAAATGACAGAACATGATCACATCCTCAGTAGTAGCTTTCGCCAAAACGAAGCAAACCTCTGATTATCAGCACTGTTCTATGTTCTATGTTTGAATAGTTTAGATAACTATGTTAGTATTGTACCAAGATTTGTCGCCCTTTAATTGCTCTTTCGTGCTGTAGTCTTAAATGAAACAATATTGACGATCGTGCCAGGTCAAGAGGTCAGATCGAGCACAGGTTGATTTGACGTTTACACACAATCAGAAGACTTTAAGGATGTAAGGTAAATTGTTAATTGGAGGGCATTGATACATGAATCCCCAAGTTCTTTCATACAAGAATATTGTTCTGTCTAGCATTTTTGATATATATATATATGTGTTACTTAATTATTTTTATCAGAACATACAACAGGTACAACATATTTAGAAAATTACCATTTTAAAGAATTTTATTTATTGTATCATGTGAATGACATGGCTTAACCTGTCTAAACTAAGATTGATGAAGAGAAAAAATACACAACTCATCTTTACTAGCTATACAAACATTGAAGAAACAATATTCGTATCTTTATTTCACTCAGTTATACATGAAGGAAAATCACAAACAACACTTGTGTCCATGATCACACTCAAGAGGTCGGTTCCAAACTCAAAAGACTAGCTGACGGTCTACCTTTGTTGTAGATAATCAATGAAATAAAGTGATGGTATTTTCAGCATCTCTAAATACAGAAAAGTTCAACTCAAATAACAAGGTTTTCATCACTCTAATCTGACACAGTGACCACGTTATCTGGCAGTGGGTCATGGCAAGAGGAAACTCTACGTCCCTGGAATCACGTAACCAGGCTCAAGTAAATCCTCCTATACTGTTTAACTGTTAGAATACAGTGATGAGAATGTTTTAAGTGACAAGAGACACCTACTGAGAGTTTATGATTTTCTCCTTACCAATTCCTCTACCACCATGCACTGGAATCAATTACTTAAGGAACTAAGTTAAATTTGTGGGAAGCGATACATGAATCGTCAGATTCTTTAATACAATTATATATTCTGTCAAGCAATATTGATGTGGAGTTGTTTGTTGCTTCATTATATTTTTCAGGACATACAGAGATTTTACATATTTAGAAAATTACCATTTTAAAGAATTTTATTTATTATAGCATGTGAATGAGACATGGCTTAACCTGTCTCAACTAAGACAACTTTTATCTTAACTTGCGAAACATACATTGCGGAAACAATATTCCTATTCCTATTTCACTCAATTATTAACGAAGAAAAATAACAAACAACAACACTTGTGTCCATGATCACACTCAAGAGGTCGGTTCCAAACTCAAAAGACTAGCTGACAGTCTACCTTTGTTGTAGATAAATAGAGTAAAAATTCCCGTCACATAACAAGGTTTTCATCACTCTGATCTGACATAGTGACCACGTTATCTGGCAGTGGGTCATGGCAAGAGGATGCTCTGCGTCTCTGTAATCACGTAACCAGGCTTCTGAGATAACAGTGTTAATATTTCCTTAATTGCTTAATCGACTAGGTATCAGTCTACCTTCGTAAGGAATTCAAATCTAAAGGAAACAGTCTCGTGATTTTGGCTTTATCTCTGAAGACAGAAGAGTCTCCAATGAAACTCTGATGTATCACTATCAGTCTGATCTGACCCAGTGACCCAGTTATCTGGCTTTGGGTCGCCCCTCATCTCTTTAATCACTTAACCAGGCTTAACTAAATCCTTCCATACTGTTTAACTGTTAGAATACAGTGATGAAGATATAAGCTCATACCAAGACAAGCGACACCTACTGAGAGTTTATGGTTTTCTGCTTACCGATTCCTCTACCCCAATGCACTACAAATGAATTACTTAGTAGTTTATACACATCTATTTTCAAGTCAAATGCAACCTCTACGTTACAATATGGACTAAGTGTATGAAGATTTTACTTAGAGAGGTAAAAATCGTTGTAGATGTACATGACAGTAAATAAATGCTTCATCTTTCATATAGTTTTTTTAATGCAACCTCTACGTTACAATATGGACTAAGTGTATGAAGATTTTACTTAGAGAGGTAACATCGTTGTAGATGTACATGACAATAAATAAATGCTTCATCTTTCATATAGTTTTTTTAATGCAACCTCTACGTTACAATATGGACTAAGTGTATGAAGATTTTACTTAGAGAGGTAAACATCGTTGTAGATGTACATGACAGTCAATAAATGCGTCATCTTTCATATAGTTTTTCAATAAATGGCCCTTTATACTTGGCTACGGCAATCTTATGAATCATATTCATTTTGTGTAATTTGTATTATATTTTAAAATGTGTAGTATTTCTAATTTTGCTCATCTTTGTTGAGTGTTATGTATGACATGTTTGAGCTTTCTATTTGCATTTAAAAACTCTAATTCTAAAGTCTTTGTTGTTTGATATTCATGGGGTTTTTTCAAGTTACTTTGCATGTGCTGGTGGCCGTTGAAGATGAAAAACAGCTATTAGGTTTAAATTTTTTTGTTTTAAGTTGCAAACACATCACATTTAAAACCATTCGTAAGATGTTTCTGCTGATTATTGATGCTAATGCTTTGAATCTATATCACAATAGTTGTCAGTCACATTCCCCAGAGCCATATATACAAAGGTCGAGGCATTATGATATACAGCAATAACCTTATGGGAAGATGCACATCAGAAACTTAAATATGACATACAGCAATGTCCTGGTTTGAGGATGCACACAAACAACTCTGACAGTTGAACTGTTAAGGGATTAAGAACATTGAAAGAGTTGTATTCTGGTCTAACTATTGACTAGTATCTGTGCCACAATTGTCGATCAAGGATAATTATTTAAGGCAGCTTGCGTAGGTTTCAGTTCTCTGGGGAAATGGGTCGGGGATCATGTAGTTACCGTACACCAACTTATCTACCAATAGAAGGGATGTGGAAACTTAGAAAGGTGTGCTGCTTTTATTCTGGACCTGTTGCGTCACAATTATTGACCCCTGATCTATTTAGGCAGTTGGCGGTGTCTTCAGTTCTTGTGATTTGGAGGAATTGTGTGAGTATCATGTTCTTATCGATTTTGTGGTGTGGTAAGTGACATGCAGGTCGCATTTGCGGAGAAACATGCCACAGACAGACAGGAGCTTATTGATTGTGCATCTGTTATTACGTCTTTTAAATTGATTATGTAGTCAGTCCGAAGATATTGAAAAATAACACTTTAATCTCAGGTATCAAACCATTTGTCTGCAAAGAAAATGTTTCTTGATTTTGATTGATGTTTTCAATTTCATTTGAATCCAAGTCATTGAAAAAATGATTTATCTCAAGTTTAGAACTTGACAGTTTTAAATCGTTTCGTCTTCTTTAACTTGTCCTGAAAAGAGTTAAATTAAGTACGTTGTCGATTGTTTTGAGAACAAATCTGCTTTCACGTTCTCCTGTTGACAAAGAACTGACCTTCTTGACATTAGTTTCCAACTCGTCAATATCACTCGTTTCCCGTTTGCAATCACGCTCCTCGCAAGCAACATTTCTACGCAGTACACCTAGCTAGTTCCGGTGTGCCGTTATACACAGTGATACAAGTACGATTGCAGATCTTGGTCTTGATTGCAACTTGGTCAACTCAATTTTAAAGATAATCATTAATCAGATGAATTAAAAAAACACTAACAGTGGTAATTCTGTCAGGAAAAGTCCTAAATCAACAAATGCATTGTAATAATGAATTCTAACAACAAGCCACAAAATTTCGGAAGTATCTTTTGACAAATTGGGCATTTTGTGATCAGAATTGTCCATTAGAGAAACAGAGATGGCCTCTGACCAGTATGGCAAAGGCAGTCTAGTCCCACTGAGTATTCGGATTGGCTGAAGTGACAAGGGAAGCCACACTTGTGGGTAATTGAGCATAGCTTTCATTGTCTGAGTGTATGCTAATTCAAGCTAATAGATTATCCTTGTCTTAATGATGAAATCGTTAAGAGGAACAACTCACTTAAAACAATTACTGTCGATTATGAAAACAATCCCTTATTCACCCAATAGCAAGGTTCACGCCTACTAAATAGAAATACATTTCACTGGATAAGGACGTCTCTGCTTGTTGAGTCAACATGTTGACTTTGATGTTGATGTTGCTTTGATATGTATTAAAATTATTCGTATCTATCAATCTTGCTTCCCTTTAGGTAATTTGTAAATCATCTTCATTTACCTCTTGTATATAAATTGGAATTCAACAGAAGAATGCATAGAATGATTTCAAATGAAGAATTTTGCAGGTGAAAACTGATCTGGTTTCGGGTTCCAAGTAGTTTTAGATCTTCAAAGTTTTCCCCAGTTTACACATTTTCTTTTAAGCATGGTACATCAAAAAATTTATATTTTATATATAACAGTGTAAAAATGCGATCATCTGTTTGATTTTTCTCCAATTAAGTAGTAACATTTTCGTCAAATGTAACAAAATAAACTTTAATGTGCAAATGTAAAAAAAAAAAATGAGATATGTTTGATTGATTTTTTGGTTAAATGTCAAACCTTTTGCAAAGTACATGCAAAAGTTACTTTGAATATAAAAAGTCCATAATTCAGATATGAAAGTCAATTCTTCAAAGTTTATTAAAAAAACACTAATGGAAAATTGTAATGGAAATGCAAATTGTCTACCGATATCTCAGTACCAAAACTATTTATTTTTAGACTGATATAAAATCAAAATGACTCTTGATATATGCATAATTACAAAATCTATATAAAGATAAGAAAGATTCATTAACTAAAGTTGAAATGCAAGTCAATGTACATGTAGGTTCAAACCCGATACAGCAATCATGCAATTGACTATTGTCAATTGGTAGCTGCTACCACCCCGATTCTTCATCATTGTAAATAATTAAATAGGAGTCAATGATCAATGATGACTATTTCCTCCCTAATAACGTTTTACTGGACATCGTGGAGTTAAATTCCAGTCCTTACCACAGCTAAATGTTCTTAAAGACTACTTATGTACGTGTGTGACGTTCATTTATGACAGGTAACAGTGGTCAGAGGCAGACCATGACAAATGTCTTTTGAACTGTTTGAGGGGAATTCTAGAAGTTGCAGTACAGTATTTTATTAACAGAATTGCTTCGTTTCGGTATAGATCATTATACCGCTTTCAAGTATGATGATCTACACCGAAAAGTCACAATTCTGTGAATACAGAACTTGGAATTTGATAAAATCTTATACTTTAATTGGATTTGTGTTTATTATTTGATACATGCCGTACACCAGGCAGCTTAACACTTTCCTTTGAATGCTTTATAAACATAATGTAATGTTTGTGATACTCAAAAAAGGATGAATACATAGAGAAATGTTTGAGGAAAATCAAGAATATAGAAATGTAAGTTTATTCCAGCAATCATTTGTTGAGGTAAATTACTCAAGAACAATTTCTACAACATTACATCTACATTATTTTCAAACGTACACAAGGAAAAAACAGAAAGCCTTGCAAATAATACATATACATATAAACAGTAATACATATTGAAAATATTTGATAACACAATGACAATAAGAAGATCTTATTTCAGCTCTTGGGGCGAATTTCATTTTGTCACAACCAAGTCTTTAAAACTTAGTAGTTTAGGCGAGAGCGGGCGAACGCCCACTGTTGAAGGTTGGCTGACGTGCGGGAAAAGCATGCAGCACGTGCGGGAAGTCTATTTAGCGTCGAGTCGGCGATAGTTTCAGTGCACAGCAGTTTTAGAGCGTTACCACGTCGGAGTTTCGTTTAGCTCATATTTGGTCGTCTGGACGTAAGTACAGTTTTGCCTTTAGTTTCATTATTGGATGTTATACATTTTGTGGGATAGTTTTTGGTCATAAATAATTTGAATAATAGTTGTAGAATTTGTCTTATTCTGCCTTGTGTATGTTTTCTGGTTAGGATGTGTAATTTTATATCATTTGCAGAGAACGTGAGTATGAATTGAATGTGTATAAATTGTGATTGGAATATGTGTGCGATGTAGTGAGTTGAATTTGCATCTGTATGAATTTCGGGTTGCCAGTGATTTGAGTTTTGAGTTATGTATGACATGCATGGTAATGTTTTGAATAATTTAAGTAAATATAATCTGTATGTCTATGTTAGTAATTACTGCACACATGTTTTGGAATGTCTCAATATATCATCATTAGTTTGTATTTATAATGATTCGATGTATTGTTAATAACATGTATTGCATATATGATTGCATAATTATAATAAGCATTAGTGTATGAAATGTTTATTAGTCACTCCATGTTACAGCAATGGTGTGATGACGTAGGTGCCTAGAGGCAGCGCTTTCTGTGTGTGTAGACGTGAAGACGTCGTACTGAGGACAAGTACTCAGGAGTAGTCGTGACGACGACAGTGTGTAGTCGGCAGTGTCGGGACTGATGGATGGTGTCCAGGGAGTGACCTTGGCCAGGTCGGTGTGTGTATCCCGTGGATGACCCGAGCCAGTCGCCGCCTGTGACGTGTACGGAGTGTGTATTCCGTGTGTTGTACACAAGTGTGTGTACCAGGACTGGGAGGACCCAGTGGTGTCTGAGGCAAGGGTGGCGATGCATTCTTGATCCTCCATGACCGCATGTGTACGACATGGGCGTCATGTTAACAACATAAACTGAACAATTTACTCAGTTGACCATTCCTATCACTCCATTGTTATATTATAAATGTGGTTGTACGAATCATTAATGTAATTTGCTTTGTTGAGATAGTAGAGTGAAGTAGACACCTGGTAATTTGTAATCTGTAATAAGAATTAGTGTCATTTATTAAGTAACAAATATAGGTAGTGTTAGTTAGCCTTTTGTATTGTATTTACCGCGTGAGATGAAGGGTGGTGAGTATGAGAGTTCCTTGTGCGTGTAGGATGAATCTGTCGTGTTGTGAAGTATGTTGAGAGTAGGGTGTATGAACTTGAGAGGTGAATGAAGGTGTGGAGAGGTTGAATGTAATGTGTATCGGAGAGTAGAGAGTGACTTAGTTATCAAGTGTGAAGGTGAGTGCATGTGGTGTGAAACAAGGGTGCTTTGTTATTTTCTTTTGTGAATAAATTTATTGTTGTATCTTCCCTATGCGTTGTGTTGTGATGTTGATGTTGACACTCTAGGGCTATTCCGTGACACATTTCTTAAAAGTTCATTTCCACGTTTTACACTATGTTTGATAAATAACGACAAATTAAGAATAACATTTTTATTGAGAATTTTTAGTAAAATCATTAAGATTCCAAATAATTGCGCATTTTGATAGAACTTGTTTAGATTACAGTAGATGGTGGGAAGATCATAATACTGAAATGTAAGAGGATAAAGGAGTGTAAAAAGATCCTAGCGTTTACAAATATATGAAAGAAAACATTCCATATCCAACACAAAATTATATAATACCATATACAATCAAGTAAAAAATAAGGGTATCTTCACAACCTTCGTATATCAGACGCCATGTAAGTATAGTACAGTAAATCAGACATTCAAAGTGTCATGTCTTTTGAATATCAAATACTCATATGTGGAAAAGAACCAATTTAGACAATCTAGTTGTCATTGAAAAAATAATAATCTTAATAGAAGACAAGCAGACAGTCTAGATGTCGAGGATGAGCTATAAGAGAGTAACAACCTGCCCACAGCCTGTGACCCAGACAGTAGCAGAGTGACATTGTAGTAGCACCGTCCTATAATTACTTTCTATCAATACCAGACACATCCCAGCTAGGGCTGTAAATACTGCAGTATAGACCAGATGTAAGCCAGATTATGTAACCCTTATTCTCTCGGGAAAATCACGAGAGACCGTGGTCAATATGTGAAGAGTGAACTGAATCTAGGCTTCTGGGGAAAACATAAAATCAGTTCAAAATGTAGAGAGGTACCATGTATATATTGGTATTGATTCTTAAGAAGGCAGATGAAACTTAAATATGTACTTTTGAGAGGAGAATTATAAAGGCAAATGTCCGAGTAATGAGCTAATTTTGACTATTAATGTGAACTTATCGGTCAGATTACGTCCAAATTAAAAACCATTTCCTTGTTTACTAGTGTTGTTTTGAAAAGTATTAGCTTGATCTTTACTGCCTGCTTATCTTTATAATCAAGTTTATGAACAAAAACAGGCAGCTCATGATAACCAAATAATCCTAAAAGTCCTAAAGTTAAGCTGTCATCAAGGGTCTTTTTTTTTTACTCTATGCCCTGCCACGCCTTACAATGTTTAACTTACGCTAATGCCGACATGGTAATCTCTCATGGCAGCTAATGGACTGACGTCTTCAATTCAATGCATCATCGCTTTCAACTCAATGCATCATCGTCTAATGGGTAAACACTCTCTTCTGGTCACTCAAAACCAGTGTCCACCTGTACTGGCCATTGCAATCTGTCAGTAGTGTCCAGTCATCGGATTACATGGCTTAAGGATGGCTAAAGAAAAGCTTTGGATAAATGATCAGAAATCGTTGATTGGAGCTTAACTGGCAATCAGAGTAGTGAATATTATAATAACTATTTATCAAAAAGTTATAAAGTGGGAAATAAACGTTCAGATATCATCATCTGGTTAAATTGCTTCCAATTGGTATGTTGGCAATTGACAGTTCTTTGAGTAAGTATTAGCTATTTGTCATTACCAAATGTTTGTGGATAAACAATGAAACACTGTTAGCTGTAAAACGATGTTGAAAACGAATAACGTTAAACAAAACGTAAACATACAAAGTAAATACAAGAATTTCAATGGTTTTTATGTTTTACCCCTATTTCCAAAATACTTATTTATCTCTTTATGTATTATCTTTAAGATGGTGTTTTCATGTCTTTCATCTACACATGCGATTGTACTTAAGGCATGGAGTAGACATTATTGAAAGGGTAGGACCTAAGCAAAAACCTTATTACATCATACTATGCATACATCTTATCTTATTTTAAGTTTACATATGATCAACACATCACCTCTTCGGTGGTATCTTGTTTTGAGTTTACATATGATTTTTGTTTCATCTCTGCAAGCGAGTGTAACTTAAGGCATATATGTGAGAGGGTAGGACCTTAGAAAAACCTTATTGCATCATAATTGCATACGTAAAAGTCAACTTTCGTGTTTCGTGTTTCTATCCGGTGGTATCTTCTTGTTCACCTTGCAATCACCTTTCATCCTCCTACTTGAGTAGTCAACTATGTTTATGTCAGAAACATCTGTCATCTACCAGAAATGTGGCCTGATTTGTGGCACATCTAATTGGTTTGGATGACTATTGATTTTGAAGTGTTTTATCATAGATTTATCATAATTTTCAGAACAATGTCAGACAACCAAAAGGAAATAATGTACGAGAAAAAATTGCTGTATAAGTACTTCGAGTAATTTAGTCTTAACTGAGGACAAACTGTACCTTAAATCGTATAGCTTTGACATTGTTTTCAAGATATCCATACTGTTAATGCAACAGAAGGAATTCAATGTTACTTAAACCTGTTTAACTTTGGTACAAGGTTTAGATTGGATGATTTCTGTTTTCTTACCTCAGAGTTAACAAATCTTTCAATGAAAATAATAAAGCTGTGAATTATTGGTAAATAGGATTCCCCTGAGGTTTCTTTTTCCATTAATCAACTTATTAAATCTTGAGTTTCAGTATCATGCATTTTGTCATTGTCACCTACATGTAGATCAACAATCAACTGACAAAAGTTACAAGTTGGACATTTCCGCCAATATGTATATCTGACCAAAACTCCTTCCATTACAAGGCCGTATGGGGGAACGCCAAGCATCGCCAATAACATTTCATCAGAAAGCAGAACAAGTCGGAAATACTCGCCCCTATACTGCTCGTTCATCCCTCAATCGAAAGCTCTTCATTGACCTCCTTAAAGACCGCTTGACGTCACAGTGAGCTGACGTCACTTGATCGATGTTTACTGGCCTCTTCTTAAAGGAGATCGATAATTTTTGAGGAAGTGTATTTTCTTTCAAGCTATAACATTTCTTAAATGTAAGGATGACCCACTTTGAACCAGTGCGGGAGTGTCTGAGAAGAAATCAATTTCTGTTAATTTGTCACTGGGTCAGAGTAAAAAAAGCTTCTTTTGATAGAGGATTATCAAGAGACTCATAATTTGAGAGAAATGTGGACTGTAATGTGATGGATGATTCGCAGCTAAATGCCTGAACAAAAATAAAGGAAGTCATAAGTGTCATTCAGAGACATTAATGTGAAAGATTCTTTACTTGATTCAATTATGCCTTTTCGAATTACACCAATCTGCCGAGGTTATGGGAAAAACTGAAACGTTGCACCAGATATTGGATAAAGCACTGAACGATATATTTAGAGAGTTGACTATTTTCAAACTTTGTACATGATCCTTTTTCTTTGATTTCATTGAACATAATATCAAATATTTATAAAATAAACACGTTCATGTCAAATTCACTTGATACATCTAAGGAAATGAAATATGTTTTAATCAGAAGGGAAACGGTATATTTAAAACATATGTCTTCAAAACGAAATTTAAAGATAGTATGATGTATATTGTCATTAAAAATGAAAATAACAAATCTGGTTATATTATTGAGAAAAAGCATAATTATTTCTTTTATTAAATTCTTAAAACAATGCCTCCTGCTTTACAAAGAAATTTTGAAATGAGAAGGTTCAAAGGCCTAAACAAATCTTATAAAATAGAATTTAAAAAGAATTAAATCCTGCATACTTGTTAACAGCCCTGGGGTAGTTTTTTACATTTCACGGAAACAGTAAATTACACCTGTCAGATCAAAGCATGGAGATGCGTGGGTGGGGACATCGTCTCTTGTTAGACGTGGGAGTGTGTCAATTTGAAACATACACCTGCTCAACAAACCACACAGGATCCAGATTAACTTACTTCTTAAAGCAGCATTTTTTACAAGTGATTTGAAGTAGGCAAACCCATCATTGCTGTTAAGCAACTACTTCATATTACAAGTTGATCAAGCAGAGCTTGAGATAAAGTAGTGGTAATCAAAATATATTATCACTGAGAAAGATATTACTGTTAGCTACATTCCCTGTTTACCGATGTACAAATGTAAGGTAACTTGGGATCCTCGCAAGTTTGGCATATATAGGAGAGACTAACTAAATCAGATTCGAAAAGGTAATATCCAAATGATACTCTAAGTAGCCTGAGAATATGTATTACAACATAGAGTGTTTTAAGTTATCAACTGATCGTTTGCTTAGTTGATGAAATAACATTGTCGCTTCCAAATCAATGTCATTGATTTCCAATCAAACGTAACACTGGCATCATGATATATATTATTTCTATTTGTTGATAAACCTTGTCTTGAGCATCAAAACTAGATCAAATTGTTTTTTGTATCTTATTTCTTGTTTATCAGGGATGTTTTGCATGGCATCATTTCCTATGTTTAAGTTATTTTTCGAAAGAATATGATTTTAGTAGAAGTTTTTATAAGTCTTTCAAGTATGTTCATATGCAAAACAGTAATTGAAAACGTTTTTGTCAATCTTTTCCTTTGTTTTGGTTTTTAAATCCACCATCGTACTTGTAATTGTAAAACATTTGTTTCTTAATATATTTAAAAGTTTCAAGTAGAAAATATCTTTACACGAATTGTTGTCTTTATTTTCAAAATGAATTAGACCTATATTGAAGTTTCCAAATCTTGTCAATCAAGGATATTTTACTGCCTATAAAACATCATGTTATTAAAATATCCTTTGATAATCCTTTCATTTCAAAGTTCAATTATATCTTTTGAGTTTACATTATCTTTTGAAACAAGGACTGTTAAGACAATGTATTGTTTTATTTATCAAAGCAATGATCAATATAAAATAAAACATGAAATCTTACAGTAAAATTTACCCAATGCATATTTGTCATTCGTGATATTAAACACGATCAGAAACCCATTACTTTAGTCTCATGTTTAACATAACAAATGCCCAACAGCCCATCTGATAATTGGTTTGTGGAACAGACAGTTTCAAATGGTCGAGAATAATTGTGTTGACGTTTCCATCGGGTCGTCAGTTAAAAAAGACCAGGACTCAAGTTCTATTTAAATGTCAATATAGAAAAGTGCATGTGGAATCTAAATCAATAAAGGAATGCAGGCCGACCATCACAATAAATACAGGAGTTGGTCGATATCAGCACAGCCAGTACTGAGACTCTGTGGAATCAATGAGCACAACTGCATCACAAGATTGTTCGTCGGTAGGCTTCGTTTCCTCTCCGCTTCTTTCACCTAATTGAATATTTCTCGTCTCGTAGATCACTTGGAATTCAGACGGGCCTAATCTCTAGATCCTCAGTGGCCACTCACTGCTGATTGTGTTCAAAGCTGGAGGACTTTCTGTCGGGGCACACTGACATTTGAAAGTTTGTTCTACAAGTTAGGATAGTTGTCAGATAAATATTCAGCCTTGAGATCCTTATCAGGACCAAAGAGTGTCCCTTTTTTTTTTGTTATTTAGGAGAAACACATTGATTAAACAGGTGTAAATTCAACTACTCATCCTTATAAAAGAATAACTGCAAAATAAATATTGGATTGAAAGTCTCTTGCATTTGAATGATACTTGGTTCTTTAAGGATTTTATATAATTTGAATCATTTTATTTACAAAAAGTACTTCGACCGCATTTTTACTATGTGTTTACCTCTTCTACAAATTTCATTATTCCAAAATCAGTTGTAATTTGTACTATCATCATAAAGACTATTTATATTTGCAATAATTTCATACACACTGTACCTGTTGAACTACACTATGATTAAATCAAGCATAGTGAAGGCATGAAAGTGACGTATGAGTACTTGTTTTCTAAATGATTCTGGTTAATCCAACTATTTCAAGGCATACTCAATTATTCGTAACCTTTTCTTTTTTGAAAGGTAATCAATAGCAAAAATCAACCTGTATGTAAAACCACAAAGAATGTTCAAGATAAATTAAGAAAAAGTTATTTCTATTCTGTATAATTCAAGATTCATTTTTCAGATTTTGATGTACAAACGCCTGTAATATGGTGAACGTCTTTAACACAATAAATATAGAATTATAGGAGACATAACAAAAATTGTCAGCACCTATGAAAATGTGACAGAAATACGTTATATGAAGAAGCTGCTCTATACACATTTATGTAGAGATATATCTATTGGTTCATACATACGAAATATGTATTTGCAAACATCTTCTGTCTCCTCTAGATCGTTTGGGTTTTGTTATGAGCATGTTGGATCCACACCTTGTAAAAAAATATTTGGATACATGTATGTTTGTAGATTGTTAGGAACATCAATTGAATTATAAAAAGTACAATATTCCAAAAATAGTAATAAAATCCGGTGAAAATTTAGTATACATTTTAGAATAGTATACGGATTGCTCCTCATTGTAAAAATCTCAAAACAAATCTACATTTTATATTTTTGGTCATTTTGAAAGTACAAAATATCACCCTTTTCAATAATATTCCTGTCCAAATGTTAGAATTAAAAAATGCATTATTTTTAAATCTTGATAAATGTACATGATTATGATATGAGTCATTTTGAAAATCGATAATTTCATTTGAAATTGCGTGAAACATTGCAACGCAATTAATAAAACTTTCCTCCTGCTGTTCAGTGGAGACAATTAGAGAGAGTTACAGGGATACATGATGAAGTTAATAAACTCACGGGCGAAAGAAAGGTTTCACCTCAGTTTGTTTCGATTTTACAACGATTTGAAATATATATGACGCATTTCATTATGGAATCATCAACATTAATCATATCTACAATATTTCATATGAATTGATCGTTGATTGATTCATTTTTTGTTAAGATATCTTTGTTTAAAGGAGACCGGGGTAAAAAATGAAATTTACATCAACATGACCCCTACCATGTTAAAAAGGGTGTAAATGAGTGGAAACAAGGTTTGTTTTGTGATTTTTAAGTAAAATATGGCTTATTTAACGATGGCCATTTGTTGTTTATTAAAATTAATTTAAAAAAAAAAAATTAAAAATTTCAATTTTCCAAAAACAATCAAACACGTCTAGAAGTATTCTTTGATTGATAACTAAAGGCTTGCACTGTTCTGTTTTAGCGTACGACGTCTAAAAATGAAAATATTTGTAATTTAAAATTATGTATATGATGAAATCAACTAAGGTGAAACCTTTCTTTTGCCCGTGAGTTTAGATAATACATCATTTACATAGATCTATCATTATCGAATTTGATTTTCTGTACAATATTATGTGACATGCTGGGCAAAAATATTTAATGACGCAATATTTTGATCCAATATGTACACAATTTGTATCATTATCGAAACTGCGCAGCAATTGGCTACGTATTATGCCCTAACTTGAATGTGAATTATAATGCTTAACTGTTCAATGAAACACTAAATTTTCATTGTCATTCTATGCTAAGAAATAGCATGCAAAACTATGCAAAAACATGTTAAGTTGTGTTATTTCATACTACATGTGTGAAATAATGCCAAAATGCACACAGCTGGCAAAACGACACTGCGATCAACAAGTCTCCTAATCAGCTGATTTTCCGGCAAGTAGTTCTCACAAAATGCGGCAAGCAGTTCTCACAAAATGCGATAGGAGTAATGTAATTTTGACCTCATTGAAAGGATGGTGATGGTAATGTTGCACGCAGTGTGATGATTAGTGCCCAATGACATGTCAAAAAGTGCCACAATGTCCTCACAACGACAAGTATGACGACCTATTTTCATCATTTAGTTATCTATTTGTTGTTATTTGTGCTTTGTAAAAATTGAACTAAAGTGTTACCTCAAAAGATGTAGCCAATGAATTCATAATTAAATTAAATAGTGAATAAATTGAATATACATTTAATGTACATTATGACAACTAATGTGCAACAGTTTGTCCAGAGAGTCTAATTCTGTGTAGTAAAACAATATAATCGTTTTGAAAAAGATAAAAAGTTTAACTTGTTTACACCTGATTAACAGAGAACATGGAATGGTTCAATATATCAGGTAACTTCAGGTCCTAACTTTACTCTCTGGTATTCTCCAGTACAAATTAAAACGGCCATCAATATTCATTTTTATCAAATCATTGCATTTGTACAAAAGTCAATATAGCTAGCGAACTAAATGAGAGCCCGTGTTCAAATCATTATTACCATTGTCATATTGTCTGAATGTGATCTGCATAGAATAGATTTGCTGTTGCACTGGCGAAGTGAATATGGTCAAATATATTGAAACACATGTTTTTGCAACATTGTCCCAAAGAAGAAATAATGATCAACTTAATCATTACTCGTGAAACAAAAGACATAAATTATCAGTAATATCTGATGGACTCTCACTTTTGACTGATTTTTATATGATCTCTTCACTGGATTCTTTGTAGAGGATGATTTGGAAGACACAATTCTAGAACAAAACAAACCGAATCTACTTTTTGCTTGTTGCCATAGCAACTCCAACAACGTATAATAAACAAAACAAAATGGTGAGATAAAGAGAGCTGGAGAAATGTGACAATATTTTCAATCTGAAGGTCTTTTCAAGTCTTTGAGGCTGGTTTTACTTCTTTAACTAGTGACCTTCAAAACAACTGTGTATTTAGACACAATCTGAATGTCTATTACTGATTATAATGAAATGTACCACACACGATTGATGCTGCAATTTGCCAAAAATGTGATTGTAAGAGCGTAGCCAAAGTAGTGAGAAACGTTAAAACATAAAATTTCTTCTTTGATAGGTACTTACAAGAACAAGCCGATGTGAATAAGCAATACAAGTTCAACGATTGCTTGGTATTGTTGTCAGTTACACATATATTTATATATGTACATGTATATGGACAGTTTTATATTTGTTGATACTGTTGATCGAACCTGTATTAAAGAGGTAGTCCTGATGACCCTTCGTTTGGAAATAAGGACACCCCAATTTGATCAATCAAATTTGGCGTCACAACAACAAAGATCATTGTGTGACCCAAAGAAAGTTATATCTTTTGTCCTATTCTCAATTCACATATTTTCAGTTTAATTCTTTAAATACAATTGAACGAAATAAGTACAAATGATTTTTGAAATAAAACAGTTATCTCTCCTTATAAATATTTGTCATAAGTAATTACATTTGTCATGCTCCAACTGTGATAAATATTCACCACTTAAGTTTCTGATCGGTGTGCAGTCAGGACTTCTGATTGGCCAGTAGAAACTACAATAAAGCAATAGAAATTGACAAAAGAAATATAATCTAGGTATTTCATCAGCTGGTCACTTGGCGTTTCCCATCTTTTAAAAAAAGGACATCATATTTGTACCGAATCTTATTGAAAGTTGTTCCAGTTGAGCTTAGAAATGTTGACTTTTAAATGACAGAACATGATCACATTGTCAGTTGTAGCGCTCGCCAAAACGCAGCCAGACTCTGATAACAGTTTCAGACACTGTCAACTGAATCAGCACTGTTTGTATAGTTTAGATTACTCTCTTAGTATTGTACCAAGATTTGTCGCCCTTTAATTGCTCTTTCGTGCTGTAGTATTAAAGGAAACAATTGTCGATGGTTAGAGGCAAAAGGTCATTTCGGGCACGAGTTGATTTGACGTTTATACACGATCAGAAGACTTGAAGAAACAAAGGTAAATATGAGGGAATTGAAACATGAATCATCATATTCTTTTAAACAAGAATATTATTTTGTCAAGCATTATTGATGTGGAGTTATGTGTTGCTTCATTGTTTTTGTTCAGAACATACAATGGTTTTACATAATTACAAAAAGTAAAATTAACATTTTATTGATTTTATTATGTGAAGGACATGGCTTTACCTGACTCAACTAAGGTCGAGGGTGGGGGAAAAACGGACATAGTGACAAAGCGACCCAGTTATCTTGCAGTGGGTCATAGCTCAATGTCTCTGTAATTACTAAACTAGGCTTAACTAAATCCGCTCATACTGTTTAACTGTTCGAATACAGTGATGAGAATAGGATCTTATACCAAGACAAGGGACACCTGCTGAGATCTTGCTAGGAGCTTACGGATTCCATTACCCGAAAGTACAGGAATGAATTACTGAGTATTTTGAACACTTTTATTTTTGAGTCAAATGCAACTTCTATGTTCAGATATATGAGTGCATGAAGCTTTTACATAGAAAAGTTTAAAATCGTTATTGAGGTACATGACGCTAAGAATGCCTAATCTGTTAGGAAATTTATATCATTTTTGAGTATGTGCAATATTTCTAATTGCTAATTTTTGTCTCATGTTATGTACAATATATTTTAACTTTCTAGTTGTATAAAGAAACTCTGTTGGACTTACCAGAAATAAAAAATGCATAATCAACACACAGAACAACAGAATTTCACTCATATGTAGATATGAATTGTGTTTTGGAAATCAATAATACATGTCATGTGAAATAATCTAATTCTAATGTCTTTGTCGTCTTGTATTCATGTATGTCCAAATATCTATACATGTGATGATGGTCGATGAAGAAGCAAAACAGCTCTAAGGTTTCACATATCAAAATGTGTTTTAAATATGGCAAATACATCACATTGCTAAAGATTCTGCTGATTATGGATGCTTATTCTGTGATACTACATCACAAAACATCACATGTACAATAACAATCAACAGCTGTCAGTATTTGTACATAAAACTCTGTGACTCACCAGAAATTAAAAAAAAGCGCATAATCAACACACAGAACAACAAAATTGCACTCATATGTAGATATGAATTGTGTTTTGGAAATCAATAATACATGTCTTGTGAAATAATCTAACTCTAATGTCTTTGTTGTCTTGTATTCATGTATGTCCAAATATCTATACATGTGATGATGGTCGATGAAGAAGCAAAACAGCTCTAAGGTTTCACAGATCAAAATTTGTTTTAAATGGTAAATACATCACATTGCTAAAGATTCGTTAGATGATTCTGCTGATTATGGATGCTAATGCTGTGAATCTATGTCACAATGACAACTAACAGTTGTCGCTAGTAATCCCAAAGCCATATTTACAAAGGTCGAGGCATATTTGAGGTATATACTCTAGGACAACATCACATTGCTAAAGATTCGTTAGGTGATTCTGATGATTATGGATGCTTATTCTGTGATTCTACATCACAATCATCACATGTACAATAACAAGCAACAGCTGTCAGTCGCATTCCCCAAAGCAATATTTATAAATGTTTAGGCATTATGAAATACAGGTATAATCTTATGGTAAGAAATCACAAACTCATATGACATACAGAAGTGTCCTGGTTGAGAGGATGCATTCAACTCTGGCAGTTGAAATGCCTCGGGTTATATAACATACAAAGAATTGTAATCTATTTGAACTATGATACTTGTGTCAGCTTCACAATTATTGATACAGGATATTCATGTAAGGCAGCTGGTGGAGTATCCTGTTCTCGTGAAGGGATGTCGAAACATGGTAAGGTATGCTGATATTATTCTGGACTATTTGTTGCGTCACAATTATTGACCCCTGATCTACTTAAGACAGTAAGCGGTGTCTTCAGTTCTTGTGATTTGGAGGTATAATGTGGGGATCATGTTCTTATCGATTTTATGTTGTGGTAAGTGACATGCAGGTCGCAATTGGAGAAAAACATGCCACAGACAGACAGGAGCTTATTGATTGTGCATCTGTTATAACGTCTTTTAAATTGATCATGTAGTCATTCCAAAGATAATAAAAAATAAACCAAAAATCTCAGGTATCAAATGATTTGTCTCCGAAAAACGTTTCTGGATTGTGATCGATGTTTTTAATTTCATTTGAATCCAATTCATTAGGAAAATAGATTTATCTCAATTTTAGAAACTGACAGTTTTGAATCTTTTTATCTTCTAAAATTGTCATGAAAAGTGCATTTAAGAACTGTTTTAATTAGGTGGTTTTTCATGAGAACAAATCATGTGTTTTCACGTTCTCATGTTGACAACAGACTGACCTGCTTTCATTTGTTTCCAATTCGTCAATGTCACTTTGTAATGAACATAGGAGTCACCTTTACCAAAATATAAAAACACGACATACAAGTACGAATGCAGCTTCTCAATGGATTGTACTATCAAGTAAACTCTCATTATCATTGGTCCAGACAAGAAGGCAGAATACCATTATGGTTCATATTTTATTATATTATATAAAAAAAATTTGCCTGTCCCAAATAACATGTTTCTTCAGAATTATGCGGGAAAATTTTCAAACCTTTATTCTTGTTCGAAGTAAAATGATTATTATTTAACTTTCTCAACTTGGACAGCTAAATTTGAAAGATAATGATTAAACCGATGATTTGAAAATTATAATCCATTGTTTTTGAAAAAGCAACAACAGTTGTAATATTTGAAAAGTTCTTAAATCAGCAAAGGCATTTCCATAATGAACGACGAACTTAACATGTGACATAAGGTGAGTTTATTTCTGACAAAATGATCATTCAATGATCACAATTGTCCATAAGAGGAACAGAGATGACCTCGGAGTATTATGATTGGCTGAACTGACATTGGAAGCCACACTTGTGGGGAATTGAGCTTAGCTATCAATGTCTGAGTGTATGTTAATTCATTTTAATAGATTGTCCTTCTCTTAATGATAAAATCGTCAAGCAGAACAAATCACTTCAACCAATTGCTGCCAATTATGAAAACGATCACTTATTCCTCCAATAGTAAGAGTCATGCCTAATAAAGAGAAATACATTTAATTGGATAAGGGCGTCTTGTTAAGTAGACAGCCGTCGCAAGGAAAGCAGCCCGTTCCTTGGATATTTTTAAGATGGTAAAACGGAGTAGAGTCAGTAATAAAGACATTAATACCCTCGGAAGTGTTTCATATGACTTTTACGAAACTCGTGCAAATTTGTGTTTAATTCTAGCTCTTGTTCAGGTCATACAAAACTTCACACTCTGTTTCGTACAACTCATATGACACACTTCCTGATGGTGATAATTTCTATGTATTTACTTTTTTGGCAAATTGCAGCGTCACACTTGTGTGTGGTACATTTCAGATTGTGTCTAAATAAATAGCTGTTTTGAAGGTCATTACTTAAAGAAATAAAACTAGCCTTAAAGGCCTGAAAAGACCTTCAGATTGAATATATTGTCACATTTCTTCAGTTTTCTTTATCTCATCATTTTGTTTTGTTTATTACACGTTGTTGGAGTTGCTATGGCAACAAGCAAAAAGTAGGTTTGGTTTGTTTTGTTCTAGAATTGTGTTTTCCCAATCATCTCCACAAATAATCCAGTGAAAAAATCATATAAACATCAGTCAAAATTGAAAGTCAATCAGATATTACTGATAATTTAAGTCTTTTGTTTCAGGAGTAATGACTTAGTTGATCATTATTTCTTTATTGGAACAATGTTGCAAATTCATGTGTTTCAATATATTTGACCATATTCACTTCGCCAGTGCAACAGCAAATGTATTCGATGCAGTTCAAATTCAGACAATCGACAATGGTAATAATGATTTAAACACGGGCTCCCATTTAGTTTCCTAGCTGTATTGACTCCTACAAAAATTCAATGATTTGATAAAAATGAATATTGATGTCCGTTTTAATTTGTACCAGAGAATACCAGAGAGTAAAGTGAGGATCTGAGGTTACCTTAATCTAATTAACCATTCCATGTTCTCTGTTAATCGGGTGTTAACAAGTTCAACATTTTATTTGTTTTAAAACGATTGTATTGTTGTACTTCACAGAGTTAGACACTCTAGACAAGCTGTTGAGCCTTAGTTGTCAGAATATACATTAAATGCATATTTGATTTATTGACTATTTGATTTAATTTTGGATTTCTCTAACCTTAAAATCATTGGCTACAACTTTTGAAGTAACATTTGAGATAAATTTTACAAAGCACAAATAAGAACAAATGGGTAATTAGGTAACTAAATGATGTAAATGGACGTCATACTTGTCCCTGTGAGGAGTTTGTGGCATGAACTTTGTGAAACGTTATTAGGGACTAATCAACACACTGTGTGCATTATTACAGTCACCATGCTTTCAATGTGGTCAAAATGACACAGTTTGTGCTAACCATTTACCCGAATGAAAATCAGCCGAGTAAGAGATTTGTTAATTGCAGTGTATTATTTCCAGCTGTGTGAATTTGGCTTATCTTTCATATTGTAGAATGAAACAACAAAACGTAGCATGCTTTTGCGTAGTTTAGCATGTTATTTCTCAGCATGGAATGACAATGAAAATTTTGTTTGTATTTGAACAGTTAAGCATTTTAATTCACATAATATGTAGCAACTTGTTGGGCAGGTTTGGATAATGATAAAATTTGTGGCATATTGATTCAACATATAGCATCATTAAATACTTTTTCACGTGCTATTGTACAGAAAATCAGTTTCAAATTCGAGAATTATACAAATATGTGGATGGTGTGGTTTCACCCTGCTCATAACAAAACCCGAACGATCTAGCGAGGACAGAAAATGTTGACACATAATTATGTCATATGTATGGACCAATATATATGTGGATGTAGAGCAGCTTCTTCATATAACTCATGTGTGTCACATTTTTATATGTTCTGGAAACTTTATTTCTTCTATAATTCTATATTTTATTGTGTTAAAGCCTTTCTCTCTGCCCAATGCAGGTGTTTGTACATTATAATTTTAAATAATAAATTTGAATCATACAGAATAGAAATAACTTTATCTTTATATATCTGCTATTGCTATCCTGAACATTCTTTGTGGTTTTACCTAAAATATTGCTATTCATAACCATTTCCAAACGAATAAGGTTACGATTAATTGAGAATGCCTTAAAATAGATAGATTAACCAAAATCATTTAGAAAACAAGTACTCTTACTTCACTTTCACTCTTACGGGATGCTAGAAGTGAATGCATAATGAAAATGTGGATGAAGTACTTTTTCAAAATAAAATGATGCAAATTATAGCAAATCCTTAAAAAAACAAGTATCATTCAAACGCTAGAAGTGACTCTTAATCCAAGATATTTTTTTTTGCATTTTTTCTTTTATGAGGATGAGTACTTTTGATATTGTATTTCACCTGTTTCATCGATGTGATGCTCCTAAACAACAAAAAAGAGGGACACATTTGGTCCTGATAAGTATCCTAAAGCTGAATATTTATCTGACAACTATCCTAACTTGTAGAACAAATCTTATTCAGATGTCAGTATGACCCGACAGAAAGTCGTCCAGCTCTAAACCCAATCAGCAGTGAGTGGCCACTGAAGATCTAGAGATCAAGCCCGTCTGTATTCCAAGTGATCTACGAGACGAGAAATATTCAATTACTTGAAAGAAGCGCAGAGCAATCATGTGATGCAGTTCTGCTCATTGATTCTACAGAGTCTAAGTACTGCCTGTGCTGCTATCGACAAACTCCTGTATGTATTGTGATGGTCGGCTTGCATTCCTTTATTGATTTAGATTCCACATGCACTTTTCGAAATGGACATTTAAATAGAATTTGTGTCCTGGTCTATTTTAACTGACGACCCGAGGGAAACGTCAACACAATTTCTGTGGTGGCATTCTCCACCGTTTGAAATGTCTGTTCCACAACCAATTATAAGATTGGCTTTTGGGCATTTGTTTTGTTAAACCTGAGATTAAAGTAATGGGTTTATGATCGTATTTGATATCATGAATGACAAATATACATAGATCATTGCTTTAATGGATAAAACAGTACAATGTCTCAACAGTTCCTGTTTTAAAAGTAATGTATACTCATAAGATCTTACCTTCTAAACAAATCTGCCCTGTCTTAATTCAAAGATGTATACTTTTTACTACCACAACACTGCATGATTAAATTAATCATTTGCGAACATTTGACATAAGGACTGTGATGGTTTGTTACTTTACCGAATTGTCTCCGGCTACTTTTAAGTGTCTCTTTGGGATATTACCATTTCGAACCTGATGTAGTAAGGCTCTCCTATATATGTCAAACTTGCAAGTATTTCAAGTTACCTTACATCGGTAAACAGGGAATTAGCTAACACTTTGTCAGTGAATGAATATGATTATTACCACTACTTTATCTCAAGCTCTGCTTGATCAACTGGTAATGTGAAGTAGTTGCTGAACAGCAACGATTGGTTTGCCTACTTCAAATTACTTGTAAAACATGTTGCTTTAAGAAGTAAGTTAATCTGAATCCTGTGTGGTTTGTCGAGCAGGTGTATGTTTCAAATTGACACACTCCCACGTCTAACAAGAGACGATGTCCCCACCCACGCATCTCAATGCTTTGAAGTGACAGATGGAATTTACAGTTTCCATGAAATGTAAAAAACTACCCCAGGGCTGTTAACATGTATGCAGGACTTAATTCTTTTTAAATTCTTCATTTAAAGCAGCTGGCCTTGTCTTAGGAATTTAATAAAAAAAAGAATATGATGCGTTTTCTCTTTATAACCAGATAATTTATTTTTATTTTTGAATGACAGTGGACTTCATACTATCCCCATGACTGTTAACAAGTATGCAGGATTTACTCCTTTTTGTATTCTATGTTATAGGGTTGCTTAGGCCTTTGAACCCTCTCATTTAAAATGTTTCATTTAAAACAGGAGGTCTTGTCTTGTCTTAAAAATGTTATAAAAGAAATAATGATGCATTTTCTCTTTAAATATAACCAGATTTGTTATTTTAATTTTTAATGACAATAGACATCTAACAATCTTTAAATTTCGTTTTGAAGACATATGCATTAAATATACCGTTTCCCTTCTGATTAAAACATATTTCGTTTCATTAGATTTATCAAGTGAAATTAACATGAACGTGTTTATTTTATAAATATTAGATATTATCATCAATGAAGACAAAGAAAAAGAATCATGAACACAACATGTACAAAGTTTAAAAATAGTCAACTCTCTAAATATATCGTTCAGTGCTTCATCCAATATCTGGTACAACGTTTCAGTTTTTCCCTAACCTCGGCATATTGGTGTAATTCGAAAAGGTGTAATTGAATCAAATAAAGAATCTTTCACATTAATGTCTCTGAATGACACTTAGGACTTCCTTTATTTGTGTTCAGACATTTAGCTGCGAATCATCCATCACATTACAGTCCACATTTCACTCAAATTATGAATCTCTTGATAATCTTCTATCAAAAAAAGCTTTTTTTACTCTGACCCAGTGACAAATTAACAGAAATTGATTTCTTCTCATACACTCCCGCACTGGTTCAAAGTGGGTCATCCTTACACTTAAGAAATGTTATAGCTTGAAAGAAAATACACTTCCTCAACAATTATCGATCTCCTTAAGAAGTGGGCAATACACATCGATCAAGTGACGTCAGCTCACTGTGACGTCAAGCGGTCTTTAAGGAGGTCAATGAAGAGCTTTCGATTGAGGGATTAACGAGCAGTATAAGAGGCGAGTATTTCCGACTTGTTCTGCTTTCTGATGAAATGTTATTGGCGATGCTTGGCGTTCCCCCATCCGGCCTTGTAATAGAAGGAGATTCAGAGATGAAAGATATCCTCGTACTTTGAATATAATGGGTGTATGATGATTGTGCAATTCATTATAAGACAGTTCAATGCTTGTAAGAATATTAAAATTAAATTATCTTTTTAACATAATTTATTTTCAACATCTTTTTATAGCTAACATCTGATAAATAGGTTATACTTTGTCGCAGAACTGTCAATTACTGCCATACCAATCGGAAGATATTTAACCAGATGATGAAATCTGAATGTTTATTTACTACTTAAAAACTTTTCGATAAATAGTTATTATAATATTCACTACACTGTTTGCCAGTTAAGCTCCAATCGACCATTTCTGATCATTTATCCAAAGCTTTTCTTTAGCCATTCTTAAGCCATGTAATCCGATGACTGAACACTAATGACAGATTGCAATGGCCAGTACAGGTGGACACTGGTTTTGAGTGACCAGAAGAGAGTGTTTACCTGACAACCCATTAGACGATGATGCATTGAATTGAAGACGATGATGCATTGAATTGAAGACGTCAGTCCATTAGCCGCCATGAGAGATTACCATTTCGGCATTAGCGTAAGTTAAACATTGTAAGGCGTGGCACTGCTTAGAGTCCAAAGAAATCACCCTTGATGACAGCTCAACCTTAGGATTTTTAGGATTATTTGATTATCATGAGCTGCCTTTTTGTCATTAACTTGATTATAAAGATAAGCAGGCAGTAAAGTTCAAGCTTATACTTTTCAAAACAACACTAGTAAACAAGGAAATGGTTTTTAATTTGGACGTTATTTCACATTAATCGTCAAGATTAGCTCATTACTAGGACATTTGCCTTTATAATTCTCCACTCAAAAGTAAATATTTAAGTTTCATCTGCCTTCTTAAGAATCAATACCAATATATACATGGTACCTCTCTACATTTTGAAATGATTTTATGTTTTCACCAGAAGCCTAGATTCAGTTCACTCTTCGCATATTGATCACGGATCACCATTTTCCTGAGTGATTAAGGGTTAGAGAATCTAGCTTACATCTGGTCTACACTGCACTCGTTAATACAATTTATGATTATAAATAGCATCTTATCGGCAATAAAGTTCAAGTTATTTTTATCAAAATCAATTATAACAGTAAGCTGCAACATTTAATTGTTTGACCTCTTATTACCATTATGCTATTTCAGGATAGAATGTTTGACGTTTTCTTCTTAACCATTATTTTTCAAGTCGATCCATTTTTCGGCATTTTTGATTTGATTATGTAACAATCCTCATTAGTTTCTAAAAAGTATGTTCATACCAAATTTTTTTCTCTTATTTTCTTTTTAAGACACTGGTCCAATTTTCAACTCCTTCATCAGCCAAAAGCTGCTTTTGTGTAGGAAAGTGTCTTCTGGTACATTTGAAAAGCATTTTTTGATTTTGACGTTGAGTTGAATGAAAGCTTATCTTAGTCAAGATATCCATTCCATTATGACACTAATCTTTAACATTTTTCCCTCTAAAGTAAATATTTTAGTTTTCTTTATTTTTTGTCAGTTGTCTATCTTTTTATTTTTCTTAGAATGAATGTGGTATTTTGAAATAATATATTTTCCCCATAAAAGCCAAGATTACAGTTTGCTCATCGCACAGTTGCACCTTTTGTTTGGGAATGTTCCCATGAAAATTTATGTTTCAACATATTGACCATAGACTATCATTATTGTCCCTTGCGAATAAGTGTTACAGAATCTCGCTTACATCTGATCTACACTGCAGTATTTACAGCCCGAGCTGGGATGTGTCTGGTATTGATAGATGTTAATTATGGGATGGTGCTGCTACAATGTCACTCTGCTACTGTCTGGGTCACAGGCTGTGGGCAGGTTGTTACTCTCTTATATCTCATCCTCGACAACTAGACTGTCTACCTGTCTTCCAGCAATATTTTTTTTAAGTTAGCTAAGGTAATATTTATATTTCATTTATAAAGATAAATATTTAAGTTCAATGACAAATTTATTGTCCGAAATTTTCTTTTATTTATATGAATATAATAAATAATAATGAAATAATAATGGATATTTTTAACGCGCCATGTTCCACCCACTGGTACATGCTCACGGCGCTACATTAAAAGAGATGATATAATATATACAATGATAAAGTTGTAAAATAGGTAGGTATTGAGAGTGAAATACACATTGAGGTTAGAGGTATGCTTTTGAGAAGAAGAAGGTTTTCAACTTAGATTTGAAGATATCCAGTGTAGGAGACTGCTTTATATCAAGCGGGATGGAATTCCATAGAGTAGGGCCAGCGTACTGGAAGGACTTCTTGCCAAAGGAAGAAAGGTGGAACTTGGGAATTGTAAGGATACATTGATCTTGCGATCTGAGAGTTCTGGTGGGGGAGTACACAGTCAGAAGCTCAGAGAGGTATATCGGGGCTTGATTTTGCAGGCACTTGAAGACAACACAGAGCAGCTTGAAATCAATCCGGAACTTGATTGGTAGCCAGTGCAGTGATGATAGAACAGGGGTAATATATGATATTTAAAAGACAGAAGAACTTGAGTGTCTGATTTACGGAGCTATAGTAACATGACGTCTAGTATTGTGTAGATACCCTTATTTTGGAGTTAAAAATATATGATTTTTCATATTTTGGTGTTTGAAATTCGAATGTTCTCTTGATGAATCATCAGGGAATTTTTGTAATTACAAGGTTATTATCATACTCCTTGATCCTCAAACATTCCATTATTAAATATGTTCTTCAACTTCATTTTATGAATATAAGTTTCTTAATGAATAACGAAAACACACTTAATAAAATTATGGAAATATTAAGATAAAATATAACCTCCCAACTCTCTCAAGTTGTAAACACATACCTAAAAGAGAATGCCAACTTTCTATCATCAGCTTTTATGATATTGATGGAAAACCGTTTAATTACCTTATAACATAATTTTATCTCCTAAATACATGCTCTGCATCAGGCAGCATTTTTCTTTCCAGCATGTTATGGAAAGAAAAAGGCTGCCTGATGCAGAGCATGTATTTAGGAGATAAACCTAGTGTGTTTGAAAATCAAAGACATGTTATACTGGATTGATAACCGAACGTGTGGCGTGAACTTTCAATTTATAATTTACTCTCTATCAATCCAGTGTAACACGTCTTTGATTTTCAAACAAACTAGGTTTTAATTGTGAACTCTTTGTCTAAGCGAATTGCACTTTGTAAAATGTCCTTATTTCAAGCAACAAAAATGAACTCGTCTGTGCAGGATTTTTTTCTCCTATGTATTTCAAATAAATTTGGCCGTGAGTAAAGGTAAATCTATCATTGCATGTCCATCAATTATATTTCTCACTTTCTCCAACACAGCTTTTAATATCGTACCGTCTAAACACGTGATTAAATTACTTGTTAACAATAGAGACTGAGACAACACTATCAATCAAGTACATGATTCTAACAGAAAACCACTATGACATTGTCAAGGATTAGGACGTCGATTAGGATTAGTAATCGAAAGAAGCCTGCGTGTGGCACTGATTGACCACTTAAACTTCATATTTTGCATAAATAATTTATCTTCCTCAAATGATTTGGTCATCCCAACACGAAAATAAAACATGATAAATAACTTTTTAAAAGTGGTAATCTCAGTAAACAGCAGAATACCAGCTCTGAAATTGCCAGTTGTGTGTATCAATGCGCAGTGAAGCAGCCTCAAAATCAGAGGATGTTCAATCCAAAATTGATCACGTTTGATTTTCCAGGAGAACCAATCCGAATCTAGTATCCAGCACTATCATTGTAGAATAAATGATAATCATAATCCAGTTACATCACAAGGTCATAAAGGCCTACAGAACGATTAATTGATGGAAACAAAAAAAATCTCTCAAATATTATAGTTTTCTCTTAAAGTGGAGCATGTTTTAATAGATACAAGCAAATAGGTTTTACTACATTTTATAGCAGTGAAGAACATGTTGACTAAACTAGCAAAGAAACTGTTTTTCTATTTTGTAGGGGTGATTCTGGCTATTGGGGGAATAAGTGATTGTTTTCATAATCCGCAGCAATTGGTTAGCGTGAATTGTCTGGCTTAACGATTTTATCATGAAGACAAGGACAATCTATTAAAATCAATTAGCATACACTCAGATAATGAAAGCTAAGCTCAATTGCCCACAAGTGTGGCTTCCCTTGTCAGTTCAGCCAATCATAATACTCCGCAGGACTGCAGTGAGTTGTCATCTCTGTTCCTCTTATGGACAATTGTGATCACAGAATGATCATTTTGTCAGGAATAAACTCACCTCATTTCACATGTTTCGCTTGTCGTTCATTATGAAATGCCTTTGCTGATTTAAGAACTTTCCCTGACAATATTACAATTGTTGTTGCTTTTTCATGGGACAATGGATTATTATGTTCTAATCATCGGTTTAATCTTTATCTTTCCAATTAAGCTGTCCAAGTTGAGAATGTTAAACAATAATCGTTTTACTCACGATCGAACCAGAATGAAGATTTGATTATATTCCTGCATAATTCTGAAGAAACATGCAATTTGGGACTGGCAAAGCGATTTCTTTCTAATAAAATATGAACCAAAATGGTATTCTTCCTTCTTGTCTGGACCAATGATAATGAGAGTTCACTTGATAATCCAAAGCAATGAGATGCTTCATTCGTACTTGTATGTATGTAATGAAAGCAGGACAGTCTGTTGTCAACACGAGAACATGAAAAGACAAGATTTGTTCTCATGACAAACGACCTAGTTAAACTTGTCCTTAAAGAACTCTTTTTAGGACAATTTAAGAAGATAAAAAGATTCATAACTGTCAATTTCTAAAATTGAGATTAATCTATTTTTCTAATGAATTGAATTCAAATGAAATTGAAAACATCAATCAAAATCCAGAAAAAATTTTTTGCAGACAAATCATTTGATACCTGAGATTTTGGGTTTATCATTCATTATCATCGGAATGACTACATAATCAATTGAAAAGACGTAATAGAAGATGCACAATCAATAAGCTCCTGTCTGTCTGTGGCATGTTTCTCCGCAAATGCGACCTGCATGTCACTTACAAAACCACAAAATCGATAAGAACATGATCCTCACACCATTCCTCCAAATCACAAGAACTGAAGACACCGACAACTGCCTTCAATAGATCAGGGTCAATAATTATGACGCAACAAGTTAGTCCAGAATAAAATCAGCATACCTTTCAATGTTTCCACATTCCTTCAACAAGCAGATATGCTGGTGTACGATAAGCATATGATGCCCACCCAATTTCCAAAGAGAACAGAATACACCGTCAGCTGCCTTACATAAATACCCTTGATCCATAAATTTGGCTCAGGAACTAGTCAATAATTGGCCGGAATACAATTCTTTCCATGTTTTAAATCCCTTAACAGTTCAACTGCCAGAGTTGCTTGTGTGCCTCCTTTCAACCAGGGCATTGCTGTATGTCATATGAGTTGCTGATGTGCATTCTCTCAACCAGGGCATTACCGTATGTCATATGAGTTACTGATGTGCATCCTTTCAACCAGGGCATTACTGTATGTCATATGAGTTTATGATGTGCATCCTCTTCACCAGGGCATTGCTGTATGTCATATGAGTTGCTGATGTGATTTCTTTTCATAAGATTATTGCTGTATGTCATAACGCCTCAACATTTGTAAATATTGCTTTGCGGAATGCGACTGACCCCTGTTACTTGTTATTGTGGTGTAGAATCACACCATTAGCAGCCATAATTAGCAGAATCATCTAACGAATCTTTAGCAATGTGATGTGTTTTCCATTCAAAACAAATTTTGATCTGTGAAACCTTAGAGCTGTTTTGCTTCTTCATCGACCATCATCACATGTATAGGTATTTGGACATGCATGAATACAAGACAACAAAGACTTTAGAGTTAGATTATTTCACAAGACATGTATTATTGATTTCCAAAACACAATTTATATCTACAAAGAGTGAAATTCTGTTGTTCTGTGTGTTGATTATGCGCTTTTTTATTTCTGGTGAGTCACAGAGTTTTATGTATAAATAAGAAGTTAAAAGATGAGATGAGATGAGACAAAAGTTATCGAAAGTAGAAATATTGCACATACTCAAATATGATATAAATTACAGATACCTCTTTTAAAATGTTCTTTGAAAAGCTTCATACACTCATATATCTTAGCATAGAGGTTGCGTTTGAGTTAAAAATAGAAGTGTTAAAATACTAAGTAATTCATTCCTGAACATGGGGGAAATGGAATCAGAAAGCTCCCAGCAGGATCTCAGCAGGTGTCCCTTGTCTTGGTATCAGATTATCTCTTCACCACTGTATTCTAGCAGTTAACCAGTATGAGAGGATTAAGTTAAGCCTGGTTAAGTGATTAAAGAGACGAGGAGCGTCCAATTGCCGTGACCCACTGCAAGATAACTGGGTCATTATGTCGGATCAGAGTGATGGCAATAGATCAAAACTTTTTTGTGGAACAGGAACTTTTCTGTCTTTATAGGTGCTTTAAATAACACAGGAATGTCAACGTTATAGATCATTTACTTCCAAGGTAGGTTGACATCTGCTCTTGTAAGTTTGAAACCTACCTCATATAGTCTGATCATTTTGTGATTTTTCTTCATGTGTAATTGAGTGAAATGGAGATAACAGCTACTGTTTCTGCGATATATATTTCCGCAATTTAAGTTGTCATTTTATTCTCTTCATCAATTTTAGTTGATAAGGCATTTCCCTCTCATAATTAAACCAACCAGATGTAATTCTTTCAAATGTAAATTTTCTTAATATGTAAAACCTTTGTATGTTATGAAAACAATAATGATGCAACACATATATCCACATCAATAATGCTTGACAAAATAATATTCTTGCATTAAAGAATCTGAAGATTCATGTATCGATTCCCTCTCTGTTTACCTTAGTTCCTTAAAGTCTTCTGATCGTGTCTAAACGTCAAATCAATTTGTGCCTGATCTGACCTCTTAACCTGGCATGATCGTCAATTGTTTCTTTTTTTACTTCAGCATGAAGGAGCGATCAAAGGCGAAAATTTTTGGAACAATACTAATCTCAACAAACACAGACCAGTGCTGATTCAGTTGGTATTATCTAATTATCAGAGGTTAGATGCGGGTTTTGAAAAAAGCTACAACTGAAGATGTGATCTTGTTTTGCCATTTAATGTCCAACATTTCAATGTTCATCGCTAGTATCACTTTCACTGCCACTGCTGGTGTTGATATTGTTCTAGTGGTGACAGGTTGGAACAAACATTTTGATACTGATTCTAGAATTTGTAAGGATTATCTGCAATTAATTTTGTTATATCGGTACAGATTAATGTTCCAATTAAAGAGTGCATGTTGACATTAGCTGGCAGAATATGAAGTGGGCAGTAAAGATCAATTGAACCATACTGATATAGAAATTGTTGCATACGTTTTTGTGGTGCATTAAATACACTGCGTTTCTACTCTTGGAATATTTTAAAGACTCCATTGTTTCCTGAAATCATTTTACTAGACTAGTTGTGATACATTTTTTATTGAGACTTTGCTCTTTATAAAATGGTTTATACAGATTTGTTCCTTTCTGAAATAGAATGACCAAAATCACTTTTCACTTACATTCATTATGTTTTCAAAACAAAAGATTATTTTGTGCAATCTATTGTCATAGGTTTTGCTTTTCATCGCAAAAAGAAAGAGGCCACATGACCCTGTCGGCCTAAAGAAAGGATTAGACTTTTAAGCAGTGACTTCCAAGTGTTTTGAAATGATGTACAAATATTCCTCATGTTTATGATGATTTAGATTTATGATAATAATAGATATATGACAATTTACTCGCAGCATTATAAAAAAGTAATTTTAAGACTGTGAAAATACAACAATTCAAACTTACTATTCAATAATGATCTAACTAGGAAATACAAAAAACTTTTGAACATAAGAATATACTGAACTTGTATTTGATGTCACGAAACTCGTCATAGTCATTTGGTGACGAATGTGGAAATGGGAACCTAGGGTTCCAAAAAAGGTTAAAATGATGCATATGGACAGCAAGTGTTTGCCACAGGAACACTGAAGGTTAAAACAGAACGTTGTAAACGAATGAAACATACATACATACTATGATACAATATAGATATATGATAATAACTTACATGTATTGATATATGAGGATCAACTCAGTTTTAAAAGTTGTATACATAATGATCTACATGTAACTAGGCACTAAAATGAACCTTTGAACAATGCAATATACTGAACTTCATTCAAACTGCAACTATAGCTAGTAATTGATGCCCCAAAGCTCGTCATGGTCATTGGGTGACAGATGTAGAAATGCAGGACCTAGGGTTTGAAGAAGGTTAAAATTATCCATATGGAGTGCGAATTTTGCCACAGGAACACTGAAGATTAAATCAAAACGTTGTAAATTAATGGAACTTGTACTTCATGCATCCATACCGTTTGTAAAAACACTAAATTCTGATGATTATTCACCACTCATGACTCGATCCTATTGCATCTACCTAGAATGCCCAGACAGCAATGACAGCATACAGGGCTGACCTTTGTAACCGACCGTTGCAAGGAGTCATAAACACTTGTCAATCAGAGATCAACCTCTCCTTTACAGACAGGCAAGAACTTGTTTATCGTCTCAGAGGTAAAATCTTCTGACAGGAATCCAATCGAATATTTGTAGGATTAAGTTCTTCATTACCATTATATGATCATCAGCAATTTTTGAGCATACACTGCCAACTTCAGACATATCTGAGAACACATGGTGGACAAAGACAATACTATCTGAAAAGTACCCTTCCTGAGTTTATCTTCTCTATGACGTCACAGATGTTGATGTTTGTCAGAAATTCAAGAATAAGTTTCACAGATGTTTGAATTAAACCAATTTCATGTTGATTAAAAAATGATTATATTTGAAATTGTGTTTATATTTATATTTGATATATATCTAAGTGCTTAAAGTTGTTTTAGCTTGCCCAAAGACACGACAGACCTGATAAACATATTTTGTGATCAGTCCCAAAGCATATTTCGCTATTTTTTTCATCCGAAAAAGGTATTTGTTTTCTGTGTTCACAATCCTAAGTTGTTGACTTTGGTTTTATCTCTTTATTTTACAAAATCCCAAAAAAATTATTAAGATACCTCAATATCATCACTTAAAGATTGATCAAGGGGGAATGCAGTATTACATCATATTGTTGATGTATCAATTGGTCAAAATCAGAGCCACTCTGACATGAAAGCTTAAATCAACGCTTGAATGATTATCTATTGTTTGAAACCAGAATGAATCGATTACCTGTTTGATTTATCCCCATGTTGTGTGTTGAAAAATGGTTGAACAATAAGAGACGTGGCGTGAGTGGTAAACACGAGTGAGTGTAGGATCTAAGATAAACTGACTTATTGAACCATTCAACGTTCTCTGTTAATCAGGTGTTAACCAGTTCAACTTTTTCTAGTTGTATCTGTTTTTAAACGGTAGTATTTTACTCTGTTTGATAGATGGATGTAACGCTGCTCCTAAATGATAAAGAAGACATTGAATTCATTTTTGATCAATATTCCAAATAAATAAACTGGTAATGTAACAAGAACTTAATGATCCTAGTGCATGCAATGGTTGTTAACTTATGTCATACCTGTCTGTGTGTGTAGTTTGTAGCTTGGTCGATGTTACATGTCATTAGGCATTATTCCTAATAGTGCATCATCACTGTCATTATCTTCTCTATAAGGTCATAATGACATTACTCGTATTGCACTTTGTAAGAACCACGTGCACTTGACTGAAATTGTATGATTCCAATGTTAGATGATTCAGAAACATTTTGACAGCAACCTTGTCTTGCTTTCTTTGTATGACATCATATGAAACATAATATATGGTATTGTAGTTATTGGGTTTAGCATTTTAGTATTAGTTGTACCACTCATTAGTAATCCAGAGCATCAGATAAACATTTCATTGAAACTAGAGATTGATAGCATAGTTTTATCATATTTCACAATACAGCTCGTTGTTGCAAAGAAAAACAGGTAGCAAAACTACATCACTACCTTGTTCTCTATTTATAAGAAATAGAGGACACTCTATGGTTCCCCAAACGGAATATTTATCCGACAAATATCCAAACTTTCTGTCTTCTACCTATTCAAATGTCAGTATGCCCCGACAGAAAGTTGTCCAGCTCTAAACCCAATCAGCAGTGAGTGGCCGTAAGGATCCACAGATCAAGCCCGTCTGAATTCCAAGTGATCTACGAGACGAGAAATATTCAATTAAGTGAAAGAAGTGCGGAGGAAACGAAAACTTCTGACGAGTCATCTTGTAAAGCAGTTGTGCTCATTGATTCCACAGAGTCTCAGGACTGCCTGTGCTGCTATCAACAAACTCCTGTAGGAGACCTGTATGACAATGTATTGTGATGGTCGTCCTGCATTCCTTTATTGATTTAGATTCCACATGCACTTTCTAAATTGACTTTTAAATAGATTTGAGTCCTGGTCTTTTTAAACTGACGACCCGATGGAAACGTCAACACAATTACTGTGGTGGTATTCTCCACCATTTTAAACTGTCTGTTACACAAACCAATTATCAGATGGGATGTAGGGCATTTGTTTAGTTAAACCTGAGACTATAAAGTGATGGGTTTATGGTCGTGTTTAATATCACGAATGACAAATATACATTGATCATTGCTTTGAAGAGACAGATGAAATTTACAGTTTCCATGAATTGTAAAAAACTACCCAAGGGCTGTTAACATGTATGTAGGACTTAATTCTTTTTTAAATGCTTGCTTAAAGTAGCTGGCCTTGTCTAAGGAATTTAATTAAATAATTATGATGCGTTTTCTCTTTATAACCAATTATTTTATTTTTGTTCTTGAATGACAGTAGACATCATACTATCTTTAAATTTTGTTTTGAAGACATATTTATTAAATATACCTTTTCCCTTCTGATTAAAACGTATTCCATATTATTATATGTATCTAGTGAAATTGACGTAAAATTGTATATATATATATATTCTTAAATATATGAAATTAACACATATGAAAACAAAATCATGAACACAACATAAACATAGTTAAAAATATTCAACTCTCTAAATATATCTTTAAGTGATTCATCCAATATCTTATACAACGATTCGGTTTTCCCCTAATTTTGTAATTCGAAAAGTTGTAATTGAATCAAATAAAGAATCTATCACATTAATGTCTCAGAATCACATTTATTATTCCCTTTCTTTGTAATCCTCTATCAAAACATGCTTTTTGTTCTGACCCAGTTACAAATCAATCGAAATTGATTTCTTCTCAGACACCCACACTCTGATTCAGAGTAGGCCATCCTTACATTTAAGAAACTACACTTCGTCAACAATTATCGATCTAAGATGTGGGCAATAAACATTGATCATGTGACGTCAGTTCACTGTGACGTCAAGCAGTCTTTAAGGAGGTCAATGGAGAGCTATCGATGGAGGGATTAACGAGCAGTATAAGAGGCGAGTACTTTCGTCCAGTTCCGTCTTTTGATGTAATGTGATCAGCAATGTTTGTCATCACCTTGTTCCCTGACTGGCTTTATAATGGAAGGAGATTTGGTCACTAATCTGGATAGGTTACTGGTTATGTTGTTGCTTCATTGTTGATCTAGGTCAGCAAATTCACTGGCGAAATGCTTGATACTGAAATTCTTAAATCTTACCAAGACATCATACAGAAAATAATTTTTGTACAATCCAAATATGACATTTTTTTGTTTTTGGTTGTATTTTGTTGGTTATTTTTGAAAAATGAGAAATTTATTCAAATAGTATCTTTGGTTTAAACAACAGACAACCTCAAATCTAAAAGCAGTTATATTTTGAATACAAAACCATATGTACACGATGTAAGGAACATTCTGGTTTCTTAAGTGTTAGTGTAGAAACACGAAACAACAATTATGATGTAAAAAGGTGATGGATAAAGATTTTTTAAGTTAAGATCGCAAGTGTAGAGAAAACATAGGTCTGAAATCTTGAATATCTTGTAAACGATACACAAAAAGATATAACAAGGATTTTAGTAAAATTTAAATTTTGATTTTTTTTTTTCTTTAAAGACAATAATTTTTCTGTAATCTGTTGTAATATGTTAAATTAATACTGTATTTGTAATGACTTTGTAATGAATTGAGTCTGGCCCGATGTCTCTAATAAATTGTATCTGACACGCAACATGTATCTAACTTGTTAATGCATTACCTTAAAGTATTCTATTGACAAATGGTGAAAGATTCTGATATTCACAAATACATGATTTTGTCCAAGAACTAAGGTATACTTAAACAAACCTTAATTCAGCAACTGTAGTTTCAAAGAGAAAATTGATGTAAAAGGTCCTCATACATTTAGCCTGATGAATATCTGATGACCGTTTAATTTAATATGGGAAGGAGAATCAAAACTATTTTGTGAACTTGACATACTTTTTTAAAACAATCATTTACACATATCAGCACTTAATTGACCGTCAAATCACAATAATTTGGTTATGACAAAGAGGTAATACATCTTCAAAACACTGTCAATAAATGTCAATCACGTCGGAAGTAATATAACTAGAAGATGATATCTGAATGTTTATTCTCTACTTAAGAACCCCTCACTTTTGTAACAATCGACTACACTTCTTACGTTTGAGCTCCCATCAACCATTTAGGATCATTTATACAAAGCAATTCTTAATCCATGTAATCCGATGACTGGACACTAATGACCGATTGCAATGGCCAGTTCAGGTGGACGCTGGACTTGAATGACCAGAAGAGAGTGCTTACCTGTCAACCCATTAGATGATGATGCATTGAATTGAAGAGGTCAGTCAATTAGCTGCCATGAAAGATTACCATGTCCGCATTAGCTGTAACTTAAAAATTTGTAAGATGTGGCACGGCTTGGAGTAATCAGAAATTTTCATTGCTAACAGATTAACTCATTTTAGGATTGATTAGTTATCATAAGCTGTTGGTGGGATATACGTGATAAAAACGAACTAATTATATAACTGTGACATTAAGGAACTATACCTTTATGATGAAAATTGTAATTTCATTGCTAGATCTCCTGAACTAAAGACTTGGATTAAAGCGTCTGGTCATCGTGTGTGCGATAATGGTATTGTCTGGCCTCTATTGTTATTTTCAGATGTTATCAAAGAAACACAGTATCTGATTATTGGAAGAAATAAGGCATATAAGCATTTGCCCCTTTGTGGTTGACGTGATATTGAAAAATGTTGACTTTACCTCTGTGTCATTTGAAAATTGTAGTTATTCAAAATGTTGTAACACTATCATAGTCAATAATGCTTTACATCCTTTCTTCTTTAAAACCATTAGGTACGGTCACTGTGTCATTGTTTAAAAAGCTATACATAATTTATGTAACATATTCAAATCTTGAAAGTCTAGAGCAAAATACTTAGGGTCAGGCAGTTTCTTCAAAGACTGTGTACATGTATAAAGCAGTATTACGTGAATCAATATTTCATAATATATAAGGAATGTATTTTGCCTTTGTGATCATGATCAAAGCAGATTAAATAATAAGACATTAAACAAAGATTGCTTTATGGAAAAGGTAAATGGTTGGGAATGAAAGGATAGTTACCAAATGAATACATAATATGAACCTTGTGGTAGCATTAACAAGAGAGAGAAAGAGTTACCCTGAGAGAAAGAATTATGTTCATTGAGTGTTGTTGTTTTTTTCAGTTTCAGTTTCAGCAATTAGATAGTCTTACTGCAGATTTGTTTAGTGTTTTTTTAAGGTTAATAAAAATGAAGTTTTCCCCTAAGTATTCAGTTCGCTCTTTACATAATGACCACAGTCTTTCATCATTTTCCCCGAGAGTAACAGAACCTCCCTTACACCTAGTCTATACTTCAGTATTTACAGCCCTAGTTGGGATGTTTCTGGTATTGATAGAAAGTAATTATAGGACGGTGCTGCTACAATGTCACTCTGCTACTGTCTGGGTCACAGGCTGTGTGCAGGTTGTTACTCTCTTATAGCTCATCCTTGACAACTAGACTGTCTGCTTGTCTTTTATTAGGGTTAACATTTAAGTTCAAAGACAACTAGATTGTCTGCTTGTTTTCTATTATGATTAATATTTAAGTTCAATAAGTTGACTCCTAATATAATTATTTCTTTGATGATTAAGAGAAGGGGTGGTAGTAGCTACTAATTGACAATAGTCAATTGGATGATTGCTGTATCCCGTTTGAAATCTTATACATTTGAACACTTAAGTTTTTCTTGTTACATTTGCAGGACATTTTACTACTAAATTGAAAAAAAACTCAACAGAATTTCGCATGAAATTTATATATTTTGATTTACCATGCTTGGAAAAGATTTTAAAGATCTAAAATTACTTGGAACTCGAATACACAATTCTTAATTAGAAGTTATTCTATGCACTCTCCTGTAAATTGAATTCCAATTTGCATAGAAGAGGTAATTTAAAATGATTACAATGTTAATGCTGCATTGTCTTTGAACGATTTGTGTAATTTTTTTTATGCAAAACCAGAGCTCTGAATACAGATCGGTCTAGAGAATTATTAATTGAAAAGAAACCATATAAAATCTCTTCAAAATAATCATGTTCTCTTAAAGTAGAGCACGATTTAATAGTTACAAGAAAACAATTTTACTACATATCATAGCAGTGGTCAACATGTTGACTCAACAGGCATAGACGCTCTAATCCAATAAAAAATTAATTCCCTTGAGCAGGGGTGACTCTGACTATTCGGAGAATAAATTATTGTTTTCAAAATCAGCAGCAATTGGTTAAAGTTAATTGTCCGGCTTAACGATTTTATCATTAAGACAAGAACAATCTATTAGAATGAATTAGCATACACTCAGGCATTGAAAGTTAAGCTCACAATTTATTACCCACAAGTAAGGCTTCCCTAGTCAGTTCAGTCTATCAGAATACTCTGCGGGACTGCATTGACCTTCCATACTGGTCAGAGGTCATCTCTGTTCCTTTAATGAACAATTATGATCACAGAATGACCATTTTGTCAGAAACAAACTCACCTCGTTTCACATGTTAGCTCGATGATCATTATTGAAATGCCTTCGTTGATTTAAGAACTTTTCCTGACAATATTACAGTTGTTGAGTTTTTTTCAAGAAACAATGGATTATAATGTTCAAATCCTCTGATTATTGATAATCTTTCAAATTTAGAGAATGTTGAGAATGTTAAAGAAGAATCGTTTCACTCACGATCTAACCAGAATAAAGGTTTGAATATATTCCCGCATAATTCCGAAGAAACAGTATGGGACAGCCAAAGCGATTTATTTCTAATGAGATATGAACCAAAATGGTATTCCGCCTTCATGTCTTGTCTAATGATAATGAGAGTTCACTTGATAGTCCAATGCAATGAGAAACTGCATTCGAACTTGTAGGTTGTGTTTTTATGTTTTAGTAAAGATGACTTTTATGTTCATTGCAAATTGACATTGACGAACTGAAAACAAATGAAAGCAGGTCAGTATGTTGTCAACACGAGAACGTGAAAACACAAGATGTTTTCTCATAACAAACGACCCAGTTAAAATTGTCCTTCAATGAACTCTTTTCAGAACTTTAAGAATTTAAGAACAAAAAAAGATTCAAAACTGTCAATTTCTAAAATTGAGATAAATCTATTTTCCTAATGAATTTGATTCAAATGAAATTGAAAGCCACAATCATAATCCAGAAACATTATATTTGCAGACAAATCATTTTATGCCTGAGATTTTGGGTTATTTTTTCAATATCTTCGGACTGACTATATAATTAATTGAAAAACGTTAAAGCAGATGCACAATCAATAAGCTCCTGTAAGTACATGTACATGATCTCCACCCATTCCCCTAAAACACGAGAACTGAACACACCACCAGCGGCCTTACATAAATATCCTTGATTGGTAATTGTTACGCAGAAACTTGTCCATAGTCAGACCGGACTACATGCATGTTCTACATCCCTTAACATTTCAACTGCAAGAGTTGTCGTTTGGCAGCCTTCAACCAGAACATTGCTGTATGTCATATGAGTTGTTGGTGTGCATTCTCTCAAGGGAATTGCTGTATGTATTTTGAGTTGCTGATGTGATTCCTCTCCATTGCTGTATGTCATAATGCTTCGACCTTTATAAATACGGCTTTGGGGTTTATGACCGACAACTGTTGGTTATATTTGTTATACAGAATCACAGAGTTAACAACAACAATCAGCAGAAGCATCTAAAGAAATGTTGTTTATATGATTCGTTTGCCATTTAAAGCACATTATAATCTGTGAAACCTTAGAGCTGTTTTTCTTCTTCAGCAACCACCATCACTTGCATTAGACATACAAAAGTAGCAGACAACATACAAATTAGAATCAAATTAAATCAAGACTATTATTATGACATGTGTCATTCGATGTTTAAAAAAACACATTTTGTTGTCCTACATGGTGATTATGCTACTTTTAGATTTCTGGTAAAAACAAAATAATAGCAAATTTCGAAATACTGCACATATTCAAATAAAAGTTTTTTTTAACATGTTTCGATTCTCAATAAACAAAAGTCGTTATTACAAGAGTCATTGTTAGTATTAGTCATTAATACAAGCATTATATGATTGATTGAGGCATTGTTTTACCGTTATGTACCTCAATAACGATTTTTACTTCTCTATATAAAAGCTTAATACATACACAGCTTAAAGGCACCACTCGACCGCGTTTCATCCGCCATTTTGAAACGTTATCATTGCGAGAAAACAAATGTGCTGTATTATGCTCATTCATTAACAAAATAAAGAAATAAATATACTTGATTGAAAGAAGAGAAGCATATTTACAAATAATTCATGAAAAAGTTATCAGCTACGACAGTATTTTTTGTAGTAATGCATTCCACGATCGTAGCTTTGATGATTGGCTTCATTTCACGATGTTTTTATTTTTTGAGCGATACACTTTATTCCTTGTCAACTTGTTAAATCTTGAACAACTGAAATGCTATTCTCACAAACTTATTTGAAATTAAGTGCGAAATTATCATGTAAAACTCATATATTATTGTAAACAGGAACATCCTCCTGAATTTCGTTTCCACAAAAAATACCACGCTCGAATGGTCCCTTTAAGTCCATATTGTATTGTAAAGGTTGCATTTGACTGTAAATAGAAGCAAATAAACAACTAAGTAGTTCATTCCAGTACATTGGGGCAGAGCAATCGGTAAGGAGAAAATCGTAAACTCTCAGTAGGTGTAACCTGTCAAGATTATATCCTCATCACTGTACTCTAACAGTTAAACAGAATGGAAGGATTAACTCAAATTTGGTTATGTGATTAAAGAGACTTAGAGCATTCTCTTGGTCACTATGTCAGATCAGAGTGATGGCAATAGATCAAAACACGTTTGTGGAAGGAATTTTAGAGTACTACCAATACCACAAGAACGTCTACTTAATAGATCATTGACTTCCAAGGTAGACTGACATCTAGTATTTTATATTTGGAACCTACTTCATGTATTCTGATCAGGACACAAGTGTGATTAGTAATTTTCCATCATGTATAATTCATTTACACAAAGATAAGAGTATTGTTTCTACAATGTATGTTTTCGCAATTTAAGATATTAAAGCCATGTTCTTCACATATTATACAGAATTATCAGAAAGATGTGTTTGTCCTGAAATCATAACTAAAGCAACACATATATCCACATCAATAAAGCTTGACAAAATAATATTCTTTAATAAAAAGATTTGATGATTCATGTATCAATGCCCTCAAAATTTCCTTAGTTTCTTAAAGTCTTCTGATTGTGTGAACTGCACATCAAGTAACTTGTGACCAATCTGACCTCTTGACCAGGCACAATCGTCAATTGTTTCATTTAATACTTTAGCACGAAAGAGCGATTAAAGGGCGAAACATCTTGGTCCGATACTAACAAAGTAATCTAAACTATACAAAAACATAACAGTACTGATTCAGTGGAGATTGTCTGAAACTGCTATAAGAGGTATGCTGCGTTTTGGCGAAACTACAACTGATGCTACAACTGATCACTCATTTAAAGGCAAACATTTCAAAGCTTCTAAACTTGAATGTTAAACTTTCAATGAGATTCGTCGGTATAAATATGTCTTTTATGCCATTTATATTTCCATTTCTTTCAATCATAATCTGCATGTATTTGTATATTTAATATTGTTCAAAAGGCTAAGATCTTGGACTGGATAGGAAAGGAGCTTAAAATGCTATTGGTCTTGTGTAGAATTCTGATAGCCAAAACTCAACCACGCAAGTATTGCTGTCACAATCACTGGTTGGAGACGCAAGTGTTGACATTGCTCTGGAGATGACAGGTTTGAACAAACATATTGATACCGATTCCAGGATTTGTAAGGATTTTCTGCAATTAATTTCTGGAATCTGTACAGATACATGTTTAAAGCAAAGAGTGCGTGAGGAGAAAGGTCAATTGAACCTCACTGAAATTGTAATTGTACCAATCCTTTACATTCTGTTTTAAAAACACAAGATTAATTTTTGAAATGTTTCATTATTTTGAATTCTACAATTCCGAATTTGCCCCACTCATTAAATTAGAGTCACATTATTAAGTTTTAGTTTAAAATGTCATAATAGTTTCTCAGCAGAAGTGAGAAAAGACATATTTTTTAAAAAGCTTATCAACTTGATCCTCAAGTAAAGGTAACCAATTTTGTTAAATTTGATACATTTTTTGCTGAATTCAGAGGACAGTCTTATAAATATTTATTATACCTGACAAAATATTATCTTTTAAGGAAATAAAACGAACCTTTGAACATTCAAATATGTGGAAATTCATTAAAAACGCCACTCTCCATGGTCATTGGGTTACCAATGTAGAAAAGGAGGACCTAGGATTTGAAGAAAGTGAAAATGATTCATATGGAATGCAAAGTTTTTGCCACAGGAACACTGAAGATTAAAACAGAACATTGTTTCCAAATGACTGGAACATACTGTACCTGTGCACATCCAGGCGTATTTAAGCACACCGAATTCTGATGATTTATTAACATGACATGGCTTTACCTGTCTGAAACATACATTGCAGCACCTCTAGAGTTCCTATTCCACAACACAGTTTTGATCTATTGCAATCACTCTGATCTGACATAGTGACAAAGCGACCCAGTTATCTTGCAGTGGGTCATGGCTCAATGTCTCTGTAATTACTCAACAAGGCTTAACTAGAACCTCCTATAATGTTTAACTGTTAGAATACAGTGATGATGATATAATCTCATACCAAGACAAGGGACACCTGCTGACAACCGGACGAACATCTTGAATCAGGCCATTTCACATTTTTAGAATTTTATCTGTTTTCAAACGTCAGTATTGATAGATAGATAGATGCGCCTGAAATGTCATGGAAGACATTGAATTTTGATTTATTGACTATTTTGTTCTTTCATTTCTCAAACCTTTAACTGGCTACATCTGTTGAAAAGTGATATTTGAGATCAATATTCCAAATAAACAAACGGGTAATGTAACAAGAACTTAATGATCCCAGTGCATGCAATGGTTATTAACTTACGTCATGCCTGCCCATGTGTGTAGTTTGAAGCTTGGACGATGTTACATGTCATTAGGCATTAATCATTGTAGTGCGTGCAATATAACTGTCATTATCTTCTCTATGAGGTCAAAATGACATTACTCGTATTGCACTTTGCAAGTACCACTTGAATGACACTTCAGTTCTTGATAATTAAGGGACATTTTAACAGCAACCTAGTTTGTCAGCTTTATGAAGTATGACATCAAATTAAACATAATATCAAGTATTATAGTTATTGAACGGTATTGCGCTTTTATGAAATTACAGCATGATATTGGTATCAGAAGTGAATGGTTGTCTCAATTGCAGATACATAATTCAAATAATTAATTATAGTACGCACTACTGCAACATTTAAAAAAAATTCAGTTAAGTATGGAATTGCATATTTTAGCATTTGAGGATATAATTAGTTGACAATGTAGCACCTATTTTTAATCCAGAGCATCAAATAAATATTTCATTGAAAACAACAGTTTTATACTATTTCACAATACAGCATGATGTTGCAGACACTCAGGTTATCAATCCCCAGGTAGCAACACTACATCACTACCTTGTTCTTAATTTATCATTCAAAGAGATGGTCAAGCGTTCGATGGTCCTTATGGGGATCCCGTTACTAAATATATATCTGACCACTATCCTAACTTATAGAACAAACTTTCTGTCTTCTACCTATTCAGATGTCAGTATGCCCCGACATAGAGTTGTCCAGCTCTAAACCCAATCAGCAGTGAGTGGTTGTGAGCATCCACAGATTAAGCCCGTCTGAATTCCAAGTGATCTATGAGACGTGGAAATATTCAATTAAGTGAAAGAAGCGCGGAGGAAACGAAGACTTCTGACGAGCCATCTTGTAAAGCAGTTGTGCTCATTGATTCCACAGAGTCGCAGTACTGGCTGTGCTGCTATCGTCCAAGTACAATGTATGTAACAGACCTGTATGTATTGTGATTGTTGATCTGCATCCCTTTATTGATTTAGATTCCACATGCTCTTTTCTAAATTGACATTTAAATAGAATTTGTGTCCTGTTCTTTTTAAACTGACGACCTGAGGGAAACGTCAACACAATACTGTGGTGGTATTCTCGACCATTTTAAACTGTCTGTTACACAAACCAATTTCAGATAGCTGTGGGGCATTTGTTTTGTTAAACCTGAGACTAAAGTGATGGGTTTGTGATCGTGTTTAATATCATGAATGTCAAATGTGCATTTGTTAAATTTCACTGAAAGTTTTCATGTTTTGTTTCATATTGATCATTCCTTTGATAAATAAACCAGTACAATGTCTCAGTACTGCCTGTGCTATCGACCAAGTTCTGTGCCAGGACACCTGTTTGGATTGTGATGGTTGGCCTGCACCCTTTATTGATTTAGATTCCACATGCACGTTTTTGAATTGGCCTATGGATCGACTCTGTGTCCAAATCTTTTAAGTTGGCGTCAAAATAACTGTGGTGGTATTCCCAACCATTTGGAACAGTCTGGTACACACCACCAATTATAAGAAGGGCTTGAGATATTGGTTATGTTAAACCTTAGGCTAACCCTTAACTTATGGGTTTAAGATCATGTTTAATAACATGACCATGCAAGGGGTATATTTAATGGCATGAATTCATGGATTATTTTACCTGTATCTAATAGTAATCAGACAATTCAAAATCAATTTTATTACTTTCATAGATTTAACAGTTAAAAGTCGCTTTATACAGAACATAAAGTCCAACAAAATTACTCTGTTCTTTAACTGTGCTGTCAATAGCCCCTGTATCAAGAAATAATAAACACGTTTTAAATGTTGTTGAACCTTTAGAATAAAATGCTAGATTGGGAGTTATCAAATTATGGCCAATGGTTCTGTACAAAGACTTTAAACATAGAAGGAATGGTCTCTTTACTGTCTCGATTTTTTTATACAACATATGTCAATCCGAAGCCTGTATGTATGTGTCAATTGACACACTTAAACGTGTGAAACGAAGTTATATCCCCGCCCACGCATCTCTGTACTGGATTGATAGATAAAATTTATAAAATTTCAAAAATTATCCAAAAATGTACTGTCAATGTTTACAAATATGCAGGACTTACACATTTAAAAATTCTCACATGAAAGGCTATTCAAACGTTTGAATCTTCAAAAAAAATATTTCAGGCATCTTGTATTGTCCTTACAATTTACTAAAAAAATTAAATATGATCCTTTTACTCTATGGATAATAACCCACATTTTTGTATATCTTAACATTAAAATAAACATTCTAGTTTCTTTAAATTATATTTGAAGACATTTAACAGAAATATACCTTTTTCTTTCATTAATGATGAAACCACTGAAGAGAAAGACACATTATCATGGTCATTTACCTTTCAACTCTCAAATAATCCTATAATGACGTATCCAATATCTAGTACAAAGTTCCAGTTTCTCGAATAACCTCGGCAGATTGGTGTAATACAAAACATCGTAATTGAATCGAAATAAAGAATCAATTTAGCATATCAATGTCTCTGAATGACATTTACTACTCCCTTATTTGTGTTCAGGCATTTAGCTGTGAATCGTTCCTCACATTACAGTCCACATTTCACTCAAACTATGAGTCTATTGATAATCCTAAATCAAAAGAAGCTTTTTTTCTCTCACCCAGCGACAAATTAACAGAAATTGATTTCTTCTCATACACCCCCACTCTGGTTTAAAGTCGGTCATCCTTACATTTAAGAAATGTTATAGCTTGAAAGAAAATACACTTCCTTAACAGTTATCGATCTCCTTAAGAAGTGGGCAATAAACATTGATCATGTGACGTCAGCTCACTGTGACGTCAAGCCGTCTTAAAGGAGGTCAATGGAGAGCTATCGATGGAAGGATTAACGATCCGTATAAGAGGCAAGTACTTTTGATGTAATGTGATCAGCGATGTTTGGCATCACCCTGTTCTCCATCTGTCTTTATAATTGAAGCAGAGTTGGTCAGTAATCTGGATAGGTTACTGGTTATTTTGTTGCTTGATTGTTGATCGAGGTGAGCAAGTTCATTGGCGAAATGCTAGATACTGAAATTTAACGAATTTTTGAATTCAAATATGCCAATATTTCAAAAGTTATATTTCATTTTGTATTCATGAAAGAAAGTATCTTTGGTTTAGAAAACAGACAACCTCACATCTATTATTATATTGTGCTTCTTTGTACTAAAAAGCAGCTTCCACAGTGTCAACAACATTGTATTTCTTCTGTTGCATTAAAAGTTGTTATATCTTGAATACATAATCAAATAAATACAATTAAAAGAACAAGTTGTGATCTCTTGTGTAGCGTAAAAGATAAATACGTCTCACATCATGAATATCTGTTAAACGATACAAGAAAAGATAAACAAAGACTTGAGTAAAAACTGGAAAACACTGAATTTTTTTTTTTCGAATTATGTTTCATAAAAAGGATTTTTGTCTTGCTTCAATTAATGTTTTGTTATATGTTATCTTCATACTGTATTGCAAAGATAGAATTTCTGATTTAATTTAATTTGAACCAATGTCTCTTTGTAATTTTTTCTGACACGCCTCATATATCTACCTTTCTCATATATTGCCTAGAAAAGAAAATATGATTAGAATGCATCTTTTATTATCAAAAGATAAAGGAGCCCACTGAAGCTGTTCATCTTCAGAAGCAGCAGTGATCTGGACCTGCTACAATTATATAGAATGTTAGGTCTTGTAGATATTGGTTAGGGGCTGTTAGACAGACTTTGTATTTTGCCTTAAAGTACTCTATTGACAAATGATGAAAATTCCGATTTTCACAAATATATGATTTTATCTAAAACCTCATTCTATCTATGAATATAGGAACAGTGATTCAAGTCTTTAATCAGCAGCTGCAATTTAAAAGAGGGCATTGTAGTAAAAGGTCCTCATACACTTACCCGTTTGATTCAATACATGGAGGATATCTTTTGTTTTGAGCGTGATATCAATTAACTCTCATTGAGTAACGGGGTAGAGCCAGTATTTTGACCTGTTGCGCAGCCAAGAGTGAAATTATAGGCTTTAGCCCGTCACGAGATAAGAGATAAGTGATATCACAATCAAAACAAAAGATATTGTGTTTATCATATGCCTCTGTGGTCGAAATGTGGTGGTTTATGTCTAGAAGGTCTTTCTGCCGACCTCATACCAGTGTTGATCGTAACTTAGCGATGACGTCACGTTGATTGAAGAAGTTACGTCAAACCATTATACACAGAACGTCATTCCCTCTGTGATAATTTTACTCACTTAAATAAGTGATATCCAATAAGTGGCGAGAACACTTTTTTAGAACTGAAAAAAATCAGTCTCTCACCGCTTAGCATATAATAGACGACACTTTAATGCCCGCAAGGACAATCAAAACATTCATTCACACATACCAGCATTTCATTGACCGTCTTATCAATAATAGATCTTCCAATAACTGTCAATGAATGTCAATCACGTCGGAAGCAATATAACCAGAAGATGATATCTGAATGTTTAGTCTCTACTTAAAAACCTTTCGTTTTTGTAATAGTCCACTACACTCCTTGCATGTTAAACTCCTATCCACCATTTGTGATCATTTATCCAAATCAATTCTTTATCCACCCTTAATCCATGTAATCCGATGACTGGACACTAATGACCGATTGCAATGGACAGTTCAGGTGGACGCTTGTCTTGAGTGACCAGACGAGAGTGTTTACCTGACAACCTATTAGATGATGATGCATTGAAATGAAGATGTCAGTCCATTAGCTGCCATGAAAGATTACTATGTCGGCATTAGCTGTAGCTTAAAAAATTGTAAGGTGTGGCATGGCTTGGAGTAATCAGATATTTCCATTGCTAACAGATTAACTCATTTTAGGATTGATTAGTTATCATAAGCTGTTGGTGGGATATACGTGATGAAAACGAACTAATTACATAACTGTGACATTCAGGAACTATACCTTTATGATGAAAATTGTAATTTCATTTCTCAGGAACTAAAGACTTAGATTAAAGCGTCTGGTCATCGTGTGTACAATAATGGTATTGTCTGGCCTTTATTGTTATTTTCAGACGTTTTTAAAGAAACAGAGTATCTGATTATTGGTGACTGGATATCACAGATAAATAGATGGATTTCCTAGGTTGGAGGAAATTAAGACATATAAGAGAAAGCATTTGCCTATATGTGGTAGACGTGATATTGAAAAAATTTGACTATAACTCTGGTTCATTTGAAAATTGTAGTTATTCCAAATGTTGTAACACTGTCATAGTCAATAATACTTTACATCCTCTCTTCTTTCGTTTATTTAAAACCATGAGGTACGGTAACTGTGTCATTGTTTAAAAGGTTATACATAATTTATGTAACGTATTCAAATCTTGAAAGTCCAGAACCAAGTACTTAATGTCAGGCAGTTTCTTCAAAGACTGTGTACATGTATAAAGCAGTTTTACGTGAATCAATATTTCATAAAATATAAGGGATTTATTTTGCCTTTGTTATCATTTTGTTTAGCGTTTTTTATTTTAAGGTTAATCTGACAAAATAGTTGGCATTAAAAGTCAATATTTCCTCATAAGTCAGACATTTGCCTTATATATCTACTCTCAAAAGTAAATATTTCAGTTTCAAAACTTTAAATTTTAACAGTGGTCTACCTAAAGCCGTCTTAAGAAAATCCATACCAATATGTACATGACATTATTATACATTTTGAAAAGGATTTTATGTTTTGCCCTAAGCCAAGTATTCAGTTCGCTCTTTATATAATGACTACGGTCTTTCATTATTTTCCCGAGAGAATAAGGATTACAGAACCTCGCTAACATCTGATCTATACTGCAGTATTTAAAGCCCTAGCTGGTTTGTGTCTGGTATTGATAGAAAGTAATTATAGGACGGTGCTGCTACAATGTCACTCTGCTACTGTCTGGGTCACAGCCTGTGGCCAGGTTGTTACTCTCGTACAGATTACCCTCTATCACTGTAACCTGTACGTCACAATGGACGTCACAAACCAACCAAAGTAGTCTTAAAGAACAATTAGCTGTGGTCAGTCCTGGGACTAAACTCCATGACGTCCAGTAAAACGTTTTATAGATGGACATAGTCATCATTTATCATGAGCACCTGTTTAATTATTTCTTTATTGATTAAGGGCCTTGAGGTAGTAGCTATCAATTGACAATAGGCAAATTCATGATTGCTGTACCCAGTTCGAAATTACATTGACATTTCAAATTAATTTTACTGAATCTTTCTTACCTTTATATAGATTTTGTAATAATGCATATATCAAGAGTCATTGTGATATTAAATCACTCTGAAAATATATTGTTATGATACTGAGAGATACACATTCTACGTTGTTAAAGTACATTCAAACATCAGTAAACAATGCGCATGCTTTTTATAATTTCACCAAAAAAAATTAATAACAATTAATTATTGACTGTCAAAATTATTTATTAGGTTTTATGCACTTTTGTTGAACATTGATGTAAAACCAGAGTTCTGAATAAAAAAAAAGGTCTAGATAATCTAATAAAATGAAATCTTTTAAGGTGGAGCCAGATTTAATAGATACAAGCAAATACTTCTTACTACATATCAAAGCAGTGGTCAACATGTTGACTTAGCTCCCAAAGACGTCCTTATCCAATAAAAAAAAATTTCTGTTCAGAAGGCGTGACTTTGGCTATTGGGTGAATAAGGGATTGTTTTCATAATCGGCAGCAATTGGTTAAAGTGAGTTGTTCAGCTAAACGATTTTATCATTAAGAGAAGGACAATCTATTAGAATCAATTAGCATACACTCAGACATTGATAGTTAAGCTCAATTACCAACAAGTGTGGCTTCCCTTGTCAGTTCGGCCAATCCGAATACTTTGCGGGACTGCCTTGACCTTCCATACTGGTCAGAGGTCATCTCTGTTCCTCTTATGGACAATTATGATAACAGAATGATCATTTTGTCAGAAATAAACTCCCCTCATTTCACATGTTTAGCTTGTCATTCATTATGGAAATGCTTTTGCTGATTTAAGAACTTTTCCTGAAAATATTATAATTGTTGTTGCTTTTTCAAGAAACAATGGATTATAATGTTCCAATCATCGGATCGTTATCTTTCAAATTTATCTGTCCAAGTTGAGAATGTTAAACAATAATCGTTTTACTTAAGATCGAACCAGAATAAAGGTTTGAATATAAACATTTGGGGCAGGCAAAGCAATTTCTTTCTAATAAAATATGAACCAAAATGGTATTCTTCCTTCTTGTCTGGACCAATGATAATGAGAGTTCACTTGATAGTCCAATGCAATGAGAAGCTGCATTCGTACTTGTATGTCGGGTCTTAATGTTTTGGTAAAGGTGTCTTTTATGTTCATCGCAAAGTGACATTGACGAATTGGAAACAAATGAAAGCAGGTCAGTCTGTTGTCAACACAAGAACGTGATAACAAGAGATTTGTTCTCGTGAGAAACGACCTAGTTAAACTTTTTCTTAAATGACTCTTTTCAGGACAATTTTAGAAGATAATAAGATTCATAACTGTTAATTTCTAAAATTGAGATAAATCTATTTTCCTAATGAATTGGATTCAAATGAAATTGAAAACATCAATCAAAATCCAGAAACATTATTTTGCAGACAAATCATTTGATACCTGAGATTTTGGGTTTATTTTTCATTATCTTCGAAATGACTACATAATCTATTTAAAAGACGTAATAGAAGATGCACAATCAATAAGCTCCTGTCTGTCTGTGGCATGTTTCTCCCAAAATGCGACCTGCATGTCACTAACCACATCACATAATCGATAAGAACCTGATACCCACACCATTCCTCCAAATTACAAGAACTGAAGACACGGTCATCTGCCTTAAATAGATCAGGGGTCAATAAATGTGACGCAACAACAAGTCCAGAATAAAATCAGCATACCTTTCCATGTTTCCAATGCCTTCTACTAAGAAAGCGGTTGAAGACAAGAACATTATCCCACCCCATTCCCCGAAATCACATGGCAAAGAAACTAGTCAATAGTTAGACCAGAAATAGAATTCTTTCCATGATTTAAATCCCAGTTCAACTGCCAGAGTTGTTTGTGTGCATCCTCCAACCAGGACAATCTATGTTGTGTGAGTTTCTTATGCGTATTCTATTTATAAGTTTTTTAGTTGTATGTCATAATGCCTCGACCTTTGTAAATATGGCTTTGGGAAATGTGACTGACAACTGTTGCTTGTTAGTGTTATGTAGAATCACAGCACTAGCGACAATCACATGCACATATATTTGGACATACATGAACCCAAGACAACAAATACATTAGACGTAGATTTTAACACAAAACAGATGTTATTCAAATTTTAAAACAGGATTCATTAAATGGGAGGGAAGCTAAAAAATGTTGTACATGAAATGCATGTAAGACAAAAATTAGCAAAGTTAGAAATACTGCACATAGACAAATATTATATAAATTACACAGGATATGTTTCATTGTCGTAGCAAAATAAAAAAAAGTCATTTGCTATGCCTTTTTATAGAAAAAAAGTCATTGATACTAAAAGATATAAAAGATTAGGCATTTGTTAACCCCAATTAACTTTATAACAATTTTAAACCTCTCTATGTAAAAGCCTCATACATTCATTAGATATGTTTACATAGAGGTTGCATTTGACTGGGAAAAAGAAGTGTATAAATTACTAAGTACTTCATTCCAGTACATTGAGGTAATGTTTTAGTTTAGCCTGGTTAAGTGATTATAGAGGCATATAGTGACTTCTGTTCGTGACTTACACTGCAAGATAACTGCGTCGCTTTGTCATGAGTGATGGCAATAGATCAAAACTACGTTGTTGAATAGCAACTTTTCTGTCTTTAGAGGTGATACAAATAACACAAGAACGTCTACTTTATAGATCATTGATTTTCAAGATAGGCTGACATCTACTCTTGTAAGTTTGAAACCTACCTCATATAGTCTGATCATTTTGTGATTTTTCTTCATGTATAATTGAGTGAAATAAAGATAAAGACTATTGTTTCTGCAATGAATGTTCCCGCAATTTAAGATATAAGTTGTCAATTTTTCCTCTTCATCAATCTTAGTTGAGACAGAAGGCATGCAATTATTTCAAATATAAATTTTCTAAATATGTAAAACCTCTGTATGTTATGAAAACAATAATGATGCAACCCATATATCCACATCAATAATGCTTGACAAAATAATATTCTTGCATTAAAGAATCTGAGGATTCATGTATCGATTCCCTCTCTGTTTACCTTAAAGTCTTCTGTTCTTGTGTAAACGTCAAATCAACTCGTGATCAATCTGACCTCTTAACCTGGCACGATCCTCAATTGTTTCAGTTGTTACTTCAGCATAAGGAAGCGATTAAAGGGCGACAAATTTTGGAACAATACTAATCTAAACAAACACAGACCAGTGCTGATTCAGTTGGTATTATCTGATTATCAGAGGTTAGCTGCAGCTTTGAAAAAAAGCTACAACTGAAGATGTGATCTTGTTTTGTAATTAATGTCCAACATTTCAAAGCTTCTTAATTTAAATGTTCATCGCTAGTATTGCTTTCACTGCCACTGCTGGTGTTGACCTTGTTCTAGTAGTGACAGGTTTGAACAAACATTTTGATGCTGATTCATGGATGTGTAAGGATTATCTGTTATTAATTTCTGAAATCTGCACAGATTCATATTCCAATTAAAGAGTGCATGTTGACATTAGATGGCAGAATATGAAGTAGGGAGTAAAGGTCAATTGAACCATACTGATATAGAAATTGTTGCATACATTTTTGTGGTGCATAAGATACACTGCGTTCCTACTCTTGAAATAGATGGACAGAGATGCCTTTAGACAAAATCTCTCTTAATCTGATCTTGTACAGAACCCTCCAGATGATTGTGATGAACTTTGTAACATGTACAACTCAACATTGCTGAAACTCCTTGACAAACACGCACCAGAGAAGGTGAAGCGAAAACCATCACGTGGAGATCCAACATGGATGTTCACTGAAGAAGTCCGTGAAGTGAGGGGCAACAGACGACAGGCAGAGCGTAGGTGGAGAAAAACCCATCTGGAAGTTCACCGCCAACTGTTCAAGTCATCTCGGAACCATGTGACATCAGTAATACAACAGTGCAAACAGAACCACATTAATGACAAAATATCGGAATCATCATCCAACCCAAAAGCTCTCTATAATCTGCTCTTCAAGTTGATGGGAAGGTCAACCACGCATCTCTACCTTCTTCCGATGACAGACAGAAGATAGCACAGTCAGAAAATCCAACTTATCAGAGAAAGCCTAGTACCGACCACCAGAAGTGCAACAGCCAACGACGTCTGTGACACTGAGTATGTGGGTCAACCACTGTCAACCTTTGATATCTTCTCTGAGTCTGAGATCCATACTCTTGTGAAATCTGCCAAACCGACTTCCTGTGCACTTGACCCAATCCCAACTCGTATTGTTATTGACAATCTGGACATACTCATTCCAGTCATCACCAAACTGGTCAACGTTAGAATCAATTCCGGAGTCTTTCCTGAATGTCTCAAAGAGGCATTAGTGAAACCCCTTCTCAAAAAGAGTAATCTAGATCCCGAAATTCACAAGAACTATAGACCTGTTTCCAATTTGACGTTCATTGGCAAACTCATCGAAAAGGCAGTAGCTACTCGGCTCATCTCCCATCTTTGTGCTCATGATCTGTATTCTCCCTACCAGTCAGCCTACCGGCCTCTCCACAGTTCCGAAACAGCTTTGCTTCAAGTTCTGAATACTCCCCGCTCTGGTATTGATGGAGGAAATGTTGCACTTCTACTCCTACTAGACCTTAGTGCAGCATTTGACACCATAGACCACACAAAGTTGTTATGCCGCTTACAAAAAGCTATGGGGATAACAGGAACTGTGCTCTCTTGGATCCAATCCTATCTATCTCATAGATCCCAGACAGTCAACATAGATGACTTCAGATCAGAAGCCACATCACTCAACTACGGGGTACCCCAAGGCTCGGTTCTTGGTTCCATTCTCTTTAACCTATACGTACATCCACTGGAGGTAATTGTCAACAACCACAACTTACCCCATCACTTCTACGCTGATGATTCTCAAATGATGTCAGTTTTCAAACCAAACCCGTCTGAAGCTTCCACTGCTGTCCAGCACATAGCTGACTGTTGTGTTGATGTCAAACCATGGATGACCTGTAACACCCTCAAGCTTAATGAAGAGAAGACAGAATCCATATTAATTGGACCCAAACAGAGGAGAGTAAAAACAGATCTTGATTCTATCCAAATTGGAACAAGTATCATCACTCTGAGTGACAAAGTGAAGAATCTAGGTGTTACACTGGACAGTGATCTCAATATGGAGACTCAAGTCAGCATGGTTTCCAAACAGTGTTATCTTCAGTTGAGATATATCGGTCAGAACAGACGATATCTCACAACAAATGCAGCTCTCAAGCTTGTTCTCTCCTTGGTCATGACACGCCTTGTTACTGCAATTCTTTGCTAGCAGCGAATACAGAATACAGCTGCAAGAATCGTCAGCAGATGTCCAAAGCAGGATCATATAACCCCTGTTCTGCATTCTCTGCACTGGCTGCCTGTAAAGCAGAGAATCATGTACAAGATCCTGTGCATGACCTATCAGTGTACTGTTGCCACAGCCCCACTGTACCTACAGAACCTCATCACGCCATATGTTCCTGCTAAGTCCCTCAGATGACAATCCAAAGGTCTACTTTGTGTCCCTCATACTAAGATGAAAACTTTCGGAGAGAGATCTTTTGCTTTCTGTGCTGCCTCTATGTGGAATGAACTACCCATTGAAATCAAATCCACTTTCAAGGGACTTCTCAAAACACATCTTTTTAAACTGGCCTACTGACTCCAAAGCGCTTCGAGCTTGATGTCATAGAGAAATGCGCTCAACAAATGGACTATTATTATTATTATTATATTATAAGGACACCATTGTTTCCTGAAATCATTTTACAAGACTAGTTGTGCTACTTTTTAAATTGAGACTTTGCTATTTGTAAAATGGTTTATACAGATTTGTTCCTTTCTGAAATAGATTTACCAAAATCACTTTTCACTTACACTCATTCTATTTTCAAAACAAAAGATTATTTTGTGCAACCTTTGTCTGGGTTTTGTTTTCATCGAAAAGAATGAACAATCTGTGATAGTTTGAATTTATTGAAGATGATTGTTAGAGAAAGAGGTCACATGACACTGCCGGCGTACAGAAAGGATCGGACTCCGAAACAGTGATCTCTAAGTGTTTTGAAATGATGTACAAATATTCCTCATGTTCATGAAGAGATAGATATATGATAATAGATTTAGTGACAATTAACTCGCTGCATTATAAAAGAGTTATTTAAGACTGTGAAAATACATCAATTCCGACTTACAATTTTTATACATGATGACCTAACTAGGAAATGAAAAGAACTTTTGAACATTAGAATATACTGAACTTCATTTAAAACACAACTGTATGGGAAATGGGAACCTGGGGTTCAAAAAAGGTTAAAATGATGCATATGGACAGCTAATGTTTGCCACAGGAACACTGAAGGTTAAAACAGAACGTTGTAAAAAAATGAAACATACCATATATACTATACATACAATATAGATATATGATAATAACCTACATGTATATAAGGATCAACTCAGGTTTAAATGTTGCATATATAATGATCTACATGTAACTAGGCAATAAAACAAACCTTTGAACATTAAAATTTACTGAACTTCATTCAAAATGCAACTATAGCTAGTAATTGATGTCCCAAATCTCCTCATGGCCATTGGCTGACAGATGTAGAAATTGAGGACCTAGGGTTAGAAGAAGGTTAAAATTATCCATATGGACTGCGAATTTTGCCACAGGAACACTGAAGATTAAATCAAAACGTTGTAAATTAATGGAACTTGTACTTCATGCATTCATACCTTTTTAAAATCACTGAATTCTGATTATTATTCACCACCCATGAGTCGATCCTATTGCAACTACCAAGAATGCCCAAACAGCAATGACAGCTTACTGGGCTGATCTTTGTAACAGACCTTTGTAAGGACTCTTAAACATTTGTGAATGAGGGATCAACCTCTCCTTTACAGACAGGCAAAGGGTCGTTTATCGTCTCAGAGGTAAAATCTTCTGACATGAATCCAATCGAACATTTGTAGGATGAAGTTCTACATTAGTACTATAAGATCATCTCACAACACTTTCTGAACATGCACCACCAACTTCAAACATATCTGAGAACACATGGTGGACAAAGACAATACTGAATAGTATCCTTCCTGAATTTCTCTTCTTTATGACGTCAACAATGTTGATGTTTGTCAGACATTTCCAGAATAAGTTTCACTGATTTTCAAATTAAAGTTATTTCCTGTTGTTTCAAAAATGTTTATATTTGAAATGACGTTTATATCTCTACTCAATATATATTTAAGTGCTTAAAGTTGTTTCACCTACTAGCCCAAAGACACGACAGAACTGATAAACTATATAAACAAATTTCGTGATCAGTCCCAAAGCACATGTCGCTGAATTTCTTCATTCGATTTTAAAGGTATTTGTTTTTTGTAATCACAAACTTTACAGGATTTGCATTTCATGTTGTTGAAATATCGATAGGTCGAGGTCAGAGTCACTCTGACATAAAAGCATAAATCCTGCCTCATCGCTTTAAATGATTATTTATTGTTTGAAACCGGAACGAATCAATTACCTGTGTGATTTATCCCCAGGTTGTGTGTTGTTAAATGGTTAAACAGAAATAGACGGCGTGAGAGTTAAGCACAAGTGAGTGTAGGATCTAAGGTTACCTGACTTATTGAACCATTCAATGTTCTCTGTTAATCAGGTGTAAACAAGTTGACGTTTTTCGAATGTTATCTGTTTTCAAAGGGTGTTATTTGTAACTCCCTGAATCTGGATGTAACCCTGCGCCTTAGATGATAAAGAAGACATTGAATTTATTTTCGATTTATTGACTATTTTGTTCATTCATTTCTCTAACCTTTAACTGGCTGCATCTGTTGAAAGTGATATTTGAGATCAATATTCCAAATAAAGAAGGGGATAATGTAACAAGAACTAAATGATCCCAGTGCATGCAATGGTTGTTAACTTCATACCTGTCCGTGTGTGTAGTTTGTAGGTTGGACGATGTTACATGTCATTATAGTGCGTGCAACATTACTGTCATTATCTTCTTTTTAAGGTAAAAATGACATTGAACTTTGTAAGAACCTCTTCACTGAAATTGTACGATTCTAGTTTTAGATGATTAAGAAAAAATTTAACAGCAACCTAGATTTGCTAGCTTTGTATGACATCATATGAAACATAACATATAGTGTTATAGTTGTTGGGTTTAGCATTTTAGTATTAGTTGACATTATAGTACTTATTTGTAATCGAGAACATCAAAGAAACATTTGATTGAAACTAGAGATTGATAGCATAGTTTTATCATATTTCACAATGCAGCTCGTCGTTGCAAAGAAAAACAGGTAGCAAAGCTACATCACTACCTTGTTCTCTATTTATCACTCTATGGATCCCCAAACGGAATATTTATCCGACAACTATCCTAACTTGTAGAACAAACTTTCTGTCTTCTACCTATTCAGATGTCAGTATGCCCCGACATAGAGTTGTCCAGCTCTAAACCCAATCAGCAGTGAGTGGTTGTGAGCATCCACAGATTAAGCCCGTCTGAATTCCAAGTGATCTACGAGACGAGGAAATATTCAATTAGTGAAAGAAGTGCGGAGGAAACGAAGACTTTTGACGAGCAATCTTGTAAAGCAGTTGTGCTCATTGATTCTACAGAGTCTCAGTACTACCTGTGCTGATATCGACCAAGTTCTGTACCAGGAGACATGTATGTATTGTGATGGACGTAAAAATAGAATTTGTGTCCTGGTCTTTTGTATCTGACGACCCGTAGGAAACGTCAACACAATTACTGTGGTGGTATTCTCGACCATTGAAACTGTCTGTTACGTCAACCAATGTCAGAGGGGCTATGGGGCATTTAAACCTGAGACTAAGTGATTGGTTTATGATCGTGTTTAATATCACGAATGAAAAATTTTAATTTGATAAAGTTCACTGTAAGATTTCATGTTTTATTTCATATTGATCATTCCTTTGATAAATAAAAGAGTACAATGTCTCAGTACTGCCTGTGATCCTATCGACCAAGTTCTGTACCAGGACACCTGTTTGGGTTGTGAGGGCTGGCCTGCTTAGAGGATATTTGTGTGGAGTGAGGAAGAAAGTTTATATTTTCACGAGTATGTAACTATTCTGCCTCAGGTATTTGTCAAGAAAACACAAATGTTCTATTTATTTTATGATTTAATCGTTGTATTTCTAACAAAATTGAAGTGCAATTTATTGAGTCGGCTCCAAAGTGAGCCCGTCGTCAAAGCAACAATATGACGTCATGAGCGTGTCATTGCGTCAGAGCATTGTTCGATGACGTCAGGTCATTGTTGTTATCAGTCACTAGTGACTGATAACACGTTCCATTGTTATTGTCATAAGTGACTGATAACACAGTTTATTTTCATTGATAGATCTCGGTATTTCATCGCCAATCATATAATAAACTCCTTTATTGATTTAGATTCCATATGCACTTTCTTGAATTGGCCTATGGATCGACTTTGTGTCCAAATCCTTTAAATTGGCGTCATTTGGAACAGTCTTGTACACACCATCAATTATCAGAAAGGCTCTGAGGTATTGGTTTTGTTAAACCTTAGGCTAACCCTAAACTATGGGTTTAAGATCATGTTTAATAACATGACCATGCAAGGGGTTTATTTTATGGCATGAATTCATTGATTATTTTACCTGTATATAATAGTAATCGGACAATTATAATCAATCTTATTACTTTCATAGATTTAACAATTAAAAGTTGCTTTATACGAATCATAAAGTCTAACACAATTACTCTGTTCTTTAACTGTGCTGTCAAATAATATACCAATAGCCCCTGTATCAAGAAATGATAAACATAAAATGTTGTTGAACTTAAGAATGAAATGCTATCAGATTGGGAGTTATCAAATTATGTCCAATGTTTCTGTACAGAAACTTTAAACATAGAAGGAATGGTCTTTTTACTGCCTAAAATATTGTGTACAATATGTTCTTAAAGGGGCAGTAGCACGTTTTTAGGGGGAATATAGGGTGATGTCAGGAAAATGAAAATTAATGGTTCCAATTGAAAGACAGTTTATTTCAACTAAATGGAACAGTAATAATTCAAATATTTAATGTCAAGTTTAGCCATGCGATTCCTTTTTCTTACACAAAATGAATAAAAGGTGTTCACATAAAATGGCCGCCAATGAATTTCATGTGAATCTTCATACTTTGTCCTCTGACTATGGATGATTGGCTTGTGTAATGAGATTTTTGACAATGTCAAAATAATACATTTAGCATTAGCTTGCAAATATCAGTGAAAATTTTGAAATATAAAATTATCAAAAAACGTGCTACTGCCCCTTTAAGCCTCTTAAATTTCACAATAAAGAGTCAGTCAATCCGAAACATGTGTGTAAATGTCAAATTGACACACTTAAACGCCTGATACGAAGTTATATCCCCACCGACGCATCTTCGTACTTTGAAATGACAGATATAAAATTTTATAAGATTCCATGAATTAATAAGAAATGCCTTGCCAATGTTTACAAATATGTGGGACTTAATTCATATCAAAATTCTTACATGAAGGTTTTTTAAACCTTAGAATCTTCCCATATTAATTTTTTTATTTGAGGCATCTGGTCTTGTTCTTACAATTTAATAAACAAAATTAATATGATCATTTTACTCTATGGATGATAACCCACATTTGTTTATATCTTAACATTGAAATAAACATTCTAGTTTCTTTAAATTTTATTTGAAGACATTTAACAGAAATATACCTTTTTCTTTCTTTAATGATGACACCACTGAAGAGAAAGACACATTATCATGGTCATATCATTTACCAACTCTCAAATAATCCTATAATGCTGTATCCAGTATCTAGTACAACGTTCCAGTTTCTCGAATAGCCTCGACAGATTGGTGTAGTAGAAAAGTCGTAATTGAATCGAAATAACGAAATTTAGCACATTAATGTCCCAGAATGACATTTATTACTCCCTTTATTTGTGTTCAGGTATTACGTTGCCAATCATCTATCACATTACAGTCCACATTTAACTCAAACTATGAGTCTCTTGATAATCCTCTATCAAAAGATTCTTATCTCTGACCCAGTGACAAATTAACAGAAATTTATTTCTTCTCAAACACCCCCACTCTGATTCAGAGTACGTCATCCTTACACTTAAGAAATGTTATAGCTTGAAAGAAAATACACTTCCTCAACAATTATCGATCGAGTGGGCAGTAAACATCGATCATGTGACGTCAGCTCACTGTGACGTCAAGCAGTCTTTAAGGAGATCAATGGAGAGCTATCGATGGAGGGATTAACGGGCCGTATAAGAGGCGAGTATTTCCGTATAAGAGGGAAGTATTTCCATCTTTTGATGTAATGTGATCAGCTATGCTTGGCATCACCCTGTTGTCCCATCCGGCCTTATAATGGAAGCAGATTTGGTCACTAATCCGGATTGGTTAATGGTTACTTTTGTTTCTTCATTGTTGATCTAGGCCAGCAATTTTACTGACGAAATATACTGAAATTTTAAATCTTATCGAAAAATTGTTTTCAAATATTCAAATGTTTTAAATCTTATATTTCATTGTATATTTTTTTAAAGCAAATTTATCAAAATAAACTAGTGTCCAAAAGAAACGCTACCGCGTGTTTGCATCGACATAAAATAAAAACAAACCCATATAGAAATATCATTTTGATTTAACTTTTTAGAGTGTCCTTTTCACATATTGTGTATAAAGTTTTATTTTAATCAAGTCAGAATAACCGTTAGGATAAGCCTGTAAAGATGGGTGGGGTCGAATATTTGAAAAATCATTTAACCACTGATCGCGAAATTATGGAGAAATGTCACAATACAAGTTACAAAGTGATGTTAGTAACGGGTAAGTTAATCACTAGAGTCTATACACGCAAGAACACGTCTACGGACTGACGTCGTCAAACGTCTGATGACGTCTGGGGTGATCCGTTGTCATTCGTCGAGGAGGCATTGTTCAAGATCTTGGAGGTTGGCTGGAGGCACAGGGCGACTTCTGACATTCCGATTGTGTTTAACTCATAAATGTTCGATAGGGTTCATATCAGGTATTGCCCAGACGCGACGCTGCCACCGGCGAACTCGCCTGGCCATCAGTCTGTTTGTCCGGTCTCAGTACCGTCCGCGGTAGGGTTGAGTGACCAGATACCATGTTGTCGCAGTCTCTGTTACACGGTCTGTCGACTGAATCTGTGTCCCAGTGCTGTAACCACTGTTGACGCCGCTGTGATGGAGCGGTTCCAAAGGTGTTATAACCGAAGGTCGTGGTCTTGACTGGCAGAGGTCAAGGTTGGTCTGCCGTTTATGGGCTTGTCTGATGTCTGACCAGTTTGACGTAATCACTACAATAATCTGCATCTGTTTTTTGCGCACAACCAAAATGTCTGGCGACGTCGGCGTATGAGTCCTCTTGTCGGACCATTTCAACGGCTCTCTCTGTTTCATTGACTGTCAAACATGGCATTCTTTGGTGTTCATTTTGTTGCTATGACAATAACGTATGGGTCGAGCCGTTTTGTACAATTAATCTGCACGTTCAAAACGAGATACAATCAATAATTTCTTTTTCACAAAGTTCCCGATTTCCCCGGATGTGATGGCATGTTCCCGGTATTTTCGATCGAATACACAGTATGTGGTATACCTGGTATACAAAATCATGTTTCCAAACGAAATGATAACAAAGTAACAAAATTATTTGGAAATAATGTTTGAAGCGTTTCTTTTGGACACTAGTTTAGTTATCTTTGGTTTAGAAAACAGATAACCTGTTGCATTAAAAGCAGTTATATCTTGTATACAAAATCAAATAAATACAATTTAAGGAACATTCTAGTCTCTTTTGTGCTAGTGTAGAAACACAATGGTCAGCTTTCAAACTTGCAATATAATGTAAAAATGTGATGGCTTAAGATTTTTAAGATTAAGATCTCTAGTGTAGAGAAAACATAGGTTCCTATCACATACGTCTTATATCATAAATTTCTTGTAAATGATACAAGAAAAGATAAAACAAGGATTTGAGTAAAAACCAAAACTTCACTGGAATTTCTCTACTTTCTTTAAAATTAAGTTACAACTAAACTTCATTCATTACTTTCACGAGCAGGTAGAATGTAGCCATTTAAATAGACAATCATTCGACCTTTTTAACTACAGACACCAGAGAAAGTCATTTAAACATGTAGTATAAACATTTGTGGCGGTAATTCAATTTTATTTTCGCTAATAAACACCCAACATATTTCATCTGCTCGTCAATACGAATGGCTAAATCAGATGGGACAATCGACGATTCACGAACCATTCAGCACGCAAATACAAGCTCACTGACCAGAACATTCCTCTAACTGATATCATGCAGATATCAGTACATCGTAATGCGCAAAGCATCAACAGTTACAGCAACATTTCCATGGTTCGTCATCATGCCATCAGTAACATCCTTAGCAGCAACAACGACCAGCCTGGTTTGCTTGTACTTCCGTCACACAGCAACAGAGTGATCTCCCTTACACCGTCAACGTTATGTCTAGTCAATCTCGGACCGCCTTCACTCGCTTCGGTTCAGTGCACTCCATTTTCTAGGTTCAAATAAACGGGGGAATCATTAATGTGAACTTCTATGGTTCAGATTCAAAGCGACCTCGTCCCACGGATTATGATGACTGTTAAGTATAAGCTGGACTGAATTTGACGGCAAGCGTGCACGCTGTTGTGCTCTACTCTGACGGACATTGTTACTCATGAATCTTCAGGTTTGAGATTCAATCTGTGTTATGTGTTTCTTGAAGTTGAACTTGAATGTTAACAAAATGTTAATCAGTTATCAGTTATCAGCCATTTCACCTAAAATCTAAGCGCTAAAGTCACAGACTATTTTCCTGCGGCATTACATCCTTTACAGTTACACATTTTGACGTCAAGCTGTTTTCATACGCGCCTTAACACAATTTGAAGGATATTTCGTTGCCATGTCAATAAATTATGGTCATTCATTCGTGTGTAATAAATAAAATACCAAACTCATTCCCTATGGATACTGTATTTACTACAACTCATGGCTTGTGATACGTTTACAAGCCACTCGTTGTAATAAATACAGTATCCATAGGGAACTCGTTTGGTATTCTCTATACAAAGTCCTCAAAAACTGAGCCCTGATGAATATCTGACGATGGGCTGATTCAATATAAGACATTTTAATGCCCGCCAGGATAATCAAAATCTTCAATTCTAAATCTTTACATAATTATTTTTTAACATTCATTCACACATACCAGCATTTCATTGATCGTCTCATCACAAGAATTTGGTTATGACAAATAGGTAATACATCTTCAAATAACTGTCAATAAATGTCAATCACGTCGGAAGTAATATAACTAGAAGATTATATCTGAATGTTTATTCTCTACTTAAGAACCTCTCACTTTTGCAACAGTCCACTACACTCCTTGCGTGTTAAGCTCCCATCCACCATTTCGGATGATTTATCCAAAGCAACTCTTTATCCACCCTTAATCCATGTAATCCGATGACTGGACACTAATGACCGATTGCAATGACCAGTCCAGGTGGACGCTGGTCTTGAATGACCAGAAGAGAGTGTTTACCTGACAACCCATTAGACGATGATGCATTGAATCGAAGACGACAAACAGACAGACAGAAATATTTTATTAAAGTGTCACTCGCCAGTTACAGGTTAAAACATGTATATATTCCGCACAATAAAAAAACTGACAACCAGCCACATAGGGCTTATGAGACACTATCTTTTCACAATAATATACATATGTACAATACATTACAAAACATGATAAAAATGAAAAATAAAATGTGTTATATGAATACCTATTTTTTTTAACATAAAACGCTGGCGCCTTAAAAACATATTTTTGACTAAATTAGCTAAAACATTGGCACTTTCGGCATCACGAGCGCTGTTATTTTCAAAAACTGTAGTTTTATCCATTATATCACAAGTTGGTAAAATATCAAACAGGTTATATGTAAGATCAAAATAAATGTCACAATCAATTAAAAAATGCAATTCATTTTCGACATTATCACAGAAAGGGCATGTGACCAGTGCAATGACCAGTTCAGGTGGACGCTGGTCTTGAATGACCAGAAGAGACTGTTTACCTGAAAACCAATTAGACGATGATGCATTGAATCGAAGACGTCAGTTCAAAAGCTGCCGTAGAAGATTACAATGTCGGCATTATCCATAACTCAAAACATTGTAAGGCGTGGCAGGGCTTACAGTCCAAAGAAATCGCCCTTGTTGAGAGATTAACTCATTTCTGGATTAATTGGTCATCATAAGCTGTCGGTGTCTCATAATCTTGATAATAAAGAAATCATAATTTTGATGTGACATTCAGGAACTATACCTTTATCAAGAACATTGTTCTTCCATTTCTCCGAAACTAAAGACTTGGATTAATGCGTCTGGACATCGTGTTGTGATTATAGTATTGTCTGGCTTCTATTGTTATGTTTAGATGTTATCGGAGAAACGCGGCATCATTTCTATGTATCCGGAATTAAATTCGTCGCCAACTAACTGTTGATTATTGGTGACTTGTTATCTCAGGTGATAACAATGGAAACTCTAGTTTGGGGAAAGGTTATTTTTAGGTAGCATTTTGTATCTTTGTAGTTTTAAGTGATTAGGAAATATGTTGAAAAAGATCTGTGTTATTTGAAAATTGTATGTAACATAAGTTTTGTAACACTGTCTTTTTCTAAGAGTTTCTACTTTACACATGTAACATATGTCGCGGGTTCAGGCCTTGAGTGTGCCGAGTAGACAAAATATAGGACGGAGATCCTCGTTTGGTTAAAAATCTGGTTTATTGCCTGTAAAACATGAAATTACAACATTAGAAATATGTTGAATCAGCCATCGTGTAAGTGCGATGGCTGACGGAAGACAATTGAAAGTCATTCCATCAGGCATGATTACATAAATACAATTGAATATAGGAATAAATAATGCTTATTACATATGATATACATTATTATGATTATAACAATTGTATGGTGATTGTAAACACGATGACGTCACATTTACGTGCGGCATCATATATTATGTCTAAAAATATATACAGTGGGTGTTGATGATAAAACTACATGAAATATATTATGTTATCCTTTCACACACTGTCTTACGTGCTAGTGCTTAAGTTAGTAAGTGATACGCGATTTATGAGATTACTTTAATGCGCGATCGGAAGTTTATGATTACTAACTTAAGATAATTGATTGCTAATGATTATATATAATATATCTAGCACGATGAATAGAGAAAGAATATAGAGAGTTGCTCACCTGTAAAACATGAAATTACAACATTAGAAATATGTTGAATCAGCCATCGTGTAAGTGCGATGGCTGACGGAAGACAATTGAAAGTGATTTCAAATTGTCATACGTCACAGGTGTAGAAGCCCGTGATTTGGCGGATAGCCAAATCAGGTGAAATGTACAACTCACTATATAAGACAGCGGAGTAGCAGCCTTCTGATGGAAAGAAAGATGAATAAAAGGCTGTCGGCGACATCTTCCCCCCCTTTGGAAAATGTTGTCCTCAACATTTAGGACATCAACAATGATGAGAGTCATTGAATGAAGGAAATGAAGCTTCAAAAATTATAATACGATAAATATAAAACCACGGTGCTTGCAAAGACTCTTATGTCTTTGAAATGAAAAATACCAAAACTGGAAAGATTCCTCCAAGAATAAAACCGCAGCGTCTCAATGGTTCTTAAACCGTTGAGAAATAAACAGGCAAACCAAACTGAGCAAAATGAACCACAAAAAATGCAAACTTATGTACAAGAAATGATTCACACAAAAACTTCCTCCACCTCTGTGTCTTCTCTGATGGTTGATCCGAAGTTTATGATCCACTGGTCATCCCTCATCCAGGCTGGACGATTCCTCAACCGGGTAGGCCTCCCCGGCGGTGGAGTATCCATGTGAACAGGCGATGCTTGAGGACCATCTTCAATGACAGGAGTAGCTGCAGCATTCTCTGTCTGCGCAGGTACAGTAGAGTTCGACGTTGAGGCCGGACTTAAGGTGCTGTCAGGGGAGATAACTACTTCTGGACTGTTCACTGGCACTTCAGGTGATACTACTGTGGCACTTTCAGAACTTCCAGATAATCCAGGAGATGGCTGTATTGACGTCGAGGAGCTGGTAAAGGCAGGTTGATCTGTCAAGGTGTGACGTTGATCAGAGATTGGAGACTCTGATCCAGTATCAGTTCTGTTTACTTGACTCCTGCGTCTTGGCAGCAGTAATATCTCTTCTTCACTGTCGTCTTCGGATTTCTCTGCAGCTTGATATTCCTTCATGCGAAGGGAGACAGACTTCTTGCTGCGTTTGTAGTCACATTGACGTGGTGTAGGCGGAACTGGCTGTAGAGGAACAGATTGGAGTGGTAGGAGCATGTTGCGATGCAGAGTTTTCACTTGTCCTTGGCCACTTTCTTGCTTCACAGTGTAGACGGGGATATCTTCATTGGGCTGTCTCAAGATGATATATATTTCCTTTCCCCACTTGTTAGCAAGTTTGTTTCTCCCTGTGAGTCCAACCAGGCGCACTAACACTCTGTCGTTGGGTTGTAGAAGTGATTCTCTCACTTTCTTGTCGTAATTCTGTTTGTGGCGGTGTCCAGCTTTCTTGGATTCCTTAGAGGCAATATCATAGGCAAACTGTAACCTCTTCCTCAGGTTGTGGGCATACTCAGTGTGCGTAGTTTGTCCTTCTCCAAGGTTAATTCCAAGAAAAGCATCCACTGGGAGTCGAGGGTGCCTTCCGAACATGAGGAAAAATGGTGTGTATCCTGTGCTCTCGTGTCTGGTAGCGTTGTACGAGTGTACCAAGGACGGAACATAGGTCTTCCAATCAGTTTTCTTTTCCTCATCGAGAGTACCCAACATATTCATCAAGGTTTGATTGAACCGCTCTGTCATACCATTTCCTTGTGGATGATAAGGTGTGGTCCGTGTTTTCCTTATTCCAGTGAGCTGACAGAGTTCCTTGATTATGTTACCCTCAAAGTTTCTCCCTTGGTCGCTGTGAAGTTTGGCTGGGAAACCGTAGTGGACGAGGAAGTTGTCAAATAAGACTCGTGCAGTTGTTTTGGCAGATTGGTTGCGAGTTGGGATGGCTGTGGCATAACGTGTGAAATGGTCTGTTATGACAAGGATGTTCTCATAGCCTCCTTTTGATTCTTCCAACTTCAGGTAGTCCAAGCACACAAGTTCCATGGGCTGTGAAGACATGATGCTGACTAGAGGTGCAGCTTTTACTGTAGTCTTGGACTTGCGTCTGATGCAGTTTCCACAGTTCTTCACATATTGTTCCACTTCATCGGACATTCCAGGCCAGTAGAACCTTGACTTGACGAGGTGTATGGTCCTATCACGTCCTTGATGTCCAGAATCATCATGAAGGGATTTCAGTATGTCCGGTTTTCTGTTAGAAGGTAAGACAAGTTGCTGTTGAGGTTCATCTGTGCCTTTGACTTGTCTATACAAGATTCCATCCCGGAGTGACAACTTGTCCCAGTCTTGGATCAGTTTCCTGACAGTAGCATTCTCGAGTGATCGTTGGCGTGCTGTAGGTCTGTGTCCTTGCTTTACAAGATGGATGACACGCTGAATATTCTTGTCACTGAGTTGCTCCTTTTTCCAGGACAATGATGTGGGAGTCAATGAAATGACGTCATCAGGACATACAGCTTCTTCATTGAAGGAGAGACTTTCAGCTGCTATGCAAGGAGTGTGGTGAACTTGGCAGATGGCCTTGATAGAAGTTGGCTCTACATGTGTTTCTTGACTGTGTGAGTAGTCTGGCCTTCTTGACAATCCATCGGCATCCATGTTGGTGTTTCCAGCTCGGTAGGTGATGATGAAGTTGTAGGTTGACAGAGCAGCTAGCCATCTGTGACCAGTAGCGTCAAGCTTGGCAGATGTCAAGACATAGGTTAGTGGATTGTTGTCTGTCTTTACCTCAAACTTGTTACCGTAGAGATACTCATGGAACTTGTCTGTAACTGCCCATTTCAGTGCCAAAAATTCCAGTTTGTGAGCAGGGTAGTTCTTCTCACTTTTCCTTAGACCACGGCTTGCATATGCTATGACTCGCATCTTCCCATCTTGCTTCTGATATAGCACTGCACCGAGTCCATCTGTACTGGCGTCTGTGTGGACCTCAAAAGGAAGTGAGTAGTCGGCGTAGGCTAGGATGGGAGGTGACGTGAGGTGCCTGACTAAGGTGTCAAATGATTCCTGATGTTCATCGTTCCATTTCCAGTTTGGATCAGGTTTGGAATTCCTTCTCTTTTTCTTGGGTTGTCCAGTCAGGAGATCATTCAGTGGACGAGCAATCTTGGAGAAGTCCTTGACGAAACGGCGATAGTATCCAGTGAAGCCTAGGAATCTTCTGACTTCATGGACGTTTGTTGGAGTTGGCCAGGTCTTCAGTGCTGAGACTTTCTCTGGGTCCGTTTCTATGCCGTTGCACGAGACTACATGTCCTAGATATGTCACTCGGTCCATGAACAGTTCACATTTGGATGGCTTGAGCTTAAGTCCATTGTTCTTGAGACGTTGAAATACTGATTCCAAGCGTTCCAAATGTTCCTCAAACGTTTTGGAGAAGATGATGACGTCATCGAGGTATATGAGACATTCCTTCAGGTTTAGGTCTCCCATGCAATTCTCCATCAAACGTTGAAACGTAGCTGGGGCGTTGGTTAGGCCGAAGGGCATCCTGTTACACTCATAGAAACCAAGTGGGCCGGCAGAAAAAGCTGTTTTCTTCTTGTCGTCTTCTTTCATGTCCACTTGCCAGTATCCAGAGCGTAAGTCCAGCTTTGAAAATAGAGATGCTCCTGAGAGGCAATCCAGTGTTTCGTCGATACGAGGAATGGAATAGGCATCTTTAATAGTCCGCTGATTAATACGGCGAAAATCCAAGCATAGTCTCAGAGAGTTGTCCTTCTTCCTTACAAGTACTATGTTGGATGAGAAAGGGCTATGTGACTCCCTTATGGCTCCACAGGCTAACATTTCATGAAGATGCTCCCTCACTTCTTCAAACATTCCAGGTGGTATGCGTCGATGAGGCTCCTTAAATGGTGTGTCATCAGTGAGGTTGATCTCATGTTGAACTGTTGTTGAATGTCCTAAGTCCATGAGGTCCTTTGACATGATACAATCCCACTTCTGAAGCATAGTCATGGCCTTGTCCTTCTGTGCATCAGTTAGGCAAGTGTTAGCGAGGTCGATGCTTACTGTTGGAGCTGGAGTCTGTGCTGTAACTGTCTGAGGCTTAGTTGGTAAGGCATCAATGGGTACCTGGCTGAGTACACGCACCTGGTGTAACTTGCAGAGTCTTGTCTTGGCTGGTATGGTAATGGTTCTTGCAGAGAGGTTGCAGATTCTAACAGGAATCCTTGAAGAGTTGCCATGTCTTCCAACATCTACAAGTCTTGGGCATACCGAGAGTCCTGTCTGTAGATCAGAGTCCAAGTCGAAGTGCTCAGTAACAGCTGTTGTCCTTCCAGGTTCATGTCGTACAAGTCCATAGACAGTCATCATCTGTTTCGGCTTGATCTGAATAGGGGACTTGTTAGTGGATTTTACTTGGCCGATGATTCCATTAGAGGCTTGGGATCGGAGAGCTGTAACCCATGATGAAGGAATGTTACTGTCAACAGGTTCTAAGTGAGCTTCTACCTGATCTATAAGGTTGGTGCCGATTACCAAAGGGACTCTTCTGTTGTACTCTGTGTCGCCAGTTACAAGTAGTGGGATAGTGAAGTTCTTGTTGATAAAAGGGATGTAGATGATGGCTTCGATGTACCCAGAGTAGGGAAGGATGTTATCACCTGCTGCCATTACTTCCACTTCAAAGTCTGTGAGGTCCTTCAAAGGGAGATGACTAAGACTTGTCTTGTGATATCCTTCTGAAACTGTGGAAACCATGGATCCAGGATCTATCAACGCTTCACAATCCAACTCCTCTATGCTGATAGATGCCTCATTTGCCTTGCCTATCATCCTTTGGTGTAAGTCACTTGAGGGGCTGGTTAAGTCTTCAGCCTCTACATGCCCCGCTGTAGTAGGCTGAATCAGTTTAAAGCCTCATTTCCTCTTCCTCTACCAGTGCCTCTTCCTCTTCTACCTCTGCCTCGAGACCGTTGTGGTTGTATAGGGACTTGGGTAGGCGGATTATCTTTCTGAGATTCCAACGCTGTTAACCGATCAAGTATTTGTTGCAGAATCTTGTTATCAGGCGATGGTTTCTTCTGAGCTGTCTCCAACTTCTCCAGACGCTTGGTGATAGAAGTGAGTTGCTCCGAGATATCCGAGTGAGAGGATGAAGCAGTAGATCCTTCCGGTGACTGAGTGAATCCAAGAGTCTGTGGCTGATGGTTGCTACGTGGTGGCCGAGATCTGAGTGATTGTGAACTAGAGAGCTCCTGTTCTATAAGCCTGACTGTCTGTAGCAAGGTGTTAAAGTCCATCGTTGAATAGAAGGCATGACGAGTAGCGTCCTTCAAGTGTGGATTCCTCAGTCCTGTCCAGAATCTATTCCGCAGCATGGCATTCCTTCCTTGTGTATCCATGTATGCTCCTCTGTCCAGTGCACGAAGAAGCAAGTCCTCCAATCTAATTGCCCATGATGCCACTGATTCCCTTTCCTGTTGTGAGGATTGGTGAAACTCCTGAAGTAGGGATTCCGCTGTGACTATAGTGCCATAGGGTCCTTCCAAACGTTGCAGGATGTCTGTGATGGTGGCATACTCTCCAAGGGAAACAAGTAGACGAGCAGCGTCTCCTCTGAGTGACTTCCGGACTGCTTGAGTCAGTGTTGTAGTGGACAGAGTCTCATCCTTCATTAGGCATCTGATTTCAAATTTCCAATTCTCAAACGTAGTCTCTCCCTTCGGTACTGGATCTTCACCGGAAAACAATGAGATGCGTGGCGGTTGTTGGTATATAGGCCATGGTGAAGGAGGGTAGAGCTGAGTTGGAGTGGGGAAAGTGCCTGGTGTATGGATATAAGAAGGATAGCTGGGAGTGCGAGGGGTAAATGAGACAGAAGGTTTGGGGTATACGTGCGGTGTAGAAGTGTATGAGGGTTGTATGTTGTATTTCCCTGTCTTTTGTAGGTACGACAACATCCTGGCTTCATCCTCTTCTGATAACACTTCCGACCTGACATCCCAATCTTCAGTTCCATGTGCCATGATTATATAGTACTGTGATATATGTACAGTGGTTGAATGCAATGATAATAAATTAATGTAAATGGTAATTGTTAATGTGTTCCTTGGCAAAAGTTTATAATTTCAATCTGAAAAGGAATACATGGTTTGGTACGTTGAGTATCGATCAATGACAAAATGTCAAACTGATAAATCACTCACAATACCAATATGACAATATTGTTAAGAGAAAAGCATGTTATTGCTGTGTACTTTGTATGGTAATGCCAGTGTGTTTGCATAAATGCAAACTAAGTTGTTATATTTGTATGCACTGCTGCATGCGATGTGTTTTAAACAAAGAAAGTATGTTAAATATTGTTAATATGCATACAGATCTTAATCTGAAAGTGCATATATACAATACAATAATATTTTACACAAAGTTGATATGCAGTATACAATACAAATATGTAATGTACAAGAGGTAATACGGTAGAGTACCAAAGTGAGTATAATAATTTAAACACCCGAGGACACAAAATGGAAAAACTCCGAAGTGTAAACCGTAATTGAACCTAATATAAAGATACAAAGAGCACCAATAGTAAAAGAATTACCGTTGAAGCAATGCAAACATTACCAATTAAATCAAAACAACTTAAGATGAATGAAAACAAAGGGAGGTAATCGCCAAAAGAAAGGACGAGGACAGACTTATAGGATAGAGAGATGAATGAATGAAGACCCTAAACTACAAGTTTATGATTACATGGATAATGGGTTTACAAACGCGAACGCGATGAAAAACGCGGTATCAAACGCGAGTGCAATGTAACAGCGTTAGTGCAGGTGTATGTGACCGACGCGCTCACACAATCATAATGTAAACAAATTAAATATTGCACAAAATAATTATATGAAACACCAAAGAATCAACACCTCACAATTGTCTATAGTTCGCCGTTTCTACAGACGATTAACTTAAGAATAAATAATAAACTAAACTAACTTAGCAACATTTAAACTAAGATAAAGTTTTCTAAATAAACTAAACTCAAGTTGCTACGCAGTAGCAAAAGCTATGCATAAAATGCAATGTGTGGCATTATGAACACATAAATGTATATTATTGCACAAATATTATCACAGCATAAGTATATACATAAATGCAAAGACAAAATATGTCATAAGATTTCAATGTATAAATGCTTTGTAAAAGTCCAATGTATATGATATTTAAATATATATGAATGTCTCTGATGATAAAAGTCAAAATATTTCAATCACTGAAAATTCATATACATGTAGTTCATCAGTAATCACATGATATTCACCGTTGATGTGCACAGTTGATATGATCTATGCGTGATCATATAAGGTTTATAGTTCATCATAGTCAGCACAAAGTAATCACAGTTCATATGATATATGCTTTATCATATTAATTCACAGTTCTATATGATATATGATTTATCACAGATGTGCATATATAAATGAATTAATAGTAATCATTGATGAAAAGTTATCACAGATGATATATCACAGATGGTCAGTTCATATATTTCTTTCCATATCACAGATTTATCACATGGAAAATATCACAGTACATGGCATGGCATGATGGCAGTTAAAAACCTGTTTCATGTGTCGCTCCGTTAAAAGCGATGGGAGGAGTTTGTTGTTGTACCTCAGTTGGTTGAACAGATATGTTGACGAGTACAAGGGCGATGTTAACGATGTTGTCGATGACGATGATGGATGTCATGATGAGGGTGACGTTGTGATGCCGCTGGTACTGTCGTTGACGAGGTGGCTTGACTCCGTCCCTGTTCGGGCGCCAATTTGTCGCGGGTTCAGGCCTTGAGTGTGCCGAGTAGACAAAATATAGGACGGAGATCCTCGTTTGGTTAAAAATCTGGTTTATTGCCTGTAAAACATGAAATTACAACATTAGAAATATGTTGAATCAGCCATCGTGTAAGTGCGATGGCTGACGGAAGACAATTGAAAGTCATTCCATCAGGCATGATTACATAAATACAATTGAATATAGGAATAAATAATGCTTATTACATATGATATACATTATTATGATTATAACAATTGTATGGTGATTGTAAACACGATGACGTCACATTTACGTGCGGCATCATATATTATGTCTAAAAATATATACAGTGGGTGTTGATGATAAAACTACATGAAATATATTATGTTATCCTTTCACACACTGTCTTACGTGCTAGTGCTTAAGTTAGTAAGTGATACGCGATTTATGAGATTACTTTAATGCGCGATCGGAAGTTTATGATTACTAACTTAAGATAATTGATTGCTAATGATTATATATAATATATCTAGCACGATGAATAGAGAAAGAATATAGAGAGTTGCTCACCTGTAAAACATGAAATTACAACATTAGAAATATGTTGAATCAGCCATCGTGTAAGTGCGATGGCTGACGGAAGACAATTGAAAGTGATTTCAAATTGTCATACGTCACAGGTGTAGAAGCCCGTGATTTGGCGGATAGCCAAATCAGGTGAAATGTACAACTCACTATATAAGACAGCGGAGTAGCAGCCTTCTGATGGAAAGAAAGATGAATAAAAGGCTGTCGGCGACACATATCAAATCTTGAAAGCCTTGTGACAAATACTTAAGGTCAGGAGATTTCTTCAAAGACTGTGTTTAAAGCAGTTTTAAGGGAATCATTATTTCATACACTACCAGGAATTAATTTTGCCTTTGTTATCATTATCAAAGCAGATTGAATAATTAGACGTTAAACCAAGATTGCTTTAGTGGAAAGGTTAATGATTATGAATTAAAAGATAGAGACTAAATGGAAATAAGTGATATGAACTCAGTTGTAGCTATTTTAAGAGATTTGGTACCCTGATAGAGAATTATAATAATAATAATAATAAGTGCACTTATTTTGCGCTATAGTCCATCTGCATGGCAGTTGCTCATAGCGCTACAAATATTGAGCATAGACGTGTCGGAAGAGGAAAGTTTTGAGATTTGTCTTGAAAGACTCAACTGAGGGAGAGTTCTTGATTTCTTGGGGCAGAGTGTTCCAAAAGGTTGAGGCACAGTAGCTGAATGATCTGTGACCAAACGATTTGAGGCTCACATGTGGAACGTTGAACAGTTGTCTGTCCATTGATCTGAGGTGTCGTGTTGGAATATGCTTACATAACTGGTCACGAAGGTAAGATGGGGCAGTTCCATAAAAACAGTTGTAGGCCATGCAAAGCAACTTGAACTGAATTCTAGCATGAATTGGCAACCAGTGTAAGGACATGAGTATTGGTGTGATATGCACACGTGCCTTGCATTGGTGAATCAGTCTTGCCGCTGAGTTCTGGACACGTTGGAGTTTATTGAGGAGGTCGACCCTGATGTTGACGAGAAGACTGTTGCTGTAGTCCATCCTGGATAGCACAAGCGCTCGAACAAGATGATGAGTGGCTTCTCTGGTGAGCAGATGCCTGATGTTGGAGATGTTTCTGAGATGCAGATAGCAGGTTCTGCATATCTCGTTGACTTGTCGTTCCATGCTAAGCCTCTGATCCAAATAAACACCAAGGTTCTTCACAGCAGAGCTGTATGTAACTGACACGTCACCAATCGTGATGGATGTTGTCGAAACAATCTCGCACTTCTTCTGGCTACCGCATAGCATAGCCTCAGTCTTTGAATCATTGAGTTTTAGTTTGTTTGTCACCATCCAGGACTTAACTGAAGTTAAGCAGCACTCCAACTCTTCCACTTGGGGAGAGGCATCACTTGGATTTAGGATTTTCAGCAGCTGATTATCGTCTGCATATCCAAAGCGGCCTGTGTTGTATTCTGCAACAACGTCCGCAAGACTGGTAGTGTACAGGGTGAAAAGCAGAGGACCCAGCACGGATCCTTGCGGCACTCCAAACTCCAGTATACATTCAATTGATGCATCATCTTCTATGATGACGCACTGTTGTCTGTCACTCAGATATGAATGGAACCATTGTAGCGCATGGCCAGTCAGACCAAACCTGCGCTGAAGGACTAACAGCAGCCTTTGATGGTCAATCGTATCAAAGGCTGCTGACAAGTCAAGGAGTACCAAAAGGCTTACATTTTCTGAGTCAGCAGCACGGAGAAGCGAATCTGTTACACCTAGCAGGGTAGTCTCATTACTGTGTCTGGTCCTGTACGCAGACTGGAACTTATCGTACAGATCCCACCTGTCCAGATGAGAAGTTAACCTTCCCTTTACCGCCTTCTCCAACACTTTTGATAAGAACGGTAAATTCGAAATAGGTCGGTAATTCTTCAGCATGTCTTGATCTAAGGAGGATTTCTTCAGCAGAGGTCGTACTAAAGCTTTCTTGAAACTCGTTGGCACAGTTCCCAATTGAAGGCTTAGGTTTACGATACTCGTGATGACAGGCAAAAGAACATCTATAAGGTCAAGAACCAGCTTTGTAGGAATGGGATCTAGTGGACAGTAAGTAGGCTTGGATTGTTTGACAATGTCTATTACTTCAGCATTGGAAAAAGTATCAAATTTCTCAATCTTGGATTCATCAAGAAGCGATGAGTCCGCCACAGAGCTTGATTCCGGAACAGACTGAGAGTCTAGTTCTCTCCTTAGGTCCTGTATCTTGGTAAGGAAGTAGGTGTTAAAGTCTGATACAAGATCAGCCGACGTCTTGGAAGTTGGGAGGGAAGTTTCAGCTACCTTGCCTAGAAGAGAGAACATAAATCTATACAGACTGGCAGGGGAGTTAGCCTCTTTGATTTTCTGCAAACAGTGTTGAGACTTTGCCTTGCGTAGCATCACGCTGACAGCGTTTCTGGCTTCTTTGAATAGCTGTCTGTCTATTTCTAGATTTGATTTCCTCCATCGCCTCTCAGCCTTACGTCGGCAGGTTTGAGCTGAAGCCACTTCCTCATTGAACCACGGTGCTGATGTTCTTGCAGGAATAACCTTCACCTTGGCTGGAGCATGTATGTCTAAAAGGTTACTGAGAGTGGAGTGGTAACTGTCACACAAACTATCCAGATTGTCGGGTGGGTTACATAGGAGGTCGGAGTTCACAAGGTCTGCTTTGAATTGTGAAATATCGATTTTCTTGATATTACGACAAATAACCCTTCTCGTTTGTCTAGCTGGTTTAGACAGTGACAGGGTGATGCTGACAACGTGGTGATCGGATGCAAGTGTCTCCTGGACACTAACACTTGATACTATAGTACAAGATTTTCTTGTCATGACCCAATCAATTATATGACCAGATCGATGGGAAGGACTGGTCACGTGTTGTACAAGGTCATGAATTTCCAGTAATTTAAGTAATTTCTGGACATCGGCCTTGTCTTGTCTATCAAAATGAATGTTGAAATCCCCCAGTAAAACTAAGTTACTTTGCTTAAGAGTTTCAAGAAATGTAGCAAATTCTTCAAGAAACTCAGAGTATGATGCTCGGTTCTTTTTGGAGGGAGGAGGTCTATATATGCAAACAAATTTTGTATTGCAATTCTTCGAATTGACAGATACATCTAACCGTTCAAAGGACCTCAGTTCTGTATCCAAGGGCAGGACATGTACATCTATTCCAGATTTATGAATAACAGCAACGCCTCCTCCGACACGTTTACGTCGAGGTACATGTTTGCATTTGTATCCATCTGGTGTCATCTCAGAAACTTTGGCTTCGTCTCCTGACTCTTTAAGCCAAGTTTCTGTCAAAAATAACATATCTATATTTTCGCATAAGATCTTATCAGCTATATCCAAAGTTTTGTTTCTACACGACTGTGCATTCCACAACACAACATTCAAGGAATCAGATGTCACAGAGGGAAGGACTTGGATAAGATTGCTGTGGTTAACACCAGTCTGTGATATCTGTATATCACCCGGTGTCAGTTCATGATCATTGAAAGTGCTGGTATTCCCAGTGACCACTGAAATACAGCGTTGTTTATTTCTTCCACCTCTTGTGCCTCTAGGAGTCGGCTTTGACACTGATAGCCCAAGTTTACGTACAGTTTTGAAAACACATGGTGTTAGGAGGGGGGAGTTGCCTTTCAGTGTGAGAAGAAAGTCCCTTGTATATATCCAGCTTGGGTAATTAACCGACTGCTGCACAGGTCCATTGTTTTGACTCATGACCCAAGCCTTGTGAAAATTGTTGTTTACAGCAAACATCAATATGAATACTTGCAAATAAGTCATAATCCACAAACATTCAAGTCACAGAAATCACCCAGAAATGTTCCATGTGCACTCTCCCGTAGGTAGTTCAAAAATTGTGAAGATAGGAACTTTTAAAGCAGAGATATTTCAACAAATACTGAGAGCTCATTTCACAGCATGCTGCCTTCGGCGCAGTGATTCATTTTTCGATGAATGGTGATTTTTAGTTTGAGTAACATCATCTCCAATTTTTATGTTATGTTACATAGTTTAGTGGTCTATTTACAGGTTAATTATTTTCATCACGTTGGTTTGTGTGAAAAAGATCATTTAGTCATATGTCATATTTCATTCTTGGTTTTTATATATTATCATATGACATGTCTTCATATTGCCTGATGTAGGGGCGATGATTATATCTGCTTAATCCCTTTTTATGTTTGAGTTATGACTTAGTTTCAATATATAGCATTACTATTTCTTCGTCTAATGACAGGTAAAATGCTGAGATTGCCGGCAGTAAAGTTAAATCTATTACTTTTCAAAATAACAGTAAACTGCAACAATTGATTGTTTGCTGTCATTTTACAATTACATTACGTTAACATTAACACTTTAGGGAGTTAATAATAATTTTTTTTATCAAGTCTATATATTTTCACTCTTTCTCTGCGATCATGCAGCAATTGGATAGTCTAACTGCAGATTGGGAAAGCTTTTTTTTAATTTTGACGTTTATCTGACTGAATAGTTCACATAATTAGTCAAGATAAACTCATTACTTGTACACTTGCCTTTATAATTCTCCTCTCAAGAGTTTTTGTTTCAGTTTTATCTTTAAATATTAACCCTGGTCTACCTCCTAAGAATCTATACCAATATATGCTTGGCACCTTTTTGAAAATGATTTTATGATTTCCCCAAGAGCCAAGTTTTAAGTTTGCTCTTTACATATTGACCACAGCCTCTTCTTTTTTTTCCCCAGAGATTAAGGGTCACAGAATCTTGCTTACATCTGGTCTCTGCTGCAGTATTTACAATCGTAGTTGGGTTGTGTCTGGTATTGATAGAGGGTAATTATGGGACAGTGCTGCTACAATGTCACTCTGCTACTTTCTGGGTCACAGGCTGTGGGCAGGTTGTTACTCTCTTATAAACTGAACGCCAAAAGAAAAGTTACACCTCTTTGAATTTGAATATCATATAATGTTACGTGTTCAGAGGAATTTGCTTTGACTACTTTCTTGATCACAATACCAATATATGCAAGACACCTCTCTACATTTTGAAATGATTTTATGTTTTCCTCGAAAGCCAAGATTCAGTTCACTCTTCACATATTGACCAAGGTCTTTCATGATTTTCCTGAGAGAATCAGGGTAACAGAATCTCGCTTACATCTGATCTTCACTGCAGTATTTACAGCCCTAGCTGGTTTGTGTCTGGTATTGATAGAGAGTAATTATAGGACGGTGCTGCTACAATATCACTCTGCTACTGTCTGGGTCACAGGCTGTGGGCAGGTTGTTACTCTCTTAAAGCTCATCCTCGACAACTAGACTGTGTGCTTGTCTTCTATCAAAGAAGTAACATTAATGTTTCATCCATAAAGATAAATATTTAAGTTCAATGACAACTTTATTGTCTAAATTTTTCTTTTCTACATATGAATTGAGTGTCTGATTTACTACACTACAGTAACATGATGTCTGATATACAACAATTGTGAAGATACCCTTATTTTGGACTTGAATAAATATGGTTTTTCATAATTTTTTGTTTGAATTTCGAAGGTTTTTTTTATGAAACATCAGGGTTTATTTGTAAATGCAAGGTTATTTTTATACTTCTTAATCCTCTTACATTCCAGTATTAAAAATGTTCATCATCGTCATTTCATGATGCAAGTTTCTTAATGAATTATGAAAAAACACTTAATAAAATTATGGTAATATTAAGATAAAATATAAACAAATACATAAATGATAATGCCAACTTTATATGATCAGCTTTTATGATATTGATGGAAAAACCGTTTATTTACCTTATTACTTAAATTTTACAAAGCATGTAATGGAAAGTATTAAGCCGTTGATTGTACGGCACACACTTACTGATGATAAAAAATCAAAAGTCAAATATTTCATCAAAACCCTTTATTCACAGAATAGTGAATTTTCAGTATAGATCATCATACTTTTGAAATACGACTGAAAACGGTATGAGGATATATCCCGAAACGTAGCGATTCTGTGAATAAAGAAGTTGGATATCTTAAAATCTTGTTCTATATTACCTTACAATTTATAGAATGCCACTCAAACAATTCAAAAAGGCAACTATCATGGTCTGCCTCTGATCACTGTAACCTGCCATAAACGAACGTAACAAACCAACCAAAATAGTCTTTAACAATTTAGCTGTGGTTAGTCCAGTATAAAGTTGGAAATAGTTATCATTTGTCATTCACTCCTATTTAATTATTTCTTCATTGATTAAGAGCGTTGGGGTAGTAACTACCAATTGACAATATTTAATTGCATGATTGTTGTATCAGGTTTGAAACTACATTGACTTGCATTTCAATTTAATTTTATTTAATCTTTCCTGGCTTTATAAAGTCATAAAGTTTTGTAATTATGTATATATCAAGAGTCACTGTGATGTTATATCACTCTGAAAATATATTGTTTTGATACTGAGAGATACACATTGTTATGGTACATTCTAACAACTATAGACAATTCGCATACCCTTTAAACATATCAATTATTATTTTCCATTATTGTTTTTCTCAATAACAGTTAGCTACAATGTATTCATTATCGAATTATTTATTAGTTTTCATGTAATTTTGTTGAACATTTATGTCAAACCAGAGTTCAAAAAAAGATCTAGAAAATGATAATTGAAAGGTAATAAAATTAAATCATTTAAATATTATAGTTTTTGCTTAAGGTTAAGCAAGATTTAATAGATACAAGAAAATAATTCTTACAACATATCATAGCAGTGGTCAACAACTTTACTCACAAAGACGTTCTTATCCAATAGAGTGGGTTTTTGTATTATTCAGAAGGCGTGACTATGGCTATTTGGGGAATAAGTAAGCGTTTTTATAATCGGCAGCAATTGGTCAAAGTGAATTGTTTCGCTTAACGATTTTATCATGAAGACAAGGACAATCTTGTAGAATGAATTAGCATACACTCAGACGTTGAAGATTAAGCTCAATTACCCACAAGTTTGTTGTCCCTTGTCAGTTCAGCAAATCCGAATATTCTTCAGGACTGCCTTGACCTTCCATACTGGTCAGAGGCCATCTCTGTTCCTGTAATGGACAATTGTCATTACATAAAGACTATTATGTCATAAAGAAATTTCACCTCATATAACATATTTTGGTTCGTAGCTAGAATTAATTTTAGATAGATTTAATATTAATGTTATTTGTTTTTCAAGAAATCATGTCTTACAATGTTCAATTCATCTCATTCATGATTATCGGTTAAATCGAGTTGTTCAAGTTGGGAATGTTAAACAATAATCATATTATTAACAATCAAATAAGAATAAGGTCTGAATATATTCCCAAATAATTCCTAATAGACATGTAATTTTGAACAGACAAATGGGTTTGTTACAATAAAACATGAACAAAATTGGTATTCTGCCTTAGCATCCTGAGGAAAGATAATGAAAGTACACTTGATAGTCCAATGCAATGATAAGCTGCATTCGTACTTGTATATGGTGTCTTATGTTTTGGTAAAGGTGACACTTTTGTTCATGTTCAAAGTGACATTGACGGGTTGGAAACAAATGTCAAGCAGGTCAGTCTGTTGTCAACACAAGAACGTGATAACAAGAGATATGTTCTCGTGAGAAACGACCCAGTTAAACTTGTCTTTAAATGAACTCTTTTAGAACAATTTTATGAAGATTCAAAAACTGTCAATTTTAGACATTGAGATCTGTTCATCAGAAAGTGACATTGACGAATTGGAAACAAATGAAAGCAGTTCAGTCTGTTGTCAACACGAGAACGTGCACGTGATAACAAGAGATTTGTTCTCGTGAGAAACGACCTAGTTAAACTTTTTCTTAAATAACATTTTTCAGGACAATTTTAGAAGATAATAAGATTCATAACTGTTAATTTATAAAATTGAGATAAATCTATTTTCCTAATGACTTCGATTCATATAAAATTGAAAACATCAATCACAACCATGCAACATTTTCTTTGCAGACAAATCATTTGATACCTGAGATTAAGGATTATTTTTCAACATCTTGGGACTAATAACATAATAAAAGGAAAAGACATAATAGCAGAATCAAAATCGATAAGCCCCTACCTTCCTGTGGCATGTTCCTCCCCAAATTCGACCTGCATGTCACTAACCACAAGATAAAATCAATAGGTACATGATCTCACACCATAGAAGAATAGAAGACTCCGCCAACTGCCTTAGATAGATCCAAGGTCAATAATTGTGACGCAACTAGTCCAGAATAAAATCAGCAAACCTTTCCATGTTTCCACATCGCTTCCGGTAGCAGAGCGCTCGGTGTACAACAAGTACATAATCCCACCCCATTCCCCAAAATCACATGACTCAGAAACAAGTCAATAGTTAGACAAGATTACAATTTTTTCAATGTTTAAATCATTTAGTATTAGTTGACATTATAAAACTTGTTTGTAAACCAGAGCATCAGATAAACATTTCATTGAAACTAGAGATTGAGATTTACAATACAGCTCGTCGTCGTCGAAAAACAGGTAGCAATACTACATCACTACCTTGTTCTCTATTTATCAGAAATAGAGGACGCTCTATGGATCCCCAAACGGAATATTTATCTGACAACTATCCTAACTTGTAGAACAAACTTTCTGTCTTCTACCTATTCAGATGTCAGTATGCCCCGACAGAAAGTCCTACAGCCCTAAACCCAATCAGCAGTGAGTGGTCGTGAGGATACACAGATTAAGTCTGTCTGAATTCCAAGTGATCTACGAGACCAGAAATATTCAATTAAGTGAAAGAAGCGCGGAGGAAACGAAGACTTCTGTCGAGTAATCTTGTAAAGCAGTTGTGTACATTGATTCCACGGATCCCAGTACTGCCTGTGTGTATTGGGGGGTCAGATGCCTCCCTTTATTGATTAAGATTCCACATGCACTTCCAAATCTTTTAAAATTTACAACAGTCTGACACACATCACCAATTAACAGAAGGGCTGTGAGGTATTGGTTATGTTAAATCTTGGGTTAACCCTTTAGTGATTGGTTTAAGATCATGTTTGATATCATGACAATGCAAGAGGTAAATTTCATGGCAGTAATTCATGTGTTTTTTACCTCTATACAATAGTAATCAGACAATTCTAAATTTGTCTTAGTAATTCTATTTATTAAACAAGTTAAGAATTGCTTTATACGAAAAGTATAGTAAAACAATATTACTCTGTTCTACAACTGTGCTGTAATATAATATGCAAAAAGACTCTGTATCAAGAAATAATGAACACATAAAATGTCATGGAACGTGATACTGCAATTCAATCACATTTGGAGTTCTTACATTATGGTTCTGTACAATGACTTTAAACATAAAAGTGGCTAACATGTTTATACAATATGTTCTTGTGTGTCTTTCATTTCAAAATAACTAGTAAGCACATGGGAAATGTTATTCAAATAATTTTCTTTAGCCATTACCTCTGATTGAGGCTATGAACAGTTTTTCAGTCAATCTGAAGCCTGTGTGTAAGTATCAAATTGACACACTTGAACGCCTGATACGAAGTTATATCCCCACCCACGCATCTTCGTACTTTGAAATGACAGATATAAAATGTTATAAGATTCCATGAAGTAATAAGAACTGCCTTGCCAATGTTTACAAATATGTAGGACTTAATTTATATCAAAATTCTTACATGAAAGGCTGTCTAAACCTTTGAATCTTCCCATTTTTTTTTTAGGCTTCTGGTCTTGTCCTTACAATTTAACAAAACAATTTAACTATGATCCTTTTACTCTATGGATGATAACCCATGTTTTCTTTATATCTTAACATGACAATAAACATTCTAGCTTAGGATATCTAACAGAAATATACCTTTTTCTTTCTTTAATGATGACACCACTGAAGAGAAAGACACATTATCATGGTCATATCATTTACCAACTTTCAAATAATCCTATAATGGTGTATCCGATATCTAGTACAACGTTCCAGTTTCTCTCATGGACTCGACAGATTGGTGTAGTAGACAAGTCGTAATTGAATCGAAATTTAGCACATTAATGTCCCAGAATGACATTTATTACTCCCTTTATTTGTGTCCAGGTATTACGTTGCCAATCATTTATCAAAAGATTCATTTTTCTCTGACCCAGCGACAAATAAACAGAAATTGATTTCTTCTCATACACCCCCGCTCTGATTCAGAGTAGGGTATCCTTACATTTAAGAAATGTTACAACTTGAAAGAAAATACACTTCCTTGACAATTATCAATCTCATTAAGAAGTTGGCAATAAACATTGATCATGTGACGTCAGCTCACTGTGACATCAAGCGGTCTCTTAGGAGGTCAATGGAGAGCTATAGATGGAGGGATTAACAAGCAGTATAAGAGGCGAGTATTTCCGTATAAGAGGCGAGTATTTCCGACTACTTCCGCCTTTTGATGTAATGTTATCAGTTTGGCATCACCTTGTTTTCCCATCCGGCCTTATAATGGAAGCAGATTTGGTCAATAATCCGGATTGGTTAATGGTTATTTTGTGGCTTAATTGTTGATCTAGGCCAGCAATTTTGCTGACGAAATATACTGAAATCTAAAATACTGAAATCTGATCGAAAACTTATTTTTGAATTCAAATATTCAAATGTTTTAAAAATTATATTTCATTGGGTTTTTTTTAAAGCAAATTTTTCAAAATAGTTATCTTTGGTTTAGAAAACAGACAACCTCAAATCTATAACTATATTTTGACTCTTCATACCAAAAAGACACGCCTCATGTATCTACCTTGCTTATGAATTGCCTAGACTAGTATGCAACTTTTATCGTCAAAAGAGAAAGGAGCCCCCTGAAGCTGTACATCTACAGAAACATCAGTGATCTGGACCTGCTACAATGTAAAAAGGTGATGGCTTAAGTTAAGTATTCAACGATTTCTATACTTAAGTTGTGATTTTTTCTGTAGAGTAAAAACAAACATACATCTTACATCTTGAATATCTTGTTTTTTATTTTGAGTAAAAAATAAGAAACACTGAAATTTCTTTAATTACTTTGAAATTTGAATTTCGAATTATGGTTCAGAAAAGACTTTTTTTCCATTAATGTTTTGTTATATGTTTAATTAATATTGTATCGCAAAGATAGACTTTTTGAATCAATGTCTCTTTGTTGTTTCTGACACGCCACATGTATCTACCTTGCTTATGAATTGCCTAGACTATATTATAGTCACTGAAATGGACATATAGTTAGAATGCAACTTTTATCATCAAAAGGGAAAGGAGACCCCTGAAGCTGTTCATCTTCAGAAACATCAGTGATTTAGACTTGCTACAATTAAATATAATATAGAATGTCTTGTGGATGTTGTTTTAGAGGCTGTTAGACAGATCTTGTATTGCCTTGAAGGGGCAGTAGCACGTGTTTTGACCATTTTTTATTTTAAAGATGTCCCTGATAATTGTAAGTCAATGCTAAATGTACTAAATTTATTTTGACAGTATCAAAAATCTCATTACACTAACCAATCATCCGTTGTCAGAGGACAAAGTATGAAGATTCACATAACATCCATTGGCGGCCAATTTGTGTGAACACCTTTAATTCACTTTGTGTAAGAAAGAGAACCACATGGCTAAACTTAGCGTTATATATTTGAATTATAACTGCTCCATTCAGTTAAAAAACATTGTCTTTCAATTGGAACCATTAATTTATATTTATATTCCCCCTAAAAACGTGCTACTGCCCCTTTAAAGTATTCTATTGACAAATGGTGCAACATTCTGACATTCATAGATAAATGATTTTATCTAAAACCTAATTTTATCTTTGAAAATAGGAACAGTGAATCAAGCCTTTTAATCAGCAGATGTAATCAAAAGAGGACATTGATGTAACATGTAACACTCATGAATATCTGACGACCGTTTATTTCAATATAAGACATTTGAATGCCCGCCAGGTTAAAACAAATCTTCACTTCTAAATCTTTATATAATTCTTTATTAACATTCATTCACACATACCAGCATTTCATTGAACGTCTCATCACAAGAATTTAGTAATGACAAATAGGTAATACATCTTCAAATAACTGTCAATAAATGTCAATCACGTCGGAAGCAATATAACCAGAAGATGATATCTGAATGTTTAGTCTCTACTTAAAAACCTTTCGTTTTTGTAATAGTCCACTACACTCCTTGCATGTCAAACTCCTATCCACCATTTCTGATCATTTATCCAAAGCAATTCTTTATCCACCCCTAATCCATGTAATCCGATGACTGGACACTAATGACCGATTGCAATGGCCAGTTCAGGTGGACGCTGGTCTTGAGTGACCAGACGATACTGTTTACCTGACAACCCATTATATGATGATGCATTGAATTGAAGACGTCAGTCCATTAGCTGCTATGAAAGATTACCGTGTCGGCATTAGCTGTAACTTAAAAAATTGTAAGGTGTGGCACGGCTTGGAGTAATCAGATATTTCCATTGCTAACAAATTAACTCATTTTAGGATTGATTAGTTATCATAAGCTGTTGGTGGGATATACATAAAAATGAACTAATTATATAACTGTGACATTAAGGAACTATACCTTTATGATGAAAATTTCTCCTGAACTAAAAACTTGGATTAAAGCGTCTGGTTATCGTGTGTGCGATAATAGTATTGTCTGGCCTCTATTGTTATGTTCAGATGTTATCAAAGAACACAGCATCTGATTATTGGTGACTGGATATCTCAGATGAATAGATGGCTTTCCTAGGTTGGAGGAAATTAAGACATTTGAAGAGAAAGCATTTGCCTCTTTGTGGTAGACGTGATATTGAAAAAAGTTGACTATAACTCTGTGTCATTTGAAAATTTTAGTTATTCCAATGTTGTAACACTGTCATAGTCAATAATACTTTACATCCTCTCTTCTTTAAAACCATGAGGTACGGTCACTGTGTCATTGTTTAAAAGGTTATACATAATTTATGTAACTTATTCAAATCTTGAAAGTCTAGAGCCAAGTACATGTACTTAAGGTCAGACAGTTTCTTCAAAGATTGTGTACATGTATAAAGCAGTATTACGTGAATCAATATTTCATAAAATATAAGGGATTTATTTTGCCTTTGTTATCATAATCAAAGCAGATTAAATAATAAGAAATTAAACGAAGATTGATTTATGAAAAAGGTTAATGGTTAGGAATGAAATGATAGTGACCAAATGAACATACATAATATGAACCTGGTGGTAGCATTATCAAGAGAGTTACCCTGAGAGAAAGAATTATGTTCATTGAGTGGGGTTTTTTTCAGTTTCAGTTTCAGCAATTAGATAGTCTTACTGCAGATTTTTTTAGTGTTTTTTTAAGGTTAATGAAAATGATGTTTTCCCCTAAGCCAAGTATTCAGTTCGCTCTTTCATCATTTTCCCCGAGGGTTACAGAACCTCCCTTACACCTAGTCTATACTTCAGTATTTACAGCCCTAGCTAGGATGTTTCTGGTATTGATAGATCTTAATTATAGGACGGTGCTGCTACAATGTCACTCTGCTACTGTCTGGGTCACAGGCTGTGGGCAGGTTGTTACTCTCTTATAGCTCATCCTCGACAACTAGACTGTCTGCTTGTCTTTTATTAGGGTTAACATTTAAGTTCAAAGACAACCAGATTGTCTGCTTGTTTTCTATTATGATTAATATTTAAGTTCAATAAGTTGACTCCTAATATAATTATTTCTTTGATGATTAAGAGAAGGGGTGGTAGTAGCTACCAATTGACAATAGTCAATTGGATGATTGCTGTATCCCGTTTGAAATCTTATACATTTGAACACTTAAGTTTTTCTTGTTACAGTTGCAGGACATTTTACTACTAAATTGAAAAAAAACTCAACAGAATTTCGCATGAATTTTATATATTTTGATTTACCATGCTTGGAAAAGATTTTAAAGATCTAAAATTACTTGGAACTCGAATACAGATCAGTTTTCGTCTGCACAATTCTTAATTAGAAGTTATTCTATGCACTCTCCTGTAAATTGAATTCCAATTTGAATAGAAGAGGTAATTTAAAATGATTACAATTTTAATGCTGCATTGTCTTTGAACGATTTGTGTAATTTTTTTTATGCAAAACCAGAGCTCTGAATACAGATCGGTCTAGAGAATTATTAATTGAAAAGAAACCATATAAAATCTATTCAAAATAATCATGTTCTCTTAAAGTAGAGCACGATTTAATAGATACAAGAAAACAATTTTACTACATATCATAGCAGTGGTCAACATGTTGACTCAACAGGCATAGACGCTCTAATCCAATAAAAAATTAATTCTCTTGAGCAGGGGTGACTCTGACTATTCGGAGAATAAATTATTGTTTTCAAAATCAGCAGTAATTGGTTAAAGTTCATTGTCCGGCTTAACGATTTTATCATTAAGACAAGAACAATCTATTAGAATCAATTAGCTTACACTCAGGCATTGAAAGTTAAGCTCACAATTTATTACCCACAAGTGTGGCTTCCCTAGTCAGTTCAGTCTATCAGAATACTCTGCGGGACTGCCTTGACCTTCCATACTGGTCAGAGGTCATCTCTGTTCCTTTAATGAACAATTATGATCACAGAATGACCATTTTGTCAGAAACAAACTAACCTCGTTTCACATGTTAGCTCGATGATCATTATGGAAATGCCTTTGTTGATTTAAGAACTTTTCCTGACAATATTACAGTTGTTGGTTTTTTTTCAAGAAACAAGGATTATAATGTTCAAATCATCTGATTATTGATGATCTTTCAAATTTAGAGAATGTTGAGAATGTTAAAGAAGAATCGTTTTACTCACGATCTAACCAGAATAAAGGTTTGAATATATTCCCGCATAATTCCGAAGAAACAGTATGGGACAGCCAAAGCGATTTCTTTCTAATGAGATATGAACCAAAATGGTATTCCGCCTTCATGTCTTGTCTAATGATAATGAGAGTTCACTTGATAGTCAAATGCAATGAGAAACTGCATTCGAACTTGTAGGTCGTGTTTTTATGTTTTGATAAAGACGACTTTTATGTTCATTGCAAAGTGACATTGACGAACTGAAAACAAATGAAAGCAGGTCAGTATGTTGTCAACAGGAGAACATGAAAACACAAGATGTGTTCTCATAACAAACGACCCAGAAAAAATTGTCCTTCAATGAACTCTTTTCAGGACTTTAAGAATTTAAGAACATAAAAAGATTCAAAACTGTCAATTTCTAAATTTAAGATAAATCTATTTTCCTAATGAATTGGATTCAAATGAAATTGAAAGCCACAATCATAATCCAGAAACATTATATTTGCAGACAAATCATTTTATGCCTGAGATTTTGGGTTATTTTTTCAATATCTTCGGACTGACTATATAATTAATTGAAAAACGTTAAAGCAGATGCACAATCAATAAGCTCCTGTAAGTACATGTACATGATCTCCACCCATTCCCCTAAAACACGAGAACTGAACACACCACCAGCTGCCTTACATAAATATCCTTGATTGGTAATTGTTATGAAGAAACTTGTCCATAGTCAGACCGGAATACATGCATGTTCTACATCCCTTAACATTTTAACTGTCAGAGTTGTCGTTTGGCAGCCTTTCAACCAGAACATTGCTGTATGTCATATGAGTTGTATGTATTTTGAGTTGCTGATGTGATTCCTCTCCATTGCTGTATGTCATAATGCTTCGACCTTTATAAATACGGCTTTGGGGTATATGACCGACAACTGTTGGTTATATTTGTGATACAGAATAACAGAGTTAACAACAACAATCAGCAGAAACATCTAAAGAAATGTTGTTTATATGATTCGTTTGCCATTTAAAGCACATTATAATCTGTGAAACCTTAGAGCTGTTTTTCTTCTTCAGCAACCACCATCACTTGCATTAGACATACAAGAGTCGCAGACAACATACAAATTAGAATCAAATTATATCAAGACTATTATTATGACATGTGTCATTCGATGTTTAAAAAAACACATTTTGTTGTCCTACATGGTGATTATGCTACTTTTAGATTTCTGGTAAAAACAAAATAATAGCAAATTTCGAAATACTGCACATATTCAAATAAAAGTTTCTTTTAACATGTTTCGATTCTCAATAAACAAAAGTCGTTATTACAAGAGTCATTGTTAGTATTAGTCATTAATACAAGCATTATATGATTGATTGAGGCATTGTTTTACCGTTATGTACCTCAATAACGATAATACTTCTCTATATAAAAGCTTAATACATACACAGCTTAAGTCCATATTGTATTGTAAAGGTTGCATTTGACTGGAAATAGAAGCAAATAAACAACTAAGTAGTTCATTACAGTACATTGGGGCAGAGCAATCGGTAAGGAGAAACTCGTAAACTCTCAGTAGGTGTAACCTGTCAAGATTATATCCTCATCACTGTACTCTAACAGTTAAACAGAATGGAAGGATTAACTCAAATTAAAGAGACTTAGAGCATTCTCTTGGTCACTATGTCAGATCACGTTTGTGGAAGGAATTTTAGAGTACTACCAATACCACAAGAACGTCTACTTAATAGATCATTTACTTCCAAGGTAGACTGACATCTAGTATTTTATATTTGGAACCTACTTCATGTATTCTGATCAGGACACAAGTGTGATTAGTAATTTTCCATCATGTATAATTCATTTACACAAAGATAAGAGTATTGTTTCTACAATGTATGTTTTCGCAATTTAAGATATTAAAGCCATGTTCTTCACATATTATACAGAATTATCAGAAAGATGTGTTTGTCCTGAAATCATAACTGAAGCAACACATATATCCACATCAATAATGCTTGACAAAATAATATTCTTTAATAATAAGATTTGATGATTCATGTATCAATGCCCTCAAAATGTCCTTAGTTTCTTAAAGTCTTCTGATTGTGTGAACTGCACATCAAGTAACTCGTGACCAATCTGACCTTTTGACCAGGCACAATCGTCAATTGTTTCATTTAATACTTTAGCACGAAAGAGCGATTAAAGGGCGAAACATCTTGGTCCGATACTAACAAAGTAATCTAATCTATACAAAAACATAAAAGTACTGATTCAGTGGAGATTGTCTGAAACTGCTATAAGAGGTTTGCTGCGTTTTGGCGAAACTACAACTGAAGCTACATACAACTGATCACTCATTTAAAGGCAAACATTTCAAAGCTTCTAAACTTGAATGTTAAACTTTCAATGAGATTCGTCGGTATAAATATGTCTTTTATGCCATTTATATTTCCATTTCTTTCAATCATAATCTGCATGTATTTGTATATTTAATATTGTTCAAAAGGCTAAGATCTTGGACTGGATAGGAAAGGAGCTTAAAATGCTATTGGTCTTGTGTAGAATTCTGATAGCCAAAACTCAACCACGCTAGTATTGCTGTCACAATCACTGCTTGGAGACGCAAGTGTTGACATTGCTCTGGAGATGACAGGTTTGAACAAACATATTGATACCGATTCCAGGATTTGTAAGGATTTTCTGCAATTAATTTCTGGAATCTGTACAGATAAATTTTTAAAGCAAAAAGTGCGTGTTGGCATTATCTAGTAGAATATGCCAGTGAGGAGAAAGGTCAATTGAACCTCACTGAAATAGTAATTGTACCAATCCTTTACATTCTGTTTTAAAAACACAAGATGAATTTTGAAATGTTTCATTATTTTGAATTCTACAATTCCGAATTTGCCCCACTCATTAAATTAGAGTCACATTATTAAGTTTTAGTTAAAAATGTCATAATAGTTTCTCAGCAGAAGTAAGAAAAGACATATTTTTTAAAAAGCTTATCAACTTGATCCTCAAGTAAAGGTAACCAATTTTGTTAAATTTGTTACATTTTTTACTGAATTCAGAGGACAGTCTTATGAATATTTATTATACCTGACAAAATATTATCTTTTAAGGAAATAAAACGAACCTTTGAACATTCAAATATGTGGAAATTCATTAAAAACGCCACTCTCCATGGTCATTGGGTGACCAATGTAGAAAAGGAGGACCTAGGATTTGAAGAAAGTGAAAATGATTCATATGGAATGCAAAGTTTTTGCCACAGGAACACTGAAGATTAAAACAGAACATTGTTTCAAAATGACTGGAACATACTGTACCTGTGCACATCCAGGCCTATTTAAGCACACCGAATTCTGATGATTTATTAACATGACATGGCTTTACCTGTCTGAAACATACATTGCAGCACCTCTAGAGTTCCTATTCCACAACACAGTTTTGATCTATTGCAATCACTCTGATCTGACATAGTGACAAAGCGACCCAGTTATCTTGCAGTGGGTCATGGCTCAATGTCTCTGTAATTACTCAACAAGGCTTAACTAGAACTTCCTATAATGTTTAACTGTTAGAATACAGTGATGATGATATAATCTCATACAAAGACAAGGGACACCTGCTGACAACCGGACGAACATCTTGAATCAGGCCATTTCACATTTTTAGAATTTTATCTGTTTTCAAACGTCAGTTTTGATAGAAAGATAGATGCGCCTGAAATGTCATGGAAGACATTGAATTTTGATTTATTGACTATTTTGTTCTTTCATTTCTCAAACCTTTAACTGGCTACATCTGTTGAAAAGTGATATTTGAGATCAATATTCCAAATAAACAAACGGGTAATGTAACAAGAACTTAATGATCCCAGTGCATGCAATGGTTATTAACTTACGTCATGCCTACCCATGTGTGTAGTTTGAAGCTTGGACGATGTTACATGTCATTAGGCATTAATCATTGTAGTGCGTGTCATTATCTTCTCTATGAGGTCAAAATGACATTACTCGTATTGCACTTTGTAAGTACCACTTGAATGACACTTCAGTTCTTGATAATTAAGGGACATTTTAACAGCAACCTAGTTTGCCAGCTTTATGAAGTATGACACAAATTAAACATAATATCAAGTTTTATAGTTATTGAACGGTATTGCGTTTTTATGAAATTACAGCATGATATTGGTATCAGCAGTGAATGGTTGTCTCAATTGCAGATACATAATTCAAATAATTAATTATAGTACACACTGCAACATTTAAAAAAAAATCAGTTAAGTATGGAATTGCATATTTTAGCATTTGAGGATATAATTAGTTGACAATGTAGCACCTATTTTTAATCCAGAGCATCAAATAAATATTTCATTGAAAACAACAGTTTTATACTATTTCACAATAAAGGATGATGTTGCAGACACTCAGGTTATCAATCCCCAGGTAGCAACACTACATCACTACCTTGTTCTTTATTTATCATTCAAAGAGATGGTCAAGCGTTCGATGGTCCTTATGGGGATCCCTTTACTAAATATATATCTGACCACTATCCTAACTTATAGAAGAAACTTTTTGTCTTCTACCTATTCAGATGTCAGTATGCCCCGACATAGAGTTGTCCAGCTCTAAACCCAATCAGCAGTGAGTGGTTGTGAGCATCCACAGATTAAGCCCGTCTGAATTCCAAGTGATCTATGAGACGTGGAAATATTCAATTAAGTGAAAGAAGCGCGGAGGAAACGAAGACTTCTGACGAGCCATCTTGTAAAGCAGTTGTGCTCATTGATTCCAAAGAGTCGCAGTACTGGCTGTGCTGCTATCGTCCAAGTACAATGTATGTAACAGACCTGTATGTATTGTGATTGTTGATCTGCATCCCTTTATTGATTTAGATTCCACATGCTTTTCTCTAAATTGACATTTAAATAGAATTTGTGTCCTGTTCTTTTTAAACTGACGACCTGAGGGAAACGTCAACACAATACTGTGGTGGTATTCTTGACCATTTTAAACTGTCTGTTACACAAACCAATTTCAGATGGGCTGTGGGGCATTTGTTTTGTTAAACCTGAGACTAAAGTTATGGGTTTATGATCGTGTTTAATATCATGAATGTCAAATGTGCATTTGTTAAATTTCACTGAAAGTTTTCATGTTTTGTTTCATATTGATCATTCCTTTGATAAATAAACCAGTACAATGTCTCAGTACTGCCTGTGCTATCGACCAAGTTCTGTGCCAGGACACCTGTTTGGATTGTGATGGTTGGCCTGCACCCTATATTGATTTAGATTCCACATGCACGTTTTTGAAGTGGCAAATGGATCGACTCTGTGTCCAAATCTTTTTAATTTGGCGTCAAAATAACTGTGGTGGTATTCCCAACCATTTGGAACAGTCTGGTACACACCACAAATTATAAGAAAGGCTTGAGATATTGGTTATGTTAAACCTTAGGCTAACCCTTAACTTATGGGTTTAAGATCATGTTTAATAACATGACCATGCAAGGGGTATATTTAATGGCATGAATTCATGGATTATTTTACCTGTATCTAATAGTAATCAGACAATTCAAAATCAATTTTATTACTTTCATAGATTTAACAGTTAAAAGTTGCTTTATACAAAACATAAAGTCCAACAAAATTACTCTGTTCTTTAACTGTGCTGTCAATAGCCCCTGTATCAAGAAATAATAAACACGTTTTAAATGTTGTTGAACCTTTAGAATAAAATGCTAGATTGGGAGTTATCAAATTATGTCCAATGGTTCTGTACAAAGACTTTAAACATAGAAGGAATGGTCTCTTTACTGTCTCAATTTTTTTATACAACATATGTCAATCCGAAGCCTGTATGTATGTGTCAATTGACACACTTAAACGTGTGAAACGAAGTTATATCCCCGCCCACGCATCTCTGTACTGGACTGATAGATACAATTTATAAAATTTCTAAAATTATCCAAAAAAGCACTGTCAATATTTACAAATATGCAGGACTTACACATTTCAAAATTCTCACATGAAAGGCTTTTCAAACGTTGAATTTTCCAAAAAAAATTTCAGGCATCTCGTCTTGTCCTTACAATTTACTGAAAAAATTAAATATAATCCTTTTACTCTATGGATAATAACCCACATTTTTGTATATCTTAACATTAAAATAAACATTCTAGTTTCTTTAAATTATATTTGAAGACATTTAACAGAAATATACCTTTTTCTTTCATTAATGATGAAACCACTAAAGAGAAAGACACATTATCGTGGTCATTTACCTTTCAACTCTCAAATAATCCTATAATGACGTATCCAATATCTAGTACAAAGTTCCAGTTTCTCGTATAGCCTCGGCAGAATGGTGTAATACAAAACATGGTAATTGAATCGAAATAAAGAATCAATTTAGCATATGAATGTCTCTGAATGACATTTACTACTCCCTTATTTGTGTTCAGGCATTTAGCTGTGAATCGTTCCTCACATTACAGTCCACATTTCACTCAAACTATGAGTCTATTGATAATCCTAAATCAAAAGAAGCTTTTTTTCTCTCACCCAGCGACAAATTAACAGAAATTGATTTCTTCTCATACACCCTCTACAAAGTGGGTCATCCTTACATTTAAGAAATGTTATAGCTTGAAAGAAAATACACTTCCTTAACAGGTATCGATCTCCTTAAGAAGTGGGCAATAAACATCGATCATGTGACGTCAGCTCACTGTGACGTCAAGCAGTCATTACGGAGATCAATGGAGAGCTATCGATGGAGGGATTAACGAGCAGTATAAGAGGCGAGTACTTTTGATGTAATGTGATCAGCGATGTTTGGCATCACCCTGTTCTCAATCCGTCTTTATAATTGAAGCAGATTTGGTCACTAATCTGGATAGGTTACTGGTTATTTTGTTGCTTCATTGTTGATCTAGGTGAGCAAGTTCATTGGCGAAATGCTTGATACTGAAATTTAACGATTTTTTTAATTCAAATATGTCAATATTTCAAAAGTTATATTTCATTTTTTATTCATGAAAGAAAGTATCTTTGGTTTAGAAAACAGACAACCTCACATCTATTATTATAATTTGCTTCTTTGTACCAAAAAGCAGCTTCCACAGTGTCAACACCATTGTATTCCTTCTGTTGCATTAAACGTTGTTATATCTTGAATACAAAATCAAATAAATACAATTAAAAGAACAAGTTGTGATCTCTTGTGTAGCGTAAAAGATAAATACATCTCACATCATGAATATCTTTTAAACGATACAAGAAAAGATAAACAAAGACTTGAGTAAAAACTAGAAAACACTGATATTATTTGTTTTCGAATTATGTTTCATAAAAAGGATTTTTGTCTTGTTGTTGTTATCCATAAAATATTCGTCCTTATTTGACTTCCAACTTCTAAATGCCACTCAAAGAAGATTTTTGTCTTGTTTCCATTAATGTTTTGTTATATGTTATCTTCATATTGTATTGCAAAGATAGAATTTCAGTTTTAATTTAATTTGAAGCAATGTCTCTTTGTAAATTGTTTCTGACACGCCTCATATATCTACCTTTCTTATATATTGCCTAGAAAAGAAAATATGATTAGAATGCATCTTTTATTATCAAAAGAGAAAGGAGCCCACTGAAGCTGTTCATCTTCAGAAGCAGCAGTGATCTGGACCTGCTACAATTATAAAGAATGTTAGGTCTTGTAGATATTGGTTAGGGGCTGTTAGACAGACTTTGTATTTTGCCTTAAAGTACTCTATTGACAAATGGTGAAAATTCCGATTTTCACAAATATTTGATTTTATCTAAAACCTAATTCTATCTATGAATATCGAAACAGTGATTCAAGTCTTTAATCAGCAGTTTAAAAGAGGGCATTGTTGTAAAAGGTCCTCATACACTTACCCGTTTGATTCAATACATGGAGGATATCTTTTGTTTTGAGTGTGATATCAATTTACTCTCATTGAGTAATGGGGTAGAGCCAGTATTTTGACCTGTTGCGCAGCCAAGAGTGAAATTATAGGCTTTAGCCCGTCACGAGATAAGAGATAAGTGATATCACAATAAAAACAAAAGATATTGTGTTTATCATATGTCTCTGTGGTCGAAAATGTGGTGGTTTATGCCTAGAAGGTCTTGACTCGAGAGTTTTCTGCCGCCGTCATACCATTGTTGATCGTAACTTAGTGATGACCTCGCGTTGATTGTAGAAGTGACGTCAAACCATTGTAGACATAACGTGATCTCCTCGGTGATAATTTCACCGACTTAAACAAGTGATATCAAATCAGTGGCGAGAACACTTTTCTAGAACTGAAAAAAATCAGTCTCTCACCGCTTAGCATATAATAGAAGACACTTTAATGCCCGCAAGGACAATCAAAACATTCATTCACACATACAAGCATTTCATTGACCGTCTTATCAATAATAGATCTTCCAATAACTGTCAATGAATGTCAATCAAGTCGGAAGCAATATAACCAGAAGATGATATCTGAATGTTTAGTCTCTACTTAAAAATCTTTCGTTTTTGTAATAGTCGACTACACTCCTTGCATGTTAAACTCCTATCCACCATTTGTGATCATTTATCCAAAGCAATTCTTTATCCACCCTTAATCCATGTAATCCGATGACTGGACACTAATGACCAATTGCAATGGCCAGTTCAGGTGGACGCTTGTCTTGAGTGACCAGACGAGAGTGTTTACCTGACAACCTATTAGATGATGATGCATTGAATGGAAACGTCAGTCCATTAGCTGCCATGGTAGATTATCATGTCGGCATTAGCTGTAGCTTAAAAAATTGTAAGGTGTGGCATGGCTTGGAGTAATCAGATATTTCCATTGCTAACAGATTAACTCATTTTAGGATTGATTAGTTATCATAAGCTGTTGGTGGGATATACGTGATGAAAACGAACTAATTACATAACTGTGACATTCAGGAACTATACCTTTATGATGAAAATTGTAATTTCATTTCTCCGGAACTAAAGACTTAGATTAAAGCGTCTGGTCATCGTGTGTACAATAATGGTATTGTCTGGCCTTTATTGTTATTTTCAGACGTTTTTAAAGAAACACAGTATCTGATAATTGGTGACTGGATATCACAGATAAATAGATGGATTTCCTAGGTTGGAGGAAATTAAGACATATAAGAGAAAGCATTTGCCTATATGTGGTAGACGTGATATTGACTATAACTCTGTGTTATTTGAAAATTGTAGTTATTCCAAATGTTGTAACACTGTCATAGTCAATAATACTTTACATCCTCTTTTCTTTCGTTTATTTAAAACCATGAGGTACGGTAACTGTGTCATTGTTTAAAAGGTTATACATAATTTATGTAACGTATTCAAATGTTAAAAGTCTAGAACCAAGTACTTAATGTCAGGCAGTTTCTTCAAAGACTGTGTACATGTATAAAGCAGTTTTACGTGAATCAATATTTCATAAAATATAAGGATTTATTTTGCCTTTGTTATCATTTTGTTTAGCGTTTTTTATTTTAAGGTTAATCTGACAAAATAGTTGGAATTAAAAGTCAATATTTTCTTATAAGTCAGACATTTGCCTTATATATCTCCTCTCAAAAGAAAATATTTCAGTTTCAACTTTAAATTTTAACAGTGGTCTACCTAAAGCCGTCTTGAGAAAATCCATACCAATATGTACATGACATTATTATACATTTTGAAAATGATTTTATGTTTTGCCCTAAGCCAAGTATTCAGTTCGCTCTTTACATAATGACCACAGTCTTTCATTATTTTCCCGAGAGAATAAGGATTACAGAACCTCGCTAACATCTGATCTATACTGCAGTATTTAAAGCCCTAGCTGGTTTGTGTCTGGTATTGATAGAAAGTAATTATAGGACGGTGCTGCTACAATGTCACTCTGCTACTGTCTGGGTCACAGCCTGTGGCCAGGTTGTTACTCTCGTACAGATTATCCTCTATCACTGTAACCTGTACGTCACAATGGACGTCACAAACCAACCAAAGTAGTCTTAAAGAACAATTTGCTGTGGTCAGTACTGGGACTAAACTCCATGACGTCCAGTAAAACGTTTTATAGATGGACATAGTCATCATTTATCATGAGCACCTGTTTAATTATTTCTTTATTGATTAAGGGCCTTGAGGTAGTAGCTATCAATTGACAATAGGCAAATTCATGATTGCTGTACCCAGTTCGAAATTACATTGACATTTCAAATTAATTTTACTGAATCTTTCTTACCTTTATATAGATTTTGTAATAATGCATATATCAAGAGTCATTGTGATATTAAATCACTCTCAAAATATATTGTTATGATACTGAGAGATACACATTCTACGTTGTTAAAGTACATTCAAACATCAGTAAACAATGCGCATGCTTTTTATAATTTCACCAAATAAAATTAATAACAATTAACTATTGACTGTCAAAATTATTTATTAGGTTTTATGCACTTTTGTTGAACATTGATGTAAAACCAGAGTTCTGAATACAAAAAAGGTCTAGAAAATGGTAATTAAAAGGTAATAAAATGAAATCTTTTAAGGTGGAGCCAGATTTAATAGATACAAGCAAATACTTCTTACTACATATCAAAGCAGTGGTCAACATGTTGACTTAACTCCCAAAGACGTCCTTATCCAATAAAGTTTTTTTCTGTGCAGAAGGCGTGACTTTGGCTATTGGGTGAATAAGGGATTGTTTTCATAATCGGCAGCAATTGGTTAAAGTGAGTTGTTCAGCTAAACGATTTTATCATTAAGAGAAGGGCAATCTATTAGAATCAATTAGCATACACTCAGACATTGATAGTTAAGCTCAATTACCAACAAGTGTGGCTTCCCTTGTCAGTTCAGCCAATCCGAATACTTTGCGGGACTGCCTTGACCTTCCATACTGGTCAGAGGTCATCTCTGTTCCTCTTATGGACAATTATGATAACAGAATGATCATTTTGTCAGAAATAAACTCACCTCATTTCACAGGTTTAGCTTGTCGTTCATTATGGAAATGCCTTTGCTGATTTAAGAACTTTTCCTGAAAATATTATAATTGTTGTTGCTTTTTCAAGAAACAATTGATTATAATGTTCCAATCATCGGATCGTTATCTTTCAAATTTATCTGTCCAAGTTGAGAATGTTAAACAATAATCATTTTACTTAAGATCGAACCAGAATAAAGGTTTGAATATAAACATTTGGGGCAGGCAAAGCAATTTCTTTCTAATAACATATGAACCAAAATGGTATTCTTCCTTCTTGTATGGACCAATGATAATGAGAGTTCACTTGATAGTCCAAAGCAATGAGAAGGTGCATTCGTACTTGTATGTCGTGTCGTTTTGTTTTAGTAAAGGTGTCTTTTATGTTCATCACAAAGTGACATTGACGAATTGGAAACAAATGTAAAGCAGGTCAGTCTGTTGTCAACACAAGAACGTGATAACAAGAGATTTGTTCTCGTGAGAAACGACCTAGTTAAACTTGTCCTTAAATGACTCTTTTCGGGACAATTTTAGAAGATAATACGATTCATAACTGTTAATTTCTAAAATTGAGATTAATCTATTTTCCTAATGAATTGGATTCAAATGAAATTGAAAACATCAATCAAAATTCAGAAACATTATTTTGCAGACAAATCATTTGATACCTGAGATTTTGGGTTTATTTTTCATTATCTTCGAAATGACTACATAATCAATTTAAAAGACGTAATAGAAGATGCACAATCAATAAGCTCCTGTCTGTCTGTGGCATGTTTCTCCCCAAATGCGACCTGCATGTCACTAACCACATCACATAATCGATAAGAACATGATCCTCACATTATACCTCCAAATCACAAGAACTGAAGACACGGTCAACTGCCTTAAATAGATCATGTGACGCAACAACAAGTCCAGAATAAAATCAGCATACCTTTCCATGTTTCCAATGCCTTCTACTAAGAAAGCGGTTGAAGACAAGAACATAATCCCACCCCATTCCCCGAAATCACATGGCAAAGAAACTAGTCAATAGTTAGACCAGAAATAGAATTCTTTCCATGATTTAAATCCCAGTTCAACTGCCAGAGTTGTTTGTGTGCATCCTCCAACCAGGACAATCTATGTTGTGTGAGTTTCTTATGTGTATTCTATTTATAAGTTTTTTAGTTGTATGTCATAATGCCTCGACCTTTGTAAATATGGCTTTGGGAAATGTGACTGACAACTGTTGCTTGTTAGTGTTATGTAGAATCACAGCACTAGCGACAATCACATGCACAGATATTTGGACATACATGAACTCAAGACAACAAATACATTAGACGTAGATTTTAACACAAAACAGATGTTATTCAAATTTTAAAACAGGATTCATAAAATGGGAGAGAAGCTAAAAAATGTTGTACATGAAATGCATGTAAGAAAAAAATTAGCAAAGTTAGAAATACTGCACATAGACAAATATTATATAAATTACACAGGATATGTTTCATTGTCGTAGCAAAATTTAAAAAAGTCATTTGCCATGCCTTTTTATAGAAAAAAAGTCATTGATACTAAAAGATATAAAAGATTAGGCATTTGTTAACCCCAATTTACTTTATAACAATTTTAAACCTCTCTATGTAAAAGCCTCATACATTCATTAGATATGTTTACATAGAGGTTGCATTTGACTGGGAAAAATAAGTGTATAAATTACTAAGTACTTCATTCCAGTACATTGAGGTAATGTTTTAGTTTAGCCTGGTTAAGTGATTATAGAGGCATATAGTGACTTCTGTTCGTGACTTACACTGCAAGATAACTGCGTCGCTTTGTCATGAGTGATGGCAATAGATCAAAACTACGTTGTTGAATAGCAACTTTTCTGTCTTTAGAGGTGATACAAATAACACAAGAACGTCTACTTTATAGATCATTGATTTTCAAGATAGGCTGACATCTACTCTTGTAAGTTTGAAACCTACCTCATATAGTCTGATCATTTTGTGATTTTTCTTCATGTATAATTGAGTGAAATAAAGATAAAGACTATTGTTTCTGCAATGAATGTTCCCGCAATTTAAGATATAAGTTGTCAATTTTTCCTCTTCATCAATCTTAGTTGAGACAGAAGGCATGTAATTATTTCAAATATAAATTTTCTAAGTATGTAAAACCTTTGTATGTTATGAAAACAATAATGATGCAACCCATATATCCACATCAATAATGCTTGACAAAATAATATTCTTTCATTGAAGAATCTGAGGATTCATGTATCGATTCCCTCTCTGTTTACCTTAAAGTCTTCTGTTCTTGTGTAAACGTCAAATCAACTCGTGATCAATCTGACCTCTTAACCTGGCACGATCCTCAATTGTTTCAGTTGTTACTTCAGCATAAGGAAGCGATTAAAGGGCAACAAATTTTGGAACAATACTAATCTAAACAAACACAGACCAGTGCTGATTCAGTTGGTATTATCTGATTATCAGAGGTAAGCTGCAGCTTTGAAAAAAGCTACAGCTGAAGATGTGATCTTGTTTTGTAATTAATGTCCAACATTTCAAAGCTTCTTAATTTAAATGTTCATCGCTAGTATTGCTTTCACTGCCACTGCTGGTGTTGACCTTGTTCTAGTGGTGACAGGTTTGAACAAACATTTTGATGCTGATTCATGGATTTGTAAGGATTACCTGCTATTAATTTCTGGAATCTGCACAGATTCATATTCCAATTAAAGAGTGCATGTTGACATTAGATGGCAGAATATGAAGTGGGGAGTAAAGGTCAATTGAACCATACTGATATAGAAATTGTTGCATACATTTTTGTGGTGCATTAGATACACTGCGTTCCTACTCTTGAAATAGATGGACAGAGATGCCTTTAGACAAAATCTCTCTGAATCTGATCTTGTACAGAACCCTCCAGATGATTGTGATGAACTTTGTAACATGTACAACTCAACATTGCTGAAACTCCTTGACAAACACGCACCAAAAGCGAAAACCATCATGTGGAGATCCAACATGGATGTTCACTGAAGAAGTCCGTGAAGTGAGGGGCAACAGACGACAGGCAGAGCGTAGGTGGAGAAAAACCCATCTGGAAGTTCACCGCCAACTGTTCAAGTCATCTCGGAACCATGTGACATCAGTAATACAACAGTGCAAACAGAACCACATTAATGACAAAATATCGGAATCGTCATCCAACCCAAAAGCTCTCTATAATCTGCTCTTCAAGTTGATGGGAAGGTCAACCACGCATCTCTACCTTCTTCCGATGACAGACAGAAGATAGCACAGTCAGAAAATCCAACTTATCAGAGAAAGCCTAGTACCGACCACCAGAAGTGCAACAACGACGTCTGTGACACTGAGTATGTGGGTCAACCACTGTCAACCTTTGATATCTTCTCTGAGTCTGAGATCCATACTCTTGTGAAAGCTGCCAAACCGACTTCCTGTGCACTTGACCCAATCCCAACTCGTATTGTTATTGACAATCTGGACATACTCATTCCAGTCATCACCAAACTGGTCAACGTTAGAATCAATTCCGGAGTCTTTCCTGAATGTCTCAAAGAGGCATTAGTGAAACCCCTTCTCAAAAAGAGTAATCTAGATCCCGAAATTCACAAGAACTATAGACCTGTTTCCAATATAGCGTTATTTGGCAAACTCATCGAAAAGGCAGTAGCTACTCGGCTCAACTCCCATCTTTGTGCTCATGATCTGTATGCTCCCTACCAGTCAGCCTACCGGCCTCTCCACAGTACCGAAACAGCATTGCTTCAAGTTCTGAATACTCTCCGCTCTGGTATTGATGGAGGAAATGTTGCACTTCTACTCCTACTAGACCTTAGTGCAGCATTTGACACCATAGACCACACAAAGTTGATATGCCGCTTACAAAAAGCTATGGGGATAACAGGAACTGTGCTCTCTTGGATCCAATCCTATCTATCTCATAGATCCCAGTAAGTCAACATAGATGACTTCAGATCAGAAGCCACATCACTCAACTACGGGGTGCCCCAAGGCTCGGTTCTTGGTCCCATTCTCTTTAACCTATACGTACATCCACTGGAGGTAATTGTCAACAACCACAACTTACCCCATCACTTCTACGCTGATGATTCTCAAATGATGTCAGTTTCAAACCAAACCCGTCTGAAGCTTCCACTGCTGTCCAGCACATAGCTGACTGTTGTGTTGATGTCAAACCATGGATGACCTGTAACACCCTCAAGCTTAATGAAGAGAAGACAGAATCCATATTAATTGGACCCAAACAGAGGAGAGTAAAAACAGATCTTGATTCTATCCAAATTGGAACAAGTATCATCACTCTGAGTGACAAAGTGAAGAATCTAGGTGTTACACTGGACAGTGATCTCAATATGGAGACTCAAGTCAGCATGGTTTCCAAACAGTGTTATCTTCAGTTGAGAAATATCGGTCAGATCAGACGATATCTCACAACAAATGCAGCTCTCAAGCTTGTTCTCTCCTTGGTCATGACACGCCTTGATTACTGCAATTCTTTGCTAGCAGCATCCACCAAACAAGTGATAAACAAACTTCAGCGAATACAGAATACAGCTGCAAGAATCGTCAGCAGATGTCCAAAGCAGGATCATATAACCCCTGTTCTGCATTCTCTGCACTGGCTGCCTGTAAAGCAGAGAATCATGTACAAGATCCTGTGCATGACCTATCAGTGTACTGTTGCCACAGCCCCACTGTACCTACAGAACCTCATCACGCCATATGTTCCTGCTAAGTCCCTCAGATCACAATCCAAAGGTCTACTTTGTGTCCCTCATACTAAGATGAAAACTTTCGGAGAGAGATCTTTTGCTTTCTGTGCTGCCTCTATGTGGAATGAACTACCCATTGAAATCAAATCCACTTTCAAGGGACTTCTCAAAACACATCTTTTTAAACTGGCCTACTGATTCCAAAGCGCTTCGAGCTTGATGTCATGGAGAAATGCGCTCAACAAATGGACTATTAATATTATTATTATATTATAAGGACACCATTGTTTCCTGAAATCATTTTACCAGACTAGATGTGCTACTTTTTTAATTGAGACTTTGCTATTTGTAAAATGGTTTATACAGATTTGTTCCTTTCTGAAATAGATTTACCAAAATCACTTTTCACTTACACTCTTTCTATTTTCAAAACAAAAGATTATTTTGTGCAACCTTTGTCTGGGTTTTGTTTTCATCGAAAAGAACGAACAATCTGTGATAGTTTGAATTTATTGAAGATGATTGTTAGAGAAAGAGGTCACATGACACTGTCGGCGTACAGAAAGGATCAGACACAGTGATCTCCAAGTGTTTTGAAATGATGTACAAATATTCCTCATGTTCATGAAGAGATAGATATATGATAATAGATTTAGTGACAATTAACTCGCTGCATTATAAAAGAGTTATTTAAGACTGTGAAAATACATCAATTCAGACTTACAATTTTTATACATGATGATCTAACTAGGAAATGTAAAGAACTTTTGAACATTAGAATATACTGAACTTCATTTAAAACACAACTGTATGGGAAATGGGAACCTAGGGTTCAAAAAAGGTTAAAATGATGCATATGGACAGCTAATGTTTGCCACAGGAACACTGAAGGTTAAAACAGAACGTTGTAAAAAAATGAAACATACCATACATACTATACATACAATATAGATATATGATAATAACCTACATGTATCAATATATAAGGATCAACTCAGGTTTAAATGTTGCATCTATAATGATCTACATGTAACTAGGCAATAAAACAAACCTTTGAACATTAAAATATACTGAACTTCATTCAAAATGCAACTATAGCTAGTAATTGATGTCCCAAATCTCCTCATGGCCATTGGGTGACAGATGTAGAAATGCAGGACCTAGGGTTTGAAGAACGTTAAAATTATCCATATGGACTGCGAATTTTGCCACAGGAACACTGAAGATTAAATCAAAACGTTGTAAATTAATGGAATTTGTACTTCATGCATTCATACCTTTTTAAAAACACTGAATTCTGATGATTATTCACCACCCATGACTCGATCCTATTGCAACTACCAAGAATGCCCAAACAGCAATGACAGCTTACTGGGCTGATCTTTGTAACAGACCTTTGTAAGGACTCTTAAACCCTTGTGGATGAAGGATCAACCTCTCCTTTACAGACAGGCAAAGAGTCGTTTATCGTCTCAGAGGTAAAATCTTCTGACATGAATCCAATCGAACATTTGTAGGATGAAGTTCTACATTAGTATTATAAGATCATCTCACAACACTTTCTGAGCATGCACCACCAACTTCAAACATATCTGAGAACACATGGTTGACAAAGACAATACTGAATAGTATCCTTCCTGAGTTTTTCTTCTTTATGACGTCAACAATGTTGATGTTTGTCAGACATTTCCAGGATAAGTTTCACTGATTTTCAAATTAAAGTTATTTCCTGTTGTTTCAAAAATGTTTATATTTGAAATGACGTTTATATCGCTACTCAATATATATTTAAGTGCTTAAAGTTGTTTCACCTACTAGCCCAAAGACACGACAGAACTGATAAACTATATAAACAAATTTCGTGATCAGTCCCAAAGCACATGTAGCTGAATTTCTTCATTCGATTTTAAAGGTATTTGTTTTTTGTAATCACAAACTTTACAGGATTTGCATTTCATGTTGTTGACATATCGATAGGTCGAGGTCAGAGTCACTCTGACATAAAAGCATAAACCTGCCTCAACGCTTTAAATGATTATTTATTGTTTGAAACCGGAACGAATCAATTACCTGTGTGATTTATCCCCAGGTTGTGTGTTGTTAAATGGTTAAACAGAAATAGACGGCGTGAGAGTTAAGCACAAGTGAGTGTAGGATCTAAGGTTACCTGACTTATTGAACCATTCAATGTTCTCTGTTAATCAGGTGTAAACAAGTTGACGTTTTTCGAATTGTATCTGTTTTCAAAGGGTGTTATTTGTAACTCCCTGAATCTGGATGTAACCCTGCGCCTTAGATGATAAAGAAGACATTGAATTTATTTTCGATTTATTGACTATTTTGTTTATTCATTTCTCTAACCTTTAACTGGCTGCATCTGTTGAAAGTGATATTTGAGATCAATATTCCAAATGTAACAAGAACTAAATGATCCTGTGTGTGTAGTTTGTAGGTTGAACGATGTTACATGTCATTATAGTGCGTACAACATTACTGTCATTATCTTCTTTTTAAGGTAAAAATGACATTATTTTCATTGAACTTTGTAAGAACCCCTTGACTGAAATTGTAAGATTCTAGTTTTAGATGATAATGAAACATTTTAACAGCAACCTAGTCTTGCTAGCTTTGTATGACATCATATGAAACATAATATATAGTATTATAGTTAATGGGTTTAGCATTTTAGTATTAGTTGACATTATAGTACTTATTTGTAATCGAGGACATCAGATAAACATTTGATTGAAACTAGAGATTGATAGCATAGTTTTAGGTAGCAAATCTACATCACTACCTTGTTCTCTATTTAACAGAAATAGAGGACACTCTATGGATTCCCAAACGGGATATTTATCCGACAACTATCCTAACTTGTAGAACAAACTTTCTGTCTTCTACCTTTTCAAATGTCAGTATGCCCTGATAGAAAGTTGTCCAGCTCTAAACCCAATCAGCAGTGAGTGGTCGTGAGGATCCACAGATTAAGCCCGTCTGAATTCCAAGTGATCTACGAGGAAGTGCGGAGGAAACGAAGACTTTTGACGAGCAATCTTGTCAAGCAGTTGTGCTCATTGATTCCACAGAGTCTCAGTACTGGCTGTGCTGATATCGACCAAGTTCTGTACCAGGAGACATGTATGTATTGTGATGGTTGATCTGCATCCCTTTATTGATTTAGATTCCACATGCACTTTTCTAAATTGACGTTTAAATAGTGTCCTGGTCTTTCGTATCTGACGACCCGATGGAAACGTCAACACAATTACTGTGGTGGTATTCTCGACCATTTGAAACTGTCTGTTACCTCAACAAATGTCAGAGGGGCTATGGGGCATTTAAACCTGAGACTAAGTGATTGGTTTATGATCGTGTTTAATATCACGAATGAAAAATTTGAATTTGTTAAAGTTCACTGTAAAATTTCATGTTTTATTTCATATTGATCATTCCTTTGATAAATAAAAGAGTACAATAAATCAGTACTGCCTGTGCTTCTGGCCAAGTTCTGTACCAGGACACCTGTTTGGGTTGTGGTGGCTGGCCTGCTTAGAGGATATTTGTGTGGAGTGAGGAAGAAAGTTTATATTTTCACGAGTGACGCAGCCACGAGTGAAAATATGTAACTTTTCTGCCTCACGAGATGAGATAAACATGGTATTTGTCAAGAAAACACAAATTTTCTATTTATTTTATGATTTAATCGTTGTATTTCTAACAAAATTGAAGTGCAATTTATTGAGTCGGCTCCAAAGAGAGCCCGTCGTCAAAGCAACAATATGACCTCATGAGCGTATCATTGCGTCAGAGCATTGTTCGATGACGTCAGGTTATTGTTGTTATCAGTCACTAGTGACTGATAACACGTTCCAGTGTTATTGTCATAAGTGACTAATAACAGCAATATTATTTTTATTGATAGATCTCGGTATTTCATCGCCAATCATATAATAAACTCCTTTATTGATTTAGATTCCATATGCACTTTCTTGAATTGGCCTATGGATCGACTTTGTGTCCAAATCCTTTAAATTGGCGTCAAAATAACTGTGGTGGTATTCTCAACCATTTGGAACAGTCTGGTACACACCACCAATTATCAGAAAGGCTCTGAGGTATTGGTTATGTTAAACCTTAGGCTAACCCTTAACTGATGGGTTTAAGATCATGTTTGATAACATGACCATGCAAGGGGTATATTTTATGGCATGAATTCATTGATTATTTTACCTGTATATAATAGAATTCAGACAATTATAATCAATCTTATTACTTTCATAGATTTAACAATTAAAAGTCGCTTTATACAAATCATAAAGTCTAACACAATTACTCTGTTCTTTAACTGTGCTGTCAAATAATATACCAATAGCCCCTGTATCAAGAAATGATAAACACATAAAATGTTGTTGAACTTGAGAATGAAATGCTATCAGATTGGGAGTTATCAAATTATGTCCAATGTTTCTGTACAAAAACTTTAAACATAGAAGGAATGGTCTTTTTACTGCCTAAAATATTTTGTACAATATGTTCTCAAGCCTCTTAAATTTCACAATAAAGAGTCAGTCAATCCGAAGCATGTGTGTAAATGTCAAATTGACACACTTAAACGCCTGATACGAAGTTATATCCCCACCGACGCATCTTCGTACTTTGAAATGACAGATAGAAAATTTTATAAGATTCCATGAATTAATAAGAAATGCCTTGCGAATGTTTACAAATATGTGGGACTTAATTCATATCAAAATTCTTACATGAAGGCTTTTTAAACCTTTGAATCTTCCCATATTAATTTTTTATTTGAGGCATCTGGTCTTGTTCTTACAATTTAATAAACAAAATTACTATGATCATTTTACTCTATGGATGATAACCCACATTTGTTTATATCTTAACATTGAAATAAACATTCTAGTTTCTTTAAATTGTATTTGAAGACATTTAACAGAAATATACCTTTTTCTTTCATTAATGATGAAACCACTAAAGAGAAAGACACATTATCATGGTCATATCATTTACCAACTCTCAAATAATCCTATAATGCTGTATCAAATATCAAGTACAACGTTCCAGTTTCTCTCATAGACTCGACAGATTGGTGTAGTAGAAAAGTCGTAATTGAATCGAAATAACGAAATTCAGCACATTTATGTCCCAGAATGACATTTATTACTCCCTTTATTTGTGTTCAGGTATTACGTTGCCAATCATCTATCACATTACAGTCCACATTTCACTCAAACTATGAGTCTCTTGATAATCCTCTATCAAAAGATTCTTATCTCTGACCCAGTGACAAATTAACAGAAATGTATTTCTTCTCATACACCCCCACTCTGATTCAGAGTAGGTCATCCTAACACTTAAGAAATGTTATAGCTTGAAAGAAAATACACTTCCCCAACAATTATCGATCGAGTGGGCAGTAAACATCGATCATGTGACGTCAGCTCACTGTGACGTCAAGCCGTCTTTAAGGAGGTCAATGGAGACATATCGATGGAGGGATTAACGAGCAGTATAAGAGGCGAGTACTTCCGTATAAGAGAGAAGTATTTCCATCTGTTGATGTAATGTGATCAGCTATGCTTGGGCATCACCCTGTTTTCCCATCCGGCCTTATAATGGAAGCAGATTTGGTCCCAGTGCTATAACCACTGTTGACGTCGCTGTGATGGAGCGGTTCCAAAGGTGTTATAACCGGAGGTCGTGGTTTTTACTGGCAGAGGTCAAGGTTGGTCTGCCGCTTATGGGCTTGTCTGATGTCTGACCAGTTTGACGTAATCACTACAATAGTCTGCATCTGTTTTTCGCGCACAACCAAAATGTCTGGCGACGTCGGCCTATGGGGCCCCTTGTCGGATCATTTCAACGGCTCTCTCTGTTGCATTGACTGTCAAACATGGCATTCGTTGGTGTTCTTTTTGTTGCTATGACAATAACGTTTGGGTCGAGCCGTTTCGAAATTAATCTGCAAGTTCAAAACGAGATACAGTCAATAATTTCTTTTTCACAAAGTTCCCGATTTCACCGGAAGTGATGGCATGTTCCCGGTATTTTCGATCGAATACAAAGTATTTGGTATACCTGGTATACAAAATCATGTTTCCAAACGAAATGATAACAAAGTAACAACATTATTTGAAAATAATGTTTGTAGCGTTTCTTTTGGACACTAGTTTAGTTATCTTTGGTTTAGAAAACAGATAACCTCCAATCTATAACTATATTTTGATTCTTTGTACCAAATAGCAGTTTTCACAGTTCAATAACATTGTGTTTCTTCTGTTGCATTAAAAGCAGTTATATCTTGAATACAAAATCAAAAAATAAATACAATTTTATTCTCTATACAAAGTTCTCAAAACTGAGCCCTGATGAATATCTGACGATGGGCTGATTCAAAATAAGACATTTTAATGCCCGCCAGGATAATCAAAATCTTCAATTCTAAATCTTTACATAATTCTTTTTTAACATTCATTCACACATACCAGGATAATCAAAATCTTCAATTCTAAATCTTTACATAATTCTTTTTTAACATTCATTCACACATACCAGCATTTCATTGATCGTCTCATCAAAAGAATTTGGTTATGACAAATAGGTAATACATTTTCAAATAACTGTCAATAAATGTCAATCACGTCGGAAGTAATATAACTAGAAGATGATATCTGAGTGTTTATTCTCTACTTAAGAACCTCTCAGTTTTGCAACAGTCCACTACACTCCTTGCGTGTTAAGCTCCCATCCACCATTTCGGATCATTTATCCAAAGAAACTCTTTATCCACCCTTAATCCATGTAATCCGATGACTGGACACTAATGACCGATTGCAATGACCAGTTCAGGTGGACGCTGGTCTTGAATGACCAGAAGAGAGTGTTTACCTGACAACCCATTAGACGATGATGCATTGAATTAAAGACGTCAGTCCATTAGCTGCCGTGGAAGATTACCATGTCAGCATTATCCATAACTCAAAACATTGTAAGGCGTGGCAGGGCTTAGAGTCCAAAGAAATCGCCCTTGTTAAGAGATTAACTCATTTCTGGATTAATTGGTCATCATAAGCTGCCGGTGTCTCATAATCTTGATAATAAAGAAATCATAATTTTGATGTGACATTCAGGAACTTTACCTTTATCATGAACATTGTTCTTCCATTTCTCCGGAACTAAGGACTTGGATTAATGCGTCTGGACATCGTGTTGTGATTATGTTATTGTCTGGCTTCTATTGTTATGTTTAGATGTTATCGGATAAACGCGGCATCATTTCTATGTATCCGGAATTAAATTCGTCGCCAATTACTTCAGGATAGACCTTAAGGTATTGGTAATAGTATTGCACGATTATTGGTGATTTGATATCTCAGAGGAATAAATGGAAACTCTAGTTTGGAGAATAGTCATGTAATGGTTATACGCATTGGGGTAGCATTTTGTGTCTTTGCAGTTTGGAGTGGTGATGAGATATGTTGTTGAAAAACTGTGTCATTTGAAAATTGATTTAGTTTTTAAGTTTTGTAATGTCGTCAAAGAGAACACTCCTAGTCCATAAAGCATTACGCCCCATCTTCTCGTTGTGATTTTAAAACATTTAAGACCCATACTTAAAGTGTAAGGAAGTTCAATATTTTTAAAGTATTTTTATTGTATTCATTGGAATTTATTTTCGACAATCCTGAAGAAAATGTGACCAAAATTCATTAAAAAGGAGACAATTTACTAAAATGACCAAAACGGCAGCCGACATGTAGACGAATGTGTGGCCATTTCACAACTTCCCTTTCCTAAACAATACGCTTGAAAGACGTCTTTGTCGCACAAGACTAGATTTACTTTTCTTTTTACTCCGCAACAGGTAATCGTTGCCGCTCAAGTTGAGACGCAGTGTCATTCATACTCTGAAAGCGGGTTCGTTAAAAGCTATGGCACTTTTGCAGAGGATACTGTACATTGGACGTCGAATAAATATTTCATTGTTGATATAACCATGTAAATATGATATCAAACTTTTGACGAAAGATTTTTCTACCCAGTGATTTCTTCTTTTGTTAATAGCTTAATTCCATCACGAACCGCAAGAGAATATGACAATGGGGCTTCAGTGCCGTCACTGTGCCATCTGCGTCATCATAACCAAACACAAAGACAGACAGACAGATATTTTATTAGAGTCTCACCTCGATAATTTAAAACATGGATATAAATACATCAAAGTACATTGAAAGGTAAAACGTATTGAGCCACCCACAATGGGGTTATGAGAGACTGTAGTATTGGATATAGTAAAACACAAAGTAAAACATATTAACATATTTTTTATAAGGCTAAAGGCAAAATGATACATCATATATAAAATCTATACAGGTAAAATAAATCATGGGTATAAAATTCTAGAACGCTTGGGTAAAATTGAATGGCAGGTTTTGGCAGCAGTGAATGGTCGAATTTGAGAGTATAAGACCTACTGTTCCAGTATCACAGATATGCTTAAAATCTTCAAATTTGTTACACATATCTAAAAGCTCCTTTCTCTCCTGTTCGTATTGGGGACACTTTATCAACGCATGGATCTCATCTTCTATTTGGTCGTTGCAGAATGGGAAAGACATTAATGACGTCCTCCAACAAAAGTCGCAGAGTGCCGTCTAATGAAATGATAGACAAGTCTCTTCTAATCACCTTTTCTTTATATCCTCTTGAGATGTATTGGGTTGCATGTACCAAGCAAACATGAAATACCTTCACTTTGTCAAGTATTTACTTAAAATTATGCCAGTCTTAAACAAACTCAGAGTAACTACCCACGTCCTCCTCTTTTCAATTCCAAAACAGAGAGTACCGTCACTATAAACAAAGAAATAAGTCCTAACTTATCACATTTTCTATATATCCATAAGAATGTATTGAGTTACATGTACCGAGCTAACCTATATAAAAGGCTTTATAGATTTTATGTATTTTTGTGTTTTTGTAAATGGGAGCCACAATCACATCATTCCCACTGTCCTTAAATATATCGAATTACACTTATAGATATAAGAATATATACCGTATATGTTATATGTTTTGTTCATATACAAAAAGAGTTTCAAAGAATGCTAAGGAGACAGTCTGTGAAAACATATACTCCTTAACCATTGTTTATAAAAAGGAAATAAGCAAATCAATAAAATAAAAAAGTACAAATTAAGAAAGAAGAAATATTTATACAAAATGGTTATCGTTGTTCTGATATTAATGGCCTTTAAAACGATTTAGTCATAACAGTTGTTTACCTGATAACTCATGTTACTTTTCAACATTTTTGTCTGAACTCCTACATGTAACTTGCCTTGAATTGTATTCAAATGACCTTTTCATTACATTAAAATTACATTTCATACCCTTTATCTGCAAAACAAAGTCATCAGAACCACATTATGATATTATTCTAAAGCAAGATGATCATTCACCGTTTATAGACTTGTCTTCAATATAATTCGAATTCGACTTAGCATTTTTTAATCGATATTTATATATATATATGTACAGTGTATATAGAGATTATTCAGTACTTGAGTACATTTGTCATGTGACTTTTACGAAACAAGTGTGAATTTGCACGTGTTTCGTAAAAGTCATATGACACACTTCCGAGGGTCATAATATCCATATTACTGATTCCATCCCATTTTAATTTCTAAGAAATATCAAGAAAGCGAACAGCTTCCCTTGCGACGGCTGTCTATAGTGACGCCACGAACAATGTTTTTATAAACTCGTGCTAAAACAATCATTGCTTTGCAAAAGTGATATGTTCACATATGCTCATATTGAAAATATGTCACTACTTATGTTCAACCCTATGGGTAATAAATAGTACTACTGCCTCTTGATACAAAACAGATAAAACAAACATCTCAACATCACTATTACTCTCAAGGACGGTGTACATATTACCGTTACACACGAGAGGATATTTTCGAGAAAAACGAGTATTTCCAGTCGAAGCATGCGAGGCTAACAATCATTAATGCTGAATCAGATAGACAAGTATTTCATTCACAGCGAGAGCGCTCGGCTGGAGCATAGAAAATCACTCATGTGTATTCTAGACCTGTTCCATTGACGGTGGTAAACTGGTTCAACAGGCTTGTAGTAGAAGTGTAGACATACGCTCGTCTATCCCACTGACTATTCATATCTTAACCTTAAACTCACCCTGTCCCACAACACGCTTGGAAATTATCTTCAAAACGGGATGCACAGCGTATCTGAAAGAGACTTATATTTTATTTTATTTAATTTTATTTTTTTTAAAAATTTTTTTATCCCAACATATATGTTGCAACAACTTTATGTTATTTTATTGAATTGTCTCTTATAGCCTTATGGCGGCTTGTGCATTTTATATTTTATCAAATTTATGTATGGCCTTCTGTATGTACGAATAACAATTTCTCTCTCTCTCTTATAATAACAGTGTAGACATGCGTTATTTTAGCTTGTTGTTTATATCTTTACTTAAATCGTTTACATATTTTAACAGTGTATAAAATAAGGCCCGTCCGTCAATCCGGTATCTGGTTATGTTTGGCCTGGATTGGTAACTTGTTAAAAAAATTCTTCTATTTTACCATTAAATCTTTAAAATATTCGATTTCGACACGCTAATTGTAAGGCTTATGAACACTGATCTAAATCTTTATATGATTAAAGCCGTTAGTCCATTTGCAATCATCCGAGATTCTGTATTTCAATTTGTAAAATGATTTGCGTGAAAGGGAAGTATTTGAATATTTTCCGCAATGATAGAATGACACCTAGGGATAATACTCCATGTTATTGAGGAGTACTACTGGTTGTGTAGAACATGTTTATGTCAACAAACTCCTGTTGTCAGTGGTCAAGTTTGTTATTGAGATCACCTTGATGTATGTATATTTTAACACTCAATGACTGATTATCCCAAAAATAATTTAATAAATATAATTTTGACAGCATAAGTTAATCAGTTTTATTGATCTTAAAGGAGCAGTAGCATTTCTTTTTCAAATTTATATATTCTCAAATGTTTACTGATAATTGTACGTTAACGGGGCAGTAGCACGTTTAAGGGGGAATATAAGGTGATGTCAAGAAAATGAAAATTAATGGTTCCAATTGACAGACAATGTATTTAAACTAAACGGAGCAATAATAATTCAAATATATAACATAAAGTTCAGCAATGCGACTGCTTTTTCTTACACAAAATGAATTAAAGGTGTTCACACAAAATGGCCGCCAATGGATTTTATGCGAATCTTCATACTTTGTCCTCTGACTATGGATGATTGGCTTGTGTAATAAGATTTTTGACACTGTCAAAATAATACTTTGTGCATGAACTAACAATTGTCAGTGAAAATTTTAAAATATAAAATTATCAAAAAACGTGCTACTGCCCCTTTAATGCTTAATATATTATAATATATAAACAATGTCATTACACAAACCAATCATCCATAGTCTGAGAACAAATTATAAAGGTTCACATAAATTTCATTGGCGGCCATTTTTGTGTGAACACCAATGCATCCTGTGTAAGAAAATGGAATCGCATGGCTATAAGCTTTACATTATACATAGGATTTTATTACTGCTTCATTTAGTTTAAATACATTGTCTTTCAACTGGAACCATTTATTTCATTTTACTGACATTACCTTATATTCCCTCTCAAACGTGCTACTTCATCTTTAATTTACAGTTTCGACATCTTTGGGGTATAAGAGTGATTAACGGTCATATTTTCTTCAACGTTTAAACCTATTCATCAAAAGCAATTACAGTCGATGTAAACATACTCGATAGTCTACAAAGATTTATCAAGATCGTACTACGTCTACACGCTTTCTAAAGTTATTAAGCTTGAATTAATAACATCTGTAAAGTCTACAAATATCATCTGTCTCAGTTATACAAACATCAAAGGATTTGTACCTATTACACCCATGGTTTTATTAACCTCAAACACGTCAACAAATGACATTTCTAGAGAGATCTAATGTAATACCACTCTATGCATGAATAGGTTGTGTCATTAAATTTCGTTGCAGTTGAATTAATGAGACATTATCAAAGGTGTCATTGTATGAAGAAATTGATGCAGAAAATTATCACTGTGCGTTAATCGTTTCAATCAAGTGCCGTAATTACATGAATAATAAACTCTGAAACAATAAAAAATAACAGCTGACGGTAAATCAATCATAAGTAATTTTGTCATTTTTTCTTTTTTTACGAAAAATGTTAAATAGTGTTTCGTAAGTTTAATAACTTTAGAATAAGAAGTGTACCTTCTAAGCATAAAGAGGACCAAAGTTCAATATCACATTAAATGTATTTATTGCCATATGTTGAACTGATGGCGATAAATAGCCGTATATATATATGTGCATATACGTAGATAAACCTACGTATGGAAATTGATTACCAACTCCATAATCAAAAGTCGTTTTTAACACCAATTGGCACTGTATTTTTTCATGCCCTCAATTCGGATTTAATCGGTTTTTGGGCGGAGATGGGTTACGATTTTTAACACCTCAAACGTTGCAATCGGAATCTCTCGGAATGTCATCGTTGACAGAAGATATGCGCGGAATGCAATTACTCGTCGTTTCCTAGGGCGGTAATATATATATATGAGGTATTGTTACATTCCTTTACCTCACAGGTGAGAGGGAACGCGCTAGTCCGTCAGGTAAATGACATTATTACCTTTGTCTTCCTCATAAATAACACACCTTCACTTCTCCTGAACTTCGTGCACGAAAAACAACGGTATTCGACGACGCCATTTTGTTTTATGGTTATTATAAAAATGTTGTTTTAACAAATGTGTCCTAAATTTGATATCCATAATTTTGTATCATATTACAACATTTATACTACATGTATATCTCCAGCTCATTGATTTTGACATGACTTATTATTGAGCCTTAGTCACGAATTGATAATTTTAGTTTTTTTTAATATCCTTTAACAAAAGTGCTTTAATGACATTCATTGCCTGGAAGAACCTTGAGTTACATGAACCGTTTAGTGACATAACATATGAATAGTTCTCCAAAAACACAAAGCGTTTTATAGGTATTTTCAATCTTTAAATTGTGTGAATTCGCATTATAAACAGTTCTAAAAGTTTGCAATGTTGATGCATTATTTCCCCCTATCAAAGTGAATCTCGCACTTGTATATGCACTTAAGTATCATACATTTTTCCCTATGTTTGAATCTACGAGTAGGTTCTGTGGTAAAATCATCTGATTTTCACTTTTGTTTAACAGCATGCTGTGAAACTTTAAATAGGGAGAAAGAAAAATATGAATATCGATTCGAATTTGGTTAAAGTTGGTTATCATGACTGGTTATCTAAAAGACATAGATATACGTCTACATTTTTGGATATCTCCACTCTTACTCAGGTTTTTGTCATGTAACCAGGTCACATGATATCCGAGTTTGCTTCATAAAAGCATGCAAGCAAAGGGAAGATGTTTTTAACTCAACGTATTACGTTTGGGATTCGAACACGGTTATTGGACAGGAGGACGGGCACTCTACCGCCATACCAACGCGCCCTGTTCTACAGCATGTGTCAGAATTCACGTAGACGCCAGGAACTCAAAGGGATTATAGATAGCAGAACCGACATGAACCAATCGTTATTATTGTTAACATTTTTTATAAGAATAATAATTATAAGCCTTTGAAATACTTAATAGAATTCTGACGTACATGTATTGTCGTTGTAAAGAATGGATATTGAATGGGTGGTTAAAAAGTTTAAATATTGCTTTTGTGTGACATCAACTTAAGCTTATTGACGGGCGGTCTTTGCGTTGTGTCTCAACGCATACGCACTCATACATACGCTCTACGCATACACGCACACGACCTCGCCTAAGGCATGCACGCACAAGCACGTGTATTGACACATGAACTCATAAAACCACGAAATGACAAGCACATTGTTGTAACTCAGAGCTTTAGAAATATGGTTCCTGAATGGATCTTAACGCTTAATCCTTCTAGTATCATGAGAGTAATTTCTTCTCCCCACACTATGAATTATTGATATCATGTAACCATTGATGGTTTGGATTCAATGCTTCATTGAGTTAGAAAACAATACCAATTTGTTTGTTTTGGGACCTATTCTCTAGATACGAGTGGAATTCAAACAATCAAGTGTGATGAACAATTAGCGGAAACATCTTCTAGAAACTACTCTTGAGAGCAGAACAGTCGACCCTTAAAATTGGAATCGATTTGTAATTAAGGGATTATCTTTAAGTATTAACAGAGTCAATAAACAAACGGGGGAAGAAGAAAACACATGTTCATCTTACCGTTGCTCTTTCCATGTATGTTATGTTTTAAGGCGAATATAATAAAGAATTCTATATCGATATAGGATTAAATGGATTATCCTCAACTATGAACAGAATCATAAAACAAGGGCGACATTGTTATGATATTGATAAACGATTAAAGGAGTTTTGACAACTATGAAATAAATCATCAAACAAAAGGAAATATAAGGAAAACAGTTCATTTGAATCTTTATCTGTCCTATCCCGTATGTTTGTATGTATCATGGGGTATGATAATTGAGCAGTTTGTATCGATTTAAAAGAGCATTGTCAACTTTCAACATAATTTTAAAAACGAAGGAGATGAAAAGAATAAAACATATGATCCATGTTTCTTTTCCCAGTTTTATATAAGGTTTCAAGAGCAAATTTGATTTATCAATTTTATTTTCCTGTTAAAATATAACTTTCAAGGAGCTACGACTGACTCCTAAAGTTTTTAGTTTTATCTAAATTCCAATTCTTTCCGTATTCATTTCAATTGTTCTGTTGGAGGCAATTATGAAATAAGATCAGATACATACATTTCCTAGCGTAATATTTCATATTTTGCATCTTTTAAAGATATTGTGATAAACCTTACATAATCTCCCATTTGTGTATATGTTCACCCAAGAAAAGAATCCATTGATAAGCTTTGGCAAAACGGATTTGAACTACTATCAGGAGTGTGTCTATAAAGAGACAAAAACATTTTTAAATATTGATTTTTTAGCTTTTTGCCATATATGCTATATAGTTACCTTCAGAAGTTAAACATCTCGTACTCAACCCGTAGTCCTGCTTCATGACTGTGTATTAAATAGGAGCCTTTAACGGGGCAGTAGCACGTTTTTTTGATAATTTTATATTTCAAATTTTTCACTGATAATTGTAAGTTAATTTCAATTATTATTGCTCTATTGGATTTAAATACATTGTCTTTCAATTGGCACCATTAATTTTCATTTTCCTGACATCACCTTATATTCCCCCTAAAAACGTGCTACTGCCCCTTTAAATCCTTTTCAATTCTTAAAATGTATAAATCTCCATGATATTGAAAGTAACTACCTACCATTTAACATTATTAACTAAATTCATAATACAGGGTAGGTTCTAATTTTGCAAGTGTAGATTGACTGAATACACATATGAAACGAAAAGCCTGAATAAATAGGATAATATAAAGGGAGTTAAAATCATTATTTTTAATATTTCATAGACTTAATTACCCGGTCATTCATAGGTGCAACAGAAATTTCCCGTATCAAGCGAAAAATGCCGGCGGCCATTTTCATTACTCCTCTTTCGTCATTGAACGTCAAGAATTCGATTCAACTTAATCGAGCATGGTACGTTCGTTTATAAAATTTATACTTTCCATTTAAAGCGTTTGTCATGAAATTGGTAACACTACTTTTCGTGATATCCTTTAACTTACTTTAAAACGACTACGACTACACCTTTTAAAAGTTCATATGTACTGACAGATTATTGATTGAATGTATATTTCATAACTATGCGATAGTGGTTATTAGTTGAGCTAGGTTAATTGAATTACTGGAACCGGAAATGAAGATAATTATATTCAATAATGAACATTAATAGGTACAACCAGTTTATATATCGTGATATGGGAATGCAGAAAAAGATATCGAATATGATTATAAAACCTTTACAAAATGAATCAAACAAAGACCGTTCTGAAATAACTGATAGAAATTGAAAGACAGCTATTATGATAAACATTTTGTAAATAAATGAGATTTTACAAACTTAGAATCGTTTCAATGTGTACAATATATACAACGAATACGTAGCATTGTAATAACGTATGGCAATACATGTTTATCATGATGATTATAAGGAATATAACAATAGATAATAATAAAAAACTATGCTTTGTGAGCATATATAATAACGATTTAAAGGGGCAGTAGCAAGTGTTAGGGGGAATAGAAGGTGATGTCAGGAAAATGACAATAAATGGCTCCAATTGAAAGACAACGTAGGGGAGACCAGGGCAAAGCGCGCACCCTAACATAAAAGTGCGTCTAGTGGGCACCCCGACATGTACAGAATGCAACTTGCACACTGTTTCTAATACTTATCAGATGGACAGTTACATGGCACATGCTTTTTTAATCTGCCATTTCGGCATAAGGATATATTTACGTAAATATATTTTGGTTAAGGGGGCGCGCTTTGCCCTGTAGTTTGGGGCAAAGTGCCCAATCCTCTGGGCGCTTTGCCCCATTCGAAAAACAACACAGAATGTAATAAATATTACACACACATAATCAGCCAATACAAATCAAAAGCTATCATCTTGATAATGCAAGGCAACTATCGAACCCATATGAAGAATAGAATTAACATAAAAGTTGACAATACATGCAAGAATGCGCAAAATATTCCTTTACATGTCATGGACCTACATGTTCAACATTCTCAATTACCAAATATCGTTATGGTTGGTACATGTACATTTCTTTCAACTACGAATGTGTTGATAATGTAGGTTATTGAATATCAAAACCAGTTAAATAATAAAATATAAGGTGAATTGAATTGGTTATATAGACGAATTAAAGAATTCATACAACTATTTTGTGTCGGACTTGGCAGAACGGCATAAATTGCTTATCGTTTAGGGTTGAACAGTAATATACGATGAATTATATATACATGATTTAAAAAACAACAGAAAATATGCTTTGGTAACTGTTTCTTGTCGTGATTCTTTAACAAAACAAAACCCTTTAAGTAAAAGGGTATATTTCATTTTAATATAAAAAAAACAGAATGCTGATATGTGAATAATAGTTCAACTTTACATTATTTGCTTAAGAAATGCAAAATAATAACTTTAACACCAATACGTTAACCAAAATGATATATTTTATAACACACGGGGCAGAGCGCTCCCCCCGGCACGTTTTGCCCCATCAAGGGTAGCATTTGTTGTGAACATCACAGAAAGTCATTAAAGCAAGTAATTACAAATTTCATTATTTAATGAATTAATGATACCAATTAATGTTACATGTGCACGAGAGTTCAATGTTCCGTTTTGTATTCTTATTGAATATTTGAATTTGAGACATATCCGTTCCATATAGTAAAATCGGGTTTTTTCGAATATTTGAAATTCTGCGTCCACAACCCAGGCAAATGATTGCAGCGTTGGTCACAAAGCTTCATTACGGTTACTTTCATTCGTTGGTAATGACAAATTACTCCATTCGTCGACAGGTTTGGAGAAATAACGCGTGTTCACTTTGCCCCGGGGGCGCGCTTTGCCCTGGTCTCCCCTACATTATTTAAACTAAACAAAGCAGTATTAAATCAATTAAATAATGTAAAGTTCAGCCATGCCATTTCTTTTTCTTAACAATATGAAGTAAAGGTGTTCACACAAAAATGGCCGCCAATGGACTTTATGTGAATCTTTATAATTTGTTGGATGATTGGTTTGTATAATGAGATTTTTGACACTATAAAATGATACATAACAAATTAACATACATTTATCAGTGAAAAATTGAAAATATAATATTTTCAAAAAAACGTTCTACTGCTCCTTTAATATAAATCAATTTTCAACAATGCAGTGTAAGGATTTTGAAGTAATGATGTTCTATAAGTATAACGAAGTTAGAAGCCTGTTTACCCAGACTCCGTGAAGAAATACATTTAATCAACAAGCAAGCACGGCTAATTCGCCCATATGGCCCAGACAGTCTTTTCATGTAATGTCCAGTTCAGTGTCCGGTGTCTCTGGCCAGAACACTGTTGACCACTCGCATTTCAAGTCAGTCCGTCCACTCAGCGATTTTTAACAAGATATAGAGACGAAACCTCTGCTTTTGTCTGTTGTTTATAGGAAAACAGTCTTTTCACACGCCAACAGACTTTATTTTGGCATTGGTTTACAGCGGACTCTCCAGTACTTTTAACGAGGCTTTTTAAATAGCGGTTTATATTTGTGAATCTTTAAAGGGGCAATAGTACTTTTTAGGGTGAAATATAAGGTGATGTCAGGAAATTGAAAATAAATGGTTCCAATTGAAAGACAATGTATTTAAACTAAATGAAGCAGTGATAACTCAAATATAAAATGTAAAGTTCAGCCGTGGGATGCATTTTTCTTACACAATATAAATAAAAGGTGTTCACAAAAAAATGGCCGCCAATAGACTTCGATTCATGTGTATCTTTATAATTTGTTCTCCGATAATGGATGATTGGTTTGTGTAATGAGAATTTTGACACAATCAAAATAATATATTAAGAATTAATGTAGAATTATCAGTTAAAACGTGAAATTGCCCCTTTAAGGCACAACATGTCATTTGCGGCCAGTAACTCCCAGTTGCGTATAAGCACTGGTTTGCTAAGGTTCGGAGGTCGAATCCATCCGTTTAAAGATATATCTTCATCCGTTATTGTACGTCTAAATTGCTATTATTCCCCACTGATTTATGATATTTGATATGCTGAATAATTAATCTCACATTATTTAGCATACAATGAGTACAAAGAACCACAGATATAACCGGTTATCCGTCGCATGTTCGTAAATTCCTTGGTCTATGGTAGTTGATAAATGTTTGAAGACAGTGCTTTAATCATTAATAAGCAAGGTATTTGAAAAGAACGCTTGTAAAAGTTATTTTTTTAACGCAATGACAAAACTAACTCCTATATATAGTAGTCTCTATGTTGAATCATAAATTGTGAAATTGGCATCTTCACTAATTATTAATATGCATCAATAAAGTGTTGTTATCTTGACAAAAAGTTTATATTTTATTTATTTTTTCATTATAGTGTCATTAATTTTGTATCGGTATTTTAAAATGTAATACGTAAAAATTTCCTATTAGAAAATCGTTGATGTTTAAAGCTGAGTTTGGCAGAAGAACTATATAAATATTGAATTTTTACAGTACTTCATGTCTTATCCCTTTACTTTTGAACAGGTTCAAAAACTAAACATGACCATATTCTATTGACCGTTAGTTACCTTGAAACCAGACTAGTACCAATCCTATACATACAACCCCACGAGGTCACGTCGTGATTGGCCTAACATAAAAGCTATCATTCGAATTACATTTCTCTGCATATTACGTCAAACTAAATATTTAAGACGAAATAAAATCTTAATAACTATCTTGCCAACTAAGGACAATCGTGAATTTAAAATATATGTGTATAAGGAATTGTAAAATAATTAAAGTATTTTAAGTAATAAAATTGCATTTCAATAAGAACTGTTCTACAGAATCACACTAAAGCCTCATCGCAAGACAAAAACACAAACAAATGACTGTACATCAATAGATCAAATCGCAAGATCACGAAACCACGTAATTTAAACAACACGTAATACAAACAACTCGTTATCGACTCAAATCATCAGGACACATAACAAAGTCCTTGACCACTGTCAAGCATTGCCTAACGGACCAAGACGTGTTAATGTCCGTGTTGATGTGTCCAGCGCAGTAAACATCAACAATGACGTCAGTAGCGGTAGTGGACGACCGAGGCACGCAGTGTCACGAGTACATACGGATGTCCGTTCATCGGGAGCCTTGTACGACCCACCACAGCTCATACAGACACTTCAACCCATCTTGTGGAGTGTTCGTTCCTTACACAACAGAGAATACAATCTAGACTAACATATAGTCCCTGGAATATGAGCTAAAACTAATTTAATTATTGTAAAAAAATAGAATACAAAGGAGTCCTGGAGAACGCTTAATTTTAGGGTGAGGCAACAAATTTAATTTTTGTAAATTGCTTTATGTAGAATGGGAGATGCCTGATTGGAGGCAATCAAAGCTAGCTGTGCAATCAGCAACGCTCTTACTAAAATCATCATTTTGGCTACTGAATCATGGCAAAGCCATTCAGATATGAGCCACCCTTTCCATGCGGGAAGCGTTTTCATTTGCTGCCATTGTGGTGCAATTTTTTTGGCCAGGGAAACTGCCGAAACCCACGGATTTAGTCTAATTAGAACAGAGGCCAGGCTTGATCGACATGACTTGATCTGCCTCTGTGGGGAGAGAATAAAGATATAAATGATATTAAATGATGATACCGTGTATCAGGGTGTGGTGATATATTGTGGTGAACAAATTACTGATTGCATGAACCATTTTGGAAACATATGAAACCCAGACTCTATTTCTATTTGGAAACATCTTAAGCCGAAATACGTGACAGAGTAATGATTTAATCCTTGATATCTTTAATGGGATCTAAATCTGGACATATCTTAATCAGGAGAATTGACAAAACAAGGGAATTAGCGGATCTTTGGTATGTTATTTGTTGTCTAGGTCAGGGAATTAATCACTTTGCAATATAGCCCTGTTATTTGCTGATTTGTTTTAATAAATCGTGTAAATGTAGATTTTATCTTCTGACGTGTTTGATATCATTTGTCGAATATAACAGAAATTTCAGACTGTAATTAAAACATGGATAAATTCTATAATGATTTTTTTTTATATTGAAGTGTTAATTAACACTTGTACGTCATATCAGATAAAATCCACAATCCGATAAGTTCACCTTTTCCGATGTTAAAGGGGCAGCAGTACGTTTTTACAAATTTTGATATTTTCACTTCTTCACCGGTAATTGTTAGACGGTAATGCTAAATATATTTTTTCTGTTGTGTCCTCTGACTATAGATGATTGGCTAGTGTAATGAGATTTTTGACACTGTCAAAATAAGACATCTAGCAAAAAGTTTCAATTATCAGTGAAAATTTTGAAATATAAAATTATCAAAAAACGTGCTACTGCCCCTTTAAGGTATTGTAAAATATCATTTATTTGACACTTTCATCTCTACTCATCTCTACTCGCTAAATTTAAATCCTTTACCATGTCTTAAAATACCTATTCGACGTTTCTAAAGATAAATTTCCAAATAAATGTTTCAAAAGGTTTGGTATAATATATCTTTCGATAATTAATAGGAATAGGAAATCAACTGTTTGCATGAACCATGACGTAATCTTTTTATTAAAGCCTTGTTCATCGTTATGATTTCGAGTGGTAGGTTCAAAAATATCTAGGTACAATATTTTATTTGTTTGTTATCACTCACATAGTGTCTATTTTTGTATCTCTATCGGCGTAGTTTAGGTTTAATGTTCTAAGCAGTAAAGAGACAATATAAAACTATAAAAATGCATCTTTTCTCAATGACGTTGTGAGGAGATGTGTTGAAATCATAGTAAAAGTTTCATTTTATTTTTTCATATTTTAAATTCGTTGAAATTTTTCTGTTTCAGAGTGTAAAACTAATTGCTCTCAGATAAGCACCCACACACTTTCACGAAATGAAAAAAACGAATAACAGAAAAAGAGACGATGTCAAAGCACTATGACTATAAAAAACGCTGTCGCCTTTTTCATTCCAGTCAGCCGCCTGGGAGAATTCAATTGCAATTATATTGATAAAGATTCTCTTGAGACAGTTCCACGATCTTCTCAAGGCGACGTGTGTCCACTTGTTACAAGTCAAGTTCCAGAGGACGATGACTCCGCTCTGATGATGTGGGCGGAATGATGCTTGGAATCACGGAGTCTCATCGTCTATCGTCGTGTGGAGCTTCCGGTTTCACCTGCTTTCACATCATTTCTGTCTGGAAACTTTTTAGGTTAGTTGGAATCGTATTAAGTTTATTGGATATACGATCTTAGACCATTAAATTTAACGTGTTTTTACGAAGGCTTGTATTTCTGATTTGTCTGAAGATTTAAGATTCTTTTATTGTACAATGTGTTAAAATCGGCCAGGTTCCGAGGATTAAAGTTTAGCATTTCAACTATACCGAGAATCGAACTTGTTATTTCCATAGGTTTCAACTAATGTAGAGGATTTCATATCTCCGTTGAGTTTTTATTTTGAATATTGTATTCCTCGGCCGTTTTAAACAGACTGTGCACAACACCGCAGAGAATAAAAACTGAAATGTCTAACATTCATATATATAAATGTATATAAAATACCCGAAAAACAATAGTAGTTTTATCAAAGGGTTTAGCACTCCGTCTAAGACTTTTCAAGATGTTTATATATTATGCCCTAGTCTTGCTTTCACCTCTACAAGTTCGAGGACATAATGAACAAATGATACACAGGATATATTCGTACCAGTTTATTGACCCTGCAGGATCAGAGTCGTGCTCAAACGTTGAAATATATTTGATAATAATATATGATATATAATATTTTTATGTTCTTTGTTTTTCATATGAAAAAAATAGTATTAACTTAATTAGCGAATAAATATATCGAATTGTATGTTGTACATGTATGGTTTAACATAATTTCCCCCATCATTTCCAACATTACACATGTATTAAAACTTTCAAATACATGTGATGAATGATACGACCGAGATTTTAGCAAGAACATACTAATTTACCATTCACACAAAAATTGTGATCTCCTTGTTGTTTACTCAAGTCAGATAAAACATTCAATAAAGTCCAATAACGCTTCACTATCAGAGAACATACTTTCTGTAGAAAAGATCTATTAATAAGCTGATGAGATATTTTAAGCAAGGACTACGTTTGTTCTTTTCACGATAAACATAGATAAGTACTATTCTATGTCCATGTTTTCACAATGCATCTGTGATCACTTTCAACCTCGGTACTTCAAAACCCCAAATCAGATTCACACATTCAGTAAAGTCCAATAACGCTTCAAGGTAGAGTAAAACCCAAGTCCACCCGCTGTTCAATGACATCTCGTATTCACAGACCAATTTCAGATGCAAGAGATAAAGATCTAACATGACCATCAACAGGTTTCAATCCGGGCACCCAACAGGTGGAAGTGGCAACCACCTGCTGACCTTGTTATCACTGACTTTAGGGGTCGAGGAAGGGTCAAGAGGTCAAAGGGCACTGATAGCCAACTGAACATAAATAAAGAAACAATAGAAGCTGTTGACACCTTCACCAAAATCACCTACAAGACAAAATCAAACCACTTTGAGATCCTTGAGAACGGATCTAAGTAATAATGACTCACATCGATTGGGTGAATATATCTATGGGAACATCGACTACGGGTATTTACAAGCTATCAGTTTCAGCTCGATGGGAAAAGCTTGTGAACAAAGGTTCGGGTATTTGCATTGATCGCGTATCAGAACGCTTGACGCTCCACTTGACATGTGATAGCGACACATCGGAAATCAGATTTCCGTATACATGCTAATAAGTAGACATACAATAGATCTAGAGGTTGATGCTGTTATCGCTTGGGTAGCTTTTGTTGTGCTTGAACGAAAGGATGAAGCTTGCGTTTCATCTCCTAGGGGCAAGTGTACTGTATAGTTTAGTAATGGTAGAAGTTGTAGTAGTAACTTGTTTGAGAGGCATTTTAGAATTTTAATGACCATAATGTAGAGGAATATATGGACAACGTCTTTGTTCATTGTATACGACGTTTCGACACGGGTTCTTTTGTCATTCTCAAGAAGAGGAAGTTGTCATCAATATATTCCTGTGCATTGTTGTTGTAGTAGTAGTAGTAGTAGTAGCAGCAGCAGCAGCAGTATCAGTAGTAGTAGTAGTAGTAGTAGTAGTAGTAGTAGTAGTAGTAGAAGTAGAATTTGTAGTAGATGTCACTGTAGACATTACATATTGTGCTAATATTTCGAATTCAATACATGTAAAAGTATGACTAATATGATACGTCATTCGAGTACTAGTTGTGACATCTTTGTATGCACTCTGCGTTTCCAATGATCAGGTATTCAACCTATGATACTCTAGACAAATTTTCAATTGATAAAATGATACTAAATTGAATATACTATATATTGATATAAAGAATCATAAATCGATTTGGTCCTTTGACTAATCATATAAGTATATCGTTGAGAACTTTTTAAAATAAAAAATCAGGAATCCTTTTTTCAAGATGTGTCTTGGGTTCTTGACATTTTACCAAATATATTTCAAAATTCATCTTCCTGAAGATCAAGTTCTGGATATTGCAATAATTGTTTTTGGTAAAGCATCAATTTTTCAAAAAAAGAGCTCTGACGAGATTTATTAATCCTATCCCGACCACAATCATGAAGCAGCACTACTATTGTAATAAATTCACATGTCAAGAATACACGCTTGAGCAAAATTCGGAAAAAGTCATTGTTGATTCTCAAAAATCATAAAAGTGTCTATTGGAGACCTCCAAGGATCACCCATGGAGGGGGTTTAACTCAGCAATATGACACTGGTATTCATCCCATTAGCTTCCATATCTCACCGCTTCAATATGGTTAATAATTGGGTTAATTACTGCCCCCTGTCTACCCCCACTGCAAACAACACCACAGGTGCATTGTGGGTTAACACGCCCTCGTCACGTGACGAATTTCTACAATTGTGCAAAGCCTGGTTCCCTTGGTTCGTTCCGCTGCGCTTCGGTGATATACCGTCATGCAACTGTGACATCTCCTGCTCCATGACATTTCTCGGACTTCCCACTACTTTCTCTTTTCACTGCATACGTCATTCTGCATGGCAATTGTGTTCTATACTTACGTATAAATGACCTACTAATTCAATTACACAAATTCTGGATGTTCCTTGCTTAAACTAACGAATCTAATATTATACATCTTGATCGGAATTTAAAACTAATGTGTTAAGATATTTTATTCATCTACTGTCAAGATGAGATGATACAAATATAATATTTATCATAGGAGTGTTAATGTTAATTTTGGAAGAGCACTGAGATTATCATGATCGTTTGCTCTTCATTGAATTTATAACATATTTCTTTAAACATATCTTTTGATGTTTTCTTATTTTCTTATCAAACACAATCTCTTGACATTAATTGTATTTTTTCCAAAGAAAGAAAGATCAACTTGATAAAAAAAACTCCCTTATTGTGGAAACAACGCAGTTTGGAATTATATATTTTTAAATCCTTCCTCCCACGCTCGCCTTCTGCTTATTACTGTAAAATCACCTTCAAAGAACTCAATATTTCTAAGAATTTCGTATTCAAAAGACTCCAGTCTTTCTAAGAATTCAAATGTCTGCAAAGCGAAAGTAAAATGACCTTCAGAAGCTACGTGTCAGTTCAGTGTAGCGTCCACCTCATGGATGACCTCTGACCTCTCATATCGCCGGTGACCGGGACAGTGGACAGCGATACTGGTCAAATTACAGTGGTCAGTGAGAGGCTGGTCATTACGAGCACCTGTCGAGATATGCTTGCAATTGATTGCTTTTAATAACTGGCGTTATTGACCCCACACCGGGGGATCACTAAATCAGATGTATGGCGTCCGGGGGAAGGTGGATATGGGGGCTAGACTTGGTCTGGGTCGTCTTGACATTTATACAAGGGAAACGTGTTTTGAGTATGAGAGTCTTTTAAAGGCGTTTGAAAATGCATACATAAAGCTCAGCAGCATCTTCTTGGTAAAACTTCTTTATTGTAAAAATCTCGTTTCATCAGTTTTGACGAACAGCAGTAGTAGTAGAAGTAGTAGAAGAAATAGTAGTAGTGCTTGTACTAAGTAGTAATAGTAGTAGTAATAGTAGAAGTAGTAGAAGTAGTAGAAGTAGTAGTAGTAGTAGTAGTTGTTGTTATATTGCCGTAGTAGCAGTAGTAGAAGGATTAGTAGTAGTAGTTGTTGTCGTATTGTAGTAGTAGCAGTAGTAGAAGGATTAGTAGTAGAAAGAGTAGAAGTAGTAGTAGTAGTAGTAGTATCAGCAGCAGCAGCAGAACGAGTAGTAGTAGAAGGAGTAGTAGTGACAGTCAAAGCAGTAGTAGAAGTTAAAGTAGCCTAAGGAGACGAAAGGTAGTAGTAGCAGTAGTAGAAGTAGTAGTAGCAGTTGTTGTAGTAGTTGTAATAGTAGCGATAGTATAAGCAGTTGTAGTAGTACTGGTAGAAGTAGTAGTAGTAGTAGTAGTAGTAGTAGATGTAGTAGTAGTAGTAGTAGTAGTAGGAGCAGTAGAAGTAGTAGTAGTAGAAATAGTATTGATATTAGTATTAGTAGTAGGACTAGTATGAATAGTAGTAGTTTTAGTAGTAGCCGTAGTTGTAATAGTAGTGACATAAGAAGTTGTATTAGTACTGGTAGTAGTAGTAGAAGTACGAGTAGGAATAGAAGCAGGAGTAGCAGAAGTAGTAGAAGCAGAAGTAGCAGTAGTAGCACACATATTAACCAAACAAGAATCATGCGAAATCAATTTAGTTAAAGTTAATATTCTTTTCAATTACATGCAAGAACAAATTGAATATTATTATAAATCTTGTTCTTGCAGAAAATATCCCCTGTGCATGAATGACCTTTCCAAATGCCGAAGGTGTTACAGTTGCACATCAGAAATAAACACCAATGCTCCCTGCACATTATTTCTTTCCGTAAAGCCTCTAAAATGTCGTAATCAAATATTGATGGGTGACGAGTAGAAACTCCAGGGTGCGACTGTTAATAATTGAATACTGCCCAGATGTCTCGCAATGGAGATGTGAGAGAAGACTGGTTTTCCATGATGTTAGCGCGCAAGTTCTATCACCTACTGGGTTCCGTCTTGTGTGAAGAAAGATGGTGAGTTAGACTCCACCAGACCATTGTGTTAGGAACAGACCAGCCCGTAATAGCACCGCATCCACATGTCTTTCTGGCTTTGCTTAACCCTCAATGTTCTAACCTCGATTCATTTACAACTAAAAGAAGTTGTTGATATATTTGGATTTAGATTTAGTTTTTCACTTACCGTTTTCGTGTTTAATTTGGATCGAAAATTATGAAAAATATTATATGGCACTTTGTAAATGAACTTTTTATGTGCTTGTAAGATATCATATGAAGCAATTATCTTTCAAACTGAGAAAGTAATTGTTAATAATGTTATAGGAGTAATATTGTAGTGATAGTGTCGAAGAAATTATATTTTACTGTACATGGTATCGTTTTCAATTGTTTAAATTTATCATTTCCCTTGATTTTGAAAGTAACTAACTACCATTTAACATTATGAGCTAAATCAATCATGTTTCCTAAAATAACGATGTAACTGCAAGTTTTTAGGACTTACAATTACTGCTGGTATTTAGATCTTAAATGTGTGACATTTAAGTTTTTTTGGGGTCATAATTTGGTTTCAAATTAAATAAAAATATTGAACACGTGTAACTTAGAGATCTCAACATTCATAAGGGTTAAATTCGGCCATTTTGAAATGAAAGTTAAGCTAAGGCTAAATATTTCACTTCTTCAATCATAGTATTCAGACAAGTGACGGACAATAAGTAGATTGGTTTACCAATGGGTTTGGGAAATTCTTTTAATGGAAATGTCTGTTTTGGATATCAGTTCTTTTGATAATAGTACATTTTTCTAACGTACTTTTGCAAAAAATACAAACTGTCGCTCGAATATGCATTTGATTGAGAATGTTGGTTGCCCCTGTTTTAAATGAGATTTACCATCGAGTGGTCGAAGCGCTTCATTAATATAAAACAATCACTTTGATGTATATTCTAAAGTTAATTTGCAAATAAATAAGATTAATAAAGATATACTTCAAACCATATTACTAATGATTTTGATTTGGTTATTTTCACGCAACCAATCAACAACAGGGACATTTCCTAAGTTTAAAACATTTTAAAAAGATTATCATAAGTAACTTCCTATATATATTTGAAGAAACAATTTTATCTTTTACCAGAGCTTCACATGTTATGCATGTATGTCTTAGCACAACAGTATTTAGATCTCCAACCATTTTCCTGATATTCACTATATTTGAATTGCGTTTTCTCATGAACTCTTGTGAAAAGTTTATCAATATACTCAATAGAGAACATATATATTTTACAGATACAAGCTTCGTCAAATGAAACAGGGATCCATTCCTTGAAATTTCACTCTCTCGCTGCCACTCAATATCTTGTCATCTAAAGGGTTACCCATGATCCAACGCACGGCGGGATCTCGCGTGATTAGACCGACATCGATTACATCATCCGCGTGCAAGAATTTCGTGCAAGTGGCGGAATTGGCTTCAAATTAGGACAGCCGGGACGTCTATTCGAAGAGAGTGTTCACACGTAGCCGACTAGTGTTCGCTTTAGGCGCTCGTGAACAAATAATCCTCGCGGATTGTAAAGGTGTGGGTTTCAATTTTTTAAATTGATCCAGGAGTTTTAATGCAATTTGTTGGTTTAAAAAAACGCATTCTGGACTAAGAATTAAATATGCTTGCAATCATTTTGGAATGAAAATTTGACAGGCGATGTTATTAAGTGTTATCATTTTCATGCCAATGTTACAGACTACTCAGGATTTCACTGCCAACATCAATCTAGAAATCTCTGTGGGAAGAAATTGAAATTTGAAGTAATCCAAGTTTGATGGATTTTCAGAATCCATCGATTTGAATTGGAAAAATGATTGTACTAATCCCAAATGTTAAACAACTACCCTCAGGCAAGGATTATTTGGTAATGGGTACCATTATCTTTGTTCCCAGAAGACCGATATCTTTAATTTATTGAAAATGTTTTAGACCTGAATGCAAGACAGATAAAATTCTCTTTCTAATCTACGTATTTCGAATTTCAGATAACAATTGACCAGATATTGTGTAATACAACTTGCTTATAAGGGATTCAATACTTCTTAGGAAGTAACAAAAGCATAGAAATGATATTTTCTTGATATCATAATAATAATGTATTTATAGTGGCATCTAGTTCATACAGTTGCTCTCGCTTTCAAAAAGAAGCTGTGACACTTCTTTCACTTTTAGTTCCGACATCTTTCAAAATATTTTTTCCTTTGAGTTACCCCTCCAACACCACATTCCAATATTATTATGATACGTCTTATGCACGCTTCTAAGTTATACAGCAAGGTAGAGGCTAGTCCTGTTTCATGACTGTGTATTAAATAGGAGTCTTTTATATAGTCTAGATCCTATTTCTGCAAGTCTAGATTGACTGAATACACATGAAAATCTTAAGAAATAAAATATCATAAATGAAGGTACAGTATTTATTTAAAATATTTCATAGACTAAATTTTAGTCTAGGTAGAGCCACACAGTTGGTACAGCTCCTCTTCCTTCAATATGATCGAGAGGTCCGTGGTTCGAATCCCGCCAGGGGCTCGGCAACATTGCATGCAGTAGAGAACTGTTCTACACACAGTAAGGTTTGGGTGCAATGCAACACTTAATTTCAGCGCAGTACCACCCATGGTTCGCTAGCTCCAGCCGATGATCGCAGGTTTCAACGCAATGCATAACCACAATAGTGTTGCGGGATTTCTCCCTGCAATAATTCTAGCGGCAGTGATATATGTGAAACAACCTTTTAACCCCACATCACCTTACCTCAGCGCCTCCTTCAATAAATCTATAAAGATCCTAAATGCAATAAATCTTCCATAGTTTTCAATTTTGCTTAGATCGTTAAACTCTTTCAGAGTCTGGCTGAGGGTCTAAACTTTCCATGCAACTTCGAACAGCAAATATTCCTATAGCCATGTGTAACCAAGTCTGTCAGTCAGAGCCTTATTATCTCAACAAACCACTGTTCTTATTAGACCAAACTTATGGTTTACCGTAGTTTCCCCTGGCGGAAATGAATTGCACCACAATTCATTTGAACATTTTTGGCAAATTACAACGCTTCTAAAATTATACGGTTGGTTCATATCACAATGCAATTGCCATGAGTTGATTTTAAAACAGCGTTGCAAAACTAACTTTGATTGCCTCCAATCAGGCATCTCCCATTGTACCCAACATCTGCCTCTATGGGAAACATGATAAAAGCCTAAGTATTCTTTTCATTTTAATTTAATGTAATTTTCATATTGACATTATTCTTTCAGAGTATAGTTATTAAACTACGTTAACTCACAAATCTTTTAACAACATAACTACACATTCAAACATACTTCAAATGCGGGCCAAACGGTCTGCTGAAAGTACCACGAGAGTCATTGATTCTACCGAAGGTTCAATGTAGACGAACACCGAGACATTGATAAATGCATCAAGTATCATATCTAGGATGTTTGTTTTATTAGTCATCCTGCTTGACCATGTCCCATAGCAGATGGTCAAGACGCTTGACCTTCATCTGGAGCAGGCGTGTGACCCAACAGTTAGACTGACCGGCCCCGCGGTAGGTCAACTGGCCATAACATTGCGCCCAGACAAGCGCGGTCGATGACCTGACCATTGTGTCTGGATACTGGATGTGGTAGCGATGTGTAAATCTACACAAGACTCTCATCCCCAATAGAACAGCTCTAAGGGACGCAATCGGGTATATGGAGCGATTCAGATGGCAATCTTAAGATGGGATGTTAATGAAGATTGGACACAGAGTTCCTTTAAATAAAGATGCGAGAAACGAATATTTGCAAACTGAAGGAGAGATGGGAAGGAGTCCTAAGTTTCTGAACACAGAGAGGACTTTTCTAGCGTTACTTGAAGATTTTGTCGTGTTGTATGTGTTATCACAGTTATCATAAGTATGGACAGAATATCGCGTAAACTGTAGACAACGTTGATCATTACAAGCAATAATAAATAATATTTGTTTGCTGCACGACTGATATATCCTTTTTAGTGATTATAAAACGAGTGAGTGTTGAATATCGAAAATACTTCAACGATATATTTTCAAATGTTTTGATATATTTACGAGCGAAATCAAAACTATGAAAATATTGATTTTGACAAAATTGCAACAGTAGTACGGCATTATGACGTCACTATCTTTGAATATCCTGATTGGGTTACACAACACTCGTTGAATAACATTCAACTGGTTACACATCACTTGTTAAAATAACGAAAATTCTCTAATGAAGATATTCAGAACACATATGTAATAATAAACTTGTACAAATTGTAGAAAAACTCAAATGAACCCCGCTTCATATTAATTTGAAACATTCTATTGCGAACCCGAAATTGTCCATGTAAATAATAGCCTGTTTAGATATTCATAAGAATTATGGGGCTATTTTTGTCAGAACACAACATGCACCACCCCCCAACCAAAAATATATGAGCCTTTAATACTCGTGACAGTCTAGGTCCTAATTTTTAAAGTCAAAATTTATTAGAAATGGAAAGCCGGAAGAATTGAAATAATTAACGGTAAATGTTTCAAAGACATATTTCATTTCATTTCATTTCAAACGGCTGGTCCAACCAACATTAATTAAGCAGGCGAATCATTTCTATCAAATATTTAAAGTGGCAACTTGTGACAAGAATATAAAGATGATGATGATAAAGATTATGATTATGATTATCACAATGATGATAATGCTGATGATGACGACGAATGTGACGAGATGATGTATGAAGATGATGATGATGATGACGACAATGATGATGATGACTATGATAACAATGACAATGATGATTGTGGTGATGACGATGATGATGATTATAATTAGTATAGTGAGGACGATTAAGCAAGAGTTTTCATTATTGTAGTGGTCGTTACCACAGAAACAATTCCACTAACGCTGTGTGTTATTACTGTTAATGTGCGTATTGTTCAGCTCAAGGACATTCGGAAATGATCTTGTGGCGCCGAAGTTATCCGATTGCTCCATCGACGCCCGTTCCGAGATGTCTTCGTCGACCCCGGCATCCATTGCGATAACGACCTATTGCTTGAGGTCGTATAGTCTGTCAACAATCTGTCAATTGCACGTTCAAAACCGTCCCTAGCAGACTGAGTTTCATAACGAGTTTGTCGACGGGGAATATGACCTGCCATAAACATGATAGACTCAAACACAGTCTCTTAAAGATAATTGACATTTTATTTTCAAAGATATGATAAATTGATATTTAGGTTTTGAATAAAAGTTGACTTGGTTTAAAAATAATTTGAAATTGCATTGGCGAATTGAGGGGCCATTTTGCAGTAAGATATTAGGGAGACTTGGCAGAAATGATGAGGCAAAATATATTTGGTTGTTTTCCTGAGTTTTCTTCTTTAGAACAATCACCACTAGTAATGGTTGAAATTTTCAGAAGAAATTAAACAATCACTCCTTACACCATTACTTAATACAGCGCCATTGTTTGGTATCTTCATAATAAACTTGTCTTTGATGTTTCTTACAAGTTTCTATCCTCTCTTATTATGCAAGTCGGCAATTTCAAAGACAACAATCCAGTACTTCATTCTTTGATCTTCAATCATTTTAATATCATCAAAGCGATATTGTTTCTTGCACCTTGTTGCTCTGTCAAAGAGAGCTATTAAATTATGGTTGGGCACGGCTCATCGATTCAGTTTGCGGCATTCATTGAAGCGTGTTCACATAAGCATGAAATATGATATTATGAAGGGCAGACATATTTACGTTATATAAAAGCAATATCCCGACAGTGGGTGATCATAAAGATACTTAAGTTGATATTTTATCGTCGAGCTTTATAACGCTTGACGGTGTTTAGTGTGATAGGTGTTTAAGTGTATTGTTGATCTAACGCTACAGGTAGGTGTTCATCATGGGGGGGTTCACACCTTTAGAGGGTTGGGGGTTTACAGGTGAGGTTTATGGGTTGGTAGAGATAGCGTGCTCTTTAAAATGAATTAAAACCAGTGTAGGATAGTCTATCAAATGTTTTGTTTTAAAGATTTGCGGTTAAAATGTTTGATACGTCATAAATATCGATGTATGGTTCAATCAGTCTGATTTAAATCTCGGAGATATAAAATACTCTACACAAGGTCTGACTGCACCCCCGAAACTCGCATGTTTTTTAACAGTTTACTGCAGCCGAAACCCTAGTCTGTCATCCAGACCCTTAAGCAAAATATTCAATTGACGACAAACATAGTCTAGAAAATTATAGCAAGTCTAGATGCCTTAGCTTCAGAAATCAAGGCATTGCTTGGGCTCCTTGTTGTTTTACTATTTGTAATTTTAGTAAAACGTTGCTGATAATGGAAAAACTTATTTCTGAGACTAAATGTTAGTCTATCGAAACCCAATCTTTAGCGGACCTATAAGACCGCTAGTGGGGATTATGTTCAGACCATGGTTAACTAGAGTTACTTGCCCATAGCTGACACCGAAGGCTAATGCCGGCGGCTTGTGATTGGTTGGCTGAGCAAACCTCAGAACATGCGACCTACGGGGCTGGGGTCGAACTCAGTGGATAGGATCCCTATTAGTCTTATGCACAGACCCTTGAGCATATAATTCACCCCATGGAAGCAAGTCTGCTCCATTTGTCTGAGGCTCCTTTTAAAAATTTAATAAAATAAGATTTTCACTAAAAAAAATTCAGAGACTAAATATAAGTCTAGATCCCTATCGAAATAACAAGTTGTTCTATTCTCCATAGTTAATATTCTAAAACTTTTCTTCCTCTGAACTAGGCCGATCAGACAATAACAAATAATAACAATATCAAATTTGCTCACAAAATTAAAATAAAAATGTTGATACTTGCATTGTGTCATTATTTAAGTGTCGATTCTTTATTGTAAAATCCTTTTGAATTCAAACATTAGGGTTAGCGGGTATCAATACGTATGTTTATTAATTAACTCTCAATGATATGGCACTTATACAATTTATACGGCCTGCACTATACGAATCCACAACTGGGCCAATACAGGAAAACTGTTCCAATACGAGCAAAACAGGGCCAATACGAGCAGACTGGGCCAATACGACTCTGAGCATGCGCTCACACACAAATGGCGAGAGTCCGAAGCTACCGCTTCAAAACTTTCAAAATATATGACAGTTCATCAATCTCATTGACAATTTTGATTTCCGTAAATTTAACTCTCTAATGTTTTGCAAGTAAATTACAAAGAAGTTAATTAATAACCTCGGGCCAATACAGCAGACCTCGGACCTGTAACTGGACCAATACAGAAAAACTTGATTAAAAACCTTATATTATTACTTTGTACTCAGATTTTTTATTTAATAGTACCGCCATGTTCTATTCATAATTAAGTAGGTAGGCTAGTAGTACATTGGATTCTGCAACATTACCGATCAAGTCAATGGTTGTAAATCTCTTTAGAAATTAGCTAATACAATCTATACATTATATCCTGTACGATTCCGCAACTTGGCCAATACAGGCAGACTGGGCCAATACGAGACAAACTGGGGTAATACGACTTTGAGCATGCGCATACACACAAATGGCGAGTCTATCGCTTCAAAACTTTCAACATATTCTTTTATGAAAGTTCACTAATCTCATTGATGATTTTGATTTCGATGAAAATGAACTACCTCATGCTGTGCAAGTAAAACACAAAGTTAATTAATAAAAATGACATACATAAAAATTTTCAGTATTGGCCCAGTGACAGTTCCTCGGTCTGCTGTATTGGCCTTGTCTTCGCCTCGAGTCAATACATCAAACCTACGACTTGTTACTGGCCTAATACGGCACAATTTGATTAATAACATCATAATATAGCTGACGGTCAGGTTTCACTACAATACATCATCATATGATCTTTGTTGCGGACTTCATCCATTCCAACGTCGTTGTAAATGTATCAATAGAGAAAAAGACCTATATGATTTAAGAAAGACTACATTCCACATGAATACAATACATCATCATATTTTATTAAATAATTAGCAATGAAATATAGGGTTATACAATTAAAATATAATCCATATTTTAAGAAAAGCAGTAGAAAGTCATATTTTCACTGCAGTGAAAATATAATCCATATTTTCACTGCGGTGAGAAAAGTAGGACAGAACCTATTACCTCCCCTTGAAACACGATTATCTCCCTTTGAGGAAATCGAACACACGCCTCGCGTCACGGCGTTGTTTAGGTTTGAAGAACAACGACTCTTTACGATGTTTTCGGTATGTTATTGTTAACATTTTGCAGTGCCAATGTATCCTTCGATATCAAAAAGCCACCCGAAGTTCATATCTTGTTGTTGTAGTTAATAATTGTTAATTTTATCGCAAAATAAATTTACGAAGCGAGAGATCTGTCACACCGACATAGCGCTTCCCGCACTGTATCCGTTCGCGTCAAAACTGACTTTCCAAAATAGATAAGGAGCCTTTGTTTCACCTAAGTATAACCAAAAACATATTGTGGATCTGATATCATTTAACATTCACACTTTATATATTTTTCGAAAAACTATTTCCGGTTAAATAGTGCATTATTTCTATCGAACTTCTTTTTACTCTCATTCATCAAAACAGGAAAACTTTGCCTTACGATGTCCGACAACTCTGTTTTATGATCTTAAAATTCTATAATAAATAGACTAATTCATTGTTTTTGCCGAATATCATTTCTATCTCATCTCGTGAAGTGAGAAAGTGACATTTTCACTCGTGGCTGCATGCGCTACTCGTGAAAATATCAATTTCTCACTCCACTCGATGAGATAGAAATGATATTCGGCTGAAATTCGGCAAAAACAATGAAATAGTCTCTATTTCTTTGTTGCGGACTTCATCCATTCAAATGTCGTTGTAAATGTATCAATAGAGATTAAGACCTATATGATTTAAGAAAGACTACATTCCACATGATTTAGATCTCTATAAAGGTTAATGGGCTGAAAAGTCTAAAGAATACTAAATAAAAGTGAAAATTTTATAGGTATTCAATTTCACCCTCAACTTCTAGTACTTAGAATTTAAAAACGTCACAACATTTATTGATTTTCAAGAATGTCACTAGAAAGTAAAATTATTTTTTTTGCGAAAGCATAAGCCACAGCTAAAAGAGAAGATAATTCAGAACCAGAGCTTACTCTCTCGGGATCATTGCTATGACTACAAGCCTTCATATTCTATAGACTATTCATCGTCGCAAGGCCGGAATATGATGTTACGTAACACATCATTAGAGCTCTTCAGAGTCGTCAATTCCAAAGTTCATGGTTCTATGTCCATTGCAAGATAAGCGACAATCATCTTACAGCATCGCCATGATGCGAGACTCTGACTGCAACGTGGGCGGAGTGATGCGGTGGATAGCTCGCTTGGTGACTAGCTTAATTGGTTCGGGGTTCGATTCCCGATTCACTGCTTCTGCACCTTTGCATGAGAGCTATGCGTTATTGGGTTTAGCTTTAATGTTACATTTAAATTCATTGAAGTCAATGTATGAAATAAGCCAGTCCAAAAGCTGCATTTTGTAGATTTTAATGGTAAAACTGGAGAAAAAACTCAACAAGTTACCAGCCCGGTCCAAAGGTAACTAGGTACAATCTGGTGGATGGGCCCTAGTTTATACACTGTTGAAGTAGTACCAACACTTGCTTACAGGTTTCACAACAATCCACTACCAATATTGCGTTATTGTGTTTTAAACGCAAAGATAAAAACAGTTCTACAACAAGTGACCCTTTTGAAGTGGCAGTAAACTCGGTCGTCTGGGTTCATTTCTTCAAATTCTTTAACCCATACGAGCATTATATACTAAATGAAATAATGACATAATTATTATCACATGTTAAATAGAGAAATACAGCATTATCGTGTGAATTATTAATTTCAATAACCAAAAGAACGTCATTCACGATGTGCTTGATAAAAAGATAGAAAGACTCTCTATTATACAATGTTTCTACCAGATATATTTTGTAATTAATTCAATGCGCCTTTTACGTTAATTTCACTTAGCAAGGATATTGACTATCTAAAAGGTTCATTGTCAATTAACAGTTCGGAAGCTGGATCGTTGGTTTAGTATACGAAACTTTACGGATAATTTTTTTAGTTTTATTTTGTGGGGGGGGGGGGGGGGGGGGGAGGGGCGCTAGGTTCTATGATAATTTAATATAATTTTGATAATGAATCTATAATATCCTTAATGTATCAGAAACTACCGTGCAAAGGAAAGTATAACACCCTTTTTGAACCGACATAAAATATAAATTGCACCAAGTATCTGAGTGGTGCAAGATGTATTCTGTAAATGTCAACATGCAAACGAGACACACATATATTAGGGCTGTGCTCTGGTCTCTCCTACTTTCTTTTGCACGGTAGTTTATTTTCATGTGTTAAGGAGACTGGGCAACAGTCTACTGCTCAATAAGCTAATACCGGATTAGTGGTGTATGAAGCGAGCCCTATGACGTCCTCCTTGGGACGAGTAGTAGAATAAGCTGTTGGACGCCGAAGAATCTCCATGATTATTTGAAATTGATCTTGCCGAGATGAATCCTCAGCTTGTCTCTTTAAACTGTACGGTACGCCTCGCGAATTGCGTCTCCCACTTTCACTCCTGATCTCTCATTTCTCCCGACCCTCAAGACGGTCAACTCATTCTGAGAGAGAGTCGGTCTTATGTCATTCCCCTGATTACTGCCCCTAACTCTCATCTCATCTCGCTATCTACGAGAATATCAGATCACGTATCTATGATAGGCCGCAGGGGTCTTCTTCGTAATCGAAAATGACGTGATCGGCGACGTTGATAAGGCAGCGTTGTCAACAAATATCCCCCTAGAGATGTCTTAGACGTCTCGAAATCTCCAGTTCCTTTCTTTGTATATTTATCCTGAAATGTCAAATGCAGTGCCAATCGAGAATACAGAAACACGACTATATATAGATATATCTAAACTCTAAGAATGTTTGCAAGAAAAAATTAAAATGGAAAATGAGAAATTGTTGAGGAATCTTTTTCATCTGCTTTTCAGTATCTTTAGTTGTTAACATCAACAGTCTGTTAGCACTCTTAGTGTGTCTCTCAGTACTTTAAGATTGCCTCTCAGTGCCATAAGTCTGTCTGTGCACTCTCAGTCTGTCTCTCAGTACTCTAAGTCTGTCTCTCAGTACCCTCAATCTGTCTCTCAGTACTCTCAGTCTGTCTCTTAGTACCCTCAATCTGTCTCTCAGTACCCTCAATCTGTCTCTCAGTACTCTCAGTCTGTCTCTCAGTACCCTCGTTCTGTCTCTCAGAACCCTCAGTCTGTCTCCCAGTACGCCCAGTCTGTCTCTCAGTATTCTCAATCTGTCTCTCAGTACACTCAGTCTGTCTTTCAGTATCCTCAGTCTGTCTCTCAGTACCCTCGTTTTGTCTCTCAGTACCCTCAGTCTGTCTCTCAGTACCCTCAGTCTGTCTCCCAGTACGCCCAGTCTGTCTCTCAGTATTCTCAATCTGTCTCTCAGTACACTCAGTCTGTCTTTCAGTATCCTCAGTCTGTCTCTCAGTACCCTCGTTTTGTCTCTCAGTACCCTCAGTCTGTCTCTCAGTACCCTCAGTCTGTCTCTCAGTACCCTCGTTCTGTCTCTCAGTACCCTCAGTCTGTCTCTTAGTACTCTCATTCTGTCTCTTAGTCATCTCAGTTTGTCTTTCAGTTCCCTCAGTTCGTTACTCAGTACCCCCAATCTGTCTCTCAGTACCCTCAGTCTGTCTCTCAGTACCCTCAGTCTGTCTCTCAGTACCCTCGTTCTGTCTCTCAGTACCCTCAGTCTGTCTCTTAGTACTCTCATTCTGTCTCTTAGTCATCTCAGTCTGTCTCTCAGTACTCTCAGTCTGTCTCTCAGTACTCTCAGTCTGTCTCTCAATACTCTCAGTCTGTCTCTCAGTACCCTCGTTCTGTCTCTCAGTACCCTCGTTCTGTCTCTCAGTACCCTCGTTCTGTCTCTCAGTACCCTCGTTCTGTCTCGCAGTACCCTCAATCTGTCTCTCAGTACTCTCGTTCTGTCTCTCAGTAGAGTCTGTCTCTCAGTACCCTCAGTCTGTCTCTCAGTACGCTCAGTCTGTCTCTCAGTATTGTCAATCTGTCTCTCAGTACACTCAGTCTGTCTTTCAGTATCCTCAGTCTGTCTCTCAGTACCCTCAATCTGTCTCTCAGTACTCTCAGTCTGTCTCTCAATACTCTCAGTCTGTCTCTCAGTACCCTCAGACTGTCTCTCAGTACTCTCAGTCTGTCTCTCGGTAACTCAGTCTGTCTCTCAGTAGAGTCTGTCTCTCAGTACCGTCAGTCTGTTTCTCAGTACTCTCAGTCTGTCTCTCAGTACCCTCAATCTGTCTCTCAGGACTCTCATTCTGTCTCTAAGTCATCTCATTCTTTCTCAAAGTCATCTCAGTCTGTCTCTCAGTACTCTCAGTCTGTCTCTCAGTCTTCTCAGTTTGTCTCTCAGTAGCCTCATTCTGTCTCTCAGAAGCCTCATTCTGTCTCTCAGTACTCTCAGTCTGTCTCTCAGTACTCTCGTTCTGTCTCTCAGTAGGCCTCATTCTGTTTCTCAGTACTCTCTGTCTGTCTCTTAGTACTCTCAGTTTGTCTCTCAGAACTCTCAGTCTGTCTCTAAGTCATCTCAGTCTGTCTCTCAGTACTCTCAGTCTGTCTCTCAGTACTCTCAGTCTGTCTCTCAGTACCCTCAGTCTGTCTCTAAGGACTCTCATTCTGTCTCTAAGTCATCTCATTCTTTCTCAAAGTCATCTCAGTCTGTCTCTCAGTACTCTCAGTCTGTCTCTCAGTCTTCTCAGTTTGTCTCTCAGTAGACTCATTCTGTCTCTCAGAAGCCTCATTCTGTCTCTCAGTACTCTCAGTCTGTCTCTCAGTACTCTCGTTCTGTCTCTCAGTAGGCCTCATTCTGTTTCTCAGTACTCTCTGTCTGTCTCTTAGTATTCTCAGTTTGTCTCTCAGAACTCTCAGTCTGTCTCTAAGTCATCTCAGTCTGTCTCTCAGTACTCTCAGTCTGTCTCTCAGTACTCTCAGTCTGTCTCTCAGTACCCTCAGTCTGTCTCTAAGGACTCTCATTCTGTCTCTAAGTCATCTCATTCTTTCTCAAAGTCATCTCAGTCTGTCTCTCAGTACTCTCAGTCTGTCTCTCAGTACTCTCAGTCTGTCTCTCAGTATCCTCAATCTGTCTCTCAGTACCCTCAATCTGTCTCTCAGTACCCTCAATCTGTCTATCAGTCCTCTCAGTCTGTCTCTAATTCATCTCAGTCTGTCTCTCAGTACTCTCAGTCTGTCTCTCAGTCCTCTCAGTCTGTCTCTAATTCATCTCAGTCTGTCTCTAATTCATCTCAGTCTGTCTCTCAGTACTCTCAATCTGTCTCTCAGTACCCTCAGTCTGTCTCTCAGTACCCTCAGTCTGTCTCTAAGTACTCTCATTCTGTCTCTAAGTCATCTCATTCTGTCTCTCAGTACCCTCATTCTGTCTCTAAGTCATCTCATTCTGTCTCTCAGTACCCTCAGTCTGTCTCTAATTCATCTCAGTCTGTCTCTCAGTACCCTCAATCTGTCTATCAGTCCTCTCAGTCTGTCTCTAATTCATCTCAGTCTGTCTCTCAGTACTCTCAGTCTGTCTCTCAGTCCTCTCAGTCTGTCTCTAATTCATCTCAGTCTGTCTCTAATTCATCTCAGTCTGTCTCTCAGTACACTCAGTCTGTCTCTCAGTACCCTCAGTCTGTCTCTCAGTACCCTCAGTCTGTCTCTTAGTACTCTCATTCTGTCTCTTAGTCATATCATTCTGTCTCTCAGTACCCTCAGTCTGTCTCTCAGTTCCCTCAGTTCGTCACTCAGTACCCTCAATCTGTCTCTCAGTACTCTCAGTCTGTCTCTCAATACTCTCAGTCTGTCTCTCAGTACCCTCAGACTGTCTCTCAGTACTCTCAGTCTGTCTCTCGGTAACCTCAGTCTGTCTCTCAGTAGAGTCTGTCTCTCAGTACCGTCAGTCTGTTTCTCAGTACTCTCAGTCTGTCTCTCAGTACCGTCAGTCTGTCTCTCAGTAGAGTCTGTCTCTCAGTACCGTCAGTCTGTTTCTCAGTACTCTCAGTCTGTCTCTCAGTACCCTCAATCTGTCTCTCAGGACTCTCATTCTGTCTCTAAGTCATCTCAATCTTTCTCAAAGTCATCTCAGTCTGTCTCTCAGTACTCTCAGTCTGTCTCTCAGTCTTCTCAGTTTGTCTCTCAGTAGCCTCATTCTGTCTCTCAGAAGCCTCATTCTGTCTCTCAGTACTCTCATTCTGTCTCTCAGTACTCTCGTTCTGTCTCTCAGTAGGCCTCATTCTGTTTCTCAGTACTCTCTGTCTGTCTCTTAGTACTCTCAGTTTGTCTCTCAGAACTCTCAGTCTGTCTCTAAGTCATCTCAGTCTGTCTCTCAGTACTCTCAGTCTGTCTCTCAGTCCTCTCAGTCTGTCTCTAATTCATCTCAGTCTGTCTCTAATTCATCTCAGTCTGTCTCTCAGTACTCTCTGTCTGTCTCTTAGTACTCTCAGTTTGTCTCTCAGTACCCTCAGTCTGTCTCTAAGTACTCTCATTCTGTCTCTAAGTCATCTCATTCTGTCTCTCAGTACCCTCATTCTGTCTCTAAGTCATCTCATTCTGTCTCTCAGTACCCTCAGTCTGTCTCTAATTCATCTCAGTCTGTCTCTCAGTACCCTCAATCTGTCTATCAGTCCTCTCAGTCTGTCTCTAATTCATCCCAGTCTGTCTCTCAGTACTCTCAGTCTGTCTCTCAGTCCTCTCAGTCTGTCTCTAATTCATCTCAGTCTGTCTCTAATTCATCTCAGTCTGTCTCTCAGTACACTCAGTCTGTCTCTCAGTACCCTCAGTCTGTCTCTCAGTACCCTCAGTCAGTCTCTTAGTACTCTCATTCTGTCTCTTAGTCATATCATTCTGTCTCTCAGTACCCTCAGTCTGTCTCTCAGTTCCCTCAGTTCGTCACTCAGTACCCTCAATCTGTCTCTCAGTACTCTCAGTCTGTCTCTCAATACTCTCAGTCTGTCTCTCAGTACCCTCAGACTGTCTCTCAGTACTCTCAGTCTGTCTCTCGGTAACCTCAGTCTGTCTCTCAGTAGAGTCTGTCTCTCAGTACCGTCAGTCTGTTTCTCAGTACTCTCAGTCTGTCTCTCAGTACCGTCAGTCTGTCTCTCAGTAGAGTCTGTCTCTCAGTACCGTCAGTCTGTTTCTCAGTACTCTCAGTCTGTCTCTCAGTACCCTCAATCTGTCTCTCAGGACTCTCATTCTGTCTCTAAGTCATCTCAATCTTTCTCAAAGTCATCTCAGTCTGTCTCTCAGTACTCTCAGTCTGTCTCTCAGTCTTCTCAGTTTGTCTCTCAGTAGCCTCATTCTGTCTCTCAGAAGCCTCATTCTGTCTCTCAGTACTCTCATTCTGTCTCTCAGTACTCTCGTTCTGTCTCTCAGTAGGCCTCATTCTGTTTCTCAGTACTCTCTGTCTGTCTCTTAGTACTCTCAGTTTGTCTCTCAGAACTCTCAGTCTGTCTCTAAGTCATCTCAGTCTGTCTCTCAGTACTCTCAGTCTGTCTCTCAGTACTCTCAGTCTGTCTCTCAGTATCCTCAATCTGTCTCTCAGTACCCTCAATCTGTCTCTCAGTACCCTCAATCTGTCTATCAGTCCTCTCAGTCTGTCTCTAATTCATCTCAGTCTGTCTCTCAGTACTCTCAGTCTGTCTCTCAGTCCTCTCAGTCTGTCTCTAATTCATCTCAGTCTGTCTCTAATTCATCTCAGTCTGTCTCTCAGTACTCTCAGTCTGTCTCTCAGTACCCTCAGTCTGTCTCTCAGTACCCTCAGTCTGTCTCTTAGTACTCTCAGTCTGTCTCTTAGTCATCTCATTCTGTCTCTCAGTACCCTCAATCTGTCTCTCAGTACCCTCAATCTGTCTATCAGTCCTCTCAGTCTGTCTCTAATTCATCTCAGTCTGTCTCTCAGTACTCTCAGTCTGTCTCTCAGTCCTCTCAGTCTGTCTCTAATTCATCTCAGTCTGTCTCTAATTCATCTCAGTCTGTCTCTCAGTACTCTCAGTCTGTCTCTCAGTACCCTCAGTCTGTCTCTCAGTACCCTCAGTCTGTCTCTCAGTTCCCTCAGTTCGTCACTCAGTACCCCCAATCTGTCTCTCAATACTCTCATTCTGTCTCTCAGTACCCTCAATCTGTCTCTCAGTACTCTCAGTCTGTCTCTCAGTACCCCCAATCTGTCTCTCAATACTCTCATTCTGTCTCAGACTAGGGGGGAGGGGGAGGGGGGGAGTAGTCTCAGTCTGTCGCTCAGAACCCTCCTCCGTCTCTTAATACTCTCAGTACTCTCAGTCTGTCTCTCAGTACTCGCAATGTGTCTCCCAATACGAATAGTCTGTCGCTCAATAGTCTTAGTCTTGTCTCATTACCCATCTATGTCTCAGTTCCTTCCCTCTCTCTTTATCTGTTCCTAAGTGCCCCCAATCTACTCCAATTAGACGCGTTACCTACACAGAGAAGGTGTTTCCCATTTAGTTTAGCAGCCTCGACAGTCACATTGACTTCTCAACGACCTACTTCATGTTACTTTTCAGACGAAAGTCACCATCCTTGGTCAATAATACCATTATCTAGGTGATGTAACCATTATCCTTTAGGTGAAGTGAATGTGTCATTCTCAACAAAAGACCTTCTGTTGCAAATGTAGGTAAAGCGTGAGTTTACATGAGTGTCCCGTCGTTATACCTTACATCACAACCCCCGACGCATACGGCGACGAGTTCGACTAGTTCTTACGTTACGCACGAGGGCGTAGAGATACACATACGCATTGAAATGAAGCGGTTCCCACGACTTGAAGGGTAGGGATGTCATCACCTGTGACCCCGACTGAATGAGAATGAATACAGTGTGTACATACCTAGATCTTCATATTGTTGTACTTTGAATGAGATCTGCCCCCGCTGTATGTTCCCTAATCCCCCCCCACCCAACCCCACCAGTCCCCCCCCCCCCCCCACCCGGCCTCCACCCCGCTACCCCCCTCCCCCCTCCCTATTCCAATCCACCTCGCACACGACGAATACACGCCATTGAAAAGGATATCTCGGGCGTGTTGGTGTCCATGTATTCATACGCCGGGTGACAAAAGAGTGCATTATTTTTTCAGAAGAGTAGACGTATCTTGAACAAGCTTGACAGGGTGAATAGTAAAACGAATCAACAATCATATAAATGTCATTTTGTCATTCTGAATAGACCTTTTGGGTCGCAGGACAGACCGCTTGTCGTTTTATTGTAGTGAAACCGGTTCGAGACTAATCTTTGATGAGTTGCATCTTTTTGTCAATGAGATATGGTTGAAGCAGTTTAAATTTTTTGAAGTTTGCATATATTGGAGGCTAACGTTATTGCTGACTTTTAAGAAATTTTAAGAAGAGGCCACTTCCTTTTATAAATTTCCATCAAATATAAACATGTTTGAAAAGTGGTTAATGGGTCAAATAAAATAAAATTGTTTTTGATGATGATTTCATTAAAAATTATAGGGATGTGTTTTATTATTAACATGATTTTTTTTGCCACGTCGTTTTGACAGATGTACTGCGCTGTCAAAAGGGAATTGCTGATAACTTTTAAAATCATAAACGAAACTCTGATTCTATTCGTTTCCTTGACCAAAACACCTCAATGGATAAATACTGATCAAGAAAGACTTACATGAAATCTTTGAAGTTCGATCTTTAGTCTTAAACAGATTTTACTTGACTTTCGTTGATATTTGAATGAATATTGAGTTCACGAATATCTTACCGTGCAAAATAAGTCAACAAAAATCACAATTAGCAGTTGAACTTTACTGTACAAACTTAACCTCAAATTTCAACAAAATACATGTATGAAAATAAACATAGATGAAATACTCCAAACTGAACGTTCTAATTTCTATTTGATGACATTGAAATAAATATCAAATAAACTCACGTTTCTCAACATAATTTTTTATTTGTCAAACGTAACATGACATAGGTATTTAAGTGCCACTATAAGCTTGCGACACACGTGTTGATACACACGAATGCCCCAATCGAAACAACTTAGCCTTGTTCTAAAAGTGCGCTCTTGTGTTAATACCTCCCTTTTACCCCAGTAACCCCATTCACCAAGGTAGATTCGAGGACCCTTCACCCTACAGACATCCATTGTTGATAAGCAAACAAACATACGTTTGTAGTGAGAGTAGCCATATCAATCAAGACACCTGGTCTGTAAGCAATATACGTACAGGCCAATTTGTATTGTGGTATGTAAATATTGCAGGATTGACTTATTAGACGCCATCTTCCTACGCAGAGCCTAAAAGGCCAGTTTCCAAACTGTCAGTTTTATGCCTTGCTGCATAGCCTTGAGTTTTCTGTGCTTGCTTTCTAGTCTGTAGGGGCACTATAGCAGCACAGAAAAGTAGAGTCTCCGCAGCAAGGCATAAAATGACAGTTTGGAAACTGGCCTTTGAGGCTCTGCGTAGGAAGATGATTAGACGCATGAAACGTCCAAGAGGAATTTCAATAGTTATTGGCATCTTTGGTATAAGTACAATTTTCGGTATATGTTGTTTTTATTGAATGACATATCAAAAACACATCAATTGCACGAACAATTAGGGTCGAATTGGGATGACTATTTGCAAATAGGGTCTTTGTTGCATTTTCGGCAATATTTTGTTATTATCATACGACTTGCATTTAAGAAGCATGAAACGTAACGGGTCAAATTTTAGATAAATATTGTCAGTCTGGAAATAGTACGTTTTTCGAAAGTACATGTAGATGAGGAAATTGCATTATTTCACTTCAAGTCGTACTTAACAAACCCAAGATATATTTCATAACAATCAATATCAATGTAATTGTGAATGTAATGCTCATATGGCTTTTCACTGATTGGACAAACTTCAACCTTTAATGAACACATCTGTAACCATCTGTCGATTTAGTTTTCGTGAACACTGAAAAAGTCATTTGATGATCTTTACACTCGTTTTGAGGGTAATTGTTTATCACGTACAATAGATATATATATTTAAGACTTAAGTCTTAACTCTCTTGTTGTTTTTTCCCATACTGACTTTGAAACTTGGTTTATCAAATATGTTTTTGCTGGTTCTCTGTTTTGAATATTGATTGATAAATCAAATTTACTTTATCCCAATCGTGTAAGGTTTTCGTTATTATATAAAAGTAATTTTGAATTGTGTTACGATTCTTTTGTCGATGAGTTCATATATAAGCTACGATTAAAATCAAAAGGTTTGATCAAATCGAAGTCACACAAACCTAAGTACTATTGAGATGTCACTGACACTATCTTAGCGTAGTGTGTTATGCAGAGCCTAAAGCTAAATTTTTAAAGGAGCCTTCTTAAGTCTAGAAAATATTGGCAATTCTAGATGCCTCAACTTTAGGAATAAAGTATAGTCCAGGAGTCCTTTTTTTAACAAGAAATCAAAATGAAAATATTTGTAAAGAACTCTTTTTTCGGGAATTAAATGTTAGTCTAGTCTTAGCGCTAAGATCGTTTCGTATAACTCGACCCTGACTTATAAACAAATCAAGGAAGATAAAATTAAACTCAGAATAAATGACCTTTCCAACTTTGATAAATGTGCCCTCGATAACCCAGTGTAAATAGTGTATACTACAGTATTATTTCGTGTTAAAGGTTATCGCTTACAGATTGGATAACATTCGTATCTAGGCTGTTGTGTTCGATTTTTACTTACCTGCCTATCGCCGAAGCTCGATTTAGATCACTATGTAGATAACATTGATAAAGTAGTGTTAGTTTCGCTCTAAATCTAGAACAAGAAGTACTTTCAATTTGAGACATGACCCGACTGATCCGTAATCGATAGAAAGTCATTTTGGAAGGATTCGAATTCTTTTGTGATATGTCATCAAATTCCACTTCTTGAATGTTTAATAGTTACTATGTGACATTTGAAAAGGATCGCCTTGAACTATCACGATAAAATCTACAAGAACTGATTTAAACCCGAGTCGTGCAGGTTGAAATTTAATAGATTTCATTTGACATTCTTATAGAATCGTGTCAAATAAAACACGATTTATCACTTTATATCGAAATTCATGATCTGAGGTAAACGTTGATTGTGTGATTTTTACAAGCATATATCACAGACGTACTCATTCGTATTCTTCATAACATTTTTTGTATTGATATTAAAAGGTTTGCAGTTGAGATGAATATATTCTTTCATACTAGATTTGTTTAAATTGCTTTACTTGAGAGGGTCTTATCGTTAGATTCTCATTGTAAAAGTCCTTGTGAATTTAACGCATTTCACTTGAATCGAAAAGGACACCGACAAAAATTATAAACATTAAAACGAAATTCAAGGACCATTGAATGTTAACTCTGTATTCTGACCTATAAGATCATATTATTTGATATTGCATAATGCTTTGTTAATTGTTTCAGTTTAAACAATCAACTGTAGGAATGACAGGTTTGAATAATAGTAAAATGGTACCACAAAGTTGTAAAATCTAGGCCAATGGTTTTAGGGTATATCACATGATTGTTAGATCATATCACATGGTTTAAGATGGATTTATCTTTCGGTTAAAATGCTTGTCATATTGTAAAAATATTGTTTGATATGATTTTGAGATCGTTTCGTTTTTGGATCATATCACATTATTGATAAGCACTGATATTCATTCAATTATATATACATTCCGTAAGTTGTAAGAATATTGGTGGGATTGATGCAAATGAAGAACCATGTCAATATGTTGCTGTTTCACAAATCATTTTATATGTTATTGAACCTAATTAAGTTCCATTTGGCAATCACAAATATTTATTTCGATATATCAGTTTAAGTTTTTATGCAAAGAAAACCAGATTCACAATCAGGAAATTACAGTCCATTGTTCATTCAATTTTTAAAGGTGTTATGTTGAAATTGATAAGACGACATTGCATATGACAAGCAAAAATAACAAAGACTACAGACCGTTTCTTGTCATAATCAAACAATCCTATACCCTAAAGTCTTTCATAACCCTTAAAGAGTGGCTCACTTTGTGTAATTTTTCATTGTATATTTATGTGAATATTATGTGAGGTGGGACTCAAATAAACCATCAGTCTGCCATTGTCTCACAAATACTATATCTTAAATAACAATTCAATACAACAACCCTAACTGATTATTCCTAGAGCACATATATAAATATTGCCATTCCCTTTAACAAAATTTAATTAACATATGTTTAAACTACGCTGTACAGTATGATACAACAAACATCTGGTTCAAAAGCGGTTAACATTTCTTTCTGTATAGCACAAACATTATCACAGTTCCTCTGTATAACATTGTAACTCTAAATATGGTCAATGTATACGGCATGTCCATAATAGTTTGTTAGAAATGTATCTACATTGTATAATATAAACATCATCATATTTTCTTTTTGCATTCATAAGAAGCTTATTTTGACTTTAAACACAGTGTTTGAATGTCAAGTCCAAAATATTTGGCCAGAATTTATTAAGATTGTATGACATAAATATCTTCAAACATTCGCTGTTCTTTCATGTGAATTTCTTTAACTTTTAACACGGTGTTTACGTGTAAGGTCGGTGTATGTATACAAGTACAACTGATAGCAACATTACTTCCTGGTTGGTGACTGGCCGGGACTACTTAACATATACGAGTGCAGACGTGCTTAATGTTCAATGACGGGACTACTTTACATACACAAGTGCAAAAGAGCTAAATGTTTAAGTTGTAAACAGCTTTTGTGCATTGAAGCAGGATATTTGAATATTGTAGCTTGTCACGTCATGATAATATTGCGCCTGAAAGAGCCACTCCACTTCACACCAATAGTGTGATATAATCGGCAATTATGCAAGGAAATTATCATTTTAAAGGGGCAGTAACACGTTTTTTGATAATTTTCTATTTTAAAATTGTCACTGATAATTTTAAGTTAATACTAAATGTATTATTTTGACAGTGTCGAAAATCTCATTACACAAGCCAATTATCCATAGTCAGAGGACAAAATATGAAGATTCACATAAAATCCATCGGCGGCCATTTTGTGTGAACACCTTTAATTCATTTTGTGTAAGAAAAAGGAATCGCATGGGTAAACTTGACATTATATATTGGAACTACTACTGCTCCATTTAGTTTAAATACATTGTTTTTCAATTGGAACCATTAATTTTCATTTTCCTGACATCACCTTATATTCCCCCTAAAACGTGCTACTGTCCCTTTAAAGAGCCACTCTTACCAATAGTGTGATATTATATATCGGGAAGAATTGATTGTTGAAGGTATGTATCATTTTAAAACTAATCGACGTAGGATAGTGACAAAAGAGGAAGGTTTGATTTCACGATTGTAATCGAAAACCAGACAATGGCGTAAATATTTTCAGTCGTAATTTTCGACACTTCTCTAAAGCAGTCAGAATGAAAGTAATAGTTGATCAGGTTATATAAATACTATTTATTTAAGTTAGACGTTAAGTTGGCTTCAGCGAATATATAGTACTGGTTTAAGAATCTCATTGAAAACAAGTTTTTATTATTAAGTTTAATTTGGGAATGAATATGTGAGATATTTTTAATTGATGTTATTTATTATGCCATTTCCGTTCGTATCAAATAAAAACTGCATCTGATAAATTCACGGAGTGACTCTTTAATAAGGTGAATCACGTGTGTTAATTTTTAGATGCTTGAGTAACAGTGCATTCACACATTGAAATGTAATATAAATTTAGCTTTTTCATAAAGAATGATATTGTTGAAGCAACTAATCAGGATTATTTACGCCTGTTTATAATTTGACTTATCAATTAATCGACTATACCTGCCAAAGTTATTCAGACTTCCATTATCATATAAAGACAATTTTCATTGGATAGGTTGATTATAACTATTGAACTGTTATCTTTAAAATGATTGCTTCAATAACCCAAATCAACCCGACCTTGCCGTTTGGACTAATGCTGATAGTGAAAATGCAATTTCAATTGCCCGTAGTGAAGGTCATACCATTGTCATTTTCCTGAATGTACAACCATGTTTCCATGTATTCACCTGAAATAAATAAAACAAGATCTTTTAAAACGTTTAGCTATCTAAAAAGTTTTGTAAAGAGGATATACTTAGGTCTTTTTATATCAGATGCTTTTGTATGGGTTGTCACACAAGTGTATAGTTGAAAGAAATTTGTTGACGTTTCACTTTATATCGCAATTTGACATTTTAGGGATTGGCTAAAGTCAAGATACAATGTTGGTTAAACAGGACTTAAATCTTGCACTTATACATCCATTTGAAATCATTCATGAACGAGCCTTACCCTCTTCATTCAAGTATCAAATTGTCCTTACAACATTCAAGACTGTTCTCATAGGTGTAACACTACACAAGAGAGATTCAGTGCTGAATTCCTAAGCGAATCCGTGTAGTGTTGGTAAGGGTACCCATTTAACCCTTCAATGTCGCAATAGATGGGTCACCAATCTCAGTTTAAATGACTCCAAGGCACGAGACAGGACGTAGACTTTCTCTAATTCTCTAAATCATTATTTCGTCATTGATATCTACGTAAACGGTTAATAAAATCTATTTCGAAGACAATTACAATGATCCAAATATGGCTCTCGTGTTCCTTTTCAGGATACATGAATAGTAAAATAGAAAATATATGTTCTACATCTACGTATTCTTTTATATAGAATTATATGATATATAGAGAATCTCACCCAAGTGTCTTCTGATATCAAATATATCAACACAAGTTGATAAAAGTAACAAATATCCAAGGCTTGCCGAGGATATTTTACTTTTATCAACGAGTGTTGATTATTTGATATCAGAAGACACGAGGGTGAGATTCTATTTATCATCCAAAATCATTTTTCATCACATTTGCTTGAAAAATGTACATCTTTGAACACTGCATAGCTCTAAAACTCCTATACCAGTGATTTGATAGCACTATGACGTCATGGTGTTCATGACGTCATAGCATTGTGAAGTCATTGTGTTTATGACGTCATAAGATTGTGACGTCATTTCTGATGATGCAAAACGTTTGTGATGTCATGTCCCTTCTGTTGACAGGGCATTGTTCAAAATCTACTGTCAAAGCGATATCTCCTAGGAGATATCGCTTGATCTTCCACAAGCTATATCTCCTGTGGAACACAGTTTTGGATGATAAATATCAAATATCATCATCTTGAAACAATTTAATCACAATTTCAAAGATACCCTCGGAACAACACATTTGGACTTGATACCAGTTCAAATTGTAATCTACCCTATACGTGAAAGTATTCAATCTTGAGAGCGAAACAGATGTTTAAAAAATATCGTTTATGTGTGACATATCATGCCGTAAGGCTAATTGTGTCAGTTTCCATAAGTGCTTAAGATATGCATTTCAATAAGTGCATATACAGTCCTTAAGTGAGTCTAGGGGAAATGTAGGTCTGTCCTTGAAAGAAACACATTCCAACAGCTGACCTTCCCCTCTTCCCTGTAGATGCTGTCTTCCACGAAAGTGTCCATTTTACTTTGAACTCGTAAAGCGACGCGTCTTTTCATTGGCTCAGCAAGTAAACTCCTACGTAATTTATGTAAGGCGTTTTCATTGGATGAATGTAGGTTGCCATTCGGTTGCATTGCACTTGAATGCATCTGTGCATTGAAGCAGTTTGCATGATGTCTAGCAGTCTTTTTCTATCTCTATGCAGGGTTTATATCATTTCATGTTGACATAACAGTGAAAAGTTTTTCAGGCATTGCAAACTTGTCTCTGTCTTTTCATCCTCATGGAGCATCGTCTGAGCGTCTGTTTTTATTTATATCTGTTTGTTTGTAAGTGCTGTATTTATTATATTTCGTTGTCCGTGATAATCTTTTCTGTCATAGGCTTAAAAAATAAAAAAATGTTTTTGGTCTTTGCATAAGTGCAAAAGTGATGCGATGACGAGACTTTTTGTAATTCCATTTTTTTACATACATTACGGAACACAGAAAATGTTTCTCACTTTCAATATCTGGAAAAAAGGCTTGATGTGCGGGGGTTTGAAACTGACGCCGGCGGAAACCAGAAACAAAATACTTTTGTTAGGCCATATATGTACGCATATCATCTATTCTGTCTTTTGTCCGTTCGTCTGTCAGTCCGTTCCCTTCAACAGCCGAGGTGTACAAGTGCGAGTCATTTTTCAGATTACACACGCTTAGCTAGCGAGACTAAATTTTAAAAGGTTTCGATTCAATACAACAATGGCTTTCTGAGAGGAAACCCGTTTGACATGTATTCTAAATCTTATGGCTGGTAAAAAAAAAGCATGTTCATTAATTTTGAAATTTAATGTCCGACTCTACTTTGAAAGTCGTGTTTCTCGGTGCAATTGGTGTCGTTGAGGTTAGCGAGACAGCTTGAAGACTTCACTAAAAAAACTTGAAACGGAGTAAGTAATTAGTTCATTTCTCCGAAGACAAGTGGAAAGACAACAAGAAATAGCCTTCCAGTAGGCAGTCTTCATGATGCATATCTATAAAGAACTTCACTTACCATTTATTCTAAGGGTGAAAATAGAAATTAATCCGAAACATTTCTGAGCGTCAGATTAAAAAAAGTAATATAATAAATAACAAAGGGACAAATGGTTACAGTTATACAAAAGGGAGGAATAAGAAGAGACAAATAAAGAGGGAGAGGGGGGGGATGAGAAAGAGAAAAGAAAATAAAAAACTGGGAAAGAAAACGAGAAACAGGCAAAACATCATCCTTACAACAACAAAAAGGAATAAGAAGTATGATATGACTGAGAGATAATAAGAGAAACAGGCAAATATTACCATTATCTGAAGCATGGTAAAAAGGGAAAAGAAGGATTAAAAAGACTGAGAGAGAATAAGAGAAACAGGGAAATAGTATCATTATCTGAAGCATGGTAAAAAGGGAAATGAATGATTAAAAAGACCGAGAAAGAAACGAGAAACAGACATAAACTTACAACTTAGCCTTCATAGAACATAAGACATGTTATCATACATGTAGAGTCACAACAGAAAACCCGGTCATCCGGAAATGTAAAAACGCTGCGCTTGACAAAATTGATAATAAAAGTAATTTGACATTAATCTAATCTTTCATTAATTCTCTTTTTTTACTTTTACTAATATACACTTCTCAACATTATATTTATCATATAGTAGGTAACATTAATACAATATTCTGCATGGCTACTTAAAGACTCAACGAGCCATGCAAATATGTACTTAAATATTAATATACAAAATTGTCTGTGTAACAAGACAATTGGGACTACTTTTTCAGTGTGCGGAAGTATACATGTAAAGCACCACACAAACATGTTATTCACACGTTCACGGAGACGGGGATATTAGTTTAATGAGTTGAGCTTTGTTTGGTACCGCAGTCATTATGTTTTGTTGTTGACAACGCCCTTGATAAAACCTTGTATTGAGTAATTCAACCTTGCTCACCGGTTGCTGTGACATGATGGCAAGGGTATTGAGTTTGAAGATCACACCACTGGGTATTGTTCCTGAAGTGTCATCGCGAGCTTATTTGCTATGTGGCATTGTCCTTAACAGAGCAAGTAATTTTGTGTGGGAGAAACTCATTCATGGTGACTGATTAAACTGCTGGTAAACAGTATAGTCTTCAATACACTAATTAAGTCGGCATGTCTTCAACTCAACCTGAAATATTGAACAATTGTGTCATTACGCTTGCATTTAGAAGGAATTCACTTGTCTGTAAATCTGAGCCTAAAATAAGATAAACGCCTCAGCAGGTATAGAAGAGGACTTGAGGGTTTAAGGAAATTTCCGAAAATGATGAAAACTAAGTCTCATTTTCTTTTTTTATTTAATTGATTTCCATTTTAGATGTATACTGAACATTTTATTTGTCAAACTGTAGAAATTCAGCAAATCGGAAATAAGCATTCATAACTATCTATGTGTAAACTGATAATCATTTCATTCATTCAGTCCGGGTGACCATACTGGCATATCATTTATTCGTTTCCAAGCTAATTGAAGCATTACAGACTTCTCTTGTCATGTTAAGTTTCCAAGTAACACATTAACTTTCAAGTGTCATCAAGTATAATTAAACGAGCAATTAAAAGGAATTCACTAATTCAGAAAGGATTTATGCAATAAGTAAATATCAATGTGCAAAGGGATAATCCTTTCATTCATTAACTCCCCGAAACAGTGAACCATATCAGCATGTAATTAATTCAGTTTCCAAGCTAATATTTCAGCTCAAGTCAGGAAGCATTACAGACTTCTCTTGTCATGTTAAGTTTCCAAGTAACACATTTTTCAAGTATCAAGTATAATTAAACCAGCAGTTTTTAAGGAATTCGACAATTCAGAAACGAGTTAGTATTGTAGTAAGTAAATATCAATGTGCAAAGGGATAATCCTTTCATTCATTAACTCCCCGAAACAGTGAACCATATCAGCATGTAATTAATTCAGTTTCCAAGCTAATATTTCAGCTCAAGTCAGGAAGCATTGCAAACTTCTCTTGTCATTAAAAGCTTCCAAGTAACACATTAACTTTCAAGTATCATTAAGTATAAATAAACCAGCAGTTTTTAAGAAATTCGACAATTCAGAAACGAGTAATTAGTGTAGTAAGTAAATATCATTGTGCAAGCGAAGGATCATCCTTTCAACCATTAACTTCCGAAACAGTGAACCATATCAGAATGTAATCTATTCAGTGTCCAAGCTAATATTTCAGCTCAGGTCAGGAAGCATTGCAGACCTCTCGTGACACATTCAGTTTCCAACACATTTACTTTTAAATGACGCTTTTAGCCTTTAAGTTACATGCTAGGTCTCGAAGAGTCAAATTCAGTTTAAAAATGACATATTCAGTTTTGAAGTAACACATTCAGTTTTGAAGGAACACATTCAGTTCACACGTGACACGTCCAGTTTACAAGTGACACCTGCAGTTTACAACATTCAGTTTTTTAGTAACAGATATATTTTACACGTGACACTTTCAGTTTACAAGTGGCACATTCAGTTTTCAGGGAACACATTCCGTTTACTGTGACACTTCAAGTTTGCAAGTGAAACTTTCAGTTTTAAGGTGACACTTGCAGTCTAGCGACCAATTGACTTCTAAATTTTATTGGGAAAACTACCTCAAAGTTTGTGTTTAACAAACATTTTGTTTTAACCATTTACCTGTGGATAAAAATCTTAAGAGTCTATTCAAAAACTGTTCTTTTAAAGTTTAAAACGTTTTTAAATTTTTGACAGATTTGAATAGTTTTGAATGAACAAAATATAAAGTGTTCAAATTTAGCAATACAAAAAGGTGGCCATACAAAGCTACCGTGCAAAATTAAGCATTACACAATAATACCCAAGAAATATTTTATAAGGGTCAGTGAGAAGGTGCGTTATGGTGTGCAATGATACACAATGAGACTTATATTCAGCCTATGAAAAATTAATAATTCTCAAAAACAATTACTGTATTGAATGTAAGAAAGGAGCTTCGGAATTGGAAATTTCAGAGTAGTTAATTGAGATCTAGACTTGCTTTTATAGAGGTTTTGTTGAGTCAAAATAATGTACTATGTGAGTGTAAGCCTGGAGATTTACGTTATGGTGTCTGTATCATGGGAATTCTGACTGTCTGAAAAGGGAAAATCTTTTGTCTTTTGTTTTGAGAACCAATGATTTCGTAAACTTGTTATTGGTTTGGTTTTCAAAATTTGTGCAGTCTGATTAAAATCGACCGTGCTCCGAGGAATAAAATACAAAAAATAGTGTCTCTATCGGGGCTCGAACCATTCGTCTCGGTCTGAATGCACCCACCTCCAGCGCGTGTCGCTATAACCAGTTTAGCGCAGACAAACCCAGTCGTAAGCTATCCAATCACATCCTCGTTTTCAAAATCGTTTAGCGGCGATTATGTATAACGAATGGTACAATGGAGTTACCTGCCCCTAGCATGATATCGAAGCTTTTACTGCGCTCCTTTCGATTGGCTAGATGAGCTTGCGTCAGAACATGCGGGTAATAGGGGTGCCTTCAGACTGTGAATGAGAGGAAAGCCGGGCGTGGTGAGGTTCGAACCCCACTAGAGATAATATTTTTACACTTTTTTCCTCGAATCACAGTCGATTTTAATCAGACTGAAAATTTGTGTTACGATGAATTCCTATTATCGAGTTTGTCATGATTTGTAACAGTCTGTCAATCATTATTCCACCATACTACGTAGTTTAGTTTTCTGTTGGTTCTACATAGCGTTACACTTTCTTTTGCACGGTATTCCTTTTTTCTAAAACAACACAATTAATATTCCATTTTATGTAACCCTTTCAAGAAGTAACTTTGTTATTATAAGATTGAGTTATAAGATGAAAGGCAACTACCTTATGGTATAATGATAATGAATAATTCTGTTTCTGAACTGTTTCAAACGGTTTTTGTAAAATAAAAAATTCTATTTCCAGAAATGATAAACATCGTACATTAGAAAAATTAATAAAAACTATATTAATATTACATTAAACATGATATGCTACATAGAAGTTATTTTACGGCAATATTACCTGGGATGGCCGATTCCGAATAGCTTATCGTTTGTAGACATCAATGATTAATATTTTTTATCGTTTTCAATGAACCGGCATTCAAAGTTTTTTACGAGGAAACATTATCCATTAAATGTGTAAAGTTTTCATTAGAGCAATGTGACATTAAAAGTCACCGTGACATTTATGCTAGAGTGTTATCACATAATGCGGTTAATTCAATTTAAATTGATGTATAAGGTTTCATAGGATTGATAATTTCTGGAAGAGATATGAAAACGTCACCTCATAAAACTACGATTATGAATAAAATATTAGACGACTTATTCATTCCAATGCATCTCACTTCAATAACAATGATTTATCTAAATGAAGCTTTTTGCTCAACGTTAAAAGTATTGGATCAAAATAAAATGCAATTTGGGATACGGAAATTTCAAATTTTATATAAATCATTTTCATATCCATATGACTCAGCAAATTGTACACGTCATTCAGATTTACGTAGCGGATAAAATATGCAAAGGCACGAAATTCACATGACAGTCCCTAAGCAGAACTATAACTATAGCACGTGATTCACGCGAATTTCGTGATTCAGCATTATTTACAAACAAAGCCGTCATTTGCCATGCATAAACTATTTCGCCGATTAAATTTGACTCGCGGTTATTATGCATGGTATTAAACTGTAAACAATTGATTTTCATGCAGGTTTTTCATGCCGGAATGAATAGGAACCATTATTATTGATGAGACAAGAAATTGTCAAAGCTGTCTTGATGGGCGTCATTCTGTAAACTAATTTTTCTCATATCATAAACAGTTATTTTTTTCATTTCTAACAAATGTCAACAACAAAAATGAATTTCGAATTAAAAAGTTTATTTACTACTGATAATGTAATAACGATTTCTGAGTTTGATAAACTTCTAATTGTCATTCATAAAAGGAAAGGTTCCATGGTTGGTTTAAAGGGTTTGACTGACTCCCGCGATACGCTTTCAGACACTGAAGCTGATTTTAAAGGGGCAGTAGCACGTTTTTTTTTATAATTTCAAATTTAAAAATGTTCACTGATAATTTTAGGTTATTGCTAAATGTATTATTTTGATAGTGTCAAAATCTCATAACACAAGCCAATCAACCATAGTCCGAGGACAAAGAATGAAGATTCACCTAAAATCCATGGGCGGCCATTTTGTGTGAACACCTTTTATTCATTTTGGGTAACAAAAACTATTGCATGGCTAAATTTTGCATTATATATTTGTATTATTACTGCTCCATTTAGTTTAAATGCATTGTCTTTCAATTGGAACCAGTAATTTTTATGTTCCTGACATCACCTTATATTGCCCCTAAAAACGTGCTACTGCCCCTTTGAAGGGGCAGTAGCACGTTTTATTGGGTATATTAGGTGATGTCAGGAAAATGAAAATAAACGGTTCTAATTGAAAGACACTGTATTTAAACTAAATGGAGCAGTAATAATTCAAAAATATATCGTATAGTTCAGCCATGCGATTTCTTTTTCTTACAGAAAGTGAATTAAAGGTGTTCACACAAAAATGGCCGCCAATGGATTTTATGCGAATCTTCATACTTCGTCCTCTGACTATGGCTAATTGGCTTGTGTAATGAGATTTATGACACTATCAAAGTAATACATTCAACACTAACATACAAATATCAGTGAAAATTTTAAAATATAAAATTATCAAAAAACGTGCTACTGCCCCTTTAAAGTTGGATAGAACCAGGGTTATTAAAATTTGAACTACAAAAACTTAATATCAGCTGAATATCCACTTTATCATACATATAAAAATCAATATAAAAAAGGGAAACAACTCTCACTCACAGGGATACAGGTTCTCCAAAGTAATTACGTGAAGGCAAAGAGAACTTGAGAGTTACAGCTCTTTATTTTTATGTGGATAATTGTCTTGTCATTAATTGAGAACAGAAGCGATAGTCATCAGTTATAACATATCATATTGATGCGATCTCCTTTTCTTTCAAAATTATGCTTCGGGATTTTTGTATAAGGTATCAAGAAAGAAAATAGTTTGTCATCATTGAAATTTATATTTTTAATGCAAGATATAATAAGTTATACATTCAGACGCTGAGTGTTGGGGATATATCAGCCTCTATCTTGGTGTTATGCATAACATAAAGCGTGAGGCTGATATATCCCAAAGCCCCCGTGTCTGAATGGTTTAACGAATTTTTCTAACGGAATGTTTATGTACTAGAACATGCATACAATACGGGGTATAAATAAACAATTCTTATTGTCACAAAACACTTTCGACCAAACAGTAGACATCATCTGAAAATGTTATGGTTATTTAGTATAACCTCCAGTTTAAGTTACCTTATTATATCGGTCACATGACATATTTTAACAAATCAGAAGGGAGCATATCACTTGAATTTCAAAGTCAGCATTTATAAAGAATCCGGCTATTGTCATTATTTTCATTAAATAAGTTAATAAATAAATGAAGTGTCTGAAGGACAAACGAGATAGGACCACGCTTTCTATCCGACTTGCCAAGTCAGCACCTTTAGTTCTATTTTAAATATGCTGATTAAGATACGCCTCCACTTATGACATTAAAACCATAGAAATATCATCGTATAAGGGATGAAACCTTAATAATCTAGTCGAAATAGAAGTGATTAATTGTACAAGTCTATGTTCGTGAAATAGACCATACTTTTCATCCATTAATATGATATGTCCTAAATGTACTTAGTGTTTAATATAACTTTTCTAAAGGGGATCTGTCATGAAATCAATAAGCTAATCCATTTTCAACACAAAGGTAAGACTTAAACGTGTTTTTTGTCTTTACAGACAAGTTATCGATGATTCAGATTTTGTATGCATCCTCTTTTAAAATTATCAATAGAAATTTAAATTTGTTATCACTTTGTAACTGCGAAGGCATTTTTTAAAGGGAGCGTAGCATAAGTTAATGCTAAATTTATTATTTTGAGAGTGTCAAAATTCACATTACACAAACCAACCATCAACAGTCAGAGAACAAATTATAAAGATTCACATAGAGTCCATTGGCGGCCATTTTTGTGTAAACACCTCAGTTAATTCATTTTGTGTAAGTAAACGAAATCGCTGAACTTTACATTATATATTTGGTTTATTACTGCTTCATTTTGTCCAAATACACTGTCTTTCAACTGAAACCATTTATTATAATTTTCCTGATATCACGTTATATTCCCCTAAAAACGTGCTAATGTCCCTTTAAACTGTGTTTGATATGGTTCCAATTGAAAGAGAATATAGTTTCCCTGTAAGAAAAGAATTTATCTCGGAAAATGGTATAATGTATCATATTTTCCCCTTGCGGACATCTGAAACAAGGCCTGATACATAACTTTTCGAAAACTTGAAATAAATGATTTTTTCTAGACCTTACAAGTAAGTAAACATGTATCTAAACCTATCTAGAGCGATTAGTAACATCTGCAAATATTACGCAACACTGCACCACTACAATAAATTGACAAAAACGCGAACTAATAGACCTACAATACATACTCATTCAAGTCGTTTTTCAACCATAGTCTGTAAACTATGTACATAATTTATCTTACATTATTCAATAACATGTGAACAAGCAGTCCAAAGGACATTAACCCTAGCTTACAATTGTCCGTTATCTAGTGCAAAAAGAAAATGATATTTGTTTATTTATACTTAATTGCATCTAAGAACTGAGAAATGCCTTTAGGAAACAATGAACTTTTGATATTGATTAAAACACCAAGTAAATATCTACATTTCATCGCTATAACGTGAAAAATATGAAAAACTAGGACTGCCGCGGCAGAACTTAGGTCTTCAAGACTTAATCTTTGACTTTCATCAAGTGTTTGACCTTCACTTGCATTTTTGTCACATGATAAGCAATGTTAAAGTCTTTGCAGATTCGTCATGGCGGCAAAGGTCAGCTTTGACATCATTCTACAGAGAATGCTATTTCTAGCAGTAGAAATTATTTAGTTGAATTATCTGTCAGCATTTTTTAGATACAGAGGTCGATTTTACACTTTTCGTCCAATCAGTAAACAGCATCTGGCGTGAACACAAAAGTTTATGCTTATTTTGTATAACCTCCAGTTTAGGGTTTACCAGAATTAAATCGGTCACATGACATATTTTAAAGATGGACTGAAATGTCGAATGGATGAGGAAGAATATCGCTTGACTTTCAAAGTCCGAATGGATAGAGAATCAAGTATTTCGCCCGCTTTTATCATTCTTTTTTCGGTACAAGTCATTATTACAAGGAAAATCTGGATAATTTCAACAGGTCTGCAGACTTTCGTCTTGAAAATCTAATAACTTCAATGATTAACATTTCTTCTAGTATTGTCGAGGACGGCAATGCAAGTCGCCTTTTCTCAGCAAGAGAATGTGTGATCAAAGACGTCAAAATATTTAACACATAGAATTCAGAATATCTAGTACCATTCACAGAAAAAAGTCCCCTGTGCGTGTTATAGGTCAGATCATGACCCTTTGTCTATGTTCCTTGCTTATGCATATTTAAAGTTTCTAAAAGGTTTCAACATTTCTGATCTAGATAGTCTTTTGGCTAAGTCTTCACAAAACGCTATGTCGTATTTAAAAGAGCGAGGATACCCTAGAAGTGTCACGTGTTTCATAATTTCAATTTTTAATTCACGAAAACTGCAATTATCAAAGGGCAAATCCTTAAAACTATCCACTGTTTGAGTGGCATTATAAAAGTGTAAAAACTGTCTTCACGGATAATGGGTACTTTCTGATTTTATCTCCATCCCAAAATGGGGGCATTAAACATTAAAATTGTCAATTTATTAATGGCGAGCCATTCCGTAATTTTCAATATACCTTTTTTTGCTTTGATATAAATTTGAATGGCATAATTCATTAAATAAAGACAAACAATCTCACACATTCATTCCTCAATAACAATTATACGATAACTACCTCTTTTCAACTAAAATATTTAAACAGTCATATCTGTTAAAATCAACATCACATGTCCACCGTTACAAGAACACAAGTAATATAACTTATCAACTTATCAACTCGTAACTGTTATTCTGCTTTCGATGAGTTTCAAGAGTTACGTTTGACTGATAGATGTGCTTATTGTCCGGTTTCCGATCATAACCTACTCATTGTCAATCAACATGCATCTTTAAAATTATACTTCTTGCAATAGTCGATAGTGTGACCCCCAGCAACGCACGAAGTGGCTCTTTAAGACTAGACGCCGCTAAAGGCTGAAATACTACCCAAGCGGCGTTAAACAATAACTCACTCACAGTAAGACTAGATAAACTTCCACCTTGCTTCACCTTATTTCAAATTCAGGCTGCAGTTAATACTACCTTAACATTAACTAATGGCTGAAATACTACCAAAGCGTCGTTAAACAATAAACAACCTCTTGAAAAACAAGTCTAGATTAAAGATCTACTGAAATTCTGAAAATGATAATTCTCAGAGGCTCATTTCTCATATTTAATAGAATAATCATTTTTGAGAATTATTATTTTAATCAAAGACTGAATATGTCGAAATTTTGCAACAATTTTCCGAATGTTGACAGGATTGCTGGTATTAAACACTACGAATCTCGTCCTTTGCTTTACTGTTAGACGAGCATTCTGAAACTATTGGCATTTTGAACTGATATCTTTACTGTGATGGGCGTATTCTTACTTTATTACCAAACTAATATTGTACATAGCAAAGATTTCGTTCCAATTGAAAGACAATGTATTTAAACTAAATGAAACAGTAATAATTCAAACATATTACGTAAAGTTTAGCCATGCGAATCCTTTTCCTTACACAAAATTAATTAAAGGTGTTCACCAAAAATGGCCGCCAATGGATTTTATGTGAATCTTCATACTTTGTCCTCTGGCTATGTATGATTGGCTTATGTAATGAGATTTTTGACACTGTCAAAATAATATATTAAGCATGAACTTACAATCATCAGTGAAATATTTAAAATAAGAAATTATCAAAAAACGTGCTACTGCCCCTTTAAATGATGTTAAATGTATATTAGCTAAAAGAAATTAAATTTAATAGCTTTTGCTAAAAATGACAGCCATTTGCCCGGGATCGCATTTAATTCTTTGTATACACTATTACATGTATAACCTATTTTATGTTTGACAATATATTCCCTCCGTACGTGTAGTGTTTATTGTTATGTAGCCATTTCTATGTTTTTTGTCTTTATGTCCCTTTTTTCACATCCTATTCAGAATCGAACAATTGTGAATAAATAAATACACCCACTTGAAACCTGAATACATGCCGAATATAAATAATTCAAACACTATCAACAATGCTGCAAACAGCTATATAATGCTACTATACGTGAGAATTCACACTCGTATCAGACAATCAAATATTAAGTGAGTTCTAGTTTAAAACTGTTAATCATGCTAGTTTTAACCAAAGAAAGGCAATGAAGCAGCATATCCTGCGAAAGATCTATTCAAAATATACTTTGCAAAAAAAATCAGTCGTAAATATTATATTGTACATTTCTAAAGAGAAAATCCAATGGTTGAAAAAACAGGTTTCTGAATCAATGTCATTTCAAATACTCCATCAATTTAATATAACAAGCTGTGATATATTCCTCGGATTCAGACGCCATTGAACAGACCTTACAATAAACATCCGGTGTTTGAGACGTTTCCATCAAACTAGTTTCCTGCATCGGCTGCGCTGCACTAAACTAGTAACCGTCTAGAGTCCCACTGGACATCCAATCTGATAAGAAGGAGCGCAATAATTCACCCAGAATCCCCTGCGCGTCAAGATGGCGCCTAAGCTTATATAACCCACGTCGCTGTCTCGGTTCTTGATATATTGCACAATGTTTCTGCTCTGAAGTAGACCATGTGACGACTTTCTTACTTCCATGAGGTTTCAAGTCCTTGAATCGAATTATCAATCCTTAATGGCGGTATTCAGCCCGCGTATTGCATCCCTGTAGTCGTCGACATTAGAAAGTTACGGACTCAATTAAAACTTGGATCAAACTTCTTCTCTGGCAAAAGGCCAAATACAGGTCTCCTTACATGAACAGCTTCACTCCGAGATGATTGAGTTTATAGCAGGAGGAAGCTGCCTTGTTATCTTTTACTTGAAATGTTCACTGGGAAAGGCTGTCAATGGAGACTAAAGTTACTTTAATTTACTCTTCTGGTTTTTTTTTTGTTATGACAGTTATGCTTTGTCTGGCTAAAAGTTCCTGTAACAAAAGACCCACACAAGTCTACATTATTGTAGCAAGTCTAGATTACTGCTGTGTCAAGAAATGAACAGTTATATGGGCTCCTTTATCTGTTGATGCTTAAAGGATTTTTAGAATATATTTTCATTTCAAAGACTAGATTTTAGTCTAAGTTAGGCTTTCAAAACAATTATCTGTTTTCTTGTAAAGAAGGTTTCGATAATATAGTACCATTGCATCAAAAACGATGTTCTGTCGACGAAAATCCTATCATTGTATAAACATGTAACTGTTTCGCCGGCATCTCAGAATTGTTCATGTCAGCTTAAGATTCCAGGGCAAGACGTAACTCGCTCCAATCTCAATGACTGGCTATGTAAGCCTTTTTGCCGTTCGTCACCTCGTATGTGCCATCTTTTCGACGTGTTGTGCCTGAACTAGATAGTCGAGTCATTAATATTCTACTCAATCAGACATGGAAACATCTCATCTTTTCAGATTATTGCAGTATTTTATTTTCTTTAGCAAGATCAGTTTTAAAGGAACGAGGCGGTTTCGTTTGCTTGGAAATTGATAGGGAAAGGCTGATGACTTATTATTATCGGGTGCTGAAATTAAGCTTCGAATCGTAGTAACTGCAGAAGGAATAAACTTGGCCATTGATTGCGGTTTAAGCAAGTTATGTCCACGGGTCACTCTAAGTCACCCAGCCTCCATATTATCCGTTTCACTCCTATACTGAGTTTAGCAAGACCTAGTATATATATATATATTATAAGTCCACCGAAGAAGATGACCATTTGGTTGTATTAGGGGGGATCAAGGGTAAAACTTGTTGAAACTCTGCGATCGTCTTCATGGTCACGCGTTATTGTATTTACATATCAACGTAGTGATTAAACTACAACTGGGATGCCGGCAAACAGTAAACTTCTACCGATTGTGTAAGTTATAACGAAACCTGACAACTCTGATTTTCATACCAAACTTAAGCCAAATCTCAAAACTTGATTACTATAAATGGTTTGACTCCTAGACGAGTCACTCTGTGAGCCGATGCATGTAGACTAAAATTTAGTCTATGAAATATATTATTTTTGAAATAATTACATGCTTTTCAACATTTTATTTCTTGGTCTCCTCATTTAGACTTGCTGAAGGAGAACCTAGACTGTATTAAAGGCTCCTTTTTATTTACAGTCCTGAAGCTGGACTACGATGTATGTAGCAGGGTGAAATGGTATAAGCTTACGTTCTGGCTTCGGCTGGAGGGATATCACTTGAGCCGAATCGGTAGAGTGTCTGCCTCCCAAACCGGAGTTTCCGGGTTCGAATCCCGGTGGAGGTGACCTCACTAAAACTACGAAATCGAAACCATCATCTGTGTCAACTTAATTGAAATAACTGAATATAAGCCACAAAAAGATAGATATATTATCATGTATTTTTATGTAAACGATCCCAAATCTAAAGCTTTTTAAAAAATGGTTACGTACTTTCGGGTCAAAATATCAAGAACTTCATTACGCTTGTAAGGCTTATATACTTTGTGAAGGTGCCAAAAACCAATAGGATGCTAGTTTATTTGGTCTATCGCACATGTACATAGACGCCTTTCAACACTCATTCCGTGTGTTAAATCAAGTATCAAGATCTTTGAGACTCAGATATATTAAAAATTGACTACCATACATCTAAACTTTTTAAATTTACTTAACGGGACAGCTACGTCACATGTCAAGGTGTACGAACCGTGTTTTCAGTACACTTTAACAATAAATGAATGATGCATTCCTTGTCAATCCAGTGCTTTTCCATTTGACGTCTTTCAACATTAAATTTCTCAGCTGGTTAATCATCTTGACCTTAAAGAATTATTTATGGCGTTTTACAGTCAATACATGAAGTCAACTCATTATAAAACATCCCATTTAGTATTGAGTTAACGCCCCTTATGACGACAACGCCTCGAAAAACGCATTTATTTTAATGACCCTATTGGACGTGAAGCTCAATTAGAATTTAGCGTTTCTCAAAATAGTTAAAAGATTTGCATGTACTGTAAAAAGATTCAGCGTTGTCATGCACTAGTAAACAATTCTAGTGTAACAGCCATTTACATACTTGCTATAAAGCTTCCTTTCTTAAAGAGCCACTCCGTGAGTTGTTTGGGGTCACATATGACAAACTTTTTCTTTGTAAATCTTATCGACGTTGTTTAGTGAAAATAGGAAGGTTTGAAGTCGCTATTGTGATCGAAAACGAGACAATGACGTGATATCTATAAACTGCTATGTCCATTGGAAAGTTCATCTCATGGTTTTCCAAATATGGAACATAATATCACAAATAACTTTAAGCAAAAACCTCGACTTTTACAGATTTTGTTAGTTTCGATTCATGCCATGAAGATGAGAGAATGAGATATATTAATCTTATTTCAGTCATTCTAAATGTTATTCATCTGTATAGAAGAGTCATGCAAGTTTACAAATTTGCTTTTTCAAGCTAAATCACGTATTCCTCAAACAAATAGATCTATTACCTGCGGTTACTGGACCAGTTTGTTTTCACGGGTCACGTGACGTGTCAAACGAGAAGATACGAGAGTGTTTAAGAAGCTGAACTTGCACGCGACCTCATCGCCACCTAGTGGTCATAGTGATCTATCATACTGGACGCTGATTGGTTGGTATGGTTTAAGAAAGTGACAAGTTGGGGAGCAGGGCAAAGGTTGTGAAGGACATATCAATATAACTGAGTGACATGCGTGACAGACAACCTTTTACTGCCAGATGTGGAACTGAGCTGATTGTCCCGAACTATTACCTTTTCTTCATAGCAGCCTTTCTCATCAGGGAGGAGCAACATAAGAACGAAAATAATTGGATGACTTGGGTATCATCTTTGAGATGAAGTTTCCGAAAATCGCCAATGATTTGAATATGGGTAAAGAACTTAACAAGGAATTTCAATCAGTTTCAAAGGACTTTATGCTAATTGAATTGAGCCGGACCAATGACATACTTGTCCTATTATATGACTGTGTGTTAAATAGCAGCCTTTTATACAGTCTAGATCCTAATTCTGCAAGTCTAGAATCACTTAATAAACATAGACATAAATCTAAGTCTAATTCCATACCCAATTTACTCAAGATATAATCTTACATGTAGTGCTAATTCTTGATCATGAAATACATTTTTTTGTTATCGAGCACTATTCATATAATTATATTATAAATACAAATATAAATACATGTATACAAAATTACAAATATTTACCTTTATTTATACTCTGCCTAAACAAGGTATGTGTACATTTCAAAATTTTAGAATCAATCTCTTACATATTAATTTGAATCTTTGTGTCATTGAAATCATGTTTTATGTATACCTCGTCAAATGATGTTTTTGATGACAACAAAGTATCCGTGATTCATGAAGTTCAGGGGTCATTAGCAAATAAGGGAGATGTTATCTTCTGTTATAACTAATATTCATAAAGTGCCGTGGTTTCAAAACGTTAATTACAAATACGTTGGTGATTGTATATGAATACAAAATCTATTATAAGAATACAATATACAATTCTTTCTATCATGGTTCGGGTCATTAGTGTTGTTGTGTTAATTGCTCTACGTATGATGCTTTAACCTCAACAGAGATATTGCTTCCTTTTATTCATCTCCGCTAGTACAAGCGAACCAACACAATAGTAAAGTTAACGAGATAGTTCGTGAACTTATGAAGAACCTTATTTGACACAACAGTTGTAACGTCATTTTCTATGTGTTATTTCATTAGCGTTATTGCCAGACAGATAGGTCACTGGGTGCACGTGACCTTTGACCTATGAAATGTCAGATGGGGAGAGCAGGGAGACTTCCTATAAAACTCAGACTTTCCCTGAAATATTATATGTACGTGTAATCTATTGACAGGACATCGAACATTTTTGGATGAGATAGATTACAAGTCATAACAATGACCAGTATAAGTGAACTATTTATTCGATATATCGCTATTTGATGTGATTGATATAATTTGTTTGGAACCCCTCCCCCTCAAAACAAAAGAAAAACATTAACTTTGGGCATAGAATGAATGAACTTCAATAGCTGGGTAAACAAGGATGTAATCTAAGGACTGATATTGCAAACTATTTTTTCTGAAATTTAAATTCCAGAATATATTCAGCATTCTCTCCCCCACAGAGGCAGATCAAATCATGAAATGTTGATACAGCCTCTGTTCTATTACGCCGACGTTGTTGGATAGAATAGGAGACGCCTAATTGGAGGTAATCAAAGTTAGTTGTGCAATCAGCGACGCTATTCTAAAATCATCATTTTTGATACTGGATCATGGCAAATGCGCTGCATTGTGATATGAACCACCCTTTCAATGCGAGATATGCAATGATTTGATAAAGAAATTCAAATGGATTACGGTTCATTTTTTCCCGCCAAGGAAATCTGCCGGAACCCACCGATTTGGTCTCAAAAGAACAGAGGCTGTATCTACATTTCATGACTTGCTCTGCCTCTCTTGTGCGAGAATGTATATTCAGAAACAGTCTACCAATCTGATTAAAGGGGCAGTAGCACGTTTTTAGGGGGAATATAAGGTGATGTCAGGAAAATGAAATAAATGGTTCCAATTGAAAGACAATGTATTTAAACTAAATGAAGCAGTTATTATTTAAATATATAACTTAAAGTTCAGCCATGCGATTTCTTTTCCTTACAAAAATGAATTAAAGGTTTTCACACAAAAATGGCCGCCAATGGATTTTATGTGAATCCTCATACTTTGTCCTCTGACTATGGGTGATTGGCGTGTGTAATGAGATTGTTGACACTGTCAATATAATACATTTAACATTTACTTACAATTATAAGTGAAAGATTTGAAATATAAAATTATCAAAAAACGTGCTACTGCCCCTTTAAAGATTATGCACTAACTCGAAAACTTAATGTTCTTTCACAACATTTACTTATGTTGTTTCTCAAAGCCTTTTTTCAGTGATGTATTGTTTTGCCCATTTAATACTTTAAAGGTTCCATGTACTGTTTTGAAACCCAACTTTTTAGAAATAAAGCTCTGTTGAATTATCTATCATGTAGGGATAGAATAACGTTTTATAAATTTGATATGAACGGTAATGATCAGTGACATCAGTTTAATCAAACAATCAATCACAATGTCAAAAGAATATATAAAATAATAACAACGACACGTCACTTTTATATCTTTGAGAAGGACCTTTGTTCAAATGAAGGTTGAACAGTGAAGTAATGCATTAAGTATTGAACATATCTTGGAAGTTTCTATTACAGCTTATCCCAAACTAATGAAAAGCTTTCATCGAATATTTTATGAAAATTAGGATTGCTTTGGTGAATTAAAAACATGAAAGGATAGGGCATGGACGGATGTTCTACAGATAAGCCATCTCTGCTTATATTTATACCAATAAGTTTCATAGTTTTAACGGTGATGGTACGTGTATATAATGTCTATTATAAGAATACAATATACAATATTTTCTATTATTGATTAAGTCACTAGTTCTGTTGTTTTATTCTTAAATCTATTCTAAAAAGGTTCATAGGGATGTTTATACCCTGAAGTCGTTTTATATTGTAGACATTCAAAGAGTGTGAAATATTAGGATACCGGTGTAATATATATATATATATATATATATATATAACCATGAACAGCCAGCTGTTTCGGTCTTTCGGACCTCGTCAGCATGGTGTGTGTGGAACATGGTTGAACTTTCAGCAATGCAACGTTATCAACGAAGCAAAGCAGTTTAAGAAAGTTCAACTCATTTGCATAGAGTGCTCAAACTGTATTTCTACAGTGGGCTAGCGCAAGGCCGTAGCAAATGAGTGTACCATGTTAGAGTGCTCAATCATACCAAAATTATGGTTTGAGAGCTTTCACATAACCATGAACAGCCAGCTGTTTCGGTCTTTCGGACCTATATATATATATAACTCTTCCCTTTAAATATATCACGTAAGCGACCTCAGCAGCTTTCAATTGGATATCGCATGTACATGTAGTTAGTGTAACTGTAGGAAATTCAGTTAAAGATGTAAGTAAATCAGTTTTTAGAAACTGTTCCTTTAAGTGTTGTACATAATGTTACATCATAATTATGTGATAAATTTGATTAAGCTAATTTTAAAGCTATGATTAATTACATCAAATGTAGGCCTACCAAAACAGATGCATCCACAAAGGTATGATTGAAGACATCATATGTAGGCCTGCCCATATGGATGCACCCACACCGTTACGATAAAAGACCCAAACGGATATATCCAAACGAAATGATTGAAGACGATATAAGTAGGCTTACCAAAATTGATGTATCCACAACGTTATGATTGAAGACATCATATGTAGGCCTACCAAAACAGATGCATCCACAAAGTTATGATTGAAGACATCATATGTATGCCTACTCATATGGGTGTATCCACAACGTTATGATTAAAGCCTCAAATGTAGGCCTGCCAATATAGATGTATCCACAACGTTATGATTGAAGACATCATATGTAGACCTACCAATATGGATGTATCCACAACGTTTTGATTGAAGACATCATATGTAGACCTACCAATATAGATGTATCCACAACGTTATGATTGAAGACATCATATGTAGACCTACCAATATAGATGTATCCACAACGTTATGATTGAATACATCATATGTAGGCCTACCAATATAGATGTATCCACAACGTTACGATAAAAGACATCATATGTAGGCCTACCAATTGATGTATCCACAACGTTATGATTGAAGCCTCACATGTAGGCCTACCCATATGGATGCATCCACAACGTTACGATAAAAGACATCATATGTAGGCCTACCAATTGATGTATCCACAACGTTATGATGATGACATCATATGTAGGCCTACCAATATAGATGTATCCACAACGTTATGATTGAAGACATCATATGTAGGCGTACAAATATAGATGCACCTCAACGTTATGATTGAAGACATCATATGTAGGCCTACCCATATGGATGCATCCACAACGTTACGATAAAAGACATCATATGTAGGCCTACCCATATGGATGCATCCACAACGTTACGATAAAAGACATCATATGTAGGCCTACCAATTGATGTATCCACAACGTTGTGATGATGACATCATATGTAGGCCTACCAATATAGATGTATCCACAACGTTATGATTGAAGACATCATATGTAGACCTACCAATATAGATGTATCCACAACGTTATGATTGAAGCCTCATATGTAGGCCTACCCATATGGATGTATCCACAACGTTATGATTGAAGTCATCATATGTAAGCCTACCAATATAGATGTATCCACAACGTTATGATTGAATACATCATATGTAGGCGTACAAGTATAGATGTACCCACAAGCTTAATGATTGAAGTTATCATATTATGGAGTCACCCAATATAGAGGCATCCACAACGTTATCATCAAAGCTATCGTATGAAGGCCTAACAATATAAATGTAACCCTGATTGGAGACATCATATGCAGGCCTACCAAAATAGACGTACCCAGAACTTTACAAGTGAAGCCATATGTAGACCTTCCAATGCAAATGAAGTGGTATCCACAACATTTAGGCCTACCGTTATTGAATTTTCCAAATCTTCCACCATCTAGGTGTATCTAAATAATCATCATAAGTGGGTGTGAAATGTGATGAAGTTTATTCTACAACTGTGATTGAGAACGTCATAAGTACTAATATATATAGATGTATTCAATGGCACTGAAATGACTTCGTGACAGTAACTGCAGAGTCAACAAACTCCAATATCTGTTAATGTCGTTCATTAAATTCAGAAAAAATAATTTCAAATCCTTGTTCATATGTAATACTGAAAAGAAACTCTTCAATTGCGGCAGAGCAGTAACGATATCTCGTTGAATGCCAAGTGCAACATTAATGATAAATGATGTTCATTTCTAAAGAAGTAACGTTATTTTCAAACTCCTGCAAAAATTAACAAATTTAGTAAGTTACTAAAAATGACAACAAATAAATACCATCAATGAATAGTACATTCAAAGAGATATCATGTATCTATTTATGATTTCACCATTCATCTGTCATTGATCCAATTGAAAATTAAATGTCGAATGTTAAAAAATATTTCTACCAAGCAATCTATGAATTCAGCTTTATGGCTTAAAATGAACTAGTTTAAGCGTAAAATGAGGATCAATGCATATATAATTGATAAATGCTACCGAAACTACATTAAGAAGTGATACAATCAAAACTATCGAAGACCTTTGACATTGGTGAATTTTTTTATTTGAACATTTGAAATCACTAAAGCTGATGACGTTTTGAGGTTGTATCTAAATCAATAAAATGAGGTCAGGCTATGTTTCCCAAATCAGCTTTCGTGTTTTATTATTGATATCAGCTGATTATCAAACTTACTGCAAACTAAGGCGATTATTCAAAGCTCTAGATAATCAAATTGCCCTCAATCGCAGGTAAATAAACGACCACTCCCCATCAAACAGTGTATCCTCGTTATAAAGCTCCAGTCATGTGAGTGCCCCGCTATACAGCTAGAATGTGAATGAAATAAGGTATGCAGCCACTACTACGAAATAAGTAGCTTAACCCGAAATACTACGGCGTGTATATGGGTGCGGGGTGAACCCTGTTTACTTGGGGCGAACACGATATCGGATGTTTTCTGGTCAAGGGCGCCATTTGACCTCAAACTGACCACATGACCGCCAGTCACAGGTAGATTGGCTTGTAATCGGGTTGCCCGTTTCGTGGAAAAGCAACGCGCGTAGGAATACATCGGACCTCGCGCTATACCACGTGACCTCGCGTGGGATTGGTTCACCGTATGACCTACATTGCGTGCGGTAACTGGTTCTGGCAGCTTGCCAAGACGAGCAAGCACGCGGTAGAATTCCACAACAATTTGACGTAGCGTAGTATCAAGAGTCATGTCAGAACCTAGCCCCTAATAGCATTTACTCAGCATATTATGGCGTCTCATTTAGGCACGTTTTGTAATTACCGTCATTGATGTAAGGTATTTGTATTGTCTAACATCATTAATTACATAATGCACAACAACACGCTTGTTTCGTGGTTGATATGTCTAATAAATCATATTTTGAACATGGAAGTGCATTAGAACAGCTTTCGGAAAATGTTTGTGTAAGAATATTACATAATGGATAGAACAATTTGCGCCATTGTTCCACTAAATACCTTCCATCAAGATTGTTATGCAATATATTTTACAAATTATTTTCGGGATCCTCTAATGAAGAATCCGAAATGTTGATTTGTTTGAAACTGGTGTCCTCAATCTTGCACCGATCAATTAATATAAACTCTGGCGTAATGTTAGATATTTTTGATTGTCGTCTCAAAATCAGATAACTTCAAAACATTGGCATATATTACTACGCATTTTGGTATCAGGTTTAAATTGAATTATAAATCTACGTTCATGGGTTGTTAGGTAAAGATTTTAATCTAAAATAATTAGCTTTGGGATTTCTATAAATTAACAAGTTTTAAATAATGATTGTTGGTAATTTTTAAGATTCTTAAAATTTACATTTCATGTTCGTAAGAAATACTTATCCTTGAATAATGACCCAAATACTAGTGTCACAAACCCATCTACCTTCTTTTATTTACTACGACGTGATGAGACGAACACACAGGAAAGATTATACGAATACAATTTTGTTTATCAATCATTCCTATGCATGTTAATATTTACTTTGGTATCATATTGCAATTGCATACAAACAAGGAAACAATATACTATACACTATACTGAATCATTCATCAAATAAGTGTGGTATAAAGTACCCTTTTGTTGTTGTATATTTCTTCAAATATAAACCCACATTGTATTAACTTTTAATAAGATCTGCGTATAAGAAACGCATGAGTTAACATCTATGATGTGCCCACTTTACAAGGTACGATATCATTGTTTTGTTTACCTTAATATTTACGGTTGAGGTTGGTGATGTTTTCCTCTGCAACCTTATCGCCTGATAATGTAAATAACCGTTAAAAGGAAGAAGAGGTTTTGACTATCAAAATTTAGGGCACTTAATATATCGGGAGATGATACACTGTGAAAGAAATAGAATTCTGCATATATCAATCCCTATGAATAACTATGAAAAATAATGTTATGTCATGTTGTTATTTACATTTTCATAATACAAGCAAGCAGGGAAAGAATGATGATTTAAACAAATTAAATAACATGACAATAAATGAATGATGTCCGAGGATATGGCAATGGCGTGAATGACGACGATAACGTTGTTGTTGATGCCGATGATGATGATGATGATGATGATGATGATGATGATGATGATGATGATGATGATGATGATGATGATGATGATGAAAACGACGATGAAGATGACGACGAAGATGATGTTGGTGGCGATGATTACGATGATGACAACGGTAATAGCGATCATTATCATGATGACAACGACGATGATGATGAGGTTTAACATTTTGTATAACATAAAGATCACGAAAATTAAAATTATGGACTTTGTCAATTCCCTTTGAATCTAAGACGTCTCCATAAGAACCAGTTGAATGTGATACGACTCTGACACTCTAATAAGTAAGTCAATAAGGAAACCGATAGGTCTATCAATAAGTGTAAACATATCCTGCTATAAAGATGATCCGGGAGTGAATCTGGATACCTCCGCTAGATTCTCCTCTCCAAAAACACCATCTGACATTAGCATTAATCAAAATGAAGATGAGGTATCACGGGAGACATGTGAAATATCTTTAAAGGGGCAGTAACACGTTTTTTGATAATTTTATATTTCAAATATTTCACTGATAAGTGTAAGTTAATGCTAAATGTATTATATTGACAGTGTCAACAATCTCATTACACAAGCCAATCATCCACAGTAAGAGGACAAAGTATGAGGATTCACATAAAATCCATTGGCGGCCATTTTTTTGTGAACACCTTTTATTCATTTTGTGAAAGAAAAATGAGTCGCATGGCTAAACTTTATGTTATATTTTTGAATTATTACTGCTCAATTTAATTTTAATACATTGTCTTTCAACTGGAACCATTTATTTTCATTTTCCTGACATCACCTCTTTATCTCCTAAAACCGTGCTACTGCCCCTTTAAGGCATCAAAATACAATTTAAATTTAAGGCATATGAGGATTGTCGATGTTTTTACATGGAACCTTGTTTGGTTTAAATTAACCATGGATGGTTTAGACTTTTAATGATTTTGGAAATTATATATCACTGTTAAGTATTTCAATTATTATCAGATAAATAATGGTAATAAATATGCTGTAAAACAACCAGACTAGTAGTCATGTATCAGTTTTAATTCTTGAGTAAAACTCCTTGGTGATTAATATTAATTTGATCACTTGCAATGCTTTACTGTATTTTGATTTATTACAAGTTAAGGCAATCAGGTAAAATGTATGATAGCTCATGTTATCATAATAAAAATTAATAGAGATTAATGTGGTTCATAATGGCTTATGGATGAAGTTACAAAATATTGTTTCAACCGTTGACCTCAAATTCAAATGAGAGGTATAATTGAATAGATATATAACGAGCAACACTGTATTTGAATTATTACATGTTAAGACAATCATGTAAAATTATGATAGTTCATGTTTTCATAATAAAATAGATATTGATATGATTTATTATTACTTATGGATGAAGGTACAAAAAATTACTCAAACCTAGTGGATTTATGATGATTGACGAGATCAAGTACGAGAGTTATAATTGTATAGATATATGATAACGAGTTGTAATGGAAGAACTTCATTGAATTTTATATTGAAATACAATTATGGACATTTGATTCATAAAGATGAGAAATCAGATAACAATTACCTTGTAAGAAGCAAAAGAGCTGAAACTAGTTAAATATGTAATATCTACGTTTTTATATCTATATTTTTCAAAGACGTACATTTTAACCTACCTACCCGATAATAAATGTGGACCAAAATTAAATATTATTTGCATTTTTGAGACAAAATATGGCATTAAAACTGGATTTTGGTTTTTATTTTAGATTTACTAGTATAGCAAAATAATTAAACACATTCGAAAAATGCTTCAATTGCCTGTATTATATCTTGCCAAAAAATACAAATTGTTGAATAAGATTTAACCATCGAATCACATATCCAAACAAGGTCGCAGTGTACTTATTATGCCTTTTACCTCCTTGAAAATCTCTTGACAAAAGGGGCTCTTTAACGTCACTTAAAGGAGACGACGAATCTATTAATCCCAATACGTGTAGGACATGTCACAGCATGTTGAGCACGCCACGCTAACGGGACTCGTTATCTTGTCACCTATCTAGTCATACTGATAACAGAGGCTCTGTTACTGGAGATTGGGTTGATATGTTATCATACACCCCGATACGCTTCTCACAGATTTGTACTTGATTGCCCGGGGACTGAGGAAGTTGCCACTGTTGATTGGTGATTGGAATACTTGATATGATACAATGTTGTCTCTGTTACTTTGTTTATAATTACAAACCTTGAAATATTACTCCCCCCTTTTTCATGCAGGTGTTATGATATTTGACATTTCCGTGTCTTTTGTAACGAATAGAAAAATACGAATGATTGATAAGTATTACTACATTTGATATAATTACACTAATCAACGAGTGTCAATTCATATTTGATATCTGAAGACGTTAACATTTTACCATTCTCTCTCCACGGAGGCAGGTCAAGTCATGTTGATTCAACCTCTGTTCTAATTAGACGTAATCCGTGGGTTCAGGCAGTTCCCCTGGCGGAAAAAAATTACAATTCATTTGATTTTTTTAGTAAATCTGTTTTTAAAAAAAACAGTTTCTATAATCTTTTCGTATTGAAATCTACGCTCTGGATTTCGCGTTAAAAACGAAAATGTGTTCCATGTTAAAGGGGCAGTAGCACGTTTTTAGGGGAAATATATAAGCTGATGTCAGGAAAATGAAAATTAATGGTTCCAATCTAAAGACAATGTATTTACACTAAATGAAGCAGTAATAAATCAAATATATAATGTAAAGTTCAGCCATGCGATTCCTTTTCTTACACAAAATGAATTAAAGGTGTTCACACAAAAATGGATTTTATGTGAATTTTTTAAACAGTGCTCTCTGACTATGGCTGATTGGCTTGTGTAATGAGATTTTTGACGCTATCAAAGTAATACATTAAGCATTAACGTACAATTATCAGTAAAAAAATAAAATATATAACTGTCAGAAAACGTGTTACTGCCTCTTTAAAATGACAGTTAACATGTTGATCATTTTGTAATTGAATGTTTGTCTTGTCTTGCAGTAGATTAGATAGGGTTTTTTAAATCCACAACCTAGAGTGTATTACAAACACATCGTGTATCACAGATGAGATGCACTGATAGCATGGGATATGTCATGCGGAGATGTGTTTAGATTGCCATGTCTGATATCAAAATTATCTCACGTAACAATCCTATGTCCAAGCACATGATATGTCAACCAAATACGTCACGTGACCTCTCAACAATGTTGCACTGGGTGACATGTATATCAGCTCTCAATCGGAATGAAGGTATGTAATGAAGATATGTAAAGATAGTTGAAGCACGCGAACCTCGTGAGTTACGTATAAACAGTCAGGAGACTTCAGGTGAGAAATTACCTTGACCTAATTAGTCGCAATCAGTTCGTGCCCAGGTAAGATAATTAGGTTGGAAAGGTAATAAATTTTGTAAAAGGTAGCTAATTTTACACCATGTCAATGTAATAGTATTGATGGATGTTGTTTAGTGTTAATAGTCCCTCAGAACATTTACATCACAGAAACAGAAGCCAAAGCATTGATTTCCAGGTTTTATGTTTGTCTTAGTTTTAGAATATTTTCTTGAAAGACGAAAATGTCTTTTACGAGTTCATTGTTTTAGTTTTATAATACTTTCTTGAAAGAAGCAAATGTTTTTTATGAGTTCATTACCTCTGTGTGTAAAGCTATAAATACAATATAGGTTAGTTATCTTATATAAGATTCATGTCTTTCCAAAAGGGTTGGACATGATTATCCATTTGCAGTTGTTTTTAAATTCGTTAAGCAACGAAACCAGAGGTTCTAAATGTTTGCATTTTTGTCTTCGATTCATTTTTCGCTTCTCAAAAACAAAAGTATTATGAATATTGATAAGAGATTATTTAGGTTTAATGTCACTTTGTTGTTATGCCTGTCTTCTTAATTACATTATTGAAGTACTGACATGTTTGAAACAGCATTTCGTTATATATAAGAGTGAAATCTCAATGCTATGTATGTGAAGATATGTATCTTACGAAAAGGATATTAATAGGTAAAAAGGCGTATCTTTACACTACATGTTTTATCTTCATAATATACAAAATGTTTATTGAAATCTTTAACGTGAAGAAAGAAAAAGAAAGTACCATTTACTACAATACAATACAATACAATTATACAATACAAGACAATACAATACAATACAATACAATACAATACAATACAATACAATACAATACAATACAATACAATACAATACAATACAATACAATACAATACAATACAATACAATACAAACGATACGATAAGATAATATAAGATACGAAACGACACGACACGACACGACACAATACAATACAATACAATACAACATAATACAATAAATACAATACGATATAATACAATAAAATTCAATACACTATTGTTTATTAAAATCTCACCATTATCACAACAAAGGTAAACTACAGCGTCTTCAATACTGATAACCCAAACGCACAAAAGGGGTTACAAGAGACTACTGATTACATTTCAATGCTTTAGGCAATAAGATATATGTCAAAGTTATAAAAACTAATGCAGGTTATCATAAAATTAAAAAAAATAAACCAAAACAATATACAATGTGCATGTCGAAGAGAAATATAGTCTATTTTTATCATGAAATGTCATTAAAGCCTTAAGAACAATAAGATTTGCGGGATATCCATTGGGTTCTTTTCCAATCGAAGATTCGATCATTTGCACTTAAACACGCTACAAAATGAATTGAATATTCCTTTAAAGATTTCATTACTTGCGAAAAAAAATAATTGAAACTTAAATTATTTCAAAAACTTAATTAATCTCAACGTTGCATTTTCTAAAAGCAATCAATTATTAAGAATTAATTACTGCATTTGAAACCCAAGATCTCTGTTGCTCCGTATTAAATACGGGGTACTCGCAATCTGCATCGATCGTCAATGAACTACACGCAAAGGGAGCGAAATCACGCAAGACGAATAAAGTTCAAGTGAATTAAAACGATCGAAAAGATTGATTTTACCTGTCAGAATTATCACGACAAAGGTCGGCTATGGCGCAGACTGAAACCTAATTGTTCCGAATTTAACTAATTAACTTAACGCAATTCTACACAGATACGCATAGAATTCTTTGTCGCTTCGTTGAATTCGAACGTATGTCGTCTGGCTTTCGCACTCGTTTGATCCGTGCATTGACGCTCGCTATTCAAGGATGTTCAATATTCGATCTGGAGTTCACAAACCTTTGGAAAGTGTTGTGATTGCAGACAATTACAAGTCTTGTCGTAACGGAATGGGCGGAATTGTAACATTGTAAAATCTGAGTTTCAAAGGGGGGTTTCAAAACCATGGGTACTTTGAAGACCATCAAACGCATTTCTAACAAAATGTATAGATTCTTAACATGATTTTATCTACCGTAATTTAACCCTTCATTAGAATACAGTTCATATCGTGAAATTGATTTTGATTGACATGTTTACTTTTATTGGTTGGTTCAGGTCGTGAAACTCGCCCAACCTTAAACAGCACGTGATGCACGCATGATATGGACTGTTGGTCATGGAGATATTTTAAGCGTTTACAAGCAACGTCTTCTTCCAAAATTGTGATGTTTCACTTTATGACTAAATCAATCGTATTATGATAGTATTATGTTATTATTTAGATCTTTGTGAATCGGCAAGTATGCTAAGACAAAACAAGTTAACCTTTCAGATTGCAGGTTTACTTTTATTGCTGCAGATCTCCCATTTTTAACGTTTTTTTAGTATGACGCGACCGGGAATCGAACACCGGCCTCACGGGTGAAGAGCGGATGCTCTACCAACTGAGCTACGTCCACGGCTCCTACGCTGTTTCCCCGGACCATATCACGAACAAACGATCAACAGAGATTCCTTTATCAGTTTATATATGTTGACTTGAACATTTACTTAACACATGATTGTACAATTTACGTTGACGACAATATGTTGTTTATTTCATATATTGGATTGATTTACATATGATTGTTAATCTTAAACTTATTCTTTAAAATTTAACCTTAAAACTGTATATCAATTAAGTCAAATAAATGTTTCTCCCTTATATTGTATACCCAATACATTTTGATAAGCATTCCTCCGACAGGAAAGGCCTTGATATAAACAAGTTTCTTAAAATAGTTTCAAATTCTTAAAATCATATGATTATTTCGATAAAAAATCAGTTATTATGAAAATATGAATTATAAAAGATCAATGATTCTTATCCCAACTGCAATGCAAATAGAAGACACTCTTGATAATCTCTGACGTCATACAGAGGAATACAAATACAATCCCATCTTTGTGAGTGCCACAATCTCATTGATAGATCGTATTTCATAGAATACATGACGTACAGAAACAGAATATGTATCCCTTTGCCTGTAAATGAAAGTGCTTACTCGCTATTATGGAAATGAAACGGTTGGAATGCGAAACTGTGGCGTCGGTGGAGGGGATATATCTAGCACGAGACATTAGCCAGACCATTTCAGCCAATCATTTACTGGCTCTGTTACTACTCAAATATCATCGTCCGCCATTTGCAATTCCCAAACCGTATTCCCACTGTGTATATCACTCGTGGGTGGCGATTAGTAGGTATCATAGTCGACTGATTGTAAAAACAGCCTTTGTTTATTCTGGCAAGAGATAAATTCTGTGTAACTCTTATTGTTTCTGAAAAAAACTTGCATTTTTTAATATTAACAGTCGGAATCTGAATGGAACATCTCCAACCCCCGATGATATTTCAATAACATTAATGATGGCGAAATAGTTTGGAAAAAACAAAAATCAACAATAATGAACCCGAGAGCTATTCGTTATACGATTGTCATTCAAAATGCCATGTACAAAAGAGTTTCATGATAAATTCAGTCATTTTCGCTTGAAAAAAACCCAGATTTTTTCATTTTTGAGAAAACATGTTGATAGAGTTCTACCAATGAAGCACATTTTAGAGTAACTGTTATGGTTTCGGTGTTATGATAGATACAATTCACTCCAAGGTTCTGCCTATTTTAAGCACTAAATATGTCTGTGTTTAAATACATTTATAATTCGAAATCATGTATGTTCTGTATGTGTGTTTTTGTAAAAATATTGAATCAGAAATCCTTCCCACATCTATCAAAGCAAAGCAATATGTGTTCAAAATCACGGAGTTACTCTTTAAACATTTACAAGTTGTGTTAGGGTGAAGTATTCTATCTATAACTTGAATCGCTAATATTGATTAACTTTATCATTTGATTTAAGTACATGCAAACTCAACAGAACAGTCTTATCAATTGCACATATATGTTAATTGCATTTAAAACCTTGTGAACGCCTATATGAAAGTGCATATTGGTGATTAAAGTTATCTTTGAGCGGAAAAGATTACAAAATCGCTGACAGCTCTTTCAATTCAGTGGGTCAGACCAATTAACATTCCATTATATACATTTAGTATAATCTTCACAATATGCATGCGTGATTATCAACTATTAGTTATAAAATTCCTGATTTCTTTTTCTGTGAGAACGCGGTATCAGATTAAGGGTGTTAAATACCTTCAACATGAGTATACGATATGTCTAAACGGTGTGAAATCGGTACTGTTAGCATTAGTCAGGTATACATAGAGGTGATTCATCGATGATCACACTTACCTAGACTTTAGTTTAATCTCTAGATTAGCTCAACTCAACTCAACTCAACTCAGCTCAGCTCAGCTCAGCTCAACCCAACCCAACCCAACTCAACTCAACTCAACTCAACTCAACTCAACTCAACTCAACACAGCTCAGCTCAGCTAAACTCAACTCAACTCAGCTCAGCTCAACTCAGCTCAACTCAGCTCAACTCAGCTCAACTCAGCTCAACTCAGCTCAACTCAGCTCAACTCAACTCAACACAGCTCAGCTCAGCTAAACTCAACTCAACTCAGCTGAGCTCAACTCAGCTCAACTCAACTCAACTCAACTCAACTCAACTCAACTCAACTCAACTCAACTCAACACAGCTCAGCTCAGCTAAACTCAACTCAACTCAGCTGAGCTCAACTCAGCTCAACTCAGCTCAACTCAGCTCAACTCAGCTCAACTCAGCTCAACTCAATACAGTCGTTCTTTGACAAAATATGTTTTAATTAAATTCACACATTGACACGGATAAGTATATCCTAAAGCTGAGGCATCTAGACTTGCCAACAATTTCTAGAATTAAGTGGGCTCATTTAATTTGTTTTGCTTTAGGGTCTGGATATCAGTCTACATATAGTCTCTTAAACCGAATATAGATGAAGATAAATTGTTTGGCATTCTATAAACAGCAAAAAGGAGAAACAGGGTAACTCTTCGTCGAGTTAAAGAAGACATTCAAAGCGATTTAGCCTCATCAGCTGATTATTATGTAAAGAGGAAATAGCGAAAATGGTTAAGAAAATAAGAAACCTCAGATTTTGTTTATATATAAGTATTCAGGTACTTTGTGGTCGAAGTCTATATATATACATTTTTATATATAGAATATTAGTAACGTTTTATTCTCATTTTAGTTTCTAATTACGTAAAGAGGAGCCAATATCGAATAAGGTTAATGAGTGATGTTTGAGCCAATCAGATTATCTAATTGTACCACGTGACCTTTTGTTTACCCTCACGAACTGTACACAAACCTTGTATCTTGGACTTGTTCAGGACCTCATCGGTTAGAAAACAGGCCATATTTTCCATAGGTTGCACATGAGCAAGATTCACGTCGCTTCCTGAACACGCCCGTCTATTTCACGGTGTTGCCTTCAGAGTTCCGAGTCACTGGCTCAGAACGGAAACCGCAGATTCCCATATCAATTATGGATAATAGTAAATAAAGGCCCACACCAATTAACCTGAGGGAGCAACTACCTTTAGCGTTAACGTGACTAATCCAATAATCTCACCTGCATTCGCACCTGAGCAATTAGCTGGGAAACAGGTAGATGCTCTGGAAGACAGGTATATACTTGTGTTTGTGACTATGTAAGAATATGCTTTGTGTTAAGTAATGATGACGATTCACTTGACTTATGATGTTTCTAATTGATCGGGTTTTTGTCTGCCCTATGCATTATTTACTGTAATTTATTTTTCAACGAATTCACCGCTTAAGGTGACAATCGAGTGTGAATGAAAAGCGTTTTACATAAACATAAAAAGAGTCATTAACTTTTTTTCAAATGATTTCAAAATGAGCGAATTAATATTTTACTTATTTTTCAGTTTCGTTTATTCTAACACATCGTCAACTGTAAGTGTAAAAGCATTACAAGATAGAAGTAAAGGGAGGCTTAACAGTAAATACATAATGTGATGATAAAACCTACAGAAATTAATGATACACGATGATATAGAATATAACTTAAATCCAGTGTACACAAAACAAAACCCGAAGTGTAACAGACACTGAACGCATGTTTTGCTGAACCGGTAGCTAATTATAAAATTTATATTGACCAATCAAATCTTCTTTTGCAGATGACGAAATCACCGACAAACAGAACGATACTGCCGAGGATGTAGCTCAGTTGGTAGGGTGTTAACTTTTCAGCAAAAAGACCGGGTTCGATTAACAGCAGTGTAATATCAAACAGAATTTGAAAGATTTTATATTTTTCAACATTTTGTATGGAAAAGTCATAGTTTGTACCGGCGCTGCATGTGGCTACCGGTGGACACGGGCACAGAAAGCATATCCGAGTAATTACCACTGCTATTATTATTGTTGTTAAGGATATGTTTTCAACACAGATTAATAATTTCATTATCATTACATTCACGCTAATACCAGCTGGCGTAGAACTCGTACACAAAGAGGATTCTTAAAATATAATGTTTCTGTTTCCATGGTTACAAGACGTGATAAATAAAACAAACACTGGTGTAGCGAACAAATGTCACTGTTTACGTCTTTTCAAACGTTCCTGTATTAGAATGTACCCCAGAGGAATCTCTCTGCATATTCTTGATGAATTATTTCCATGCACGCATTATCTGTATATAGAAATACATATTTGTGCTATGTTAGACTATGGTTACTGTTCCGTGAACATGTTGTAACCATAATACTTGGAACAACCTCCTTGTTAAAAAGAAGTTATGAAAATTGATTTTCATTTAATAATGTAATGGATATTTGGATGTTGCCCATATATAATATAAGTTCATTCTTTGTACCTTGCTTACCAAACCCTAAACACTTTTGAAGAACATGACCAAAAACAGTCAATTTTTTAAACAAATCATAAGCAAACATAATTGCTGTCGGTATTGTGCACCTACAACATATGAAGAAAAATAGTTATCATTCTCACATTTCCGGTTATCTCGGCCCACGGTTACAACGCTCTTATATCAAAGCTTAAGTCTAAATCTAATTTAAGGAAAATTATTGTATTTTAGGCCTCTGGCCGATATACAAATGGTAAAACGTTACAGAAATATTTGCATTAATTTTTCAAATAGAGTTTACAATTCTGATAATAGTTTATCACTTATATTAACATGTTTACAAAGAGGGCTAGATTGCGTATTATTGTTTCGTTTCTGAAAGACATAATTGAAGTATATCATCCCTGGGACTTTTCATCGGGCAAATCTTTACTGAAACGAATTCTTACATTAGCAGAACATGTTCAGTCTTAGTAAACCAAGCCTCAATAATACTCGCTACTCGATTGCTGTCGAGTCAAAATCCTGCTATCATAAATGTAGGATTTTGAATTTGAATTTAGTTTATTCTTTCAAAAATGTTTCGATTAAGAATTATTCATAAGCGGTATGCATTTATTATTTAAGGGAGATAACTCTGTTTATGTTTTTCGTCTCACGTGCAGCCCTCGATATGCATCCCCGCTTCACGACAATAGAGCATAAAAACGGTATGTTTACCAAAACGTAACTTTATTATCACATTTATATGTCCATTATAACAAGCTACATATCTTACTTCAAAGACATTATGTTTTTCACAATGTAAGGTCTATTTTAAAGCTAAAAGTTTAATCGCATTCAAGTGTAACATGTTTGATGACTGCTGTAACTAAAAATAGCTTTTCGATTGTTTTGCAGTCAATCTGAATCTATGCAAGAATACTGTTAAAGAAACAAATGTCGACTTAAGGAATAAACTGAAGAATTGAAGATTCTGAATTGTCGTTATGCCTAGAAGTTTTGAATCAAGAAATATTTTAGCACTTTATATAACAAAAATGTTTAATATGCGTTGTGAACATCTCGAGCTCTCGTAACAAAATAATGATGAAACTGTATTTATGCAAATGTGCTATAGGCCTCACAGGCCATCATCTACACAATAACGAGTCTGAGTCATAATACTCGCTACGCTCCAATGTTGAGTCTAGCTAGATGCAGTAGCGGGTCGCGATCGTGTAAGCCAACAACCACAACTTTTGAATCTGTTTGTCAACTATTGGTATATATCTTACAAATTGTTACATTGTTTCTATAAAGATTTAAACTCATTCAAAACAAGTGGAAGATATACTCAAAATTAACCTGCTGACAGATTCAATCGAAAGAAATGTACACATTTAGCGAGACAGATACCATTCGTATCAAAAACCACATGCTTTATAATCTTTGTTTGAAATGATTTGAGAGCAGCCTACAATTATCTGAAAACAGAATTTTCTGTTTCAAATTGCCATTGTCCTCTTAATAATATCCATTTTTCCTTTTACAAAATTAAAAATCTATTTCAATATAAGGTTATTGCACTCGTAAAAAAATTATTTTTTAAAGCTTATTTCATTACAAGGGGTTTAACTTTGAATTCAAGTTAAATAAAAGTACCGAGGGTACAGAAGCTCACCTTAAAATGAATGATGTGGTAAAATGGTTTATGTAACCATCTTTTATATGATAATTGATTATGGCTGCCATCATGATTTTTTTATCTTTTAAAATGCTATTCTTCTGTTGGAAACCACTAGAGCTTGAACAAACATTAATACAAGAATGATATAATCATGATTTGTTAACAAGCAGTAGGTTTTTGTATAACTTTGTTGTATATCCATGGCTGAATTGGTGACTATCTTGGACTTTTTAATCTTCAAAATGCTACTTTTATGTGGGCATCTGTATTAATTTCATTATGATATCTTGATTGGTTTAGGAGTATTCATTTAGTCACACTCTCAACTTCCAAAGAACTAAAAAGATGATGCACATAAACATTTGGAATATATCCCTCTGACACAAATCACAAATTCAGCTAGTGATATGTCTCATGTAATTCTAACTGAAGATTTCTGAATATCTTAAATCTTGACATATGTTAGTGCAATCTGATTGGTCAGAATAGGCTAGCAACTTGGGGGTTTATGCTAATTACTAGATATGATGACCTATGATGACCTCTTGCACCTGCATGCAGCTTATGTAACTTATCCTCTTATGTAAGTTACTGTTATTCCATATAGTGAGTGTTCTCCCCTCATTTCAATATGCAATACAGATACTCTTTAGAGGAGAGTTGCAGGAGAGGGGCTGGAAGGATAGGAGGGGAAGGGGGGGGGGGGGGGGGGGGGGGGGGAGGGGAGGGTGGTTGGGGAGGATAGAAGAGAGGTTTGCAATGGAAGGACAGGAGAAAAAAAGGGAGGTGGGAAAGGGGGGATAGAAGGGGTGGGGGTAGAAGAGAGGTTTGCAATGGAAATAATCTGGAGGTCAACTCAGTAATATGTTTATTGAAGTATCTTAACTAACAGAGAGAATTGGTGAGAAAGACTTTGTAAAAAAAGAATTGTTCAGACAGCTGTTCAATTAGTTTTGAAGATGAATATTAAATGATATCTTTTATTAGCATATCAAAAAAAATAAAAGATAATTTGTTATTCATTAACCAAAATTTTCAATTTGGAATAAATTAATTGCATGGGAACAAAGGAGTAAAAAACCTAACAGTTAGTGTTGGGAGTGAACAAATTTAATCATTTTAAATGCTTTTGCAAAGGATTTGTTTGAATTGAATGATCATTACAATTATCTAGATAATCATTGTTCAGACCGTAATCAGATATAGATGATTAAAAAATGTATATTTATCCCTCACTGGCTATGTTATTTGCCATATATGAAGTGTCAGGAATTATCTAACCCACTGATGGAGTGAACATACTGAACAACTTTTATCATTTTATGTTTTATTAAAAAGGATTTATTAAAACAGTCATGCTTCAGGCTGTTCGCAGATAAAGATGATTCATACATTTTTTGTAACTGTATTTATAGTGTTGATAAATATTACAACAAGCGTATCAATACAAATATAATGACATTGATTTGATTGATCAGGAAATGTATTCTTTTCAATGAATTTCATGAAATCTAATTGAAAATTCAATATAATTGACATATTGACCATCTTGGAATCACTATATAAAAAAATACTCACTTTTCAGAATGATATCTTAATTGATTTAATAGGAGTAGTACTTGGCCTGAAATCTAATTGAAAAATAATGACTTCTATGATGACATGTTGTTCCCAGAACCCCTTCAGCATGATACAATTATCATTTAGTTTTACAGGTATTTATCAAACACATGGTATTGGAACTGGAACCTGATACAAAATACCTCTATTATTAACTTATCATGTAGATTACAGTACATAAAAGCAGATTCTTGACTTGTTAATATTAACTCATCGTGCAGATTGTTGTACACAAAAGCTGATTCTTGACTTGTTTAAATTGTTATTTGTAAAAAGTATTACTTTTAATAGAATACAAGTATACTTTTCATAAAGACAATTTATATACTTTCCATAAAATCCATTATGTTCTATTTATCAATTAGGTCATGATTACTATGCAATATACAAGCAGGCAGGGCTGCTAGCCCCAGATCCTTAAGGAGAGTGTAGCAATTTGTGTATTTGGCTTTGTGTACGTATATTTGGAGAAGCATCCTAGTGTGCTGAGCATGTAAACCTGAACTCTGGCTAAGCCCTTATGTGTGGTATTAAAAGACTTGACATGAGAGAACATGAATTGTTGTGAAAAATATATATAATTTCACAAAATATAGTTAGCTGATGTCCTAAATTGATTTTGTGTCAAGAAGAACTTCTGTTAGATATAGAAATGGTACAAATATGAGTAAAACACAGGAACTGGAACCTGATGCAAAATAACTCTTTCCACATCAACTTATCATGTAGATTGCTAAACACAAAGCTTATTGTTGACAAGTTTTGTGTAAGTTGTTATTCTTAAAAAGAACATATCACTGTCATGAGAATACAAGTCTAATTTCCATAACTCTTATTGCATACACATGGCCATATAGCATAATGCTCTACCATATCAGGTCAGGTTGATTATGCAACAGACTAGCAGCTGAGACTGTGATGCTAGCAGCCTGTATTGGGATGTGTATTAGAAAAGCATAGGAATATCTGAACTCTGGTTGACCCCTTTTGTGTGGTATTTAAAGGAATATAAGGGAGATACCATTGTTTAAAATTCAACATGATGTTTAATGTCATTGGGTTTTTGCAGCTAGTTTATGCAGCCATAAATATTTTAAACAAATTAATTAATTATGTTTGTCTTTCATCTTAATGTTTTAGAAACACTTAAAAATATAGAACAACTTGCATGACAATCTTAAATATTTCATATTCAAGATAATATAATGATTAGTAAGTTCAAATTAGTGAATTTATATAGTGCGAGTGATCACTTGATGAAAGCTTAAAATTTAGTAATAATGATGTGTCATCTGCAGCTGAAAAGTCAATATGGCTGCTATCGCGGCCATCTTGGATTCTCAAAACTGAAACGGCTACCTTTGTTGGATTAATCACTATAGGTATAACATACTACAATATGAAAATGATATCTAGATTGGTTTAGGAGAAGTAGTCATTTTCATGAAATCTAATTGAAAATTCAATATGGCTGCCATGGCGGCCATCTTGGATTCTCAAAACTGAAACGTCAACCTTTCTGTGAGGAATCACCATAGGTATAACTTACTACAATTTCAGAATGATATCTAGATTGGTTTAGAAAGAGTAGTCTTTTCATGAAATCTAATTGAAAATTCAATATGGCTGCCATGGCGGCCATCTTGGATTCTCAAAACTGAAACGTCTACCTTTCTGTGAGGAATCACCATGGGTATAACATACTACAATTTCAGAATGATATCTGCATTCGTTTAGGAGGAGTAGTCTTTTTCCTGAAATCTAATTGAAAATTCAATATGGCTGCCATGGCGGCCATCTTGGATTCTCAAAACTGAAACGTCTACCTTTCTGTGAGGAATCACCATGGGTATAACATACTACAATTTCAGAATGATATCTGCATTCGTTTAGGAGAAGTAGTCTTTTTCCTGAAATCTAATTGAAAATTCAATATGGCTGCCATGGCGGCCATCTTGGATTCTCAAAACTGAAACGTCTACCTTTCTGTGAGGAATCACCATGGGTATAACATACTACAATTTCAGAATGATATCTGGATTCGTTTAGGAGGAGTAGTCTTTTTCCTGAAAGTTTACGGACGGACAGACGGACGGACGGACAGACGGACAGACGGACGGACAGACGGACGACGGACGAAGCGCCACGACATAAGCTCACATTTACTTTGTAAAGGTGAGCTAAAAACCAAAACCATATCTCCGCCTGTTTCTTCGAAACTGACACACTAACCTTTCGTGATTACACAACTAACTTTTTTTATCCACAAAAAATTGTCACGATGAAGACGTTATTACATTCAACAAAAATACATTTGTAAAATTGTAGTTTTAGCTATTAATTCCGCCTACGATACTGTTTCACAATCCCTCTGGAAAACTCAAACTTTAAAATCATTTTTAAAAACTTGATTCCCAACCTTAAAACTTCAGTGAACCAATTTCAGGTGATGATGAATTGCTTAACTAATACGAAGCTAAAGGTGTAATTATTCCCAAAGGTTGCAATTCGGTTATCTTAATCAATTTCTTAAAGGGGCAGTAGCATGTTTTAGGGGGGAATATAGGGTGATGTCAGTAAAATGAAAATTAATGGTTCCAATTTAAAGACAATGTATTTAAACTAGTAGCAGTAATAAATCAAATATAGAGTGTAAAGCTGAAGAATGCCAATTCTTTTTCGTACACAAAATGAAGTACAACTGTTCACACAAAAATGGCCGCCATTGGACTTTATGTGAATCTTTATATTTTGTCCTCTGACTATGGATGATTGGTTTGTGCAATGAGATTTTTGACACTATCAAAATAATACATTTAGCTTTAACGTACAATATCGGTGAATAATTGAAAATATAAAATTTCCAAAGATTTTGCTACTGCACTGCTGTTGATAATATATTCGTGTTATTAATCATAACGAAGTTAATGTAACTCAAAGGCAAGTTTTCAATTTATAGGAGTCATAACCCTTTACATATTAAACATTTATACTTGAGAAAATGCGATGTAGTAACATACGAATCTATCATAGACATTGCATTTGTGAAAAGAAAGTTGTGAATTTTCCCATCAACTTCCTTTCTATAATGAAAAATATAATATGCTGACAAGTGTTTAATAGGTAGTTTGTGTTGATTCCAAAATCAGACAACCTAAGCTTGAGCTGTTTGAGTGGCATTCTAGAAGTTGATGGTATGACGAAGACAAGAGTAATTCGTTGGATGAACAACTTCTTTATATGACAGTAGCGACGTTTCGGTATAGATCCTTATACCGTTTTCAATCATAGCGACGTTTCGGTATAGATTCTTATACCGTTTTCAATCATAGCGACGTTTCGGTATAGATTCTTATACCGTTTTCAATCATAGCGACGTTTCGGTATAGATCCTTATACCGTTTTCAATCATAGCGACGTTTCGGTATAGATTCTTATACCGTTTTCAATCATAGCGACGTTTCGGTATAGATTCTTATACCGTTTTCAATCATAGCGACGTTTCGGTATAGATTCTTATACCGTTTTCAATCATAGCGACGTTTCGGTATAGATTCTTATACCGTTTTCAATCATAGCGACGTTTCGGTACAGATTCTTATACCGTTTTCAATCATATGCTTGAATACGGTATAAGAATCTATACTGAAACGTCCATATTGTCAAATAAAGAAGTTGTTCATCCATAGAAATACTCTGTCAACATTAGCTTGCTCTATCACGTTCTGCGCAAAACATAACAATGTAGGTTCTTTTAAAAAAAATTATGTCTACGCTTCAATAGAACGCAGTGATACATTGCAACATTTGTAGCTATAGATATTCTATTTATTTGAAATATTGACATTTGATGAAAATGTCATTCACCTTTTATGACGCATTTTAATATCTCTTTGGAAAACGTATATCCATATATGACTTCCTGGTTTACATATTCCTTAAAGAAAATATGTTATTCACACTGTTGAAAAATAACAAGGAAGATACTTCCTTCTTACTTTATACATTGTAACTACCTTGTTTATAAAATGACAATGATAAATATAGTAATTTCCTTGTTTTTCATCGTAGGTGTAAATAAATAATGTAAAAATATTTTCTCGATACTATCAATATCTTAAAATATTCTTTTTTGCTAAACATGGCTACTGATTAAAGGTAGTCATCTGATCCATCGATCTTTTAGCTTCGTTAAATGATCATGGTTCACCTTTGAGAGATCAAATGATATCCTCTATGCAATTGTTAATCATATTACAAGTGACAAGATCTCTGCTTAAAATAATGCAATGATGATTTTTTTTAATCCATTATTATTTTGATGAAGACTAAACTTCCAATGAGGTAGAAAGTTTTAAAGAAACATCTGTCAATCTAGATAAATTTAGATCAACAGTTTTTTTACATCCTAACAGTAGAACGTAATGAAAAAATGTTGAGCTAAATTTATTTAGATTGACAGTTGTTTCTATTAAAGTTTACATAATTCATGTGTATGTATTACGACAAGAAAATGTTGTTCCAATGTATTTGTCATGGAGTGGATACAAATGTTCATAAAAGTATGGTAATAAATTCAAATTTTAATGTTTTATCATAACAGACATGCACCAGTCGATGAATATTATTCAACTACTGTCACATCGTTATTTTCATGTTACATTTCATTTACTACACTTAAATGTAGTTTATTGTTACCGATAATTGCTGATTCTTTAGCCAAATTCTTGATAAAATCCTTGACATTTAAATACCTACTTGATGGTATATGTTTAAAAAATCAGCTTCAATTATATTAGTAAAGTTAATGGAACGAGTATTGTTAAACTCAAAATTTCCGAATAAAACTACATTTCCACGATTGCGAAATATGTAACGTGTAAGGAAATTCTTCAAATCAATTGCGCCATATTTAGAAGACCCAAAGTAAGTCTGCGAGAGATAATTTTAGTTGACTGCGAGGTTACAGTGACATTCGAGGATCTAATATTGGAACAGCTAATTTGTTTGCTGTGTAGGATCGCCATGACATCACGGCCTCTTGTCAGCGCAAACTGAACTTTACACAGAAATTAACAACGGAGTCTTATCAACGCTGTATTGATTAAATGTTGTAAAAGCGATAAAATATTACGATAAGATCTCTTTCACATATTCTTGCAATCCCGTGTGTCTACTTGTTCACAATATGGTATAACAATGGATCGTATATTATCGTGCATCTAAACAAACCTATAACGGCAGTTACATCGTGGTTTCTGCAATGCAGATTAATCCGCACCGCTGTGCACAGTGATGCGGTTTGTGTACATGCGCCCTGTCAAGAAGCGTGGGTGGAAGGAAGCTCGTCTGGGGAATCTACATCCGGGGATTCGCAACGATCCTGCCCGGGGCTATATCTAAGTCGATATCCCTTTACTACACACGTAAAGATACCAGTGAGTGCGCATGCGCTACATGTGGATTGTTTTGATTGCGCCATAGCGTGTTACATGATTTGGAACTAACCTGAGGCGAGCTCTGCACACCACTGCTCACCTCTGCAACCCTGCACTGAGAAGACGGTGGATTTAAAACTTGGAATGTAGTGGAAGCAAAATGGGATTTTGTGTTACGTGTTAGAAGAAAGTATTAGGCAATAAAGTGCATTCCGGTGAGAATTGTGACGTTTGGTCTCCCGAGAGATTTGTTTTATTGGACGTCAGATGGCAACATCTCGTGCACCGAGACGTGGAGGGCGAGAAAAATATGCGGTCGACGCATTAAAATTTAGTCTAATAAAATCTTAGGACAGTAAAATTCAATGAATGATGAAGTGAAGTTATTGAAGTCTCTTAATAATCATTCGAATCGTTTGATTCAAAGTGTAGCTGAATACCAATTCAGGAAAATTATATCCAAATGTTTATCATAGATACACGCATTAATAAAGACTGATAAATTTATTAATGTCATATTTCCTTTCAATTGGTAACTCGTTACACACAATAAATTATTAATTATTAATTATAAATCAAGAATTAGCACACGATAGCAACGACACATTCAATCCTTGGCATCAAATGTATCTCCGTTATCATATGGTAACATTTATGCTAATTTGTTCCTGAATATAATATATCATGTGATTGTCAATGCATCAATATATGCTACATACAATTTCACTGTTATAGGGTTATCAAATTCACGCTCAAGACGATGGCGGTCAAAGTATATAAGTTAAACATAAACTTTCGATCGTTAGGCAAAAAATGCATGCTGAATGTGATGTCAACCAAAAGTACATACTTTATCGTACAGGATATGCTGAAAACAGTGTCAGTCATGAATATATTATTGTATACAAAATAAACGGATGCTGGTAACAAGTGTGGGCGATAAGAAAACCATGCATCTCTTTAAATTGAGTTTTCCATAGAATCTGATGTTAAAATGTCGTCGATTGCATGTTGAATTGAAAGACACCATACGTAAACACACACCAACATATCCACACATACTGAGACTAAGGGATATATTTTGGAAGTTGTGTCGTGTTTATTGTGCAACCTGTGCTGAGGTTTGAAGTTAGACACTTCTCGATTATTTGACTAACGATAGTGTATCTAGCCTGTCTTGGAGGCGAAAGCCGAGGAACACTATATAATCACCCCATAACTGTCATGTACAGTCGAACTTGTCTATAAAGGCCAGCCAAGGGACAGACCAAAAGTGGCCGTTATATAGAGGTGGCCTTTCTATAGAGGTTCGGGTGTGCAGTGTATTATACTCTTCCGTGTGAGGTACTATAGCGTAATATATATTTGCATGATATATCATATTTTTATTTCTGTCAAACCGATGTATATGACTTCACCATGCTGCCCTTTGTGACGTCACAATGGTAGTGCACTCGCGAGAAAAGTTTCGGTACACTTTCGACAAATACTTTTGTTGGCGATTGACGAACAAAATAGTCGAATGTCTTCTACTTAAATCAACTTTAGTATGAAATTCGCTTTCGCTCGCAGTATACTACATTATTAACGAGTTTTTCGTGAAGACCAAAGCTGACGAGGGGAAAACACAAGTTTATGTCGTTTGGTTTTGTATTCAGGTTATTATACTTTTAATATTAAAAAAATGCTCCCAATGAGTTTTGTTTTAAAAATGTAAACCCAAAACCAATGATTATTATCCTTAGTAATAGTTTCGTGACATTTTAAATGGAAATTTGATTTGTTTGTTTAGCAAGAATAACCTGAGGACATTTATGTAAACTTCGTGAAATCGTGATTTAACTGAAGATAAGAGTTATAGTGTGTGGGCGGTTTCTGATATTAATAAACGTTAACATATCATGTTTTCTTAGAATATGATATTTATCGGGTTGTATGTTATCTTAATTGTTACATGTTTGTACAAAGGAAACTTACATATCGCATTATTAATATTGCAGTGTTTTTTCTCCATATGTGTAGAGATATATAAAGGTGGAAGTATATTATTCTATATGCAATGTCTTTTCAAAAGAATATCAAAGCTCATGATAAAAGTGTAACGTGTCTAAGATAAAACAACTGAGAGGAATTTAAATCACGAGTATAAAGATCAAAATCATGTCGTGGCAAGTTTAGTCGAAGACGATTTTGAATATCGATTATTACTTGTGAAAACTACGTACTTTCGAAAGGACACAGCTGAAACCAACGAACTAGAAAAAATGTCAATAAGAAAAGCTAAAGTTGTAGATTTCACCTCCAATATTGATATTTTTGAAAAAAAAGAAATAAAATTTCATAAAAAATACTCTGACAATTCTGTGTAACATTTACTTCTAATTAATAAAAAATACATATTTCGTTGTATATTAGAAGCGATAGAATTCAAGCAAGTCATTCATATTGCTGTGCATTAGATAGGGGCCTTTTATGCAAGCTAGATCCCCATTTAGCAAATCTAGATTCGACTGACTACTGAAATGAAAATTTAAATATGATATAACAAAACAGAAAGAACAGGGATTTTTTTTTTTAATTCCATAAACTATTTTTAATAAGTCTAGGTTCATATCTATAATATTTAGGAGACTCTGATTACGTCTAGACACTATAGTTCCAGAAATAAATGCATGTACTCTTATCAGACTTTGTAATGTATGTTCTTAACAGGAAATCGAAAACGATAATTTTAGCCGCACCTTAAAAATATGATATATAATTACTCATTCCAGTCTGCAGAATCATGGGAAAATCATATTAAAAAATTGAGGTTCAATACCCATTTTTCAATTTTCAAACAATAAATATATTTTGGAATGTCAAGATTTTGTTTAATAAATAATAATGCTCTTTGAATATATTATAATTTGATGTGAATTAATATTTGATATTGCAAATCTTATTCCACTGTAGACTAAACAATAGTCCCTGAAAAAAAGAGTTTATGACTAATTTGATTTTTTTAAATAAAATAAAAATGACCCCAGGATTATACCTCATTTCAGCTCCCCAACGCAAATATTTTTTTTAACTCAAGAACGCTCCTTTGTTATTTTGTTTACTTTGGGGTCTTGATAACAGACTGTTTCTACTGTTGAAGAGACTCAAAGTAAGTCTAGCTACTCGATACCCACGTGAGTGTGACTTATCTTGGGAGCGGCTTCTTGTATGAAATACACGCCCTACTAAATATATGGTTAATATCGATACATCTCCTTGACTTAAGAGTACATCTACTGTTCTTTATTGACAGTTCTGTTTTCATACACAGGGACCGTGCCTACACAGGATCGATTTGGATTCTACTCAGCTGGTCGCAGAATGTATAATTATTACCCGTTCCCTTTGACGAAAGTACAAAAACATGCCTTTACAAACATGAGCGTGTGAAATTGATAAAAGGTTATGACGTGTTTCTTCAGCAAATATTTTTTATGCTTTGATATCAAAGCTTTACTATAATGCAGACTCATTTAATAGGATCAGTGTTATCACTAACAACATTCGTCGCGGAATTAATTTCCTTAAATGTTGTGATAACCAAGCGTGGAAACACCGTTTGTATTCCTTATCTGTTAATAAATTTCCCCCAAATTCAAAATTCCATTTGTGAAATTGTCTTGAAAAGGTCCCTGGCTTCCATACAGGATAATAAGGAGAAAACGTTAAGCAATCAGTCTGTTACGGCTCTACTGGGTTCTAAAGGGTGAACTGGTGTCAATTTATAACTTGTCCTTTGTAATAAGTGAATCCAATGGTACAGCCTGGTCGTCACATAGTGAATCTAAGTGGATAACCTTTCTAGAATAATAGGGTCCAATGAAATAGGTTGCCAAACAATATGTTGGATCAAATGGAAAATCTGTTCAACAATATAATGGATCAAATGGAAAGTCCGTTCAATAATATGTTGGATCAAATGGAAAGTCTGTTCAACAATATAATGGATCAAATGGAAAGTCCGTTCAATAATATGTTGGATCAAATGGAAAGTCCGTTCAATAATATGTTGGATCAAATGGAAAGTCCGTTCAATAATATGTTGGATCAAATGGAAAGCCCGCTCAATAATATGTTGGATCAAATGGAAAGTCCGTTCAATAATATGTTGGATCAAATGGAAAGCCCGTTCAATAATATGTTGGATCAAATGGAAAGTCCGTTCAATAATATGTTGGATCAAATGGAAAGTCCGTTCAATAATATGTTGGATCAAATGGAAAGTCCGTTCAATAATATGTTGGATCAAATGGAAAGCCCGTTCAATAATATGTTGGATCAAATGGAAAGTCTGTTCAACAATATGTTGGATCAAATGGAAAGTCCGTTCAAATACTATGTTGGATCAAATGGAAAGCCCGTTCAATGATATGTTGGATCAAATGGAAAGTCCGTTCAACAATATGTTGGATCAAATGGAAAGTCTGTTCAACAATATGTTGGATCAAATGGAAAGTCCGTTCAATAATATGTTTGATCAAATGGAAAGTGCGTTCAATAATATGTTGGATCAAATGGAAAGCCAGATCAATAATATGTTGGATCAAGTGGAAAGTCTGTTCAACAATATGTTGGATCAAATGGAAAGTCTGTTCGACAATATGTTGGATCAAATGGAAAGTCTGTTCAACAACCGGGGTGGACAGGATCCTGTGTATTGTAATAAGTGGGTCCAAGCGAACAGCCTCTTTCGACAACTCGATCCATTCTAATAGGTTGTCCGACAATAAGATTATCCAAAAGGAAGGTCTGTCCAACCATAAGCGATTCAAAACAGAAAAGCCTGTGCCATATAAAGTGGTCCTTCATAATACCCCTGTTCAGCAATGAAAGAATCCAAAAGATAATGCTACTCACGATAAGTATGTAAACATAGAAAACCTGTCCAACAATAAGTGGCTCCAGCTGGAAAGCATGTAGTATATAATGCTGTTTCCTGCCAACCAACAGAAAAGGGCTGTCCAACAAAAATGACAAAATAACCCTTGCCAAGAAGAAATGGATCCAAAATTTATGCCTGTCCAACAAAAGTGGAGCCAACTCGATATCCCTTTCCAAAATGAGTTGGTCTAACAGAATAACTCTTGCCAACAAGTAGAGGATCCACAAGGTACGCATGTCCAACAAAAAGTGATTCCAAACATGTTGGCCTGTGATACAAGTTTATGGATCCAACAGAAACCTTGTCCAAAAAGTGTATCCAAAAGAAAAACCTTTTGACAATAAGTTGGATAAATTCATTAAAAATTGCCCGTCCTAGCAATACGAAATCCTGTCCTGTTTAAAACAAGGATCCAACAGTTTAACTTTTTCTACGTCATACGTGATTCAAATGAACAACTTGTTGGACAATAAGGAAAGCCATTTGGATAGCGATCCCTATGCAATAAACCCATCTGATGGGATCGGCTTTTGTTGATCCGGCGGAATAGTTCGTAAGATGTGGATAGCAACCTCTCCACATATACCGTGAATAAGATAAGGGATTCAAGAGGCCTTTAATAGAAAGTGTACAGAGTTCAGGGTAATTATGGTAACGTACGTCATGACTTTGTAATCTGTTGATGCACAATTGGATACAATATCATAGAAGTGCAATTTGGAAATGATTTTTCCGGAGACTGTATTTTTTGTGTTATGACAAAAAGAAGGAGACCTAAGGGACAAATGTATAACCTTGCTTCAGACTGATTTCATTATCAATTTTTTACAAGGCATTGCTTTCCTTTTTTACGATTATAAAAAATGGAATATTCGTATCAAGATCAAATCATACAACTTTTTTAAAATTCAATCTGTGGATTTAATATTGTACCGTTTATTGAATAACAAATATATTATTAAACTTAGAATATCATAAATGTTTTCCAAATCAGACTTCCGAGAGAGTGAGTGTCAAATCCTTAATGGAGGACAATACTCCACGAGCAGTCGTTTCAACGAGGACATTAATAGAATTATTTACAACTATTTTATGACCTTCAATTGACTGCTGTTCTCAATCAAACCACGATTGCTGGTTAGACTTTATAACTGTCCTTTAAAGGGGCGGTAGCACGTTTTTAGGGGGAGTATAAGGTGATGTCGGGAAAATGAAAATTAATTGTTCCAACTGACAAGGATCATGAAAGCATTCTCAAACTATTACAAGGATCGAGAAACAGTAAATCAAAATCTTCATCCCATCCCCATTGGTAAAGATAACTGAATGGGAATCAAAGTCACATTTTCGATGCTCAGTCACTGTGCAAGGATCCTAAATCATGAAGTCATTATGAAACTATTACAAAGATCGAGAAACTGTCAATCAAAATCTTCATCCCATCCCCATCGGTAAAGATAACTGAATGGGAATCAAAGTCACATTTTCGATGCTCAGTCACTGTGCAAGGATCCTAAATCATGAAGTCTTTATGAAACTATTACAAAGATCGAGAAACTGTCTACCAAAATCTTCATACCAGCACCGTTGGAAAATAGAACTGAATGGGAATCAAAGTCAAATTTTCGATGCTTAGTCACTGTGCAAGGATCCTAAATCATGAAGTCTTTATGCAACTATTGCAAAGATCGAGAAACTGTCTACCAAAATCTTCATACCAGCACCGTTGGAAAATAGAACTGAATGGGAATCAAAGTCAAATTTTCGATGCTCAGTCACTGTGCAAGGATCCTAAATCATGAAGTCTTTATGAAACTATTACAAAGATCGAGAAACTGTCTACCAAAATCTTCATACCAGCACCGTTTGAAAAGAGAACTAAATGGGAATCAAAGTCAAAATGTTCGATGCTGAGTCACTATAGCTATACACTATGTTAGTTAACGCCCCTAGCATGTGATCAGTCTATCGCGTTGACGTTTTAGCACCTGACAGTACAAGTAGGACACATTCAAGGTAACATCTAACTCCTGATAAGGGACCAGACTGTTTGTCTGAGTGTCTGAAAAGTGACAGTTTGCTCTACATATCATCTTCATTCATTCATATGATTTAGAGATCTGCTGTCATTGTTATAATCATTGTCTTTCTATTCATATCTTATCATGCTAAAACAACTCTTAAATCATATCCGATGCTCTCGATTCAAACTGTAAACCGTCCATTTTTGACAGACTGTTAATAACCGCCCTGTTTTATGCTCATAATGTAAGGTACAATACAAAGAAATAGTCACTGCTGGTTCCATATGTATACCAATGGATTGAAATCGGATTTAGCCAGAGTGACACTAATTGGTTTTAAAAAAAGGTTTAATTTAGATTTTGCGCTTTAGCAATATTGATCCAAAAATCCATTTATAACATGTATATTATTATAATTAAAATACGTTTTAAAGTTTCATTAATTCAACCTTTGTATACATCCATCAACAAAATGAACACTTGAATTCATTATAAAATAATATGAACATATCCCTGCATTCATTAATGAAATCAACTAGTGTATACACTCATTCACCCCAGTAAGTGATATAAACCTCAAATAAATTCATCACCATCATCCTCCAACAGAATAAAATACATACCTGCAATCAGAAGATCAACACTCCATCCATTCATTATCGAAATGAACATCTACATTCATTAAGCAAACAAACAAATCATCAGAAAAAAATCAACTAATATATAATATAAAAAATCAACATCCGCATTCATTCAAAAAATAAAATAAAATCCTGTATTAATTCATCAATAAAATCAACAAATATATCTATTCATAAAAAAAATCACGATCCGCATTCATTCACAAACAAAATAAAAATCTGAATTAATTCATTAAAAAAAACCTCAATCAATGCCATAATAAAATTTCAAAATATGCATTAATAAAACATCAACCAATGCATAAATAAAAAATCAACATACCGATATGCATTAATAACAAATCATCATATGCATTAATAAAAAAAATCAACATATGCATTCATTCATGCCAGTCATCACACTCAATCACACCATGTTAACGAGGGGGGAAGTGTGGCAATCCACATGTGTCCTCAAGGTGTTCTGTACATTTAATACAGGACACATGTGTAGGGTGGGGACAGGGAGACATTCTTGGTCCTACATTAACAATACAAGGCTGGGTAGCAATCTGGATGGGGGCAAGTCACTTCATTCATAACCCGGATCCAATGTGACCTTGTACAGATCCCTGTTATGTGTTTATACGCCCAAAACTTGAGAAATAACTAAAAGCACTCAGTTCTTATATTCTCGTAACGTTACTTACATAAGGGGGGTTTCTGTAATGTGTTTGATTATTCGATAAGCAGGGAGTAGTCTTGAATTTATCAACAATAAACAATGCTTTTGTTTGTGATACGAAAATGACTCACGGATGCTTGAGGTTGTTTTGATAATGTATCGTTTCGTGAATTTTTGGAAATGTTAACGTCAAGGCCTCGGTAAAAGAGTTCTTCATTTCATATGTATACATAAAATAATATGAAAATAAATAATGAACATTTTTAAGCCTAATATCCAGTGCAAGCACTGCTCATTGGCTGTACATTATTTCCCTGAAGGAAGTACTTTCAAAGCCGCTACTAAGCGCTTCGCGCGACTACATAGGTCCGTACTTCCCGTATTCAGGTACCCAATTGTACAGCTGGGTAGACTGTATGCAATGTGGATGAAGTGCCTTGCCCAAGGACACCACACGGTGTAAAGCCCAGGTCACAAATCTTTGGTGTCTCCACCATGGATTCGAACCCGGGTCTTTGGCGTGATAGGCCAGCACGCTAACCACTACACCACCGCGCTCCATACAGTCTGTGAATGAGTGAGTTATTGTTTTACGCCACATGGGCAATATTTCAGCCATTAGCGAGGTGTATACATACAGATATATAAGTTGTGCAAATGTTTCTGAATTTGTCGATCATTGGTAAGTAGTTACGATATAAGTGTTATGGTTCTTTTCGCTATGTGAAATCTTTATTGTTTAATGTAATGTCAATTTGAAAACGACAAGATGTTTCGAGAAAGAGCATGGCAACAACGGTGAAGTTGGCCCTTCACTTGAAAGACATTAAGTTCAAGCAATGATGTTCATAAACACGTTTACCGGATATTTTCATGGAAAAGATCTATCAAAAATGCATTCCGAAATGGTCTTCTTCAAAAGAATAGAAACGCTTTGATTCTTTTATAACAAAACAAAACTAACGTTCGCTGAATCAGTCCTCAAGATGAAAACGTTTAGAACATTATAACAAAGAATCAATTCCAAGTAGGCCAATGTACTTTCTCATCTTCCAATCACTGTAAAACAACAATTATTTAAGCAAAGATCAGTTTATCTTTACAAGAAGTAATTTTTAGATCAAAGACACCAGTTTACATACCCATTGCAAATGACAATGAAATTTACATTGGTTAATCTCTGTTTAACTTTGATTGAGTCCCGTTTGTTCGCTTGATTAGAAAGTTTACAATGAATAGACGATGTAGATTTACCCAACAAATTTGCTTCTTTAAACAAAGAAGAAAGAATGGCCGAACTAAATGACCATCCTCGTGCTTTCGACGAGAAACGACCAGAATGACAATGAGGATTGGTCATCCTATCTTCCGTGTACGGCAGCGTATAAGAAGGAATGGAATTCAAATGAATTGAACACCATTTTTAGAATGTTGCCTTTCAAAACAGGGACGCCAAGAGCTAACTAATTTACAAATCGTAAAGGGATTCGCGAACTATGACATGTTGTGAAAGGGATAATACATGAAACAAAGTATATGTCACCACAACATAAACATATACATGTATTGAGATGTTAGATGGTTGCCAGTGGGTGAGTTGTTAGGGGATGGGTGAGTTGTTAGGGGATGGGTGAGTTGTTTTACTCCGCTTGGGCAATAGTTCAGGCATCAGCGGCATTGGTTGCCAGTGGAATGTTAGGCAATACCATCTAAGGTCTACCGTACGATTGACGTCTAGAGAAGTTTTACCCAAATTTGGCAGTCTGGGCAATCTTATAATGTTCAGAAAACAGTGAACTTTCACTTCCTTTTCATTATATACTGTTTGACACAAAATGGATGTCTAGCGATTAATTATCATGTCGCTGCATAAACATATGTATGGTAAAGTTGCATTTTTTTGAGAAACTTGAAACATTGCGTAAATTTCTCAGATGACTGTAAAGGCAATTCTTAATCTTCCTAAACTTACACAGTTTAATACAGAGAAGGCATCTACCGATGGAAAATTGCACCTGTACATTTACAGTTTTATGACATGGATTTTTCTATTATACATTATGTGAAATCCAGACTCTGTGAATCTTGACGACACAAACGAAGCTTTTATTGTATAGGCTTTAAACTATTCATAAATAGTTATACCCCTTGCAACTGTGTTTCTTACTTAGATAAAACACATGGCATGTTGATTTATTGCATTTGACGAGGTCACTGTACATCAGTTATTTTCCTTCAATAAATAATTCATCTGTATTGACCAAAGCATAATTCACTCCCACGCCATCCTGTAATTGATATGACTGTAGTAATTTGACCCGTTATATCGATATAATCTGATCAATTCCTATCATTGTAATCAATTATTGGTAGTGGCCTACCTTACGTTATAACATCAAAGTCTCTTGTGTTTTGTCTATATTACAAAAGACTCATTTCACCTAAAAAGATTAGTTATCCTTAAGTTATATGTCGTGGTTTACCTTAAGTTAAAGCAGTAAAGTCTCTTTGATTGTTTGTCTTTATTACAAAAGATTGATTTTACCTGAAAAAATAGTTATCATTTAGTTATTAGTCGTAGCCTACCTTACAGTACAACATCAAAGTCTCGTTTTTTTATTTGTTGGTTTTGTTTTGTCCTTATTACAAAAGACTCGTTTAATCTAAAAAATAAGTATTTATCCTTAAGTTGTCAGTAGTGGCCTATCTTGCAGTTTTACATCAAAGTCTCTTTGTTTTTTTGTCGTTATTAAAGACCCATTTAACCTCAAACAATAAATAGATATCCTTAAGTTATTAGTCGTGGCCTACCTTACAGTATAACATCAAAGTCTCTTTTTTTTTTCTTTTTTTTTTTGTCCTTATTAAAAACAGACTCATTCAACCTAAAAAATAAGTACATGTAGTTATCCTTAAGTTATCAGTATGTAAGTAGTGGCCTATCTTACAGTTTTACATCAAAGTCTCTTTGTGTGTTGTCTTTATTAAAAAGACTCATTTCACCTAAGAAAATAGTTATCCTAAAGTTATAAGTCGTGGCTTACCTTAAGTTAAAACATCAAAGTCTCTTTGTGTGTTGTCTTTATTAAAAAGACTCGTTTAACCTAAGAAAATAGTTATCCTAAAGTTATATGTCGTGGCTTACCTTAAGTTAAAACATCAAAGTCTCTTGTGTTTTTTCGTTATTACAAAAGACTCGTTTCACCTAAGAAAATAGTTATCCTTAAGTTATAAGTCGTGGCTTACCTTAAGTTAAAACATCAAAGTCTCTTGTGTATTGTCGTTATTACAAAAGACTCGTTTCACCTAAGAAATAGTTATCCTAAAGTTATAAGTCGTGGCTTACCTTAAGTTAAAACATCAAAGTCTCTTTGTTTCTTTGTCCTTATTACCAAAGACTCATTTAAGCTAAACAAATAAGTACTTATTCTTAAGTTATTAGTCGTGGCCTACTTTACAATTTTACATCAAAGTCTCTTTGTTTTTGTCCTTATTACAAAGACTTATTTAACCTCAAATATAAATAGTTATCCCAAGTTATTAGTTACCTCGAAAATAAAACATCAAAGTCTCTTTGTTTTTTGTCCTTATTACAAGACTCATTTAACCTAAAAAAATTTAGTTATGCTGAAGTTATTAGTCGTGGCCTACCTGACAGTATAACATCAAAGTCTGTTTATTTTGTCCTTATTACAAGACTCATTTAACCTCAAACATAAATAGTTATCCCAAGTTATTAGTTACCTCGAAAATAAAACATCAAAGTCTCTTTGTTTGTTTGTCCTTATTACAAAGACTCATTTAACCTCAAACAATTAATCATTTTGAGCTATATACATTTTATCACTATTGACATGATACTCTTATTGTAAGGAAAATCTATACGTTAGCCACAAACCACCTACGCATTGATCGTTTCATTGCAGTTGGGCGAGCGGCAAATTGTAATTAAATATTGCAACGTGGATCCAGCCCTGTGATATTATGTCCATAAGTGTTAATGACAAGTTAGTAACACCTGTGTATTTGCAATCAGCGCAGGTAGGCGTTAGTTCCAACGGCCTCGACACACTGACATAGTCTAATAAAACATATGTTACACCTCTTATTGGTTTACTGACTAATACAGTCTGTGTCATTATTGTGACTTATTGTCATATTTATTATGCATTATGGTTATTCTGTTTGATATGGGAATTGTAACATGATGTGTATGTACTTTTATATTTATTATAGAAACAAACACTGACGAATTGATATTTCTTAATTGCATGATAAAACTAGGTTTCACGTGATGATGACACTAAATTAAAGAGATAACTGAAAAAAAACTTGAAATCACGTGATGGATGACATGACACATCATTATGCAAAATAATAAGATCCGAAAATGTTTAATTAAATGTCAAAGTTAATTATATTGATTTAAACGTTAATAGATTGTATTGTATTAACCTTAATCTAAAGAGCACAAAATCTTTTGACAAAATTTTGTTAATATTAAGGCATACTTTTGCCAAAATGACTGACCAAGACTTGACATTGGTATATAAATCCATGTTGGCAGAAAATGTAAACATGAAGGGGTTTTTTGCCATATGCGATGTTTAATGTATCCTTCCATGATGTTTCTAGGGTTCATCAAAATAGCCATTGCCAGTATTTTCGAAGTACAATTGTACAGTTGATCACTTTAATCAGGGGCAACCGGAGCGAAATGTCACAGTAATGCATATCCATGTAGACGTTTTGCGGACTTCTCTCTATACTAGCTACAATGTTTATTCGAGGATGATGCTTCTCTTCAAGTTTTGTTGCAAATATAATAAATAAAAATGATTACACTTTTGCACTTACATTAAATATGACATGAGTTGTTTACGTTTTGAGTAACATGCATATTGTCGTTGATGCACAGGGTTAAACAATAAGAAATATTTACACTTTTAAATTTTAACTTTAGTTTTGAATACATTAAATGGTATCAATTCCATGGCCTGTGATAATGTAAAGCCTTGAGGATTCACTAAAGGGTCAATATCCGATATAATGTTGACATATATGATTTTTTAACATCCGATCTTTGGGTCTTGTAAATATATTCTATATAAATGGAAATGAGGCCAGAGTATTTCACGTGTCTCATATCAGTTTCAAATGTTAACAAAAATTCTGAATAATTGTTTTACCAATGTTATCTGGTCTCAAGGGACACCTAACACTTGATCACGGTATGAGCTAAGATGCAACTATACATACCATGAAAATTAAAAAATAAATCATGATCGTGACCAAATATATCTGCGTTTCCGTCGGTAACAGGAACAAATTTATTGACCAGTTTAAGGATTCGACAGAGATGATTACTACTGAAAATAACAACGTAGTTTATGTGACATTAACGTTTTCACAAAAAAAGATAACTTTAACTTTAGATAGGTAATAACTATTATCCATTATATGAAAACACTATAGGGATGAATCAACTCACGTTATCTTAATAAATACAAACAAACATATTGTAAGATCAGAATTATTATTACTATTGATCATCAGACATCAATATAGATATTGATGTAATTATTTTAAGACAAAGTTCACTTTTTGAAAATATTGTAAAGATTTGACACCCATCCATTATAGGAATCAAGGTTGCTCCAACGTATACAAGAAAGATATATTCTATATATATATATATAACAGCTTGTCGACAGCAGGTGCTTTGAGTGAATCTCACACAGCGATGACTCATAATCATACATACTACGTTGTATACATAGTTGTTTTGTTTTTTTATAATTTCAATGAATATTTGAATGATAATTAAGTTTTTTTTTAAGCATGAATTTTCATAAAAGTATTTAAAGCGTTATGTTTTACATATAAACCAAATGTCATGAAATTATTTTGCTTTCATCACATTGTTTCATAAAATTCGCCACACCATACGCGACATCTTGTGCCTGTGATATCCAACTGTTTTGGTCACCATACACGTTCTCCATCATTTATTTGTCACATTTTTCTCAAAACACTTATTCACCACTAGAATAACCACATTATCCAGCACAACTAAGATACATCACATTTATTAACCATAAGAATAACCACACTCATTCACCACAACCAAGATGTATCACAATTTATTCACTACAAGAATAACCACATTTTGTATCACAACCAAGATGCATCACATTTATTATCACAACTACAAGTATAACGAAATTATCCACCACAACTGTAAGAAGTATCACATTTATTCACCACAAAAATAACCACATTATTCACCACGACAAAGAAGTTTCACATTTATTCACAAAAAATAACCACATTATTCACCCAACCAAGAAGTATCACATTAGTTCACAACAGCCATGAAGCATCAAATTTATTCACAACAGTCAAGAAGCATCACATTTATTTATCCCAAAAATAACCACATTATTCACCACAACAAATTTAGAAGAATCCGATTTATTCACAAAAATAATAACCCCATTATTCACAACAACCAAGAAGTATCACATTTATTCATTCCAAGAATAACCCCATTATTCATCATAATCGAGTTATCCCCTTTATTCACCAAATTAATAACCACATCATTCACAACAACCAAGAAGTATCACATTTATTAACCACAAGAATAACCACATTATTCACAACAATTATACACCACATCTATTTACCATATCAATATCCTGAGTCATTCAGAGCGAGGTGACCTTTAATGTTAGAAATGAGAACAGAACCATTCATGCCGCCATTACCATATTAATTGGCCAAATTGGTCGAAGCAGGACGTCTCATACATTCCAGGTCCATTAGTGCCATATTAATATCAGCTACATTACTGGCATAGATCTGGCATATAGAGCGCTACCAGAGAGCCTTGATAGAAACCAGCTTAGTGAATGACTGTAAACAGTGGAATGTGTGACGACAACCTCTACATTCAGTAGGTCGAGGTCGACTTTATTACCTCCGCCGACGCATTCCGAATGTAATCATGACGGGAAACGAGTTGGCTGACATTTCTAAAGTCTGTGTATGGAGTTTGGTACAGCAAGACCTTTCCGTTGAGTTGCTAAACATTGTTTGGCAGGCTACGATACCACCTGTCACGGAGTTCTATATAATGCAATGGCAGACTTAACTTTATGGTATGAAAATAGTTCTTTATTCTTCGAAACAGAATTAGTTCCCGAATTCTTTATGTTATGTCCAAGGCTTCCAGTTTCACGAACTTATACCACATGTACCAATATTTTTTTCAAGATTCAAGATTCAAGATACAGGATTCAAAATTCAAGATTCAAGATTCAAGACTCAAGATTCAAGTTTCAAGTTTCAAGTTTCAAGTTTCAAGATTCAAGATTCAAGATTCAAGCTTCAAGATTCATGATTCAAAATCCAGAATCAAGATTCAAGAATTGTTTTTGTACAAACACCCACGTTTGGCAGGATACAATATCTAAAACTATATGTATGGAACATAACAGACATATTCATTACATATCAAAGTATGGCACATGATAATAGCTTCCCTTATTCTAATTGAATACTTTTTATGCAATAATTTGCCAACAGTGATGGCACAGTCTCTGTCTGGTCACAGCACCAGTCTCAGAAGAACATCTGGATGAGTGATTTTTGTTGTACTAGGAACTTAGAACTAGAATACTGAAGAGTGAGTGAGTTATTGTGTTACACCGCTTGGGCAAAATTGTCAGTCATTAACGGCGTTGAAACTCTTGAAAAATATTCTCTACTAACTTGGTCATATATCATCTGAAAATACACAATTGCTGTTGTCATGTTGAAAAATAATATTCCATAAATTTCAACTTTTCAATTGTTTGAATATATATAAAAACAATGCGTTTTTTTTGTATCTTTAATAACTTTTTCAAAATGTCTGCTCATAAACAAGATACATGTAGCTGTTGGTGTGGTTCTGAATTACATGACGTCAATGCACTTTACTGAAATAAATTCGTATCATGAAATCAATTTGAAATTCTATAATAGCCTGTCTATCAAATATCTTCAGACACTTACTGTTCATGTAGGTAAAATGATCTAGACCCTAAACCACAAATAAAACCGTATCGTTGACATTTCAACCATTCTAATAAAGTCTAATATAGTTTATCAGAAACATAACACTTAAGCGAAATACCTAGGAGGGTTTTATTCAAGTGGCATTGGTTCTAGTTCCATGGAATTTTAAAATAAATAGCCTAATCTGAAGGTCGACAAGTGTCGACAAATATGTATCGACGTTTCTTATTTAACTCTCCGTTTAAAAACTCTATAGAATATTTGCAGATAAAAAGGCTGAGTTTTCGCCTAGTCTTAAAGGGGCAATAGCAAGTTTTTTGATAATTTTATTTTCTAAAATTTTCACTGATAATTGTAAGTTAATGCCAAATGTATTATTTTGACAATGTGAGAAATATCATTACACAAGCCAATCAAACATTGTTAGAGGACAAAGTATGAAGATTCACATAAAATCCATTGGCGGCCATTTTGTTAACACCTTTAAATTCATTTTGTGTGAGAAAAAGAATAGCATGGCTAAACTTTACGTTATATACTTGAATTAATACTGCTCCATTTAGTTTAAATACATTGTCTTTCAATTTGAACCAGTAATTTTCATTTTCCTGACATCCCCTTATATGCCCCTAAAAACGTGCTACTGCCCCTTTGAAGATAGGTACCCCACCCTTCAGAAAGTGACTTCGATGTCTGCATATCGTTGAGGTTTTTTAAAGTTTTGTCTGTTTGTATGATTCCCGTCAAAATTTCGGGTTGGGAGAATATGATATACAATTATCACAAATAGATAGCTAAGGATTGAAATTAATTTTCGAAAAATGGCTTTCTTCAACGTCCGAAAGCAATGATGAAGGAATTATGTTTTGTTGAATGGTGCTCGATCACGCTCTGTCCATTATTGGCTTATCCATGAACGAGAAGATGGCAGTCCAATTGTCAGTTTGTCAGACGAAAGCTATCAATCAGCTTAAACATTGAATCAATTAGCAATAAACACAAAACATATCATGCGAAGTTATCATAAAATGCCCAATAGAGGTCAAACTCCGACGAGACATCAAAAATGAATAGTAGTATCATATCATATAGTTAAACCAATAGTCATCGACGACGATAAGCCTGCGCTTAAGGAAAACAGTATATTCGCCAAAAAGTCACTTTTACTTCGTTGCACTGGATATAAATATACCTTTCCCTCCGCCGGAGGCTTCAGTTTTTTATGAAAATAAGCAGTTTTCACAATAATCATACTCTTACAATGTTCTAAAGTGCCTTGTCAGTTGCGAGCACTCAAGCTGTCTCCTAACTGTTCCTCTGTATTCACAACGTCTGAAAACGTTTAAAACGCCATATTGTTCAGCCAGACGGAAATAAAGCCCTTGTTGTCTCCCTTGCAGAACTCTTCTGGTTAAGGAAGCGAAACTCCATACAGCGACCGCCTCACTAGACGAGTTGTGCGGAGCCAATGAGTTGTGAAATTCAATCCTGTAATCAAAGAACATGTGGACATTAAAGTACGCTCAATTTCACACAAAACATCAGTGCTAATGAAATGATAGACTCGCAAAGCCAAGGCAAACACTGTCACTTTGAGAAGTAGAAAATCTCACTGCGAAAAAAGAAACCACTTTAACGGCTACGTCTTTTATCTTGTAACTTTTTTTATTAAATCTTAAGAACTTTCGTTAAAAAAAAATTTCTTTTCTTTGAATTTTATTTTTTTTTCTGAACTTTATTTTTGTTGAAGGTAAGCCTATTAGTTAGGTGGTCATGTGAGATTGTTTTATTTTGATTGGTTCGTTAGAAGATACTGATTGGTGCCTCATGATGGTATTGATTAGTTCCTCATAAAAATGTTTATTGGTTAATCATGATGATGTTTATGTGTCATGATGATTTTGATTAGTCATGATGATGTGTGTTAGTCATGATGATGTTGATTGGTTAATCATGTATATTTGATGATCATAGTAATATTGAATGGTTGACCATGGTTATGTTGATTACTTTAACATTAAGATGGTGATGGTCGGTTGACAATGATGATTTTGACTATTAAAATGATGAAACAGATGTAAATACAATGGTTGGTAAAACAATTATTCTTCTTTGGATATAAATGGTTACACTGGAATTGGACGATAATTGATTGGGTGATGATAATGATACTGTTGTAAGAAACTGATGACTATGACGATGATGCTGAAAATAATGCTGAAAGATTCATGACGATTGTAATCATTGGTGTTTGATGATGGTGATGATGGTGATGGTGATGGTGATGGTGATGATTGTTGGGTGGTGATGGTGATGATGATGATGATGATGATGATGATGATGATGATGATGATGATAGTGATGATGATGATGATGATGATGATGATAGTGATGATGATGATGATGATGATGATGATGATGATGATGATTATGATGATGATGATGATGATGATGATGGAAGATTCATGACGATTGTAATCATGATGATGATGATGATGATGATGATGATGATGATGATGATGATGATAGTGATGATGATAATGATGATGATAATGATGATGATGATGATGATGATGATGACGATGATGATGATGTCAGCGACGATGATGACATGATAAATTTCACTTCGCAACACATCTCTATTTTCATACGCTGATTGGTTTTTAATGTAACATTGAATGTCACATCGTACAAAAGCCGCCCATTAAATTTTTCTCACGGTTTTCAACTTTTATGGACGCTGTTACATTCTTACAACCTGTACTTAATTCCAATACATCGCTATGAAACAATTACCTTTATTCATCTCCGCGCCATGTGCAAAACGCCCACTTCGTAACTGCCCACAAAACAGTTATCGATTTCTCTTGGAAAAGCTCTAAAAGTCAGATTGTTTAGAACAATTTGGATTAACATTTATAGAACCAATAAATCCATTCTTGTTTTTTTCTACCACATAACAGTTCCGACGTGTTTATTGCGACTGAGTTATTGGGTCACGTGACCCCTCCTGTCACCGACGTCTCGCTGAACCGTGTTACATTGACATGAGATGAGTTTTTTGTGCAAAAAAATTGTCAGCGCCACTTGCATAATCAATTTAGTGAATGCGCGGAGGGAATATATTTCTCATTAGTTCCCCCAGAGGACTGGACAACGCTTCAGTGTGGCGTCATCGTGGAATACAGGACCAACTCGTCTTCAAGAAATGAGTGTCGTCAAAAAAAGATGAAAAAATCCTTTTAAGAGTCTTATAAAGAAAACCTCCTGAAAACAAACATTTAAAACACTTTCACGTATAAGTCTCGAAACAATTTTTCAAATAATTAAAATAATATGGCTGACAATCATACCTTAACATATGTCTGCATAACTTCGTTAAGCCACATTAAGGCCTATTAATGAACTGTTTCTGTGAGATAGTCAATAATAGAACTGTTTTCTTGTGTTTCAAGTATTGATTTAAAAATGTAAAAATGACATTTCTATAAAAGTGGTTTTGATTTTAGGTAAAATAGAATGAAAAGGCAGAACTTTTCTTACAATGCACATCCTTTATCCAGTAGACTAGATTGGTCATGTTAAAATTCACCGATCTCCATTAAAATGACTTTTCTTAGAAAGAGATCCTGAAACCTTGTGGCTACATACAAGTTGTATTAGTCAGGTTAAACTTCAATTTTTTTCCATAATAGTACAGGAGTATAGATGTAGTTGCATTGATCAGGCAAATGCTTAATATGTGTCCCGTAACAGAAGCTAGAATCCGAATCCCTGTGACAAGATGCAGTTGTATTGGTCAGGTCAAAACCTTAATATGTGTCCCGTGACAGAAGCTAGATCGTGAATCCACGTGCCTAGATGCAGTTGTATTGGTCATGTAAATCTTTATGTTTGTCCCAAGATAGAAGCTAGATCCCGAATCCCTTTACCTAGATGCAGTTGTATTTGTCAGGTTAAACCTTCATCTTTGTCCCGTGACAGAAGCTACATTCTGAATCTTTGTGCTTAGATGCAGTTGTATTGGTAAGGTCAAAACCTTAATGTTTGTCCCTTGACAGAAGCAAGATCCTAAATCCTTGTGAATAGATACCTGTTGTATTGGTCAGGTAAATTTTCAATGATTGTCCATGACAGAAGCCAGATCCTGAATCCTCTTGACTACATACCTGTTGTATTGGTCAGGTAAAACCTTAATGTTTGTCCCGTGGCAAAGGCTAGAATCCAATCCCTGTAACAAGATGCAGTTGTATTGGTCAGGTAAAACCTAAATGTTTGTCCCGTGGCAAAAGCTAGAATCCGAATACCTGTAACAAGATGCAGTTGTATTGGTCAGGTAAAACCTTAGTGTTTGTCCCGTAACAGAAGCCAGATCCTGAAACCATGTGCCTAGATGCAGTTGTCTTGGTCAGGTCAAAACCCTAATGTTGTTACTGCGACAGATGCTATGTCCTGAATCCCTGTGCATAGATGCATTTTTCAAACTGAATTTGTTTCATTTTCATATACATTTATGTAGATAAACAACCAGTCAAGTTAATGTTTAAATAATTGCCAAGTTTCCCACTATACGATCAATGTCGACAGCCTTTATTTGGTAATATCAGAAGTGAGAGAAATTAGGGCTTTTTCACAACCAGAATTATCCAGGCATTAATTCCGTTATAATACACCAGGTTAAGATCTTGATACGAAGCCCATTTGCAGTCTATAACAAAAATAGTTCCAATTCTGTCAATGTTCCCTTTTAGTAACAGCAAATATTAGCAGGCGTAAATACTGATACGAGGTATTGGGAGATACTTATAACATTATCTGGTATCATGCGGTAAGCTAATAAGATTACCATGTTGAGTTGGCGTGATTTTTTCATTGAAAAACATTTTCGTTTTTTCAGCTCTGAAATCGTGTTTTGAATGAATTCTTGTTCGTGATTCTTGTATTTAGAATGTACGTTATTTTGAAGTTGACTGTACATTTAGTCGATATTTTTGGAAGGACAGTCTACAATACTGAAGAGTTGGAATACCTTAAATACGCTGTTGTACATTAAGGAACAAAAATGTAAACCGCAAAACACTCTCTTGTTGAAGAAAAAGATGCAACGAACTTCGCTTAAAGGGGCAGTAGCACGTTTTAGGGGGAATATAAGGTGCTGTCAGGAAAATGAGAATTAATGGTTACAATTGAGAGACAATGTATTTAAACTAAGTGGATCAGTATTAATTCAAATATATAACGTAAAGTTTAGCCAGGCAATTCCTTTTTCTTACACAAAATGAATTAAAGGTGTTTACACAAAATGGCCGCCAATGGATTTTATGTGAATCTTCATACTTTGTCCTCTGGTTATGGATGATTGGCTTGTGTATTGAGATTTTAGACACTGTCAAAATAATACGTTTAGGAATAACTGACAATTATCAGTGAAAGTTATAAAATATAAAATTATCAAAAATGTGCTACTGCCTCTTTAAAATGATTCCGAGGTGTTCACACCAAAATGGCCTCATAAGAATTATCGCTAAATATGTGATGCCCTACAGCTTAGCGTTAAGTGATAAGATAAGGTAATAAAAGTTTTTCCCTCTTACGATTATATATTTAGCATAAACCTTACCAATTTTTCGAAGGAAAACCAAAATAGGTTTAACGTACGTACGTGACTTGGGCGTCTTTGAATTTGCTCGATTCCGACTCTTTAACATAAATAGATATCATTTCAAGTCAAAGACTTCCTTTAAAAAAGAATGTCATTCAATAATGAATTATCTATTTTAAACATTAATTACAGAAATGCTCTCAAATTGGTAAAAACAAAACATTGAATCGTATGTTATAAGTGTTAAAGTATCAAATTCCAAATAGCCTTTGATACGTATTAATAATTGAAATCATGAATTCCTTACAGAAATATAGAAGCTTGTCATCTATTGATGAATATCTATCATTTTATCAAAATTCATATTCAATAAATAATTGAGTATATTCAATAAATAATTGAGTACATTTTAAATAATCAGAATGGTAACAGACTTGTGTTCACAACTATAGAGACAGATCATACGTGTCTCAATAGCATAAATACACAATCACAATGCCTTTGATGTGTGTTAATAATGGAAATCATAATTTCCATATCGAAATATAGTATTTTGTCATGAATTGATAAATATCTATAATTTTTCAAAATTCATATTCAATAAATAATTGTTTATAGTCAGAAAGTTAATAGACTTGTGTCTCTATATTTATATAGATAGATCATACGTGGTTCCTTAGCATAATACATGTTCACAATATAAGAATGGTAAATATCAAACCGTGAACACCACCTCTTAAAACTGCTAAATTCTTACAGTGCGGCAAGCATCATGACAGACATTCCACGACATCGCCCGCCCACGTGGTTAGCGACTGCGACTTCATCGACGATATCACACACTGAACGCTTAAGACATACCTCTCTATCATTAGGACAGTTAATTGAGGCTGTTTACTATGGACTTGAGAGGATCTAAGTCATGTTTGCTAGTGCAAAGCTTCAATACACCGGTTTGTCTGTGTGGGTTGGCAGCTTGCTTTATTGTGGAGTCGGTTGCAGATCAGGGTTTAAGTGGGCGGTTCGCTTTATGTACAAAGGATTAGTAATTGAAGGGAAACAATGATAGTGCTGATTATATAGATGTTCCTTCCACCTACGCGACATTCTGAATGCATCCGTGTCAATGGGGCGATATTTGCTAACGTTGCATGAATTTCTGAAAGAGTAAAGATATAGATATCGAGGATATTATATGAGTGTCCATGACATACTATGTTTACGACACGAGTGGCTCAATATTAGTATTTCCCGAGCGAGAGCGAGGGACATACCGATATTTAGGCACGAGTTACCGTAGTCTCAAAATTGAAGAAAATACATAAAACCTACTTCTTAGCATAGGCGGACTAGTCAGCGCCGGCCCGTAGAGATTGTGACGTGATAGGTGAACCGTGACGTCAAAGCATTGTTAAAAACGTGACGTCATAATGAAAAAGTGATATTTTGCCCTAGGGCAACATATGAAATATATAAACACGGTATGACTGCCCTCGTAGGTAATAAGTATGTATATTCTGAAACGACCTGTTAAAATACATTTATAATATTTTGATATTATTACATTTATATATAATGAATGATGAGGTTGTTTACCAGAAAGGGAGTTATAGTTATGTGGTAGACATCTAATCTGTAAGATGCGACAAATTCTACGATTTGTCGAGGAGAGAGTTTTAACTAAGGAAATAATCGATGTTTCCCTTGGCTTTGACAGCGAATCAAAATATCACTGAATAAGCATTTTAAAGGTGCAGTAGCATTTTCATCTCTTCCTAATAGGTATTTGTTTATGTCAAAATTACCACCTTCAAACATCTCACTACTCCTACAGATTACACGAAGACGCAGAAGAATTTATCAATTGTCAAGCGACAACTGCTAATGACCATTTCGATGTGAACACCTTTTCATAATTTGCGATAGGGAAGTCGATGATTTTAAACATTGTATTGCAAATGGTATCATCTTATATTGATCCCACAGATAACCTCTTTTCGTTTAACAAACGTTTTGCTTCCAATTTACTTTCCTCTTAGGTATGTATTTTTTATTAATATTTTTTCAAGCTTTGTTGTTATAGGTTTTGTCCATTTCTTGCATGAATTGTTTTTGTTGGGTTTCGAATGTCGTGTTTTAGATACATTCGTACGCATATTAGGGATAATCTCTCAGTAAAGCTTTAGGACTATACACAAATGGGACAACATTCATTCACGTTAAAAAATCACAAATACGTAAAACAATTGATTAATAGTGTAATCAGAAACACAGAGATGCGAACATTTGGATCAATTTCCTTAATTCAGATTACAAAAACCTTCAGAGAATGACTTGCTGATCGTTTAAACTTGATACAAGTATATCTTCACGAAAACCAATCCGCCGCCTACTCACTTCGTTACACAGATACATTAGTGTAGCTTGACCACATCAACGTAAAACCGAGTTCCAATTAGCGCCCATATTTGCCTTTGGCCTAGAAAGGGTTAACTACATGGAATATGTCTAGACCGAAAGATCTCTGCAAATCACCAACTCACGAATTTAGATCCTATAACTGCAAGCGGTGTTTAAACCAGTAGATTACTTTTCTCCATTTGTGTCGTGAAATCTTTTGTGTAAACACATTTTATTTGGATTGCATTTCATATTGACATTATATATTGACGCACGCGAGAAACTCACATATCTCGTTGCTAGGATACGTAAACAATTTCCCGTTTGAATTATAATCTTTCATGGGATGCAGTTAATCCACTTTCAAAGAAATCATGTTGGTAACGAAATTTCCTGATAAAAAAATGAAGACTTAAAGGAGATTATATTGCATTTTACGATATTAAAATTATCCATTTTCGTTAGAATGTCCTTTAAGGTTGAACATTCTAGTAATTTTTAGAATGATTCGGTTTAACATTCTCTTAATCATTTTACAACATACTGTAATTGTTCTACAGAAGATGGGAATATTGGCGACCAACGTGCTGGTTATAGCTTCATTTTGAAATAAACTTCCATTTCCGCGGTTCTAATTTCTCTATATGACACTTAAGATGATAAGGTAAACCATTCAAATACGTAAAATCAGATCAAGAACTCCCTAAGGTGGTCTTAGCGTAATGCTTAATGGTGGGACTGTGACGATACCATCATTTAGTAGTTGATATTACATTATATGCAGTACATTTTACCAGAACACCTATTGGGGTGATGTCTTTGCAAGATACATACTGGTTGCAGTTTGGTACCATTTTGTATATGATTTCCAAGCAATGTGATATTAAAGCAATATGGAGTCATATTAGTTGTTCAAATAATATTTCTCAAAAGTTTAAGTTTGGTTTCAAGGTAATATTATTCAAATCAAACATGGATACATATCTAGTGTTCAAATTAAATTTCTCACAAGTTAAATTTGGTTTCCAGCTTACATTATAGAAAATAAAATTACTCAGAAGTTTGTTTTATTTCGATCACCGCGACACAGCTACGAGTCCAGAGAAGTGTTCACCGAAACATTGTTGATAAACATTTTAATAATACGCATTTGATTTTGCTATGTTAGTAACGTGTCATTTAAAGGGGCAGTAGCACGTTTTTTGATAATTTTATATTTTAAAATTTTCAATGATAATTGTAAGTTAATGCTAAATGTATTATTTTGACAGTGTCAAAAATGTCATTACACAAGTCAATCATCCATAGTCGGAGGACAAAATATGAAGATTCACATAAAATACGTGGGCCGCCATTTTTGTGTGAACACCTTTAATTCATTTTCTGTAAGAAAAAGGAATCGCATGGCTAAACTTTATGTTAAATATTTGAATTATTACTGCTCCATTTAGTTTAAATACATTGTCTTTCAATTGGAACCATTAATTTTCATTTTCCTGACATCACCTCATATTCCCCCTAAAAACGTGCTACTGCCCCTTTAAATGCTGGTGATGCTTCTTGCATGGGGTGATCTTAAAATGTGATGTTTCATTAGCATTGTGATGTCAAAGAATTGTGAATGACTGCTATCTTTTGCTTTGCATCTGTTTTTTTAAATTTTGGGTATGATTGTTAGATTAATGAGAAGTATATGTATATATTTTCCATAATAAATAAATGAATTTTTAAAAAAATCCAGAGTTTAAAAAAAATCCTACGCCTTCAGTATATCAAACAGGATTGAAAGCTCGCAATTTGGAGTGGATTCGATAACATATCGATAATTCATAAATGCATAATCCTTTCAATAACTAAAATGTCATAACGCAGTTGATAATTTATGTTTACCTATATGCAGTTGGTGTTATGAAATATCAATTTGATATTCAATTGTTTCAATTTTTCACAAGCTTCCAATGTTTTTGTTCATTGCAGCAATGTTTTATTTCCGCATGGTTGATATAGGTCATGTATATGCTAATAAGTAATAACTTTATGGGACAACAGCTGTGAAATATAAGAAGTGTTCTGTTAGAGCTGTGCTTTAAACATTCTGAAACGTCCGAGTTTTGTACCTGAGATTTCATCATTTGTATATAGGCACTTTTGAAAAATGTTAAACACCAACAATAATACCTTTGCCAGGTAGTCTATCAGGCGATCGTCCTATCATACACTACTGGTTACACGTGACTTTGTTTGGTAAGTAATCTTTTAACACCACTGCTGCTACGCAAGGATTTTGACTTCTCTGGAATTAAACGGGCCTGTCACCCGGTAACTGCCCCTTCTGGATGCCAGTCACTATTGGCTTGTTATATACATTATGATACGATTCATTTAAAGGGAGCTCTCTTGACTCAAATGCACTGATGTAACAAGATGGATCCGTATTGTATTGAAAGTTCACGATGCGTAATAAATAGTCAATTCATCAGGCAGCATATGTTACTGGTGCCACTTAAACGGGGTTTTTCATAAACAGGTGTTTGTCATATTTCATTTTACGACTCACAGTTCACTTATAATATGAGATCGAAAGATCATAAGATTTGCATATGTTGTAACAACCTTTGTACATTTGTCAACTGAAATCTAACTAAAAAGTGGGTAAGCTTGGAAGAAAATGTATCTGAAAGAATTGACTCATACTCACAATCAGACTCGGATTCGGACTCGAACTCAGATTTAGACTCGGAATCAGACGCAGAATTGGACTCAGAATTAGACTTAGAATTAGACTTAGAATAAGACTTAGAATAAGAATTAGAAACAGACTCAGATTTAGACTAAGACTTAGAATCAGACTAAGACTCAGACTCAGACTTAGAATCAGACTTAGACTCAGACTCAGACTTAGAATCAGACTCAGACTTAGAATCAGACTTAGAATCAGACTTAGACTCAGACTTAGAATCAGACTTAGAATCAGACTGAGAATCAGACTAAGACTCAGACTAAGACTCAGACTTAGAATCAGACTTAGAATCAGACTAAGACTCAGACTTAGAATCAGACTTAGACTCAGACTTAGACTCAGACTTAGAATCAGACTTAGAATCAGACTTAGACTCAGACTTAGAATCAGACTTAGACTCAGACTTAGACTTAGAACCAGACTTAGAATCAGACTTAGAATCAGACTGAGAATCAGACTTAGAATCAGACTCAGACTTAGAACCAGACTTAGAATCAGACTTAGACTCAGACTTAGAATCAAACTGAGAATCAGACTTAGAATCAGACTCAGATTCAGATTCAGACAGAGGAAGACTCTGACTTTTTATTTCGGCGGCATTGGCATAAACATTCATACAATTCCACAACGTATTCATTTCACGAATATGAAAATCGAGAAAAATAGGGGTATTATTAAAAAAGCATTTTAATTTGAAGTTTTTTGACAAAGTTTAGCGTGTTAAGGAAATGTTGAAGCAATAAAAGGATAATCAGGTGACACATATATATATTATCGATCGCGTTAGTTTGGTTTCTTCATACATTTATTCCAATGAGATGAATCTCATTGTAAAAACGTTAACTAACAAAAGGGGAAGTAAACTTCATTGGCGAAAACAATCAAATGATTTAGAAACGAAAATATTTTACGAATACCGCTAAATACATCAGCTCTCTGAAACCTTATGCAAAACTTTAAAATTTGTAATAAACCTCATTGAATAAATGGGAATTCGAAAACGTCATTTCAGCATTTTCAGCGATTTTAAGACATAATAACGATATAAATCATCAAAAGGAAAAAAAAATTGGCCTTGGTACATGTATACATTTATCGTTATCGTATTCCAATCTTGTGACATATAAATAACATAACGTTATCAGTTACTGTAGTTTATATGGACATCTACATCAATGTTATAGACCGTATGAGCTCAATGTAGGTTTTCGTGACGTGGGTTTACTGATATATTGACCCAGTGACCTACATACGACTTCGGGTCGCCACATGTTCGTACCGACGTAGACCTAACATTACCCACAATGCAAAGTTCTGTTTTCTTGCCTACCCGTGCGTCAATGGGGTCACGTGACTTGCTTGGCATTCATGGCGTCATTCATCCGGTTGTGTTTCATTCAAAGCTTTTTCCATTCACAGAATGTCGTAAACCATACGGCGAGGGTGCGTCCATAACTAAGTATCACTTTGTGTTCTTTGAGTGTAACACGATAAATATTTAAGAGGAACATGACCACTATGAATGGTGTGAAAAGAAAGGGTTTTACAAAAGATTAGTATTAAGTGATATAAAAAATCGCTATGCCAAACGATTCTTTTGCCGCAACAGATATCCCCAATCATGAATTGTCAAGGCTAAAACGTTATTGGTTAGGAGAGAGTTGTTTGGTGTGAACACTGCCTTTATCAGGGTAGGTGAATTGAAAAACAATTATGATTTATTTTTCCCAATTTGTCATGGCCAAAAATAGAAATTTGACATTTATTAAGGGAATCTGGATACTATGCCCCCTACTGACACTTCCAAAAAGACCACCATCCCCGATCAAATTACCCCCCCCCCCCCCCCCCCCCCCCGCCCCCGCCCTATCAACCACCACCCACAAATAAATAATTTCGGTGAAATGATCCAACCCTCCCCGAATCTCCTCCTCCCTTTAAAAATTGCTAGATCTACCAGTTGCTATACGTGGGTGTATGAATGACACAAATATAAGGTGAAAGAGTGACCTTCACATGTAGGTATAAATGTATATAAGTACGTGATGCTACCCATGCCCCCCAGGTAGATAACTGTAACGCCTCAGGTGAGATAATGATATATAAACATAAACTACCGTGTCAGGTAAGGTCATTGAAGACAAACACTGTTATCTTCTATTCCTTGGCCTCGGTAGGATGAAAGGTGTTGCTTTGCAAACTAGATAGATAGGTAGATAGGTTCAATGATTTTTTTCTGCTTTAAAAGTTGAATATTTTTAATTACATCTTTATATTTTGATTGAACATGTCCAGCGTAACGATGTTTTAGTAGAGTTGGTCACTTTGATGTGAACAAATCTAATCATGAATGTTATTAACTTTAAACGTTTCAATCCTAGGAAACATATCATTCAGTAAATTTCGTAATGCAGGATAGACAAATGCTACTTATTTAGGCTCACATTTTCATTCGGTTTCAAGGAATTAGTTTAAAACTGTTAATGGAAATTGAAATTAAAAGAAATTAAAGAACATTGAAAATCCTTTCTCTATAGCAGGTCTCTACCTTTTTATGATCTTTATAGGTACACTCAGGGGCAAAAGAAACGATACCATATAAAATACATGATAGGTCAAGCTACGAGTGATAGTTACGGCTGAATCTGGGTTAATATGTTTCTTCAAGAGCTAACTGAACTAAGTTTTTAATTTCAAAGCTATATCTTTTAACGTTTTTGAAATATTGTTGAAATAAAGGCCTTTCAAAAAACGCCGTTTTAAAATCTCCTTAACTAGACGAGATAGGAATGAGAATATGACCCTTTTTCTTGTTTTTAAACCAACATACAGGCAAAATACGTGAACAAATTAACTTCTACCCGGGGTTTTTATATTGATAACAGCTTATCTTTATAAGATTTTTACATTTCATAATGTTTGTATTCAAAATTAAAAGATTATGACCAGAAATAACATTGAAAAAGCTTTTTTCTGACCCCTCGTGTATTTGAACAGTCACAGAGTTATACATATCATACTTTGATGTTTGAAATTCTTAGTACTTCTTCACAACTAATTTGTCTATCACAAGGGTTCGTAGTCGCATTTCATTTACTTCAGGGTTTTGTTCTGTACTCTTTTGGAAAGTTGGTATCGTTTCTTTTGCCCCTGAGTGTATTTATAATTTTCTTTCATGTATGTTGTGATGTCAAAAATGGCAGCGAATACATTGAAAATGAAGTTACTAAGTATTTCCAATGATAACAAAAAGAGTATAATTTACGATTAGGACTGTACTTTTACTGCATCACACACCTTCGCGTCACCTATATCAAATTATTCAATTCAAAAATTAATTCCTTATAATACTATATGAAATATTTAATTGAAAACTTTGGAATCAGAAAAAAATTGTCCCTTTTTAATTTTTGGATCTTCTGTTTTTTCCGTTTTGGTGCCATAGCAACAGTTAAGACAAGTCGTGCAAATCTGCGCATAAACAAGTTAAACGTTATAAGCACCTAGCACGTCACCCGTTAAGTTCTTGTCAAATGAAAAGAGTGGTTGAAAAAATAACGAACTAGAAAAAATAGTCCCTTTTTTATTTTTGGATCTTCTGGTTTTTCCGTTTTGGTGGCATAATGACAGACAAGACTGGTAGTCGTGCAAATCTGCGCATAAACAAGTTAAAGGCAATAAGCACCGAGCACGTCTCCTGTCAAATGAATAGAGTGGTCATAACAAGCCCACTATAGACTCCTATGTGGTAATGTCAATACTGCAGCTAAACTACAAGCTGCTTGAAAACGTCAGATATGAATTATGTGTGCACTTGGTGACACTTATAAGTGTTGAATCACATATAATAGTGTTCACCGTCATGATCACTTAATGAAATATACATTTACGTGTTGATTGTACATATATGTAATATATGTTTTAGGGGGGAAAATGTTTTTGAAACAGGAATTATATATGTGTTCTGTGTTGTATGTTAACGAAACGTGCATAATCGTCACTTAATGACATAAATATTTACGTGTTGATTGTACCTATCATCTTCAGTAATATATCTGTTTTTGAAAACAATGATAATATTCCGTATTATATGCTAAAGAAATATGCATAAGTGTCCCTTGATGAAAAAGATGTACAGCGTTATATGTTGATGTGTATGAATTTAGAAAATAACAAATATATAATGATAATATCATCTATTTTTTTCAATTAATACTCATGAATGTAAGACGAAACATAGACTAACGTTCAGTCTTTGAAATGTAATTCTTGAAATAATCAATCTCGAAATTATTCAAAGAAAAGTGTGGAATTCAGACTTGTTCGGCTTGTCAAAAGCGGGTGGTTCTGGCTTAGTGTGAATTTGATCCTAGAGTATTATGAACTGCAGTCTATGGGCTAGGTTAGCAACTTGACTCATTGACATCTTCTCTCTTTCATAAACTTAGTAAAGGAATATTCATTCAGATTTAATTGTTTATCTTATATTTTGTGTTCAGTTTTTTTATGAAACATTCATTTAATCACTGTCGATACGTATAGTTGAAGGTAAGACCAAATTCAATTGACTTGTAATTTTTAAAACTTAAAAAACATCAACTTATCACCAGTAAAATGTGTTCAAGTACTCGTTTATATTGACTGACATCATTATTCCCGTAAAGTTACACAAACATGACAAGTTAACTATGACTTAACACTGTTATATGATTGACGTTTCCCACACATGTATATTTCATTGACTGACAGCCTTCAAAATGTGTCACCTCTCATGTCAATTTCATCACGGCAAAGCCTCGACGTACATATCTGTCAATCAAACAACACAGAGTCACTCATTCCCGTGCATAAATGAAACATCCGGGTATTTAGCAAGCACCTGCAAGAGCGACACGTGTTTTGCGAGTAAAAACAATAACATCTGTCCTCTGAGCGACAGCTTGTCAATTTCATCCAGTTGCACTAGCTGAAAATGACAGTAGGTACGAAATGGCACTAAATTAAACCTAGAAGGTGAAAAAAGGTTATGATTAATCTATTTATGGAAATGAAAGCTGTTGAATATTGTTTATATACTTAGTAAATAAAATTTTGAACTGTGATAAGAATGATATTTCGTTATGCAATCACGAAAATTATGTTATGGTTAATAGAGTTTACATATATGTCAATTCTGAAAAGCAGGAAATCGATTAAAACTAAGGTTTTCAGTAATTATTTTTTTAATAACAATTTAAGATAATTAATACCCTCTGCTAATGTTAAACATTATATCAACTCACTCACTTTTTAAAATATAGTAATTAAGTTTGCTATTGTGATGACTGTTATTCATTTATCTATTTTTTAAATCGCTAAATGAATCCAGCTTTATATTCTCAAAAATGAGTTATGCATGGATTTCATATGATTTTTTTTAATTTGACAGAATCTGATATTTGTCATTTTCAGTTTACTGTGATAAATGTTATAATCCATTTATTTATTCTTTAAATCACTAAATGAATCAACTTTTGCTTTATATTCTCAAAAATGAGTTGACAGAATACTTTGACAGAATCTGATGTTTGTTATTATGAGTAGGCGTTTTCATTTATTTCCATTACTCTGATACTGTTTATTAAATAAAGCTTATACTATTCGATCGATATAAGCTGTCATGTTAATCAAATTTCTATCAACTGCGAACATATGCTACATCAGACAGTATCCGTTTAGTAGAAAATAGTACTTTTAAGCTGTGCTGTCTCATATTATATTCTTGACTTCGGTTAACAGTTTTCAGTTCATACTCACAATACAAATGTCCAAAAAGTTATTCTTAAAAATTAACAATGAAGAGTTGATTAACTGAAACTTAAGCAATAAGATTGTGAACATATGAAAACAGGATGTCATACATAGACAATACTAAACGACGCATCGCTTCATAACATTTTTTTATGAAACGAGTGAATGGGTTGGTGTTTAACGAGCGAAAGCAAGTTAAATACCTATACCATTCATGAGTTTCATAAAAATGTTATGAAAATGGACCGAGTTTAGTATTTTATTTATTACTGGCTTAATTACATTCGAAATTCGTTTACATGACTATCACGGCCGGCCCGCTGATATCGTGACGTTATTCTTAACAATTGTGGCGTCATTATGACGTCACGTCATTCGGTCAGCGCGCGTGGTTATGACAAATGTGTAATGACATGGTAGATTTATCAAACAGCGATATCTTCAACGGTAGAGTCATAAATGTGCATACGACTTTACACGTATACCTGCATGAATACACTCATTTGATATCTATTCTAGAAATAACGTTTTGTTTTACAAGAAGTTACAAGCAGTAAATTATCAGAATTATTGAAATCCCGAAAGAATAATATAAAAAAAACTGTTTTTAAAGCTATATGAACATTTTACATCATGCTTGCACCTGCAAGTTGCATGGAGTAATTTATAAGATAGGAATGATTTGCGCAGTGAAATCCTTTTCCGATTAGATGTACAGGTATGGTTATGATTTCAGTGCGCAGTGAAAAGAATTTCCTCATGGAGTATAAGATAGGTATGCTTTGCGACAATTAAAAAGGAAATCATTGAACAATTTTATTGTTGACAATATGTCAATTTTTTTTCATTTAATCAAAAGTGATATTCATATATATCAGCCACTCAATTTGCTGTTTTGAAATTTATATCTCAATTTACCAATAGCAGTACGCATGCATATCGGAACATTTTCAGGTCAGCGTTTCGGAAACAGATATCATACGACATGACGCTAAAATTAACATTAATAATTGTATCATATTATTATTTTTGTCGTTCAGAAAATCTATCATTAACAGATGACGCATGTGATTTGTCTCATTGACTCAACTGAAGCAATGTGTGTACCATCGAGTATTCTCATTTTTAAGTAGTGGTTTATGAAATAATTTCCAAATCTGGTTCACTTCACATTTAAAATAATGTATCTATCTATTAATAAAAGCATTGATAAACCAGGAAACCTTTTCCCTAAATATAATGAATCTATTTTCAATTCCATGACGCTACAAAGACGTCAATCGATGAAAAAAAGTTGCCTGAGACTATTCGTACGAAAAAAATATCAATCAAAAAGTGATAACTAGTTTTGGAAATTTAATGTACAGAGCATTTGGCATTTTCATTTCGATACGATGACTCATTGGCATGTTTCACCATGTACTTGACGTGAAATTCGATTATATATTATTGACTTTGTGAAATCAATCATTTGATATCGACCAAAGAGATGAAATTACCTTTATATATTTTCGGCTTATATTATTGATAAACATACAGTGGTTTGAAACTTGACTTCAAATAATTATCTTGTTTGAAATATATCATTTGGAGAACTTCCAAATTGCTAAATATTAATGAAAGTTTTGCTTGAAATTGATTTTTCGATAATTGATCCAAAACCGTTGCTGTTTAAAGAAAATCATCACGATTTTTCTTGCTTTTTCAATCTTCTCTTGTAAACAAACAAAGGAGGTGGTTTGGATACGTTGCATTACAGAAAAACCTTGTTATTATGCCACCATTTGTCCTAAAGAAAATATGGCACTATATCCAGGTTGGCATTACACCCAGGTAAGGCATTAGAAACATGTTGGCAAAAAAGCCATTACTTAAAGTGATGAATTTGTCAATCAGTTTTAGGCAAGTAGAATGTCACTCAAGTAATTAATGCCTATTAACCACCAATCAAAGTATCTATGCAACATGCACAAGTATCAGTTGATTTGAACAATGCCAATTAACCTTAATTAGTTAAACAATATCCTAAACAGTGTGCTTTCATTGGCATTTTAGTCAGGGAAAACTGACATTAGTTCCAAAAACCATTGACAAATGGCACTATGTCCAGTTTGGCATTATAACAAGTGAGATGTATATAAGGTCAGGAAATCCGTTCTGGCAAACATATATCATTATTTCCATTTTGGATTTTAACAAGGGGCATTATAACCAGGGTTTACTGAATATGCATTACCTTTGTGTAAAGGTGGTTATTTTAATATTGATCGGCCTAAAAACGATAATTTTCTTGAGACGGTAGTATTATGATTTCTGTTTAACATCACTGACAACCTTTTTTACAGTGAAACCAACATAATTTTTTATAGACATGATAACGTCTGAAACAGCCAGGTTATATACTTTTATGTTATTACTTCTTTGATTGGCATTCTAGAAGTTGGTGTGATGAAAAATAATAACATTAGAATCTATGTCGAAACGTCGCTTACACAGAATAAAGAAGTTGTTCATCCATAAGAAATCGTCTTATTATTTACATAAGAATTGGTTTATATTATTACAGTCAGAATCATAATTGATTCTTGTATGGCTCTAGTAAACCTTTCCACCTTAGCCACTACGGAAGTTCCAAACTACGTGAGCTAAAGTATAAGTACACAGTAGCCATGTTGCAACAAGCACAAATACTTGTACATGTCAACTGATATAATACATGACACTGATAACGCACGTTCAATCACGATCTCGTATCAAGTTACATTTATCTATGTAAATATTGAGCAATACTGCATTGACATTGCCACATGCTCGCTTGTCATAGTGATGTTGCTATTTAGAACGTCCTGGTAGTGTATAGTGATTATTTACTTAGATATATATAGACTCACGTTTGATTTTTATAAAGATTAGATTCAATTTAGGAAGAGTTTGATTTTTGGTTTGATTAAAAAATGGATTTTACAACCAACGGGGTGAAGAAATTATCCGTGTTGATTTTAGGACACTTATGGGACATAGCTTTTCAAGAAACCGGAAGTCGTGAGGTGGCCAGACTTGATTCACCTTTATGTCGGCTGCCGTTTCGGTCATTTTGGTAAACTATCTCCGTTTTAATGAATTTTGGTTCGTTTTTTCCCTAGGTTGGTCGCTAAATTTTGCAAAAAATACAATGAAAACAGTAAATTTACTTTTAAAACTATTGAACTTTGGTTATGAAGTTTTAAGGCCATAACTGTATATAGTCAATGCAGTGAATGAGTGAGAGATTTGGAGTTTTACGCCGCTTATATTTTCAATTCATTCCCAAAGAATATACAAGAAATTCATTGTTATATTTGGACTCGAACATTCTGCAATAGTGCTATTCCTGTATTGGCACGGGCCGAGTCCCTTGCGGGATTCGAACCAACACCATAAGAAAAAGGCACAATCGCCGGAAATTACCGTACAGGCTACACGCCAACTATAAATTAGAAAGTTGGTTGGTTCGTGGTAACTTCTCATGACATATAGAAGAAGAAGAGCTTTATTCAGTATATGTGGCCACATGACCAAAAGTACAAATCAATACAACACATTTTTAGCACATGCACAGGCGGAGATAAGTTATTTATCATACAGGTAAATTTCTTTTCAGGTAAATAGCTATATTTTTTAGTAATCTTACATTGGTTGAATTTCATTTTGGTTGGGTTTGCAGTATAGAATTCAGGAATATACAATGAACGTTGCTGTGAGTAAAATGGACAAACAAGTAAAAAATGATATTCATCTTGAGTTTGATGTAATGTTGTATATAATATAGTAATATATGTTACTATGCATAATTCGTCTGAAAAAAACTTAAAATATTTCCATGACAGCATCTATATTGATATTGATACATAGATGTTTAGCATCCTGCTACATCAGCGTATATGTCTCCGCTAATGCTACAATCTATCCCCTGATATCCTCCTATAGTCTTCTGTCGTATCGCTATATATAGCAATCCAATTAAATGATGCCCTTTCAGCGATAGCGGCAAACTAGTTTCTTGGCTTCGTTCCGCGTGCTAACCTCGTGATTCAAATTAACCAATAGGAGTGCTATTAGATAATAATTCTGATTCTCATTGCAGTCTCCCGCTAAGCTCCATATCACGCGCTCTTAGATTTCCACGTGCGACATCACTAGACAACAATGTTTGGAGTTCGAAATAGTTTGACTGAAAACAGACAGGCTATAAATAGCGCTGAGCAACCACCCGTCAGCGATACGACAGAATACTGTAGGAGGATATCAGGGGATAGGTTGTAGCATTAGCGGAGACATAAACGCTGATGTAGCAGGATGAGATGTTTATATGCTTTATGACAGACTCAATTTCTAATGCGTTTAAACTATCAACAAACAACAACGCTTTCACACACTTGATATGTTTCAATTAGACTTACATTTAGTTTTCAGAATTTTTTTTTTCAATATTGCCAATATTCATCTGTCAACATACAACAAAGCTTTCACACATTTGATATGTTACTTCTGTTATCAATTCCACCAAATTGTTGATATCGTATTTTATCCTGATGTTTCTTCCATTTAAAATATGTCAAACGCATGTAACCATATGTCCCACAAAAGTAATATATATGTATACAGTGCAATGTATACTTGACAAGACCCACATAATGGTCGAAATGAATTCATCGTATTAAAGAAGATTGATCCAGTCTATACCATCTGATGTTTACTCTTTACCAATATAAAACCTTTCTTCACGTGAGAAACCAACTCTCTTTTTTTAAAAATATATATATATGTATATGTATATACAACAAAACCGTTGCATTTATATTTAGCTTAGATAAAACCTATTAATGTCCATGTATTTGTTTCAGAACAAAAGCAGGAAACCAGATAAAAAAACTGATTTAGGAAACTAAGTTAATACTCTTCTGTTCTGTTTTTATTGACTTCCAAACTTGCATTATTGTGTCATTCATCGTGACAGGTTGAGCCGTTGTAAATCCTTACTGACACAGCGTTCAATCAAAGGTACTGTTAACATGTTCTTTTTTAAACTCCTATATCCTGCTCTCGAATAAACCATGTGGAATTCACGTGGCGCTGTAGAAGTATATTTATGTTATTTATTGATCTTTAAACATTTATTCACTTCTTGATTTTATAAAGTTATCGTCAGACACAAATTGTCAGAGTTTTTTTATTTTTTGAAAGTGATACTGTACACCTTTAAAACTAGACGTATAGAAACACATTTATTTACGTTTTTATTAGTTTTGGTTTACAATTTCGTATGTGTATAGTTATAAACTTAATATCTGTAATCTAAATCCGTAAAATATTCTTGATAACTCAAAGGTATAGTGCTTAAAAATAAATCTTGAATCGATCTTTATGTCAAATTTCTATTTATCTAAATTCTGGGGCGGTTTATATACATATCAATTTCGTTATTATGATTCTGTCTGTTCTGTCCGTTTGTCAATTTTATGACCTTATTTGTCAATAAAATGCATCTAATGTAATATCCTTATCTGCAAATAAGAAAATAACTTTTCGACGCCTTCCACACCTTTTCATAAACTCGTCAGTTTCAGCAACACTGCTGTCAAATTAGGCTGAGTGGAAATTCAACTTCCTTTAAAAGTGCACACCGCATCCGCTAAATCATAACAGTCGAGCGGGTTTGAATGATACCTGTCACGTGAGTTATATGCACTTTGAGTTGCCTTGGCAATACACTGCAGGCTTTATACGAACCATGTCATTCGGAGATTGTTGTGTCTAGTAAATGACGAACAACACTCCTTTATGGAAAGTGTAGACTTTTTAACACGCTTCAGAATAATATTTCGTCCATTAAAATCGTCAATGACACATATAGGCAACCAAAATGTTGTTAACTTTTATCCGGGAAAATAATCATATTTTTTCTTCATATATCAGTTTGGTTTTAAGATAGTTTTTTTTTATTTGTTTATTGTTTGAAAACTTTTTGCAAGTCTAGGAGATGTCACCAAAGTCTAGACAAAACATAAATCTAGACGTTCATTCATTGAAAACTGACAGTGTCGCCTTTCGCATGTTATATTGTTTTCGACAAGAGAGTCGTAAAATTTGACTTTGACCTCAAATTGGTTAATTTTAGCTCTGAGAGGTCGTTGGGGGGAGCTTGACATTTCATTCAAAATGATGAAGGTCACTTAATTCTAAAGTTTGGACCCACATTGTGAATGAAATTGAAATTAATGCTTTGTCATTTTAAGTGCGGTTGATCACTTTGCCTTATCTGTACTTGAAACACTGAGGTAATCTTTGTACATGTACATATGTACGTCATTCAGTTTATGATAGGCTTATTTCAAAACGAAAGTTATGAACATAACAATGACTTATGCATACATAATTGTAAAAGTTGCATTGTTGCATGTATAATTTAAAAGCAACAGTATTATACAATTACTGACAGTGTTTATGTAAACAAATGCATATTCATATAAGACGTTTTTGATATTCGTGGCATAGCTGGTATATTCATTGGTAGATAGAACATTTTTTGTATTTACTTTTTAAAGGGGTAGTCGCACGTTTTTACGGGGAGTATAAGGTCACGTAAAAAAATAATTGTTCCAATTGAAAGACAATACCTAAAACTAAATAAAGCAGTAATTAATCAAATATTTAATGTAAAGTTTAGCCATGCAATTCCTATTTCTCACCAAAAATAACTTAAAGGTGATTACCCAAAAATAGTCGCCAATGGACTTTATGTGAATCTTCATAATTTGTTCTCTGACTATGAAGGATTGGTTTGTGTCATGAGATGTTTGACAATATCAAAATAATACATTTAGCATTAACGTACAAGTAATAGAGAACATTGAAAAAATAGAATTTTAAAAAACGAGCTAGTATCCCTTTAATATGATATTCTAAATGACATCGTTTAGTGATTATGATAGAAGTTATTGTGTATTTATGTTAACCAAATGATGCATAATGTATCCATAATTGTATATTTTCAGAGAAAGGGCTCGTTATGTGTGTATTTCAAGTTATAACAATTACATGTAAAGTGGGGTGATTGTTATGGTTCAAAAACATTTCCAATTATGGTAACTCGACAAAACGATAAATTGTATTTGCTCTTTTGTATCTGTGAATTATTTAAGTCTAACATTATTAACATTTCCTTTCGAATGATATCTTGAAAGATCAGCTTACATCAGTGACGTAAAACAAAAGATCCGTTATCACAATTATTGATCGTCGGGTTTTTTATCTTTGCTTGTTGATAGCCAATATATTATGTTTAGTCGTTCAAAGTCATTATGTCTGAATCTGCTTACTAAGGAGTTTGAGATGTTATGACAAGGGGGTTAATACAGTACAACTGAGTTGTATACAATTAATCGCAGCTTAAAATCGAATAGTGATAACAGAGTTTTAGTTCTTATGATAAGTGCGAGCAAGCCTTTTATTCAACGTTTACAATCATTCCATACATCAGCTAAAATCCAAAGCATTCGTATATAATGAATCAGTATTTAAATATATGTATATAAATTTAAAAATGAAGCGATCGATGTTTGTTTTCATATATACTCTGTATATTATTTCCTTCTTTTAATAAGTATTTCACGAAATGTTTGTTTCAAAAGCTTAACATCCACGTTCAGGGACATTATACCTCTTAAGAAAAATTACTGAATTATCATTTTAATTTCATTCAAATATTCCATAATTTCAATCTTCTAAACACACATGAACCATAACTGTTATAGTTTACTGCAAATTATCGATTCTTGTTTGACAACTATAAATTCAATCTGTATCTTGTCAGTGCTTTAGACATTCTATCGCGGATTATTTTAAAAACAGTATTTTTTCAATAACCGTCTCATTAATGCTATCTCTCAAACTAACCTTAACACTGAAGGAGTCCCGCTAAAATGCACATATGCAAAAAGCTGATGATACAGCTCGATTCATGAATATCCATAGACTAAACTGTCTAGGGATACATCACTGCTCCTTGCAAATGTGTACGGTTTATTCATTTTTATTTCACAGGGGACCTCCTGGAAGCCCGTATGTACAGTGCAGAATAATTAACATCAGAGGCCATAGAAAAATTATAAAGTACTTGGCATGTCAAGGCCAGTAGTCATTGCCCCATTCAATAGTCAGACAGTGCACATAACCTCATTCAATAGTCAGAAAGTGCACATAACCTCACTCAATAGTCAGATAGTGCACATAACCTCACTCAATAGTCAGAAAGTGCACATAACCTCACTCAATAGTCAGACAGTGCACATAACCTCACTCAATCGTCAGACAGTGCACATAACCTCACTCAATAGTCAGACAGTGCACATAACCTCACTCAATAGTCAGAAAGTGCACATTACCTGACTCAATAGTCAGAAAGTGCACATAACCTCACTCAATAGTCAGAAAGTGCACATAACCTCACTCAATAGTCAGATAGTGCACATAACCTCACTCAATAGTCAGACAGTGCACATAATCTCACTCAATAGTCAGACAGTGCAAATAACCTCACTCAATAGTCAGAAAGTGCACATAACCTCACTTAATAGTCAGACAGTGCACATAACCTCACTCAATCGTCAGACAGTGCACATAACCTCACTCAATAGTCAGACAGTGCACATAACCTCACTCAATAGTCAGAAAGTGCACATAACCTCACTCAATAGTCAGAAAGTGCACATAACCTCACTCAATAGTCAGAAAGTGCACATAACCTCACTCAATAGTCAGACAGTGCACATAACCTCACTCAATCGTCAGACAGTGCACATAACCTCACTCAATAGTCAGACAGTGCACATAACCTCACTCAATAGTCAGAAAGTGCACATTACCTGACTCAATAGTCAGAAAGTGCACATAACCTCACTCAATAGTCAGAAAGTGCACATAACCTCACTCAATAGTCAGATAGTGCACATAACCTCACTCAATAGTCAGACAGTGCACATAATCTCACTCAATAGTCAGACAGTGCACATAACCTCACTCAATAGTCAGAAAGTGCACATAACCTCACTCAATAATCAGACAGTGCACATAACCTCACTCAATAGTCAGACAGTGCACATAACCTCACTCAATAGTCAGAAAGTGCACATAACCTCACTTAATAGTCAGACAGTGCACATAACCTCACTCAATAGTCAGACAGTGCACATAACCTCACTCAATAGTCAGAAAGTGCACATAACCTCACTCAATAGTTAGAAAGTGCACATAACCTCACTCAATAGTCAGACAGTGCACATAACCTCACTCAATAGTCAGACAGTGCACATAACCTCACTCAATAGTCAGACAGTGCACATAACCTCACTCAATAGTCAGAAAGTGCACATAACCTCACTCAATAGTCAGAAAGTGCACATAACCTCACTTAATAGTCAGAAAGTGCACATAACCTCACTCAATAGTCAGAAAGTGCACATAACCTCATTCAATAGTCAGACAGTGCACATAACCTCACTCAATAGTCAGACAGTGCACATAACCTCACTCAATAGTCAGAAAATGCACATAACCTCACTCAATAGTCAGACAGTGCACATAACCTCACTCAATAGTCAGACAGTGCACATAACCTCACTCAATAGTCAGACAGTGCACATAACCTCACTCCATAGTCGGACAGTGCACATAACCTCACTCAATAGTCATACAGTGCACATAACCTCATTCAATAGTCAGAAAGTGTCCGTAGCCTTATTTGATAGTCAGTCAGTGTCAGTAAGCTAATTCAATAACCTGACAGTGTCCGGCAATAACCTCATGAAATAGTCAGACAGTGTCCATAACCTCATGAAATAGTCAGACAATGAACATAACTTCATTCAATGGTCAGACAGTGTACAACATCTCATTCGATAGTCTGACAGTGCCCATTACCTCATGCAATAGTCAGTGTGGTATACTCATTCAATAGACTTCAGGCAGTGCACATAACCTCACTCGATAGTCAGACAGTGTCCGTAGCTTCGTTCAATAGTCAGAGTTCTCATTACCCCATTCAATAGTCAGACAGTGAAAATAACCTTATTCAATAGTCAGACAGTGAAAATAACATCATGTAATAGTCAGACAGTGTCCATAACATCATTTAATAGTCAGACTGTGCCCATAGACTCGTCAAACAGTCAGACAGGAACATAACCTCATTCAACAGTCAGACAGTGAAAATAACCTTATTCAATAGTCAGACAGTGTCCATAACATCATTTAATAGTCAGACTGTGCCCATAGACTCGTCAAACAGTCAGACAGTGAACATAACCTCATTCAATAGTCAGACAGTGAACATAACCTTATTCAATAGTCAGACTGTGTCCATAACATCATTCAACAGTCAGACAGTGTCCATAACATCATTCAACAGTCAGACTGTGCCCATAGACTCGTCAAACAGTCAGACAGTGAACATAACCTCATCCAATAGTCAGACAGTGAACATAACCTCATTTAATAGACAGACAGTGTCAAAAGCCCCATCCAATAATCAGGAAGTGCCACCTACTTCATTCAATAGTCCGACTAAAACCCCATTCAATAGTTAACACAACGTTAAAACCCTCAGTTTATAACCACATTCAATAGTTGACGCAGCTTTAACACCCTCAGTGTCATATCAGTTTTACGCTAGATTAACAAACATGAATTACTGTTTTAGCTTAAGCAATGTTTTTGTACATTTATGTTGTTTGGTCATAAACTTGTTCTGTTGTAATTGTGTATTGGTTTCACATGTGTAGTTGCTACTAAAAATGTCACTCCAAACATGTACGTTAACATTATTTTAGCGGGGGATGTAACACGTTATCTTTTTTAAAAATTCAATATTGTTCTACAATTTATTTACGATAAATGATGATAATAGTCCATTTTCGACTGTATCAATTATTACAGTATTTATTCAATGGAACATAACCTTTAAAAGGGGCACTTATACCCACTTATAGCTCTATGAAATATTAAAACCAAAACATTATATAATCCTGAAAATCTCCCTCGACTATATTTCAGAGGATATACATTGTACATTTTATATGAGGTAAATTAAAAAGAAAGCCCCCACAAAATCATATCATCGACTCAACCTTAATAAGTATTTCTCTTTATAGGAAACACAACCATAACTATCATAACAGTACCTACGACCTTCATTTATCGACATCATATAACAGCAGTTGTCAATGAAACCATACCACGCAAAGCTATTTGAACTATTCTACGATCTGACCTTCTCATAATGACCTTAGGATATTCACAGGACTGATTGACATTTAGACTGTTTTCGTGTTCAAGGTGAAATGAACTAAAAGGGATTCGCAGGTGACATCACACTGACCAGTTTGTACCAGGGGGTTCGAATCCACAAGAGGCGCAGACGGAGCGTGTAACCCCGAGGGGGTCTTGTTGACTTCAAAAGAAAAGTTCGTGAATGAACTGTTTTGAGAACAAGACGTGTTTTTCCGATAAAAAGGACACGGTTCTTAGGCTATTTATAAGATAGCTTTCGAAAAACAACAAAACTTTTTTGGAGGTAGTTATGTGTTTTCATGTAGATGAAAAGTCAAAATTTCGGAGATTTTTTAATATTTACTTCTGACGCTTTAAAAATGAATGAAGCATGTCATTTTAGTTGGAATTATTCAGAGTTCTTTGATTTCAACAAAAAATCATAACCAAATCAGTGTGTTCATACTTCTATGGCGCCTTGTCAACGTCCCTAAATGCTTAAAGTGCTACATTAATGTCCTGAAGGAGAGTATTTTCAAAACTGCTACTAAGCGCTAATCACGACAACGTAGGTCAGTACTGAGTACATCCTGTTGTCAGGTACCCATTCTTATACTTGCAATTTTAATGAATTTTAATTTAATGAAAGAACACTTTCAAAGGGGGAGTATGACTTAATATTACATGTATATCACTGACAATGGAACATTATAGTATTCTCACTAACTAACTTACATCGTTAATGTTACTTCTACCCTTGTTTTCCACAACTCAAAGATAGTTATCCTTCATAATGACATATAAACTTTGAAAGCATATATTGTTTATCGCTCACTGTCAAACCAATAATTTTAAAGTACGATCTTTTCCTTTGAATTGCATTCACAACAACATGTCAATGAAATTACAATTAATTCAAAGCATGTAAATGCTATTATCAAATAACAAAAGTGAATCAAAATACTGAATTGCAGCCATTAAATGAAACTATTTTTTTGCATAAAATGTTGAAATGATTCAGGACAAAAGTTTAGTAGGTACAGGTCAAGGGAATGCACTGGGTCCATGCATTTTCACTGCGGTAGATTTCCATATAGTGGTCGCCACGAAAACTGATTGCATCATCTGTTATTTCGTTTCCTCATGACCTAAAAACAGACATAAAAGGATTGTTTTGACTGGATTCAAAGGTGAATGGACTTGGTTGATGGTTTGAGTGTTCTCATTTTGATGACCTCCAATTGACAGTTTATTTCCGTCGCCACATATTCATGGTATTTCATTGATATCCACTAATGTCATTCTGATATTTTCTATTTGCTTTTAGGTTGAAGCATTGGTTATAGAACAGCTTTATCGTTTTTTATAATAGAGTCTGTGTATACGAGAAAATATTTAAAATTCATTCCTTTTATAGAGTTTTGTTCGATCACACCAAAAATATTTCAAAACTAATCCGCGTATAGCTTGTTGACCTTTTGTTTTGCACAATTGTTGTCAATTCGGTTTTCTAGACAAATGATGTTGTTACATTCAAGGACCAAAGCTAACTTTCAAAGTAGCGAACTTAAAGAGAAGAGTAGAAATAAACGTCAAAATTTGTGTCAAGCTTTATGATATAACATTGTCCAAACTAACAGTATAGGTCAGAAAGTATAATAAGTGTTTATAGCACAACATGGTTTAAAGGTCAGTAAGTATGGTATATATTTTGGTAACATATCACCTCAAGTTGTACCTATTTGACAGCATGTTTTACTTACCCTCAACCCGAGGGGAACCAGGTATGGCCTGTCTAGTGTTTGTATGTCAGAACTTCTTTACATACAAACCTCAAAGCATTCCAACATCATCGGAGTGTCTTTGTATCAGAGAAAGGTCATCTCTGACATTCCGAATGCGCGGTGTTTTTCGCCGAAAGAATAACGTATGGTCGCATAAAAGCAAAACAATGTAGCTTATGCTTAAGAAATATATATTGTTATTTGTATGCTCTGTAAAGTCATGTATAAATTTCGGTTATTGGGAAATACAAGATCTTCTCAATAACATCTTCTTTATTTCAAAACTGGTCATTTCGAATACAATGATGAGTTGCATTAAAATCATATCAATACGTCGTTTTTCATGACAAAGAAGTTGTTGTCCAGTTTGGTTATGTATTTCACTTCTGAATACCTTTTAAATGATTCTTGGAAGTCTTTTAACTTGTACTTGCAGGAAGTCTGATTTCTTAAAACGATGCATTTGTCCATTAAAAGGACAGTAGCACGTTTTTAAATAAATAAGAGGTGTTAACACAAACATAGCGACCAACTATATTATTTATTCTCTGACTATTGATGAGTGGTTTGTGAAATGAGATTTTAGACACTATCAAAACAAAACATTTAGCATTAACAAGTATCAGTAAAAACATTAAAATATAAAAATTTCAAAAACCTTGCTACTGTCCCTTTTAAATCTAATTGATACCTTTGAGTCTTTTTTATAAAACGACATAATCTATAACGTTTAGCACATGATACGTCAACTAAAAGAGTGTCTCTTTAAATATGTTGTCTCGATTTGTACATTTATCACTATTTAACACTCGGGGATAAATGAAGTTGAAACAACAAGATAAGTAATGTCCCAGCTGACAGGAGAAGTAGCCACATATCACACAGCAGGATGCTGACAAGCACCGAGTTCACCTATATGTCCTCATTTGCATAATGTCAGTTCAACAAAGTCATGGACAAGGATAAATCTCTACTGAGTTGCATATAGACCTTTGAATAAAAAATTAAAAATAATTAAATAAATTATTTGATATGTTGAAAAGAAAAGAAAAACAATATTTCATATATTTCAAAATCTAATATTTCATTTACATTAAGCATATTCGTTTTTACATTAAATTTCTTCAGTATTGTTCAGTATATATCAAAATTATATAAGCTCTTGGAATTTTTTTTTTTTTTTTTTTATTAGACAGAAATCGTTTATCGGAGATAACTGAGAGTAAAAATCGAAAGTCACGATTTTGGTAAATGAATGCTAAAAACATTATTCGAGAAAGGATGATTAATAAGTCCTTAAAGAAATGTCCAAAAATGGTAGGATCTTATGTTTACTTAATATAATTTTAGTCTTTGAATGAAAATATAATCAATATGCAACTTTATTTTATCAATTAAAACAAAGAGGAGCTGTCCATTTTCAGAAACATCAGTGATCTAGACTTGCTACAATAATATAGACTTGCGTGGGTCTTTAAGGAAAATTTGTTTTTTGAGTTGTTAAACATGTGCACCTCCTGACCCTAATGCATTTAGTGAGTGAGTTGGGGTTTCAATGTGTTTTCAACACTTTATCAGTTGTTCAACACATAGAATATGTTACCATTGCAGAGGGAGGAGGTAGATCATGGATGTAGCGCTGATAGAACAGACGGGAAGAATGGTAAATATATATTAGAAATTGTGTCTGGTTTTTAATCATCAACTTGTCAAGCATGGGTGACTTTACCAGGAGCATGAAAACTCCAACCTTCATAGCTCACAGAGTAAAATTTATAGTGCACATAAACCACGACACCACGATTTGGTATTGAGTCAAATGTTGGCAATGTTGAATACTATTTCAAATGGAGACTATGGGTACCTTGGTTGTTAAATCCCCAATCGCCATTAATTGAGTTTAAGTAGATTGAAGTAGGAAAACTTCTTTTCTAAATAACGCATATGCCAAAGTGCATTAACTCTCCTGTAATTCATAACGAGCTCGTCTAAAGGTTATCAATGTTTTCTACTTGAAATTTCTTTTAATTTAGTTTAAGAAGTCTGAAGATGAAAAACGTATTGTTATGTAATCCATAGCATAATGCAGTTGAAAGCATTACCTCAGTATTTTTATAAACATCGCCGTGTCCACGTTTTCAAAATCTATTCCACCTAACTGGTCTTAATTGAGTTAAGTGAATAAAAATATTCAAGCGATGAGCATGACAAGATGCATTAACTAACATGTACTTTTGTTATTCAATAGTATCTTCTTTTTAACAATCTAAAAATTAGTTTTGACATGAACTCATTTGTTTGAATGGCATACTAATGTACACAGACAGATTCTAAATGTGTTTTTCTTATACCATACATATCCTTATCTCATGGTTCGCTTGTATTTGATCTTAGAGCAATTTTGTTGTTAACATATTGCACATCATTAAATATTTATTTTCCTCTCTTGTTACGATTTTCTTAGACACGTCCATTTATATAGGGATTAATTAGTGCAAAAGTATTCATTTTAATTTAAAAGCTCAGAGTAGTTTTTAAGTTTGTACTTTAACAACAATAAAAGGATATTTTAAAGGACGACTGTTTAACATTTACAGGGGAATGATTATGTTGCCTACAAAACCCCCGAAAGAAAATAGTGCAAGTTATCGAGTGTTTGATAATTCGGCAATTCATTCAAATTAACTTCTATATTTGATGTACTGGCACGTGACCCTGGACAATGCTATTGGAATAGTTCAGCAACAACGGGCGCAGTTCGCTTGATAAGTGAGTTACCCCCTCATTGTTAAATAAACTTAGAGTTTGAAGATTTGGTTCTCTGTCCACACTAAAACACTGTTGTCACCTTGAACAATAGCTTATTTGTTCACCTAGCAGTATACAATAAAGTACATGGTATAACCATAAAAGCATATCCTATTATTTTACCGTCTTCATGTTTGACAACATATCTGAAAATTGAGAAAAAATAAAGACGATCTTTTCAATATATCTATATAATGATAATATCAACATATTTGCCAATACATTTTGATGAAAATGTCCTTTTTACCTTTAACAAAAGTTATTTTACGGAAAACCGTGTCTTCTTTTAACCGTGTGTGCAATGTCCTTAACTGTTACAGTGCCGAAGGCGCTTAGGTCTTCCAACATACCTGAAGATCGGACAATGACCCGTGTATCGTGTTTTCGAGTTTCTCAGTAACACCAAGACTGAGAAAAACAGCTGACGTAATAATACCTACTAAACCGACATGACAACACGTTCTCTGTACCGTTAAACATCAATTGACCCGAGATGACATTCAGTACACTATTAACGTCACATGTCGAGATGTTAATGTCTTCACGTGGTAACCTTAAAAGTTGAGGTGTCAGATAGCACGATGTCCGCACTGAGCGAAGATTAAATGTGACATCATTGTCGGATACAATCGTTGATATTCATGATTAATAATTGGACCTTTATTGTATATAAACGACCCAGGATGTTGGAACGTCATAGGTTCTGTTTATCATCATCCAAAACGGAAATCCAGTCACCATTGATAAATGAGAGTTTTAAGCATATCCTATTCCCGAATACCAAGCAGAACAATTTTGAAAAATTAACGAGGAAGTAGATTTTGATTTAAAATTGCTGATTCAATCCGGATCAAGAGTAGCAAGTGTTATGATTGGATGATGTTTACATTTTACACTTATTAACTACAAACTGTTTAGTCATTCTTTTTGGCCTTGACTCACAAACCTTCTCAATGTACGACATTTGCTGTTACCCTGCTTACTCATCTACATCCAGTTTACCAATGCGGTCCCAGACATACACAATGGGGATCAATACAGGACATCGGTAACCATGGATTCTGTGTAAGACACAACGAAGGGGGTCTTACAGTATCATCCATGAAGAGTAGTATTGAGGCAAGTCTGTCAACTGATCGTAAAGAAGCTTGTACGATATTGCTACAAAAATGGTTCAGCACATCGAAAACGCTGAAATAAAAACGTAATGTTGAATATTAATCAATATTTCACAAAGCATACGTAACTTCAATTGTTTTCTTTCTCAATGTGAAAAACACAAACGATACAACACCTTTAACAAATTCTAGTCAGTCTGTGTGACAAAAAAAAGTTAAACCTTGGTCATAACTTTTGATTGCTTCTGGATAGACCTTTGATATTTCACATATGCATCTATCATGATCAGATCTTTCAGATGAAGCCTTGACCTTTTGGCTTCAGTGTTTCACAAACTCAGCTTGTTTTTCAAGGTTCTTAAATTGCTTACTTTATGATTCCTTTCTTTAGGGAAGACAAGAGTAATTCTTTGGATGAACAACTTCTTTATTTGAAAAAAGCGACGTTTCGGTATAGAACCTTACACTGTTCATCCATACTTATTATATAATCAACTCCACTCAATGCAACTCAAACAGCTCATAACAAATGTAAACAAGACAAATAATTCATCATCAAAGTATCAACAATAATGGCAAAAACATTCAAGTTCATCAGAGACAAAGCAATTGGCAGTGTCTAGCTTGTTTTATCCCCAGTCGTAAATATAGTAAGTCGGTCATTTTTAAATATTCTTAGTTCATTCTATCAGCTTAAAGTGCACAGTCTGTTGTCACTTAATGTAATTTCTTTGTTATTGGAAATCATTCAGACGTCTTTTATCGAAGGAGTCGCCGAAGAAGGAAACCATTCCAATTGTATTCCAAGAAATGTATTTGCAGAATTCCAGTCTAATCGATTTCAATGGAATGGCAGAGCTAAGCGTTTTCTTAATTCTAAAAGTGTCCCTTTGGCCATTGTCAACATTTAACTGTAATTGAATAGTTCTAGAGAACAAGTAGGACAGTCTATTGCATTGTGGGTGATAACGTTATAATGACGGGCAGAATTGATGCGTAAAAAACACTAATCACAAGTACGTTGTTCTTTTAATCTAGTACATTTGTATGTATACTACGCGACAATAGTTTAGACTCATCATCAAATGTTGCTATGAAATTGTAGTATTGGTGGCTTTGGTAAATTGATTTATGCTTTCTCAAACCTCAACTTATGACCAAAGTGTCATGCATTTGTCATTAATAAATCTTAATGAACACGTCCATCATGGAAGTTAACTGACAAATGCTCAGGTAACGTCCATGGATTTTTGTGAAAAGTAAATATTTTTGCGTCATTGGGACCCCATTGTAACGAGGACAGTTTTTCATTAATGGGGGTCGAATGAAATGTTCAAGCTTTCTTTAAATAATTGTTACGGCATTTAAGTCCGAGCCATGAAGAATCAAGTCATTAGATCTTAAAATATTATCGATAGAAAATAGGACATTACACTTTTCACCGAGTCTAAACTTTTGTTTTGTAATATATATCGTTATCATACTCTTTTTGAATATATGCTACTGTAGACCTGAAGATCCCTTATTTCAGGCTAATTTCCAGTCATTTTTAGTTATAATATTCATATTTTCTACGTAATAAGTTGTATGCTAATAAAAAGACAAGACTTCTTAGCATTACGATAATAAAAGGCAAAACAAACTAAAATTGACATGCCAAATTGATAAATGAAACGTAATAAAAAACATTTTTGAAACGTCTTTGCTAGGGGATAGAAAAATAATACCATAGTCAAGTATTCAACGGCAGTGTATTTGTGAGGAAATTAAGATATATATCTTAAAGGAGTTCAGTAAAATGTACTTTGTACCTGGTTTTTTGTTACAATCTCTCGTACACATATGTCCATGAAACAAAACGTTTAGAATGCATGAGTTGTACTCTTAAAGCAATCATTTTTCCTTCTTTTATTTAAATCAATAAAAAGAACTTGCATTGAAAAACTGTCATCTTGAAATTTGAATTGACAATTTCAGTTGAGCAATCGATGAAGACAAGATGGGTGTTGACAAGTAATAATCTGTCTCTCATTGTTGTTTTAAAAAAATGCAATAACAGGGATTTTAAAACATATTCATTTTAAAGATAAAATAAACCAAATGCTCCAAAAACGGAATCTATTTTCAATAAGTATTACCTATGAGGACAGTCATATTGAAATTCATGTTTCATATGATGCCTTAGGGCAACATATCACGTTTTTACTGTTACGTCAAGTTACGAACAATTCGTCGTTACGGTTCGCCCATGACTATATTTACTCACTCTATAGTGGAGATATAACTTGCGCTTGAAGTTTTTGTCAGGACCAATAAAGAAACAACTTCAGCTTCATACGAATCGTATGTTCACAAGTAATAAATTGATTTCTTCAGGTACTAAATTTCATTGAACAAGACATCCAAACAAGACTCGCTCGCTGTACCGGAGATGTAACTTGCACTTTCAGTTACAGCTTTCATCAATTTCAATAGAGGACGACTTAAACCTCATACGAATCTTATTTGTCTCCAGTTAGACATTCGTTCCCCTACTGCAGCACTGAACGACCTCCAGACGTCCCAGGGCGGAAGGTACGACTTCTCCGTACCGGGAACGTTACTGGAACCGACAGCTGGTGTCGTGGACGATAAAGACACATCTCCTATCTGGCTCGAATCGAATTTGTCTTAAATAAGAAACGGTCGTTTTCGTGTACTTTCTTTCGCCCTAGAAGGCACGAAGATTTCGCTGTACCGGGGATGTTACTTGAGTCGTGGACGATTAGGACCATTCCAACTTAACATGAATTTCATTTGTAACCAAAAGGATCATTTCGTCGGGGATTATTTCATCAAACTATACATGTCAAAGCGCAATATACTTTTTGTATCTGGGATGTGTCATTGCAATCTCTATCAGGAAATTGTCTTTTTCAGGTACTTTGTTTTGTTCTACAAGACACGAATGTTTCGCTGTACCAGGGATGTTATTTGAGTCGTCATCTGTTGTGGTTGACGATTAAGGCCATTCCAACTTTACATGAATTTCATTTGTAACCAAAAGGATCATTTCGTCAGGGATTATTTCATCAAACTATACATCTCAAAGCGGAAGATACTTTTTGTATTTTGGTTTGTGCCATTGCAATCTCTATCAGGAAATTGTCTTTTTCAGGTACTTTGTTTTGGTCTACAAAACACGAATGTTTCGCTGTACCAGAGATGTTATTTGAGTCGTCATCTGTTGTGGTTGACGATTAAGGCCATTCCAACTTTACATGAATTTCATTTGTAACCAAAAGGATCATTTCGTCAGGGATTATTTCATCAAACTATACATCTCAAAGCGGAAGATACTTTTTGTATTTTGGTTTGTGCCATTGCAATCTCTATCAGGAAATTGTCTTTTTCAGGTACTTTGTTTTGGTCTACAAAACACGAATGTTTCGCTGTACCAGGGATGTTATTTGAGTCGTCATCTGTTGTGGTTGACGATTAAGGCCATTCCAACTTTACATGAATTTCATTTGTAACCAAAAGGATCATTTCGTCAGGGATTATTTCATCAAACTATACATCTCAAAGCGGAAGATACTTTTTGTATTTTGGTTTGTGCCATTGCAATCTCTATCAGGAAATTGTCTTTTTCAGGTACTTTGTTTTGTTCTACAAGACACGAATGTTTCGCTGTACCAGGGATGTTATTTGAGTCGTCATCTGTTGTGGTTGACGATTAAGGCCATTCCAACTTTACATGAATTTCATTTGTAACCAAAAGGATCATTTCGTCAGGGATTATTTCATCAAACTATACATCTCAAAGCGGAAGATACTTTTTGTATTTTGGTTTGTGCCATTGCAATCTCTATCAGGAAATTGTCTTTTTCAGGTACTTTGTTTTGGTCTACAAAACACGAATGTTTCGCTGTACCAGGGATGTTATTTGAGTCGTCATCTGTTGTGGTTGACGATTAAGGCCATTCCAACTTTACATGAATTTCATTTGTAACCAAAAGGATCATTTCGTCAGGGATTATTTCATCAAACTATACATCTCAAAGCGGAAGATACTTTTTGTATTTTGGTTTGTGCCATTGCAATCTCTATCAGGAAATTGTCTTTTTCAGGTACTTTGTTTTGGTCTACAAAACACGAATGTTTCGCTGTACCAGGGATGTTATTTGAGTCGTCATCTGTTGTGGTTGACGATTAAGGCCATTCCAACTTTACATGAATTTCATTTGTAACCAAAAGGATCATTTCGTCAGGGATTATTTCATCAAACTATACATCTCAAAGCGGAAGATACTTTTTGTATTTTGGTTTGTGCCATTGCAATCTCTATCAGGAAATTGTCTTTTTCAGGTACTTTGTTTTGGTCTACAAGACACGAAGGTTTCTCTGTATCGGAAATGTTACTTTGTCTCCTGTTGTCGTGTACGATTATAAGCATTCAAATTTTATACGAATTACATTTCTATCCAGAAGAATATTTTCGTCAGGAGCTATTTCATCAAACTATGCATTTCAAAGCGCAAGATACTTTTGTATCTGGGATGTGTCATTGCATTCTCCATCAAGAAACTGTCTTTTTCAGGTACTTTCTTTCGTTCTACAAAACACGAATGTTTCGCTGTACCAGGGATGTTATTTGAGTTGTCATCTGTTGTGGTTGACGATTAAGGCCATTCCAACTTTACATGAATTTCATTTGTAACCAAAAGGATCATTTCGTCAGGGATTATTTCATCCAACAATACATTTCAAAGCGGAAGATATTTTTTCTTATCTGGGATTTGTTATTGGTCCATTCTCTATCAAAACGGAAAGAGAATCGACGTTTCTCTACAAGGTACTGTTTAACCTACGACGGACGTCCCAAGGCGGTATATACGAACTCTTCGTACCAAGGACGTTACTGGGGCCGACAGCTGTTGTCGTGGACGATAAAGACACGACTTCAATCTGATTCGAATCTAATTTGTCACAGACTCACATCGATCTGCTTTTGTCTGGTCCAGGGATAATCAGTCCGGCAACAAAACGTGATTGACTTATCATGTTGACAAAAACACTGGCTTAACTAGCAGAACATTGGTGTAATTACATTACTGGTGGCGAGGTCAAGCTGGTCGAATCAGTAGTAGTTGTAGTAGTAGGGAGGATAATGTGAAGATAAAGTCGTAATGCCATTATTCGTGAAGAAGCAAGAATAGTGGAAGTAACAGCGTGTAGTACAACTACTGTTTAGCGTGAATATTGTATCACACTATATATAATGTAAATGCAGATAATATATTTAAGTAGATTTTTCAGTAAAGGAATAAATGTAGTAGTAGTTGTAGTAAAAGTAGTAGTAGCAGTAGTAGTAGTAGTAGCAGTAGTAGTAGTAGTACTAGCAGTAATAGCAGTAGTAGAAGTAGTAGTAGTAGTTGTATTGATGGTGGTGATGGTAGTAGTAGTAGTAGTGGTAGTAGTAGTAGTAATAGTAGTAGTAGTAGTAGTAGTTGTATTGATGGTGGTGATGGTAGTAGTAATATTAGTAATAAAGGTAGAAGCAGAAGTAATAGTAGTGGAAGTGGTGGTAGGAGAAGTAGTAGTAGTGGAAGTGGTAGTAGTAGTAGTAGTGGTTGTAGTCGTGGTTGTAGTAGTAGTGTTAGTGGTAGTAGTAGTAGTGGTAGAGGTAGTAATAGTAGTAGTAGTAGTGGTTGTAGTAGTGGTTGTAGTAGTAGTAGTAGTGGTAGTAGTAGTAGTAGTAGTGGTAGTAGTAGTAGTAGTGGTAGTGGTGGTAGTAGTAGTAGTAGTGGTAGTAGTAGTAGTAGTGGTAGTAGTAGTAGTAGTGGTAGTAGTAGTAGTAGTAGTAGTAGTAGTAGTAGTGGTAGAAGTAGTAGTAGTAGTAGTAGTAGTAGTAGTAGTAGTTGTAGCGGTACTAGAAGTAGTAGTAGTAGTAATAGTAGTAGTAGTAGTAGTAGTAGTGGTGGTAGTAGTAGTAGCAGAACTGATAGTAGTAGTAGTAGTAGTAGTAGTAGTAGTGGTAGTGGTGGTAGGAGAAGTAGAAGTAATGGAAGTGGTAGTGATAGTGGTAGAGGTAGTGGTAGTGATAGTGGTAGTGGTAGTGGCAGTGGTAGTGGTAGTGGTAGTGGTAGTGGTAGTGGTAGTGGTAGTGGTAGTGGTAGTGGTAGTGATAGTGGTAGTGGTAGTGGTAGTGGTAGTGGTGGTAGTAGTAGTAGTAGTAGTAGTAGTAGGAGGAGGAGTAGAAATAGTAGTAGTAGTAGTAGTGGAAGTGGTAGTGGTAGAGGTAGTGGTAGTGGTAGTGATAGTGGTAGTGGTAGTGGAAGTGGTAGTGGTAGTAGTAGTGGAAGTGGTAGTGGTAGTGGTAGTGGTAGTGGTAGTGGTAGTGGTAGTGGTAGTGGATAAGGTAGTGGTAGTGGTAGTGGTAGTGGTAGTGGTAGTAGTAGTAGTAGTGGAAGTGGTAGTGGTAGAGGTAGTGGTAGTGGTAGTGATAGTGGTAGTGGTAGTGGTAGTGGTAGTGGTAGTGGTAGTGGTAGTAGTAGTGGAAGTGGTAGTGGTAGTGGTAGTGGTAGTGGTAGTGATAGTGGTAGTGGTAGTGGTATTGATAGTGGTAGTGGTAGTGGTAGTGATAGTGGTAGGTGTAGTGGTAGAGGTAGTGGTAGTGGTAGTGATAGTGGTAGTGGTAGTAGTAGTAGCAGTGGTAGTTGTAGTAGTAGTAGCGGTACTAGAAGTAGTAGTAGTAGTAGTAGTAGTAGTGGTAGTAGTAGTAGTAGTAGTAGCGGTACTAGAAGTAGTAGTAGTAGTAGTAGTAGTAGTAGTAGTAGTGGTGGTAGTAGTAGTAGTAGCAGTAGTAGCAGTAGTAGTTGTAGTAGTAGTAGTAGTAGTAGTAGTAGTATAGTAGTAGTAGTAGTAGTAGTAGTAGTAGTAGTATAGTAGTAGTAGCAGTAGTAGTAGTAGCAGTAGTAGCAGAAGTAGAAATAGTAGTAGTAGTAGTAGTAGTGGTGGTAGTAGTAGTAGTAGTAGCGGTACTAGAAGTAGTAGTAGTAGTAGTAGTAGTAGTAGTAGTAGTGGTGGTAGTAGTAGTAGTAGCAGTAGTAGCAGTAGTAGTTGTAGTAGTAGTAGTAGTAGTAGTAGTAGTAGTATAGTAGTAGTAGTAGTAGTAGTAGTAGTATAGTAGTAGTAGTAGTTGTAGTAGTAGTAGTAGTAGTATAGTAGTAGTAGTAGTAGTAGTAGTAGTAGTGTAGTAGTAGTAGTAGTAGTAGTAGTAGTAGTATAGTAGTAGTAGTAGTAGTAGTAGTATAGTAGTAGTAGTAGTAGTAGTAGTAGTAGTAGTAGTAGTAGTAGTAGTAGTAGTAGTAGTAGTAGTGGTAGTGGTGGTAGGAGAAGTAGAAGTAATGGAAGTGGTAGTGATAGTGGTAGAGGTAGTGGTAGTGATAGTGGTAGTGGTAGTGGCAGTAACTACGGACAAAAGGTTAGTAAGTGTATTCACATAACACATCTGAGGTCACTGTCACTTGCTGGTTCAAGGTCACTGTCGGATTTTCATTTTTTTAAATAAAAGAATAATGAGAGAGAAAAAGAGAGAATAGAGAGAATCTGAGAGTTTTCTGAAATATCGAATGTGATGAAATGAATGATTTTGATAAATATATCTACTCATGACAGTTGGAAACTCTGCGGTAATGCACGGTTTGTTGTATTCGACAAGTAATGGACCAGTTTTATTCTTTTATTGTGATTAAATTCTTATTTCAAAATTTGCAAATATTTCAAACTTTTAGCACACAAGATTGATAGTTCATTTTATTTTAGATAACATTTTTCATCAAGTTAGGTGTGGTTTCTTTACAGGTATTTTATTATAATAAAGTTAATTAATGTGTGCTATAGTTCTATATATATTGGGTAAGAGAAGTCTAGGTTAATTGCACCTTGAAGCACACGAAGCTTTCTAATTTTCACCTGAGAAGGTACGTCATTTAAGTACATGTCACCCAGGTGTCTCGCACAGGTGTAAAAGTAATTAATTTCTTACCTGCATGTAAAATGTATATCACAGGCTTACCTCATTTGTCTCACCTACATACGTGAAGGAAATGATTCACCTTTCACCAACAGTGGGTCGACAACACCTTACCTGAAGATTAGGTCACTGATATATGCTTCTCTGATGCTAGTGCCGCTATAAGGAGGACAGTTCACACATATATATGTCTGCAGTATAGCAGATTGGAGATTTATTCATTTAATGATGTAACCAGGTGCCGGTATTTTGCTCTCATTTCATACATATGGGTTATTTTGCGGAATGAAACACACGTTCACCATTTGTTAGTTCAGTGCACTTTTAATCTCATTAAGTACCTTGATGGTACAAAGGTAATAATAACATACACAATAAATACAAACAGAAACTCGTATTCAAGTCGGGAGACAAAATATGGTACAATTTCTTCATTTCCAGAAAGGCTTTTAAAAAAGATGTTAACGACTTAGTGTCCCCTCTTTAAATAAGCTGACGTGACGTACATCAATTTTGCAAAGTACTTCAACAATTATGATATTGTATGCCTAAAGAAAGAATGTTGCATTGTATATACATATATCTCCTTTGCCATCTGAAAATTCATCATTATATCCATCATTCTGACAATCTGGTATCCGTCCTTCTATCACGGCTGAAATGGCTTTTGCACACACCCCGTTCAAAATACTGTTAACAGTTATGATGTATGCGTCATGGCTTAAACGACTCTTGCACACGCCCGCCCCCTCCCCTCTTTTAAAAGATTTCATGGCTTAAACGACTCTTGCACACGCCCCCCCCCCCCCCCCCCTCCCCACATTGAAAATACTTCAACAATAATGATCCTGTATTAATCATGGCTAAAAAGCCTTTTGTACACACCCCATTCAAAATACCTCAATAGTTATGATTTTGTATGTTTCATGGCTTTAAAAGGTTTTGCACACCATCCCCCCCCCCCACTCCCCTCTTTTAAAAGATGTCATGGCTTAAACGACTCTTGCACACGCCCCCCCCCCCTCCCCACATTTAAAACACTTCAACAGTTATGATCCTGTTTGCTTCATGGTCTAAAATGCTTTTGTGACAAGATGAATCCATAGCAAGTGGAAATCTCTCATTTTATCAATCACCATCACCATTACCTTCAAACATAATGACCACTGCGTTACTAGTCACTTTGACCGATTGGTGGGCTAGTCTAGACTGGACGTAATGTGAATTCCTCACATATAGGTGATTAATCGTCGCCTCTCTGTCATGTTGTGGTCCTTGTTGTGGAAAATATCGTCCTCAGTCACTACATTTCAAACACTTGTCACCAGGTATAAGGGAGACTACGTTTGATTTATTCATTTAGATTGAGTGATTTTTGTCATCATTTGCAAATACTTGTTTCATCATTTTACCACCTGTTTGTAATTAAACCATCACCATGTTCAACAGCAGCCTAAGACAACAAAGGGGTGATTTCACAAATTTGCGACATTATGTTAAGACTTAGTTATCATATTCATATCTATAAATGCCGTACTCTCAATTCCCCATATGTTTGAAAAAGGTATAAGGATCCATACCGAAACGTCACTAATTTCTACAATAAAGAAGTTCATCATCCATAGAACTCCTGATATTTCCAACTTCTAAAATTCCTCTAAACAACCTACAATATCATTACTATTTCGTTACCTTATCATTTTATATAATTGTGATGTCATGTAAAATGCCATGTTTTTCTTTCCATAAAAAGTTAAAAACGTCATCTCCTAAGGATATCTCCTATTGATGCAGTTCCAGGTTATAAATTTAAAAGGTTATGAAAATGAGTACTACAATTAAAGGTATAAGTACATAACGCATGTCAATTCAAAACACTGAACACAATAATGATTGAATACATGAATGAACATTTTCTTTTTCAAAGATTTATTGATAAGAACACCTGCAGTTGTCAATGAAAATCATTCATTTGCTCTTAAAATGTGTTTATCCTGCGGGCAAATATCACCGACTTGCATAAGCACTTGAAAACTTAGTCAATGATCCAATATAGACTTACTGCAGTCTCTGAAAATCCAATGCTTGAATAATGTTATCAAATATCAGGAAGAAGCCTGAGAAAAAATGCAAAAATTAAAAATCTATCCGACATTAACACTTCAAGGTAGGGTATCAATACTGGTATTCACAGCCTGGAGTACATAATAGTCAAACTTTATATTCATCATTGCCATCTAGTGATACCTGTCTTACAGTGATAGATCTACATTCACCTTCTGCCTGCTGGATTGTTATGAACTTTTTGCTTGGAGCTTCAAAAGTCTAAAAGTTTAACAATGACGTCACACTGGTATCTATCACATCTATCTTCCCAGGTGCGTGCAATATTTCACCTAGTCTTACCACGTTGATTTAAAAACATAAAGTAGTATTGACACGTATCGAGTAGTTTACATGATGCTCGTTAAACCGCAATGCATAGCCACTTAGTGTTGCGGGCTTTCTCCTTGCAATAATACCAGCACTCTATATAAGTGAAATACACTTGAAAGCGGCGATAAACCCCACATCACCTCACCTCACTTATTACACGAAGGAGGTTTGCAATAACGAATGAGTGCATGCCACGAAACATTCAAAATAAAGTTCATATTAAAGGTCTATATAAAAACACCTGCAGTTGCCAATGAATGTCTTGCGGACAGGCCTACATAAATTTATTAGCATTATAAATGTGGTTCACATTGTGAATTAAAAACATGATGTGAAATCGCGACTTATCAAATCAGTCTCATACCCAAAAAAGTTACATTAAGGGGCAGTAGCACCTTAGGGGTATCAGGTGATGTCAGGAAATAAAAAAAGTTCCGATTGAAAGTCAATGTACTTCAACCAAATAAAGCAGTATTCACACAAAAATTGCCGCCAATGGTAAATTTTCGCATTAGGTCATACTTTGTACTAAATACAAACTCTCCAATTTAGATGGTTTCTACTCTTCAACATGAAATATATAAATGCATTCTCAGCGTAAAACTTATCCAAAAATTTTTTTAATTCTTTTCATCGCCACGAAAAGTATACCTTCTCAGCACAAGACGTAACTTACGTCGTAAGTACATTGCCATAAATGTCATCTTAATATGATAGAAAGCTTAAAACATTATTTCTGCTTTATTTTTGACAGTTTTAGGTGTAATTGGCCATGACTGCTATCTTCACGCTGTTTAAGCTATCGTCGATAAATGAAATTAGCTTCAGAAGTAGCCATAAAACAGAGATGTAAACATTTACATGTTGACAATACTCCAGACAGGGTTAAATTACAGAGCTCTCAGCAGTGTATGTGTATTCCAAGCAGGTAGGTAGTTCTGAAGGGGTCAACGCCCGGTGTTGGTTATAAACGAGTTATACGCTACAGCGGCATACTTTTGTTGGGGAAATATTTATAACGCATACATTCTCTGATAATGTGAGAGTTATTACATTCTTTTTCGAGTTATTGCCATATATTTCACTTTGTTCAGTGGGAACTGTCGCAAAGTTGAATTAACGTCTTCTTTCACGTCATAGTTGAAGGTCTGGTATTTGTTTAAGTTTATTTCTGAATTTTTATTTTCATATTTGATAATGTCATTTGTCCCCTTGAGATATTTTAACACAATAAGAAACCCTGTATGATGTTGAAATACCATATATATAGGCCTATATATGATTGGAATACCGATGTTTGGTAAGTATTGGACAGTATTAGGATGACGTTTAACCATTCATATCCAAAGTAAAAAAATAACAGGCCATACAATCAATTAATAAATAGTAAAATACAAACTTAGCTAGGTTTTTCTTAAAACTCAGCGTGTATACCAATAACAGACTTAAAGCCAAAACCATCGTTTAGATTTGTAACATGAACAAAGAAGCGATGTACTACAGCGTTATGTGTTTATGTTATGTTTTAGCCCAGAAAAGGCATGAACATATGTATATCTTTTATTTAAACACAAAATACAATTAATCGTTTTATTTAAAAGAAGGCAATTTCTCCACCGTCCCGAGTCTCTTCTTCTTGCATTGATACCAATGATTGTACACTACAGTAGGACTCTACAGGTTAAAATGTACGTAGAGAATTACATGTAATAAAGAACATCTTCATTTAGGTCTAGCTTTCTGTACAAAGTCAGTTTTATTGAATAAAGTAGTACAGAAATCACGGGATAAGAAAAACCAAAAGAAGATGATATATGGATGCAAAACCCAAAGATCATTGTTACACAAATATATAATTTTCATTTTCATAAGGGTATACTGCAAGGTTACTTTCTACATCCGTCGCTATTATCGATATTTCACGAAAAGTTCAAAATCTCGGTTTCATAGTTGACTCGACGTATACATTCATTTAATTCTATAGAGGTGACCTCTGGTCAGATATCAGTATCGGTCACTACTGGTCACTCGCCTACATTCCAGCAGCGTGGTAGTATTTCTGAAGTTCGGACGTCGTATATTTACCCGGTCCACTCTAGTCAACATGATACGACTCTCCGCTGTTTATTGTTCTTATCTACCTTGACGCTTACCTGCTTATTACCTATCTCACCTGTTTGTTAGTATCGGATTGACCCTACAAGAAAGAGGAGACGGGATATCGGTCACCATGGCCCCTCCTCCTACCCCCAATAATTCCTCCAGGGAGAAATTTACTAGCCAACAGGTGAAATTCAAACAGACACAGGTGACAACATTTAATCAAGCAAATCCATGTGATATCTGATCCCCCGTGATTTGGGGACGCTGACCGCCTACAAAAATTGATGGGGGACAGAAAGGGTCACATTGAGGTCACATGGGGATCTGTCCCCGACTTGATAATTTGAAACTATCGCACTTGAACAATGTATGTCTGCGCACTTGGTGTTGAGGGATTACTGACGGCTTAGAGGGTATCTACTTGAAGACGATACTATTTGATCAAATCGCTACATTGTAGACCTTTATTGAACTAGCCAATTTGAGGGTATCGTCATTTGTGGTCAAAAGACTCACTGAATTAGTCTTTGATAACCTATTGAGGGGGTCAAATGTAGGAACGGGGTTGTTTTTGTTAGACATTTGAACTTCTGGATTGTTCAACTGCTTTATGATATGAAGGTTTTTGTCTGATTTGAGAACTTCGGGGCTGTTGCACTATTTGGTTAAATGAAAGAACTGGGTTGTTTTTATGATATATTAGAACTTCAGGATTGGTCAACTGTTTGTCATATCAAAGAAATGGGCTAGTCTTGAGAATTTCGGGATTGTTGAACTATTTGGCTATATGAAAAGGGTTTGTTTTTGAAAGATTTTAGAACTTTGGGATTGTTGATTTTTTTTAAATGAAAGAAATGGAGACGTTTCGTTGGATTTGAGAAAGATATTTGATTCTATGTTCTTCATTTCAGTGTAATGTATAAAATGCTGTGAAGCACAGGCCAGTTTTTTTTATTTATTGAAAATATATCAAATCAAACTTACGCTTCAATAATATCAGAGACTTAATCATAAGGTCGATTAACTTTTATAATTTTTTTCTTGTATAGATCATAATCAAATCAGAAAAATTGAATAATCACAATATTATGCAGTATGAATAGTCAATACGTCTTTTACGTGTATATGTAGACTAAATTTAAGTCTCTAGTGAAAAATATAATCAAACTGAAACTTGTTATTATTAAAAGAGAAATGATCCCATGTTTCAATTTTAGAAAGTTCAGTGATCTAGACTTGATACAATGATATAGATTTACGTGGGTCTTAAGAGAAATTTTGTTTCAGGGACTGTTTGTAATGTAATGTATTTGGATGTAGATGGAATGAACTTCAAGTGAAATGTAAAAGAAACGTCGTGAATCTGATAACAAAATAATTATAATGAAGACAATTTATTTATGTCAAATGAATATGGCACAACTGTATGTGTTACTTTCAATTAAAAGGAATTTAATGAACATGTACAAAAAAATAAGAAAAACAAAATAAGAAAGATGTTGAGATTATGTTACACGTGCATAAAAATCTCTGAGAAAAAGTTCATGACGTATTCCATTATATTTATAATTATCATTTAAAATCAAATAAAGTGGAGTCCTGATCTTGCCACCATTAAGGCTTTTCATAAGAGATTAACTTGCATATTGAAAACATTAAAATTGAAATCAGTAGTAGTTAATCGTGAATGGTCTTTCTCGCCTGAGCATCAGGAACTTTGTTTGGCCATAATATATAAAATACAAAGTAAATAAACCAAATTTAGATTTGAAATTATTTTAGCATTTACAAACCGAAATCTAAGTTTTATGAAAATTATTCCATATCATTTTAGACATTTCAAAATGAGGTCTGGTAATTGTGTAGGGTACACTATCATTTTCCCAACTTGACATTCATCAAAGTAAAATTACATTTCATGAAAATGATTCCATAACGCTTTAGATAATTCAAGCGGAGGTCAGGTTAATATGTATGGTATATTGGCATTTGCACACCTTGGCATTCTTAGAAGTAAAATTATATTTTATGAAAATTATTCCATAAAATTATAGATATTTCAAGATGAAGTCCGGTTAATGTGTAGGGTACATTTGCGTTCGAACGCCTTGACATTCTTAAAAGCAAAATTGAATTTTATTAAAAATATTCCATTTCACTTTACCAGGAGGTCAAGTGAGTGTGTATGGTACACTTGCATTGCACACCTTGAAATTGACATCTCAGGTGTATCAGGTAAGGAGAGATTACCCACCTGTCGAGCGGATTAATACGTGGAGTGATGTGCCCCTTATTTGAATAATTTATTCATATTTATGGAGATAAACATAAAATACGTTCCATTTCAATTGAATACAGCTAAATCATATCTGAAAAATCTTATCAAATTATAAGTCGTTCATGAAGAAATAGTTTTTGACAGATAAATAGATACATTAGGTTTATTAACTTAATAATCAAATTTTGTGATAAAAGAGTGGTGACCTTTTCAAATTGATTTCGTGTTATCTCAATGGCATCTTAGTAAATCCAATAGCAGTTCAAAATTGAATTGAATCAGGAAAATATTTTCAACCAGTTCGGTTCATTTGTAAAGTATCGGCATAGGAAGTTTCTTAGACATGAACTGATAACTAACTCATCAGAATTGAACAAAAGTAAATATTAGGACGTTACCTTTTTTAAGATCTAATAAAAAAATTAAAATCACGATTACATGATTTATAAACAATTCATTTGGCACTGATTCTTAAATTTCTTACATAAATGATTATACGAATTTCGAAATCATATACATAGTTAAAAAGCATTCACAAACTATTAACACTTGACTTTCCTTCCGTCGGCTCTTATGATTTTCCAAAATTATCAATTTACGTCCATCTTCAAAACTGAGGCGTCATACTTTCAACCCTCATATAGTCTCAAATGGTAGTTTTCAGCAACAGTTGGCACTTCTCGAAATGTCACCAACGTTTGGCATATGCGACGATGACGGCAACTCGGTGATATTTCTCCAATGATTGACCATTTGAACCGCGGGCTAGTAGTAACATTAAGGGAAAATCTGCATCAGTATAAGTAAACCTAGCCTCATTAATACCCGCATCACTCCGATATTAGAGTGGTGCGGGTATTATTGAGGCTAGGTTTACTTAGATTGCATCTACATAAATTGACTTACATGTATGCTACCATCACAACACATCTCTATTCGAAATGCATACGTCAACTCCTTAAGATTTGTATGTGCAAACTATTCTTTTTTTGACAACAGCTGCGCATGCAAAATTTTGACTTACATGAGAATCATGACAAACCGAACATATATTTAGATATATTCAATAATATTGATAGTTGGTGAAGCAATAACTTTAAGATAAAATGTGTATAAAATTACATAAATTGATACATACAGCGCAATACATTTCTATGCGAAATGTGTAAGTCAACTGATCAAGATTTGCATCTCGGTCAAACTATTTTTATTTTCTATATGTTTTATTTTGTCAACAGCTACGCACGCAAAATATTGGCTTAAACGTTCATATATGAACTCAGAAGATATATTCATCAGTAATATGTATAGTTTGTGAACAAACTTTTGGGAAGCTTAGTCGTCTATTTTAGACGGGAATGAATATCTGTACGCCTACTCATACATTGAGGATATGAAATGAAACATTTTTGATATTTGGAAATTTTAATTTTAAATGAAATGAAATAGATCACTCGCGATACTTATATATTTATATCGATACTATAAACTAACATGGGTTTGAATTAGCAATTTACAGACCACAGGTTGTCTTTAACATACAAATAAAGGATAATAGATTTAATCATCAGTTATCATAGCTTTACCCTCATCAATGAAGGCCTGTAAAGCACGTCTTGAACTGCCGATATTTTCAAACCTATAATTTTATACATAAAAATTGTGTACCTAAATTATTAGATTATATATTCTCAATATATCATATGTCCGGATACGTTTTCTATTCCTCTGAGTCTCAGAAACTATGATGCCAAAAAACAAGGAGAAACGTTCATATAAAAATGAATAAAAGCTGAGCTGAAATTCAATGTAAACAAACATTTACGTGACTAACTGTCAGGCTACCCCTCGGATGTCCATCAGGTGAGACATTGTACCTCATCCACACCTGTAATCAGTTGAACGCTTCAGGTGAGAAATACCTGCACAGTTAGGAGTAATTGAGATTCCCAGACGATGTACTGTCAGCGCGGATTGATTCACACGGGAAACTTGTCACTCTCACGCGTTCGTGTATTCATACGCGTTCTCACGGTTGAAGCTTTTTGTGTCAATGTGTCATATGTCGATATCAATTAGCCACTCATTTTTTATTTAAAAAAGCTCTATCTAACATGCTGATACAGATGATAAATGAGTCAATCAGTTTTGTTAAAAGATATTGTTTTTGAAGATGGATCGCGATATCAAATTGCTAATTAAAAACATTTTCCCAATCAATCAGGTTGTGAAGTTCTGTTCATGATAACCGTGATTGATTATGGTGTGATAATATATTTCATACAGCCTGTTTCGTTATTTTAAGCTAGACAAGTAATTTACTCAATGCGTAGAAAATACCATAATAAATTCAAAGCGACACGAGTCAATATAATTGTTTAAGTGGAAATAAGTTTTTATTTTGGACGTAGTGAAAGCATGAGATAGATCTTTACTTTATCAAATATGCGATTGTTGATAATTCAAATGATAAACACTTCACAATCATGAAAAAAAGTCTCGTAAAAGCTTTTTTGATTTTTTGTAATGCATTATGTTTAATGGATATTCAACTTCTCTATTGCATGAAACGAGACGTTTGATATCAGTGTTGATCGAAACGTTGCATTTCATACAATAAAGAAGTTGAATATCCATAACCATAGGAAATTGCTCTTTTTCATTTCCGTTTATCATTACCAAGATATCTCTTTTTTCAATTCTTGAATATTCTTCAAATGCTTTGCAAACACGTTCATTATCATGTTCATTTGATGTAAATTGAATTTAAAAGCTCCAAAACGGTTCCAATTTAATTTCTATCAAGATAAGTAACCTATTTGTAGGTACATAATTATAGTTGAGATAAAAAATGAAGGTTTACTAAGAACAAAGGGCATCAGTGTTAATAAAATCAATGCAGACCGCTATAAATGGACAAGGGCAGGTAATTTGCTGACCCGGGAACAGGTGTCAAGCAGACGACCAAGTGACTGCCAGGACCCATTTACGCATTGACCAAGTGCCCGGATGAAGAATGGCGGCGGTCAGCTGGTGAGCAGATGGTCTAAGAAAGCCAAAACACCAGACAGGAAGGGGAGTAATGGCGCTTTGCCAAGCACCTAGTTTAAGCGGCAACATGTTGGATGGGGTAAATGTTACACTTTATTCGTCTGCATTGTTTCCTCCGTCGAGACACCATCTTGCACATGACGTCACAACCGGTTATTTCTGACACATTGACGACTTCCGTTTAGCGGCTCCTCGCCGTACAAGGCCTTCATTGCGTGGAAGACTGATGTGATACGGGTTTTGAGAAATGCTTACGTGTTTCCAGACATCTTATAAATATTTCAGACATTAATTTTTTCTTCGTTCCACTTTAGCCTACTTTTTGATTTATGTTCTATTTATTTCATTACTGGACACCAACCTTCAACAAATTAGAATTATGATCATTAATATAAGTTTTGTCAAATTGCATTTATTAATCTATTCATTTAAGCTCTCTAAACTGCAAAATCCATGTTGATGCTTTATTCGAAACAAGTTCCTTTTATCCTGATTCATGATTCTGATAAAAATATGACACTATCATCAAATCTAAATCGTCGTCCTCATTATCAACTCCTCATTATCGTCGTTGTTATGTTCTTCTATCAGTGTTATCACCCAGCTTTCAAATAAGATTAAAGCACGTCTATAGAAATACTTGAGAGTTACCCCTTTCTGGAAATGAAGAATCTGAGTCTTCTGTTAATTATATTTAATCATGTTTTTAGAAAATTTAAGATTCTAAATTTTCATTTTAATCACATTGTTACCAAACTACCACCATCATCGATTTTCAAATGCCATTATCACGATCTGGCATCACCATCACATCATATCATCACCTATATCTGCATCACTGCCATCAATATTGATAGAGTACTTCCTCATTGCTTATTGTAACGTAAGAGAATTATTTTCAAATAATGCTTTTGTCTCAAGTATTTTAGTCCCCTGGGAAAGAAACCCGGCTTCCAATAACATGCGACTTCCGTACTTAAGACAATACCACTCGAGAAGAAAAACATTGAATACACAGATCAATTATGTACCCGATGTGTACCTATTCACACGTCATCGATTGGTACATCACCTTATGCTGAAATGTCAACAAATTTCTGCTGACACTGCAGGTTAGTTTCGAGGTGGTTTCAAAATAACTCCTATCGTGTTTTTATTAAACTCAACTTAATCGAAGACTCCTTGATGCCTTGTGAAAATAGATCTTATTCAGTTTTAATGTAATATTAATCAGATCGTCAAACTTAGAAATGTTCTGTGATATTTGATTCGAAAGGGTATCCTTTTGAAATTTGATATTTGAATATGATATTTATGTTGAATTTCTTATCAAATTTTCAGATTTTGATGACATTTATGGAAACTGTGATACGAAGAATATGTGACTTTAAAGGGGCAGTAGCACGTTTTTAGGGGGAATAAAAGGTGATGTCAGGAAAATGAAAGTTAATGGTTCCAATTGAAAGACAATGTATTTAAACCAAATGAAGCAGTAATGTTTCAAATATATAAAGTAAAGTTTAACCATGCGATTCCTTTTTCTTATACAAATGAATTAAAGGTGTTCAAAAAAAATGGCCGCGAATATATTTTATGTGAATCTTAATACTTTGTTCTCTGACTATGGCTGATTGGTTTGTGTAATGAGATTGTAATATCAAAGTAATACATTTTGCATTAACGTACAATTATCAGTTTAAAATTGAAAATATGAAATATTCAAAAAACGTGCTACTGCCCCTTTAAGGTTCCTGTTCCATGCATGAACATGTGAGCATTGAACATTTATGAATAGATTCATTTAATGAAGCCTTAAACTTGTCCTATTACTTTTACTTTCTTTTTTCTAGATAAGGGGTGGGGGGGGGGGGGGGGGGGGGGGGGGTTAAAGGAGTACTGAAAAAATAAGAGGAAATACGGTATCTATGTTGGGTTGCTTTCGAAATGGCTTTTCGCCCACAATAATATTCATCATTGTTTTTAAAGAATGATTCAAACTTCGAAAAGACAACGACCATAAATCTAAACTGTTTCTATTAAAAGACTTACCATAATTATTACAAAATAGGGTTGAAATATAATAGTATTTTTACATCAATAAAATATCTTTTCCGAAAAATGCGGCTTAAGGTATGCGTGTCATTTTGAAATATAGCTCCTTAACCGCTGAAGTTTGATTTTCTTAGTTACTGGATATCTTTAACCTTAATCCAAACCAAACTGTTGAATATTTAGCAACTCAAAATCATTTTTTGCAAAATTTCTATTTAGAAGATTGGTTTTTGTAATTTGACGCTTGTTTCCAATTACACTTCCATAAAAAATAAACTCTATTTATACAGAAAATGTGCGTCTGATTGGCCTGAAGTTGTTCTTCAGCAGCATTCCAAAAGCACCACCGCTAAACAAACTTCCACCTGAACTGCACCAACCACACTACAACCACTACTACCACCCACAAACCACTAACCACACCACTACCATCACAACAACTTTACAACTATGATATTTCATAACCACCACCACTACCTTCCAACACCACTTCACACACAACGTATCCCAATTATACTATATATAAGCAACTACCATGCACTCTCGCAATACCCACTCCATCCACACCTACCCACCCGACCCTTACAACCAGCCCGACATCCTTCCAAACCACCACTCCACTCAAACCTATTCCTACCAAAGCCTAACCATGATGATCACACCTACTGAAACTCGGCATACCCACACCCTCCCAGTACCTGAGCTGTCTTGAAGAATGATTTCGAACTGACCACATTACCCAACGAACGAATCTCCATCCGGTTGTAACTACCGACCCCATCCCTCCAGTATCATAGGGCGGCATGCCTCTATAACGGCTAAAGTGCGACTTCAACCACAGACCCAACATCTTCCCAATCACCACTTCACTCTAAACCCCTTCCCTCTGACTATTACCATCTCATACCCTCCAAGTATCCCAAGTACGGAACGTCTTTACGCTACCCACAGTACGGAACGTCTTTACGCTAACCAATGTACGGAACGTCTTTACGCTACCCCAAGTACGGAACGTCTTTACGCTAACCAATGTACGGAACGTCTTTACGCTACCCCAAGTACGGAACGTCTTTACGCTAACCAATGTACGAAACGTATTTACGCTACCCCAAGTACGGAACGCCTTTACGCTAACCAATGTACGGAACGTCTTTACGCTACCCCAAGTACGGAACGTCTTTACGCTAACCCAAGTACGGAACGTCTTACGCTACCCCAAGTACAGATCGCTTTTAGGCTACCCAAAGTACAGATCGCCTTTACGCTACCCAAAGTACAGATCACCTTTACGCTGCCCCAAGCACGGAACGCCTTTACGTTACCCCAAGTACGAAACGCCTCTTGGTCGCCTCAAGAGTGTTGAAGAATCAATGCGCATTGACCAGTTTACCCTCCCCTGGCGTGCGCTATCCCTGGGTACAAACATCGACACTGTGGGCGCATCAATCAGTCATGGCCTATATGACCATAAAGCATATTCCCTGGACATTTCCTATCGATCTGCAAACAATCAATGGAAGAAAACATCTCCCTGCCGTAAGAAGATCGTACGCGTGGACCAGTCTCGTAAGATAGCGCAGACCACGTGGAAACTAATGAGAGTTGATCATCAGGATAATGTAGTCCATAGAAGACCATTTAACGATTGTTCTTAGGACCCAAGCTGGCTGTAAATCCTGATAACCGATGTTTATAGCTTTATCAATGGAAATATCTAGAGATGTCTTGAGACGTCCGTTCTTTCAAGTAAGATTCCGACGAAATTCTGACGAAAATGAAAATTCATCTGCAGAACTTGGTTCATTAAAGTTCCATTTATGTCTTGTCATATTTTGAAGTAATGTTTCCTTGTATTTGTTTCTTTTATCATGTATTGATTATTACCAAGGTTACGGTCACAGTGACAGTACGTCAATAGTGTCAAAAGAATAAAATGTGCTCGCGCACTTTTGTAAATATTCTTGAAACATATACCTCTTTGATGTTTTTAATCCACAATGGAATGGCAATTTCCTGACTTGAAATGAATAAGATTAGATTATTTTTAATTATTTTGCGTCATGACAATTTTCATTCTTTATTTGGTCTCACATTGTCTATCTCTTTAAATGTCTCTCTTATTGTCCCTCAGATGTTCTTTCTCATTGTCTCTCCGATTGTTTCTCTCAAAGTGTCTCTCTTAAACTCACTCAAAGTGTCTCAAATAGTCTCAGTTTCTCTCTGGTTGTTGTCTCAATGTCTCTCTCATTAACTCACTCAGTGTTTCTCTTATTGTTTCTTATAATGTCCCTCATTTTCCTTGTTTGTTTGGCTGCCCTGCGTCCCTCGGTTAATCTCATTGTTTCTCTGGTTACTTCTCTCAACATTTCTCTCATAAACTCACTCAAAGTTTCTCAAATTGTCTCTTTTGCCCTTGTTTCATTGCCTCTCAGGTGTCTCATGCTGTGTCTCCCACTTCATAATGATAATAATAATTGATCATTTATATAGCGCATTTATCTCTGCACTTTTCATCCTCAAAACGTTTAGTGGCTTGTTACCCTTGGACATTGAACACAGAAAACTCCCTGGGGAGTATACAACTGGTCACCTGTCAGGCGCTCGAGGTTCAAATTCAGACTTCAATTGGATGTCGATCATCCCAGGTACCAAAGAGGGTTACTGCTGTGCTAACAGAGGCTCACTAACCCAGGGTGATATCTCAACTCATGGTTCATTATGGGGCATGGAATCAACCCTTTATACTCGCGGGATATCCAACAATGGGTTACCTCAATCAACCAAACGAGTTTGGCCGATTTTGCTGACCTACACTGACAGCGGTCAACTGAATACTGCACGGGGCCAACTGTCAAAAATTATCAGAACTAAACTCATGTCCAAAAGAAACGATACCAAGTTTTCAAAGTCGTCCGATACAAAATTCTATAACCTGACAGAGTCGAATTTACGTGTGTCTAACAGGCATATATCTTGTTAAAAAGTATGCACATTTTCATTCTTCAGGAAAAGATACTTTTGATTTTGTGTCTTTTCAAATGTACATGGAGTGCATAAATCGAAATTTCAAATTGTTTTATGAACAGAACTTTTGTCATTTCACTTTAACATTGAAAAAGTATTGAATTTATGTCAGAAAAAAATGTTGTTGATATAATACACTTTATTTGACATAAATTCATTGACGCGTCACTGCACTAGAACGTTTTAAAACAAGCGAAAGTGTCCAATTTCTCCCTGCTATCTCGCCTAGTTAAGGAGATTCCAGATCGATGATTTTTTTTCAAATGCATGTTTCTCGCAAACATGAAAAGATAATGTTTCCAAATTTTGCATAGACGTCAGTTGACTACTGAAGAAATTATATTACTATGTTTTAGTTTTATTAATCTGCAGTGGATTGAGTAACTTTGGGATTTGTATGGTATCGTTTCTTTTGGACATGAGTTTATTTACAATCAAAACTTGTTAAATCCATCCTCCAATAACAACAACCTCGACTATGATCAAATAAAAAAATATGTCCGTCTGTCCATCTGTCTGTCTGTCTGTCTGTCTGTCTGTCTGTCTGTCTGTCTGTCCCCACCCCTGTCTATGTCTGTCCCCCTGTCTTTTTTTCATATGCAACACCTGTGCGGCAAAAAGCAATCAGGCCAGGTAATCTAGTCTTGTCTCCTCCGTACAGTGTGTACAGAAGACCTACAACTATATTGAGTTACCGATCGTCAGTATAGATATGTCTATGTATATAGGTATGGACAGAAGTATATGTTATGAATGTAAACATGAGGTAGTAGAAATGCTGACTACCGTAGCTCAAACCGGCCAAGAACAACACATCAGGGAAGTATCTGGTTTCAGCCTTTACCGTCGCCATCGACGTTCGGAGGTGTAGTTGCTCAGGTAAACATCAAACGCACGCCGACATAGCGTTAAGAGGTCGTGGGGAACAAATCTCTGGACGTAATAACATAGGTAAACTAACATACGAGACAGATATGTAAATTTTGCCGCCGTATGATATGTTTGCTTATATCTTTCAACATGGCTGATGAACTCTCGTTGATGGAGACGAGACTTTGGCACGAGGTTGATTACACAGCATACAGGATTTATGATAGAGGAAGCTTGTAATAAACGAAAAAAAAACGTACCGAGATCATTAAGTGCATGTCGTCTGTTACATTTTTTGGCTTAAATTTCTAATTAATTTTGGAAAAAATATTGAAAGCACCTTTGAAAAATGGAGCGTGTGATTATGTTCTCAAATTGTGAATTCATATCATCAAATGTATATCGTTTACGTTATGTACTTTTAACATGAAACAAGAAAAATATAATTTTTATGTTAATTTGTAAACAGGAATGAAAATATGCATGAATGGCGTTCGAGGACAACATACCTTAATAAATTCACCATTCATGAAAGATTTAGTGAAGGTTTTTTTTCAGAACTCAATAATAGCATGTCTTTATTAATTTGATTCTCGAAAATATGAAACATCGACATTTCAATAAAAGAAAGTGTGTTCAGAACATAACAAAAAATGAGAAAATAAATGTCCTGTTTATCCTGAAAGGTTTAACACTTTCGAATTGTATTTGTCTTCCAAAAAAAGGATACAAACAATCAATTTAGAAGACTTACTTTAAAATATTGATTCATTATTTGACACACTTCTCTATCCGGGTCGTTTTAACCTTTCATTGTCTCGATAACCTACTCTCAAAAGTCGTTAATGGTTTAACGCACTACTTAAGAGGAGCACAAATATTAACTTAAGTCACATGCACTTAATGCACATCAGTACAGTTTGCATACAAATAGTGCACAATGGGCAATATCGGGAACGAGTTAATGGTGGCTTGATATGCAAAGGTGGCTTAACGTATACAATGGTTATGAGAAAGGGATAGGTTTCAGGATTCTTATTTGAATCATAGTTTTGTACAAAACTAATCAAATAGGAAAAACCAATTTCGGGATGCAGATCTGTTACCCGTTTAGTTTTTCAATGATGTATTGTGTCTTTATCTTATTTATCTGTGAATGGCGGGTAGCTTAACCAAATGAATTTCATATATAACCTCACCTGTTTTATCAGCGAGTTTCTCCGCTTTGAGCTACTACACATACCCTGATATCCATCAGGCCAAAACCCTCCTATCATTGACGGTTAGTGACTCAACGCTATTTATGTCTGTATGATTTCAGCGTAACCAACTCCATTCACTGTTATGCCTCTCTTATAGAACGCCGCTTGCGAGCTTAGCAGAAGTTGCATGAGATATATAATCTGATAGCACTCCCATTGGTTAATACAATGTCACTGCTGTAAATTCTCATCCGGGTTTGTGTCGCTATTGCTGAAAGCGGATCATTTGATTGGCTGACTATGTAGACGGTTGGTAACTCAACGCTTGTTATATCCTGTATGTTTTCAGCATGGCTATTTCGAACCCAATATACTGTTATGCCTCTCTTATAAATGTTATAGAATGCTGCTTGCGAGCTTAGCAGCAGTGACATCTCGACATGAGATATATAATCTGATAGCACTCCCATTGGTTAATACAATGTCACTGCTGTAAATTCTCATCCGGGTTTGTGTCGCTATTGCTGAAAGCGGATCATTTGATTGGCTGACAATGTAGACGGTTGGTTACTCAACGCTTGTTATATCCTGTATGTTTTCAGCATGGCTATTTCGAACCCAATATACTGTTATGCCTCTCGTATAAATGTTATAGAATGCTGCTTGCGAGCTTAGCAGCAGTGACATCTCGACATGAGATATATAATCTGATAGCACTCCCATTGGTTAATACAATGTCACTGCTGTAAATTCTCATCCGGGTTTGTGTCGCTATTGCTGAAAGCGGATCATTTGATTGGCTGACAATGTAGACGGTTGGTTACTCAACGCTTGTTATATCCTGTATGTTTTCAGCATGGCTATTTCGAACCCAATATACTGTTATGCCTCTCGTATAAATGTTATAGAATGCTGCTTGCGAGCTTAGCAGCAGTGACATCTCGACATGAGATATATAATCTGATAGCACTCCCATTGGTTAATACAATGTCACTGCTGTAAATTCTCATCCGGGTTTGGGTCGCTATTGATGAAAGCGGATCATTTGATTGGCTGACAATGTAGCCGTTTGTTTACTCAACGCTTGTTATATCCTGTTTGTTTTCAGCATGGCTATTTCGAACCCAATATACTGTTATGCCTCTCTTATAGAACGCTGCTTGCGAGCTTAGCAGCAGTGACATCTCGACATGAGATATATAATCTGATAGCACTCCCATTGGTTAATACAATGTCACTGCTGTAAATTCTCATCCGGGTTTGGGTCGCTATTGATGAAAGCGGATCATTTGATTGGCTGACAATGTAGCCGTTTGTTTACTCAACGCTTGTTATATCCTGTTTGTTTTCAGCATGGCTATTTCGAACCCAATATACTGTTATGCCTCTCGTATAAATGTTATAGAATGCTGCTTGCGAGCTTAGCAGCAGTGACATCTCGACATGAGATATATAATCTGATAGCACTCCCATTGGTTAATACAATGTCACTGCTGTAAATTCTCATCCGGGTTTGTGTCGCTATTGCTGAAAGCGGATCATTTGATTGGCTGACAATGTAGACGGTTGGTTACTCAACGCTTGTTATATCCTGTATGTTTTCAGCATGGCTATTTCGAACCCAATATACTGTTATGCCTCTCGTATAAATGTTATAGAATGCTGCTTGCGAGCTTAGCAGCAGTGACATCTCGACATGAGATATATAATCTGATAGCACTCCCATTGGTTAATACAATGTCACTGCTGTAAATTCTCATCCGGGTTTGGGTCGCTATTGATGAAAGCGGATCATTTGATTGGGTGACAATGTTGCCGTTTGTTTACTCAACGCTTGTTATATCCTGTTTGTTTTCAGCATGGCTATTTCGAACCCAATATACTGTTATTGTTCTCGTATAAATGTTATAGAATGCTGCTTGCGAGCTTAGCAGCAGTGACATCTCGACATGAGATATATAATCTGATAGCACTCCCATTGGTTAATACAATGTCACTGCTGTAAATTCTCATCCGGGTTTGTGTCGCTATTGCTGAAAGCGGATCATTTGATTGGCTGACAATGTAGACGGTTGGTTACTCAACGCTTGTTATATTCTGTTTGTTTTCAGCATGGCTATTTCGAACCCAATATACTGTTATGCCTCTCTTATAGAATGCTGCTTGCGAGCTTAGCAGCAGTGACATCTCGACATGAGATATATAATCTGATAGAAATCCCATTGGTTAATACAATGTCACTGCTGTAAATTCTCATCCGGGTTTGTGTCGCTATTGCTGAAAGCGGATCATTTGATTGACTGACAATGTAGACGGTTGGTTACTCAACGCTTGTTATATTCTGTTTGTTTTCAGCATGGCTATTTCGAACCCAATATACTGTTATGCCTCTCTTATAGAATGCTGCTTGCGAGCTTAGCAGCAGTGACATCTCGACATGAGATATATAATCTGATAGCACTCCCATTGGTTAATACAATGTCACTGCTGTAAATTCTCATCCGGGTTTGTGTCGCTATTGCTGAAAGCGGATCATTTGATTGACTGACAATGTAGACGGTTGGTTACTCAACGCTTGTTATATTCTGTTTGTTTTCAGCATGGCTATTTCGAACCCAATATACTGTTATGCCTCTCGTATAAATGTTATAGAATGCTGCTTGCGAGCTTAGCAGCAGTGACATCTCGACATGAGATATATAATCTGATAGCACTCCCATTGGTTAATACAATGTCACTGCTGTAAATTCTCATCCGGGTTTGGGTCGCTATTGATGAAAGCGGATCATTTGATTGGCTGACAATGTAGCCGTTTGTTTACTCAACGCTTGTTATATCCTGTTTGTTTTCAGCATGGCTATTTCGAACCCAATATACTGTTATGCCTCTCGTATAAATGTTATAGAATGCTGCTTGCGAGCTTAGCAGCAGTGACATCTCGACATGAGATATATAATCTGATAGCACTCCCATTGGTTAATACAATGTCACTGCTGTAAATTCTCATCCGGGTTTGTGTCGCTATTGCTGAAAGCGGATCATTTGATTGGCTGACAATGTAGACGGTTGGTTACTCAACGCTTGTTATATCCTGTATGTTTTCAGCATGGCTATTTCGAACCCAATATACTGTTATGCCTCTCGTATAAATGTTATAGAATGCTGCTTGCGAGCTTAGCAGCAGTGACATCTCGACATGAGATATATAATCTGATAGCACTCCCATTGGTTAATACAATGTCACTGCTGTAAATTCTCATCCGGGTTTGGGTCGCTATTGATGAAAGCGGATCATTTGATTGGCTGACAATGTAGCCGTTTGTTTACTCAACGCTTGTTATATCCTGTTTGTTTTCAGCATGGCTATTTCGAACCCAATATACTGTTATTGTTCTCGTATAAATGTTATAGAATGCTGCTTGCGAGCTTAGCAGCAGTGACATCTCGACATGAGATATATAATCTGATAGCACTCCCATTGGTTAATACAATGTCACTGCTGTAAATTCTCATCCGGGTTTGTGTCGCTATTGCTGAAAGCGGATCATTTGATTGGCTGACAATGTAGACGGTTGGTTACTCAACGCTTGTTATATTCTGTTTGTTTTCAGCATGGCTATTTCGAACCCAATATACTGTTATGCCTCTCTTATAGAATGCTGCTTGCGAGCTTAGCAGCAGTGACATCTCGACATGAGATATATAATCTGATAGAAATCCCATTGGTTAATACAATGTCACTGCTGTAAATTCTCATCCGGGTTTGTGTCGCTATTGCTGAAAGCGGATCATTTGATTGACTGACAATGTAGACGGTTGGTTACTCAACGCTTGTTATATTCTGTTTGTTTTCAGCATGGCTATTTCGAACCCAATATACTGTTATGCCTCTCTTATAGAATGCTGCTTGCGAGCTTAGCAGCAGTGACATCTCGACATGAGATATATAATCTGATAGCACTCCCATTGGTTAATACAATGTCACTGCTGTAAATTCTCATCCGGGTTTGTGTCGCTATTGCTGAAAGCGGATCATTTGATTGACTGACAATGTAGACGGTTGGTTACTCAACGCTTGTTATATTCTGTTTGTTTTCAGCATGGCTATTTCGAACCCAATATACTGTTATGCCTCTCGTATAAATGTTATAGAATGCTGCTTGCGAGCTTAGCAGCAGTGACATCTCGACATGAGATATATAATCTGATAGCACTCCCATTGGTTAATACAATGTCACTGCTGTAAATTCTCATCCGGGTTTGGGTCGCTATTGATGAAAGCGGATCATTTGATTGGCTGACAATGTAGCCGTTTGTTTACTCAACGCTTGTTATATCCTGTTTGTTTTCAGCATGGCTATTTCGAACCCAATATACTGTTATGCCTCTCGTATAAATGTTATAGAATGCTGCTTGCGAGCTTAGCAGCAGTGACATCTCGACATGAGATATATAATCTGATAGCACTCCCATTGGTTAATACAATGTCACTGCTGTGCATCCGGGTTTGGTTCGCTATTGATGAAAGCGGATCATTTGATTGGCTGACAATGTAGCCGTTTGTTTACTCAACGCTTGTTATATCCTGTTTGTTTTCAGCATGGCTATTTCGAACCCAATATACTGTTATGCCTCTCGTATAAATGTTATAGAATGCTGCTTGCGAGCTTAGCAGCAGTGACATCTCGACATGAGATATATAATCTGATAGCACTCCCATTGGTTAATACAATGTCACTGTTGTAAATTCTCATCCGGGTTTGGTTCGCTATTGCTGAAAGCGGATCATTTGATTGGCTGACAATGTAGACGGTTGGTTACTCAACGCTTGTTTTATCCTGTATGTTTTCAGCATGGCTATTTCGAACCCAATATACTGTTATGCCTCTCTTATAGAACGCTGCTTGCGAGCTTAGCAGCAGTGACATCTCGACATGAGATATATAATCTGATAGCACTCCCATTGGTTAATACAATGTCACTGCTGTAAATTCTCATCCGGGTTTGGGTCGCTATTGATGAAAGCGGATCATTTGATTGGCTGACAATGTAGGCGTTTGTTTACTCAACGCTTGTTATATCCTGTTTGTTTTCAGCATGGCTATTTCGAACCCAATATACTGTTATGCCTCTCGTATAAATCTTATAGAATGCTGCTTGCGAGCTTAGCAGCAGTGACATCTCGACATGAGATATATAATCTGATAGCACTCCCATTGGTTAATACAATGTCACTGTTGTGAATTCTCATCCGGGTTTGGGTCGCTATTGCTGAAAGCGGATCCTTTGATTGCCTGACAATGTAGCAACATGAGGGTTTTGGTTAGATGGATATCAGGGAATGTGTTGGAGCTCAACGTGGATTATTGTAAACTACGTGACTCTTTGATAAACTCTTTACCCCTTACCTTTGTTTGTCATTAAATCTTATGTTTTCAAAGATGAACTGAACGTCAATTTTTTTTACAATTTTAAAAAGTCATCAAAATGAATAACTTAGATAATAACGTATATAATGATTAATATAACTACGGTCAACATGAGGGTTTCAGTTTAAACATCTATGAGGATGACAGCCTACAAGCACGACTTCGGTATATTATATTCTATAATTTCATGATTAAGTTCAATAATGATGAAGGCATTGACTGTTTAGCATGACAAACATTTAACCATCAACGGAAAAACTGTGTTTGTATACATTCAAGAATCTTCTTTTAAAGTATATTTGCTCATGCTAATCATCCGGCTTAAAGGTCTTCAGTTCATAGAACGTAATGTCTTCACAATGATATTGGGTTAGAAAACACAAACTTCACTTGATGTACGATCTTATATCAGTTCTTTATTCAGATACATGTAATAAACGAACAATATTGAATAATGATTTTGTGTACTATTTAAAATTTAATTTAATTCTCTTTTATTTAAGATATATACATTCACTTAATTCTTTTGAAACAAAGAATATATATTTAATCAAACCCTAATAAAATGTAGCCAATATCTTAACTTGCTTCTAATGATTAATCATGTCAAACTATCGGTTGATGTACAATGACAAAAGCACGAACTATACCGTGTTATAGTTTTTTCCTTTTGAATTTAACCCCAAAACTGTGATACTTCTTTTTATGTATTTATCCCCGACCCTTGATCCCATGCTAAATCCAAGTTCACAAGATTTTTTTATTTCTTAGACATGTATGCATTTGATATATCACATTTGACCATGGCTCACTTCCCAGAAACGTTAGCTTTACAGATCGAATGTCATTGTATGATACTATTTTAGGTTATTAAACTAACAACATTTTGCAGTATTATCCAGAGTGGTTTGTGTGTTTCCATGTGAATACTACAGTCTAACTAAACCTAGCCTCAATAACACTCGCTATACTCCCATACTGAGTCTAGCGAGATACAGTAAGAAGTCGCGTCAGCCGACCTTTCGGCGAGCTATGACTAGCATATGTGCGAAAGCAGACTATTTTGGCATGGTAAGCCGAGCCCTGATTGGTCAATTCGATAAGTCGGCTGACGCGAGCCCTTACTACACCTAGCTAGACTCAGTATGGAAGTATAGCGAGTATATTGAGGCTAGGTGTCCTTAGACTGATGAATACTAGACACTGCTGTTACATAATCTTTCATTTCAACATCGAATGATTTGAATTGATTTATACTTTAAAACTATATGAAAACTATACATAAATGTCGCGAACTACATATTCCTTCACAATCAATGTCATTGACCTTATTGATAAAGATTCCTTATCCACTTTACAAAGATTCAGTACTTGGAACCAATGGACATGAAAGATGCTAAATCCATTAAAAGTACTGAAAAACCTTTCAAAGAATGTTACCGTTAAAACTAGGTAACAAAACAAACCTTTGAAACAGAACATATACAACCAAATAAAGCGGTAACATCACATTCTGTAATGCGGATCAAAGTAAGAGCTATGTTGATAAATATCAATCAAATTCTGAAACAAATTTCTAGTAAAGAAACCAGTACAATATCCCTTCTGAAGGTTTACTGGTTTTGAGAAAGAAAGAGTTTTTTTCATTTCAATTCATAGTATACAAATCCTTCAACACGGAAAAGGCAACACAATAACTACAGAAAGATGTATCAATTCAATACTGAACTATAGAGTATATGGTGTTTCCTATGTTCAAAAATGAAAAAAGCGATTAAAAGAGATCCTCAGAATGCTAGTTTAATTAATCCTCCGAAATAGAAGAACTCATTTTCGATGTAAATGATTTGGGCTGTTTTTATTTTGCTTTTAACAGAGAACATTTAAAGATATGCAAAATGTTCCATTTAAAGCCTGATGTTCGCTACAAAAGAGGATAAAAGGGTTTAATAATCCCCTGAACGCTAGTTTCATTAATCCTCCGAAATCAATTTACCAATTTTCGATCGAAATGCATTGCAATCTCTTGGCAAATGCTTAATGTAACATTAAAAGTGTAGGTGGTATTCCCTTAATGTTAACACTTATTGTTGCATTAAAAGTGTCGGTGTAACTCCTGCCAATGCATTAAGCAACGGAAGAAACCATCGTTAGAAACTCTTCACAACGAATACAGGGAAATCATAAATTATAAAATACACAATGCAATAGAGTCAAATGGTCTTACAAAAGATAAATTCTAAAATCTGTTTACATAATTGATTATTGATTATTTATTGTTCATCCTTAAATTTTTTTTTTTTCGCAATTAATATTTTCTTTAAACATGTTTTTTAAAGCTTAGTTTAAGCTTGGTAAAAATTCCGCACATAAGATACGAAAGTAAAGCTTTAGAAGATTGAGTGAAATTTCTGTTAATTCTCTAGTGTCGATAAGTTTCATTATTAGTACGCAAAAATGATAAAAAAAGAGCAATAATATAGTCATGGCACAGTTAACATGAACTTACCAAAAACTAATACTTCCATATTACATTTATTTTATTACCTACGTGTTATGTAATACTATACTAAACATGTGACATTTTGAGGTGGTAAAATATACAGAAATAACAATCAATGATAGAGATTATAAGCATATAAGTTTCGTATGTCAAACGTTAACATTTCATTGAGGTCAACTATACATAACATGCAATAGTTAACGAACTCGAAGCAATGTAACATACAAGTGCTCTAGTTAAGCAGATGTGTCCTACATAAATATGCACCGGTACGAGTAGGTTAATCGATATACTATAGATCTAAGGTACAAAAGAGTCACGGAAATATAAACGAATGAAGGCACAGTGATAGTAAATATATCGAAAGATGATGAGGAAGAAGGAATTCAAATACACAATTAATATTAGTTAAAGCCACATGTTCCTTTAAGGAGATCAATAATCTCATATAGCAACAGTCAAAGAAGAAAATATCAAGAATCATGAACAAAGAGCATGCAGCCTTTTTAGAGTGAACATCTTTGCATTAGGGAAACGGATTCGCAAAACTTAAAGGGGCAGTACTATCGGGGTTTTTTTTGTGGAAACAAAATTCATGAGTTGTTCCTTGTTTTATACCTATATATGATTTATTTCACACTTTCAAATATGATAGTGAGAGTCACATTTTAGATTTTCAGATTTAACAATTTGACAAACAAAAGAATGCATCTCTGCATCCTCTTGAATTTCATTGCCACAAAAACCTCGATAAGACTGTCCCTTTAACTGAATATGGTATGTTCGTTTAAGAACTATATCTTAAGATTTCTAACATTGACATGCTATGACTTAAATCAAGGACTTGTATGGATTTTACGAGATATAAAATCCCTTGATAACATTGATTTCTTTTTCGTGAGTTCAATCTGATAACCTTAGGACGTTCTACTGTCCATTTAAAAACAGAGGAGTGAGAACAGTGAGACATATTTTGTTATACATGAATTGTTTTAAAATATTGTCAACTATTGAAAAAAAATTTTAGTCTATAGATTCTCAGACTATAGTTGTTACCTCAACATATTAAACATACCTGCAAATTTGTTTTAAATCATTTGATTAGACAATATTTTGCAAATGGACAAGATGGAAGAGAAAGTGATCACATAGAAATATCCGAGAAGAAAATGAGAGACTAAACAACGAGAAGGGAACAGATTTATTTCAAAATCGATGATTTGCGTTAACATGTAAAAATGTTACAAATAGTTTCAATTATTAGTAAGATGTTTTGTTACAATATGTCCAAATATCAGTGCAGCCTATTTTCTAATTAGGTCAAACATATTGACGGAATATAAACTGACACAAAATACCAGCGGAATACTATTAATTTAGAGAGCGAGGCACATCTGCAGGTAGAGATTTATTTACCTGTAATCTCATTTACAGAACACCAGGTGTCACAGGCCTATAAACCATCTGAGTGACTTTTCAAGGTTATGGTCACTGAATCTGGGACGTTGAGATGATTCAAAATGAAAGCAAAATATTCGAAAAGGTCGCTACATTTTTATTGAAATCAGAAAATACATGAAATAACTTATATAATATCTATGTAAATAGTAAATAATAAATAATAAATAATAGCACTGTATTAAATTTTAAATAATTTAATAAAAAAAAATAATTTTACATTGAAAATTAAATTCATGTATTTTGCATCTTTAAAGCCATTGTGCAACGCCATTAAAAGCGATGAAAATAATGAAGTTGACAAGGAAGCAAAAACTCCATTTTAACCTCTTTTGGTATGACACAACGAGGAATCGAACCTCGGTCTTCCAGGCGATTAGTAGACACTCTACCAACTACCAACAATTATGGTAAAGCAAGACTCAAAAGATTAACATTTGTAACAATATTTAACATTTGCCTTTACCGCTCTCATTTCATCAGCAAACGTCAATCTATGAAATATACATCCTTCCCACACGATAAACGTTGCTGTTTAAGAAATACTTTATTTAAAGGTCATTCATTAAAAAATTACGATCGGATGAAATAAGAGATTACTTTTGACAACGTCCCTTAAACTATACTTGATGTACGCATTCCTGAGCTTTTGGTGAATATTACACGGGAAGGAAAATAAGACATCTGCGAACATTTAAGGGGCAGTAGCACGTTGAGGGAGAATATAAGGTGATGTCAGGAAAATTAAAATTATTGTTTCCAATTGAAAGACAACGCATTTAAACTAATGGAGCAGTAATAATTCAAATATATATGATGCAACGATCAGCCATGCGATTCCTTTTCTAACACAAAATGGATTTTAGGTGAATCTTCATACTTTGTCCTCTGACTATGGATGACTGGCTTGTGTAATGAGATTTTTGACACTATCAAAATGATACATTTAGCTTTAACGTACATTTATCAGTGAAAAATAAAATATAAAATTATCAAAATTGCTACTGCCCCTTTAAACGAATTAACTGTATTTACCGAGAATCCTATAGTATTTTAGGCCATTGTCTAAGGTTGCCTTTTGCATGATTAAATTCTGAATTGTGTTTGTCGTACAACGCTGAACTTAACTATACAGGATTACATCTCAACCAACCAACGAAACTGAATAATTAAATTCATCAACGATCTTCACTTACAGTTAATGACACTTCGGTCATTGCCTTGTGCATCGAATAGTGCTATTTATGTAACGATTTTTATTTCATGTTATGATATTTACAGATTTAGAAGTGATATTTATAAATTAAGGAATAATCATTATAATGATTTTTTAAGAGTTATTCTCGATTGTCTATGATTAAAAGTAGAATGAATAAACTAATCATAATTAAATATATCATAGGCTTGTTTACAAAACCTTGCTAATCAACGTTTACTCCGCCTACAGTTTAGTGTAGCGTTTAGCGTATAAGTTGCTTTCATGTAAATGATTTTTATTTCATGAATAAATAATAATTGATGTTGATGAATCTTTATTTCTTATTTGGTTATTATTTGTAGAGTAAATTATATTTTTGTTGCTAAACTTTACAGGAGATTAACTTGAGAGGCATTTTATTTTTGTGGGTTTTTTGTAATCAAGCGAATATTACGTCGGTTTGCAAAAATGTTTTTAAAATGATTTCATTATACATTTATTGTAACTTGTGCGGAAATAGAATCATTTAATCTATTGACTGTGACATTAACCAGCGTTCTTGAAAATATATTTATGTAAGTTTTGGGGAAAATGTTGATTAAGGACATTGGTAGTTCATGATTATCGACAAAGAATGAATTTTGACATTTAGAAATACCATTGACGAATAAGCTAGAGAGTGATCTGTTTGTATTTCTCTTTAATCTAACCTCAGAGGGGACTATCTCTTCCATCAGGTTAAACATAAGTTGTGTCATATCTCGATAGCAACCACTGTTTTCGTATATACTGACAGGCAACAGAAACCTAACACTTTAGTTGCTTTCATCATATACATAATCTTCAATTACAAATATTTTATATTTAAGACGTCGTACGCTAAAACAGAACAGTGCAGGCCTTTAGTTATCAATCAAAGAATACTTCTAGACGTGTTTATTTTTTTGGGGGGAAAATTGAAATTTTTAGAAAAAATTTTTGGGAAAATTAATTTTAATAAACAACAAATGTCCATCGATATATAAGCTATATATTTTACCAAAAAATTACAAAACAAACCTTGTTTTCCACTCATTTACACCCTTTTTAACATGGTAGGGGTCATATTGGTGTAAATTTCATTTTTTACCCCGGTCTTCTTTAAACAAAGATATCTTAACAAAAAATGAATCAATCAACGATCAATTCATATGAAATATTGTAGATATGATTAATGTTGATGATTCCATAATCAAATGCGTCATATATATTTCAAATCGTTGTTAAATCGAAACTAAATGAGGTGTAAGGTTTCTTTTGCTGGTCAGTTATTTCTTTACGATTAGATGTAACGTCAGTAGAAGATAACACGAAATGTCGTGTCAATGTTGCAGAAAGTTTCACGACTATTATTCACTATTTCACGATTATCAATAAAGACATAATAGCAGCGTGTCAAACAAATTTAATGAACTTGCTTTCGCTCGGATGATAAAAATAATGATGATGGTTAAATAATTCTCCGATCAAAACCTTCAAGAACTTTGGTTCAAACAGTTGTGTTTTGCAGGGAAACGATTCAAAATTACACATATCATTAGAATAAATACATAAGGAAAACGAACAGCAAACCAGCTTTCTTTATGACCTTTGGCAATTGAAGTTTAGAAACTCTTGTAGTATATAGCAGATCGGGAATGTACCACTGTGTTTTTTCTTTTTAATCTCAAGTTTGATAAATGGTACATGTTTCAATAAATGTGCAGAAACCGTTGCTAAGGCAGGGTTTACCTTCACATCCTTACCGCTTTCTTGCACACTTATGACGTCATCACTCTTGTTCAGTGACGTCATTTCTCGTGTTCAGTGTTTCATTGGCATTTCTCCTGAATGAATGATTATTTATGTGCCATGGTCACTGTTGAGCCTATGACGTAATTCTGGCCATTTGAAAGATATATTCTAGTGATTTACTTATACTAATACAGACAGAAAATTTCAATATATTTTGATATTTTCTTTCTTGAATAGTTTATGAACCGCTTTGATAAGATGACGTTTACAGTTTTTCCAACATAAAGAGACATCTAATTCATTGATCTACTTCGGTTTTAATTGAACAAACTGAACACGGGATTATTCGTTTTCTGTTTATTTCTTCTCATAGCTTATTAATGACAGCACTTTATACCCTAAGTCAATCCATTTTACCATGTACGTAATGGATCATTGTCATTATTTCAGGATTGAATAAAAGCTCATTGTATACAGTGCTTTGAACTCATTGAAATTTAATGCTTCAGATATCACTAGATATCCTTTAAAGGTCAATATCCTGAAGCATGAAAGCCCCGATACAAATTGAAACCTAAGTATTGACGTCAAATATCAATAATTTCAACACGTGGGGGTGTTGTACTTTTAATTGTTGTGAGATCAGAGTGATAATTGTTGCTAATGACACGTGGGCGATTGTAAAATTTTGATAAGACTTAAAGTTACATACTTACGGCTAGGGACTTTGATGTTAAGCAGGAGCTGTTCGGTGTTGCATTTAATTTTGAACAACGAATGTCAATATTTAACAAGTTTTCGATCCGCTTCATAAAAAAATTCGTATTTTCATTGCAAACGGTGAAACTACTGATGCTTCTGTTGATTAATTTCTGAAGTACAATTAAAGTACTTGTATGGAATCTAATGGATCTAAATTCTAAATAAAACATGGTTTTAAACCATTGAATTTATGTTCGTGAATGGAATCTAATGGATCTAAATTCTAAATAAAACATAGTTATAAAACTTTTCGAAATTTGATATTGTGAAATGAAAATTCCGTAAATTTTACAAATATATGTGGAGGACATGTTGAAATATTCATGATATGAAATATATTCCTCGACCTTTAAACTGAAACTCTTATCAATTTTTATCTTCGGTATTCGTGTCAAATCAAAAACATTAACATTCTTACTGATGAACTACGTGTACACACTCTTCGTGCCTGAAAAGATAAATAGTCCATTAACACATTTAAAAACAAGAAACATTCTATTCAAACAGAAACAGAAATGTTGGTAACATTTTGAATTCAACGATACTGAAGATACACGCAGTGTTCAAAATGCTGTTGTCATCCAGGATAAAAAAATTCAATATTCATTATATCGATTTTTTTATTTATATCAGTTCAAAAAGTGACAAGGTACTTGAGCCGATTAGTAATATACATAAGGTGTAAGTTCAATCAAGTGCACAGTATTGGGGTTTTTTGTAAAAAAGTATATATATATATATATTATTTTTTTTAAAAGAGAGTTGGTTTCTCACGTGTTGTATATGGGTAAAGAGTAAACATCAGATGGTTCAGACTGGATCAATTTTCTTTAATACGATGAATTCATTTCGACCATTATGTGGGTCTTGCAATCTCATTAAAATGATATCTTAATTGCTTCACTACGTTACGCACATGCGTAGCGTAGTGTAGCAAATAGATAATATTTTAATAAGATTGTGGGTCTTGTCAAGTATGATCACAAATGGAAGGTTACAAATATTTATACAGGAACAAAACAATAAATTCATATAATCAACACATTGTTGTGTGTTTAGATTGACAGTTAGGAAGTCAGTCATGTGGTGTCTATGACGTTGCTGACTGACTCTATTATGTTCTAATTGCACCCTGCAATTAGTGCTTGGGGCAATCGTTACGTGATTGACAACACATGACATATATATATATATTGATAATCCCAATTTTTCTAAAATGCATGGCACAATCTTATATGACTAGTGTTACTTATAACAATCTTTAACTATTTGAATGGTATATGATCAAATATAGACATTGAACTCTATAAATGTACTCTAACAGTACACATCTGGTGCTTCTAAAGTACATACTCATAACCATATACATTACATATGTACACAATGGAAGTAAGTTATATACACATATTGAATAATAACACAACGATTACATCACGTGAAGAATTTTTAACAAATATATATTCAAATGCGATTCAAATGTACCTAGTACATATGTAAAACACTTAATTTAATAATTTATGAATGTGATTGAAAGGATTTTGAATGCTTGAAATTATTGGTATTTGAATATAACATTTATTACGTATATTGATATTGATTATACAAACCGTAGCAAGTAGGTCTGCATGTTTGAAAAGATCGGAAAGGCGTAGTCTGTCACCCAGACCCTATAGCAAAAATATTCAATTGATGACCAAGTCTAGATAAGTATAGCAAGTCTAGATTGCTCAGCTTTATTCTGAAGCTAAAGCATCTTCTGAACTCCATTTTGTTGTAATAAATGAATTGTTTGAAAATATGTTCAATGTTGAAAAAAAGGCCTTCTGAGACTTAATGTTAGTCTAAGAAAGTTGGAACTTGAAATGTGAAAATATACCATCACAATAGAATAATTATTGTCATTTACAGATAAAAGATCAATCGTTTGCTTCGACATCATTACATGCAAAACAGTTTAAGCCTGCACTTCATTAGAAACATGAGTCAGTGTTCACAGGATACAGCGTCTCTTGCCTGAAAGGGGCAGTAGCACGTTTTTAGGGAGAATATAAGTTGATGTCGGGAAAATGAAAATTAATGGTTCCAAGTGAGAGACAATGTATTTAAACTAAATGGAGCAGTAATAATTCAAAAATACAACGTAAAGGTTAGCCATGCGATTCCTTTTTCTTACAAAAAATGAATTAAAGGTGTTCAAAAAAAATGGCTGCCAATGGATTTTGTGTGAATCTTCATACTTTGTCATCTGACTATAGGTGATTGACTTGTGTAATGAAATTTTTGACACTGTCAAAATAATACATTTAACATTAGTTTACAATTATCAGTGAAAAATTTGAAATATAAAATTATCAAAAAACGTGCTACTGCCCCTTTAAATATTGCCCAAGCGGAACTAAACAATATCTCGCTCACTTAGTCATAGGATACTCTGAAAATCTCCAGTGAAGTGAACCTCTTGATACTGTTCTCTCATTCATCAAGAATTCCATGTGCATCTTGTTTTTGATTGGTCATAAAATGACCAATGGCATGATTGAGTACCAAATAGGGAATTTCATGAATGGTACAGAACAGGATGTAAGTCATAGGAAACCATTATGACTAAACCATGGTTGAATTTCAACCAAAAGTGCAGTATATCAAAGGAAATGCAAAAGTAGTTTAATCCTCCCAAAGAATTGTATTAACAGTGTGTGTTTATACGCAATTGTATTTTTTTTGTTAATGTAGATATGGCAATCATTTTATTTTCATAGTAAGTCATAACTCCTATGTATCACTGTGTATAACCGTACACCGGAACTAGCGCGGCGTACGGCGGAGAAATGTTGCTAGCGAGGAGCGTGATCGCAAACGGGATCACTTAAAAAGCGATCATCGCCGTTTCATCAACTTTGTCTGTTATTATCATGTCAATAGCTTTCCGAGACATAACTATTTAATGTCATATCCTGTTCATAGTCAGAGATAGCGAATATGTTACTAACAACAGCATTACTCGCAACTTTCATTGTTACTGTCCCTTGAATACAGAATGACAAGCACATACATTTTACTAAGTATGTGTGCTAAAATTACCACATGACGTTGATTATTTGAAAGTTATGAAGTAAAATATTACCTGACTTTCGATTTCGGCTCCTCGCTAGCAACATTTCTCCGCCGTACACCTCGCTAGTTCCGGTGTACGGTTATACACAGTGTGTATACTTGACTTAATGCTTCATCGTGGTGTGGTGGTTTCAAGTACCCTGAGGGCTACATGTAGGCTATGTAAGCCGTAGCTTAGATACTCCTAGTAGGGCCATCAAAGATAGGTAGGAGGCGGATAAAAGTTTAGTCATTCCTAAATCTGCTGTCTTTCTCTCACTATTTCATTCTTTCTGTCTGTTCTCTCATCCCTTTTCTTCTTGATCTGTCAACTCTCTGGTTTGCAACATCAAATGATGTAAATAGTTCAAGAATGCTGACATGTTAAATCCCAACTCATACACTCATTTGCAGATATATTATATATTTATATATACTCGGCAAAAAAAGAAACGCATAACAGAAAATTACTACAAAAAATCTTTACTGACAAGAGGTGATAATAGCAAATATCATAGTCGTATCTGAATAATTTTCATACAAATAACGAGGGAATGTCTCCTCTATGTATCCCACTCGTTAAATGTCAAGAAAAACGTCAACGTCAGTGACAGCACAATGCAAAAGTCAGTATCTGGTATGACCACCATTGGCATGAATCACAGATCGGCATCGTCTTGGCATGGACGCTAACAATGTCCTGATTTGACGCTGGGGAATTCTTCTCCACTCTTCCTGCAAGGCCTGGCACAGTTGTTGATGAGTCTGCGGTTGTGGCTGTCGCCGTCGTACACGTCGATCAAGATTATCCCAAAGATGCTCAATAGGATTTAAATCTGGGGATTTGGAGGGCCATGGCAGCACATTCACATTGTTGTTGGCTAGGAATTGCCTGGTGACATGAGCTGTGTGTGGTCTAGCGTTGTCATGCTGGAAGAGATGTCTCTGAACGTTGATGACGGGAAGAAGGTGACGTTGAAGAATCTCATCTCTATAACGCACAGCAGTTAGATTACCTTGTACGTGCACCAGGTCTGTTCTACCGTCCACTGATATTGCTCCCCACATCATGATACCTCCTCCACCAAATCGATCCACCTGAACAACACAGTTCTGTCGGAAACGTTCCCCTCGACGTCTGTAAACTCGAGCTCTTTTATCACTATGGTACAACAAGAACCGGGATTCGTCGCTAAACCATATTCAGCTCCAGTTGACAAGGTTCCACATCTGAAGACGTCGACTCCATCGGAGACGTTCCCGGCGATGATGGCGTCTCAAAAACGGTCCAACGTAGGGTCTCATGGGTCGTATTCCGTGCTGCCGTAGACGATTTCTGACGGTTTGTGCTGATAGCCGTCGAAGACCAGGGACGTTGTTTGCTGTGTAGGCGGCGCTGGTTGTTCTGTGCCTTAGATGGGTAACCCGGATGTAGCGGTCTTGTGCGGGAGTTGTCGCCCTTGGACGGCCACTTCTCGGTCGATCTCTTGTAGAGTTGAATGTCTGGAAACGATGCCACAGTCGGGAAATCGTGCTCTGGTGAACATTCAGGTGTCGGGCAACCGCTGACTGGGACTCTCCGGCCTCTAGACGTCCGATGGCTCTGTTCCGGGCTGCAAGATCTAACCTCGGCATGTTGACTTTCAGTTTCCGGGGTTGATTGCAAGTGTTTCAATGTCGGACTGCCTACCTTTTATACTCACCACTGGCAAGTGTAATTCCCCATGTGATGCACGTGCAACATGCTGACAACTTTTTCAGCACGCACTTGTCATGATTTTGTATCGAAATCACTGTATTTTGGCGATCATTCACATGATGTTGCGTTTAGGTATTCCATTTTAATGTTTACGACATAAACATATATTCCCTAGACATTCAGGTCATAATCATGACATTATTTAATAAAAAAATCAATTTGAAAAATAAGGTTCACCTATGCGTTTCTTTTTTTGCCTAGTATATTTGCTCTATATTAATATGACTATATAAGTAAATACTCAACCACCTACAACCCCATATGACAACAGATGGCTACAAAGATTCTTGAAACTAAATTTTTTAAATAAAATTTACGTAAGCATTGAAAATACGCAATTACCCGAGTTCATAAAGTTCACTTATGTAACTGACATTTCTTTGTAGAGTTCTTTCTATTCATTTGGAAAAAAATCATATCAACATTAAATCAACATCAAATGAAGAACATTTAAACGAGCATACGTTTGTACAGAATTCATAGTCTTTGAAACCATGTCAAAGGCAAAGGCTCTTCGTCGCATTCAATGTTCTTGCATCATATAAGAATTTTATTTTCCCCGGCATAGGTAATAAATGTTTTCATTCTAAACACTTTGATATTTTTTCAAGTATACATGCCATTACATCCAGTAACTTCAGATAGAGAATGAACGTAACCCTATACCGAGGAAGGAATCATGGTCTCGTTGTGTCGTAACACAAGGAACCTGTTACAAAATGAACTACTTGTCTCAATAGGTCAATTATACAATTTGTACTGGACAAAATCATTAGCGATAAATGAAATGAAAATGGATAATGAACGAAATCTTGATTGACCACCTGATGAAATACTCATAATAACATTTTCAATGATCATCTCTTAAAGGGACAGTCCTGTCGGGGTATTTTTGTGGAAACAAAATTCAAGTGTACTTCCCTGTTTATACTTATGGTTATGACATGATTATTGCACACGTATTTTGAAATATATCAGTGAGGGTTAAATTTAAGTTATTCTAGATTTAATATTTAGACAGAGAATAGAATGCAGAGCATAGAATGCAATTTGGATTTCGTTTCAACAAATATACCCAATAGAACTGTCGCTTTAATCCAAAGTCGAAGTATTCTTGAAAATAAAAGGTAGACCTCTCGACATAAAAAAGTAATTTTTCATCTTAATGAACGTCATATTTAAACGATATAAAGAATGTTAGAATACGTGGCACATGCGATGTTAAATGTTAGAATATACGATCAACAAGTCTACACAAACGAAGGAAGCATAGTTATGACTGACGCAACACCCGGAAGCAGTTACGAAATCGACACCGCTCTTGAACCACGCTTGTCACGAAGTCAGCTGATAATCTATAAATAGAATATTCTCAGCATAAGCATGTGACCGCCATTGATAAGAAATGTGCTGTTTTGACATGTGATGTGGTCTGACCGTCTAGCATGGTTAGTCAAAACTGGATTATATCCTTTAAACTGGATTATATCCTGAGAGGTTGATAAGAATTATTGTTTTATGTGAAACTGGGAAATAAACATATGTTTTGTTAAAGCAGGCACGGCATATCTTTATAATGTTCTTGGTTAAAGTGGAAATGTCTGAAGACATTAGATTTAGACTTAGATTTAGATTTGTTTATAAGATACTGATTTGTTGTTTGAACATTTGTGGCACTCCGAAATTATATATAGCTTATAATGTTCTTTAAAAAATATAAAGGTGAAATTATAGCAAACGCTTTCATTTACTAAAACCAACTTCAATGAAATACATACATGTATAATGGCCATAGGTAGCATTTTAAATTGAATTATCAAATTAAGTGATAATCAGAGAATGAATTGATACAATATCAAGCCTTTATGAAATGATAATTGAACTTGCTATGTTCACGGCAGTACGAAACGTGAACGAGGAACTACCAAAATCTAAAATAATTTCATATTTGAAAAAATGAACATATGTTGAATATCATAAAATTACTATAACTCAACTTTTTTATCCTAATAGATATTAAAGCAACAATTTTCTCGAAAAATAAGTTTTTCTTGACCAAATGCTTGATTCAGTTCCAAGACAAGCTGATCGTTCATAACCTGAAACCTGCTCTTGCTTAAACTAGTCTCAGGTGTTCTAGCAGGACAAATCGAATCAGTTTGCTTGATAAGGTTAATGGTTTCCCATGCAGCATAAACTCTTCCAAATGAACGTTAAATGGTAGACTTTCTCAGTGCCCTCATTCAGTTTTTCAAACCGGTCATTGTATTGTCTTCAAAGAATATATATTTGGTGAAATTTTCATATTTCTTATTGAATATTGATTGTTATGTATTTTTAACATTTTATGATTAGGATTTATGAGAGTGTATTTTATCCTCTCTTACCTCGGAGCACTCTCCGGATACTACACGATTGTAAAACCTCCTTACTCAAATTATCAATTATACTTCTTAAGAAGGAATAACTAGACTCTCTCTAATTATTAATCTTAAAATTATGCATCGTCGTTGGAATCTCTCAAATGAAATCGTGATTAAAGAACTTTTGTAACATGCTTCTGATGAAGGTTCTTCAACCAAAGGCAACCAATCCTTTTATTGATATGAGACAAGATGGATTGGGCGAGTTTGTATTGGAACGGTGCTAGATGATGTGGGTTCGAATCCCGCAATGATTTGTAAGTTTCATTATCGATAAAGTGGTCCAAAATAAAACAATGTGAGACTATAGGCCAGTCTATGTAAAGTACGGTAGCAGCAGTAGTTTCCCCGCGTTCCTACCACTTTTCATTTCCCTCTCTAAAACAAACAGCTGGAACCTCAGTCAAAACATATGCATGCCAATTAGTTGCTCTCTCTACACCAAAACAGATTCGTGCTACATGGTATTCATCCGCGATAACTTCCGGTTTCTAAAAGTGTAAACAGTCTACTTCCTGTCTGTCTATAAACTCCCTACAGTGACAACAATATTAAACAAAGTGTACAATTGTACAGTTTGCTCCTGTCAGGAGTTCAAATAAATCGGTCAAGTTTTGGCATTTATTGACAAAATAGATTCTGTTTGTATAAACGGAGTTGATAATTGTGTTGATTTTAGAATAAGAGTGTTCGAAAGTAGTTGAACCATTCCCGGCTTCTCTGGTGGGAAACTAACTGGAAACGGTAGATTTCTCAAGTAGATATTTCTAATAAAGATGGCATTTGTACGCGTTATATTTTATGGCAGTTGCGCCAAAACCAGTCGGATTAAAACTATGATAATCGTCAACGAAATTCATAAATATAAAAACTTTTCAGAGAAAAAAATCCAAACTTAGGAGCACTGATAGGTAAAGTTGACATGTTTTTGCATAAGAGAAGATTTTGGATAATTTTAAGGAGCAAATTGAATTTATTTTTAAAATTTGGTTCAATTTAAGATAGAAATAAGAGTTTCGATAGATATCAAGCAGTGTTGAACTTGTACCTGTATCGGAAGATAATGTTGATTTATTGACATTAGGTTTCACATGTTGACCTAGATTGTAAATCAATGCATTTATTTTTACGCGGAAGTAAACCTTGGTATCATTTGGGAATGTTTATTAGTTTCCTTTGAAACCAAATGTGGTATTGACAAAATCCCCTTTAAAACACAGGTAATTAATCAACTTAGGATCGGAATATTCCTCGATGGTTACATGCAGAAATTGATCATTATGAAACCTTGTATTAAATTTTGAGAATTAATTTGTGTGGTATTGAAATTAAAAACTCCGTTTTCATAGTTAAGGTTTGCATGAAGGGTATTTAATTACAAATTGTAACACCATACATTCTTTTAAAAAAATTGTCCTTTGTTTTAAAATCTACCACACATGGCCACATGCTACTATTTCGTTGATTAATATTATGTCGTTAACCCACGCGAATAGATCGGTAAAAAAATTGACATCACCATCGCGACCAACTTAACCTCATTAATTTAGTTCCAACCTTAATTAAATGTAATTTCCATACGGGGATAAATGAGAAAATGCATAACAGGTGGTTTTGGACTTTTTTTCCAATCTGTTGTACAGAAATAAGGGATGACACATGTGAGAATATATTATTAATGGCCAAAACAAGACGAGATTTCTAACTCGGTCACTGAACGCCGAGCACGAAAAACTTGTGCAGTTGTCAAGATTGCATGAAAAATCCGTGCTCGGTCTTGTCTTAGCATGAAATACACGCGCATACCTTGCCATCTGCGCACGAGAAAGTCGTGCAAACGCCTTGCATGCATTGCACGAAAGGCTTAGCGGGATACGATGTTCAGATCACGCATTCATTATTTATAAATAGAAACGTAGGCCGTTGATGTCGTGGATTGATAGATGCTTTGAGCATTTCATTGAACGACAGGCTATAAACGATATAAATAATCAATGACCCAATCGCTCTTTCATGGAGCAAGGCTGAGTCATCTATTACTCAATAGTGCACTGTAAATCGGGTGTTGCGACCCGGCTTGGGAACAATAACATTGGCAGAATCATCTGGGAATCGAGTTGTTAGGTAAACGTGTTTCACATAATGAATGGACATTATGCGTTGTAAATTGTAAGGGCGAATTGAGAGTTAATTGTCGCATTGAGGAAATGAACTTTGTAATATTTACCTGTCCTACCTTTGCTTTCAATAACAAAAAATGCAAGTTTTTATGTTGTTTATTTATGAGGCCTCTGTAGGTTAATGTTTGCATGTTTAAACTACATATTATTGTTTTCCTAAAGACTTTTCGTCGTGGTCAGTTCATTTAAAATATGAAACGTAATATAATAATAAGATTAATATTCACATAGTTATGTGGACTTCAAGTTCAAGAATCAAGTTCAACTAACAATAATAATCCTCCCTAATGAAACAATTATTATAAACATTTCACGAAAACATCTTATACCTAACATGTAGATTATTGAAAAAAAATCAAGTGAAATGAAAATCATGATATTGAGATAGAATGACAAATAAATACTGATCGAAATGAGATCACATTTAAAAATACAAACACATATATAATATTACAAAATCTATATCGCCAAATATATCTGGAGAAAAAATATTCTGAACTCAGATCTGAAAATTAACCATGACAGAATATTCTATAGAGTGTATACTCAGGAGATTGAGGCATCGAGAGAAATACAAAAAGAGGGATTGAATAAGAGGACATTTTGCCCCCTTAAAATGTCCCACAGGAACAATCCAAGCTGAAAGCCCCCTGCGATCCATAATTGCAAATCTCTGTAGATGACCCAAGTTTGACTTGTTTAATGTATTTAAGAGAAAAGTTTTCCTCTTGTTGAAAATCACTTTTGTCTTCTCTGTATTATCATTATTATCCTTGAGTTTTGAGTCGATATGACCAAGCATACTATTATTTATTATGTAATTGAATCATATTGTTTCATGTGGAGTTCACATTCAATTTATACATTCACTGTTCAATACACGATGGGCTGGTGGTCCTAAATAAGATTTCATTTTCATCATAATCATCATCATCAACATCACTTTGTTTTTAGTCGACTGTCTAAAACATATGTTAATCCATGTTGAAAGTTGAGTTAGACAAGGGGATTGTTTATGCCAAGTGTCATTACAAACAAACTTGAAAAGAGTTTTACAAAGGATGATCCATAGAGTTGTTTGTATAGGGAAATATCATAATCTATATATTTGTATGTTAAACTTTATTTGTTTTATCTTACAATTAATACATAACTGTTTATCAATAATGTTAATACATTATCTATGAATATGTATATGAATATATATGTATGACTTTTTTAACCCTTCTGTTCTTATGTTCTTCTTTTGTTCGTGTTTTGGTTCATTTTTTGTTCATCACTATCATTGGTTTGTTGCACGGTTTCGAAATGAGAAATTAAAAATTAATTTCCTTTTTTCTAAAAGTTTTCAAAAATTCATTTCTTAAACGAGACATTCATTAAACAAGAGTTAATTCTTCTAAATAATGGAAACTGGAATTTGTTTCATTACTGTTTAAACGAGAAGTATTTAACAAATGTCCCTGATTGTGTTATGTTATCACGCATTTCATGGAACAATTTGAAGTAGATTAATTAACTAGTGACGTCCTCTAGAGATTACGATGTTGATGAAAATCACCTTTCTCTTGCCAGTTTTCCCGTATGCTTCATATGTTCAATAATATTTAACATTTCAAACAATTATAGGCATAATAGTTTAGACATGTATTTTGTTAGTTTAAGTTTCATTAATATGGATGAGGGATAATTAAATGCTAAGATAACATCACACCTATGAAAAAGTAATATAAGAGTGTTCTAAAGGCACCTCGGTTATCTTATTGTCGCAGTTTTGGTTTTTTTTTATGAAACTGTAGACATTGAATGAACATTGAACGAAACGAAAAATATAACGTTAAGGATTTCTTATTATCATTTAGATTGTATTTCATATTTTATTAATTTTTTGCGATTTAGTTATAAATTATAAAGAACTGGATATTCAACTAAGTTGAAAGAATGCATAACTGATATTTTGAATGAATGTAAGGACAAAGCTTTCGATGCATATTTTGTACACATATTTTAACAAGAGAGGTGATTAGTGTCAATAGATTTAGTACATCGTTATGAAACGATTAGCCTGGGTGGTACCGACTTCAAAACGTTTAGCCTGGATGGAACCGACTGCAAACGTTTAGCCTGGATGGTACAGACTTCAAACGTTTAGCCTGGATGGTACACACTTCAAACATTTAGCTTGAATGGTACATACTTCAAACGTTTAGCCTGGATGATAGAGACTTTAAACGTTTAGCCTGGACGATACCGACTTCAAACGCTTAGCCTAGATGGTACCGACTTCAAACGTTTAGCCTGGATGATACCGACTTCAAACGTTTAGCCTGGACGATACCGACTTCAAACGTTTAGCCTAGATGGTACCGACTTCAAACGTTTAGCCTGGATGGTACCGACTTCAAACGTTTAGCCTGGATGGTACCGACTTCAAACGTTTAGCCTGAACGATACCGACTTCAAAAGTCTAGCCTGGATGGTACCGACTTCAAACGTTTAGCCTGGATGGTACCGACTTCACAAGTTTAGCCTGGATGGTACCGACTTCAAACGTTTAGCCTGGATGGTACCGACTTCAAACGTTTAGCCTGGACGATACCGACTTCAAAAGTTTAGCCTGGATGGTACCGACTTCAAAAGTTTAGCCTGGACGATACCGACTTCAAAAGTTAAGCCTGGATGGTACCGACTTCAAAATTTTAGCCTGGATGGTACCAACTTCAAACGTTTAGCCTGGACGATACCGACTTCAAAAGTTTAGCCTGGATGGTACCGACTTCAAACGTTTAGCCTGGACGATACCGACTTCAAAAGTTTAGCCTGGATGGTACCGACTTCAAACGTTTAGCCTGGATGGTACCGACTTCAAACGTTTAGCCTGGACGATACAGACTTCAAACGTTTAGCCTGGATGGTACACACTTCAAACGTTTAGCCTAGACGGTACCGATTTCAAACGTTTAGCCTGGATGGTACACACTTCAAACGTTTAGCCTGAATGGTACCGACTTCAAACGTTTAGCCTGGACAGTACACACTTCAAACGTTTAGCCTGGATGGTACCGACTTCAAACGTTTAGCCTGTATGGTAAGGACTTCAAACGTTTGCCTGGACGATACAGACTTCAAACGTTTAGCCTAGACGGTACAGACTTCAAACGTTTAGCCTGGATAGTACCGACTTCAAACGTCTAGCCTGGATGGTACCGACTTCAAACGTCTAGCCTGGACAGTACACACTTCAAACGTTTAGCCTGGATGGTACCGACTTCAAACGTTTAGCCTGTATGGTAAGGACTTCAAACGTTTAGCCTGGACGATACAGACTTCAAACGTTTTGCCTGGATGGTACAGATACAAACGTTTAGCCTAGACGGTACAGACTTCAAACGTTTAGCCTGGATGGAACAGACTTCAAACATTTAGCCGGAACAGACTTTAACGTTTAGCCTAGACGGTACAGACTTCAAACTTTTAGCCTGGATGGTACACACTTCAAACATTTAGCCTGGATGATACAGACTTCAAACGTTTAGCCTGGATGGTACACACTTCAAACATTCAGCCTGGACAGAACAGACTTCAAATATTTAGCCGGAACAGATTTCAAACGTTTACCCTGAATGGTAAGGACTTCAAACATTTAGCCTGGATGGTACAGATTTCAAACGTTTAGCCTGGATGGTACAGATACAAACGTTTACCCTTAATGGTACAGATTTCAAACGTTTAGCCTGGATGAAACCAACTCCAAAAATTCAGCCAGGATGGTACAGACCTTAAACGTTTCGCCTTGACGGTACAGATTTGAAAGTTTTAGCCTGAATGGTACTGACTTTCGGGTGAAACGTTAAACAAGTGCTGTACCAACTTCAAACGTTTACCTCAGGTTGTTTGGACTTTAAACGTTTAGACTGGTTGTGCCAACCTGTAACTAGTATTGTCCATATTGAAAATATTTGATTCGCATTGAAACACTTTAGTGAGGGTCGTACTTGAACGTTTAGTAATGATCGTTTCGACTTGAAACGTTTGGCCAGGATGGTGCGAACTTGAAACGTTTGGCTAGAATAGGACAGCCTCTGAAATCATAGCCAGGATCTTAAACTAACTTGGAACGTTAAAAATGGTTTCGAAACCTTCTTTAAAGTAGCTTTTCTAACAAACATTGTAACTAACTCGATTTGTCATTGATGTATTTAAAAGATCACTTATTCCAGACCATCACAAAGTCTATAACATAGGAAGCAAAGTTGAAAGTCATTGCATGTCAGCATGCCCCGCATTAGTTCAACGTACTAGTAAAAACTTTTTGAGGAAGTGGTGTAGAAATAGACGTAAACCACACACTGCTCAAGGTCTCGTCATTGAATACATGAGAGCAAATACAAGCGCACAGTTGAGTTGTGTTTTACAGAAAGTCAGTCCAAAAAGTGTGTAGTCCCAATTTGCTGAGCACACTCGCTAGAGCCTTGTGGAATTCCAATCCCGCGAGATATGCCGCCGCTTGCGAGAGCTTTTGGGTGATGCATACGTTGTGGTATGTGGTGGTCACGTGATGAAGACGACCGGATATGTTACACATGATGTTTATCAAAGCTGTCTGACCGAGCGGGCGGTGTGGGAGACGTTCGGGCTCCACACACCGCCTCAACATAAACCGTGCAGGGAGCTTACAATGAAATTACCTTCCCGTAGACATGTTTTCGGTTGATAACCCATGATCGCTGAAACTATGTCTTTTTTTCCCAGGAAAGGAATGCGAAAGTATATAAATCATTCTAAGAAGGAGTTAAGTGTTTGAAAATATAAAACCAGTTATGTGACATATATTCTGGAATTCGGCTTTCATGGTTAAAGGCGATCAAACTGAAATATTTTTCTGAAAAAAGATATGTCTGTTCTGAAAAGAAGCAAGCCGCATTCCTCGTCGTTATTTATTAGATTGAACTTCCTCTTCTGTTTAGTGATACGTTTGCCCCATATTTCAGAAACCTTTAGGAGTTCCTTTAGGTCCTCTCTAGCTCAAACTGATTTTCAAGGACGCCTAATTTCCCATACTCAGCAATTCTATCAGATATTCAATGCTTGTTATTTGTGATTTTTTTACATTCTATAACTTCCCTTACTTTATGTTCTTTAGGGGTATTCTGAAACGAGAAATAAATCTCGCTCGTCTTCTCTCTCTTAAAACTGTCATCTCGAGGATGTATCAATTATAAATAGTATAAATATAACGTGCCTTTCTATATGCATCGCTAGTACGAATAGATTTAGCACCTTGCTTCGTCTTCAGCTTTCGGACGGTTAAATTTGAATCTAGACTTTTAATAGCAGTTTCATGATATGAAATTAACTACATGTGTAATGTTGAATATGAATCATGCAAACATTAACTAACATTAGGAAATCAGTCATGGATAAGTACGATAAAATAATATGTTGTCCCTACTCTTAATAACATCACTTAATTATATTTAATGATAATGTTTTCGGAAATCATAACATTATGTTGGTAACATATCTATGACAAATTCATGCTGAAATTATATGTCTTTGGCACACTGTTGGGAAAACGGTTTTTAAAACTATTATCATTAGACATAAAAACATACGAGAGATGAACAATATTAACAAACACCAACATTAACATAATGGTCACTTCGTGAGAAGAAAATATAAGCAATCATAACGAAGCGGATTTTATGTTGTCTTCTGTTGCATTAAAACTTTTCCTAAAGTTAAAATCTATAATTAGCAATTCAGTCACGACCTATTAATACATTATTATAATCAATAGAAAGACTGTAAATCAAAAACTAAAGGACAATTGTAAATGTTTAAAACGATGAATAATCATAAATTCATTGACATACTGAAAATATATCAAATCTGAAAGTCAAATATCCTTTACTTATTTTGTCCAGAATGATTAACATCATACGAGCTGAGGGCAAATTCAGCAGCCAAGTTTAGATAAAGGAGACAAGGGTTAATGTTATCTGGGTCACTAATGCATCGATTAGGATACCAAGGATACGTAACTATGAATGGATATTCTTACGATGTATCCTAAGGGTATGTTGCATAATTTATACAACATGTAACAATATGAATCTGTGTTAGATGTCATGGTGACGCAACTGCGTCTTTTGATTGGCGTCACTGATGGCGTCTTGCCCTATATCCCATGTCCAGTGAGGTTTCGATGATGTATGACGCTGAATGGTCTTACTGTCTGATATTATCTCGCTTTCTTGACCCCCGGGCGTTTGGGCAAGCAATGTTTGAGTAAGGTTCTGCAATTGTTAAATGAATGATTGAATGAATGAATGAATATGAATGAATGAATGAATGAATGAATGAATGAATGAATGAATGAATATGATTGAATGATTGGACACATGGATTGAAGAAATCAGAGACTCTTTATACAGTCTATGAAGAAATGAACCAATGACATGAATAGATACACTATATGATTGATTGAGTGATGGAATTTATATTGGAAAATCCGAATAATGATGCAGAATTGTTGGATATCTTTTTGTTTTAACCTTCAAATTTAGGCGTGCACGTATACTAACAGACCTTTTGGATAAATGGGAGAATATTAAAAATTTGTGTAGCTGACCTAACGTATGTACAGGCAACAACTGATATAAGTAACCTTTAAATTATGGTGGTTGGATGCACTTTAACATTGTTGAAAAACGCGATTTGAAAGCGTAAAGAAATACAGGAAATGATCATAAAAATGTATGAGAAATGTTTGTAACTGTCATTTGGATGACTAAGCAATTACTGACCTAGTTATTTGACTGAATTGTATGTATTGTAACTATAATTGTTTGAATGAATAAGTAATTACTGAACCAGTGACTCGAATGAATGGTCAGTATTGGATCTATATTTGCTTTATGAATAAATAATCACTGAACTAGTCATTTGAATGAATTACTTGCAGTGGAATTACTGAAGTCGTTTGAATGAATAGGCAATAACTGAGACAAGTGACAATGATCTGAATACATCTAGCATGAAAAATCGTTGTTTAAAGAATGAGTAATGCTTGATATTTTAGTTACTGAACAGTGACTGGACAATTGAATTATGCAAATGAATTGATCATGATTTCTGAATCTGAATGAATGAATGTGAATGAATATGAATGAATGAATGAATGAATATGACAGCAGTTGAAAAGTAAAAGTAGCTCCAACCATCTAATATAAAATTTTAAAAATCTTCATAATCGCAATGTTTTGTTTTCAAAAAGGGATATTAAAATGAATTTAGGAATGATTCTAATAATGGACATAATAAATAAGTTGATAAGGATGTCTTGTGGTTCATATTTACTTTAGTTTCGTTGTGATACCCTTTCATCTCTTTATAATTATGGTCAGACCAAATCACGACAGCACTTCGACTTTTCTTTTCTTTTCTTTTTCTTTGTAAAGATAAAAAAAATTTATTATACCTTCAGATATTGTACATTTAACAGAATGGCATATTTCAGTATTAATCTTTGAACAACTAAGACTCTGAATTTCATTTCGTTTCCACATTTTAGGGGAATTCCTTTTGGTAAGAGGATGTGATATGCTATAAATATAGATTTATAAATAGACTTATAGATATAATAAGTATACTCATGCATATTCTCATTTACGAAGTATCAAACACAGAAGGTTTAGAAAAAACGGAATTCCTAGCAAGCTGATTTAAGTTAACCCTTGACTTCCCGTATACATATTTAAACTCAAAATCTGGAGAACTTGGCCCTGCTTGTTGTAACAGTGAAAGAGTTAAAGAAGCGATTATTAGATTATGAAGGCCTACGAAACGTCGAGACTGAATTATTTAGGCTATCTAATTGGCTTCATGAAAACGCGAAACGGAAAATAAACAGCACGGCTAATCTTGGTTTGGAGTCGACTTGACATGAACAGACGATGTTATTGTACACACAAACCCGGTTTGTCACCTGTCTGCGGCAGCTGATGACGATAACACGTCAAAATAGCGAGATATCGCGAGATATCGCGAGCCTTGGAGTTTGGTGCTGGCACCATTGCTGTACTGTGCAATGTTCATTGGAGAATTTAGTTATCCAGAAACTTTAAAAAGTGTTTAGTTATTCATTTTAATTACCTACATGGTTTAGATATAAATAAAATTCACATATATATATGTGTTTATATGTGTATATGTGTAATTGTGTATATGTGCACATGTGTACATGTGTACGTGTGTACATGTATATGTGTATATGTGTATATGATACTACTGATTTAAACTCAATTTATGTGTATGTGTATATGTGTGTACATGTATATGTGTATATGTGTACATTTGTACATGTGTATATGTGTACATGCGTACATGTGTATATGGGTATATGTGTACATGTGTACATGTGTACATATGTGCATGTGTATGTCACTTCGCCATCGCATTTCTGAACAGGTCTTCACAAGAGATTTTTTTAGGAATATGATTGGTAATTGATACTGACATCGCGGGAAGAAAGGTCTCAACACCATCATGGAAATTCCTAAAGATAGAACCTAGCTTAATGAGGAGAATGAATTGTGCTAACGCTGCTTTTAGGCTTATCAAATCTGTAATTCTGTCAAAACAACTTTCTATGCAGTAAACAAGCAACATTTTAAAAGATATTTCATTTTAAAAACTCCTTTGTAATATCAAGCTAATCCCGGTGGTACTAAATTCATTGGAAATAAGTGCGACTTGCACTCAACGCTAAATGTACCTAACTTCTCCTGCTAAGTAATTAAATCATTGCCCATTAACCTATTTTGAAAAGCGCCGTATTTTCTCGGATAACTTCTAGCTGAAATTACAATTATGCAGAGGAACATACGGATGGCAACTTCTTTGTTGATTTCATGCGACGTTTCGACACAGATTCTTGTGGCGTTTTCATCTGTATGTTCCTCTATATTATTGTCATTTAAGCTTCTTAAATGAAGAATCTGTGTCGAAACGTCGCATACAATGACCAAAGAAGTTGTCATCCATATAATCCGTTGCATTATTTTTCGAATAGACGACCCGGCGGACAACGTTCAACCCCGACGTCTATTCGAGAGTCGGCGTCTATTCGAGGAAATACGATACTACAAAACAATGAAACCGTTGGTGATTTGGACGTCATGACGATAATATAATTTCCCAAGAGAATTTATGAAATTATAGGGATAACGTGCATTTTCGCCTGTTGCATTAATAACGTGTTGCAATGGATGCCAACACATCATTAGTTCTTTCAGACGCTTCTGTTGAAATTAATCCTTAAAGGGGCAGTAGCACGTTTTACGGGGGAATATAAGGGGATGTCAGAAAAATGAAAATAAATGGTTTCAATTGAAAGACAATGTATTGAAATTAAATGAAGCAGTAATAAATCAAGTATATAATGTAAAGTTCAACCATGCCATTCCTTTTTCTTACACAAAATGAATTAAAGGTGTTCACAAAAAATGGTCGCCAATGGACTTCATGTGAATCTTGAGAATTGTTCTCTGACCATGGATGATTGGTTTGTGTAATGAGATTTATGGCACAATCAAATTAATACATATAGCATTAATGTACAGTTATCAGTGAAAAAAATATAATAATATAAATTTTTCTCAAAACGTGCTACTGTCCCTTTAACAAGTAAGAAAGGAAAGGCGACAAAAAGTCGTGCTTCACGTGCAGCATAATGAAATAGACAACTTCTGAATTTGTAAACTATTTATTATTGGATTTGCGACATACAGATTTTACACCACAATTTTATAGAGATTGGAAAGGTCAATGGTTTCAAACGGCGATATTGATGTGAAAATATCATTTCTCAGTTTGTTATAAATAACGGATAAGCTACCATTCATCGTATTTGTGCATTAAGATGACTTTAAAACATGCTGATATCGAACTAAATAGAATATTCACGTCATTTAATAAGTTAATTGTAGATATGTAATGCGTGGAAGATATTGTATATATCACTTAACTGTCACTTTACTTTGACTTAGACTTAGAACTAGAACATGATATACCATTTTGTAACAAACGCAACAAGTACGTTAGTACCGATATATTGAACATATTAACCATATCTTGTTGTTATTGATCTTTGACTATTTCATTAAAGTACACCCAACTCCATAGGGATATTTCTGCTACAATTAATGTGTATGTGTAAGTTTATCCATCACACCTTTCCAAAATGCGGAATTTAATACCCTTTCCCTGTAATGCGTTTTCGTGACGTACATCTCTCTGTGTTTCTGCCACTGAAATGAGATCTGCTGGCTAAATGGGTTGACAGCTTCCGTTTTTACAGCAACTACGTGTCCGTGTTAATGGCGACACCGTTGATTCTTGGTTTTTTCTACGAGTTGTTAAAACAAGCTCGAAAGACAGAAAGTGTCGAAGCGAACTTAACTTGTTCTTGAAACTCATGAAGCGAATCAAGCCACATACTGTGAAGACTGGAACCAGATCGGTGTTGAATGAAGCTTATATAACTGCACTGCGTCTCAATGAAACAAATTCTTTTAACCGTTTGTTTTATCTTTTGATGAATCAAGTCGAGTCTTCCTTTTTTGTTCTTTAAAGATCGATATTTTTATTTTTGAATGAACAACTGGTACATTTTTATACAGAATTTAGAAGTTACTTTTCTTGTTCTTTGGCCTATAACATTGATAAAGTGCGTTGAGTTAGTTGATGTTCATTCATTATATATTCCATTCTCTCCCCACAGAGGCAGAAATGTCATAGACTGTTTATACTACGTTTGTTCTAATAAGACCAAATCCGTGATTTCCGGCACTTTCCCCTGGGGAAAAAATGGCACCACAATCCATTTCAATTTCTTTTTCAAATGACAACGCTTCTCGCATGGAAAGGTTCATATCACAATATCTTTGATTCACTAGCCAAAATGATGATTATACAGCGTCACTGATTGCACAATTAACTTTGATTGCCTCCAATCAGGCATCTCCATCTATCCCACAAACTCGGTTAATTAGAACAGAGGCTGTATCAACATTTCATGACTAGATCTGCCTGTGGGGAGAGAATGAATATATTCTAATGAAAACGTATTCAATTCCAGTTGACGTTTCAGAAATTGAAAGTATTCAATCAATACCCGTTCAAGGCAAACAGCTTTTTTTCTTCTTCTGAGGAACGTTCTTTTATAGAATTGTGTAGTTCAATATATCATGTTCATAGAACTTTTTAAATTTAGAATGAGATTTCTTTATTCAGCTTTATATGAGCCTAAATATCATTGCCGCAGGGCACTTTGTGTAAGATATTGCAACACTCCTGTGCTATCTGATTAAAACACCAATCAAATCCTTCGATTCGTTGTTGACACGCCATTTCATTTTGCACGAGGAACCGGAAGTCAACATCTCAACACGCAATGAGCGTTTTCTTACAGAAATTATTTTTAGAGTTTCCTCTCTGTCTCTGATCCTTCACTTCAGGTAATAGTTTGTCAATTCAAACTGGACCCATCAACGAGTCTTGAATACCACACACTAGTATAAAAACAACAAAATCATTTATATCCTTTCACACGATTTTAATTGACCACTTTATTATCATGGTCATTTTGGAAGCTGACAAGACATTTACAACTACACAAGCTACAGACTGTCCACCGTGACGTCACAACCACTCAGGTCGGGCCCGGGAACGCTGACCCCACGAGGGGACTATCTACTACATCGAGTCTAAAGATGCAGGAATCTAACCAATCAGAGCACACCATACCCAGAGTCCAGCCAATCAGCTGTTTCTTCCAGGAATCGACATGTCTCAAAGGGCCGAGATAGATTTTAGGTAGCGTTTTTTGTAATATTTTTGGATGAGGAGGTTAAAGGTAACAATAGTATTGAAATGTCAAAATTGTTTTTAAATTTGAAAGAACTTCAAATGAAACGAGATCTGAAATGAATTAGTATAATTATTTCTTTAGGGTCTTTAGCTTAACAGGCCAAACATTTTTCAGAATTATCTTACTGATGATGCAACTTTGGTCGATATGATAATAATCTTGTTCGAACACGCAAGTTGTAAAATCAATCACAATGACATTACACTTTTTGAGCCTTGAATTTGATTGGATGGTTTCAAGGTTACCATGACCTGACCTCACCTGACCTGACATGTGACATGTTTAGATTCTATGGAAGATTGGACTCTAGGTTTGGTCTCAATAAGATTAGCTTCACGCTGTTTAACAATCATCACAGTTGAAATAGGCAACACTTTAGCCCAAAATGTAGTTTCATACCAAGTTTCATCCGAATATATCACTTGACAGTAACAAATGGACTTGAATGTGTAACAATTTCATCATATAATATCGACTGACCATCACAAGAATTTAAAGGACCGTTATTTTCAATAACAAGTCGATGATTTTCAAGTAAAGAGAAAGTGATCATTGTGAATGAGTCAAAACTTAAAAAAAGATATTTAAGAAAAATGCCAAGATATGATATACCAGGCTAAATAAAAAATCAACTTAAATTCGGACACATCGATCAGGAAATATGGTTTTATCCAGAAAAATGAGAGGACGTCAAGCAAAATAGACACAGGCATAACAACTTGACAACTGTGATGCGTGAACAATCAAGTTTCGAAGCCGTGCCACGCGCATTTCAACAACATGGAAACTACATTCTTGTTTTGCATAGATAACAAGCCCTTTGATTCGCACATCTTCAGATGTCTACACAGCTAATTTACATTTCAGGAAAGGTTGGCATCTGCTTATGTTTCTATAATCCAATTACAAATATTCATTTGAAAATTTAATCATATCGATGAAATGTCAATTTGATTACATAATATGAATTCTCTCAGAATCTTCCTTTTCAAGGTCTGTGAACTAACACACTTATTGATTCAATCAATGACACCAACAGAACGATTTCCATTCAAAATGGACGTAGTAAAATAGAATTTCTTCATATCAATCAATTTAATAGGATTTCGAACTGAATATAGAGGGTGCATCGTTGCATGAAAGCAAGTTAACTATAAAAGTAAAAATGACAAACGGAACAGACAAATATTTTGAAACTCATTAAAGCAACTTTCACAAAGTGCCATGTGATTCCTGAACCTCAAAGTAAACTATGACAAAGTCGATACAATTGTGCAGCGCTACCGCAATGAAAGCCAACCATAGTCGTATCGTCAACAGATAGCAAACCAGAGTGCGGAATACAGGAAAATATCAGAAAACAAAATCCAACACTGAATCTGATTGGTCAATAATGTCGCCAGGTGAACTGTCATTGGTCAATGAGGCGGTTACCTTGACGACGATTATCACCATTGCATTGTTGTGTGCATTGAATTATGGTAAAATATTCAACAGACATTAATGATCGTGTGCTAACACTAGAGCACCTCACGGCACGGACAATACGCAACACGTACTTCTCTATGTACATGATAACCCGGCAAGTGTAAAACATTAACAAACATCATCATAGTCAAACTTAACACAAATCATAAACACTTTTGAAGCATTTCCTAAACAATATAGAACAATATACTAGAGACTTTTGAACAAATTCCACACTACATTTCAGCTCCTTTAACATGTTTGAAGCCATTCCTAAATACTTTTTAAGTATTCGGGATCTTATTTGAAAAGACTCAAAACTTAACCTGGCAATTTAAGATTTTATCTTTTAACTAGGCTAGACTTTCCCTTTTTGCTATCATAAGCCAATTTTGATGTTGTGCAACTATAACAGCATAGAAAGTTTCAGGAAACTTAGCCTCAAAAGTTTCAAAAATTGTGCCAATCAGAATTTTAAAAACTGCCCTATCAAGTTCTAAATGTGGGCTTTTTCAAGTATTTCAAAAACATTTTACAAGTGTAGCATCCTAATTGCCATGACTGGGGCAGGAAAATTCAATCAGAAATGCCTTTAACGGTTAAATTGTTCAAAACTTTTTTTCTCGAAAATTTGAGAGCTACCAAAATGAATTATAACAGAGCTCAGTTGCCTGTATTCAACAGAACATACTATATACATTTGTACAGTGTAAAGTGTAATCACCAAACATTCAATTGCCAACAATCAGGTACTGTACTTTAAAAAATATTTGGTGTCAAAAACGAACTCAAACTACAGTAAGTGTTCACCAGATTTCAAAAAGATTTGTCACCTTTTTTAATGAAAAACATTGATTATGCATACACTGTCACTTTAAATCAATTTACATAAAGAACTTGAAGCACATTTCACACCAAGGCCAAGATGTTATGAATTGGAATGTGTCTTTACTTCATGCATTAAATGGTCTGATTTTGATGTTGATTATCAAGAAGTTTAATGAAGACAAAAACCCATTCACAAATTTTACATTTCATGACCACTCATCCGAGAAAAAATTAAATAAATTTTGTTTTCACCTTGTGTTGTCCTAATACTTAATTCATGCATATTGTAGTTACGGATATAGTTTGGTTTAAAGATTTCAGGAAAGGATTTTTTTTAATCTTTGACAGAATTGAACTTCACAAGTCAAGAAATAGAAGAAAAAGATTGTTCAATGACCTAACAAAATGATAAGCGCAGATAAAATGTATAAAACATAATGACTCAACTCAAGCCATCATAAATATATATAATATATATTAACTCTGTGATTCAATGATAAGTATGGACAAATGGAACGCACAAACGGCGAAACTAATGATGCAATGACAAAATGTTACATGGGCGAGAAACATGGGATGATATAGCACTTTTCTCACGATGAAGCAGCGATGAAAACAATGACGTATGTACAGAGTCTTTGAGAGTAACGATGACCTCTCGTCATGATTTATGCACGATGACTTCTCATCATGATTTATGCACAATGACCCCGGGTCGGTACAACTGGTGTTGCAGTGGTCGATGAAGCAAGTCCGATGCGATGGGATATTTTTCACTGAAGTTTGATTGTTTGACGACTGTGGTATACTGATGAGAATAGCGGGGCGAGTACCGTCCCGAACTGTCTGATTTTGTGTCCTCCTGATCACTGCTCTCCTTCTCACTTTCCTCGCTGTTTGCGACTGGATGTTTCTCGTCCGCTTTCCGCTCATCAAACATAATCCTATCACCTTCCAAATGGCGAATCGCTTCCACAATTGTCTCCAAGTTTTTCCGAGACATTGAAGATTCCAACGCAGATTTTGGATCATCTTTGGCTTGTTCTCCTTCTGAAGTGTCCGAGATACACGTCTGCTTCTGAAACGGCAAATATAACATTGTCAATGGTCTTCATATGTATTGAATATTTTGAACACATGACAAATATATTTGGAGATTTTCCTTGAATTTTACCAATAAATTTAGACACTTTCAGGGGTAAACGTTAGTCCTACTTGGGTACTAGCTATTCGAACTAGTGCATTCCTTAGAGCACTGGCCCAAAGACAACGATATAATGGTAATTTCTTTAAATTCATTAAATGCAATGCATTTTACTAGCCCAAAATCTTTTATTCACTAGCCACAGGCTACCGGGCTAGTGCTAATTTCTAACCCTGTGATTTTTGGATTGTCTGTTTATCAGGCTTGTTTCACACACTAATTCATCTCAATCTTATCTACTTACCATGGCTTTTTCGTTGTGCATCTGCATTGACGCCTGAACGTGTGCGGCGATGCTGCGGATCCTGTCAGGGTGCAGTTGACTCTCCATGGTACGCAGACGCTCCTCGTACATCATGCGGAGCCATCGCTCTCGATCAAGCTGACGTCGTAGCTCTATTATCTCACGCTGAAGCTCATCGTTCGAATCCTCGCTACTGTCGATAGAACTGCCGAGGCTTATTCCTTCATCAGAAGATTCTGCAATGAAAATTTATTAGTTGGTTTTAATTATCTTAACTCTATGAGATTATGAGCTTGATATTGCAAACCAAAGTTAATGAATTTCAGTATTTAGTGAGTTTGGGAATTGAGAGATTTCAGCAAAGGCAGTATTTCAGCCATTAGAGGCGATATCAGCATTAGAATTATTAATTAAATTCACACAGTGAGCAGTCATATAACTACTTCATAACTAAATCCAAATCATCAATGATTTTATTTTTTAACAAGTTTTGAAGAAAGGATCTGACAAATACATCCAATTGTTTTTATATAATTATCATCATATGATTCAGAATAACTTTTTCATTAAAACATGTCAATTTTATTAAATCTGCAAAAAATATTCTTCACACCTGTGTCTCTTTTCTTTCTTTTTGGCGGCGGCGACGACTCGTTGAAGAATTCATCTCGTTCGTTGGACACCTCGAGGAGAACCTTCTTCAGATGTGCATTCTGAGCCATGAGTTTGGTCTTCTCTGCCTCTAGGTTGCTGATGTGCTCAGATGTGTGCTGAAGTATAGCAGCCTGAAATAAACACACAACACGTTTAGCGAGGTGCTATAAATAGCCTCAAGCATGCCGCTGACCTGAATACCACGGCTCCAAACCAGCGGAGCGTATCGTTGAAGGTTGGCTCGTCCACCCAGCAAGCGAGCAACAATGTGCTTGTAAAGCAGCTAGCATGAATGGGTTTGGGCTCTAGCTTCCTGCGTTCCCACACTCGCTCTCATTATCATATAAAAGTCGATGGCATGTCGACAATTCATCGTGAATGACTCTCCCTTCGGTTTGGCAAACAGATTGCGAAGCTACAAGGGTGCCCATAGATTTGTAAATGGGATATTTATGACGTTAAATGTGGAATTTCTTTCAAAGGCTCCAACAATCTACCGCTTAGGATTAAGGTTATTGATCTCGAATAGCTGGTTTAGAACAGATCGTATGTGGATATGCTTTTTGATAATGATCTGAAAGATACTGTATCTTGAAATTGATCAAAGAAGGAATAACAAATTTGGTTGATGCTTAAAGTGGTTTTACTTCATTTGATATCACACATGTCATCTAAAGACTGTGAATGTGTTAACAGTTAAACTGTTAAATTAAGTTTAGTTCTCCTGAAACATGTTAATTATTAAAGAGATTTATCTTTGCTTCACCAGTTTGAGAAAATGATACCAGTGTAAATTAAGTCAGAGCATTCAAATTGGAGAACACCACTAAAAGTATGTTTTTGATACAAGCATTCATCACATATGGTAATCATTGATATGATTCAGATTTCTTTAAAAGGTTCAAAACAAATAATAACTGAAGTGAGAATGCTTGCACATACAGTAATAGACAATAACTCAATGCTTTAATTATGACATAAAACATATTCTCATACATGTGCTCTTAAACCATGCAACTTAAGGAAATGCAAATGGCACATGGAAGAAATAGGGAAGATATAAAAAAAACAAAAATTAAATGAGATCAAATTGGTTTGTCAGCCATGTTCATAGTTCATGGTTTTAATTACTTCAAGTTAGGGGTGTAGGTAAGCTTAAGGATAAAGGTTATCGTTAAAGCTGGATAAAGGTAACATAATACCATAAATTTGAGATTGCAAACCTGTTCAATAGTGACTATGATTAAATGTACTCAGTTCAAAGAAACTAAACAATTTTTTTAAATTTCATTACCAAATAATAAAAGGCAAATTACATTCATAACAGACTGATAAGATAAACAAATTCACTACCCAAAATTTACTTAAAACATAAAACAAGTATTTCAAAATATCTCCACGCAGGTATCATGAAGACACATGACGACATTTACTTTGATAAGGGGATCTTTTTCACGGAAAGTGTTAATCTTCGCTGTCTAAGCATGTCTTCCCTTATCTAAGAAGCATGCCACTCCTTGTTAGTAAGACGTTGGCAAACAATCCCAGCGTTCTCTTGCTTTATCGCCACCCTCAATGAATCTACGTATCAGAGAGAGGCTGCGAGGGTTGTTGCGCAACACAAATACTACACTGCTCAGGAGCGAGACAGGATGCTAGCAAGACAATGGTCAAATATTGATGAATCGCCAGTCGGTTTCACATTCCTCAGCTGGACTTGCCCAGTGACCTACTTAGACTCATTCATATAAACTTGTTGAATAGTCAATGAGATGTATTTTATACAAAAAAGTTGTGAATGTTTGAAAACTGATGTGCAAAAATTTGGATCAAAACAACTTGGATTTCTTTATGTGCTTAAAGTGTTTAAATGTAATTTCTTTAATGAAATGCATTACTTCAAATTAGATTACATATGTTTACCATGTCCAAACCTAAAGTTGATTCAGATTCAAAATTTGACACACAATTTCAGAATATAGAATATATAGAAGGTATAGAATTACCTCCCTATCTGAACTTATTTTCAACATTATAATTTTTTTAATTAGTACCAACTTGATAATTTTCAACTTTGTGTGATCTATTTTGAACATATTAAAATAAACTATTAACAATTTTTTTTTTTAAATCTGGTATTTATTGGCTACAGTCAAATTAAAAAAAATTATAAATTATGCAGCATCGCGCTCATCAAATTGTCACAATCAAGACAAACAATTGCCCTCCAGGTAAAGATTAATTTGGCATTTTATCTACCAGGTATCTTTGATGTAGGCTATCTCTGTCACCAGTCAACACCACGAGACAACATTAGCCTGGGACTACAATACATGACATTACGCCCCGGGCTATGTAACAACTAAATTGTTGTTTACATTCCTCAGGTAGACAGTTCACACAGTGATGATGTTGCCCGTCTCACATGATAGATATACACCTATCTGATTGTCCATATACAATGCGACCTACATTTCAGATGGGACTACTTTCGGAGGTCCGATTGTATAACTGGTTGTCAGCTGATTGTATATTTTTACCACATGACAATAGAATGACCACATCACAATTCCACATTCCAATGGGATTATTCATAAGTACTAGTCGGGTCTCGTGTGACCGTTGAAAAGATTTCTCACGGAACTTTTATGGAAACTTACAAAGTCAAACGTTTTTACAAAATATATATTTTTTACTTTGAAATATTTCAATATAATTTTTTAATTTTCATTCTCAAAATATTAATTCACAAAAATCTTGTTAAATATTCAAAAAATTTAAATATATTTTTCAAACAAGAAATTTATTGGCAGTGACCTTGAAACGTCACAAGAAGTGATAAATTTGAAAGGCAATTTGACCCATGTTACATAGGAATGTGGGAGTGTCTGGGTTTAGAGTACACCATTACAAATTCATTGTAAGGGACTCAGGATTTCAAAAGACCATTCTCAAGGGTAAATAGACCAGTGAGGCAGCTTTGAATGAATTAGATCTCACGTGAGATTCAATGTGGGTCATAATATGGCACTTATAACTTCATGCATAAACTTGTCCAATGTCCATGTATGTTTAGGGACCAAATAGGATAATTTATTCAGAAAAAAAAATGATTCCCTTACTTAGGAGAATTATTCAAATGGACCAATACTTAATCAATTTAAACAGAGAACAACACTTTGTTTTATTTTTTTTGTAGATGCATTAACAAAAAGCCATCGTAAGTTCATATGGGCCCTTACAGTAAAAACTGAAATTAAAAAATAATCAAACAACAATCACAAATAAATTGAATTATTTAAATCTAGATTACAAATTCCAATCTAAAAATTGCATTATGATGAAAACCATTAATTTGTTAAAACCATTGGTGCATATATAGTCTAGAGAAAGGGGAGCTAACTCTTGATGGGAATGACCTCTCGGTAGGCATGTGTTTGTACCGACTCACTCCTAGCGATGTCTCGACTACCAGAGCTCTGCAGCAGTGTGTTATGCGAGGGAGGGAGAGAGGAGTTGTGTTTCAAATAGTCTGCATAACCTACTGTCTGCCTTACATGGTTCCCTCGGCCTATGCATTCCCACATACACTTTTCGCGTTTAATTTTATTGCAAAATGATTTTTTTTATTTTGACTACACTTTCTTTCAAGACATAATCTAACTTTTGTTGAAGTTTTTTTCATTGCCAGGTTCTTAAAGGATATGTATCTCCATTTTATTTCATTTTGATCTAATAAGTAAATATGCATCATAGAGGCTGATTAATTTTCTAAAATAATTTGCAGCTAAGCTACTTTTTATATTTACCCTTGGATTATGAAGATAATTCAAGATATCCGATTGAATCATCTTCTATTACAATGCCATGTGCCTTATTTTCTATGTTAAATTTATATTTTTATAGGCATCAAGATATTTGATCAAACATTACAAGTGATAAAAGGTATTAAAAGCAATAGTTCATCCACAGATAAGATGTATCCGTGACCCAACATACTGTCATATGTTTCAGAGTTTCTACTTGAAATTTATTTACCTTGCTGAGTTTTTCTCCGTTATGGTGAGGAATTAAAGTTTTCAAAGACTGAAATCCAGCGTTGATACTCTGCATCCTACGCCTCTCGTTGCTGTTGGCTATTTCTCTACGAACTCTCTTCTCACTTTCGAGAATTGGTTTTGGAGAGTCAAGGGGGCTGAAAGGAAAAAATTAAATTTAAAATATTTATTATCACAAAAAAAAATTATAACTATTTATCATTATTGTTTTCCACCAGAAGGTCAAAGAGTTGGAACTACAATTAAGTCTATTTTCAACAAACAATAATTCATTTAATCATCTTAAAATTAGCTATAAATGTAAGTCATGGATAACAAATGAATGTGAAAAATAAATTAGTGTTAAAATGGAATGAATGAAATTGTCAATATAACAACATAATAACAAAATGTGCGGTAACAAATCAAGTACTATTCCTTCATTATTGAGCGTAAAACAACCAACAAGCGAAAACCTGTGGTTCGGCAAGAAATGAATGGAATAATTTCATTTGAGAACAACCATATCAAATCGATGTAGTGTATTGATCGAACGGCTGGCCAGACACGAAATGTCGCCTGGCAGCGAGCCAAAAAATTTCTGGCACGGTGCCAAATGAAAGCATGGTTTCCACGCTTGCGTCTCAACGTAATTTTCTTCCTAAATCCAAGGCGTAGGACAATTCCAAACTCGTGGAAAATACAAGTTTATTATGTTTTCTAACAAATAAGGCTAACAATATGTCATTTGGTGATGGATTTAATGATCTTTAGTACAAGTTTTCCAGCGGAATTGTAGCAGACATTTTTCAAATAAATTTGTCTGGCTTTTAGCCAAAACACGAATTGCCGACACACCTTTTAATCATTTTCTTATCTTTCACGAACTATGGAAATTGAGAAACGGATCGACTTCAATCAATTGTTAATGATTTGATTTTACATATTGCAGATTTAGAAAAAATATGAATACATATTAAATGGTTAAATAGAAGAAAAGGTTCTAAAAAAACAGCAGAGTATTCAGTAAACAAATAATATTTTCAAAAACCAACACGACATTCCATAATTATTTCTATCTAAAAAAACATGTGGAAAAAATAATAAATTTATTTACAAACACGTAAATTCCACATCTAATTTTGAGGTCAGAATAAACTCATTCAAATCAAAATGAAGTAAACTTAGGTTAAATAGAATTAAAAATTGCTCATTAGTCATTCGTGAAGATATCAGCTGATGCCGCGACACGTGACTGTAGACGAGCTTGTGCCACGTCAAATTAATGCAAAGTGAAAGTCACATTGAGAACAGATAATCACAACCAAAAACGCGCTTACAGAAAATGCGAAATAAATTATCAATTTATCCCACTTCATTTTTTTCACACACGGCTGGCTAGAAGGGCTCAGCTGATACCACATGGCCGACGCACACCTCCAGTAATGCATGTCAATATTCTGATCAGCTGATCACCAAAACATGCCAAAATCGCAGTTAACCCGTCATGGAAAAATCGAATAAAATACATCATATTTATCCTTGATCAATAAAAACCTCAAATAAGAATTTATTTTTTCATAAAATGACCATAAATAAGGTTTACAAATAAAAAGCTCTGTCGACCACGCTACCGCCCAATGCGCGCGGTCCCCACCTTGGTGAATGGGCCTTTGTTTGTAATGGCGATCATGTGCTTGCCAACTACAGCGAGCTTCACATCGCCGTTTCGAGAAAACACGACTTAAAACACATGCAAAAATTATTGAATATGATGCAGACGGTTATGCTGAACGTTCCCATGTGCTTTTTACCAATGTCATGTCAACAGAAAAGCGATGAAGTTCAAAACAAGATCGAAGCATGCGTGTGTACGGCAATGTTTATAACGTAAACCATGTGTATGGCAAATACTACAACTTACTTTGCGATTGCAGCGGCAATATCCATCTCCCGCATGCGAATTTCCTCCATAATCCGTCTCTTATCGTTACTCCGTGAATATGGGTTCATCTTTACCACTCACAACAAGATCCACTCAAAAATATCCTCCAAATACGAGAATATTTACGGTTGTAAGACAGTCAAGACCCTGCGATACGCTAGCAGAATGAGTAATAATTGGCGGGAAACAGCTGGCCTAGCCGATTCACACCAAACAGATAGGGTACACTGGGGGGTCCGTCTGGCTCAAACAACCGTCAGTTGCACGTGACAATTGAGATGGTTTGATGTTAAAAGACAATCTTTTGCGCTTCCAGTAGGTATAACATCCAAGCAACCTAAATCTGAATTGTTTAGAATTAAAACATGATAGTACTACATTTCAGTGCGGACGCATCGATTTAAGCTTCGTGAGGTGGCGTTGGCAAGGCGCGGGAAAGTAAAAATAAACAAATCAACAGCTGCTGGCAGGCTGCCAAGGCGGTACTAGGGAGAATTTAGAAATACGTAGAAACTATTTTCAATAATTTACCTTCTAAATAACATAATTACACAAGAACAAGATCATGAAAATTTTCAAATATGTCTTTTAAACTATATTCCTTGCAAAATTAACTTAAAAGATTGTTTAGATTGTGTTCTGTAGGTAAAATGTTTGCGACGGACTAGAATTTTCTTCGTAGTGATTTACTATGTCTGGAATGCAGACAGTCTATGACATTGCCATATACGTCGTTGCTAAAAAAGAGCGGTGGTCAGCTGACTAATTCGGACCACATGATTGGTTTAGAAATGATCAATAAGAAATTACTGGCTCTGACATGTATCACGCGAAAAGATTTTAATACGACCGCGGTTTGTTGTCGTTCGCTTAGCAGAGTGTGAGCCACGCAAGGGTATTTAAGGGCCGCTTCCTTAGTCATGTCAGAGGATATCATATGAGTATCCTTGACAGTTATGTTTACGACACGAGTGCCTAAATATTAGTACTCCCCGAGCGAGAGCGAGTGATAAAAGACTTAGATAAGATAACACTTTTAAGGAATGGTAGCCGTAAACATATTTTATCATGCACAGGAATATAATATGCTGTTTATCAACGTAATTAGCGAAATTAGATTAAATACTCAAAATCTACTTCTCAGCATAGGCAGACGCCCCTGTCCCAAGGGAACCAGTGTTTTCGTGGACAAAACGGGGTGTTTTTGTAGAGTTTTGTCTATTCAGTAGCATAGTTTTTGTTTTTGTTTATTGGTTCCCAAGAGTTACACAGCAGAAGTATATTATACATGAAATATTTCAAATTTTACAATAAATGATATGAACTGAAAAGGCTCTCTTTTTAAAGCCATATATCATTTCTTGAATAATCGGATTAGTGATTTCCATTTGCTGTTGAGTGCAGTCATTTCATTGTTTCTTTTGGAAATGTATTTTTCAACCAAATAATTATATTTCTTGTAGAATATTTTGATAATTACTCAGTTTTGGAATTACATTTTTTATGTTACATAAATGTATATATTTTGGACAGTGAGAAGGATTTGATTTATCAAAACATTATTATTTATTTCAAGAAACCAAATCAAGTATTTCGAAATAATTATTTTGGAATGTTATTGCATTTTTATCCATATTTCAAGTTCATTCCAAAATGTTTTGGTTACACTGCAATCCCAATATACATGACAAATACTCTCAGGAGCTTCCTTACAAAAAGCACACAGATCATTGTCAACAAGATGCATTTTCAACGATTCCGTTTTGGTATATATAATTATATATAACTCTTTGCAAAAATCTATATTGAAAATCAAGAAGTTTTACATCTTTCAAGCCATGTCTGTATGAATTGAAAATGTTATTCCAGTTCAAGTCATAGTCATTAAATATCACTTCCCACTTTTTACAAAGATCAAGTTTAACATTATTGGAAATACACTTATCATAACAAAATCTTGATCCTTGTGTATAATTAAAAATATTTCTTTGGTAAATACTGAAATACAAATAATAAGAAGGAATTATTTTTGTGCTTTTGATTAAAGATTTTAAACAGTTGGGCAAGATATGAAGTAAATAATTACCTGTACCTCTAATCTTATATTTCAATTGTAATTTATCAAAGGGCATAAAACCATGTTCATCGCATAAGTCTTTTACTGTCATTAGGCCCATTTTGGCCCAATTTCTGATAATAAAATAGGGATTTTTAATATTATGGTTTAGCCATAGTGGTTCTGCAAGAAAATCATCAAGTTTATACTGTTCAAGAATAAAAAATTTACAATATTTATTCCATGCTTTTAAACATCTTTCCAAAATGGGTTTTCAATGTTTAGTATCTTATTGATATTTGATCCACATTGAAGAATATAATGGTATAGAATATTGGCAGGGTTACAAAAATTCAGTAGCATAGTTGATTATTATTTACATCATCAATTGTTACTTTGTCCTTCCTCAAACATTCGAGGTTTTGTGAAACGAATGTCTGTTTTATGAAACCCAATCGATCATTAAATAGTTTTTTTTGAATTGTGATAGAATATAAAACATGATAAATATAAACATTATAATAAACAACAAGTATCGGCTTACGTATTTGTAAAATTGTTACAAAACGATCATCCAAATCCATCAAAATGCAACAACCCCATAATCATTTGGGATCCTTTTTAACAGAATACTTATATAGTAGATGGCATTTGATCATTAGTCTTGTTCAATATTTGTAATTGTAAATACGATTTATTTTATTGCCTATTTTCCGAGTCTCTATGAAGAGACCGTCAATCTGTCTACCAACCTACACTTTACCGATATTTCTAGCGAAAACTTTTGATGCAGGCCTATATATAATGTGAGCTTCTTTACACATAAATAACTGCGTCAGGAAAAGGAATCGCGTTGCTTAGCCATATCATATACTGTTAATGTTCGTGTAAGGACTACTAATTATGTAATTAATCAAATTGAAATTGAAATTCTGGTCAATCTTTGATTTACTATTTATAATGGCTGACAAGTTTTCTCTGTAAATACCTTGGTTCGCACTTTATTTGAGAACTTCATATGATCAACAAATGAATATTTATATAGCGCACATATCCATCCACTAGTGGTTGCTCAAGGCGCTTACATTGTTTCCCCTGGTCAATGGCATTCTTTCACCGTCCAATAATTTTTCCAATTCAACTCCCTGGGGAGTATTCAACCGGCATCCATATGTGGTGCTCAGGTTAGGGACCATTCTATGCCTCACACTGTGCAGGGTACCCATTCACAGCTGGGTGAACTGAGACACATAGTCACAACAGTTTGTCCAACACTGCTGAACGCTGATAACCGACACGTGTTCATGTATCCACCATTCAGCCACTGACATGAATTCGTGGGATCTTTTAAGTGTGTAGTTTTTGTTGCACTACACACTAGGGCTCCAGGGTGACACTTATAGAGTTCTAACAGAGATGAACTCTAGGTTTTTACACGTGACCTTGGCCTGGCTGGGATTCGAACCCCGGACCTCAGCAACGTGAGAGCGGCGCTCTTGCCGACTGAGCTATCCCGTACCCAAACTTTCATAGAACAGAATCGATAGTGTCAAACTGTCAAATGTATTTAATACCATGTTGTATTACGCAGTAACCCATATAAAAAGTGAAATTGAAATGTACAAGTGCCATTAAAAAGTTGTATTTTATTTTAATTTGTTGTTTTAAATAGATCGCTTGTAATGTGGTGACGTTTGTTTTACCTTTCCTTATAAAATCTCTTTAAAGGGACAGTAGCACGTTTTTTAATTTTTATATGTGTAACTCTTATAAAATTATCAAAAAACGTGCTACTGCCCCTTTAACCGATGAAGTGTATTTTTCCATGCAATTACAGTGTGGCTGATTTATTAAAATCTTATGAACTTTCTTTGTTAAACGACATGTAGCAAACTATATTCGTAACTTTCATTGGTTGTAGCATGATATCGATACCTTTGATTTAATGTCATTTTCTTTGGAAAGGCAAACTAAAATATCTTGAGTAAGCAAACAACTTTTGACAAAAATATATTCAATATCATTAGTATGAATTGCTTGTTGCAAAGTGAGATGTTTCAATTTCATATATTATTCAAGAATACGACGAGCATAACTTATTTAAACTTTTCAAACTTCACATCTTTAGACATTTTGTACTGCTTTCACACTAGTCTTGTTTTGGCTTAATGTAACGTTCTTTAAGGTTTACACCTTATAGACTTCACGGGTGTTTAAAGAACGTATCATATTTATCTTGAAACAACGTTTCAAATTTCACATCTTTGCACATTTTGTAGTAATACATTGTTACAAATAAAACTATCAAACATGTTGTACACGTCAAATTGTACTTGTATAATTGTAGCATCTGATGTTGAAATAGGAACTATATGAATTTATAAAACCGATCATACCCAATTTTTTTCTTTCGTTACAAGGAAATAAGAAATGATAAGTTTGTTAATGTTAAGAAAATTAATATTTGTATCTGTAAATGCCAACATGATATGAAGCAAAATTACATACAAAGTCAACAAACAGCGTTCCATGCATGGTTTGAATACAAGAAATTTATCCTCGTTTTATCCGTATGTATCAGCCTGTTCACAGAATCATTTTTCAGCTGATAAGAACTATTAAGAAGTATTGAAAAGATAAACTGAAACAGTCGATAATACACTTCTGTTCTGTACTCCATGTAGGACGTGTATGGTTTTTGTTTTAGTAAAGTAGCAATTACGAATAAAACGAATTTAAGCGATAAAAAAACCTTCAATATTTTACACTTGTATTGACTTAATGTACGTTTTTAAAGGTATACACCTTAGATTTCACAGGTGTTGACCCGAACGTATCATATTTATCCAGAAATGCAAACAACCTTCACGAATGATACTCTAACGCATACGTGAATTGAAGACACACACATAAACTCATACCGTAAATCCTGAAATAATCGCCTGCCTTGAATAAACACCGGGTCTATGGCCCCGTTCAAAAAAAATAATCGCCTGCCTTGAATAAACGCCAGGTTAACTTTACCTATTTAAAAGAAGAAAAAAACAAAACATTAAATTTATCCCTTGTCTTAGCATTATTATTAGTACTTCTGGCATGTATGCATGATTATGAAACGCTGAACCATTTGTAAGAGCCGCGACCTCTATCACTATTTTCACTACTATAAATTACCGATGATGATGTTTTTTGCCTGAATTTTTAAAATAAGGCTCACATGTGATGGCTCCGAAAAAAATAATCGCCTGCCTCGAATTTTGGCCTGCCTTGAATAATCGCTGGGTCAAATCGATGTTTGAAATTAATAATCGCCGGGCTATTATTCAAGGATTTACGCTATATGTCCTCGCACGAGTGAAGTGATAGTGTAATGTAACACTAAGTGTACATGTACACATGGTATAGTTATGAATGGAGAAACTCTCACATCTGTAGTTTCAAGTTTATTTAACTATACCCCAACTAAAGTTGGAGCACAGTGGTGTAGTGGTTAGCATGCTGGCCTCTCACGCCGGAGACCCGGGTTCGAATCCCGGTGGAGACACCAAAAATTTGTGACTTGGGTCTCATCCTTTGTTGTGTCCCTGGGCAAGGCACTTCATCCACATTGCACTCAGTCCACCCAACTGTTAAAATGGGATGTACTGACCTACATGGTCGTGATTAGCGCTTAGTAGCAGCTGTGAAAGTACACTCCTTCGGGGTAATAATGTAGCGCTTTGAGCATGTCTTAGGACGTGGAAAAGGCGCAATATAAGTATGCACATTATTATTATTATTAAAGTTGCATTTCAGATGCCTGTTTATTGTTGGTAACTGAAAGGTTCATGTCCTTGCGATGAACTTATTTAAAATGGGTCACTTGTGACAGATAACGAAATTTAACTATACTATATATAATGGAAAAGACAGAGCTGTATTAGCTGTGCAATACAGCACCACACAGCTGTGTTAGATATTAAATGGATCATCTCTGTAGATATTCTTTTACCATCATCAAGCAGGTCAACGCATCTAATGTACACAACCAAGAAATTGTAACTTTTTTTTTAAAGTTTTTATTTCCCATAAGATGTTTACATTTTAAATTTGTTTATTGCTTATTGACAATGACAATTGACATTATGTATTTGTATACAAAACAACATAAAAATAATATTCACATTTCACTACTAGATATTGCATGCAGGTAATAATCAGTATTCACAACAAAGTTTACATCATCTTCAATTCTTAGGATCATAGAGATCTTAAAGATCATAAATATTCAGTACAAACAAACTAGAACTTATACAGCTAGATGCAGCGAGGGTAGTTACTGGATTAACCAAATTCGCCTCTAGGGAAAGCTTATATTTCGAGACGGGTTGGGCTCCATTAAAACAAAGGCGGAAAGAGAAAAAGAATATCCTATTCCATATAATAATGACAAATAAATGCCCTTCCTACCTATCAGAGCTAGTACCTCAGCATGTTTATTCGGTCTCCAGTTATAATCTACGAAATAAGAGTAACCTAGTACAACCATCAGCTAGAACATCTTCCTATAGAAATTCTTTCATATTAGATTCAGTTAGAAATTGGAACAATTTAGATGAAAATGTTAAATGTATACAATCAACTACGGAATTTAAAACACGTATAACTTCTTCTGAGGAAAATCAACCCATTTACTACAATATTGGCAACAGACGATTAAGTATTCTACACGCAAGATTAAGAAATAGATGTAGTAGTTTAAATGATGACCTTTTTCGGGTAAATTTAACAAATGAAATTGCCTGCTTATGTGGTAATCCATGTGAAAATTCCTATCATTATTTTATCGAATGCCATCTATATACTCACGAAAGACAGTTGTTATTCTCCAAAGTCCTTGATCTCGGAGTTACTCCATCATTAGAAACAATTTTGAAAGGCAATGATAGGTTAACCGTGGAAGATAATACCCTCCTCTTCAAATATGTACAGAGTTATATCAGTAAAACTAATAGATTCCAGTAATGTTCACTTTCAGGTACTATCCATTTATAATTTGTTATCTCTCTTGTTGTATATACCTGTGTCAAATTGTATTACTGTTGTGTAAATAGAATATTCATTCACATTGTAATCAATTATATTTTACAAAGCTGCACTGTACATAATTGCACAAACCTTAATTGTAAAACCTGTGTTAACATTTGAAAAATTGTAAATCTTTATAACATATGTATATTAATCCATTTTGTATTGGAGAGGGCCCAGTAAGTCTTTTCACTTTTGCCCAATCCATTTGACCTTTTGTCAATAAAATATGTTTCAATCAAAGATTCAGTACCATCACTGATATATATTGCAGTTCAACAGTGTACATTTCAAGATTTACATCAAAATTGTAACTTAGGCTTGCATTTTTATTTTGATACAATGTAAATGTACATGTTCAGGATTTTTGTGACGGTGATTTAAAAACGAAAATTACATTCATCATTGCGTCTTTACGCTAAAACACTTAGTGTCTGGGTTTTTGTCTTCAACGATCCCTTTGTACAATGACGTAATGGCACACCATGAAAAGGTTGGTTTATGTACGCTTGATGTATGATGAAATAAGTTCCCCGTTTGTTGAATTACGTCTTTCGTAAAGAATGATCAGGTATTCACTGTATTGACCCCTCTAAATCCTGGAGAGTGATTTTTAATGATTTGAACTCAAACGAATCAAAAACGTATTCGTTTTCTGGTTTTTTTTTCAATAATTAATGGAAATGTTGATGACAAAAGAATGAAATTCCAGCAACCACGTGAAATGTGTCTTGATAGACAAAAGTCAACTTTGAAACAGCATTGATTGTTAGTTCACCTGAGTCTTTTACGTGGTTTGTTTACAAGGAAGCCTCTTATTGCGTAAATAAATCAGTAAAGGGGCAGTAGCACGTTTTTTGACATTTTTTTTCACTGACAATTGTACGTTTATGCTAAATGTATTATAATGATAGTGTCAAAATCTCACTACACAAACCTATCATTCATAATCAGAGAACAAATTATAAAGATTCACATAGTCCGCATAGCAAGCTATTTGTGTGTACTCTTTCCCTTATTTTTGTATAAGACCAAGGAATGGTATGACTGAACTTTAATTTATATCTATGTTATTACTGCTTCATTTAGTTTAAGTACATTTTCTTTCAGTTGGAACCATTTATTTTCATTTCCTAAGATCACCTTAAATTTCCCCTAAAAACGTGCTACTTCCCATTTAAAACTTAATATCGTAATATCTTGAAATATCACTATGATATGTTTGTTATGAAAAAATAGTAAAATGCAGTTAAAGATTTCTTTATTAGCCACAGTGTCATCATCAGGTCTTTTGTGATGCTGAAAAAACAACCGTAAGTGACACTTATACATACTTTTCTTTAAGACCCCCTCCCCCCAACCCCACAATCGAAACGTTTGCCGGATCCTAATCCAATAGAACATGTATGGAACATTCACAAAAAAGCATGGGTAGTCTATGCTAAACCATGTGGTTCAACCAAACACCAAACAAGAACACGGAAGGGCACTCGTGGTCGAATGGAACCCTCTCCAGCAGCATTTCAGCGTCTTATTGGAATCATGAGAAGGGATTTCAAGCTGTAGTTGGTGCCAGAGGCTAACATTACCGTTGACTCGATAATCGTCCTATTTCCATTGATTTGGTTATCTTTACAGTTTTTACAGTGGAGACCATATATGTTCGAAAAAATCTAATATTTAGGCCATTTAGTACCCATGGACATATAATATCCTCTTTATACTTAAAATGTCGTATCTTCTTTGAGAGGCATTTAGAAGCTGGATGATGAAGAAGAACAAATTATTATGGATAGTCAACTTCTTTATTGCATGAAATGAGACGTTTCGGTGTAGACACTAACACCGTTATCAACAAATGGTACTGGACATGATGGTCGGGAGTTTAATGACTATCTATAATAACTTGTTCTTCTTCAATGTCGTATCTGTTCGCAATAAAGAAATAACTTCTTCTCAAAGGAAGACTAAGGAAAAAATATATTAAGGGTTTATATTAAATTTATTAAGTTTCCACATCTAATCATTTAGACTTGTCTTGGTCTCAAAAAGGCTGAAGGTGGAAAACAAATCATCCAAAATTGTGTACTTCATACTAGTAGGACACATTCTTTACATTTTCAATTGGACATTGAAATTTCCATGCCCTAGTATCTCGTACTCTTTTTTTTTAAACCTACAGAATTGATTACATTACATCCTACTAAATATATATAATACCTAGTTTTAACCTAGAGTCAATCTAGTTATCTTTCACACTGTCAAATTTCAAATTCCACTGTAGCTCCTGAAAATACAAAGATCATAACTTTTACAACCATATTGTGTCTTAAAAAGTTTAGAACCAAAGCTGTCACTAAGATCGTATAAAGCACGATAAATGTGCATCATAAGCACTTATTCTGTTCTTTATGCACGTCCAGCGCAGTGAATCAGACATGAAAATGCATATCTTTGAACATTATTTGTCCCTTGGGCTGATCATATTTCGTCTGTGTCACAAAGTCTTGGAATAAATCACATAATATAGTCCCCTAATGGTTCGAATATGGTATTTTGTATCACTCTCTAAACTGTTATTTATACAATGCGATCTTTGCGTGGAATAATTGCATCTTGTTTCGAAGATGTTAAGTTTGGTCATAGTTGAAAGTAAGCCAAAACTTTTGGAATATGAAAATGTTAACGGCAAGTTTACAAAGCTTATTTTGAGAGACGTGTTGGTCAAATCTTTGAAAAAGGACATGCTTGGCTGAACTTTACATCATATGTATGATGTATTACTGCTTCATTTAGTAAAACTATATTCTCTTTCAATTGGAACCATATCAAACACAGCTTAAAGGGGCAGTAGCACGTTTTTAGGGGGAAAATAAGGTGATTTCAGGAAAATAAAAATCAATGGTTTCAATTGAAAGACAATGTAATTAAACTAAATGAAGCAGTAATAATTCAAATATATCACGTAAAGCTTAGCCATGCGATTCCTTTTTCTTACAAAAAATGAATATAAGGTGTTCACACAAAATGGCCACCAATGGATTTTAGGTGAATATTCATACTCGTAAACCAAACCATAATTCCTACATGTAAAATACCAGGTTAATTATTCTATGTGAATTCTGTGTACTTTCATAAAATTGTTATCAAGATAAATGGCATCAACAAATATATTGCTAAATAATGAAACATTTTGTCAATTCTGATAATGAGGTTGTCACAACTGCTACTATGTGACAAAAAAACTTCAAAAAGTGCAAACAAAAATTATCAAGAATTTAAAAAACTTTTAATGACATTTTAGCTCAAGAAAAGGTGTTTTTCCAGAAAATTCAAACAGACTTTCAAACAAAAAACAGTGAAAATCATCCCCATTTAACATATTTCAAAACTAATAGGTTTTCATTTATTTCTTACAGCACAGGTAAGTTAATTATTGAATATTTGATGAACTTTTCCATACTGTCACTATTCGTGTCAATACTGGTGCCTGTCAAGAAGTATTTCAAGCCTTTCACACTAATTTCGGGTATTATCACTGAAAAATATATGTGTTAATTCTGTCTAATAAAAGCTACATATAAACATCTCTGTTACAACTATTAACAAATTTGAAATAAATAGTCAATACTGCCACTTTTCATCCGGAAGCAGTATTGACAGTAGCAGTTTTGACATCCTTAGATGTAAATCATTAATAAAATGATAAATGATCCCTCAACACAGAAAACCACATTTAATGATAAGAATATTCTTAACACACTTTAAACTATTCTAAGATTTAATTTCACATATATTATTTTACCCCTGAAATGTTGGTGACAGTGTTGACGCAAATACTTCATAGATTGATAGTTGTGTACACTTGATTTTTGATTTTGATGAAACTTGGCAGGAACTGAAATTCAATGTCATGCTATTTTGAAGACATGAAGTTGAAGGTCCAGTAAAGAAAGTGACCTTTATGACAGACTAAATGAAGGTTTATCGTTTTCTAAACCTTGGCCAAGGTAGCAGTATTGACACATATACTAAATTATGACAGGTGTTCTGAACTACAAACACAAAAAAGGAAAAGTTATTTTTCAGTTTTCAACTGTATATATTAAACCTCTTTTGTTACTGAATAACTTAAATTATGAAATTTGTTTTGAATGTCAAAGCAATTTGTTAGAAACTATATGAAAAAGTTGTCTTTCTTACTTTGGGACAGGCAAAATTTGATAAAATCACATCAAAGTGATCTCTCAAAGTCAATATTTTTTATGAACAAATAAAAAAAGATATGTGTTCTACTCGATTGATCTTGTTCCATACATTAGATTAAAAATATTATACTAAAACCAAATTAAAAGTGAAAATTAATCATTGGACGGAAACATTTGACTATTCAGGATTTTGACTCATGTATTAAAAGCTGCGACCAGTGCAACCAACATCTATTTCCGTTGGTTGAATAGATTTAACCATCATCTTGCTTCCTATGACATTTAAGGCTTCAAAGACACAGTCAGGTCTGAAGAAAACGTATTATTGACTTAAAACACATCGTAGGAACGTGTACGCCTTGAATTTGTTACACAACGGAAGTGAACAAGTTACTCTGTGAGGGATAAGTTTGTTTTTGTGCATTCGGTGTAAGATTCTGCTCAATAATTCGGTTTTCAGGTACTTATAAACAAATTTATTTCGGACTGTAAAATAATAGACTTAAGTTACCCAATGTTGGTTTTAGAAATGAAAGGTTGATCAGCATTTGGATATAAGAGACACATTTAAGTGAGGTTTTGTGCTGCAAAAATATATATGCGCATAAAAGTGATCGGTAAATTGCTTTAAATGAATGAATAATCATTTTATACATATTGATCCCAAGTTGTCAAAATACAATATATGGTCGCTGAGATGTTTACATTCAAAAAGAGCTGGTATGAAAACGTGGTGAACGCGTTACTAAAGATACATTTTTTAAAGTGGGGAACGAATTACAATTTCTTGAGTGAACAAGTTGCAGGGTCAACGATTAGTATAGTTCGTTATCAGAAAACTTATACAATGCTATAATCTGTTCTGAATGTTTTAGAAAACTCTTCCAAATAGAGCCGTAAGCATGTGGTTATTGCTAATATAATTATAAAATAGCTTCTGTGGCGTCATTGAAACGAACACTCATCTCAACATAAAACAATTCACAAACTAAAACTCTGTGAAGTCACTTGAACAATTAAACATGTTAGAATAGATTATAAATATGTATATCAGAGGTTAAATTAACAGGCATAGATGTCATTGTGTCTAAAGTTCATTTTTAAAACAAAAAGATACACTTCCGAACAGCATTCAAGACCAAGAATGTCTATCATACCATTTATAAAACGAGTATTCCCACAACATGTAGGCCTACTATAAGGAACAAATGTGTATGGTCCTTATAGCTTTAAAGTAAGGGCGCATGTTTTAAAGTTATATTTTCCATTAAACAAACAATATCTTACTGACATTTTGCATCAAATTATGAAAACGATGCAGTTTGTCATGAGCTTCGATGTGAAAGGCACATTTGGGGTCAAAAATTAAAATCACATTAGACAAATGGTTCGAGTTCAAAGTGATGCAGCCTTGACGTGGGTGATTATTATTTATTTTTACATCCCTGGTAGTAAATAATATGATAAAGACATTTTCCTCCAAAAGTGTGAAGAAAGTTTCTATAATAACAAAATGTATAATTTTGATTGTTTTTCTGAAAAAAATTGAATACAGTCATTCTGATTTCTAAGAATATTCAACTCAGCATTGCCATGCAAAAGTAAGTCACAATATGAGTATAAGACTTTGAACATTTCAACAAAGTCATGCCAAGTCATGTCACCAAAAGATGTTTAGTATATGTTTTAAGATGACCAATAATTACGTAAACTTGGCCAAAAAGATTTCGTGTAGCTTTTTGTTCTAAACTGATAAAATAATGACTTTTTCACAACTCATTAATCATTCTTGCAAAGAGTCCGTAGCATCCAATTTCTCAAATTATGACTCCCTTTTGGCCAAGGACTGTATATAATTATGATTTTTACACTTTCATCAGACATGCACAGATCGATCCTAGTTGATGTAAGTGAGGATGACGGATTAACATTACATCTGTCACTCTGCACTTTATGAAGGTATAAATAAACACAAATTGCTAAATATCATTCATATTGATGGTTGTGTAAGTCGTTCACTAGTTGTAACACTAAATGGCTGGAATTCGTTCACCACCCTCGTTTGTAATTCGTTCACTCTGATTTGACACCACGTCTAGTTCAATGACAATAATTTTGACGTATTTTTCGATTAATAGATGATATATAGTATGGTTAAAAATAGTTGATTATTCTATGGATGTTTTGAAAATAAGATAATATCGCACACATGTAAGTTCCAGATCAGATGCGAAATTTGCTTGAATCCTACGGTGTGTAAAAGAGTTAAAACAAGAGTGTTTAAATTTACGTCTGAATGTATGATTTTTATCTATGCCATTTTGTTATCTAGGCCTATATTGTAAATTATGAACGTGTTATTTTGATTTTTTATCTGTGGTCATTAGGCCTCCTGGAGTAAATAAATTAAGAATCTCTCCCTCAATGAAGATATAATAAAATAAAGTACTCATTAAAACAATTAAAACATGCTATCTAAAATAATTAACACATCCAAAAAGATTAACTCATTTTATAGATGGCACATGGTTAAAATGATAAAATAAGATGTATGAAAAACAACATTTGTAATTTCCCGCCAAGCGAAAGTGTCACGTGACCCGCGGAATTTGATGACGTATTGTTTGGCATGTTGGGGGTCTGAGCATGTGCGAGTAGCGAAAACATTGACGTCCACCTTGCAGAAAAACATCCACATGCAAGATTCGAGTCGACATTGTCACTCAAAGAGGTACACTATCTACTCTAAATCATTCATTCATTACACTTGATTAAGTGTCACGGATATAGGTCATTTACAAATTAGAGTATCACTAGCACAGCGTGCGTGGTAAAAACAGCCGTGCAGAGAAGCTTTCATGTTCATTCATAATCGGGTCGCAGGGGGTCTTATTCACGTGAGTGGGAGGGGCCACGCTTCGGCTTGAAAGATGCTGAACGTGAAATTATGATAATAACTGATTTGTAAAACAGAACTTCCAAAACGAACTTCCATGTTTAAAGGGCAGGATCACCTGATTATTCGATATATATAGTGACGTTTAGGACATAGATATTTAAATATTGTTTCTGGTCATATGTTTCATTATATTGACCTATTTATTAATTGTTTGTATATTGGTAAATATTTGATGATGATACAACTTGTTGTTAAAAACTCAATAAAATACTTTTGAATCAATTTCAATATTGAATCAGATATCATTAACAATGATACATTCTTTGATTTTGAACAACTATGGAAAAAAAATTATTAAAAAAATAGTCATAAAAAAAACCATAACTTTCATTTGTTGAGTGAAATTTCAAATATTCATAATAACAAATAATTGATAAATGTATTTTGTTCTTGTCTTTGTTCTTTTTAAAAGATCAAATTATATAAAGAGAAACTCCATGATTTGTTGAAGTCAACAAATTTTATCAAGTAACAAATAAATGCTTAAAAGTATCATTTTAACACTAATTAGCAATTTATTAACAGGACAGTGGGTCCACCGATTTGTCAAATGTAGTAAAGGGATCAATCACAGAGTGTGTCTTAAATTGACAATCATCACCTGAGTATTTTTATGTTGAGATTTCTACCCCATACTTTCATACTACAAACCCATGTGATTAGAAACAGCCCATTTAAATTGTTTAAAGAAAGCAAAATTATTCGTCAACATGACAATATGAGAGAGACTATCTAATCATCATTATGTCATGTGACATCAGATAAACAACTTAATGTTAGAATTGTTATACCACTCAAACTAAGGGAACCGTTATGTCTTTTGACGTCATGACTGACGTCATGTGATGATAACAAATCAACAGTCGTGTGACTCGTTGATAAAAGTGCACCTGTATAAATTAAGTGATATCTTTATACATCATCAATAAGTCGTTAATATTACCTATTTTACAGTTTGCAAAAAGCTGTTGATATGTTGATATTCATTATATATAAAAAATTTAAGATATGTTAAAAATTGCTTTTGCAAGCTTAGCAGTTACAAGGGGGTATATTGTTTTCAATATTTTCAAAATGTAACTTACAGGTATCAATAATTATAAAAAATGTTTCAAAAACAGAAACACATTTGTACTAGGGGTGGGTATTGCAAGAAATTTTCATATTGCGATATACTGCGATATGCACACTAGTATTGCGATACGCATTGCAATAAATTGCAAGACGTTTTTTGGCACAAAAACTCACCTTATGAGTTAACTTTTGATTCTTAAATGATGAAAAAACATCAAAAATTTCAATTCTTGTTAATTTTATAATAAAACCATGAAAAATGAACAGATTTCAAAACTTGTCATTACATATTACCTGGAAAGGAAATAGATTCAGACTATTCGGCACGATAGGAAACTCTCTCGTGTCGTCTGCTGTAGCCATGATGAAACAAACGCATGACATCCGTTGTGAAAAACGGAAATACACGAAGCTTTCAGAGTGTAATGAACTTTTCCGAATGCTTATAAAAAACCTGTTTTCAACAAGCGTATTGCAATACGTACCGATCTCATGTTTGAACCGGTTAATACCGGTAAACCGGTTATATTGCGCACCCCTAGTTTGTACTATTGTAGAAATTTTTTATCTGTGCCAATATGTTGGCATCTTATTCTTCCTGTGGCAGAGGGAGGGTTAAGGTCGTGAAATGTTAGTTTAGATAAACAGGTGTTGGAATTGGTTGAACATGTTAGTATACAATTTGAATATATAAGAGATTGCAGAATTGCCTCAATAATTTTACTTCTTTTGTTTTTCTGCATTAATATAGCTCTTAGGTCTCAAATGTAGAAATTACCATAATTATTAATTAGGTAATAATTGTCAACTGTCAATGACTTAGCGATGTCAAGGCCATTGAAATGAGTTGCTAAGCAGCCAGACTGTAGGGGTCATTGTAGGTAGGTAGGTAAAGATAAAGTGGAGAGTTGATGTATTAATCGGTTACAATCCAGATTAACACAAGTCCCCCCTCGATAGCCTGATCAATAAAGCCAAATATATACCCAAGCCTAATCCACAGAGTCTTGTTAGACTTAGATCAAGTCTCTCAATTATTAAATTTTTCAATTGCTATTTTGTACAGTTATAGACTAGTGATGAGGTCAATACCCGTTTTTTTGGACCGAAGGAAAACAATATTGACTGAGGACAAATTCACCTGTGCATAATTGTTTTGTTATGTCACTGCTATTAAACGAAAGGGAATACAAAATACAGTCTTCAGAGGCTTGATTGTTGGTAAGGTGGGCTCAATGACGTCATGACAACAATAGCATGACATCATGAAACAAGGGTTTAACGTCATGATAAAATTAGCATGATGTCATGAAATGATGGTTTGACGTCATCAGCACTTTAGCAACTCAAGTCAATATCACTTTTGGTCGGACTCGGAGTCACTGGGGTCAAGTGATTGTCACTTTCTGTCGACTGTCACGTGAAGAGTTCTAGACCAATCGGATTGCCAGAAAATTACGCTCTCATAATAATAAAATCATTAAGCTCATTTGACAATCTGATACCTATTTTTTGTATTGTATGCGCTTTATACAATATTTCAATGAAATCCTGATAAATCGTTGAAGTAAGTTCTATTGAATCATATTTGTTAAGATGTGTCTTAACAAAACCGTTATGATTGTCATGAAGGTATTCACATAGATATAGGCTTGCTTTATAAAGAGATTACACATGGCTTCCCTTATTCATAGGTCTATTATATTGAATTGAGGATCCTAATATAGTCTAGACACTATGATAAAAATGAAGAAAATAGGCTTTTTGTGGTCATTGTTACGTATTTGTAGAAAAAGTTTTTGAAACAAAAATAGAGGCTTAACTGTAAGATATATCAACAGGGGTTTTAAATGCTTAAAAAGCAATCATAACCACCAATTTGATTCAATTTTAAATACCGTATTTTTCCTATTAAGCGCCCCCTCCCTAATAAGCGCCCCCTATTACAAATTTCCATATAACAGAGCGCCCCTCCCCTTCATACGTAAAATGGCCTAACTCTACTGCTTTTCCAATAGTTTTTAATTTATCCGGGCCTGTGAATGTGTAGTTGCACTGAATTTCAACGATCGACCTACTTTCATTCTCGTTCAGAATCCCGACAAGTGCTAGTTTAGCTTGTCTATAACGTATTCCTAATAAGAGCCCCCCTTTCTGGGGTATCCGAATAAGCGCCCCTTTGGATTTTTTAAAGCTAAGCGCCCGGGGCGCTTAATAGGACGAATACGGTAATCATTTGATCATCTCTGAGAAAATAATGTTATGTGCGTTGAGATAAATGCAATGTTGAATTTAGAATTTGTTTTGTGAACATTCAATGTTATGTGCAACTTTGCTAATAAAAAAGATAGGTAATGTACATTTCAAAGGATTTAGAATTGCTCTATTTGAATTGAAAAGTATTAAAGGGGCAGTACTACTTAGCACGTTTTTTGATAATTTTATATTTTAAAATTTTCACTGATAATTGTAAGTTTATGCTAAATGTAATATTTTGACAGCGTCAGAAATCTCATTACGCTAGCCAATCATCCATAGTCAGAGGACAAAGTATGAAGATTCACATAAAATCCACTGGCGGCCATTTTGTTTGAACACCTGTAATTAATTTTGTGTAAGAAAAAGGAATCTCATGGCTAAACTTTACATTATATATTTGAAATATTACTGCTCCATTTAGTTTAAATATGCTGTCTTTCAATTGGGACCATTAATTTTTATTTTCCTGACATCACCTTATATTCCCCCGTAAAACGTGCTACTGCCCCTTTAAAACCGAAAATATTATTTTGGAGACTATGAGAGGGTGTAGATGGAGAGGACGATAATTATTTGACAAGTTGCTTACCTTTGTAGTTAATTAGTTAATTTTCTAAATGTTCCTGTAACTGTATAGGCGAAGAATTCATTTTGAATGATAAACCAATTCTTTCAGTTATCCATGATAAGTACAATTTGAATAATATTGCTTACCAAAATATTTAAAGATGAAAGAATATGATTCTGTGGACTATTACTGATTGTAATTCTATTGCTTTGTCATATGTGACTTTTACAAAAAATACTTTCATTACGAAATATTAAAAATGTCTGTATTTTGTAAGGAGATATGCTTCTTTTATTTGTTTCTTCTTGCGATTTATTAAGAAATGTTCCCTCCAATTTTTAAAATCATTTAAAAAATTTTGATTAACTGTATAAATGATTTGGATTAAATTAATTACTAAACTTAAATGCTGTATAATTAATTAATAATGATTTTTTAAATATAAAAATAGAATTGGAGACCATGACAAAGTGTAGATGGGGAGGAAATTGACAAGTTGATAACCTCCGTAGTTAATAAGTTAATTTCATTTTAAATGATTTAAGATTTATCTATTTGATTTAAATTTATTAAAAATGAAAATATTATTTTGGAGACTATGAGAGAGTGTAGATGGGGAGGACAATTGACAAGTTGATTACCTCCGTAGGTGAGCCAGCTTTGTGGGGGGTACCTGAACAGGTAAATCTCCGCAGGGGGTCCCAGGAGAGAGAAGCTGGACACAAACAACTGTAGGAATCCATGGTCAGGGCTGGTGGGATTTGTTAGGTACTTCATCATGGATATGTATCATGTTTGTGTGTTATTGGCATTTGATTATGTCTATTAATTATTTATGTGCATAGCTTTGAGGTGTTGTAAGAAAACTTTTGATTTCATTATCTTCATTGTTGTGTCTTTCTGTGTAAAATACAGTTGTAACTTGCGGATGTTTGGACATGGAGGTGGAATGGTAGGTGCAGATAAGTTTTGTTAAAGGAATTTTGTTTTGAAATATATTTTGTTGATTATCATTTAGATTTTTTGTTATATTTGTAATTCTACTGTTTGAGGAAAAAGTATTTTGCTTTTGCGCCAAATATTAGTACCCAAAACTTATATATAGTTTTTCATTTTCTTTATTTATCCATCAAAGTATCAATATAAAATCTTTAGTATCTTTAGTATCTTAATAGTTTTTCTCCAAGGATGTTCAATGAATAAACAAATAAAAAAAAGTAAAAATTGAAACCAGACACTCTACCAAATGAGCTATGATTGATCTTGAAAACGTTTGATATCATCAATATGAAATACATTCTGTCCATAATTTTATGGAAATCATTTATACACACATGCCAAAACCCATTTATCCTGGGTGTGACTCAATAAAGTACTGAAAACATTACTAAATATAATTTTTTCCAAATTTCACAGAATGCATTAGAAAAATGTTGATACCCCCTTTCGACTGACCCTTTAAATGTACAGTTACAATGAATTAACAGATGTCTTTAGTCTTCTTTCACTGAGTCAAGATAATAGGAAGCCCTGTATATCAAATCTTATATAAATTCCTCTTCCAGACAAAAATTGATAATTCTCTTCCATGAAAAACATTTCGGCAATAACATTTGATAAGTTGAGACAAGAACTATCAAATAATTCTTCACAACGCCCTGTCTGGAAATTCATAATATCTACGACCACCGGAAACTGTGAACATGATACAGAAGTAAGATATCACATGCATCTTCTTTATTCTTCAGATATCTCTTATATAAACGACCTCCTGTTTTTCCAGAGATAGATTTTTGTTTTTACGGCCACACAGTGCTCGACTGAGCTTCTTTTCATGTAGACTTTATCTTTTGAAATATTTTTGTCTTAAGTGCACCAAAAGTGTTGATAATGGTGGAAAGAGATGATAATTTGGCAATTTTTCTGGTGCAGTCTCGCAGTGAAGATTAGCATGCAATCCAGCACCTGGCACGGCAGCCATTTTGATTTTTAAAAAACAGTGGAATATTTATTAATCTTGTTACCTCTTTAGATAAACTATTTTTTATTCCTCTTCAAGATTTCATAACTTTGTTCCTTCAGTCTGCAACTATATCTTATAAAAGATTTCATTTAGGAAAAGAAAAGTTTTTTCGAAATTTCTTTTAGAATATTTATGAATATCAAGTAACATCTTCTGATTAAAGATGCAAATTTGTTTCACTCCTTTTATTTTTCATAAACTTTACCTTTAAAAGTTGTTTCATTTGTTTTATAAGCAAAAATAAGTTATAATTGATGTACAAGAAAAGAAATAGAGTATCTACATCATTTGTTTAGATAGTAAAATTTTAATCTATGTCTCTTTTTTCTTTTGCTTACTGATATTTATGACAAACTTGCATAAACATTATTGCTAACATTTATTGGAACATGGCCCACACTTGTAGACAGAAAGTGAAATAAGCTTTATTAACTCTCTCCCTACAAAAGAAAAACTTTTAAATGACTTACCAATGAGATTTCTCCAGAAAATTGTTAAGATTAAAACATGATATAAAATAAATGTTTCAGATGTGTAAAAGGAAAACATTGAAAGTTTCTTTTTATCAAATATGTAATTTGAATTTGCCAATTTTATTTTCCAAAAATTTTTAAAACTAGAATTAATATAGCAGATGTGTAAAAGGAAAACATAAAATTTTTTTTTTCAAGACTCTGTGGTATTAACTTGTAGATTCTATTTTTTGAAAAGATTGGAAAACTAAAATTATGATATGAAAGTAATGTATCAGATGTCTAAAAGAAAAACATAAAAATTTACTTTAAAAAAAAATCTGTTATAAACATACCAATCCTATTTCTCCACGAAATTAAAACTGAAGATTAAAAAAATATGATGCAAATTAATGAAAAATTAAATGAAAACATAAAAAGTTACTTTTTCAAATATCTGCCAATTTAAGTCAGATAGCCCCCCTTATGCAGTTAGCCATGATAAATATGATGCTAAAGTAATCTATCAAAATGAGATGAAAATATAAAAGTAATTTTTTCAAATATCTGTCATATACCTAGTCCCTCTATGCAGTTTGCTATCTAGGTGGTCCAACGATTATAGCTTAACACACCTGAGGTATAATATAGGGTTGCATGTTCGTTCACCTGCAATTATCCTTATCCATTCAAGCCTCTCTTTGAAGTGGCGTACATTTCATGGAGTATGTTCACAAGTTGCTGTTAAGATAGATATGAATAAGGTAGATATAGGTATGAAAGATATGTATACACTTGAATGTTACTTGCCAACTGATTAACTGATTGTGAGGTACTCTAGGTCAAACTGTCGGGTCAAGTGACATTAACCTGGGTTCATCTTTCTCACCTGTAATTAGTTTCACCTGAGTTTTTCTGTTATTTTGATATTTGAAGTATATTTGTTCATTTGTTGTATCTTATTTAAAGCCAGATGTAACTCTTCACTCTTGATCGTAAAATTATTTTTTATGTTATTTTATATATATATTTCAATTTCATAAATGTAAAGTTAGAATGATCTCTATGTTTATTAGGTATTCATGAAATTTTCCCATTTAGGAATAATTTCATAGGTTGATTGACACATTTCTTTTTTGTTTCTATAAATTTTTTTAGGACAATGCATGGTTATCTGCTTGATAACATTGTGAAATATAAGATTTTGTTTACAAATGAAGATAAACAATAACAAGTGAAAAGAATGTTCTGAAACAGTCTGTTTATGATCAACTGTGTTCCAGGGAATACAAATTATTTTATTTTGACAATACCACGAGTCAAAAGTGGATGGCTTGAGTTCGAACCCAGAACTTTTTGCAGTCTCGCAGTGAAGAGGAGCATTTTTTTTCAAATTTCACGGAATGCATTAAACAAATGTTGATATCCCCTATGGGGCTGACCCTTTAAATATTCTTTGTAAAATTATGATGAATTAACAGATGTCTGAAGTGTTCTATTTATACCAGATGGTTTAAGTTTTTAACCCAAATGAGGTCAATATTAAATTTTTTTATCTTGGAGCAAATTTTAATCACCCTGGTTCTTAAAACTTAATAAACTCTTTAAAACATAAGAAAATTAGGAACACAATATATGTAATTTGCTCAAGAATCAGGGTTGAATATATAAAGAGAAAAACAAGTAGAAAAGTTTAAATATCACTCGTAAGTGGCTCAAGTGCACTCACTAACACCTTAAGTGCTTGTTTATGAGATGTTCCCTCTTGACGGGTCATGTGTGATATTGACAGTGTATATTGCAATATATCTCCCACTTCAACAGGGAAAATACAACAGGGTTAGCTATGAGAGTGAAATGGACACACCCATAGACACATTGAAGGGATCATGTCAAAAGTGAAATTGATCACAGTTTGATTGAAGTCTTGAAATTAGGTTTTTCTGACTTATTTTGTGTATTTTGTCTTTAATTGTACTTTCAAGGTAATTTTAAACATGACATTGGTCACCGATTTTGATATTTGAATTGTGATGTCTCATGACAAGTTCAGAAGAATATGGATGGTAAAGATTAAGGATGCGTGTATCAATATATTGCAATAAATTACTACAACCTCCACAAATCGCAATAAGATGCGTAAAGAAGAGCTGAGATTATTAGTTTTGGTTAGAAATGAGTGATAAGAAATACTGATTTCTTAAAAACATTTTAAGAATTCAAATTTTTTTTAGTGGTCCTTAACTTTTAAGCTCACCTGGCCTGAAACCTATTTTCATCTTCTTCTCAAGAAGCATAAGTCCTAGAAAGCTAAAACTTTGTGTACAGACTACTTGACTAGTGAAGATTATAAATTGTAGCTTTGGTGGATTTGCCCATTAAACCTATTTTCATCTTTTTCTCAAGAAGCATAAGTCCTAGAAAGCTGAAACTTTGTGTACAGACTACTTGACTAGTGAAGATTATAAATTGTAGCTTTGGTGGATTTGCCCATTAAACCTATTTTCATCTTTTTCTCAAGAAGCATAAGTCCTAGAAAGCTGAAACTTTGTGTACAGACTACTTGACTAGTGAAGATTATAAATTGTAACTTTGGTGGCCCCGTGGCCCCTACTAAAGGGGGAACCACATTGGCCAAACACTAAAGCAAAATCAAATGTAAAGCCTGATGAGCTACAACGCCAATGGCTCTATTTTTGGCTCAGTGTATTCATAGTCTCAAATATGAAATAAATAGTTAAATTTAGTTATGAGATAGTCCCTGTCACACTGGTATCAAGTTATTTGTGTATTCTTAATACCCCTGGGATGTCAAACTATGGGTGGGGACCCTACAAGATTTATTTACTCTCACTAACTTATCACTTATTGAAATAATTCTTTATGATCCCTCTCCAATATTTATGGTTAATATGTTGGCATTCTCATTTGTATTTCAAGCAGAAGGATGTTTATGGAGATTAAATCATAATGAAGAACTATTAATCCTGATAAATTCTTTGGCCTAATTACCTTAATTTATTAAATTAAAAGTTTGATAGTGTAAGGAATTTGAGATAATTGACAGGGTTAATTCGATGTGTGTTGAAATTTGATTTATCCTGTTCAAAATTATCTCGAGGTTTTGAAATTTTCTTTTTGGTTTGTTCAGGGGTTTTCATTGGGAGATAGTGTTCTTATTCAAGACTTTTCATGTTTGACTTTCTAGGTAATTTTGAAGGGAAGAACAAAGTTTGCAGTCATTGACGATATTTCTTGAAGGTATTTGATGGTATTTTTTATTTAAAATTATCTAACAGAAACATGAACCACATGAGATAATATATTGAAGTGGAGTCAAGTATAATTTATCTTTAAAAGTATAAAGTTGTTGATAATTTGTTAATTGTAAATTAATTAGTTTTCTGCTATTTTTATGAGAGTTTTTTAAAAGTATTATTTTGAGGTGGTTGTAAAAACACCCACAGGATTATTTAGAAACGTGAAAGTAAAACATATATAGTTTTATGTTAAGCATTATAAAAAATAATAAAGATGATTATTACAACAATTTTTGTGAAAGATTTTTTAAGAAGTTGAAAACAGTATTTTAAATTTAAAATAAAGAAACCATTGATAAAATTTCTTTTGCACTATGATTAATGTTTTTATTTCATTATTCAGACATATTAGAACATGAAAAGAACCCAATCCAAATGATGTAAGATGAACAATACAGTGTATATGGTAAAGATATAGGTATTCTCATGACTTGTTTATTCTCTATGCATTCTGTGACCACTCATTTTGATCCAGACATTGTTGATAGCTGGAAACTTACACGGATATCCGTCATTCTGGTGTGGTAATGTCAGTCTTGTTGGGTAATGATGTATGTGACATTTACAAAATGTCAGCTCTAGACTAATGTTCCTGTGAGTCTTGGAGCTATAAATAGATTGCCATTCATAGGGATGTGACATTTGCAGGAACTTTACCAAATATATCAAGCTGTCCAGTTTGTTCCAGTGAAATATATTTATTGTTATGTTCTCAAAACTTGTTTGTGTAGTCTTTTGTTTCTCTATGCTTTGTTACACTTTGTTTTAAGGCTAATTGATTTAATTTCATTTGCATAAAAAATCAATGAACACAAAATTCTGAAAATTTTAATATCATTTTTTTTTCAAAATTTGTAAAAAAATATATAAAAAACAAGGTTTTGTAAAATATTGTGTATTTATTCATGAAATATAGCTCATTAGTCTTGAGGACATCTTTACTGTCAACTTAAAATTTTTAATTTATATAATTTAAATTTTCATTTCATATTTCGATTCACTCTTTGCACAAAATGAAAGATAATTGAATATGTTACTGAAAAGAATATGTATATTTTCACTTGAAAACATTCAAAAATTTAGCAATACCAGTAATATGATTGATTTGGCACCAAACTTTTTCTGTAGATAATGGGTTACAAATTCTTGGATTCAGAAATCTGTTGGAATGGTTTGGCAGTAATGGATTAATAAAGCGGTGTTAAAATGTGAGTTCGAGGACAAATGATATGCTCTTTCAGACATGTACAATCTATAATGGAGTATCGAGAGACACTAAAAGCCGAGTCATCAATTTTGTTGTCTGGAACGTAGGAGTTCAAACTTGTGTTTTCTGTAACAGAAACAGCCGTCGGGGCTTACAATACAATTAGGAACCACGTATTTAGATTTCATACAATTGCATCGTCTGGGCAAGTGTGACTTTTTGCAATGGATGAACATTTCTGGTCAATACTTTACTTGTTTTGTTAATGTTTTATTGATACTTTATTGGTACAGTTGATGATGTTGGCTTATTTCTGGAGCTTTATCCTTAAATGGAATATTACTTGGAATTTTGAGAATTGTTCTCACTTAGAAGTTTTGATTTTGTTTTTATTGTTTAAACTTTTTAACCAATTATAGAAGCCAAAGTAAAACCATTAAAGGAATAGTTTGAGGATGGTATTTCTGTGCACAACAAATTTAAGGGGATATACTTTTATTAAGTATATTATCACAAACGTTTTGGGGAAATCTAAAAATGACCTATCCATCTGTCTATTTGTCTGTTTTGGCTGTTTTTTGGGGAACAGAACTCAAAAACCTTTTACATCAAAACTCTGTTAATTTAACATTCATCATATTTAGGTGCCTTTTTGGGTTTTCAACTTCCTCGTACCTTTATGAATTACTGTTTTTCATGGGGACACAGCTTAGAATTTTGATTAATTGCCAAACCTCAGTAACTATAAGACTTACCTCATTGGAAATTGGTTTTTGAACCAACAACACGGACAGTGGTGCCGTGGTTTTTGTTTTAATTCATCCTAACTGTTATTTTTGGTAGATTGGGGTGGCTTTTTCCACAGTGGCAGTGCGGGTATAGAGTCCTTATCATCACATCCACTAAAGGATGATTGACTTATGATAAACATCACCTAAGTCCTTTGATTTTGTTGGATGGTTACCCCCCTGCTCTGATTCTGTTATTTTTAGCTCATCTGGCCTGTATGGCCCGATGGGCTTATGGCATGGCCTGGTGTCCGGCGTCCGTCCATCCGTCCGTCGATCCGTAAATTTTGTGGAATTTCGACTTCTTCTCCAGAACCATAAGGTCTAGAAAGCTTAATCTTGGTGTACAGACTCCTTGACTAGTGAGGATTAAAAATTGTAGCTTTGGTGGCCCTGTGGCCCCTAATAATGGTCAGAGGGGCCACGCCCTAAAAACATATTTTCATCTTCTTCTCTAGAACCATAAGGCCTAGAAAGCTGAAATTCTGTATACAGACTCCTTGACTAGTGAGGATTATAAATTCTAGCTTTGGTGGCCAATTGACCCCTATCAAGGGCCAGAGGGGCCACGCCCTTTAAGCCTATTTTCATCTTCTTCTCCAGGGGCAAAAGGCCCACAAAGCTGAGGATTATGATTGATAGCTTTTGTCGCCCTGTGGCCTCTAATAAGGGCCTCAGGGGCCACACCCTTTAACCTAATTTCACATTTGCCACACCCTAAAGTAAAAATTTTAATGAAGCCTGATGAGCTACAGAGCAACTGGCTCTATACATTGTATTCAGCGGCGTCCGTCCGTCCGTACGTCCGGATCCTTGTTAACGCGATATCTAAAGAACCGTTGCACCCAAAGTCTTCAAATTTGGTCACAGCCTCACTTGGGGGATTAAGCAGACACCAGTCACTTTTGGTGACCTTGACCTTATTTTCAAGGTCACAACAGCACTTTGACCACTTTTGAACTCTTGTTAACGCGATAGCTCATGAACCGTTGCACCCAAGGTCTTCAAATTTGGTCACAGCCTCACTTGGGGGATTACGCAGACAATAGTCACTTTGGGTGACCTTGACCTTATTTTCAAGGTCACAACAGCACTTTTACCACTTTTGAAACGTGACAATTCTATCGCCATATCCAAGCGGCGGGGGACATTGCCACATTAGTGGCAAACACTTGTTAATTTTTATTTCCAATGGAAATGCAGGTTGGAATTTTTATTTCGGGTCAAAACTTTAAAACTTAGCTCATTGGCACTTGTTATGTTTGACAAAAAGATATTTACATTCATTATAAAGATCAGGACTTCAGTTGAAGAGAGCTACATAATGACGGATAAGGTTTTCAGGGAAAGTTTCCCATAACATGTATCACTTAAGCTATCAGAAACTTTTTAGTTCACAAATTATTATGAATTAGCAGCTTTAAGATATTTTTTTATACATTATCAGAATTAATGGTCAGTTTCTTGTTATTAAATTACCTGATGCTGTTTTGCAATGAAAGTTTTCGCCATACATTTTACATTTGTACACTAAGATATGATTTTGTAGCAATGATAAAATATGACTGTAGCAATGTGCAAATAATGATTGAGTAGAAAGAGTAAAATATATTCCTATGTAGCAATAATATAAGTTATCACATTGCATAGCGGGTTACATCGGTATTTATTATTCCCGCGAAAGGTTTTATGCAACGAGCGGAACGCGAGTTGCATAAAACCTTTCAAGGGAATAATAAATACCGATGTAACCCGCTATGCAATGTGATAACGAATTTATCTTACCGAATGTCTAAAACTATTGTTAAAAACACAATCGGAAGTGAACAAAACCTTTATTTCAAAACAACAACAAAGGTCCGAGTCACGGCATACTGGTTGACCTATGGCCTTATCACGTGACTTTGAATGATTGACGTGGATGCACGCTTTACTCGCGAGGTATAAGGGATTTATTCTCCCTCGGTGAAGGTGTATATGGGAATTTGTTAACGGTCACGTGAACTAATCAGAGATCGAGATTCTTACATGAGGTAGGATAATTACAATTATAAAATTTATGTAATAAGAAATAGAGAACCAACAACATGTTTTTGTTAACAACAGTGTTTTGAATGAATTAGTTGATCCTATGATATAGAAAAAAGCTATTTTTCTTTCTCAGAATTAATTTATACGACAACTTGTTAAGAATAAACTGAAAAAGTTACCTTTTCTTGCTTTCTGAAACATGTTATATATTATTTTTTGTTAAAAAATAAAATTGTTTTAAAGACTGATGATGGAGTGACAATACTTAAACCCAAAAGTTTTCTCAATAAAAAATTATTATTCAAAATGAAATTCTTTTGATAGAGTCCAATCTAAATCCCTTTGAAAAATCTTGGTTCTTGTCACTTTGATTCTCTTATTGTGGTCAAAGGGACATAACTCTTCCATAACAGCACTTTGAGTTTATCAATTCTAAGCAAACATTTATATCGTTCAAATCAAAATCTTTTATTGATAATACTTTTGAAATAGTTTTCGAGTACTTGCCTTATATAATGCCTTGATAATATTTTACATTTTGACATTTCAACATGTTTAGAAAGTTAAATTGTTCATGTTTTTTGTCATGAGTTTTTCCTTGCCTTTTAAGTTATCGTTACACTTAATTGGGTGATTGTAAATATCAGATTTCATTATAAAACTTTATGTTCAACGACACAAACAAAAGAACAACAAATATCTTTTCCTTGTTTGCTACACATTAAATATTGTGATTACACAGATCTTTTATGATATTAAGAGAACTTTGTTATTGAAGATTTGTATAAAGTTAAACTTCTTTTCTTTTGCATTCTTGTCATCTGATTATAGCAAAGTCAGTTTTTTGTGTGTCTTCACTTAAAAGAAGACTAAAGAAAATTTTTTATGTTCAACGACTCATAAAAGAACAAAAGAAAAATCCTTTCCTTGTTTGTACACATAAAATATAAAGTACTTACACAGATCTTTTATGATATTAAGAGAAATTGTCGTTGAAGATTTGTATACAAGTAGCACTTCTTTTCTCATCATCATCTGATAATAGCAAAGTCAGTTGTTTTTTGTGTTTTCATAAGGTTTAAATAGACAAAAGACAAAAAATTTGAATGGAGGTTCACTCAGGATCAGATTGGGTAGATATTGCTCAGATTTTGTTCCTGTGTAGTATCGGCCTAACAATTTAAGGGATTCGTTAAAAAAATTTCATTTAACTTCTAATCATACAGATATAATGAGCTACACAGCCAATGGCTTTTTTAAATAGATTTATTTATGTAGTTTGGCATACCTGTTTGATTCATCACTTGTCATCACTTTAAAGGGGCAGTAGTACATTTCTGTGACATTTTATTTCTTTCACTTTTCCCAAACCCCAAACGAATAGGGCAATACTACAGGGGTTAAAAAATGTTTCCCAGTAAATATCAGCTTATGGCAAATACCTCATTTTCAGAGTCAAACAACTCAATAACCCAATGATCCCTTAGTCATGCAACTAAAATTAAATAGGAAGCAAAAACTCGGTGGCCATTTTTGTGTTAAGACCTTTTATTTCTTATTTGCTGTCTGAAAATTGATAAGTGAACTTGTTAGTGCAAAACACTGGCTGCTTAAAACAATACTAATGATATTTCCCATTTAGATGAAACCAAGATCTTTTAGGTATCAATTCTGTCGGGATACTAACTTGTTATTGATCATGGATTTCCTCTTCTTAACGGTTGATGGTGGAGAGGAAACCATGGCTGGATTGAGTTCAAACCTCGGTAGCGTCGGACAGCTTCTATATATTTTGTCATTTATTTCAATAATGAAAATAAAATGTTTAAATTCTTAAGACTAACCTAATGACTTGTTCTCTTTTTCAGATGAAACTAAGATAGCGTCAAGGTGAAAATGTTTTGACGGTGAGTGAACACTTAAAGTACTTACGGATTATTCTTTCTCCTTTCTAAATGCCTGTTATAGCTATTTTGACACAACTCAAACATTTTAGAATTTTAACCATATATCAAAAACAATGATTTTCAAAAATAAATAATCAACTTGTCTTTGGCGAATTCAAACTCACGTTCTATTATCCATCCTGCTACATCAGTGTATACCGAGTATGTCTCTGCATTATGCTACAACCTATCCCCTGATATTCTATCGTTTTATGTCGTATCACTATATATACCGGTAGCAAGCCAATGAAATTATGCCCTTTCAGCGATGGCAGCAAACTGGTTTCTGGGCTTCGATCCGCATCCTCACCGCTTGATTCAAATTAACCAATGGGAGTGCTATTAGATGATAAATCTGATGTCTCACTGCAGGCCCCCACTAAGCTCCAAATAGCGTTCTCTTAGATTTCCACGAGCGACATCGCTTGAAAACAGTGTATGGAGTTCGAAAACAGACAGGCTATAAATAGCGCTGAATAACCACCCGTCAGTGATACGGCAGAATTCGATATCAAGGGATAGGTTGTAGCATGAGACATGTACGCTGATGTAGCAGGATGTGCATTATCTGACGTCGAGTCTATCTCACTTACGGGGCAAGAGTTGCTTCCCTTTGGATAAGTTTCAGTGACAGCTTGCATTGACGGAGAGCTAAACTAGCCTGTTGATTGTCTAACCTAAACTAGGCAAGCCTAAAGTAAAGAACACATGTGTAAATGAAGAGTTTGAACGTGAGACTTAAACTGCCTTTTGTACTTTTGAGTAAAATTGTTCCGATGATTTCATCAACCAACATTTGTCATTCATATGGTTAAAGAACTATACAGTTTTCATGTAATTCTTAAATTAAAGGGGATCAACAACCTGGCTCGTGAAACCTCATTGGCCGTTGTTAACAAGAGCATCCAGACGGGTAAGGGGGGTCACATGACACAAACTTGGTACTGGCTGTCAGCTGTAAGCGGTTCGCAACCAAACGATTTCGTCCCTACCGAGTATATACGACTCTTTCGGGGCCCTGCTAATAAAACACTGGAAGTTAAAATTTCAGGTTGCAGACCCCCTTTAATGTCTATGCAATATATAATTTATATTAGGTCTCTCTCCGTTAGCAATGGCGTACAAAATGTTAACGCATGTGACATCATCAGATTTTCAAAAGACGTTCCGGCCTTGATCTTTGAAATTGGCATCTGTATGCGTATGTGATCCTTAACCACGCCCAACGGATACCGAAAATATCCGTCTTCTTTGTTATGTCGAGAACACTATCCATTGTATGGTAAAACCTGTTGTCTTGTGCACAGCTGTTTGCAAAATCTTAGTATGTGTTTGTAACGGCAAGTTTCTAATCACGTCTGTGATTCTTATCCCCCACCAAGAAGTGGAAAAGGAATATAGGTCATTCCATTTCAGTGCATCTGTATGAAGCCATTTAAAAAAGATATAGGACTGAGTATTGCATAAATTTTGTATTGAAAAATATTATATGATTAATTTAAGATCAATCAAAAAATAGACTACAACTCAAAAAGTTTAAATTTGCAAGTAAATATTGATGGCTTGTATATCATATGGCCCTACTTTTGTTTAGAAGCACTCTTTTTTTACAAAATCTTCCTTAAACACTGAATTTTGTTTATTTTTATAAAGTAAATAGCAACATAATTTTTGTAAAGTATGCAATCGACTGATTGCTTATTACATGTTCATATGATTCTTACACTTAACAAAAATATGACACAATTTTTCACATGTCGTTAAGTTTAAAGATTAAAATCAATATATTTTGCAGTTTTATTCTTCAAATTTTTTTCCCACGCTCTAGCTCTAAAGACTTACGGTTAAAGTAATCAGTCAACTCGCCATCTTGTAATAGAATATATTACCTATACAACACAACAGAATACTGATATAAAAGGAGGATTTGTAATAACTGCAATGGTATTAAACTATACTTATGCAATTGAAACTTAACCACAGAAACTTCACAATCATTATTGAACCCCATTCAAGAGGATTAGTACATAATCATGTCTCCAAACAATCAATAAATCATTTTATTGTAACGGATTACCTCAGTTGCCAAAAAATCCCTCCAAACATTGCATGTCAATTAGGTTAACTGTTATGAATGTGATATGTCCTTAGCCGATAATATTTACACAATAGTTGTACGAATCTTGTGTCTGATTTCTTTGAGGGCCTCGGAAGGGGGCCTGTTGGCACTCACTCAGAGGCCCCCACCGGATATTTCACGCCCCCCTGGATTTTTCACGCCCCTGTGATTATGTTAGAAAAGTCTTGCACAGTCGTTGTGACTGATTAGAAATAAGCTCTTGATGATCTTATCATCGCAGTTATTGTACCCGGACAATGGTATTAATATGTCCAACGCACGGATTAGCACCGCTTCACGATGGGACTCGGAGAGCCACGGCCAAACTTAAAGCAATCGCATGACACGTATCAATTTGCCGGGTACAAATCTCCGCACTGGTGTAGGTTTTGCAATTGCGTGAAGGGTTATTCTATTCAGGGGGTTAAACATCTAAGTAAAAGACTAGCTGATTTAAAGATAAATTGTAATCTTTTGACCCCCGTTTTGACAAATAAGATGTCCTGCTCTGTTTGTTTTGTTAGAGCGGAAGGTGTTATTATCCCCTTAAGGGGGTGTTAGGTAAGTGACAGGGGGTAAAGAAAGCACATGGTGAAGTGGACATATGAGCTACACTTTAGCTGACAACAGTTTACTCTTTTGTATCGAGGTTCTCGAATTTCGTGATAGTTTTGTAAAGAAGACCCTAGTACTCCTGTGTGCGTCTTCAACTTTACACTACATTTCTTCCCACTTAGAACCATGCCTGAATAACTGACACATCAAATTAGCATTTTGGTAAGCATAATTTGTTATATCCATTATTTTCAAAATATCTATTTTGAATTTGATATTAAAATAAGCTGAAAATCTTAAGGTACTCTTGTGTGTGTCTTCAACTTAACACAACTTAGAACCATGCCTGAATAACTGACGCTTCAAATTAACATTTTGGTAAGCATAATTTGTTATATATCCGTTATTTTCAAAAGATCTATTTTGAATTTGATATGAGATAAGCTGAAAATCTTTAATATGTAATTGCAATGCCTGAATAACTGACGCATCTAATTAGCGTTTTGGTAAGCATAATTTGTAATATCAATTATTTTCAAAAATTTTGTTGTGGATTTGATATTACCTAATCTGAATATCTGTATACTTTTGTTCTTTTGGTAGTCAAGCATATTTGTATTGAAGAAATGAATTAAGTGTTTTGTAAGGCATTGTTGAAGATTTGTTTAGCCTTTTTATAAGGTAGTAAAATTTTGAATGCAAAGAAAAGAGCTTTAATATTTATCAAACTTTGCGCATGTTTTCAAATGTTCAGGGTTTTTTTGTGTTAAAATATCAAATAAACAAGCATGATTAACTGTACAATTAGGGATTCAAATTGAAGGTATACTATAAAATATTCATCTAGCATTTGGATATATATATTTCAAAATTAATATTAAAAATGCATGTATATAAAGAAATATTCCATGAACAACATTGCTGTGAGCATGTTTTTAAATGTTTTTATTTCTTCCTAAGTAAGGAATCCTTTAGAAATGTAAAAATGGAAAATCAAACTAGGTTCTGACTTGCATGTTTAATGATATGAAATTTGGTAAGATATTCACTTACATTTTGGATTAAGTATGATGCTTAAGTAAAAGGTAAATTAATACCATCTATCATATAATTTATGCACTAGAATTAATTAATTTTTTTTTTTTGAAAAATGTTTTATGAATCTAAGACCATAGATCGATCAATATAACATAACAAATTATTAACCATATTAATGGGTATAATTTGAGTTTTTACTACCAGAAATAGGGGGGTTAAGGAAGGGCTTTCTTTATACACAAGGGTTATTTCTCAGATAAAGGCAGATAAGATATTGGACATGATTTGATTTTGTGTCTTTCAGAAACTTATGTGGTCTTATAAATAAAACTTGATAATCAATAAAGATGATTTTGGAAAAGTTTGAAAGGTACCATATATATAAATTTATAATATCGAAAAAGTCGCTACTGTCAAATAAACTTGTTCATCTAAAGAATTTCTCTTGTCCTTATCCCATCAACTCCTAGAAAGCCAATCAAACAGCCTATTACTTTCTTGGTCAAGATATCAAAAGTTTGAGAAAATGCACCATTATGTGGATGAGAAAATATGCTTTATATTGTTGACAAATTTGATATTCAACAGTACCAAGATATCAGATTATGGACAATTTTCCAACATATTTATCAAGATTTATATAAGTTTAGTTGGTTCCAATTATATCAGTTTATGCAAAACATTTCCTATATATAGAGGGTTAAACAATAACTCAGTTTGATTATCTATAATTGTAGAATAAATAGAGGATATCTATTTATTATATGATGAAATCCTTCTTATTACGTCCAAAAAGAACAATTTCATGTTGAGCAGCCGCTTGGAAGAGATCATCACCGTGGTAACAGTGTGACGTCATATGAGAATTCATGATGTCAGACCATTGTTTCATGACGTCAAACTCTTGAACTTGACGTCACTGGAGTTATGATAAAGTTTATCACCACTCAGTAGAGTGACGATAAAGGTTATCGCCACTGTAGCCAGATAGGGTTTATTTCACTGATAGAACAGAGTATCTGTTTCTCACATCGTCATCATCCATTGTCCATCGTCCGTCAGACATCATCCTTACAAAAATGTTGAGTCTATGTGTACAGAGTTGACCTCAGAAAGGCCGGGACCTACATTTGTCTTTTTATCTTAGTGATAGGTCTTAGCGAAAATATATTCTTTGAGGAGGCCTTGGACGCACATTGAGATGGTCATGTTTGTCAACCAAGTTGGTTGCACACATAGACAAGGAAGACTATTTAAATCCTTGTAAGATGATTGGATTAAGAAAACGACAAATAATAAAATTAAAAATCTCTGTATTATTTCAAAGTTTATTTTCAGGATTCTTGTATAAAATATAAGATGATATGATTTACAACTTTATAGACATTTCAACTGATGAACGTGCGAAGGCAGACTATTGTGGCTTGGTAAGATGAATTCTTATTGGTCAATTCAATACGGGGGCTGAAGCAACCCTCCACTAGGCCTTTCAAGACTTAGTATATGGGAGTGAAACGGATAATATTGAGGCTAGGTTTACTTATTACTTAGACTGTAGATGCTCGGCTGATCTACATAGAGAAAAAACTGTTATTGTCAACATATCTGCGTATTTTTATGTCAAACCAAAAAATTTTTTTTTTAAGAATTTGAAGTAAATTGTTTTAATCAAAATATAACATAAATCCATAAGTGCAAACTAATTAAATTCAAAATGTACATTTCAAATCTAAATGCCTTTAAGTATTTTCTTCTACTCAACTGAATAATTTGAGTAAAATCAAGCAAATAACAAAAGAAATCAGTAAAACAATTTTGCATGACACAATTGTCCTTCATGTTTGTTTAACCCTCTTGTTGAATTTGATCATTACTAAACAGAAAGAGAACATATGATCAAAGCATCAATCACTGATATATTCTTTCAAATTAAACACCTTTTACCCATAAACACTAAATTTTACACAAATATTTCAAATTTGTTGAATATGACATACTCCATGGTGTTGAAATTCTTAAACAAATTTGTAACAGAGTCTCCCCATTTTGCAAAAATAAACCCCTGAAAATTAAAAATCTAAAATTGTTAATCGTGACTCACTCATATCTGTATGTATCTCAATATGACTACACAATATTACATGTTTCTGCATTCCACTTTAGATTTGAATTGAAATGGTTGATTGATTAGGAAGTTATCAGCCACACACGAACTGTAGCAGATGCATGGACAGACGGACAGACAGTGCCCATTTCAACCTCCTGCAACTTCTTGGTTGGGCTATAAATTGATATCTCTAATGGCCAATGACGTCTATACTCTGAGGAGATATGATAACTGTGAAAAACTCTGGAGTATTTTCATACGACCCAATTAGCAAGTGATTTCACCTGTATCTATGAGATGAGATTGAAGACAAATAATTATTATACCCCCACTACGACTACGTAGTGGGTATATATAGTAGTGGGTATAAATATCTGTCCTTGCTTAAGTGCGTCTGAAATTGTTTCTGATTTTCTCCCCACAGAGGCAACTCAGTCTTATCCGAGCAAGCCTCTGTTCTTATTACCCTAATACATGGGATAGAAAGGTAGAAATCTGATTGGAGTCAAACAAAGTTAGATATGCAATCAGCAACGCCGTTTCAAAAGTGAACATTCGCCTCAGTCTCTTCCGTATGCTTGGCAAAACAAATAACATCAAGGAGAGATAGCCCTTCCTTTACAAAACATTGCTTTTTTACCTTCTAATTAGTTTTTTAGGATGATAAGTAAAATAATAATTACCATAAAACAAAATATCATTAACACAGCTGTAAAACATTACTATCTTTATAAAAAAAACACCAATAAATATTTCATTTTTCAAATACTTTCCCTTGCACTGGTAATGAAAAATAGGCATAGGCATGATTTTTTCCATGTCACCATATGACCGTCATGGATGCTCACAAACAAACGTATCCAAGGCATGTTTCATTTGCTGCAAATAGGTGAGATATCTTGTGTTGCCGCTATGACTATCTGCCTGAACCCATGGATTATGGGTAATGAGAACAGAGGCTTGCTCGGATACGACTGAGCTTCCTCTGTGGGGAAAGAGTGATTTAATCGTATTATTAATGATAATTTTGGCTGACCAAGTTGAGGTGGGATATGAGCCACCTTCTGGATACCCCACGGACATTACATTCATGCTTAAAGGGGCAGTAGCACGTTTTTAGGGGGAATATAAGGTGATGTCAGGAAAATGAAATATAATGGTTCCAATTGAAAGACAATGTATTAAACTAAATGAAGCAGTAATAATTCAAATATAACGTAATATTTAGCCATGCGATTCCTTTTTTTACTCAAATTGAATTAAAGGTGTTCGCACAAAATGGCCGCCAATGGCTTTTATGTGAATTTTCATACTTTGTCCTCTGACTATGGATGATTGGCTTGTGTTATGAGATTTTTGACAGTGTCAAAATAATACATTTAGCATTAACATACAATTATCAGTGAAATATTTAAAATCTAAAATTATCAAAAAATGTTCTACTGGAAGTATTTATATAGGTCAGAACTGATGTCTCTGACTCTTGGGGGGATGATACTTGTGAAAAACTCTAGCTGTGACCAGACCTAGTTAAAGTAATAAGGCTAACTGTATGACACACATACTGGGGGTATGAATCACATAAAGATATTAATATGCATCACATAAAGATATTTAAATATTTTTCACTTTGGGGGATCATTTGGCTCTATGGTCTAAATAATGAATCAATATCAAGTACATGTTTGATATTGATGCTTAAATTCTAAAAATGATCAGATAATAATGGCAATGTTATCATAATCAAGATATCTTAAATAGATTACTGCAGTAGAGAAAATTATTCGGATGACTATGATACAATCAACATTGCAAAAAATTTCAAAATTTTTACCTTACTCAAATCCATAATGCAATGTGAATTGATTTCCAAATGAAAGCATAGATCTTATCTGAAAATATTTAAAAACTTTTAGGGTCGATTAAAAGAGAAATTAGGGAAGAGCATAAATGAAAGTAGGTCGATCGTGGAAACGTATGAAGGGGGGGGAGGCGCTCTGTTATATGGAAATTTGTAATAGCGGGCGCTTATTAGGGAGGGGGCGCTTATTAGGACGAATACGGTAAACTGATGTATAGAGACATTGCATTGCTTTTAGGGAGGGGGTGATTCTGATATTGGGATATGAGGGGTTATTTTTAGGACTACTGAGTTACTGAGCGGGGGAGTTACTGAGTGAGTGAATAAGTGACAAGGGAGTGTCGTGAGTGAGGGTAGGGCAATCATTTCTCGGTGATATAGAGCCCGAGTCTTGTTTCTTATGGCATGGGAGTGTTAATAGTATCATTTAGGGCTTCCATTGGTAAAAAAATTTGGAGTCGACTACTCGAGGGGTCACACACTTACCCAAGGATTTTTGAATTTTTATAGCTCAGGTCCTTGTTATGACATTGATATCAACTTTTCGAGTCCTCGAGTCCAGAAAAATAGACTCAAGTCCAGCTGGACCTTACTCGGGCTCAAGTACTTGAGTATCCATGGAAGCGATAGTATCGTTTTGGAAGGTAATGCTTACAAATTTAATCTAACCAAAGCCCTCTCGTTAAAATTAAATAAAATAATTTAGGTCACTTTTGAAGATTTCCTCCTTGAAAGGAAATGAGTCATCAAACATCTGGTTGCCTACTGACCCATTCTGATTATTGTCGATTATTCACACATATTGTACGTAGACATCTTAGATGGGTCAATGATGATGCGATTCCCTCCTGGAGGTATGACAGTCGTGAAAAACTATCGAGGTATTTCAAGACAACCTGAAATATTTTTAGGTGTCTGTGAGTCACATGGTCAATTAAAAGAGTATATAATCATTGGTGTTTTAGAAATCTCTCATTTGCATTATGGATTTGAGAGAGGTAAGATATGTTGAGATCTTTTTTCTAAAGAGATTACCATATATGTATATCTTTTTTGTAATATAATGTAATATATACATAAGTGGATTCAAGTTTCAGCTCTGTAGATGTTATTGATAAGTGAAGAAACATTAAGAAATTTATCAAAAATCATTTAAATTGATTTGGTTTGACTTAATGTTTTTGACAATCTGGCATATCATCTTATACATAATTTTAGTTCAAGTCCAATGAGAATAAATGGTTCTCCAAGGTAATCTTTTACTAGGATATGAACTTGATATTGCCGTTTTTCCTCTTCACTATGGTCTGAGAACTTACTGTTGAGTTGCATGTTCTTATAAAAAATATATTTGACCTTAAGGTTGGCTGTGTCAGACTATGACAGCAAGGATATCTCGACTGGATTAAGTTTGAAACCCAATAGAGACAATATTTTTTCAATTTTACTCCTTTGACCACAGTCAATTTTAACCAATTTAATATTACAATAAAATATTATTTATTTCAGTTTCCTATATTTGTGAGAGGACGGTTGATGTCCGTTGAGGATGTAGTCACCTCAATGGGGGAGGGAGAAAACAACTCGTCTTCCATCCAACATGGAGGACACTGTGACGACAGAAGCTTCCTTGCTTCCGAGAAGAAAATTGGTAATTTAAAATTTGTTTATTAACCTTTTCAGAAATCTGACTCATTAAGGATACATTTGGAGTTATAAGTTTACCTTTCTTCATCAAATACTCACAAACTTTAAAAGGACCCATAATAATTGAGGCTGTGAGTCGCGGGATGAACAGTTTTTTTCATGGTGCTATTTGTTTACTTAAGAAAGACTCATTTAAAATATGCTCTGAGACTGACTCCAATAATTTGTGGTAGCGAGTAGACTAGTAGGTCATATCGGTAGATTGATCACTGTTTTGCTGCTTGTGTTACTGGTGAAAACTTTTTCCCCACTCTCATATTGATTAAATAAACATTATATAAACATCCTTTACATTTTTGTCAATTGATAATCAGTATTTTTTAAATCAATCATGTATCTTTGCCACACTTAAATGTTGTTTATTGAAATTTTAAGTAATATTATTTTTACACAAATGAAGGGGCCTCCTTTCCTTAGACATTCATTTACTTTTCGAAAAATTTATTCTCCAAAACAAAGTAGCTAATTTACTGCTTCAGTGTAGGAAGGTTCCAATTTGGACTTTCTTTTCAGTTGGATATTTTGAAGTCAATATATATTTCACTCACAGTCTGCTTATTAACATATATGATATATTGTATCATAGAACCCTTCATTTCCCATGGAAATCACACTGCCACAAAAGGTAATGTGACATTGAGACCGATATTGTATTTTTTTTCTGCAGACTATGGGACCACGTTCATCAACATTCCGCGTCTCTCTTCCAACCATCGCCTACCACTGTGCCTCTCAACCAAAGAGCTCTCACAGTCACTTCCTGTCTACTGCCCGCAGAGCGACATCATCATGTCCCAGAATGCACTGCATGGCGGCGGGATCACTTCCTGTTCCAAGGTCATGACCCCATTGACCCTGAGCGACCCGGCTGTCATCCCATCTGTGATTGGTCGAGCAAGTTTGCCTGTTGCATCTCTTTCCGATATCCCTGCAGTCCATCCAGTGAAGGTTCGTTTTAATATTTTTGTTGAATTTTGTAAATAGTCAATTGAATAGCTCTTGAAGTATAGAGGGTACTGTACTGGAAAAAATACTATATAGTACTTCGTGGCCACAGTACAAATTATTGCTGAGACATAGAAAGGTTTTGAGTTGAAACCTCATGATAGCCAATCAAGCAACTATAGTATTGAGAATTGTAAAAGTTTGTTATTGCTCAGTCATCCAATGTCACCATCAAAATATCCAATGAAAATTCTTAACACAAGACGACAAAATAAATCTAAATTGGTCTCTCTTCTTAATCGGCTTGCAAGAAAATTCAAAGTATGAAAAGATTTATGAAATATAAACATCAATTCTGTTCCTCTCTAGTTTTTTCAGATGATAATGAAATAATTGTGACTTGGTATCTCTGGGCTTCTTTACCTGTGCCTTGCATGAACTTGAATTTGAATTTAAAATTATGCCGTCAGGAAAATAATAAAATTCATGAAATATTTAAATCAATTCTGTTCCTTAGTTTTCTCTGATGGAGAATGATCCGGACTCCCCGGGCCCCGTTGAGCGGTATTGTCGCTGGATGCAATGTAACAGAAGCTTCAACAACCTTGACGACCTTGTCAACCACGTCAATGATTTCCATGTGAAGGTCGAACGTCCCGATGTCGACTACCAGTGCAAGTGGACTGGTTGCCCTCGTCTTGGGAAGGGATTTAATGCTCGGTAAGACTCTAGCTTAATAGAACAAAACTAACATATAGTCTCAGAAGTATTTTCTTCAATATTGACAATATTTTTAAACGATTCATGTAATATAACAAAATGGAGCACAGAAGATACTTTAACTTCTGAGTGATCTAGACTTGCTAAAGTTTCTTTAAAATATTTTTGCTTTAGAGTCTTGAGGACAGACTCACAACGCCCATGAAACTCTTTGCTCTGATCTTTAAACTATTCTAAAAGGTTCATGTAAGGTGCATTCTCTCCCCACAGCGGCAGCTAGGGTAATCTGCCAGAACCCCGGGTTATAGGCTAATGAGAACAGAGGCTTGCTCAGAAATGAGAATGTGTAAGGTGAACTTTCACCTAGCATGATTTGAACCAATCATAGGCTTGCCATGAAGTCAATGGTTTCCACTATTTCTAAATTTCAGTAAAATGAAATTTCTTGTGATTTTGTGAATGCTGGCAAATACTGTAACATAATATTGGAGGCCTTCTGTGTTGTAATACACAGTTTGGAATTGCTGGACTCAGAAAGACAGCAAGCTGAAATTACTTAGTTTGATCAGATTAAACACCCTCTTTACACATATGAGAGTCTGTTTCTTTGATGCAAGTAGGAGCTAGTGACCTTTGCTCCATTTTAACCCTGTTGATAATGTGTGCTTTTAAGACTTTCCAATGATTGATATCTGTTAGTAATAGCAAACTTTGTTCCATCCCATTGTTGAAAATGCATGATATAAGTTCGAGACAGTTTCTTGTTTGTTCCTTTGGACTCTTTGATAATGTGTGCTGTTAAAAGTTGTTGCCAATGCTTGATGGAAATGTTTCTTATTGGTTGTTTCAGATACAAGATGCTCATCCACATCCGCACGCACACCAATGAGAAGCCGCACCAGTGTAGTCTGTGTGGGAAATGTTTCTCTCGGCTCGAGAATCTCAAGATACACAACCGATCACACACAGGTGGGCGGCCATTTTGTTTCTGCTTTTATGAATTCACCATTTGTGACATTAAAAATACTTGATAAGTTATAAATATACTAAGCCATTTATGAAACTTCCATGGTATTTGAAGCAGAGTTACTAAGTAAATAGCCATTGAAACGGCCCCCATTTATATACCGGTATACTGAAGATTTCATACAATTTCCATTCGAAAATATCTAATTAGTCAGTTTATTTCTGCTATCTGTTCCTTTATCTTGAACACCTTTACAAGTTTGAAATAGAGATTTGTTTTCTCAAAATTTCATCCAAAATTTGCACTTATTTTACATTTTATATCATAGATTTGTAAATTACAGCGGAATAACACCCTATTTTCACTTACAGGAGAGAAGCCGTATGTTTGCCCCTTTGAAGGCTGTAATAAGGCTTATTCCAACTCCAGCGATCGCTTCAAGCACGTCCGCACTCATCAGGAAGAGAAGCCGTATATTTGTAAAATGCCAGGATGTAACAAACGTTACACTGACCCAAGTTCTCTTCGAAAACATGTCCGAACCATCGGACATTATTTCCGCGGTGAGGGAATTAAAATGAAAGTCAAAAAGAGTATGTCACCGCCACATGTGACTTCGCCTATATCCACGACAAACATTCTAACTCTCGCAACTTCCAATGGACTTCTGGGAAATCTTCCTTCTGCACACTTGATGCCTTTAACGACTAACATCTTCCAAGTTTCCGCTCTTCAGTCGCCATTTTCTCAGTGTCTGGTTTCATCTCCGACGTGTTCCAGTTTCACTCTTCCGACCAAGTCCTCTCTTTACTCGCCAGACGTGAGAAATATTCATCTTCATCCAGCCGATGGTTCCCCCGAGAAAAAGATCTGTAGAGACGAGAATTATCCACACATGGAATCTGACTACCAGGAAGGTCCTTTGGATTTGTCTCGAAGTCCCTTGCCCCAGAAAGAAGAGGAAGTTTCAGATTCCTCCGAACATGTGGAAGTTGATTGAGTGTATGTGACCAATTGTATTATTTATGAATGTCAAAATGAAGGCGTTTCCTATTTAATTTTTTACAAATATTGTTATATGTTAAGGAGCAATTCTGGTGAATAATCTGAAATGTCTTAATGTAAGAGGTTTAGGATTCTTAATAGTCTGTCATCCAGACCCTAAAGCAAAAATATTTAATTGATGACCAACCAAGTCTATAAAAGAATAGTAAGTCTAGATCTTCTGGGCTCCATTTTGTTATAATACTTGATTTGTTTAAAAATATTGTCAATATTGAAAAAATACTTCTGAGACTAAATGTTAGTCTAGATTCTTAAATACCCAGATTGTAACACAATAAAGATATTAACCTCCTTTCTCTATGGACATTTTGTCCAGTCTCATAAATAAGAACGTTTCCTTGTACATCATTTACATAAAGTGCTCACTGTGAGGCCAGAATCTATATTTCATGCCAAAACACACCTGAAATTAATCATCTAAATTGATTCACAGACTTGCACATTCTTCAGGTAAACCTATAAACCTTATCATCAACCATTCAAAAATTTTAAATTTGATTGGTGGCAAGTTCCACATATTTAATTAAGTAACTGAAATATTGTTATTAAAATGTTAAAACTCAACTCATTTTCTTGTTTAAAGACTGTAGAAGTCACTTGTGACCAAAACTTAGTTAAAATATTCTTTGATCATATTTCTGAAAACATGTTTAACCCAACGTTGTTAATTTTGTAAACACTGCAGAAATCTGATCTTGTTGGACTTGCAGCCAAAATTAATTTCAAATCTAATTTGATCATGCCAAAAGACTATATTAGTACTGAAGTCCAAGTATCAAGACAGTTTCCGCGGTGTTTTGCCAAGGAGCTCTTGTGAGTAGCTGAAATAATCACCATATGTATATTTATTCAGAAAACTGTTTTTGAGCATTTTGAGACTTTTGCCTTTGAATTTTATCAAAGTACTTTGAAGAATAGGACCTCTTTTCAGTTTTACATTTTGGAGGGAGAAGATTGACATAATTCATCTAAAAGTTCAATAAGTTAATTCTGAAACTTGTTATTATTTCTCTACCAAGTGCATCTTCATACGCAGAGCCTAAAACGTTAGTTCAGAACTCGCCAGTTTTATGCCTTACTGCCGACCCTTGACTTTTCTGTGTGCTGATATCAGCGCCCCTACAGGCGATTGTCAGCAACCTCCAGTTACTTTCTGATTGGACTATTGCTTTCTCTCATAGTAGGCGAGAGAGCAAGCACAGAATACTCAAGGTCTGCAGCAAGGCATAAAACTGACAGTTCAGAAACTAGTGTTTCAGGCTTTGCGTAGGAAAGCGTACATATTTCCCTACCAAGTGGGGCATGTGTAAAATTGGGGCCAATCTGTGATTCCGAAAGCATACTATCTTGTTGTTATTTATCATATTTGATATTTCTATCATTTATTGTGTTAGTGCTCTATTTGGTTTGTTTATTTGGAGATATTCAACTTCCATAATTTTTGTTTGCAGTTGTGACAACTTTCTTTGAACAAGTTGAAAACTATTTTTTATGAAATTAAGATTTGTTCAAAGGGCTCAAATCAGCGTTTTGCAAATATAGTTTTCAGCCTAAAAGTTTGATCTGATGTACCCCTATTAAATTAAATTTTAAAATTGAAGTGATAAGTATTCTGAAAATTATTTTTTTCATAATTTATGGCACAGATATGTTAATTTCAGAGTCTGACCTGTTTTGTGCTAAAGATAAAATGTCCGATTTGCAAAATTTTGTATCTGCATCCCTGTTTTTAAACTTTTTAATTGCTCTAACTGCATTTATATCTTAATTCATTCTCATGGTTTTAAGAGTTTAATAAAGATGAATGAAATTACAGAATTTGAATTTATTTCAAAATATGATAAACAGATTAAGCCTGATAGATTATATGAAATTAGAAATATCAAATTTATTACAGAGACTAAATGAATTAAGTTTGGTAGGATTATGTTTATAATAATGGAATTTTTCCACAAATATTGCCTCTCCTATTGTTGATTGAAGGATATTATTAAGTACCAAAGTAGGTATTTAGTTGCTTTTGTTTGAGAAATTTACCAAAATACTACTTTACATTATTTTGTTCTTTATTTGGTCCTCAGAAGGATGGGACTTTGGCGCCTGGAGATATTTATGAAATATATTCTGATATGTTTTGATTGATTTGAATGCAAGCTCTTCCAGCTAGTATCAAGTGTTATTTGTTGTGATGCGGAGATTATAACTGTTGGATGTATATTGTTGAAATAAAATATTGGTTTTTATAACATTGGTGTAGTTGTAATTTTATTGAATTGAGGGGTTGCCACCCAACCTAAGGCCCAAGCAAAATAAATAATTTTGTTTTTTAAATGAACATTGCAAATTTTCAAAATGGAGGGAAAAACACAAATGAAACAATCACTTTATCGCTGCAAAAAAACCCCATAAAGGCCAGAACAGAAAAACGTTCCATTACTAAATTATCCAATGTTTTTCTAAGCTACAAAAAAAGATCGAATTTTCTCCTCGATCAGCTTCTAGAAAAAGCATAGTTTTGAAACTGATGTGTGTGTACACCAGAAACTTTTGCAGTCCTAAGTGAGAGAAATTGTAACCACATAATAACTCAAATCTTTTCTGTGTTGGTATTTCTTTTATTATATTACACATTTTTTTTGAATTGTTTTCAACTTAGATACAAAATGACTGTTTAGATATGCAAAGTTGTTTACAAGGACTTTGCAATATCAGAACATCCACTTGATAGATTTCTATGTATGATAGGGACACATTCATCTTTTGACAAATATGTATGCCAATTATGTTTTTGTCAAAAATGAAACATTCATAATTATTGGCATAAACTAACCTCTGGGACGAAGTTAGCCCTTCTCTTCGTTCCTCGGAACGTACCTGTAGAAGTCTAGATTAAAAATAAAGAGAAAAAACCTAAGTCATAATTACCATTAGTGGTATGCAGCTCCCTTCTTCTAGCTGGAGTTCTCTCCCTTGTCTGAGTGATGATGTGTCATATTCTTTTCTACACTTCCACTGTGTGGATGTGCCTGTCAGAAGTCTGGATTTGTGTCTTCTAATCAAGCCTTCTAACAACTTTGAGATTCATTCTATGGTATGTGTTGCCGACATTGGGTCATTGTGTGACAATGGCATTCGTTTATGTGTCTTTAAACTGTGTTTTTCTGTGAACTTGTGAAAATTTTGTGTGATCATCAATTTTTCCGCGAAGTTGTGACGTCATCATCATGTCTTCTCAGCGTAAATGTGTCTCTTGCCAACATTACATGTCCGATAAAGACCCCCATTCATCGTGTGTTCTTTGTGATAAACAACCCATTTGCTCTCCTGACACTAGATGTCTTTTGTGTCGCGATCTTGACGACGATGTTTGGGAAAAACTTTGTGCAATGCGCCTCAAGAAATCCCGTAAAAACTCTATCAACCCTATCTCTCCTTCTCTTCAGAAAGATAATGCCTCTCAGATCACTCCCTCGGGGAATATTGCTAAACCTACGGATCAAACTTTAGATCTTACAGCTTTTTTGGCGTCTTTCAAGAAAGAGATAGTTTCCTCCTTTCAAACAAGTTTAAAGGATATGGATAAGAGAAATGATGAGAAATTTGCCAATTTAAAGGGATCTCTCTACTATTCTGCTAAACCACGCTCAAGTACGTCTTCTAAGGTCGACTCTTCCCGGAAGAGTTCTGCCGACTCTGTTAGCAATAAGTCCAAGTCGACTAAGCGGGCCGCCGATACCCGTGATACGAGTGTGACGGAGGGTGATACGGTCAAAAGGCAGTGTTTACCGGGTACGGGCCTGCCTTCTGACGGCCGTGGGGGCCATGTTGAAGTTTACCTAAACCAGTCTGGCGGCTCAACGGCCACAGAGCTGGAGGGGACTCGCAATGTTGACACCGTCAACCCGCTCTGTATCCCTCCGGGGACGGTTCGGGCCGGGTCACATGTGAGTGACGGCAAGCCCGTCGACGGTACGGCTTCGGTTACTGGCACGGTCCAGGACACCGTTAGCACGGCCGACACGTGTGACTCGTGCCCCGGCCTGCTATTGACAAGGCAGCGCACGGACGGCACGGACTCGACCGTGGATATGGGTCACGGCTCTACTGACAAGGTCGCCGATCAACAAAAGGGCACGCTTGATTACATCGACGTTCATAACCCGCCGTTTATACCGGTGATCACGGATCCCGTCACGGATGATAAGCAACCCGTGGACGTAAAGCTACACTCCCATGAAGGACTTGCTATTATTCCACCGGCCGATATCACGGACGTCCCCGACTTAGCGCTGTCATGGTCCTTTGTTGATAAGATTGCCTTACTCCACAAACTTAAACCTTGTACCGTTCCATCTTCACTGGATGAGGAACTTGACCGTACTTTACCGGATGAATTAGGTTCTACGGGCATACTTCCACCTAAACGGCTACCCAAAAGATCGTTGCCTCACTCTACTGTTGTGAAGACCGGCTTACAAGTTGTCAATGCTAACTTGGCCAGAGCTAAGGATGCGGGTTCCCTGCCTAAATTTCCCGTTGAACAAGCCTACCTTATCCATGATAGAGCCCTCCCAGCCGCGGCTCCCGATGTGGACAAGGATTTCGCCCGTCTTGACTCCCGTCAGAATCAGCGTTTTCTTGGAGATAGACTCTCCATCTCTCGCAAGGATATCAAGGAACTAGACTCAGCAGCTCGCAACTCCGTTGATATATTGTCGTACATAAACTGGTTTGCTGCAGGAGTTAGGCAGCTACTACCTCCCACCTTCCAGGATTACACCGGAATCAAACCTTCAACTTTGACGGTCATGAGCGCCGAGGAGGTCGCCTTAGCCCATTCCTTCCTGGATGTGATCTACCAAGCTGCAGGGGATGCCACTTTAGCTCAACTCTCTTCCGTCGCTCGTTTCACTGCTTTGGAAAGATCTCGTCTCTTAGGTACCGTTAAAAACTTACCTGCCGACGCTAAAGAGGACTTGTTCCAACAACCCCTGAACACTGACTCCATGTTCAACGGCCAGTGTGCTCAAGCTCTAGCTTCCCAGGAGGCTCAGACCAGCCGGTCACTTAACCAACAACTCGCCTCTGCTCTCCTTCAACAGTCAAGAAATCAACGTGGTAACCCTCGTGGCAAGAGAGGGTTCGCCCCGTCTACCCCCCGACCCCCCCATCATCGCTCAGCCTTCGACCGGGCCTCCAAGCCTTACAATCGTCCTCCCCCCTCTTCCTCTCAGTCTCAACCTCCCAGGGAGTTCCATCAACAACCACCGAAATCCAATTTTCGTGGCAGAGGAGGTCGTGGTTCCAAACCCTCCTACCGTCGTTGACTCTACGCTCAACACTCACGTTTTGACAAACCCTTACGAACCGGAAACGCCCACGGACACTCTCTTGAATTTCGACTTCGTTACGCCAGTCGTCCCCTCTCCAGTAGGGGGGCGATTGCAACGGTACACCAGGAATTGGAACCAGATCACTCAGGATTCGTGGATTCGATCCGTGATCTCCGAAGGTTATCAACTCCAGTTTCAGACGCGCCCGCCCCTAGCCATCCATCCGCAGGGAAGAAGATACGTCTTACAAGGGAAGCGTCTGTCAGCTGCTCTACTGGCAATAGAGCAGCTGTTGCTGAAGGAGGCTGTCGTAGAACTCTCTCCACAGGATACATCCAAGGGATTCTACTCCCCAGTTTTTCTAGTCCCCAAGAGGGACACAGAGGAGATGCGCATGATAATAGATCTAAAGATTCTCAACAAGAACTTTCTATCTCCTCCTCCAAGATTCACCATGGAATCTCTGAAGAACGTACGCAAGCTAGTACAGTTGGGAAGCAAGTTTGTGAGTATGGACTTAAAGGATGCCTACCTCCACATACCTATCCACCCTTTGTCTCAGAGATATCTCAGGTTCGCCGTCAACGGCCGCAAGTTCCAATTTCGCGTCCTCCCTTTCGGCGTGTCCATCGCTCCGTGGTTGTTCACGATGATCATGAAACCGTTGCTTCTCTTTCTACATCTCAGAGGAATTGCCATTCACGGTTACCTGGACGATTTTTTAGCGAGACATCTGTCGACATCGATGCTCATCAGACACACCAGATTTGCGATCCATGTCTTCTCTCACCTCGGATGGTTAGTCCACCATGACAAGTCCGAGCTTCCTCCTACCCCCAGGATCAAGTTCCTGGGAGCTATCCTCGACGCAGACAAGGGTTACATCTTCCCACTCCAAGACCGTTGGCTAGTGACACGGACCTTAATCTTCTCTCTCTTGACCACTCGATCGGCCACTCTAAGGAAATGGATGTCGCTCCTAGGATTCCTCACTTCCATTCAGGCCTTTATGTTTCGGGGTCGTTTAAACCTAAGACACACACAGACATGGATAAACGACAACAGGAGTTTGCATCTCAATCTAGCCATAACCTGTCCCCCTCATGTATGTCAAGAACTCACATGGTGGACTCAGGAGTCCAATGTTCTCTCGGGAACAAGATTCACGGAACCCCAACCGCAATTTACCATCTTCACAGATGCATCGCAGGAGGGCTGGGGTGCCCACATGGAGGATTTGGAGACGTCGGGCATATGGACGCATCAGGAAGTGGGACTTCACATCAACCTGTTAGAGTTACTCGCAGTAATCAGAGCCTTCAGTACGTGGTGGAGGAGACTGTACAAAGCCAGCATGATGATTGCGTCGGACAACGCGACGGTTGTATCTTATATCAACAAGGCAAAAGTGAGCGCGGCTCACATACCCCTGCTTGAGTTTGACCGCCTTCACGTAACATTAATTTGAAAATTTATGATTATGACTTAGAACACAATGATCTTGCAACCCTAAAAACTATTTCACTTCAAAACATCCCCGGTCATGTAGTTTTTAAATAAAATTCTGGGAACCCTGGAATTACCCCTAAAGGGCACAACAGCACTATACAGTCGAACCTTGTTTTGGTTACAGGTGAAAAAACATCCCCGGTCATGTAGTTTTTAAATAAAATTCTGGGAACCCTGGAATTACCCCTAAAGGGCACAACAGCACTATACAGTCGAACCTTGTTTTGGTTACAGGTGAAAATCGTCCGGATAGCAAATCGTCCGGTTAACTGGGTCATTTTTCTTAAGAAATATAGACACATTGTTTGAAAAATCTTTGTCCGTAAGGTGAGATTTATGGATATACGGAGTCTGGGTTGAAGTGTGCAAGTCATTTGGTATTTATATATGCTCCGGAAACAAGACAAAGTAAAATTTTTTGACCGTTTTTGGTCAAAATTTCAAAAATTATTTGGACCATTGAGTTAAAACCCCTAAAAGGCACAACAGCACCATATAGGCTACTGCCATACCAAATTTGAAGTTTCTAAGTGGTATAGTTTTTCAGTTATGCTCCGGAAACGAGACAAAGTCCAAAAATCGACCGTTTTTGGTCAAAATTTCAAAAATTATTTGGACCATTGAGTTGAAACCCCTAAAAGGCACCACAGCACCATATAGGCTACTTCCATGCCAAATTTGAAGTTTCTAAGTGGTATAGATTTTCAGTTATGCTCCGGAAACGAGACAAAGTCCAAAAATCAGACCGTTTTTGGTCAAAATTTCAAAAATTATTTGGACCATTGAGCTGAAACCCCTAAAAGGCACAACAGCACCATATAGGCTACTTCCATACCAAATTTGAAGTTTCTAAGTGGTATAGTTTTTCAGTTATGCTCCGGAAACGAGACAAAGTCCCAAAATCGGACCGTTTTTGGTCAAAATTTCAAAAATTATTTGGACCATTGAGCTGAAACCCCTAAAAGGCACCACAGCACCATATAGGCTACTTCCATACCAAATTTTAAGTTTCTAAGTGGAATAGTTTTTGAGTAATGCTCCGGAAACGATTTCGGACGGACGGACGCACGCACGGACGAACGGACGGACGGACACGCGGAGCGCTATATACCCCCGACTACGTCGTAGCGGGGGTATAACAAGCAAGGCGGCACCAGATCCCAGAGCTTGATGACCTTAACTCGTCGTCTGATCTCTCTAACAGACCAGTTCAAAGTGATCCTCAGGGCAAGACACATTCCCGGGAGACTGAATGTGAGAGCCGACACTCTGTCGAGAAGAAATCAAGTAATCCAAACGGAATGGACACTGAACAAGGAAGCCTTCCAGCTAATCTCAGACAGATGGGAGACCCCGAGCATCGATCTGTTCGCGACAAGTCGGAATCATCAACTCCCAACGTACATCAGCCCTATACCGGATCCCCTTGCCTGGGCAGTAGACGCCCTCTCCACCTCTTGGGACGGCATGGTAGCCTATGCGTTCCCCCCAATCAAGATCATTCCAGACGTACTAGCAAGGATTGCGTCACAGGACTGCCTAGTTTATCTAGTCGCCCCAGCTTGGCCCACGAGGCCGTGGTTTCCCAATCTGTTGGACTTATTGACGGACTTCCCTCTCAACCTACCACTCTGGGAGAACCTGCTATTTCAGCCGCACTCTCTAAGGAATCACGGGAATCTATCAACACTCAACCTTCACGTGTGGAGATTATCGTCCAATCCCTCAAGGCACAAGGTTTGGGGGGAGAGTCTTCGGAAGCTATTGTCAAGTCTGTCAGACCATCCACAGCAAGACTCTACGACGCTAAGTGGCGAATCTTCACAGAGTGGAGACGACAACGAGATTTGTTAGACTCAGAGATTACTATTCCCATGATCGCAGATTTCCTTCTACACCTAAGGAATGTGAGAAAACTGAAACATGGCACGATAGAGGGTTACAGGTCTGCGATAGCTTCAGTATTTGACATTCAAGGAATTTCTGTTGGTCCAGACAAGTCATTACACAGGATGATTAGGTCATTCCAGATCAAGGATATCACCACTCCCTCAGTTTTTCCCAAGTGGGATCTGTGCATTGTGCTCCAATCTTTGATGAAAGGTCCGTATGAACCCCTGAGTTCTGCTCCCCTCAAGTTTTTATCTTTTAAAACAGCCTTTCTACTGGCTTTCGCCTCAGCCGCACGTGTCTCTGAACTCCATGCTATCGACAATTCCTCCATAAGATTTGCTAGCGATAAGTCGGAAGTATCTTGCCGCGCTTTACCAGAATTTTTAGCTAAGAACCAGGCTTCAGCTGAAGGACCACTAGGTACGTAATGTATAGAATACCAGCTCTACCTATCTCTACTTCGCGCTCTAACAAGGAAAGGTTATTCTGCCCAGTCAGATGTTTAAGATGGTATCTCCAGAGAACAGCTCCTTTTCGAAGAAGCAGGAGAAGGTTGTTTTTATCATGTAAAACAGCAATGGATACGGAGATTTCAAAGAACACTATATCCTCATGGCTTAGGAAGACTATCGTGTATGCCTATCAGATCATAGACCAAGATACGGTGAATATCAAGTTTTCTCCGCATGAGATTAGAGCGCTATCTTCCTCACTATCAGCTTGCCAATGGAAAGGATCCAATACGTTCATATCTTCCTACCTGCGGGATATAACACCTTCTCTCTCAGGAATCAGCGAGTTGGGCCCGCTAGTGGCGGCTCAGCGCGTAACTCAAGGATAGGAAAAAGAGAGGGGGGGGGGTCGGGGTCGTGGGGAGGATATTCGACGCCCGATCTCCAAAGTACTACTTGACTCCATTTAAGATGAGGTTTGACTGTGACTGGAGTTTTGGTGATGGTTGCAGCGTGTTTCAAGGATTGGGTGTGTTAACACTTGTTGTGGACCGGTATATCCACCAAACTCCGACACTTATTCTAACACTTATTCTAACACTTATCCGAATATGACGTATGGAGAAATAGTCCGGAAGTGACGTCATAATAAACCGGAAGTGACGTCATAATGACGTCAGAACCGGAAGTGACGTCATAGGTAGTTTAAGAGATTTAAGTAAATTCAGAATATTTGAAGGTTTATAAGGAATTACGTCATATCCGGACCAGAAAAAAACTAACATAATTGCCTAATGGTATGCACTCACAATAACATGAAGTACTCAGGTGAAAGTGATAATAAACGATGTTTAGCATGAGGTCAGTTCTTGGTTGTTTGTGTTATTCTTACAAGAATTATATTTAACCTAAGATCATGACTATTGGGAGTAATGTTACTAAGTTGTTTCTAGTTATTGGCATATTAAGTAAAGGGACATCGCCTGGATCCCTCCTCCGTTATGTGTAATTCGGGCTAACTTCATCCCAGAGGTTAGTTTATGCCAATAATTAGGAACAATTACATGTATTGTTAGTAATTATTAGTAAACTCACCTCTGGGACGAACAATGTATCCCACCCAGAGTTTACAGATCTCTAATTCCTCCCCACATGTGTTCCAGGTGATGTGTTTTTGATGTTGAACGTGCAGTACGAGAATATGTCACATCATCACTCAGACAAGGGAGAGAACTCCAGCTAGAAGAAGGGAGCTGCATACCACTAATGGTAATTATGACTTAGGTTTTTAGCTCACCTTTACAAAGTAAATGTGAGCTTATGTCATGGCGCTTCGTCCGTCGTCCGTCTGTCTGTCCGTCCGTCCGTCCGTCCGTCTGTCCGTCTGTCCGTCCGTAAACTTTCAGGAAAAAGACTACTCCTCCTAAACGAATCCAGATATCATTCTGAAATTATAGTATGTTATACCCATGGTGATTCCTCACAGAAAGGTAGACAATTCAGTTTTGAGAATCCAAGATGGCCGCCATGGCAGCCATATTGAATTTTCAATTAGATTTCACGAAAAAGACTACTCCTCCTAAACAAATCCAGATATCATTCTGAAATTGTAGTATGTTATACCCATGGTGATTCCTCACAGAAAGGTAGACGTTTCAGTTTTGAGAATCCAAGATGGCCGCCATGGCAGCCATATTGAATTTTCAATTAGATTTCACGAAAAAGACTACTCCTCCTAAACAAATCCAGATATCATTCTGAAATTGTAGTATGTTATACCCATGGTGATTCCTCACAGAAAGGTAGACGTTTCAGTTTTGAGAATCCAAGATGGCCGCCATGGCAGCCATATTGAATTTTCAATTAGATTTCATGAAAAAGACTACTCCTTCTAAACGAATACAGATATCATTCTGAAATTGTAGTATGTTATACCCATGGTGAGTCCTCACAGAAAGGTAGATGTTTCAGTTTTGAGAATCCAAGATGGCCGCTAAGGCAGCCATATTGAATTTTCAATTAGATTTCATGAAAAAGACTACTTCTCCTAAACCAATCTAGATATACTTTCTAAATTGTAGTATGTTATACCTATAGTGATTCCGCACAGAAAGGTAGACGTTTCAATTTTGAGAATCCAAGATGGCCGCAAAAGCAGCCATATTGACTTTTCAGCTGCAATGACACATCATTATTAGCTCACCTTTACAAAGTAAATGTGAGCTTATGTCATGGCGCTTCTTCCGTCGTCCGTCTGTCTGTCCGTCCGTCCGTCCGTCTGTCTGTCTGTCCGTCCGTCCGTAAACTTTCAGGAAAAAGACTACTCCTCCTAAACGAATCCAGATATCATTCTGAAATTGTAGTATGTTATACCCATGGTGATTCCTCACAGAAAGGTAGATGTTTCAGTTTTGAGAATCCAAGATGGCCGCCACGGCAGCCATATTGAATTTTCAATTAGATTTCATGAAAAAGACTACTCCTCCTTTACCAATCCAGATACCATTCTGAAATTGTAGTATGTTATACCCATGGTGATTCCTCACAGAAAGGTAGACGTTTCGGTTTTGAGAATCCAAGATGGCCGCCATGGCAGCCATATTGAATTTTCAATTAGATTTCAGGAAAAAGACTACTCCTCCTATACGAATCCAGATATCATTCTGAAATTGTAGTATGTTATACCCATGGTGATTCCTCACAGAAAGGTAGATGTTTCAGTTTTGAGAATCCAAGATGGCCGCCATGGCAGCCATATTGAATTTTCAATTAGATTTCACGAAAAAGACTACTCCTCCTAAACCAATCTAGATATACTTTCTAAATTGTAGTATGTTATACCTATAGTGATTCCGCACAGAAAGGTAGACGTTTCAGTTTTGAGAATCCAAGATGGCCGCAAAAGCAGCCATATTGACTTTTCAGCTGCAATGACACATCATTATTATTAAATTTTAAGCTTTCATCAAGTGATCACTTGCATCAAATAAATTCTCTAATTTGAACTTACTAATCATAATATTATCTTGAATATGGAATATTTAAGATTGTCATGCAAGTTGTTCTATATTTTTAAGTGTTTTAAAAAAAAAATTAAGATATAAGACAAACATAATTAATTAATTTGCTTAAAATCTTCATGGCAACTAGCTGCAAAAACCCAATCACATTAAACATCATGTTAAATTTTAAACAATGGTATTTCCCTTATATTCCTTTAAATACCACACATAAGGGGTCAACCAGAGTTCAGATATGCCTCTAGAGTCCACAATGCTATTCTAATACACATCCTGATACAGGCTGCTAGCATCACAGTGTCAGCTGCTAGTCTGTTGCATAATCAACCTGACCCAATTGATATTGCAGAGCAATATGCTATATGGCCATGTGTATGCAATAAGAGTTATGGAAATTAGACTTGTAATCTCATGACAGTGATATGTTCTTTCTAAGAATAACAACTTACACAAAAGTTGTCATCAATAAGTTTTGTGTTTAGCAATCTTCATGATAAGTTGATGTGGAAAGAGTTATTTTGTATCAGGTTCCATTTCCTGTGTCTACTCATATTTGTACCAATTCTATATATAGTTTTATTCTGTCAAAAAGGCCACAGGCCCACAGGACATAACATGTCAAAAGCAAAAACACAAAGTTTTTGTACCATTTCTATATCTAACAGAAGTTCTTCTTGACAAAAAATCAATTTAGGACATAAGCTAACTATGTTTTGTGAAATTATATATATTTTTCACAACAATACATGTTCTCTCCCGTCAAGTTTTTAAATACCACACATAAGGGCTTAGCCAGAGTTCAGGTTTACATGCTCAGCACACTATTCTTCTCCAAATACACAAAGCCAAATCCACAAATTGCTACCCTCTCCTTAAGGATCTGGGGCTAGCAGCCCTGCCTGCTTGTATGTTGCTTAGTTATCTTTACTTAATTGATAAATACAACATAATGATGTATGGCAATTATCATATCTAAGCAATGGACTTTATGGAAAGTATATAAATTGACTTTATGAAAAGTATACTTGTATTCTATTAATAATAATACTTTTTACAAATAACAATTTAAACAAGTCAAGAATCAGCTTTTGTGTACAACAATCTGCAAGATGAGTTAATATTAATAAGTCAAGAATCTGCTTTTATGTACAGTAATCTACATAAGTTATTGTAGAAAGAGGTAATTTGTATCAGGTTCCAGTTCCAATACCATATGTTTTAGGAAAACCTGTAAAACTAAATGATAATTGTATCATGCTGAAGGGGCTCTGGGAACAACATGTCAACATAGAAGTCATTATTTTTCAATTAGATTTCAGGCCAAGTACTTCTCCTACTAAATCAATTAAGATATCATTCTGAAAAGTGAGTATTTTTTTATATAGTGATTCCTGACAAAGACGCATTCATTTTATTATCAAGAATCCAAGAATACATTTCCTGGTCAATCAAATGAATGTGTTTATATTTGTATTGATGCACTTGTTGTAATATTTATCAACACTATAAATACAGTTACAAACAAATTTATGAATCATCTTTATCTGCGAACAGCCTGAACCATGAGTGTTTTAATAAATCCTTTTAAATAAAACATATAATGATATCAGTGGGTTACATAATTCCTGACACTTCATAAAAGGCCAAATAACATAGCCAGTGAGGGATCTGATTATGATCTGAACGATGATTATCTAGATAATTATAATGATCATTCAATTCAATCAAATCCTTTTCAAAAGCATTTAAAATGATTAAATTTGTTCACTCTCAACACTAACTGTTGTTTCCATGCAATTAATATTAAAATACTTCAATAAACATATTACTGAGTTGACCTCCAGATTATTTCTATAGCAAACCTCTCTTCTACCCCCCACCCCTTCTATCCCCCCTTCCCCTCCTCCCCTTTCCTCTCCTGTCCTTCCATTGCAAACCTCTCTTCTATCCCTCCTTTCCCCTCCTATCCTCCAGCCCCTCTCCTGCAACTCCCCTCTTAATATCTGTATTGCATTCTGAATTAAGGGGAAGACACTCACATTATGGAATAACAGTAACTTACATAAGAGGATAAGTTACATAAGCTACATGCAGGTGCAAGAGGTCATCACAGGTCATCATATCTAGTAATTAGCATAAACCCCCATGTGGCTAGCCTATTCTGACCAATCAGATTGCACTAACATATGTCAAGATTTAAGATATTCAGAAATCTTCAGTTAGAATCACATGAGACATTGACCTGGACAGTTTACTTTGGCAATTGGACTTATCACTAGCTGAATTTGTGATTTGTGTCAGAGGGATATATTCCAAATGTTTATGTGCATCTTTTTTTAGTTCTTTGGAAGTTGAGAGTGTGACTAATCTAACATTGGATTAACCAGTTTGTTGACTTTTGTGATTGTGTTTGAAAACTTTGGTCAGAGTACTGTACAAGTACTTTTAAGAAAGAATTCTTGAGATTTTCAGGACTATTTCTTGACTTCAAGAGTCACAAAACCTGTTATTATTGATTGACATTTAAATGAATACTCCTAAACCAATCAAGATAATGAAATTAATATGGATGCACACATATAAGTAACAATTAGAAGATTAAAAAATACAAGATGGTCACCAATTCAGCCATAGATATACAAAAAAGTTATACAAAAACCTACTGCTTGTTAACAAATCATGATTTATTAACATTCTTGTATTAATGTTTGTTCGTGCTCTAATTTTTTCCAACAGAAGACTAACATTTTAAAAGATACAAAAATCATGATGGCAGCCATAATCAATTATCATATAAAATATGGTTACACAATTAAACTATATTACCACATCATTCATTTTAAGGTGAGCTTCTGTACCCTCGGTACTTTTATTATTAAATTTTAAGCTTTCATCAAGTGATCACTTGCATCAAATAAATTCTCTAATTTGAACTTACTAATCATAATATTATCTTGAATATGGAATATTTAAGATTGTCATGCAAGTTGCTCTATATTTTTAAGTGTTTTCAAAAAAAAATTAAGATATATAAGACAAACATAATTAATTAATTTGCTTAAAATCTTCATGGCAACTAGCTGCAAAAACCCAATCACATTAAACATCATGTTAAATTTTAAACAATGGTATCTCCCTTATATTCCTTTAAATACCACACATAAGGGGTCAACCAGAGTTCAGATATGCCTCTAGAGTCCACAGTGTTTATTCTAATACACATCCTGATACAGGCTGCAAGCATCACAGTGTCAGCTGCTAGTCTGTTGCATAATCTGACCCAATTGATATTGCAGAGCAATATGCTATATGGCCATGTGTATACAATAAGAGTTATGGAAATTAGACTTGTAATCTCATGACAGTGATATGTTCTTTCTAAGAATAACAACTTACACAAAAGTTGTCATCAATAAGTTTTGTGTTTAGCAATCTTCATGATAAGTTGATGTGGAAAGAGTTATTTTGTATCAGGTTCCATTTCCTGTGTTTACTCATATTTATACCATTTCTATATCTAACAGAAGTTCTTCTTGACACAAAATCAATTTAGGACATAAGCTAACTATGTTTTGTGAAATTATATATATTTTTCACAACAATGCATGTTCTCTCCCGTCAAGTTTTTAAATACCACACATAAGGGCTTAGCCAGAGTTCAGGTTTACATGCTCAGCACACTATTCTTCTCCAAATACACAAAGCCAAATCCCCAAATTGCTACACTCTCCTTAAGGATCTGGGGCTAGCAGCCCTGCCTGCTTGTATGTTGCTTAGTTATCTTTACTTATGGGTAATTGATAAATACAACATAATGATGTATGGCAATTATCATGTCTAAGCAATGGACTTTATGGAAAGTATATAAATTGACTTTATGAAAAGTATACTTGTATTCTATTAATAATAATACTTTTTACAAATAACAATTTAAACAAGTCAAGAATCAGCTTTTGTGTACAACAATCTGCAAGATGAGTTAATATTAATAAGTCAAGAATCTGCTTTTATGTACAGTAATCTACATAAGTTATTGTAGAAAGAGGTAATTTGTATCAGGTTCCAGTTCCAATACCATATGTTTTATGAAAACCTGTAAAACTAAATGATAATTGTATCATGCTGAAGGGGCTCTGGGAACAACATGTCAACATAGAAGTCATTATTTTTCAATTAGATTTCAGGCCAAGTACTTCTCCTACTAAATCAATTAAGATATCATTCTGAAAAGTGAGTATTTTTTTATATAGTGATTCCTGACAAAGACGCATTCATTTTATTATCAAGAATCCAAGATGGTCAATATGTCATTTATATTGAATTTTCAATTAGATTTCATAAAATTCATTGAAAAGAATACATTTCCTGGTCAATCAAATGAATGTGTTTATATTTGTATTGATGCACTTGTTGTAATATTTATCAACACTATAAATACAGTTACAAAAAACTGTATGAATCATCTTTATCTGCGAACAGCCTGAACCATGAGTGTTTTAATAAATCCTTTTAAATAAAACATCTAATGATATCAGTGGGTTACATAATTCCTGATATAAAAGGCCAAATAACATAGCCAGTGAGGGATCTGATTACGATCTGAACGATGATTATCTAGATAATTATAATGATCATTCAATTCAAACAAATCCTTTTCAAAAGCATTTAAAATGATTAAATTTGTTCACTCTCAACACTAACTGTTGTTTCCATGCAATTAATATTAAAATACTTCAATAAACATATTACTGAGTTGACCTCCAGATTATTTCTATAGCAAACCTCTCTTCTACCCCCACCCCTTCTATCCTCCCTTCCCCTCCTCCCCTTTCCTCTCCTGTCCTTCCATTGCAAACCTCTCTTCTATCCCTCCTTTCCCCTCCTATCCTCCAGCCCCTCTCCTGCAACTCCCCTCCTAATATCTGTATTGCAAACTGAATTAAGGGGAAGACACTCACATTATGGAATAACAGTAACTTACATAAGAGGATAAGTTACATAAGCTACATGCAGATGCAAGAGGTCATCACAGGTCATCATATCTAGTAATTAGCATAAACCCCCATGTGGCTAGCCTATTCTGACCAATCAGATTGCACTAACATGTGTCAAGATTTAAGATATTCAGAAATCTTCAGTTAGAATCACATGAGACATTGACCTGGACAGTTTACTTTGGCAATTGGACTTATCACTAGTTGAATTTGTGATTTGTGTCAGAGGGATATATTCCAAATGTTTATGTGCATCTTTTTTTAGTTCTTTGGAAGTTGAGAGTGTGACTAATCTAACATTGGATTAACCAGTTTGTTGACTTTTGTGATTGTGTTTGAAAACTTTGGTACTGTACAAGTACTTTTAAGAAAGAATTCTTGAGATTTTCGGGACTATTTCTTGACTTCAAGAGTCACAAAACCTGTTATTATTGATTGACATTTAAACGAATACTCCTAAACCAATCAAGATAATGAAATTAATATGGATGCCCACATATAAGTAACATTTTGAAGATTAAAAAATACAAGATGGTCACCAATTCAGCCATAGATATACAAAAAAGTTATACAAAAACCTACTGCTTGTTAACAAATCATGATTTATTAACATTCTTGTATTAATGTTTGTTCGTGCTCTAATTTTTTCCAACAGAAGACTAGCATTTTAAAAGATACAAAAATCATGATGGCAGCCATAATCAATTATCATATAAAATATGGTTACACAATTAAACTATATTACCACATCATTCATTTTAAGGTGAGCTTCTGTACCCTCGGTACTTTTATTTCTCTTTATTTTTAATCTAGACTTCTACAGGTACGTTCCGAGGAACGAAGAGAAGGGCTAACTTCGTCCCAGAGGTGAGTTTACTAATAATTACTAACAATAGATGTAATTGTTCCTTCTGTGACATAAGCTTAAGCCCTGATGCCATTTACTTGAAAACTAGTATAACACCAATACAAATAAGGGAAGACCGGGGTTCGATTCCCGGTTGCGTCATACCAAAAGACGATAAAAGGATGGAGTTATTTCTACCTTGTTTGACACTCAGCATCATAAAGGCAGAACAACGTATTAACTGGCGCTGCACTGTCACAGTCTGTGGCTGCCGGGTGCTTCAGCAAGAAACCAATTTCCAATATGTACATGTACTGAAGACAAAGTATCATTATTATACCATTCACACTCCACAAAGTTTCTCTCTTACATTTGAGTAAGTGGAAGGCTCAAGAAGTGGTACAGTATCATGTTAAGAAAAGAATCGTGACTTTAGGTCTTATCTTATGTCTTATTGCACTGATCATTGTTAAAATGATGCTTTATAGCTACAATTCTTTTTGATTTCATAGCAGTAATAAATGTGGCTCTATCAACAACCAAAGTGTTTCCTTAAATATTCAACAGCATAGAAGGCAGGTAGGATACAGGAACAGTTGTAGTTCATGATTTTCAGGGGCTTTCAAGCTTTCAATTATAACATCATCATCACAAACATCATAATATTTTGTTTATTTATTAGCTTCTGTACCACATAATACAGAATAAAGACTGTATGTACACTTTATACAAATTTCTCATATATGGTTATATGTAACATGTTTCTTGACATTTAGAGAACTTGATTGATTAATTAAAGTAAAATGTATTGACACCTGTCTATCCAAATGTAAATTTATAGTATTTCAAGATTTTCAATTATATGAAATTATTTTTAGAGATCGATAAACCTTTTATTTAAGATAGCCAAGACATCGTGTGACAGAGCACAAGATAAACCTTTTAAAAATATTAAAAATTATCAATATCTTTCAGATTAACATTTATGTACATATCAACATCACATATAGTTATCTAGTAAACAATTAATATTTACATGTACAACTGAACACATAAAATTCAATACAGGGGAATGACGGATCAGAAAAAATGATTTGAGAAGTCATAAAAATTGCAATGACCAAAAAAAAGTCCAAATTTTTTGTAGAAGTCATGAGAAACAATCAGCTGATGATGTGAATCATTTCAATCGATATCATCACTTGATGTACACAAAGAACATTTATATCTTGTGTCAATATCAAATATCTTTCCTCTTTAGTCATTTGCATGCACAAAACATTTGACACAATCAAAACAGGTTCTTCATGGACAGTTGTCTGCGCTGATGCTTATGCTAGGACTGTTGACTGAAATTTTGCAGACTGTAAATACTTCATATCATGATATCACTTTTACAACATCAAGATCTTCAGCTTCGCAACTTAAAAAGGTCATGAAAAATCATCTCGAAAAGAAATATACAAAAAGTGCTCAATGACTTTTGACTTAAAATATCAGGAAGAAAATTAAATCATTAAATACAACCTGGTTTTGCAGGCAACATATCGAAACATTGGAAGAAACAGACATTCAAATGTTGAGTCGGACCAAATCTCAAAAAGAAATATACAAAAAGTGCTCAATGACTTTTGACTTAAAAATATCAGCAACAAAATTTAATCATCAAATTCAACCTGGTTTTGGCAGTAAATCGAAACTTTATAGAGGTTTAAATCAATCACTCAACCTTGTCAATCCATCTGATTCATCTCTTAATAAATCTATAATACAATCAAATGTACATTTCACATTAGAATAACATTATACACTCAAACATAACCAGTCTATCTCACACACAACATGTACAGTAACCTAGGACAAATCAATGTCATGTTTCTTCTTTTTTCTTCTCTTTTTCTGATGGCGGTTTGCTAAGTTCCATATCAATCCTCTCCTTAGCCCGCACAACCTGTGAAAATAAAAATTATGAACTAGTTAAGGATTAGTATTAGTCTAATAACAGAACGATGACACAGCAACACATGTAACTACAGTGAAACCTACGTTACAATTGATTAGGCAGCCTCATTACATTGAATCACACAACTGTTGATTGAGCTGTTTGAGTAGCATTTTAGAAGTTGATGGTGTAAAACACAAGCGTAATTCTATGGATGAACAACTTCTTTATTTGATTGAGTTGCCCCAATGAACAAGACTTTTTAAATTCAAAAGTTTTAGTAATATTGAAGAAAGGAGGTCGCTGTAAAGCAGTTAAATAGGGCATTTGACAAAATATGTACATAAGAAAACTTAATCTTAATTATTGGTTCACACAATTTCTTTTGCAGATATATGACCCATTTGCAAAAATCTTAAATCATTTGCTAGTGGAAAGCCTTAAGGTCCTGAAGTTATAGCAAAAACTCACCAGTTTTTAAATGGTTAATTGAAAAGTTGAAATTAAATAAATAATCGGCATAATTTTCATTCTCAATACTGTGATAATAATTATGACTGAGAATTGTCATCCAAAATTTACCTTAGACTGTAAATAAAGAGAACCTCCCTTCGACTTGTCATTCACTCCAAACAGGTGATCGTAATTCTTTGTCACTTCTTCCAAATCCGCCGCGTCTTTGATGTTCAGAATCTGCTGGGCTTCCTAAAAATAAAGAAGAATGAAGATCAGGTACTGATTGTTGTGTAATTGGCATAAGATACAAAAAGACTTTTTGTGTGATACCGTATTTTATTTTTATGGTTTGGTATTCAACAAGAAAAAACTATACACGATACATAATTCATTTTTTAGAATGACTGCATCATGTACCAATTTCATGATATTTCAAATATTAATTTGACGAATAGGTCCTAATTACAAATGCATCATCTCAGGATCAAAGCTGAAAGAAACATTGATCTCAAAGAATTTATTTTTAAGTGAATTGTTAGAACATTATCATGTTTAAATTTCATAAATAGGTCTAACTACAAAGGAAACATCAGAGGATCACAGCTTTCAAACTTTAATTTGGTAAATCGGAAAATGTATTGATATAGAATGAGTGATGGTTTGAGTTGGTTAGACAAACAGATACAGAGAACAACATAAACCTTGATTAAGTTGTAAAGTTGATTTCAATAAAAAATCTTAAAATCTAAAAAAAAAGATTCTTGCTATGATATGCTAATGACCTGTAGAGACATCCCAGTGACAGTGTCGGCCGCTGCCTGTTTTGCCCCTCTCCTGCCGCCTCCCGCCCTATTAGCGGCTTGTTGACTAGCTGCATACTCTTGTTTCAATGCACGGGTGAAAGCACGGCCAACAACTTGTGTACTAGCCACAATTATCTGTACAAGGTACTTGGCCTGTAACAATGAATGGTGAAATTGATAGAAAAACAGGGTAAAGTTCAAACTACACTTGACCACTTCATAATCGTGGTTCACTTTAATGTTCTCTGCATTAAAAGCTTAACTGTCTTATATCAGGGCTTTACGGGACTCGACTTTCCTGGAGTATTTGATGCAGAAAATGTCAGGAGGACCCTAAAAGAATTATCATGTGGGTCCTCTGTGACTCAGTACTATTCTGATACAAATATCTAATCTTTTAATGAAAACCTATTTTTCATATCAAGATGGTATGAAAACATCAACCAATAACTATCCCATTATAGGCAATTCTTTATCAACCTTTTTATCAAGTATGAAACTTCAATAATTTGTTTAGGGACTCTTGAAATAGGAAAAGGACTCCTGAAAATATATACTCTGAGTCCCCAGGACTCTCAGTTTTCATTGATTATGTAAAACCCTGCTTATATAAGGTAAACATTTACCTTGAATATGGTCGAACAACATAGATATCTCTCAATGTAAAGAAACTTAGAAGCACATCAATTTACAATTAATCAACTTAAAAGATCTAAAATAAATATATTAAAGATCAAAGTTATTCTGATTAAACCGCATCTGTAAAGTTGTTTAAACAGTGTCTCAGTAAATAAATACAATATTCATAAGAAATATATCGAGATGAAATTCTTAACACATAAAGACTATTTGCTTTGCATAATTTGTTGAGAGAACTATCTGAAAAACAGGGTAAAGTTCAAACTACACTTGACCACTTCATAATCGTGGTTCACTTTAATGTTCTCTGCATTAAAAGCTTAACTGTCTTATATCAGGGCTTTACGGGACTCGACTTTCCTGGAGTATTTGATGCAGAAAATGTCAGGAGGACCCTAAAAGAATTATCATGTGGGTCCTCTGTGACTCAGTACTATTCTGATACAAATATCTAATCTTTCAATGAAAACCTATTTTTCATATCAAGATGGTATGAAAACATCAACCAATAACTATCCCATTATAGGCAATTCTTTATCAACCTTTTTATCAAGTATGAAACTTCAATAATTTGTTTAGGGACTCTTGAAATAGGAAAAGGACTCCTGAAAATATATACTCTGAGTCCCCAGGACTCTCAGTTTTCATTGATTATGTAAAACCCTGCTTATATAAGGTAAACATTTACCTTGAATATGGTCGAACAACATAGATATCTCTCAATGTAAAGAAACTTAGAAGCACATCAATTTACAATTAATCAACTTAAAAGATCTAAAATAAATATATTAAAGATCAAAGTTATTCTGATTAAACCGCATCTGTAAAGTTGTTTAAACAGTGTCTCAGTAAATAAATACAATATTCATAAGAAATATATCGAGATGAAATTCTTAACACATAAAGACTATTTGCTTTGCATAATTTGTTGAGAGAACTATCTGCTTTGGCATAAAAAAGGTTAAAATGATAAAAGTGAAATTTCTCTCAAGTTGCAAAGTTTAGAAATTAATATCACACTGTTACTAAATCATTGATTAAAACTTACTGCTGCGGCACTACTCATATTAAGAACGTCTCTACGAACCAACCAATAATCTATATATCCTTTCAATTAATCAATTTACCATTTTATCTGCTGCAATCAAGTAAAGTCCTTGCACATGTCCTTCTGAAACCGGAAGTTAATAAATGTACTTCCGCAGAAGATAGGATTCGCAAATGAACCTGTGGTGTTATGAGTTCAGAAATCTACACACGAAATTAGAAAAACAAATATTTGTTCTAACGTCTCAACATTAATAGACATCGAAAGTGATATAGAGATCACAATAAAAGCAGAAATTAGCTCCATAAGAATTTAAAAGCAAGTACCATTGAGTGCGGTCCGTACTTCATTTCTCTACTTCCGTTTTCGGCGTGTCACGTTCATTCGCAGTGAGTCCAACAAGCCGGCACGTTTTGGTTGGAATAAGCATCGACAATGCCAAAAGATAGCATAAAAGACAACCTCGATGGAAACGAGCTTGACCTTAGTCTAAACAACTTGTCAGTTGTTCCTGTAAAGGAATTGGTAGGTATTTAAATGTTCTGAAGAATTTCTATTTTAGTGACATCTCCTCTTTAATTTTTAATAATCATGAGATGGCTTCATTATAAAACAGAAATACCTGATGTGTTTAAAATATGTATCTGCAAATCTCATTTTGCAATTGGAAATGTTATGTATTACTAAATTATTTAATATGTTCATGGTTTCAATTTAATCATTTTTTTATCAAAAATGCTGATGAGCATTAAAAGATTAAGCAACTTTTTGGTAAAATGTCATTTCAGTTATCATTCAATATTAACTTACATGCTAGATTATGCTTTTGCTATGACTGTTAAAGCTGTTAATATTTGTCACAAAAGCTTATTTCAATCCATTGTGCAATAATTATGCATTGCTTGTACAGAGTGCCATACCAAAGGAATGCCTGTTATATGAATCTCGTGAATAACAATGTACTTGCTGATAAATCTTTTATTTTTGATGTTTTTCCTTCTACAGAGTGCAATACCAAAGGCAACACATCTGGATTTGTCGTGTAATGTGTTAACATCTTTGCCAGTGAGTTATTTTTCACCATACTTAAAAGCTTAGTTAATTTGTGTTTCTCTTGATAATCAAAAGTGTTTGTACTAAAGGCACCACTCGCACAGCTTTCGAAAGGTTACCATTGCGGGAAAACAAATGTGCTGTAAAATGCTTATTTATAAACAAAATTAAGTAATAACTACTCGATTGATAGAAGAGGAGAATATTTACAAATAATTCATAATAAAAGTAATCAGTTGCGACAATATTTTGTCTTGTTGATGCATTCCACGATCGTAGCTTTGATGATTGGCTTTATTTCACATCTTTTGAGCGATACACTGTATTTTTTGTCAAATTGTCAAATCTTTAACAACTAAAATGCTTATCTCACAAACATATATGAAATTAAATGTGAAATTATCATGTAAAAATCTTATATAATATTATTGTAAACAGGAAAGTCCTCCTGAATTTCGTTTCCACAAAAAATACCCCGCTCGAATGGTCCCTTTAAAGGCACCACTCAAGCGAATTTCATCTGCTATGTTGAAACGTTAGCATTGGGCGAGAACAAATGTCCTGTTTTATGCTAGTTCATTAACAAAATAAAGAAATGAATACTTGGTTGATAAAAGAGGAGCATATTTACAAATAATTCATAATAAAAGTTAGGACAGTATTTTGTTGTAGTAATAGATTCCACGATCAAAGCTTCGATGATTGGCTTCATTTTACAATGTTTTTATTTTTTGAGCGATACACTTTATTCTTTGTCAAATTGTTAAATCTTTAACAACTGAAATGCTATCCTCACAAACATATTTGAAATTAAGTGTGAAATTATCATGTAAAAATCATATATAATTTTAAACAGGAAAATCCTCCTGAATTTTGTTTCCATAAAAAATACCCCGCTCGAATGGTCCCTTTAAGAAAGTAATTTCCTCACTTAAGTGTCATTTTCTTCATATAGGATATATGTAATTAATTATCAAACAGTAAATATTATCTCTATGGTATATTTGAGTGATATATATCTTTTCATTAAGGTTTGTGCATAAGGTTCACTGAAAACATAAATTAAGTTTAATTATTATAAAAAACCAAAATTCTTCGAAATGATTTATTGTGTTGAGATTGTCATCAAATCCTTCTTATCACTGAATACGTAATTGATTTGTCTATTATTTTTAACTTTTGGAAATTTTTCTCTGTGAACAGGATGGCTTCTGTAACCTAACCCACTTAGTCAAGATCGATTTGAGCAAGAACCATCTGGCGTCCCTACCGACCAAATTTGGTAGTCTGGTGAATCTGCAACATCTTGATCTCCTTGGTAACCAGCTAGAGAAGCTTCCATTCAGCTTCTGTCATCTTCAGAGACTAAAATGGCTGGATTTGAAGGACAACCCTCTCGACACTGGACTTAAAGGAGCTGCTGGCGATTGTCTGGATGAAGCGCAATGTAGAAAGTGTGCCAAAAATGTAAGAACAAGGTTCAAATGAACTATTTGTTAAATTGGACAAAAGTCATTTTAATGCATTAAGAAATAAAAATTAAGTAGTACAACAACAATGTGCAATGAAAGTGAAAAAATGTACATGTCAGTTATTTGATTTAAAATCCTCGGTGTTGTGCTGCCGAAAATTTGGTACTATTTATCAATATATCCATGAGTTGCATAAATTATCGATCAGTAATGAGAGATGGTGAAAGATACTTTCTTGGCATCAAAAATTTGGTGCCAAATGTAACTTTTGTTTATTTTTATCCCACCGGTATGTAATATCGTGGGATATAGTCATCACCCTGTATGTCCGTCTGTCCGTCCGTAATCATTTCGTTTCCAGAGCAGAACTCAAAAACCGGTCCACATATCTTTCTGAAACTTAACATGTGTATTGCCCACCTACTGAAGTGGTGCCTTTTGATATTTTCACATGTCTGAAAATTTTATTTTTTATTATTTCGTTGGAAACGGCTCTTATTTGGACTCTGTTCATGAAAGGTTTCATTTCATATATATTAGCTTATACTATTATGAACCTTGCTTGAAACATTTTACGATCATGTGGAACCGGTGGGATATGTCATCTTCTGATGACTCTTGTTTATGATTCCATTTCAAGTGCCAATGTCAATTACTTCAGCAAGTTTTCTATAATATGATTGTCGACATTACCTGGTACATATAGTTATGATCACTATGGTGTTTGACATGGGTGTTGCTCTGTTCGCAGGTTCTGCTTTACATGAAGCAAGTTGCAGCAGACGCAGAGAGAAGAAAACAGAAACAGCTACTAGAAGCAAGAGGTTGGTAGTCTTCTCATTCAGTGTCTTTATCCATCATTCACTCAGGGCTCATTAGTTGATACCTGACACAAAACAACTCTAGAATGTCATTTCAGGAAATCTCTTTATTGGACTTACCGCCATGATTTGTGTTTCCCTTCTCTTTGTTCAATAAGGGGGTATGGGGGGAATAGTGCAGTGGTTAGTTTTCAATTGGTCTGTGGTTCCAATCGCGCCGCAACTTTGTCTGCAGAAGAGACTGTTCTATATGCAGTACAGTGCTACACTGGATTTCAGCGCAGTGGTTCGCAGGTTTCACCACAATGCATAACCTCAAAAGCGTTACAGGCTTTCACCCTGCAATAATACTAGCAGCCGTGATATAAGTGAAATACCCTTTATATCCCAAATTCATCTCTTGATTCAACTATTCTTATGCTTGATATGTTATGAAATATGTTTGATTTCAGAACGCGAGGCAGCCGCAAAAAGGAAGGAAGAGGAAGAACGACTGAAAAAGAAAGCTGAGAAGAAGGCTGAGAAGGAGAGAAGAAAGCAACAACATCAAGCTAAACGTGACCTTGAAGTGAAGGAACAAGTCGAAGATATAGCCAAAGACTCTGGTAAGCCTTTTCTCTTATTGTTGTTGAAAATATTCTCTTCTCGGGTGATTGCTAGGGTTTTTGTCAGTTACAGTTTTTATTTCAACTAATTGTCATTACCTTGTAGATAACCCTATCTTTTTATGACAGTTGCCATCTTAATAGCTAGATAAGATAGAAAATTCTCAAAGATTTATGAGAATTTCCAAACATCACTGGACAGATAAAATTAAATAAAGTGAACGGTTATTTAGAAATATTCTGCTTTGAGATGGAATGGGGAGCTTAATTGTTGTCAAATGACATGATGAACAAATTTTAACTCAGATTTTGTTTTCCAGATGAAGCTGAGATTTGCAATGGACCGTCCACAAAAACAGAGCGTGTTAAGAGTAAGTAGTCTTGCAAAATCATCTCTGAGATAGTTGGCAAAATGTTCCTGTTGTAGAGAACAAATGTTCATGTTCATTAACAGTGTTAATTTTTTACTACGAAGTGTTCAACTTGGTGTCTGGGGGCAATATTCACACACTCATTTTATAATGATCATCAGTGTTACTGTAATTCCTTCCCTTTTGAAGACTTGAAGTATATTTATGTCTACCCCAAAGGGTTGGGAGACATAATTGTGTTGGCTGAGTTTCTGTTAGCGTCAGCTGACAGTTTATGTTGTTTTATAGAAAAAAAAGGTTTTTGTTTCAGGTTTAAAAAATATAACAAATTTTCAAAACAAAGTTCAGCTCGAATGGGGGATACATCTGTATTTACACTCTCGATAAAAGGTTAAACGCCTGTATTTTCAAAACTATACTAGTTCAAGTTCAGATAAATAGGTTATATTTATGCTAGTTTAGTGCTAGGAACCTTAAAGAATACATTTCCCTTTTGCCCTTTCCACATTATAATTTTAATAATTGATAACTCTCATCAAAGCCCTCAAAGGAATTTTATTTGGGATCAATATTTTTAGAAAACTGACTATTCTATTTTCCTCTTGATTATATATTTACTGTTTTCTTCATTTCAGGTTCCAAGTCATGTTTTGGAGGCTGTTGTTTCTGGTTGTTCACGCTGCTGGCACTGTTGTTGGCGGTGGGGTTTGGAGCTCATTTTCACTGCACATCAAGCAAGCCTCATGAACTATGTAAAACTCATTATCAGCCCGTCAGGCATTTCACAGTCGCAAAATATCATGAAACGAGAAATATAGTTGAAGATTTCATCGAAAAACAATTTGGACAAAAGGCCGATTCTAAATCTTCTTCTAAAAAGAATACGAAAAAGGGGAATGTCAAACAATAATCTTGACAAGTTTTCGTCACCGAATGTGCCGTTCAATGTTTTAACATTATGTTTTTACCAACCCTGCCAATTTATTTTGATATTGTGAAAGTTTAAATAACTTTGTTTTGTTATAATAGACGTCAAAGCCGTTCTGACAGACTCACTAATAATTGTCTCTGAAAAGGTAAATCATGAAGCCATGTTTTATCCCATAATTAAGAGCTTTGAATGCCATTTTCCATTATTGCAAACCCTTGAAAGTGGAGTTTTAATAAGTGCATCTCAAATACTTTATCTAATACCAAAGGGCCTATTTAGGTTGGTTACATAAGATAAAATGAATAACAATTTCAGAGATTTTGTACAAAAAATCTAAACTATTTTTAATAATAATATTTTGAATAAGCCTAAAAGACCTAACGTTTACATATCTACTTGTATTTGATCATCAGAACTGTGAAGAAAGATAACTTACGTTCATATCATTAATGGCTATGCTTCAATGTCGAGTATGTAGATTGATTTAAATGGCATCCCTGTGAGATTTTCCGACAATTACTCCCGAACAATTGAACTTCATTTTCCCAGTACATAGAGTTGTTTTGATCCTTAATGTGGATCCAGAGAAAAGCAAAGGGTTATTAGACATTTGCTATTGATTATTCAGTATGTACAAGGAACAAGATAAATTTGTTGTATTTTGATACAAATTGCTTTATGATTGTCACATTTAGTCAAAGTCCATTACATCTATTATGAGCAACGAATGATAAATTTTGAGATAAATGCTTTTTATATAGAATGATAAATTGCAAGATGATTTTTCTTTGGTGTGAACATATTGGTCAATTGACCTGTTTTGAGGTCAGTTCGACGGACTGAATTGATTGGTGGAGGATGACTGTGGTGTTATTTGTTGATAACGACGGTTTAACTTTGAACCCTTGACTGTAAAAATTGTAATGAGATTAGGTCATCAAATATTTGAATTTTCATAATAAGTTGTGAAATTTATATATTTTGTTTGTTGAATACGACATTTCAAACCCTTGATTGTAAAAATTGTAACGAGACAAGATCACCCAACATTTGAATATTCATAATAATTTGTGCAATTTATGGATTTATTTTGCATTAATTCTTTAAGAAATGCTAAGATGATAGATATGTTTTCATAAAATTGAAAAAACTATTCTGCTCAAGTTGTCTTATTTGAATATTTGTTCATGAATATTGTAAATAAAGATTTGTCATATACTTGATGTTTTTCTTTATTGAGAAAATTCCAATGAAAGCAAGGTAAATTTTTTGTAATTGTACATGAAAGTGCATAGTTTCTGATTGTCAATAGCCCATTCTTGGTGAAATAGCATGTGCCAATACAACCCCAAAGCTATTCTAATAATCCACTTACGTCTAACTTGATTTGAGAAAAATCAACCATTAAGTTTTCAAAACCCCTTCACTGATTTATGAATGAAGTGTCCAGTACTCTAGGGCGACATGCTTCTTGCGTGTCAAAAGGCCCAGCAGGGAAGTTGTCTTTTTCAATACTCAAGAGGGGTGGGATAGCGCAGTGGTTAGCGCATTCGGCTTCGTATCAAGAGGTCTGGATCCCGCCTACAGTAGAGAACTGTTCTACAGGCATTAAGGTTTGGGTGCAATGCTACATCGCATTCCAGGGCAGGTTCGCTAGTTCCAGCCGATGGTTTCACCGCAATACATAGCCACAATAGTGTTGCTGGCTTTCTCCCTGCAATAATACTAGCAGCCGTGATATAAGTGAAGTAATGTTGAAAGAGGTGTTAAACATAACATCACCTCTATACTGGAGGGGTCCAAGAAAATAGTGAATTCACCGGCAACAGGGATTATTAAATAATTGGAAACAAGGAGGAATAATGAGAAGATTTATTTATTAAGGCAATACACACAATGTATGTGCATAGAAACTGTAAAATGTTTTCCAAAAGTGTCTATTGTTCAACATATTAGATTTTCATGATCAATTTTGACACTGACAAGCGACATGATTACAGAGTTGTAAAAATTATCCATTATCTAAAAATTTCCAAAGGATCTTGATATAAAATTGACAATTATGAAATATCCATGATTTTCATTTCAATATTGGTGTATTTTCCTCATTTAAGGAAACAATTCCAACGATATTGCTGAAATGGAGTAAATGACAAAAATACTGACAACACATTTGAAAAGTTATGACCTGAATGTTGTACGAGATTGAATGAAAAAGCATTTCAAGGGTAGACAACACACATGTATCATGCTGAAATTAAGCTATATTCTTAAAGGGACAGTAGCATATTTTTTAGGTAAATAAATTGATTTCCCAGACTTGAAACTCACGAATGGAAGGAAAATGTTGCAGTTCCATAACAAATGTAGTGTATTTGGTTAAGTTTTGCAATCCAATTCCCTTCTCTTTTAAAAAAAAAAAGGTGTTCACATGAAAATGGCCGTCAACAGTGTTTGCATGATTATTGGTAATTTCCTCTTTGACTACAGATAATCTGGTTGAGTATTGAGATTTTGACCCACTGAAAATAATACATTTGTTATCAACTAACATTGCAAACTATTTGAAGAAATATAATTTACAAAAAACATTCTACTGCTCCTTTAAGAATAGAAAGTCCACATGGTTATGAAAAATGCTTATACATCATATTTCAATTTAAAACACAACAACAAAATATAACCAACAACAATTATTTTGAAAAAAACACAGACTCCTTATACAGATCTTTAACAACAAACATTTGATTTTGTACAACCGTCCCCATGTTTTAACAGTTCTCCTTAATTCCATCATGGTCCAAGTAACAATACAGTTTTGCAACAAAAAATGTACAACAAATATCAAAATCAATACAATATTCAAATATGCACCAAATATACAGTACCATATCTCTAAATAACTTAACAATGCTGAAAACACATACATCAATATACATCAATTCAACATAAGTTACGATTTAATCACTTCAGACATTTACAATACATGAATTGAGGTGAACTTGTTACACTTTTCCATAGTGGTTCCAATCTGTTTCTATTATTGCAGGGATAAAGCAACCAAAATATTAACTGCACCAAATATCATACAAGAAGAATCCAAGTAAACCTTGCCTCAATAAAACCATCTTCCCACGGCAAGGTGAAAACGTATCGAGCAACTCCTCGTTTAGACCTTGCCATCATAAGGTAGAAAACTGGTGATCCGGAGCAGCGACACCTATCGTGATCACGAGTTACGCCCCTTATCAGCTCTTTCAACAATAGCCAATGAAATTGCCGTTTACATTCGGAACAAATTCAAAATACTAACAGACGATCTTTTTTAAACTATCCGAGTGAAATTTAATTTTAACTTCAGTCTGCATGGTTGTGTTCATGTTTTTGATGAGCACCGAGAATGCAGAGAAGACATACATTAATGTATCACTCAAATAAAGTGTTGCTCTCCCTTGTAAAACGCATACAAAAGTATTTTTTCAAATCGGTTCATTTAACATGCTGTCTTCTGATTGGACTATTCTACTTCCGTGCAGCGGGTTGAAATGATAGCACAGAAATTACGGCCAATGATGTCAAGGGAGGAATGGGAAAGTTTAGAAACTTTTTCGTTTCGCTCGTGACGTTGTGAAGATGCAATAATACATGCTACACTCCTTTACTGAGTCTAGCTAGATACGGTCACGGGTCGCGTCAGCCGATCTATCAAATTCGACCATTCAGGGTTCATCTTACCAAGCCCTAATAGTCTGCATTCCCACATAAAGCTCCAATTTCATACCTACAAATAATACTCATAGTAATTCATGATTGGATAAATGTATTCGGCCATCTAACGTTTGATTTGAGGGACATAGGTGGCTGAAAGGTCGGCCAATGCAACCTGATACTCTATCTAGCAAATATTATTGAGGCTAGGTTTACTTGGAAGGTAAATGACCTAACGGTATGTGCAATGGTTTAATGAAATGACATGAATTATTGACCCCTTGATCCGAGGTATATTCACAAACTCCTAGATGATTTCTTTGGTAGCTTGGAATTCAATCTTGTTTCTGCTGTACAGTTAAGCCTCAATCGTACACTTCTTTCCATTGAATGACTAGTGAAATGTGAGAACATATTTAGTAAGCTTTAATTTAAATAGAAAACCACAAAGAGATTACTGTTTGGATGGAAATATGTTTCTCTGTTGCAACTTTCCCACAAATAACAGGTTTCTACCATAAAGTTCAGTATCTGTATGTCTCACTAGTAAAATTTTGAATTTAAAGCTTACTGAGTCATCTGCAGTGTGCAATATTTTTCTACAAAATTATATAATAATTCATTTGTATAGCACCTATTTTCTTACAGTCAGCTGCTCAACTATTCTATTGTCAATGAATAATGAAACTGATTTACAATTATATTAATAAATTTCTTCGTTTTTTCACACACTTTATATATAAAGTTCCATACGAGTGTATCAAATCTACAGGTTTATCTCACCTTGGGAAAATTACAAAACATGAACAAAACTTACATATTATACATGTAAATATATATTGCCAATGATGAAGGGAAAGAGTTTTTTTGAACTGTGGTTAGCATGACGTGACAGAACTTTGAATTTGCAGTTGCCAGAGTATTGATAAACAAATAATTAATGACATCATTACCTGTAAACAACATACTACACTGATTCATCACACGCATTATATTTTCATAATCTCAAGGAACTCACATACAAACCATATGTTTACATCATAAAATTTACAAATACTCTGATTGAGAGCAAAATATTGTGTGAGTAATTAGAATGAAAAGCCTAAAACAATTATTAAATCACTTAGAAGTAAGAAATCATTTTGATACATGTACTGGGTAACAGTCTTGAATATGACAATAAAAATAGAGCCATTGGCTCTGTAGCTCATCAGGCATCATATCAAGTTTGCTTTATACAGGCCAGATGAGCTAAAAATGAAACTGATGTTATCTATTGCAAGAAAACCTATAAAATATTACAAGACAAACGTAACGATTTCGGAATAAATTTCTTTACCCAAATGATTTATTATTATTCAACACTTTCTAGATCGCCAATATTAGACAGTGAAAGAAGTCCACACTAAAGGAGAAATAAATTTACCATAGACTGTCATCTAATGTAGAAAAATAGGTTTTTAAGATTGTGACCCCTGTGACCCTATTTGGGGTCATGGGGTCACAAAACCTACAGTTTAGAATCCCAATTGGCCAAGGAGTCTACATGCAGTCTTTCAGCTTAATAGACCTTTGGGAACTGAAGATGATGATGAAAATAGGTTTTTAAGGTTGTGACTCCTGTGACCCTAATTTGGGGTCATGTGTCACGAAATCTACAATTAAGGATCCCCATTGGCCAAGGAGTCTGCACATATAATTTTTAACTCTCTAGACCTTTTGGAACTTAAGATGAAGATGAAAATAGGTTTTTAAAGGTGTGACCCTATTTGGGGTCACAGGGTCACCAAAGTTACAAATTAGAATCTCCATATGCTAAGGTACCTGTACACAAAATTTCAGCTCTCTAATGTGTATGGTTCATGAGGAGAAGTCGAAAGTGTCAAAAGTTTACGGACGGACGACGGACGGACGGACGGCGGACGACGGGCCATGCCATAAGCCCATCTGAACTTTCGGTCCTGATGAGCTAAAGATGTATGAATTTAAGATTTTTAAACGAAAGGATATGTTTGAATCATCATAACTTAGTTATGAAATGACTTTAATCTTTAAACCCTTAAATGAGGACCATACCTTAATTCAGACTTATTGAGATTTTCATAACCAAGAGGCTGAAATGCTTAACCTTCCCACTCATAGAAGCCAGAAATCAAGCTTCTAAACAAGTTACTGGTTTCTTAGAGTGAAAGGGATATAATTTCTGATCCTTATTACTGAGAGCTGATGAAAAAGTAAACTAACACAGCGATAACAACGACCAACACTGAGCCACAAGTTGCTATTTTCCTCTTGTTTTTGTCCCAGAAGGAGAGTTCAACAACTTCGTCCAGATGTTTCCGTTTCTTCCTCCTTCCTTTCATTTTTCTCTCGAACTCCTCAAGCTCTGCCTGTTGTTTCTTCTCCTCTTCTACTTTCTTCTCTCGCTCCGCCGATTCCATCACCTGAGAAAACAACAAGACATCGTCATCAACAACCCGTGCCAGATTGGTTTAAAGCAGAACAGGGGCAATAACTCTTGATTAGTTAAATGTTCGCCTATCCTGAAGACACCGACCAAATTTTGTCATCCTGCCTAAACAGTTTTTGAGAAAAGCTCCCATTGAAGACATCTTGATTTTTGAGTCCAATATATGTAACAAGAGCTGTAACTCCTGAAAAATAGAGCCATTAGCTCTGTAGCTCATCAGGCATCATATCAAGTTTGCTTTATACAGGCAAGATGAGCTAAAAATGAAACTGATGTTACCTATTACAAGAAAACCTATAAAAAAATTACAAAACAAATGTATTATTATTCAACACTTTCTAGATCGCCAGTATCAGACAGTGAAAGAAGTCCACACTAAAATATCCAAGGAGAAATAAATTTGTCATAGACTGTCATCTAATGGAGAAAAATAGGTTTTTAAGATTGTGACCCCTGTGACCCTATTTGGGGTCATGGGGTCACAAAACCTACAGTTTAGAATCCCAATTGACCATTAGGAGTCTACATGCAGTCTTTCAGCTCAATAGACCTTTAGGAGCTAAAGGTGATGATGAAAATAAGTTTTTAAGGTTGTGACCCCTGTGACCCTATTTGGGGTCATGGGGTCACGAATTCTACAATTTAGAATCCCATTTGGCCAAGGAGTCTGCACATATAATTTCAGCTCTCTAGACCTTTTGGAACTTGAGAAGAAGATGAAAATAGTTTTTTAAGGTTGTGACCCCTGTGACCCTATTTGGGGTCACATGGTCAACAAAGTTACAAATTAGAATCCCCATTGTCCAAGGAGTCTGCACATATCAATATTAACTCTCTAGACCTTTTGGAACTGGAGAAGAAGATGAGAATTGGTTTTTAAGGTTGTGACCCCTGTGACCCTATTTGGGGTCATGGGGTCACGAAATCTACAATTAAGAATCCCAATTGGCCAAGGAGTCTGCACATATCATTTTCAACTCTATAGTCATTTTAGTACTGGAGAAGAAGATGAAAATAGGGTTTTAAGGTTGTGACCCCTGTGACCCTATTTGGGGTCACAGGTTCACCAAAGTTACAAATTAGAATCCCCATTGTCCAAGGAGTCTGCACATATCACTTTCAACTCTCTAGTCCTTTTAGAACTGGAGAAGAAGATGAAAATAGGTTTTTAAGGTTGTGACCCCTGTGACCCTATTTGGGGTCACAGGTTCACCAAAGTTACAAATTAGAATCCCCATTGTCCAAGGAGTCTGCACATATCACTTTCAACTCTCTTGTCCTTTTAGAACTGGAGAAGAAGATTAAAATAGGTTTTTAAGGTTGTGACCCCTGTGACCCTATTTGGGGTCATGGGGTCACGAAATCTACAATTTAGAATCCCCATTGGCCAAGGAGTCTGCACATATCGTTTTTAACTCTCTAGTCCTTTTAGAACTGGAGAAGATGAAAATAGGTTTTTAAGGTTGTGACCCCTGTGACCCTATTTGGGGTCACAGGGTCACCAAAGTTACAAATTAGAATCTCCATTGTCCAAGGAGTCTGCACATATAATTTTTAACTCTCTACTCCTTTTGGAACTGGAGAAGAAGATGAAAATAGGTATTTAAGGTTGTGACCCCTGTGACCCTATTTGGGGTCACAGGGTCACCAAAGTTACAAATTAGAATCCCCATTGGCCAAGGAGTCTGCACATATCATTTTTAACTCTCTAGTCCTTCTGGAACTGGAGAAGAAGATGAAAATAGGTTTTTAAAGTTGTGACCCCTGTGACCCTATTTGGGGTCACAGGGTCACCAAAGTTACAAATTAGAATCTCCATATGCTAAGGTACTTGTACACAAAATTTCAGCTCTCTAATGTGTATGGTTCATGAGAAGAAGTCGAAAGTGTCAAAAGTTTACGGACGGACGACGGACGGACGACGGACGACGGACGGACGACGGACGACGGACGGACGGACGCCGGACGACGGGCCATGCCATAAGCCCATCTGGACTTTCAGTCCTGATGAGCTAAAAAGTAACTGTGAACTTCTGATTTTCTCACCCACGAACATATGCAACAAATACGGTTTCACTGTCTTCAACATTTTCTTAGGAATGTAGAATGTTGTATTTTTAAGATTTTAAGATTTTTAAGATGTCATAAAAATTGATATTCAAAAAGCATAGGAGTAAATGACTGTCAAACAGAATGACACACTTTAATGAAGTTTTATCAGTGATCATAATGTTTCCTTTTGATTTGATGAAAACAATGTTGATAATTAAGGCACTGAGACCTTTTTAACTCAATAATTATGGAGGCAATTTCATTTATAATATGAATTTTATATATATTTTGATGTAAGGACCTTTTGTTTCTCTGCCTTGACTCTCTCACAGTCCGAGTCACAATCAAACGCATCTTTCTCGCCGTCTTTCCGTCTGGGTACATTGCAGCAGATGACGTCCTTCTTCTTGCGCTTACACTTGCACTTGACCGTCACCTTCTTGCGGCACTGGTCAGCGTTCGGACACTCCCCTCCGTGACATGTGGACGTGCACTGATGGCCACAGGTCAACTTAAACAGAGATGAGATAACATTTTATTATATGATCAGTGATGGAACACTGGGTGTTTACAGTGAAATAAACTGTCTATCTGCGCTCCTTTTGAAATATTAACTTTACCCATGACACTCGATGAAATAAATCTGGTATTTGGAAAACTACAAGTATCCCCCATGTAACTGAGCCATGAACTGACTGAGTAAGTGAAGTTCGTGGAGCAAATGGACAATATGGTTAGCATGATTGCCTCTCACGCCAATAGTCTCTGTTCCTAGATGACAAGCAGAGGGGCTCATTTTGATCAATATTAAGCCATATGGAACCCTTTGCAATGGCAGATTTATCCAATTCCTCAAAATCTTAAAGGAAAACAAGCCAAAAGGGTTGGTTATTTTCCACAAATATCTGCTCTAAGAACAACACTGTATTCCTTTCAGAGACATCAAACATTCGTGACCATGGTCTTGAACAAAGATGTGTCCCTTGGCAAGCATTTCATCCATATTGCCCTCAGTCTATCCACCTTGCAACTCACCCAATAGGACTTATTATTTAGTACAATACAAATGGACAAATATTATGTTATTATTATGTAAGCATTGATAGTTATGGAAAATGTAGTGTTTGCATGATATAAGATTTACTAAATGTTGGATGACCAATGACAGAAATGTGAGAGTCAACCAGAATATAACCTGATTTATATTTCATATACGTAGACGGCTATTACTGATAGTCTATTTTAATCAGTTTTGGAATCAAAACATTTAACAACAGGGTTGCTATTATGGAAAATATGAATACAAGCTGGGATAAATCATTGTAAGAATCTCTCAAGCTAGAATCAGATTATTTGAGGAACTCACAGATTTTGTGCACTGTCCCCCACAAGACTTAAGTTGATTCTGTTCAGTGATCTTGGTGACTGTCCAGTCCCTACATGGGATATGTTTAACCACAGCGCTGCAGTGACATCGCATCCGTATCATACTTGTACAGTTTGGACAATCCCGAGGGTGACACGGCAGGCGACAGTCGTGTTTACATCCGAGAGGCCTGGGCTTCTGGCAGGGCAGTTCACACTTCTCACAGTTGTCTCCTGCCTGGAAGTGGAAGTAAGTGATTTATGTTGCCTTGGAATAGAGATAGTTTCTTGTGATGTTAATGGAATCAGATAGTTATATATCTTATTGCTCTTAAAGCTTAAATTTTTTGTCTGATTGAAACATAAGAACAGTAGGACACGGATATGGCGAACTGAGATGTTGCAAACAATAGAATTTAGCAAACAAATTTCTGTGTTCCATCAAAAGTTCTGTATAATCATTTACAATAAATGGGCATAGCGAACATCAATGAACTAAATTCTTTGGTCCCTTGGAGTATGTTACATCCGTGTTCTACTGTTGTTGTATATCATTTCTCTTAAACCTCACCTTTCTGTGAGAATAACATTGACCAAAAAAATATTATCTAGACAAGTCTGAACTCAACTGTGGTTATATTCTCAGGCAAAGCAACTATTGCTACAAATCACAATCAGTGATAACTAAGTTCATAAACATGATCAACCTCAATGATGGTATTCATCTTGAAGGAAATATTTTCAAAAACTGTGCTTATACATCTGTAAAAGACAGAAGAAATATCGTTTGATACAGTTTTTCCATGTGTCAAGCATCTTGAAACTAGGATGTGAACATAAATTAGCTATCTCATCTGTGTAATATTGTATTTTTAGTTATCAAGTTTATAGAGAAATAAGGATACCAGGATTGATAGAAATTATTAATCTGTCTATATCTAATGAAATTTCTACCAGTACCATTTCATCATCTGTTGCCCCGGTGACGATGTGACACTCAATGGTACATGAGTGGTTCCCGCATGCAAACATCCGTCCACACGGCCGCAAACAGGAGTAGGGGGCAACCTCGGAACAAGGGATGTTTGATACCTGGTGGGAAAAGTATGAATAATATTTGTGCTGTTTCCTTTCTTTAAGAACACCATTAACAATAGCTGAAACATATTTTGGGATAGCAAGATCAGTTAATGACCAGACCTCTAAAAATACTAAACATATTTATTTTTGAAGATGTTTAACTCTCACTTTACTTGCCTTTGCAATAATTGCAAGGACAACAAATTGCAGGCACAAAATATTTTTGCAATAACTGCCAGGACAACAAATTGTAGGCGCTTAAAATATTTGATACTCAATTTAGTTTGTGTCGTGACTATTCCAAATTCTCCCTGACCATTTTGGTAAATGCACTAATCAATTCAACATAAATACTTATACCTCCATTGTCAGAAAGATTAAGATAATAGAAAGGAAGCAGGGTTTGAAATTAGTACGAGCCCCGCCCCGGTAGCACATGGCTAGTGAAAAAGATGCTGGGGTGGTAAAGTACAATCATTGGTAGTCCGAAGGACTAGTTGAATTTAAAGAAAATACAATTATATCAGAGTATTTGGCTAGTCAGAATATCTTTTGGCTAGTTCTGACAGGAATGCACTAGCCTGAATGGCTAGTACCCCAATAGCACTAATTTGACCCCTGGGTTGTCCTCTCACCTCGTGATGTCCCCTGCACTGTGTGGGTATGGGCACCTGACATGGGGGGCATTCCTTCCTGACCTTCTCGAAACTGACGGTGGGTCGAGCCTCCCAGGGTCCTGCTCGTGGTTTCTGTCGGATAAGATGATCAATTAGTTAACCGTAACATTCCATTTCAAGTTCTATTCAATTATTAGTAAATATAGTAAATATGATAAGTGAAATCAGTTATTAGTTCCTATTCAAATTACATGCAATCCCAAATCCATAGATCTATAGATATCCTAAACAAAATTGCAATATTTTTACAAATAAATTTTGTTTTAGGGACCCCCTTCATCAGACCTGATGTAGGGGGTCAATGACCCCCGAAATGTCACTATTAAATGTGGAAAGTTTTCGAGTGTCATTCCTGTGTTTTGACAGTACGGCTCCCCCATTCTTTATCTAACGTTCTTGTACTATTGTCGATCCTTTATTTGATCCACAGCTATGTCCTTCCATCAATTTCATTTTCTATAGCGTAGGTGAGTGCCACCCTTAAAATAATTTTGTTTTAGTACACTTAGAAAGTTAATTATTTACAACATCTCATTACGTGAATAACTTTTCAAGAGAATCAACAACACTGACCTGATCTTGAACTTTGACCTTGACAGCATCGTGACATTTAGCAGGGCAAATATGGGGACACTGTGCCAGAGATAGGTTGCAGATCTGTTGACACGGCGGACACTCGGCGAAATGACACCGATGTTTGTCTCGCTCACGATGGTGGCAGTTGGGTGGGATTCTACAGAAAAGAAAGGAAAATTTAGCCTTCACCTGATAATTCAGTTCTTCCCTAGAAATTTGACTAGTAAAGCAACAGATTAAAAAAAAAAATTGACTAAGGGCTTTAATTTCATCTATCATCCAAAACTGTGTTCCACAGGAGATATCGCTTGTGTAAGAAGATCAAGCGATATCTCCTAGGAGATATCGTTTTGACAGTAGATTTTGAACAAAGCCCTGTTTTCACAAACGTTTTACATCAACAGTAATGACGTCACAATGCTATGACGTCAAAAACACAAGGTCACAATGCTATGACGTCATTAACACAAGGACTTCACAATGCTATGACTTCATTGGTTTAGGAGTTTCAGGGCTATGCAGTGTACATTTTTTTATGAGAATGGTTTTGAATGATAAATAGAATCTCACCCTTGTGTCTTCATATATAAAAATAAAAATAGAGCCATTGGCTCTGTAGCTCATCAGGCTACATCATCAATTATGCTGTAGAGTGTGGCCAATGTGATTTCCCCTTTGTAAAGGCCACAGGGGCACCAATCATAAAATTAAGTATATAGGCGACAAGTTTCAGTTTTCTAGGCCTTATACTTCAGGAGAAGAAGATGAAAATAGATTTGAAGGACGTTCCTGTTGCCCTTATTAGGGGCAACAGGGTCACCAAAGCTACAATTCACAATCCTCAATAGTCAAGGAGCTGTACACAAAGTTTCAGCTTTCTAGGCCTCATGGTTCTGAAGAAGATGAAAATAGGTTTTTAGGGCGTGGCACCTGTGGCCCTTATTAGGGGTCAGAGGGCCACTCAAGCTACAATTTATAATCCTCACTAGCCAAGGAGTCTGTACACAAAGTTTCAACTTTCTAGGCCTTATGGTTCTGGAGAAGAAGATGAAAATAGTTTTTAGGGTATGGCCCCTGTGGCCCTTATTAGGGGTCACAGGGCCACCAAAGCTACAATTTATAATCCTCACTCTTCAAAGAGGCTATACACAAAGTTTCAGCTTTCTAGGCATCATGGTTCTGGAGAAGAAGATGAAAATAGGCTTTTAGGGCGTGGCCCCTGTGGCCCTTATTAGGGGTCACAGGGCCACTAAAGCTACAATTTATAATCCTCACTAGCCAAGGAGTCTGTACACAAAGTTTCAACTTTCTAGGCCTTATGGTTCTGGAGAAGAAGATGAAAATAGGTTTTTAGGGCGTGGCCCCTGTGGCCCTTATTAGGGGTCACAGGGCCACCAAAGCTACAATTTATAATCCTCACTCTTCAAAGAGGCCAGGGTTCGAAATTAGCACTAGCCCGGTAGCCAATGGCTAGTGAAAAAGATGCTGGGCTAGTAAAGTGCAATCATTGGTAGTCCGAAGGACTAGTTGAATTTATAGAAAATATGATTCTATCTGTGTATTTGGCTAGTCAAAATATCTTTGGGCTGGTGCTCATAGGAATTCACTAGTCTGAATGGCTAGTGCCCCGAAAAGACTAATTTCGACCCCTGGAGGCTATACACAAAGTTTCAGCTTTCTAGGCATCATGGTTCTGGAGAAGAAGATGAAAATAGGCGTTTAGGGCGTGGCCCCTGTGGCCCTTATTAGGGGTCACAGGGCCACTAAAGCTACAATTTATAATCCTCACTAGCCAAGGAGTCTGTACACAAAGTTTCAGCTTTCTAGGCCTTATGGTTCTAGAGAAGAAGATGAAAATAGGTTTTTAGGGCGTGGCCCCTGTGGCCCTTATTAGGGGTCACAGGGCCACTAAAGCTACAATTTATAATCCTCACTAGCCAAGGAGTCTGTACACAAAGTTTCAGCTTTCTAGGCCTTATGGTTCTAGAGAAAAAGATGAAAATAGATTTTTAGGATGTGGCCCCTGTGGCCCGTATTAGGGGTCACAGGGCCACTAAAGTTACAATTTATAATCCTCACTAGCCAAGGAGTCTGTACACAAAGTTTCAGCTTTCTAGGCCTGCTCCTTTTGGAACTGGAGAAGAAGATGAAAATAGGTATTTAAGGTTGTGACCCCTGTGACCCTATTTGGGATCACAGGATCACCAAAGTTACAAATTAGAATCCCCATTGGCCAAGGAGTCTGCACATATCATTTTTAACTCTCTAGTCCTTCTGGAACTGGAGAAGAAGATGAAAATAGGTTTTTAAAAATGTGACCCCTGTGAACCTATTTGGGGTCACAGGGTCACCAAAGTTACAAATTAGAATCCCCATTGGCCAATGAGTCTGCACATATCATTTTTAACTCTCTAGTCTTTTTAGAACTGGAGAAGAAGATGAAAATAGGTTTTTAAGGTTGTGACCCCTGTGACCCTATTTGGGGTCACAGGGTCACCAAAGTTACAAATTAGAATCTCCATTGTCCAAGGAGTCTGCACATATATTTTTTAACTCTCTACTCCTTTTGGAACTGGAGAAGAAGATGAAAATAGGTATTTAAGGTTGTGACCCCTGTGACCCTATTTGGGATCACAGGGTCACCAAAGTTACAAATTAGAATCCCCAATGGCCAAGGAGTCTGCACATATCATTTTTAACTCTCTAGTCCTTCTGGAACTGGAGAAGAAGATGAAAAAGGTTTTTAAAGTTGTGACCCATGTGACCCTATTTGGGGTCACAGGGTCACCAAAGTTACAAATTAGAATCTCCATATGCTAAGGTACTTGTACACAAAATTTCAGCTCTCTAATGTGTATGGGGCATGAGGAGAAGTCGAAAGTGTCAAAAGTTTACGGACGGACGACGGACGACGGACGGACGACGGACGGACGCCGGACGACGGGCCATGCCATAAGCCCATCTGGACTTTCAGTCCTGATGAGCTAAAAATCAACAGTCGTTGATAAAAGTAAAATATCCTTAGCAAGCCTTGGATATTTTTAACTTTTATCAACTTTGATATCTGGAGACACTTAGGGGAGATTCTCTATGTATGCTTATTTAAGTTCAAACAATCTCAACTCAAACCGTTAGGTTTCATCCCAAACACAAGTTCCTACCTTACACTTTTGTCAAGAAGACAAGGCTTATCATGATAAGAGAATCGGAATAGGAGCAGCGAAAGAAAGATAGAAGTCCTAATTCTTAAAGAAGCATGCAAAGGAACCTAATATTCTAATACATCGTCTGAAAATTGTGTCAATATCTAGGTAAAGTGTCACTTACTGACACTTCTTGTGACACTTAGGAGGCTTGGTGTCCTTCTGTCGTCCACAGGGTACGGTGATGGAGGTAGATTTACAGAAGCAGTAGATATTGACAGTCAGCGGACATGGGTAACAGGGACCTGAAATATCATCACGGTATAAAGAGGATTGAGTTGATTTTGGTTTTGCAACACTTTGGCAATATAGCAGTCATAAGCAGGATGTTAAATGAGAATTGCAAAAAGCAATAATGAAACTTTCAGTTGTGGCAGTTCGTGCATTCAAAGTAATTGCAATTATTTCGGTAATAAGAATTTAGAAATGCTAATTGTTAAATTCTATCTGAAACTATGCAATATTTCATTCTGCATAAATCATGAGAAAATAAAAAAAGATCAAGCATGTCAAAGGTCAGGCAGAAGTTTTCAGAAAAGCTGTTATGAGAGTGTTTCTTTATAAAGTTAAAGATAATCATTGGCCTATGTACAATTAACATTTGTTCCAATAGATGTAATGCATTTATCTTGATACTAGCCCACAAATACAATGTTGTCCGAAAACGTTGCCATAAGAGAGTCCAATTTCTGAGTCTCTCCTGAATCTGCTATATGCTTACGTTTGATTCTCATTGTTCTGCTGCTCAAAAATAAAAAGTCCAGCAGGTAACTAGGATAAGGACCTACCTCTGTGGCACACGCTAGCACACTTATGGTTCCGACATCCGAGAGTTTTGCCACAAATCTGTTCACAGGTCGGACAGTTCCCATCACAGCACTGAACAACAGACAAATCAAGTGTTAAAGTAAGTCTTTTTGATACACAGTCTGATTAAATCTGACTAGTTCCGAGGAATAAAAGTTTAAAAATATTAACTCTATGGGAATCGAACATGGTACTTTCATAGGTATCCCCTCCACTGAGTCAGACGGCAGCCAAGTAAGTCGCTATTCTGGCGTTTACCCAGCTAACCAATCACAATCCACCGGCAAAAGCCTTTGGTATCAAGCTAGGGGCAAGTAACTCTTGTTAACTATGCTTTGAATATGATAACATTCTTGACAATGTTTTAATAGAAAAAAAATTTGAATATGATTGCCGCCAGTGCTGTAATTACATTACGGTAGATGATGTGATTAGTTTGCTATCTGCTGGGTTTTGGCTGCACTTTACTGGTATTAAACACGCGAGGTACAGGGGTGCGGTCAGACCTAGTGTTGAGGATTCAAGATCTCCGTGCAGTTAATGTTTTGAATATTTTACTCCTCGGAACTAGGCGGATTTTAATCAGACTGTTTCAATACATTGAAAAAGATAAACTTGCTTCACTCTATCTTTTCTCAGCTATCTGTGCAAGCTTTCAAATGTACACTTATGACTCTACTTGTACAACCAAATTAACATTTCAGCAATAATGACGCTTTGTTCTGTGTACATATGATTTCACCTACACACTAGATCAACAACATTAAAATGAAAAAAACTTTTCAAAACTAGATTAGCGTTTGCGGGATACCGCAAAAGCAGAGCAGCCCCGGAACTTGGGGTTTCGCCTTACCCTGTTCCGCCTTTTACAGGCCTCACCAAATTGGGAATTTTCTCGTGACCTTGACCTTTGACACTCAAGGTCACACAATCAATGAACACATTTCATTGAGTATAACATTATTGTAATGAAATAAAGTGTTAAAAATTAAATTAATCCATTTTCTCCATATATGTTGACCTTGCTGTGACCTTGACCTTCGACAGTTCGTACCCAAAACTTTTTGAAAATGTTGTACTTCTCAAGAGATAATATATACAAAATCCAAACTTCATAGCACAAAAACTTTTCAAGTTATTGTGTTTACAAGGTATTGCAATAACTCATATCTCATGACCTTGACCTTTGACCTTCAAGGTCACACAATAATAGAACACTTTTTATTGAGTATAACAATCATGTATTGATTAAAAGTGATAATAGTTAACATAAAGCATTTTTGCTAAACCATGCTTAAGTCATGACCTTGCTGTGACCTTGACCTTTGACGGATTGTAGCCGAAACCTTTTCAAAATTTGTTACTTTTCCAAGGATGATATATACCAAGTTAGAGCTTCATAGCACAAAAACTTTTCAAGTTATCGCGTTTACAAGGAATTTTGCGGTGATTTTATAACTCGTGACCTTGTCCTTTGAACTTGAAAGTGAACATGTCATAATGATTCCCTGGAAGTATTAACATTAAGACATGTTCATGAGTTCTGAAAAGCTAAATGGGATAAAGTTATACCCAAATTTAGTGCATTTTGTAATAACTCATATCTCATGACCTTGACCTTTGACCTTCAAGTTCACACGATCATTGAACACTTTTTATTGAGTATAACAATCATGTATTGATTAAAAGTGTTCATAGTTAAAATAAATCATTTTCGCTAAAACATGCTTACGTTATGACCTTGCTGTGACCTTGACCTTTGACGGATTGAAGCCAAAACCTTTTCAAAGTTTTTTACTTTTCCAAGGATGATATATACCAAGTTAGAGCTTCATAGCACAAAAACTTTTCAAGTTATCGCGTTTACAAGGAATTCTTAGAGTGAATACATATCTCGTGACCTTGACCTTTGACCTTGAAAGTGAACGTGTCAAAATCGTTCCCCCGAGGTATGAGTAATAAGGTATGAATAAGAGTTCTGGAAAGCTTAGTGGAAAAAAGTTATAGCTAGTAGTACGAGTGCGGCGGCGGCGGCGATGGAAACTTCACAAAAACTGATAGCAGCCCCGTCCTTAGACGGGGCTGCTAACTAGGAACGTTTCTGGAAAAATGATAAAATTAAAGATAATAAAATACCTTTCTCCTACAAGCATGTTTTCCACAGTCGCGCATGACGGCACATTTGACGTCGCACAAATACTCCTTGCTACATAGAACCTCCTTCTGTCTCTGTCCACACCGACAACGCTTGACAACCACCTCCCGACACTGCAACAAATAGTCAATAATTACATTGTTGTATCCTGTCATTTATTAACAAGCCTGAATTGTTTCTTTGTTAGCTAGTTATGAGTGAGTGAGATAGAGTAGGACGTTATGTGTGAAATAATATTTCCGCCTTTTAACATTTGGATCAAAACATAGTTGGAAAGAAACAAACTGTGTTAGTGAAACACTAATGACCTGACGGCAAGGTCAAGGTCACGAGGTCAAAAGTTATGACCTCATCTGAAAGGTCTTATCATGACAGATGCACATGTTAAATATCAATGATCAATGGTCTACCTCCAAACAATCAAAAGTTGAGCAAGGTTAAAGTTTATTGTGACAGACAGACTGACAACAGGGCAAAAACAATATACCCCCTGAATCTGAGATTCAGGAGCATAAAATGAGACAAAACAGTGTCTCAGGATGACTAATTTTTGTCTTTCTCTTAGCCGTGACATGTCCAGCTTGGGTTCCTGCAGCAGCAAAACATCCACATCAAGTCAAGTGATGAAGCTAGTTATTACTAGCTATTTAGTATCAAGGTTTTAAGCTAACACCTCCAGCAGCTTAATAGTTAATTTTCTAAAGATAAAGGCAATCAATGTATTTACTACTCACAGCGCCACACTCGCCCTGATGACACCTCTGAGCACATGTGTGTTGTCCACACCCCAGAGTCTTCCCACAGGTGTCACCACAGGTCGGGATGTCATCCGTACACGGTAGGTTGAACTCTGGAGCAAAATAAAAAGATCTCAATAAACATTTTCATTATCTACTCAATCTTCATTTCTCTCTCAATTGAAGAAGGCTATCCTTTTTGATGACAATTCCTATTCTAAATTTGTGGACTTCATGATTCACTTCTGAGGGCAATGCATTGGAGAAGGAACCCGAGTTTCTCTTAAACTATAGAGAACACGAAATTCAGTTAAACAATCTCAACAGACACAACAATAATGGCAACAATGATTGGCCCTGTCGCAGCAGCAAGACATTGAGACCATCGACACAAACTCACCTGTTTTACCGCACGGACACCTGCGTTTGCCGGCCCTCGGACAGTCGCCGCACTCCCCACTGTGACACTGCTCCTCACACACATGGTTCCCGCACCGCAGGGCCTTGCCGCACGTCTGAAATACAGAGCAAGGGATATATTTAATCCTCAGTAATTCACTTATATTTTGGCGGCTAATTTAATGATTAAATAGTTGGTTAGACAAAAACACTCTGGGAGGGGTTGAGGACTGTCAACTGTCCAAACTAATAGACAATCAAGAGGGAAAATTATTGCAGTTTTGATAATTCAATTTGGGAGAAAATCAAAACATCAAATGTTGTCAAGTACAATGTTAGGCAAATTTTAAGAAATACAACATTACCTATATCAGAAGGTTACAAATATGCCTTGTAACAAGCTATGATAGTCTCTAGGGATGTCTATTGATCCCTAAGGGACTATTGTGATTAGCAATAGTCTATTGTTAGTAACTATTGCAATAGCAAGTCTATTGAAGGAACTTTTGCAATAGTTAATCAGTAAAGCAAGGGCAGATTTTGCCGCTTTGTAACAGTTTCGAACTCAGCTGCTGGGGTCACTATTTTTAACAAGGCATTATAGCAACAAGACGAGTATTCGTGTAATCAAAATGTAAATGTATAAAGGCATGTTTGTGTGTGAATTTTACTTTTAAGATTGACTTAACTGAATTGACTAAAATGTTAATACTATCAATAGTTAGACATGCTAACAAGATTGATGTTTCAAAAATGACCACCAATAAGGTTCTGATGTCACTGCAACTATTGTAATGTGTCAATAGTTTCAATCTATTGTTACCTCCCTAGTTGTCTCCCTTGAATATTTTTGCCTGCACTGACCTGGTCACACTGCCAGTCTGGACTAGCACACGGTCTCACAGACTTCTTCTTGGCACATAGACAACTCTGTGTACTGGTCTTAGGACAGGGCAGACATTCACCTAGATCAATCAATGGAATTATTTTGAATCCTCAGGGTAATGATGTCAGTAGCACTTAAAACATGTCGTAGGGTGTGGAAAAGCAGTCTAAGTAAACCTAGCCTCACTATTATCCGTTACACTGCTATACTGAGTCTAGAAAGGCTTGGTTGAGAGTCGCGTCAGCCCACGTGACCAAGTTGACCAATCAGAACTGATCTTACCAAGCCACAATAGTCTGCCTTCGCACACATAACGTTGGAGGGTCATAGGTCGCAGAAAGGTCGGCTGACGCGACCCTCAACGAGACCTTTCTAGACTCAGTATAGCAGTGTAACGGATAATAGTGAGGCTAGGTTTACTTACACTGGTGGAAAAGGTGCCGAACAAATATCCACATTATTACTATTATAAAGGTTCTGAGCAGCATTAACAAAATTAAATAATCAAAAGCTAATCTGGGTGCCGGTGAGCTGACCACATAAGTCACCACATCTGCAGAAGGTGAATATCAAAAACATATCAAACCTACCAGGATGACAAGGCTGAGAACAGTTGTGTTGCCTGCACGCAAGGCGACGCCCACATGGCTGTCCACACGCCCACTCCCGGGCACTGCATCGTCTAACTTGGGCCGGCTGACACTCACAGTGACACTTCGCCTTCACCATCTGTGGGCAGGGCGGACATGCTCCTGAAACATTGTAAAGAGTTTTTGATTGCTTTAGTGAAAAGTCAGATTCATTTTTCAACCAAATACGGCAAGAAATGTGAAGTTTTCGAAGAGATTTTAAATAGGGTGGAAAGCATACAGAGAGCTTGAAATAGAGATTAGAGTGCAAAATTGGTCTCAAAAAGTGCTCTTACCATACCAACACAAATATTTTGCACCCAGTAAGGAGAATTCAACATAAAAGATAAAACAACTTTGTCAAAGAATAGGATTAGTAACAGGTATGTTAATAACATAAATTTTCATAACATATTTTCATAGACAGACTTTTTAACAAGCAAGACTCTGGTAAATTTAATTAACTGGTAAACACAGTTTGAGAAAAGTTGGTTACCTTGAATACAAAGTAAAACAAAGGTAAATTACCTGGATGACATAGCAAGAGACAGGTATGTCCACAGTTCGGTTTCAACTGTCGACCACACCGCTGACCGCAGGAGTGAGGTACGAGCCAAGGATCAAACTTTGGGTCCTGCTCCTTCCCACAAAAACAGAAGTACCGGTTGGGACACTCGCTTTGTTTGTACTCGTAACGACACTTCGGGCTGGTGAGGTAAAAATAAAATGAGATTTATGAGATCAGTGCAAGCCAAGCTTACAGTTTGAAGGTTTTCAGATTTCAGATGAAAAGGTAACATTTCTTAATGAGAGCATTTTCTATTTTTCATTAGATGACAAGCTGTGCTTTTGACTGAATCTAACAAATATGTCTTACTGGAATTACAAAACTAAAAAATTTGTAGAGACACAGGAAATTTGGCAAAAATCAGGTTTTGAGGAGTGTCCTTTTATAGTTGTAATGTAGGACTATTACATGTTGGATGGACTTGACACTCATATAGCAGTTTTTGCCTAGACCACCTACCAAAACCAGTTGATGTTCTTGGTGTTGAGTTTCTCGTCCCCAGACTGATAGGCTTGTTGGTAGACTCCCTCTCTCACCCACTTCTGGATGCAGTGGATGTGGAACATGCAGAAACACCCTCGACAGTTCCAGATCTGAAACATATTTAGAGGTTATAACACGTCATTTTTCATATCACATCTCATTTCAGCCTACTATCCCCACTATATATCAGATCCCACTAGTGGTGTAACGATTCATCGATAGTATCGATGTTTGCATCGTGGACCCCACGATACTAGTCAGGGGTTGAAATTAGTCTTATCAGGGCACTAGCCATTCGGACTAGTGAATTCCTGTGGGCACCAGCCCAAAGATATTCTGACTAGCCAAATACACATACCGTATTTCCTCTAATACAACCCTGGCCTCCATTACAACCCGGGCTATGAATATAACCCGGGGGGTAAGGGGGTGCTGACATTAATACAACCCGGGTCTCGAATAGAACCCGGGTCTAACATAAATACTGGTATAATATGTCGATAGAATATACTTCACGGAAACCGTATATTGCAGGGATTGATACGGATTTTTATAAAAGAATGAAATGCCACGAGATATGTAGAACTAGATCAATAATTTTCCATGAAAACGCCATTCCTAGAAGATTTTGAAACGTCAATTCAGACCTGAAGAAATACAACCCGGCCTCCATTATAACCCGGGCCTCTAATAGAACCCGGGGGGTAAGGGGGTACTGAACGAAATAGAACCCCGGGGTTGTATTCGAGGAAATACGGTATATAATAATATTTTCTTTAAATTCAACTAGTCCTTCGGACTACCAATGATTGCACTTTACTAGCCCAGCATCTTTTTCACTAGCCATTGGCTACCGGGCTAGTGCTAATTTCGAACCCTGCTAGTGCATCGATGCAAAACTCTTTTAGGCAATATATCAGGATATAAGTATCGTGAGGGTTCATGATACATCGATGAATCGGCACAGGAGAGGATATATCCTGATATTTTTCATGTATTTTAATAAAAAAACTTCTGATCAAATCGAATGCAACAAGTCACAAATAACAGATAAGGGAGGCAACTCTGGTTGTTTAATCAACAGTAAATTCGTACCTAAAACCAACTTGCTGCTATCGGGAATTTGTGACCCAAACAAAGTTTGTTCATTGTCACATTAGTTATAATTCAGCATTAAAATAACAGTATGAAGTATCAAATTATGTATTTATTTAGAAACAATGCTTTTACTTATTGCAAAACTTCAAGCAATAGAGATACATAAATGATAAAACAATTTCAATGGTGTCATATGTCAGTCTATTGTCAGTGTAATAAACTTGCCTCGTTCACAATGATATGTGTTTGTTATAGTGGATAGGTATCAGAGTAGCAAGAACATGTCATTATAGGCCAGTGATGCTTGTGTCAATTCAAGCTCATTTTTAAAACTCTGGTTGAAAGTTTAGCTGTTTTTCTTTTAATTATGATACTAAATACATGAGGATGTTTATTTTTATCTATTTTTAAATCATATTCATTTCATTATTTTTATAATAAATCAACTTAATTATACCCGTGTCTGACTGTTAACTCAACTGCCAAGGCAAAATGAATGTGAGAGAGTAAACTACTGTTATGAAAATGTTGGAACTTTGACTGAAAGTTCAGATGTTTAAATATTTTACTTGGTATTTACTAAACAGGTGGTACTATATCTTTTTATATCATACAATTTCATTATAGGCTATTATACTTCTGTCTGACTATTAACTCAGACTGTCAGAAGCCTAGGCAATGTTGAAGGCATAAACTTATCTCATGTTGTTGAAACTTGAGTCTGGCTGAATAGGAAGTTTTCATAGCATTTTTTAAAAAGTTGTGAATCGGGATACGTATTGTATCGCCACCATGGTATCGTGATGATTATCGTCTCGCAGGTACCTTGCCAATACTTTTGTGATATATCGTCTCACCCCATAAAACTTGTATCGGGATAAATCATCTCGCCACTTAGGTCACAATACACAGGCCTAGATCCCACTATCAGCCTAAGGGTCACAGGCCAGAGGGCTGATCTGGGTCAACGGCTTAAATGAGGTGTGATACAAAAAGTGACATTTTGTAACATTTTTATCATATATCAAACTTTTGCACACAAAAAAATTAAAAAAATTATAGAAGAAAAGTGAAACGGGCTGAAACCCCCCAAAATTATTGATAGATATATGTTAAAATGTAATCATTCATTAATTGTCAACAGTAAATATAAATTTTTGTGTGTAAACCACCTAATAGCCAGAGTACAGCACCAGATAAAAGATTGTTGTGTCCTTATTATGCCAAGTGTTAAGCAAGTGAGCAATGAATCCCATGTTTCAACATCTTTCTGTATGATGCAACCAGAAATCAAACCTTGGTCTTCCGGTTGACAAGTGGTCACTCTACCAACTGGCAACTGTGCGTGATTCCCTGTATAAGTGCCCTCAAGACTTGCAATCAGATCATAATTGATGATACGATACATACCATAGTACCTTGGAGCGATTGGATTCAAATCTGTGTAAATATTGAGTGAGAGGGTCTCTAATAATCTTTTCCACAAATATTGTCTACACTCTCAGTACCTCAGATTTGTTTAATTCTTGTGGGTCATTTCAGGGGTCAATTTCTTAATCATTAATTTTCCTGGTTACTTAGATGAAGATTATAATTACAGATACACAAGTGTTATATAAACATACATAATTGTCTAAATTTTCCTTTGCATAAGTTATGTTTTCCTTAAAAAATAGAGCCATTGGCTCTGTAGCTCATCAGGCATCATATCAAGTTTGCTTTATACAGGCCAGATGAGCTAAAAATGAAACTGATGTTACCTATTGCAAGAACACCTATAAAAATATTACAAAACAAATGTAACGATTTCGGAATACATTTCCTTACCCAAATGATTTATTATTATTCAACACTTTCTAGATCGCCAATATCAGACAGTGAAAGAAGTCCACACTAAAATATCCAAGGAGAAATAAAGACTGTCATCTAATGGAGAAAAATAGGTTTTTAAGATTGTGACCCCTGTGACCCTATTTGGGGTCATGGGGTCACGAAATCTACAATTTAGAATCCCCATTGGCCAAGGAGTCTGCACATATAATTTCAGCTCTCTAGACCTTTTGGAACTTGAGAAGAAGATGAAAATATTTTTTTAAGGTTGTGACCCCTGTGACCCTATTTGGGGTCACAGGGTCAACAAAGTTACAAATTAGAATCCCCATTGCCCAAGGAGTCTGCACACATCAATATTAACTATCTACTCCTTTTGGAACTGGAGAAGAAGATGAGAATTGGTTTTTAAGGTTGTGACCCCTGTGACCCTATTTAGGGTCACAGGGTCACCGACGTTACAAATTAGAATCCCCATTGTCCAAGGAGTCTGCACATATCATTTTTAACTATCTACTCCTTTTGGAACTGGAGAAGAAGATGAGAATTGGTTTTTAAGGTTGTGACCCCTGTGACCCAATTTGGGGTCATGGGGTCACGAAATCTACAATTAAGAATCCCCATTGGCCAAGGAGTCTGCACATATCACTTTCAATTTCTAGTCCTTTTAGAACTGGAGAAGAAGATGAAAATAGGTTTTTAAGGTTGTGACCCTATTTGGGGTCATGGGGTCACCAAAGTTACAAATTAGAATCTCCATATGCTAAGGTACCTGTACACAAAATTTCAGCTCTCTAATGTGTATGGTTCATGAGGAGAAGTCGAAAGTGTCAAAAGTTTACGGACGGACGGACGGACGGACGCCGGACGACGGGCCATGCCATAAGCCCATCTGGACTTTCAGGCCTGATGAGCTAAAAATTAGTTGCACATATCTTTAAATCATGGCATGGGTCTGTAGCAACCAAGCCCTTCAATAAAGGTCACTGATAATAATCATGGGGAAATGGCCCGGCCCAATCTTAAATCTGAAGCTCTCAACCTGAGAAAGTTCATCAATACTCACAGGCTCCTCTCTCTTGACATTGTCGATACAGACAAGACAGGCCGACGTGCCGGAACGGAATGAGTGAATCAAATCCTCCTGAGCCTTGCCAATATTCAGGTCATTTCCATCTTCTGAAAATTTTCATATTCGATAATTATATTTTGGTGTTTATGAATTATTTCAAAATCTAGGGGAATGATTCATTTGAACATTTGAGATCGTATCAACAGCATAATCCTAATAGTTTTGCACTTAAGAATCAATATGAAATTTGAGTTCATCTGACAGGAGTGAACCAATTGTTTTGATACTCAAATGTTTGAAAATACAAAGCATTACCATCTTTCACAACACTTGAATGTCAATCAGATTAAGGCAAACAGGCCTAGTGAATGATTAGTTAAAATTACCATAGAAAATATGAACATACAATTCAACTTCAAAATAATACCAAGATTAGAATATCCTTTGAAGACAGTCTCTATGATTTGGCCTCCAAGATCATCATCTTCTTCCGAACTTTCCGCGTCATCATAATTGTCTTCAAGATGGCGCTGAATGGACTCTTTGTGGGTCTGACTTGCCTCTGTAAACTTGTCCTTTGCAGATTTGGTATCTTTGAAATTAATAAGACTATTTTATATATATGTTGCTTGAATACAAAATTTGAAAAATAAATTATATTTGGATAAATATCTTGCACTTAACACAGTTACGTGACAGTATTTCTTGTCAACTATTTTTAGCAAATGAAATCCAAAGCACAATGTTTTAGATGCACGCTAATTTTAAAATGATTTATTTGTTTTTTCATGGTTTTGATAAAATACAATTTATTAGATACATTTTGATATTAAAGTTATTTTGTATTATATTTCATGGTTTTGATAAAGATTTGTCATAATGATTTTCATAGAAAAATACAAATTACAGACATGAACTACTTCTTTGTTTAATGTCTAAAAATAAAAGTCCTATTTCTGCCCCTTGTCAGGACACCATATTATCTCTTTCTTGAAGACAACAACTATCTAATGCCAATTTAGAATCTATGGACAACATGATCGTGATTTCCAAAGATCCAATTGAAAGAGTTCAACAAATACCATTTGTTTTTTGTTGATTGCCAGAACTAAGACCACGCCCCCTTCCTCTGCCACGCCCCTTTAAGTATGCAGGAGTATCCATCTGAAATGATTTCATAGAACCTGAATTCAAAATTTTGTCTCATGAATTCAATGGTTGCTTTCTGGTATTGATTGATATGTCAAAAATTATGTCCAGCCATAAGCAAAAATTTAGTGAGTGGTCCTGGTTTAATATTAACAAGCAAAAGCGGGTTAAATACCAATACAATAAATAAGCTTCATAAACATTTTTTTTTATTGCCTGCTGTATCATATTTTCTAAAATTGTAAGAAATTTATTGATATTACCTCCAACAATCATTGTGACATCATACTTTACAATTATGACATCACGCAAGCGTTATATTGTGTGTTGTAACAATAAATATTGGTTGAACATCAATATCTTACAATACACATTTTCAAACTCTTCTCTTCTCTTAAACTATAGTGTCAAAGTTTTTAGGAGGCCTACTTTCTATTTTAATCTAGAAATGAAAATTAATAAAACAAACCTCAGATGGGAAAACAGACTTAGATAAACAAATACATAAAAACTAGCAAACACCTTGTCTCTATTTTGTAAAATTATGCAAAGGGCGTGTCATCGAACGCATCCTCCACGCATGCTGACAGATTTTGCCAAAATTTTTCATTCAGTCTAGACCGCAGACGTGGGAGCTGACATCTTGGAAGTTGCACCCTGGGTATGGATGAATCATCCCGATATTAGATTTTTCACGAAAATTATAATTCATTGGAATGTACAATCAATTTCATTTTATTTTGGAAAAATATGCTTTTGCGTTACTGTTTATTCCGACTATTTGTTACAATTTATAAATCTCGGCCGTACGAGAAGAGGTGTTGCAGAGAAAATGGCGATGGAATGACAAATTTCATAGATCAGCCACCTGTTTCTTTTAGGTTTCTTAGTCAAACTAGGAAAAGGGTGTTGTTGGAACGAATCTAAATATAAAGAAGATAAAGTCGCGTATGAGTTCAAAGGATAACGAAACCTCACAAGGCGGGACTGAAGCCGCAAGGTAATGTTAAAATCCTCAGGCGGTGCCCTGTTTTCACCTTCTTTCGCCTGTCTGCAAATGCAACAAGAAATGTTTTGAAAATATATTTTCGTAGTCCTCACTCACAAGACCTCTTTGTTGGAAAGATAACCGTCAATTTTAGGCATCAATTAGAGACCAGGATGGTGATAATATGAAGAAAACATACTTTAGACAAAGATTATAAAGGGACTTCATGTCAAAAATGGGAAAAAAGAAGACTGATTAGAGTTATCTTTCTTGAATATTGTTTACCATTTTATGAAAAACATCACAAAAATCCATGAAAGATTTATTCATGACATGTTTTTTTCTACCGTTTTAATGTCGCAAGCTAGAGTAAAATCCTTTTGAGAATTGGTATAAAGACTTTCATTTTGTTTTGTCTTTAGAAAGGTTATTGAACAATCAATTATTATCATGAAAACAGCAGGGCGTAGCACGCCGTAGGGGAGCTATCGAGGTGACCGTGAGCATGATCGTCTAATGAAAACCATGATAACATGAGGTTCATTCTGCAGTTTTTAACTGACAGGTTAGTATTTAATACTTTTAGGCAGTGAGTTAAAACACTTTCAATTTATTTGTCTTCAAAAAGAATTATGTTAATTTCAGTGTCCCGGATACCCAAGCTTCCACTGATTCCAGTGCTCGACCTAAAAGTGAGGAAGTAATGTAAGTTCCCTAAATATTATATCAGTTTTCATAAAGTTTTAACCTTACTTGGCTATTTAGTTATATCTATTAGGGAAGGGAAAGATGTCTTTGACAATAGGCCATTTCTAGACAATTCTGTAGTTTCGGCAATTTCAAAGGGACCATTGCCCTTTATCAATATAAATCTTCAAAATGTAAATCGACCATTTTCTTATCCAATGTGCAAAATGGCCAATGTCTGCTGCCTTTCTCAATTCCTTGTGCTATTTGTATTGTTTGGTATTCTGAAATTAAAAAAAAACCAAGATGACATTGTGGTATTAGAACTCAGTCTAAGTAAACCTAGCCTCAATAATACTCGTTACACTTCCAACAGGGCTACAGATAAGGGGCGTAAACACGTAATGTACGCCTAAAAATCGACCAAGTACGACTGAAAATAAAATTCCATGCGTATCATGTACGCACATAAATGCCTGTGTACGTCTACTACTTTTTAGCTCACCTTTACAAAGTAAATGTGAGCTTATGTCATGGCGCTTCGTCCGTCGTCCGTCTGTCTGTCCGTCCGTCCGTCCGTCTGTCCGTCCGTCCGTCTGTCCGTCTGTCCGTCCGTCCGTAAACTTTCACGAAAAAGACTACTCCTCCTAAACGAATTCAGATATCATTCTGAAATTGTAGTATGTTATACCCATGGTGATTCCTCACAGAAAGGTAGACGTTTCAGTTTTGAGAATCCAAGATGGCCGCCATGACAGCCATATTGAATTTTCAATTAGATTTCATGAAAAAGACTACTCCTTCTAAACGAATACAGATATCATTCTGAAATTGTAGTATGTTATACCCATGGTGATTCCTCAAAGAAAGGTAGACGTTTCAGTTTTGAGAATCCAAGATGGCCGCCATGACAGCCATATTGAATTTTCAATTAGATTTCAGGAAAAAGACTCCTCCTTCTAAATGAATACAGATATCATTCTGAAATTGTAGTATGTTATACCCATGGGGTTCCTCACAGAAAGGTAGACGTTTCAGTTTTGAGAATCCAAGATGGCCCCCATGACAGCCATATTGAATTTTCAATTAGATTTCATGAAAAAGACTACTCCTTCTAAACGAATACAGATATCCTTCTGAAATTGTAGTATGTTATACCCATGGTGATTCCTCACAGAAAGGTAGGCGTTTCAGTTTTGAGAATCCAAGATGGCCGCCATGACAGCCATATTGAATTTTCAATTAGATTTCTTGAAAAAGACTACACCTTCTAAACGAATACAGATATCATTCTGAAATTGTAGTATGTTATACCTATGGTGATTCCGCACAGAAAGGTAGACGTTTAAGTTTTGAGAATCCAAGATTGCCGCCATGGCAGCCATATTGAATTTTCAATTAGATTTCATGACAAAGACTATTTCTCCTAAACCAATCTAGATATCATTTTTATATTGTAGTATGTTATACCTGTAGTGATTCTGCACAGAAACGTAGACGTTTCAGTTTTGAGAATCCAAGATGGCCGCAATAGCAGCCATATTGACTTTTCAGCTGCAGATGACACATCATTATTATTAAATTTTAAGCTTTCATCAAGTGATCACTGGCACCATATAAATTCTCTAATTTGAACTTACTAATCATAATATTATCTTAAATATGGAATATTTAAGATTGTCGTGCAAGTTGTTCTATATTTTTAAGTGTTTCTAAAAAGAATTAAGATGAAAGACAAACATAATTGATTAATTTGTTTAAAATCTTTATGGCAACTAGCTGCAAAAACCAAATTACATTAAACATGTTAAATTTTAAACAATGGTATCTCCCTTATATTCCTTTAAATACCACACGTAAGGGGTCAACCAGAGTTCAGATATTCCACTATGCTGTCTAATACACAACCCAAGGCAGGCTGCTAGCATCACAGTGTCAGCTGCTAGTCTGTTGCATAATCAACCTGACCCAATTGATATGGTAGAGCATTATGCTATATGGCCATGGCCCATGTGTATGCAATAAAAGTTATGGACTTGTATTCTCATGACAGTGATATGTTCTTTCTAAGAATAACAACTTACACAAAACTTGTCTACAATAAGCTTTGTGTTTAGCAATCTACATGATAAGTTGATGTGGAATAAATATGCAGATGAAAATCGAAAAGGAAATTTGTTTTGTCATATCTCTCTGTTGATTTGACAATGCAAAAATGTTTACCATTATAATACTGTATGAGTGTTAAATAAATTGATACTTTAATGAAAGACATCTCATGGTCACTTGACATGTAAATATTATGTGAACAAAATAAATGTGTCTTTTGCATTGCTGTGTTTATGACTTTCCTCTCAATCAGTTATTCATTTTCCTTGAAAAATTTGTACTTTTGAGCTTCTCAATATCCCATGCAGCATAACCATCAGTGAAATAATCTTGAAATCATATTAATGATTCACTACAAAACAAAAGTAAGTGGCCACCATCCTGTAAGTAATGAATGACATTTAAATGGATACACCTAAACCAATCAAGATATCATAACGAAATTAATACGGATGCCCACATAAAAGTAGCATTTTGAAGATTAAAAAGTACAAGATGGTCACCAATTCAGCCATAGATATACAAAAAAGTTATACAAAAACCTACTGCTTGTTAACTTATCATGATTATATCATTTGTGTATTAATGTTTGTTCAAGCTCTAGTCGTTTCCAAAAGAAGACTAGTATTTTAAAAGATAAAAAAATCATGATGGCAGCCATAATCAATTATATAAAAGATGGTTACATGTATAATTAAACCATTTTACCACATCATTCATTTTAAGGTGAGCTTCTGTACCCTTGGTACTTTTATTTTCGGTGCGTATCATGTTCATGGACTTTCATTAGAGTGATATATTATAATTTGATACATTGAAAAATTACAAGTGAAAACGCATCGTGTTTTAAATAGATTTTCTCGATTGGCCTATGTTTCTTATGGTTTAAATGTAAATCTTTACATCTCTTTCTTTAACTCGATATACATGGTACAATGTGAAGTTGTTGAGAGTCATGACATATGTCAGGTGCATTGTTTTGGTCTAAGAGTAATGCCCGTATAGCATTTAACATTATGAAGAGGTACGTAACACTTACATCGTACCATATTGTGGCAACATTATTTTAGTGTCACATGCTGACCAAGTATATGAATTGTTGCAAAATCCGCAAATAGAAAGTTTTTCTAATAATTACTTTATTTCACCCTGTTTAGTAATTTGAAATCTCCAATATTTGAACTATTTACATGTCTGAATTGAAATCGATTCAATTTTCATAAAATATTGCCAGTTTCTTTCCTTTTGTTTGTAAATAGTTTGTTAGTTAACAGTGAGTATTGTAAATTGTAAAGGCATTAAAGGTTTCACGTATGTTGAATATAACATTTAATTAACTGTAAAATAGACCGCAAACAATCTATAACCGTACCACCATATATAAGGGTATAAAGGATCGCTTCATTCTTACTACTGTATCAACTGAAATGGACTTCTTTCTAAAAAGGAATTCTGCTTTTGGGATTTTATTCTCAGAGCAGTTTCATCAATTAAAGTCAGTTACAGTTCAGTTACACTGATAATAGGGACTCTTAAGATAAAACACATTATATAAATGAAGAAGTTTCTCTGTCAAAACAATACTTTTCTAAGAAATGAGTTAAATTTAAACGAGCATTGGGTATTTATTTGTATTTTTCAGAAGATATCAACAAAATCTGGTTAACATTAATTTGGATGAATAGCGAGATTTGAAATAATACCCGTGATGGTCAAAATAAACAACGCATAAAGCAAACTCTTTTTATCTATGAAAATGTAACAAATTGTTCTCACTATGTCAGTACACCTCCAATTAGAATTCAAGGTGTATGTACAGCTTCACTCAAAAAGTTATCTGGAGCCCTGCTTCCAATATTGAGTCTAGCTAATAGTAGTTACGGCATCGCATCAGCTGTCTTATCAAATTGACCAATCAGGGCTCAGCTTACAGTATGATTTCGGCTGACGCGACCTCTTGTTGTATCTTGCTAAACTCAATATTGAGAGTGCAGTGAGTATTGTAACACCAACGGGGGTAGGCCTCATGTAAACTAAGATAAACCGGACTTATTTACGTCCACTTAAACTACGTGCATGCGTGAGGACTAGCAAGAATATCTAGGAGTATATCAGGTAGCGAGAAAGACCAAGTCCAACTTCTGCTTTGCACTAAGTGACCTGTTTACATAATAAACCTTCGCTGGTGTGTACCACAAGTTTGCCTGTTACTCCAGGAATAATCAAGTAATTTCTCTCAAACGTATAGGCGGATCAAACTTTAATGTAATCTGAGGTCAAGGATCCATCTTTCTATCATCCAGAACGAGGGTGTCTCATAGTGACTCGAGAACAAAAAGATAGCAAGAAAACGATAGACGCAGCCATGTTTGTTTACATCTAGAAGACTCGCTAATATGACTGAGTTATTTAGCGTTACGTTCGGATAAGCGAGTCTCGAATGGAATTGTGGGACAGGGCCCGTCTCAAAAGTGGGATTTAGAATTTGCGCTGTCATTTTTAACCTCGACACTATGAGACCTTCAACGTTCACAGTAACAAAACAACTCCGACTGATCGGAAAACAAACTTAAAGAAGAAGACTGACGATATAGTTAAAGTTCAACAATGATTTATTTACATGACATAATATCAATGCATAATGAAGTTATAGCAAGTAAACTGTGATGAACCTGAGTGACGCCATTTCGTGCTAAACCAAGAACTTTTACAACTACAACTACCCAAATCACAATTATAATAATTTCCCCAAAAATACAAGAAAAACTTAGAGAAAAAGTACGACTGGAAAACTTAGAAATATTTACGGGAATTCAGGACTTAGAAATAAACTGTAAAAACTTAGGGCATACCTCGAAAGGGGAGCTGAAACGAAGCTGAAAGAAAGCTGCTCGTCTGCTAGCGGGTCCCCGGTCCCTTATATACCCCCTTGACCAGTGACCCGTAATCCCTAGCTATGCCCACGCGAGAAATGACGTCACTTCCCTATTGGTGCCTATCCAAATGGCCGCTGCTGATAGAGCGCATGTCCCGATACGGGATTGTTTTTGCAATGACAGTTATAAAAACGAAGTAGTGGCTGTAATTATACAGGAATATGAAACAACAAAGTTATTACTATAATTACAAAAGGTGAGTAGGAAATGACATTACGAATTTAGAAGATTATTTACCAAAAACCACCACTTCCGTTTCAAAATATTGCGATTTGACCCCCTATTTCTTACAGTATTATTGAGGGTAGGTTTACTTAGACTGTATTAGTACTTCAAATTCAAACACAAAGATTTACCCCCTGAAAATATGAATATGTAATTTTCATCATTAGCTCACCTTTACAAAGTAAATGTGAGCTTATGTCATGGCGCTTCGTCCGTCGTCCGTCTGTCTGTCCGTCCGTCCGTCCGTCTGTCTGTCTGTCCGTCCGTCCGTAAACTTTCAGAAAAAAGACTACTCCTCCTAAACGAATCCAGATATCATTCTGAAATTGGAGTATGTTATACCCATGGTGATTCCTCACAGAAAGGTAGACGTTTCAGTTTTGAGAATCCAAGATGGCCGCCATGGCAGCCATATTGAATTTTCAATTAGATTTCACGAAAAAGACTACTCCTCCTAAACGAATCCGGATATCATTCTGAAATTGTAGTATGTTAAACCCATGGTGATTCCTCACAGAAAGGTAGACGTTTCAGTTTTGAGAATCCAAGATGGCCGCCATTGCAGCCATATTGAATTTTCAATTAGATTTCACGAAAAAGACTACTCCTCCTAAACGAATCCAGATATCATTCTGAAATTGTAGTATGTTATACCCATGGTGATTCCTCACAGAAAGGTAGACGTTTCAGTTTTGAGAATCCAAGATGGCCGCTATGGCAGCCATATTGAATTTTCAATTAGATTTCAGGAAAAAGACTACTCCTCCTAATCGAATCCAGATATCATTCTGAAATTGTAGTATGTTATACCCATGGTGATTCCTCACAGAAAGGTAGACGTTTCAGTTTTGAGAATCAAAGATGGCCGCCATGGCAGCCATATTGAATTTTCAATTAGATTTCACGAAAAAGACTACACCTCCTAAACGAATGCAGATATCATTCTGAAATTGTAGTATGTTATACCCATGGTGATTCCTCACAGAAAGGTAGACGTTTCAGTTTTGAGAATCCAAGATGGCCGCTATGGCAGCCATATTGAATTTTCAATTAGATTTCATGAAAAGACTACTCTTTCTAAACCAATCTAGATATCATTCTGAAATTGTAGTATGTTATAACTATGGTGATTCCGCACAGAAAGGTAAACGTTTCAGTTTTGAGAATCCAAGATGGCTGCAATAGCAGCCATATTGAATTTTCAATGAGATTTCATGAAAATGACTACTTCTCCTAAACCAATCTAGATATCATTTTCATATTGTAGTATGTTATACCTATAGTGATTCCTCCCACAAAGGTAGACGTTTCAGTTTTGAGAACCAAAGATGGCCGCGATAGCATCCATATTGACTTTTCAGCTGCAAATGACGCATCATTATTACTAAATTTTAAGCTTTCATCAAGTGATCACTCGCACTATATAAATTCTCTAATTTGAACTTACTAATCATAATATTATCTTGAATATGGAATATTTAAGATTGTCATGCAAGTTTTTCTTTATTTTTAAGTGTTTCTAAAACATTAAGATGAAAGACAAACATAATTAATTAATTTGTTTAGAAGATTTATGGAATTAGCTGCAAAAACCCAATGACATTAAACATCATGTTGAATTTTGAACCATTATATTCCTTTAAATACCACACAAAAGGGGTCAACCAGAGTTCAGATATTCCTGTTGAGTCTAATACACATCCCAATACAGGCTGCTAGCATCACAGTCTCTGCTGCTAGTCTGTTGCATAATCAACCTGACCCAATTGATAGGGTAGAGCATTATGCTATATTGCCATGTGTATGCAATAAGAGTTATGGAAATTAGACTTGTATTCTCATGACAGTGATATGTTCTTTCTAAGAATAACAACTTACACAAAACTTGTCAACAATAAGCTTTGTGTTTAGCAATCTACATGATAAGTTGATGTGGAAAGAGTTATTTTGCATCAGGTTCCAGTTCCTGTGTTTTACTCATATTTGTACCATTTCTATATCTAACAGAAGTTCTTCTTGACACAAAATCAATTTAGGACATAAGCTAACTATATTTTGTGAAATTATATATATTTTTCACAACAATTCATGTTCTTTTCCGTCAAGTCTTTTAATACCACACATAAGGGCTTACCCAGAGTTCAGGTTTACATGCTTAGCACACTAGGATGCTTCTCCAAATATACGTACACAAAGCCAAATACACAAATTGCTACACTCTCCTTAAGGATCTGGGGCTAGCAGCCCTGCCTGCTTGTATATTGCATAGTAATCCTGACCTAATTGATAATTAGAACATAATGGACTTTATGGAAAGTATATAAATTGTCTTTATGAAAAGTATACTTGTATTCTATTAAAAGTAATACTTTTTACAAATAACAATTTAAACAACTCAAGAATTAGGTTTTTGTGTACAACAATCTGCACGATGAGTTAATATTAACAAGTTAAGAATCTGCTTTTATGTTCAGTAATCTACATGATAAGTTAATAATAGAGGTATTTTGTATCAGGTTCCAGTTCCAATACCATATGTTTTATAAATACCTGTAAAAATAAATGATAATTGTATCATGCTGAAGGGGTTCTGGGAACAACATGTCATCATAGAAGTCATTATTTTTCAATTAGATTTCAGGCCAAGTACTACTCCTACTAAATCAATTAAGATATCATTCTGAAAAGTGAGTATTTTTTTATATAGTGATTCCTGACAAAGACGCATTCATTTTATTATCAAGAATCCAAGATGGTCAATATGTCAATTATATTGAATTTTCAATCAGATTTCATGAAATTCATTGAAAAGAATACATTTCCTGATCAATCAAATCAATGTCATTATATTTGTATTGATACGCTTGTTGTAATATTTATCAACACTATAAATACAGTTACAAAAAACTGTATGAATCATCTTTATCTGCGAACAGCCTGAAGCATGACTGTTTTAATAAATCCTTTCCGTTTTACATAATTCCTGACACTTCATATATGGCAAATAACATAGCCAGTGAGGGATAAATATACATTTTATAATCATCTATATCTGATTACGGTCTGAACAATGATTATCTAGATAATTATAATGATCATTCAATTCAAACAAATCCTTTTCAAAAGCATTTAAAATTATTAAATTTGTTCACTCCAAACACTAACTGTTAGGTTTTTTAGTCCTTTGTTCCCATGCATTTAATTTATTCCAAATTGAAAAATTTTGGTTAATGAATAACAAATTATCTTTTATTTTGTTTGTCATGCTAATAAAAGATATCATTTAATATTCATCTTCAAAACTAATTGAACAGCTGTCTGAACAATTTTTTTTTTAGAAAGTCTTTCACACCAATTCTCTCTGCTAGTTAAGATACTTCAATAAACATATTACTGAGTTGACCTCCAGATTATTTCCATTGCAAACCTCTCTTCTACCCCCAACCCTTCTATCCCCCCTTTCCCTCCTCCCCTTTTTTCTCCTGTCCTTCCCTTGCAAACCTCTCTTCTATCCCACATTCCTTCTACACCCCCCCCCCCCCCCCCCCCCCCCCCCATCCTTCCAGCCCCTCTCCTGCAACTCTCCTCTAAAGAGTATCTGTATTGCATATTGAAATGAGGGGAGGACACTCACTATATAGAATAACAGTAACTTACATAAGAGGATAAGTTACATAAGCTACATGCAGGTGCAAGAGGTCATCATAGATCATCATATCTAGTAATTAGCATAAACCCCCATGTTGCTAGCCTATTCTGACCAATCAGTTTGCACTATCATATGTCAAGATTTAAGATATTTAGAAATCTTCAGTTAGAATTACATGAGACATTGACCTGGACAGTTTACTTTGGCAATTGGACCTATCACTAGCTGAATTTGTGATTTGTGTCAGAGGGATATATTCCTAATGTTTATGTGCATCATCTTTTTAGTTTTTTGGAAGTTGAGAGTGTGACTAAATGAATACTCCTAAACCAATCAAGATATCATAATGAAATTAATACAGATGCCCACATAAAAGTAGCATTTTGAAGATTAAAAAGTCCAAGATGGTCACCAATTTAGCCATAGATATACAAAAAAGTTATACAAAAACCTACTGCTTGTTAACAAATCATGATTATATCATTCTTGTATTAATGTTTGTTCAAGCTCTAGTGGTTTCCAACAGAAGAATAGCATTTTAAAAGATAAAAAAATCATGATGGCAGCCATAATCAATTATCATATAAAAGATGGTTACACAATTAAACCATATTACCACATCATTCATTTTAAGGTGAGCTTCTGTACCCTCGGTACTTTTATTTGTTTTCTCACAGGAAACGTGCAGCAGTCAAACAGCTGATTGAGAAGTACTACACACAGCTGACAGATGGATGTGGCAAAGCTAACTGCGCCAACAAGGCATGTGCGTCATGTCCTGGGTTTGGCTACAGACACGTTGACCGGAATCAGCTAGCAGTCCATGCAATGAAGCTATGCCAGGAGAAGGCTGACCTGTGTGAAACACAGCCGAAGAAGGTGGCTAAATATCCCGTCCAAGAAACAAACCAAGGCTCATCAGTATTGCAGAAGAGCCATTCGGCTGTAGGGGAAGGATCGTCAAGTTCGAGTTCAACTTCGAGTTGTAGCAGAAGTTCGGAGTCAAAGAGTTCTGTTAAGAGTATGTAATATTTTATGTTGTTCTTAGACACTTTCATGCTCATTTAAGGTAAATTGGTCAGTGCTATTCACAAGTGATTGATTTAGAATCATTACAATATTCTAATCAAGACTGTCTTTCCATTTTATGAAAAGATTGTTCTTTTGAGGAAACATTTCTAGTGATACAATATTTTTCTGTGTTTAAATGTTTTGAAATGATGACATTTTTACAACGGAGTTCAATTTCTGAAAGGAATTAAAAAATATTAATTTTACCACTTTCCATCTTTGCTTTCCTAATGTTTATAAATTTTCTCTTTTCAGTTCCAGAAGTAAAGTTTCTCACCCTGGACAAGTTGAAAGCAGTGGTTGAGAGGTGTAGGCCGCTGGATGACTGGTCTGAACTCATCCGAACAATTGGCGAAGTTTTCAATAATCCAGATTCACTTCTTCTTAGTTTTCGGAAAAGTAAATCCATACCCAAAGTCCCTTTACAATCCGCTAAACCAGAAAGTGATCAGGATGCGTCCCCACATTACCCGGTAGAAGAATCATCAGAAGGGGCACTTTTGCCCAATATAAAAGACGAACTGACGCTGGACTTGCAGTCCGTGCGAGAAATGTATTCAATCTTGATGGACACACCTGACCACCCGTTTCAGGCTGCTTTGAACAATGCACTGCTAGTTCTATCCAACACTGTGGAAATGGACCTCAAATACCACCATGCATACAATCGAGATCCCAACTACATCAACATATTTATCATTGTGCTTGAAATTCCTCTCCTTCACAGTCCAGAGTTTATAGAAAGTGCTTTCCCAGTGTTTTGCAGGGCAGTTGCTCAGCTTCCTATCAAAGGCCAGGCTCAGCTTGCTAGAATTTGGTCCACATTTGGAACGAATAAGTTACGAGAGACTCTTCAGTCGTTACAACAGCTGATAACTGTGAAGGTTATAAAGGGAGAGAACCAGTGGGGCCGTGGATATCATTTAAATGATGATGAGGGAATCATCAACGCTACCAAAGTCATGAAAATCTTATTCTATGCCAGTATCGATGGAGGAGTTTGTGATTCTGAAGAACAGTTAGCGGAGGAGAAAAAGCTCAACGAAGCTGACGATAGTATTCATAATGAACTCCTTCAAGGAGCGGTGGGTCACGAACCTAAGGAACCCTACCAGCAGAAAGAAGATCCTTTAGGAAAAGAGTTAGGTGTGAATGTGTTAGACTGTCGGAAACCCCTGATTCCATTTGAGGAATTCATTAACGAGCCCCTAAACGAGCATATAGACATCAGCACCGACTATGCATATTACAAGACTGATTCAGATTTGAAGTTTTCGTTTGTGACACATAACTTTATTCTGACCACTGCCTCCAAGTTTACCAGTATGTACTTTGACAATCGAATCCGAATGTTGAATGAGAGGCGGACATCATTCTTACACACTATAGTTCACGGAGGACCTTCTATGCCGTACCTACGGATTCGGGTGCGCAGAGATCATGTGATAGATGATGCCTTAGTTGCTGTAAGTAAACAAATTATCCTTTAAGGTCAAGGTCTGTTTTATGTGATGTCACATTCTACATTGTATTCTGATCAAATTGGTATGCCTTTTGCTTGACAATATTTTCATACCATTGAATGCCATATTTTCCTCAGCCTGTGAAATGAATTAAAAAAAGAATTCAAAAGTATCTTGCAAGTGAATTCCATCAGTAGACTTAGATTTCTTTCAGATCAATGGGTAGATAAGTTTAGCATACTAGTATTTTGTACTAGTAATTGTTCAACTACACAAATATCCTAAATCCTTTTAAAAAAAAACTGTCTGACTCTTTTACAGCAAAATGTTTTGAAAGATAGAATGGATAATGATTACTGTACTAGTGTTATCCATTAGTTATCCAAAATGTACTTTTTTAAAGATAAATGTATTATCTTAAAGTGTTTTTTGTCCAGTAGCTATGTATTTATAACAATATATTGTTTTGTGCTGATACAGTAAAATGAATTGAAAGTTATAATTTTTTCAAAAATAAGGATATTCTTGTGTTCTTCAGGGGTTGAAATTAGGCTTATCACAGTCCTAGCCATTCCGACATGTGACTTTTGAGAAAAATAATAGCCCAAATGCATTCGAGCTAGCCCAAAGCATTGAAATAAACATAATGTCTAAACCTTTTAACTAGTCCCTCGGGCTATAAGTCTTATAGCCCAGCATATTTTCCTTTAGCCATTGGCTACCGAACTAGTGCTTATTTCGAACCATACTCTGACATCTGTAAGTCACAAAGTTGATTCACACCTGTGATAAGGTTTGATTATATGAATTGATAAGTCCACAACATCACTTTTCTGAATGGCATCAAATGTTGATCAGTGAATTATCTGATAAGTATCAATTTGTATCAGCATCAATATTATCCGTTTCACTCCTACTTCTAGAATGGCCTAGTAGAGGGTCGCGTCAGCCCACGTATCTATTGACCAATCAGAACTTGGCTTACCAAGCCACAATAGTCTGCATTCGCACGTACAACGTTGGAGGGTCATAGGTTGCAGAAAGGTCGGCTGACGCAACCCTCTACTAGGCCTTTCTAGACTCAGTATAGGAGTATAATGGATAATATTGAGGCTGGGTTTACTTAGACTGGAAAAAACATTATCATGATTCATCTACTGGTAGCTAAAGCAATTTCGTAAGCATGTTATTTCACAGAATTGAGATATCTGGATAAAAAAATCTTGCCATCTATGTTTTCTTTGGTCATAATTTTCACTTTTCAAAGAGGCTTTTTAATACTTGACCTGTGTATGTAAATTTTGTAAATGTTTATAATTCATCCCTTACAGTTATTTGACGACCATTCAATCTTTTCTTTCGGTTAGAAGTTGATTCATCAAACCTGACTTCATTAATAACAGAAATACTTCTTTTTTTGCCGCAAGGTTTTACATACCGATTCAAAACTTAGTGTAATGTTTTTTTCTTTTACAAGAATTAACTACCTTATTTGCATTCTCAGTCACAGAACTGTCAATTTAACAATTGCCCCCTTTTGATAACGTGGTATACATGTATTTATCATGTACATGCAAAATAATCAGTGTATAACTAAGATATAATTTTTTGTAAATTTTCTGCGAGATATCTCTCCACTCTCAGCTTAAGAAGTTTGTCTTGCACTGTTTCATGATGTATGTATATATTTGTAGTTGGAGATGGTTGCCATGGACAACCCAGGTGACCTGAAGAAACAGCTGTTTGTGGAGTTTGATGGGGAGCAGGGACTGGACGAGGGGGGCGTGTCTAAAGAGTTCTTCCAGCTGGTCATAGAGGAGCTCTTCAACCCCGATATAGGTGGGCAGAGATCTTGTAGCATTATGATAACTCTTAATTGTTCAAAATACATCATACATTTAAAATTCATTGTGTTACCTTTGAAATTATAGTTGTGGTGTAGTGTAGCTTTTGAAAATGAAGTTGTGTTGAAATAAGAGGATTGCTGTTGTCGTTCTATGTGGTGTGTGAAATATTTTGCTTTAGTTGTTTTTGTGTCCAAAATCAATTGATAGATTTACCCCCGAAATAATATATAATACCAGGGATGCAGATATCGGTCTATTTGCCGGACATGTCCGATTGGGAATCCAGTTTGACCAATTGAAAAAGTGACCTGTCGGACATTCAAGGAGTCATTTGACCGATTGAAGATAATCAAAGAATTACTAAACAAATAGATAAACAAGCCTGAGTTGACTAACAAGCAATCAATAAAGGCCGATGAAATGCCCCGCTTGTGTCGGTCATAATTGTAATGAAAACACGAACCGGTCATCAACGCAACAACTAATCCATTCAAACGACATAATTACCTTGTTATCTTTAATTATTGGATCATCTCAGTGTCATGCATTGAGTAAAACAAGTCAATAAGGCCAAACTTTTTTTAAAAAGACATCAAACAACTTCACATCGATATTTTACATGCTGTTACTATATCCTCCCTCCACTAACTTCACAAGCTCCATGCATCGACTTTGCAAGCAAGACTTCATTAACACAGTGTTGGGAGCTTTCATTACTGCAGGGAGGAGAAAGGAACAGCAGGATTACTGAAGTGATAGGAAACGAAAACAGGCTGATCTGTTGGCAAGTTTGACAGGCTAAAAAAACTTATGCAGTGTGTGTCAAGTAGTTGATATGCATCATAACTTAATAGAATTATATTTAAAACAGCCAAAGTAATTTAATTTTACTCAATGTAATGTATTTTCAGTGTTTTATTTTTGCATAGTATTGCATGCGTTGCTATAAATAGATCTGTACATCGTCTGCTTTCCAGTTAATATTAGATTCTAAGCACCTGGCATTTGTTTACTGAATAACTGACACTATTGAAACTTGATTATTTATTTAAATTATAAACATATTCATATACTTAGGCCTAAACAAGTAACAAGTAAATTACTGAGTAATAATTTTAGACTTAAATTTAGTCTATGAAATATTTCCACATGTTCAATCGTGTATTTACGTGAGATAAAGCACCAAAAATATTACAAAATAACATTATTCGTCGACTTATACGTGGAATGTCCGATTGGCGAAAATTTGAATCTGCATCCCTGTATAATACTCGCCAAAATTTTAAAGGACTTTTAAAAATTTAAGCTGTGGGTGGTTGGAATTTTTAGCTCACCTTTACAAAGTAAATGTGAGCTTATGTCATGGCGCTTCGTCCGTCGTCCGTCTGTCTGTCCGTCCGTCCGTCCGTCCGTCTGTCCGTCCGTCCGTCCGTCCGTCCGTCCGTAAACTTTCAGGAAAAAGACTACTCCTCCTAAACGAATCCAGATATCATTCTGAAATTGTAGTATGTTATACCCATGGTGATTCCTCACAGAAAGGTAGACGTTTCAGTTTTGAGAATCCAAGATGGCCGCCATGGCAGCCATATTGAATTTTCAATTAGATTTCACGAAAAATACTACTCCTCCTAAACAAATCCAGATATCATTCTGAAATTGTAGTATGTTATACCCATGGGGATTCCTCACAGAAAGGTAGACGTTTCAGTTTTGAGAATCCAAGATGGCCGCCATGGCAGCCATATTGAATTTTCAATTAGATTTCACGAAAAAGACTACTCCTCCTAAACGAATGCAGATATCATTCTGAAATTGTAGTATGTTATACCCATGGTGATTCCCCTCGGAACGGTAGACGTTTCAATTTTGAGAATCCAAGATGGCCGCTATGGCAGCCATATTGAATTTTCAATTAGATTTCAGGAAAAAGACTACTCTTTCTAAACCAATCTAGATATCATTCTGAAATTGTATTATGTTATACCCATGGTGATTCCTCACAGAAAGGTAGACGTTTCAGTTTTGAGAATCCAAGATGGCCGCCATGACAGCCATATTGAATTTTCAATGAGATTTCATGAAAATGACTACTTCTCCTAAACCAATCTAGATATCATTTTCATATTGTAGTATGTTATACCTATAGTGATTCCTCCCACAAAGGTAGACGTTTCAGTTTTGAGAATCCAAGATGGCCGCGAAAGCATCCATATTGACTTTTCAGCTGCAGATAACACATCATTATTACTAAATTTTAAGCTTTCATCAAGTGATCACTCGCACTATATAAATTCTCTAATTTGAACTTACTAATCATAATTTTATCTTGAATATAGAATTTTTAAGATTGTCATGCAAGTTGTTCTATATTTTAAGTGTTTCTAAAACATTAAGATGAAAGACAAACATAATTAATTAATTTGTTTAAAATATTTATGGCAACTAGCTGCAAAAACCCAATGACATTAAACATCATGTTAGATTTTGAACAATGGTATCTCCCTTATATTCCTTTAAATACCACACATAAGGGGTCAACCAGAGTTCAGATATTTCTGTTGAGTCCACTATGCTGTTTAATACACATCCCGATACAGGCTGCTAGCATCATAGTGTCAGCTGTTAGTCTGTTGCATAATCAACCTGACCCAATTGATATGGTAGAGCATTATGCTATATGGCCATGTGTATGCAATAAGAGTTATGGAAATTAGACTTGTATTCTCATGACAGTGAAATGTTCTTTCTAAGAAAAACAACTTACACAAAATTTGTCAACAATAAGCTTTGTGTTTAGCAATCTACATGATAAGTTGATGTGGAAAGAGTTATTTTGCATCAGGTTCCAGTTCCTGTGTTTTACTCATATTTGTACCATTTCTATATCTAACAGCAGTTCTTCTTTACACAAAATCAATTTAGGACATAAGCTAACTATATTTTGTGAAATTATATATATTTTTCACAACAATTCATGTTCTCTCCCGTCAAGTCTATTAATACCACACATAAGGGCTTAGCCAGAGTTCAGGTTTACATGCTCAGTACACTAGGATGCTTCTCCAAATATACGTACACAAAGCCCAATACACAAATTGCTACACTCTCCTTAAGGATCTGGGGCTAGCAGCCCTGCCTGCTTGTATATTGCATAGTAATCCTGACCTAATTGATTAATAGAACATAATGGACTTTATGGAAAGTATATAAATTGTCTTTATGAAAAGTATACTTGTATTCTATCAATAGTAATACTTTTTACAAATAACAATTTAAACAAGTCAAGAATCAGCTTTTTTGTACAACAATCTGCACGATGAGTTAATATTAACAAGTCAAGAATCTGCTTTTATGTTCAGTTATCTACATGATAAGTTAATAATAGAGGTATTTTGTATCAGGTTCCAGTTCCAATACCATGTGTTTTATAAATACCTGTAAAAATAAATGATAATTGTATCATGCTGAAGGGGTTCTGGGAACAACATGTCGTCATAGAAGTCATTATTTTTCAATTAGATTTCAGGCCAAGTACTACTCCTACTAAATCAATTAAGATATCATTCTGAAAAGTGAGTATTTTTTTATATAGTGATTCCTGACAAAGACGCATTTATTTTATTATCAAGAATCCAAGATGGTCAATATGTCAATTATATTGAATTTTCAATTAGATTTCATGAAATTCATTGAAAAGAATACATTTCCTGATCAATCAAATCAATGTCATTATATTTGTATTGATACGCTTGTTGTAATATTTATCAACACTATAAATACAGTTACAAAAAAACTGTATGAATCATCTTTATCTGCGAACAGCCTGAACTCCCTGAAGCATGACTGTTTTAATAAATCCTTTCCGTTTTACATAATTCCTGACACTTCATATATATGGCAAATAACATAGCCAGTGAGGGATAAATATACATTTTATAATCATCTATATCTGATTACGGTCTGAACAATGATTATCTAGATAATTATAATGATCATTCAATTCAAACAAATCCTTTTCAAAAGCATTTAAAATGATTAAATTTGTTCACTCCCAACACTAACTGTTAGGTTTTTTAGTCCATTGTTCCCATGCAATTAATTTATTCCAAATTGAAAATTTTGGTTAATGAATAACAAATTATCTTTTATTTTGTTTGTCATGCTAATAAAAGATATCATTTAATATTCATCTTCAAAACTAATTGAACAGCTGTCTGAACAATTCTTTTTTTACAAAGTCTTTCTCACCAATTCTCTCTGTTTGTTAAGATACTTCAATAAACATATTACTGAGTTGACCTCCAGATTATTTCCATTGCAAACCTCTCTTCTACCCCCACCCCTTCTATCCCCCCTTTCCCTCCTCCCCTTTATTCTCCTGTCCTTCCATTGCAAACCTATCCCACATTCCTTCTATCCCCCTCCCCCTCCCCCCAACCCCCCCCCCCCCCCCTCCCCCCCCCCCCTCTATCCTTCCAGCCCCTCTCCTGCAACTCTCCTCTAAAGAGTATCTGTTTTGCATATTGAAATGAGGGGAGGACACTCACTATATGGAATAACAGTAACTTACATAAGAGGATAAGTTACATAAGCTACATGCAGGTGCAAGAGGTCATCATAGGTCATCATATCTAGTAATTAGCATAAACCCCCATGTTGCTAGCCTATTCTGACCAATCAGATTGCACTAACATAGGTCAAGATTTAAGATATTCAGAAATCTTCAGTTAGAATTACATGAGACATTGACCTGGACAGTTTACTTTGGCAATTGGACTTATCACTAGCTGAATTTGTGATTTGTGTCAGAGGGATATATTCCAAATGTTTATGTGCATCATTTTTTTAGTTCTTTGGAAGTTGAGAGTGTGACTAAATGAATACTCCTAAACCAATCAAGATATCATAATGAAATTAATACAGATGCCCACATAAAAGTAGCATTTTGAAGATTAAAAAGTCAAAGATGGTCACCAATTTAGCCATAGATATACAAAAATGTTATACAAAAACCTACTGCTTGTTAACAAATCATGATTATATCATTCTTGTATTAATGTTTGTTCAAACTCTAGTGGTTTCCAACAGAAGAATAGCATTTTAAAAGATAAAAAAATCATGATGGCAGCCATAATCAATTATCATATAAAAGATGATTACACAATTCAACCATATTACCACATCATTCATTTTAAGGTGAGCTTCTGTACCCTCGGTACTTTTATTTTTTGTTCAAATGCTTACACAATTAAAGGCTCATTTTAGTTCCTCACGGACTCACAAGACATTGTGCTAGCAAGGCCCTGAACTCAGTAGGTCATATTTGTAGATTGATCACTGAAAATCATGATAGGTTTACATTATTTAGAAGTTATTCTACTCTGAGAAAGAGCAACAGAGGAAGTATTGTCTGAAAAACTGTCACAATCAAAATGCGCAAAATAATTTCTGAAATAGAACCCTATGATTAGCTGAATACGAATAATTGTTGAATCAGTATACCAAGAATTTGTATTTGACAAGAAATTGAGTTTCTAGTGATGCATATTTGGTGTCAATTTCCTTTCTATGAAGCCCTTTAACACAAAAGAACAAAAATAAATTTTTACCCATGCATTGCAGGAATGTTCACACATAACGAGACAACCCACCATTTCTGGTTCAACCCGATGTCCTTCGAGAATGACGGCCAGTTCACACTGATCGGTATCGTGCTAGGTCTAGCTATCTACAACAGCTGTATCCTGGATATCCACTTCCCTATGGTCGTCTACAGGAAGCTGCTGGGCAAGAAGGGGACATACCAGGACCTCTGTGATGTAGACCAGGTAACAGTTCTCTCCCTTTGATCATGCAGAAATGTCTCTTGATATTTGAACTAGAGCCTTTGACTTTTAATCAGAAAGAACGTACAAGGACATTTGTGATTTCAATCAGGTAACAGTTGTCTCCCTTTGTAAGTTAACGGAATGAAGCTTTGATACTGTATTACTAATGAACCTTTGAATCTAGAACTTGAATCTTTAAGTATGAAGAGAACCAATTGGAACCTGGTATGTTTACCAATTAACAGTTGTCTCTCTTAGTACAGTCAAATTCAGAAATGTCCCTCAATCTCAAAAGGTGCTTTCTGATGTTTTGGTTATTCCAAACCTTAAGATTTATTATACCCTGCCCCTGTCAAGGGTATATGGTAATACAAACGATTCCGAGGACATTTTTTTGTCCGAACTGCTACAGAAAAACTATTAATCCTTTGTATATTTCTTCTTAGATTGGTTCGACACTGAGGTATAACAATATTCTGGCTTATACTGTTTTCTCCTGCATATCTTATCCTGTATTGTGTTTGAAAATTTAATAAAGAATTAATTTAGCTTCCAGATCTTGGTGCTCAACCTTTACCATTACTGTTTCTCCAACAAAGGCATGATATGCAGTTTATAACACAGACTTCATCTGTATTAGAAATTATACCTTAGAACCTATACAGTCAAATTTAATCATTTTTGTATTGAACAATTGTTACATCATTTCTTATCTGTTAAAGGTAAACTTGCCACTCAGTTATATACTTCTCATTTCAGACAATATCTAGTAGTTTACAACAACTAATGGACTATAAAGAAGAGGACATCGCAGATGTTTTCATGCAGACTTTCAGAATCGGACATTCGGATGTCTTCGGATCTATTCTGTCACATGACCTGAAGGAAAATGGAAATGAAATCTTTGTTACGCAACAAAACAAACATGTGAGGACATTTGAACATTGCTTGTGAATTTATCCTTTGAAATTGATGAAAATTTTTGTTTGAAAGAAATAACTTATTCAAATGTCACAGAGGTTCTAAAATCTTTCATCTTGAATCAAACATTCCAAATAGAAATCTGTCTAATTTAGTACTTACAGATGCAACTCTTTAAATAGAGACTGGATAAGCATAAGATCTGGATAAGTAATGACGCTTTTGAACCCCTTCATAATCTTGAACATAATAAATGGGTGATTAAAAACTTATAATAAAAATGTTGGATAAGTATGGACTGTTTCATGGTCCGATGGAATTTTCCAGTACTGAATGCCATTGAAATTTTCTTTTATACTCAAATTTAAAAAAAAACATTTTCTGTAAACAAAATGTCCTCTTTTAATATATTACAAATGATATTTTCTGTTCTTCTTTCTGCAGGAGTTTGTTGACCTGTATTCTGACTTTATCCTGAACAAGAGTATTGAGCGGCAATTCCGAGCATTTAAACGGGGATTCCAGATGGTCACAAACGAGAGTCCGTTCCGTCTTCTCTTCAGACCAGAGGAAGTGGAACTTCTCATCTGTGGTAGTAAGGTAGGTAACAACAATTAAGGAATCTCAAAATACACAATGCATCATCATGGTTTAGTTAACGGTACACTTATCTATATTGTTGTAAATGTTTTTGTGAATATGATCCAAATTTAAGTAAATATTTAATCCTTATTTGTGAAAATAAAGCTTAAGTTTCTGTTAATCTTCAACTTGGAAAAATAAGATATGATATTCATTACCAAGTTGGCTAGTAGTTGTTAGTGAAATTAAAGTAGTGTAAGTGATGTGGTATTTCTCTGCAAGAAAGTTGTGTTAACTGTATTGTGATACATATCTTATGAAGACCAATAAAATAATGTCATTTACCAACTAAATCCAGATCAAGAGCCAATTAATTATGAGCCATGGGCTACCGAACTGGTGCTTATTTCTCACCCTGATATTGTTATTTGATATAAGATATTGTCATTTATCAATAATCTTTTAAAATTGACCGTGTTACAGTTCCAAGGTCTGTGTAATTTCCACCAGACAAAGTCGAGAGTCAATACAGTGGACCGAGGACCTGTAACTCAGCCAGCAGCAAAATATCTAATCAGTGATGCTTTTTTAAAGTGATCTGTTGATATTTGAAAAACCACAGCTGTTACTATATTGTGTGTTATTTCTCTCCAGGATCTCGACTTCAATGCACTAGAAGAGGCAACAGAATATGATGGAGGATTCACAAAGGACTCGCCAACTGTCAGGTACAAATATACCATCATAGAATATGTTCTTGTTGTGTGATTAGAACGTTGTTTTCTCATAGAACCAAAATGTTAATACATGTACATTTCATGTCCATAACAAAGATCTCAATATAGGTCAATTCGTGAAGTCGACATCAGGCAGAACAGATAGATTTTCTCGAGATTGTTTCATAAAGAAGAATTTATATTGCTAAGGAACCATGATCAGGGATAGAAATTTCTCCAGATGACATGATTGATTCATTGTTTGAAGTGAACCTCAATCTCCATATTATTGTAGCACTGTTGATATAATGTTTTGAAACCTGTAGGAAGTTGTTCAAATGAATAGTAGAAGAAACTGCTATACCTATCATGTTAGCAAATCAAGGGCAGATAACTCTTTTTCACCATGTTATCAGTCTGTCACTGACATATTAGTTATATACAGGAACTTCTGGCCAGTAGTCCATGCATGTTCAGATGAATTGATGAAGAAATTGTTAAATCCTATCATGTTACAAATCAAGGACAAATGACTCTTCTTATAAGTCTTCCCCTGAGATACAAGTTTTCTCTATAGGAACTTCTTGCAAGTTATGCATGCATGTTCAAATGAATAGATGAATAATGAATTGTTAATATCTATCATGTTATCAAGTCAAGGGCATTTTTTTAAACCATCTTATAAGTCTGTAACTGATATATTTGTTTTCTCTACAGGAACTTCTGGCAAGTAGTCCATGCATGTTCAGATGAACAAAAGAAGAAACTTCTCCAGTTCACGACGGGAACTGACCGAGTGCCTGTTGGAGGACTTTCCAAACTTAAACTAATCATTGCCAGGAATGGACCTGACTCAGATAGGTACATACATATTCTAGATTATGTCCCAGAACAAATTCTTTTATAGGGTACTTGGCATGTATTTTTGCATCATGACAGATAACTATTTCTTTAAAGAAGTTAGAATGACTTAAAGATGTTTAAGTATCATGTTTTATGTATGTCATTCTGGCTCTGTAAGTTGAGGGCCAAGGGCAGGTAACTCCTATCATACTATGTTGTCAAACTGAAGAAATTTACTCATGTTACCCAAAAGGTCTATCAAATTCGTTGAGGTATGAGGTAATTAGGATATTATTTTATCAATCAATTCAAAATATTTCTTTCACTGACAGACATATATGTTTTGTTACCTCTACCTTATTGAAATTGTCTTATATGTTCATCCTTCTAAGAATAATGTCAATTGTTTGATAATGTTAAAAGTTTATGAATTGTTGTCTTTTCTGATAGGCATTCTAGAAGTTGATGACAAATGATGAAGTCAAGTTTATGGATATACAATTTCTTTATTCTGGAAATGCATCGTTTATACATAGACACTTATAGTTCAATGTCGAAATGATATCCATTGGTCAGCCCATATTTTGAATCCAACTTAGTAAACTAACTTCTTGCTCTACATTGTATTCTCCAAGCAGTGACCTCTAAATTAAGGATGGGTATCAATAACTGTATTGCAATAAATTTGCGATATGGAAAGCATATTGCAATACGAATCGCAATATATTGGTACTTTTCAAATTCAAGAATTTACATGCCATCTTGTCTAAATATGAGCGTACAGAACGATAATCATTGCTCATGTATGAGCCAGTTTGGAAAGGGACTGTTTATGGGCTGTATACATATTTCAACTATTTTCAAAACACAACTTCAGATTTGTAAAGAAAGGTCCGTAACTCATGTTTTATTTGGTTGTCTGATTGGCAATGTTATATGGAAATTGCTCATTTTCAAACGTTTGATATATTTGAGATCTTCATAAGTGTGTACCGATTCCTATCATAATGTTCCAGTATTGCAATATACCGATCTACCAATAATACAGCGCATACTTACTCTGAATCATTTCCCATTGCAGACTTCCCACCTCTCACACCTGCTTCAACGTGCTGCTCCTGCCGGACTACTCCAACAAGGACAAGCTGGAGGAGCGTCTGCTGAAGGCTATCACTCACGCCAAGGGATTCGGCATGCTCTAGAAGCTTCTACCCAAAGCATTTACCCACACTAAGAACACTGGACTGAAGGCCATAAATGTAAAGCATGCTTGAAACTCGACTACTACTCTTGTGGTTTTCACTGTCTTCTGAAGGCTATCACTCATGCCAAGGGATTCGGCATGCTCTAGCAACTTCTCAAAGCCGTTACTTCCACTAAGAATGCTTGACTGAAGAGCATAGATCCAAGAACTTGCACTAGCTATGCTACTACTACTCTTATGGCTTTAGCTGTCTTCTGAAGGCTATCACTAAGCCAAGGAATTTGGCATGCTCTAGGAACTTCTATTGAAAGCCCTTATTCCCAGTAATGAATCTATGACTCTCTACTGAAAGCGTTGGCATGCTCTTGAAACTTCTACTCAAAGCAGTTGCTCCCACTAAGAACACTTGACTGAAGGCTGTAAATCTAAGGATTATGACTAGAAACTCCACTACTACACTTATGGCTTTAGCTGTCTTCTGAAGGCTATCACTTAGCCAAGGGATTCGGCGTGCTCTAGGAACTTCTATTGAAAGCCCTTATCCCCATAAATGACTCTAGGACAGAACTTTAAAGCTTGGCAGGCTCTTTGAACCTCTGCTGAATGACCTTGCTACCACAAGTGACTCAAGCACTCTCAACTGAATGCTGTAAGTCTGAGGACTGTGGAATGCGCTAAAAACTCTTGAAAGCTATCACTCTGACATTCTCTAGGAACTTCTACCAAAAGCCATTACTCACACTAATGACTCTAGGACCTTCTAATGAACATAGATGCTTTGGAACCTCTACTGAGAGACCTTGCTTTCACAATTGACTCTAAAACTGAAGGCCATATATCAAAGGACTTGCTGGAAACCCCATTACTGCTCTAATGGCTTTGACTGTTATCTGAAGGCTATCACCCAGGCTTGCTTAAGGAACTTGTACTCTGTTATTTTTTCCTCTTATGGACTGTAGTACTCGCTTTTGAAAGACAAAGTCAAATCAATCAAGGGCCTTACATTATTTAGGAACATCTATGAGTACCCATATTGCATGTTCTGGGAACAATGGCATTACTACATCATGTGGCTCTAGTTTAGGACTCTTGACTGAAGTCATGAATTCAAACTAAGGGATTTAGCATTCTACCAAGAGTAACAAGCTTATTCTAAAACCGTCTAATGAAGGCAAAAGTGTAACTAAAAGCCTCTGCATTCTTTAGTGTTAGGCCTATGTCATGATCATTAGGTTGTCTCAGTACCCTGATCATTGGTCATGACATCATTGCAATGAAGCATGATGATTTTGTATTAGTAACAAGAATGAACGTTTGATTTCCTATCATGTAACTCTTGACACGATGAAAGGTTTATACCAGAATCCTTGTGAGAGAGCCTTATGTAATGCCTCTTCTCCCCGTTTGAGACTTTTCTATGAAAGATTTTTTACATGGTCCTTGTTAAAGTGTTTGTGAGTACGATGTTAGTACGTTTGTTATGTACAATGTTGGTACAACTGGATATGGATGTCAACTTCTTGAAAGAAAGAAACTGTTCTTGTGTGTACTCCAAGTCTGTTACCTATCTTGTAATGTACCAGGTAGTTATATTTCATCAAGGAAGAACCTGCCAATTTCTTCATAAAAGAAGAACCTTTCAAACCTTATTTCAAATTCATAGAACTGTTTAGGGAAGGACTTCCTCTAAGTGTAACTGGATGTTGTTTACTTATCTTTATACCAATTCACAATTGATGCTACGTGAAGGCATGTGCCAAGCTCTTCATATAAGAGACCGTATCTGTGATCATGTTATCAAACGTCAGGTCACCGATGTTGGAACAATAATTTGTTTTTCTCTTGACTGTTATATTTGTATGGCAGGGTGTGATCAAAGCATTTCTTCTGGCTCTTGCTAGAGGGATATCACTGTAGATGAATCGGTTGAGTGGCTGACCGTAGGTTCCAGGTTCAAATCCCGCTGGAGTTCATCTCACACTTTTGTTACATAAGAATGGTGTTTGCTGAATGTCACAATATTTTGTTGTTGATGCAAGAAGATATCTTGAGTACAATCCTAATTAGATTATAGTAAAACATATGAGGTAATTTCTTATTAGTTACTTGATTAGGGGTTAAATGAAAACTCATTGATTGAATGAAGTGAATGGTGTGCCAACAATAAAATCTGATCTGCTTGCAATTAAGTTATGTGCAACTTGTGTCCTGTTCTTGCATGGGAAAAGACTTGTGACAACTTTGCCTTAGTTTATAGAAGGAAATTAAGAAGAACTTTTGTAGAGGATAAAATTTGACTGTAGAGGATAAAATTGGACATAGATCTTGTTAGTCATAAATATTAAAGGCCTCATTCTCGGATGCTTGCTTGCTTCTGCTAAATTTGTTTAAATTAGTTTACACCTTATAAATTGGAATAATATTCCAGCATTTTCTTCACTGGAAACACTTGCACCCAAGTTGATAAATTGTTTATCCATGGACCTCAGTCCTTCAGTAAGAAAATCTGCAATTTTATAAACATCGGAACCTTTTAACTTTGAACTGAACTTGCTGGTTTACAAATGTAATGAAATCAAAAAATAATATTGATTGGGGCTTGTCAACAATCTTCAAGTTAAGATGACAGGCACATAAAGACCTCGTCTAAGGGGGACAACTCCTCCCTCCATATTTGGTTGGCTCTCACTATAATTTGCCTTGACAAGAAATAGTCGCACATTGTCATCTGTGAACTCTAGTTTATGTTTGTGCAGTCCTATCTGTCTCTTGGTAAATCCTTTCAGTTTATATTTCTCTCAGTAAGGACCCTGGATTGTTTGATGGGTATTGTTGGTACAGTGGTTCATTTACTTCCTTAATTGTAAGGGACGGATCTTGATTATTTCTGATTTTTCATCTTTGATTTATCACATTGGACACTTTTTGATATTGTTATAAGTGACTATTTAATATTCTGAATTACTGATCTGGTGAAATTAAATTTCATGATGTGAATGGTAAAGTATGAAATAGTTATTTAAGTATGAGATTTGAAATGAAGTATGAGTTTGAAATTTCCAGTAGAAATATGTCTTGTAAAAGGCAGTTTCTAGCATGAAGGTGTAGAGTTTTTATGATTAAAAGAAAACTGATTAGGATAATGATTTCCCTTAATGAAAACCAATTGAAATTTTTTTTTAAAGAAGACATTTGTGCTTACTTGAAAACTCACAAACTTATAAGAAGGAAAACATTTTTAATGCCAAACTGACATGAACACTGCCGTTCTTAGACACATTTCAAATGCGCTTTATTGCAAGGTATTGTTAATAAATCAAGAACTCTTGGGGGAGGGCATCCTCGATAATCCAGCTCTTTCGTTCCCATAAACCAACACAGCACTGGATTATCAAGGATGGGCGGGAGAGGGGTGAGGGGTGTTACAGAGAAATATAACTCAACAACAAAGGCCAGAGATGATATCTCCCTGTTCTTTCTGCATTCTCAGTGCTATTTATTTCCTGTGTGATATTTTATGTTGAGTTGTGTGTTCCTGCAGATATGTTTATGGACCCACGGTGTGATGTCCCAAACTTGCACTGTCCTTTTCTCTTTGGTATGCAAATGTCATATTTAGATGTGCAAGTCAAACGACGAGAAGTGATTCTTGTTAACCAGTAACGGACTATGCAGAAGGGTGATTGAAAATGCATAATGTGCTCAGACAAAACCTAAACATGACTGCTCTTTTCTTTAATATATCAATTGTTTAAAATTTATCATCAATTTTCTCGTACATGCTCTGTGTTAAATGAGATTTATGTAAAATCATTGAATTATAATTAAATTTTAAAGTATTAACATTTTTAAAATAAAATGCCTCTAAAGATTGAGCTTAAGTTACATTAAGTTTTCATGAATTTGTGCACAGGGTTTAAATAGCTTTTATATTCCCAGATTATACATCAGTAATGAAAAGATCGTGTGAACGTGACATTACCCAAAGTTAAGGGTACCAAAGGTTTATGTGGTCATGTTTATGTGATTACATGGTTTATAAGACCTGTCATTTGTGGAGATATCTAATGAAAATAGTTTACTTGCATTGTGAGTAAGATAAGTTGTGTTTGTTACTACATGAAGAAGTACAGTAATATTATATCATTTTCTTATGATGCAGTTCATTGAATAAATAAGTGGATTATTAAGAGTGTTGGTTTTGATTTTGTTCTATGTAAAAATCTACTTAATATTGTAATGCAAATTGTAGCTCTTCAGGGGTTGAAGCAAGACCAGCTTCTGAAACGCTGAACCTACATTGGTTTTTCTTTAGGCTGAATAAAATTTACCTTGTTCTGAGGCATTAAAATTAAAAATATTGAGATACAAAATGCCCTTCACTATTGTAGAGGATATATCTTGACAGAAAAAGTTTCATTCTCAATGCTTAATATTTTGAAACTTTAATTCATTGGAACTAAGATGATTTTAATAAAACTGGGTATTTCTTTTGTTGCCTATGAATCATTATTTTTCACATTTTTTTCTGTCCTTAGTTGGTGTACCCTAAAGAAAATAATGTGAAAATATTTGAGGTATCTTACACATTGAGGAACCAAGTTTGTACAATTGGTCCTGAAATATGAATCCCATCAGGGGCATGGCAACTTTGTTATGTGGTAAGGTTGGGTGCAATGCTTCAATGAGTTACATCACAGTACCATCATCATCCTGTCACAGGGAACGAACGTTACGCTAACTCCACTAATCTGTACCCTGGGTTCAGAAGCTAGATTCGCTCGCGCGGCCCGACTTAGGATGTAGCCAATCAAATCATTTTCTCGCCACCTTCTCGATAAAATTTGAACGAAAAAATGATATGATTGGCTACATCCTAAGTCGGGCCGCGCGAGCGAATCTAGTTTCTGAACCCAGGGTACATATTAGTGGAGTTAGCGTAACGTTCGTGCCCGGAGACAGGATGTACCATCATCGTTGCAATTTCCAGCCAATGCTCACAAATTTCACCGCAATGGACAGCCAAAATAGTAATGCGACCTTTCTCCCTGCAATAATACGATTGGCCGTGATATATACATTCCAACAACCTGAAACGAGAAACTCCTCAACGCCTTGGGGCGTTGATCAAACGTGGTTATACATGGAACTCTATCAATGATCATTTGATCGAGTGATTATGACTGATGTTGAAAGATACCAATTAAAAGGTACTGTGAACCTAGATACTGTTTGCGATCAAAAGAGAAACATCCCACTACCATAACAGATCCGCGTCCTTGAGCTACTGTTTGCCGATGTTTCTGTTTTCATAAGCATGGACTTCAAGCTATCACTCGGCCATAAAAAAGCATTCTAAATAAACCTGATTTCGTCTTGGCAGTTGACCCTTCATCCTGTCTCAGTATATAACACTCTCGACGTAACCGTTTGTGGGTGTTACTGTGTTCAGGTCGGTTGATAACCATCGGTTCTCAATCCTGCACATTTGGTGGCTGAACCGTTTGAGAGGAGACCAAAGATGTTTAAGGATGCAGTCTGGTTAAAATTGACTGTTCATCGAGGAAAAAGAGTGTAAAATTATTATCTCTATTGGGGTTCGAACCACACCCAGCCTGGCTTTCCTCTCATTCACAGTCTGAAGGCATCCCCATTACCCGCATGATGTAAGCTCATCTAGCCAATCACAAGGACGGCGGCAAAAGCTTTGGATATCAGAGCTAGGGGCACGTAACTCCTGTGAAATCCATTTTTCTACATGATCGCTTCCATTTTGGTTTTTGAAAGGGATGATGTGATTGATCTGCTTGGGCCTAGATTTTATCTGCAGTAAACTGATGTTGAACAAGCGCCTAGCTTGGGTGCTTTCAGGCCGTTGTGGAGAGGAAAGCTCTGATATATATTTTTTATTTGTTTCCCTAGAAACACGATTGATTTTAATCAGACTGTTAAAGGATGGTACTGGAAGCAAACGGATGAGGCCAAACCAACCTCAATACGCCCCACAACAAAAACGACCCATAGGCCTACCATAACTAGCCAAAGGGTATAACAGAACGCCCCGGTGAAATAAATGATGTCAATGAGAGATGATAGGTTGAGAGCATTGCTAACTCATGCTTTTTAAAAAAAAATGCATACAATCACTGAAATTTGGTTCGTCCCCCGTATGACGTAATAACAATCTTACAACAAAGATAATCACCGATTTTGCACGTGCTTATTGGTAAGTTTAATGTGCACAAGCGTTCAAATAACTTACACAGATGTAAACAAGTACCACTGAGTGAATTTTAGCTCAACAGGCCTGAAAGACCCGATGGACTTATGGCATGGCATGGCGTCCATAGACTCCGTGGCCAATGAGGATTCTAAATTGTAGATTTTGTGACCCAAAGACCCCAAATTCAAAATTCTGTGTCAGAAAATATAACAATATAAGAGCCATATGGAGATGAATGTATGAGATGTTTTGAAATTATATCATAAATTATGTCATTGTCAAACTTTAAAAAAAAACAAAAAAACCACAATGACTTGGAAATCACAGAGTGGCACTTTAAGAAATATAAAATGTAAAAAAGGTAAAATCAAATTTTTAGTTTTAAAAGAATGACACTCGAGACAAAAACACCAAATTTCCTTCATTAGAAACATGCTCTCAACAAATTAAAAAGAATAATCTTGAATGAAAGTTATTATTGATGAAAAAACAACAGTATTGTCTAGAAACTATAAATGCAAGGCAATTACCACAACCTTATCGTTCCACTATGCTAATACCATAGAACAGGACACGGATACTCAAAAGAGTAAAAGTAAATTGGCCTATATTTTACTTTATCTCTTGGAGTGGAGTATTTACCTCCTAGGAGAAAAATACTCCTGTATTTAAATTAGTTTTGGACTATTTACATATAAAAATGTGAGCTTGATAAAGTTGTTGTTTATATCTCAATATAAACTCAATTGAATTATATAAAGTAAAAGTACACTTTTTAATCAAATTTATTTCAACATTTCATGTTTACCACCTCTTTAAAACAGTATGTCAGTAATATCTGGAGAATATAACTTTTTAAGGCGTGAAGGGAAAGTCCTGTAGGGTTGTTTTAGTGGAAACAAAATGCGAAAGTACTTCCCTCATTATACTATTACATTATTTCAGGATTATTTTACACTTATTTTCAATTTTGGTCGTTCTGAACTTAACAATTTGACAAAGAATATAATGCATCACTTCGTCCTCTTGAATTTCGTTTCCACAATATGTACCCCGATAGGACTGTTCCTTTAACAATATACTTTTTGTAACATTACATAAATATGCAGTTTAGTAATCTATAAATGCTGAAGGCCATACTCTTTAGTTGTCACTATCTCTTAACGCGCTAAGACTTACATTAAAAACATAAAGTAATCTCTACAAATACCAACAAAAACTGGGCAAGGTATATGCTAGTTTCTGTTTCTGTATTTTCACCGAAGACGTGTTATCACAATTTCTTTATGTCTGTAAGATATTGGACAATCAAAGAACAGAAGAGCTTGATCTTCGTCGTTTGAAGACCTATATTTTCTTGCTTTAGACCAACGTTAACGCCACCAGTAGTGAAGTTGTATTCTATTGGTCTGCATATAAGGTTCTCAAGCACGAGAAAGGTCTATGCAGAGCTCGTTGGACTCATGCTGACTTTTTTTCAAGATAAATCAATGCCAACGCCTACTGGTATGGATTTGTTACAATTTTAATGTTATGGTGATTGTAAACGTCTTAAGGCTTGTCACCGATTCCAGTAGATGAACATGCGTCGAAATACGTTTTTCAAGTGACGTCGTCAAACTTTTATCAATTTTGATTAAGCAGTGTTTTGAGATGCTTATTGCAATCCATATTGACATTTTTTTAGCTAAGTTGATGACTTAATCGATTAAAAACATCACATGAGGATCTGTAAAACCATATTTCTAACCACTACGAATGTTTGATTGTGAGAGTGCAAATCTTGTTATTTGAAGTCAAATACCTGTTCTTTGGACTAAGAATAGAAGAAAAGAAAACAATAGGGGAATATATATGTTTGAGTGTATATATGTGTGTTTATCGTTGTTTATCTTAACAATAAGGTTACAATTTATATTGATTATAAGCTTGTTTCATTATTAAACTTTATGTTATAGTAAAATCAAATTTTTGCTTTTTTTATCATTGCCCTCAATGAAAAATGTTAGTTCATTAACTTCTGCGCTCAGTTGTAATACATGTTAAGGGCATATGCAACATTATTCAGAAAGAAATTTTAGCACAATGCTTATTGTCATTCCGTTGTGTTAATAAAACAGAAGTTGGATTTTGAAAAAAAGCGAAAAGATAAATGAAAACAACAACGATTGCTCACCATAACGTTTTGTTTATTCCAACAAGTAAACAGAAACGGGTAAACAAGTTTTAACACATCCATTTTAATAAAAGCTAAATCAATGTCTTTGACATGAACTTGGTATTCATCGTTAAATAGTCGCTTTTAATCGTCATGTTTGAAAGCTGACGCCAAGGCGTTTAACCAATTAGTAGAAGGGGCATATGATAATAACCACCACACCTTATCCGTGTGAAATAATGACCTAGATAAAAGAGGAACGGGAAGGTCCTTGAAATAGAATTTACCCACGGCCTTCTAAAGGACAGTATTGACCCACTAGCCGGTCATTGGCCAACCCATGGTCCGGCTTTGCAACACCGCCAAGGGAGGTAATCCCACCCGCTGTGGTCATTCATAATTCTTCAATGAGTGCCACCGGTGAAGCGTGTCATGCCCACTGAAACATATCATTCACAATAGTGTTCATGGTCGTATGCAGATAAAATTAACCATCATCGATGTTTATGTTTATAAAGTCATATAGCGTCAATCATTGTACATTTCAATGTCAATATCATAGATGTTAAGGCCTATTATAGCCATTATTATCAATGTTTATGTAGTCAACCTGAGTCAATATTAAAAAAGTGTTGGTCATTGTTGTGTCGGTAACCGTTGATGTAGTAACACCTGTAGGCGAAATGCTAATTAGACATTTACAGGTGAATCGTTACAAGGCGTGAATACAATCTTCCCACATAAATCATAATTTCTAAGTATCAACTTAATTACAGTGAATTGTATATTGTTAGAGCTGGTGACAACGATAATTAATATGCAATTTAACTGGTGATAACGATATCTAACATGCTATTTTTTAAAAGAGTGCTTAAATTTCAAAATTTCCTTAGATTGTTAATTTAAATAAAATCGTTGTCCTCCCTGTATTAGATAAGAGTATAATGATAAAAATAACAAGTTATGTGGTTTAAACATATTTATTCACTGAATGTGGTGGGATTGGCAAACAAGCACATCAGCGCTTATGTTAATGCCGCTCCCTACAAATAATGACCAAATAAGATGCATGACGTTCACAAACAAAAATACATGTCCTGCCTTCATTTCTAGAAACAAGTTATGTAATGTATACTATTTCCACTGTTTTCAGTATTACCATATATGATAGATTTTATTGTCCTGAAAGGGACTTTTTTCAAGATCCGATCATATGTGATCTACATAATTATGATCTGTTTTACAAAGCGTATTCAATTTTGTTTATTGCTCTCGCTCGGGAAATACAATCTTCAAGCTCCTTTGGTAAATGTCATATGATACATTTATTCCGGCAATACGCATCAAGAAAAGTAGCCTCCCAGCCTAACCTACAAGGCTAAAGTATCAACTGTGTATCTCACTAGTGAATATTAAAATAAATCCATAACATGTAATTTTTTATTCTGTAGATGGTAAAACAAACTTGGCATCTAAACTTTAGAAATTTTCTCTACACATTTGGAATCGGTTACATTTGGGAACAACGGCAACATTGGAATAATGTTGATAATTCTTATCACAATTTGTGTTTAGACTTAGAGTAAATTATGGACAAGAATGGTACTTATCAATAGTAAATAGTTCAAAACTAAATTTCATTCTTGTTTGAAATTCAAGTTTGGTCTTGATTCAGATATTACAAATTTATCATTATCAAAGTTTCGATTAACACTTACTAGATTGAGATGTGCCTCACATGGTGTCACTGGTCGTTATACTTATCAACCCAGACAAAATAGATTATCATGCATAGTATTCTATGCACAGATTTGTTATGAATTTCACTTCCTACTTGTATGTAAATGCTACTAACATCTAAGGCATTTGTACTTATACCGCATTATTTCTATTCAAACCCAACTATAAATAAATTCAATATACTTATGTCATATGACAAGCATGGTGTTATCAAGAACTGATAATTTTTTATAGACAGTGTAATGACCCTTAGAAATATATTGAATGTAGACTGAGTCTATGACCTCCATTGCAAAGAAATAAAGATTGATTGGTTCAAAAAAGCAAAACCTATATGATTAAAATTAGTATAAAGGCCTGGAAAGTCAGGCTATATTAATACATATACAAAAACATACGTACCTATTTAATGAATCTAATTCTTGAAAGGTAGCAAACTGTTTCACATTATTTAATTAAGAAACAAATTGGCATAATAAGATGTTCAATGAAATGGTATTGTGGCCAACACTCAACATCCCTTTATCTTACCAGATTAAGAAGCAAAAAACTACTATTAAAGCGACAGTAGTACGTTTTATTGGAAATTTTATATTTCATTTATTAATTGATAATTAAAGTTAATGCTAAATTTATTATTTTGATAGTGTCAAAAATGTCATGACACAAAGAAATCATCCATAGTCAGAGAAGAAATTATAAAGATTCCCATACAGTCCATTGGTGGCCATTTTTGTGTGAACACCTTTAATTATTTTGTGTAAGAAATAGGAATTGCATGGCTAAAGTTTACATTTGATTTATTACTGCTTCATTTAGTTTTAATACATTGTCTTTCAATTGGAACCATTAATTTTCATTTTTCTGACACTATCTTAAATTCCCCCTAAAAACTTGCCACTGCCCCTTTAATAGTATATTACCTAATTACTGGATGATTTTAAAACAAATCAATTTAACTAACGGTATACTTTATGATATAAACATAATCTTGCACAAAACATACAAATCTCTATAAAAGCACCCTAAAAAAATCAAGTGTCCTTAAAAAAGAAAAAAATCTACTTAAACCATGTTGGATATATTTTCACAAAATGTCAAAACACTTGAGACAACCACACCTATCGTTGACTTGAGGGTTCCCTTAGGTTAGGCAAATAGGAAGGGACATTTGAAAGGGGTATGATGATATGAACGACATATCAAATTCTAAATGTTAAACCTACACCACGTTATGAACGCTGAGGCCTTTTAGAGGTAATTTAGTGTCTTAGATTGAATGACGAGAAATAATTTCATGCTGGGTGACGCTTCTAAATATCTTACAACAGGTGAAACATTACACCGAAATACATTTTTTCGGCTCCAGGCTATATGGATATATGTATTTAAACTGGATACTTAAATTAAACCTCGAAGTCAGTATGAAATATATCTAATGATATAACACGTTTTGCAGAAAAATCATTTTATGTGATTTTGATTCATATTTATGTTTTACGCTTAGAAATGATAATTCTGAGGACAGTAAAGGCTTTAATGTTTATTCAACAAAACAATTGTGCTCAAACACTTACATTTTCAACGATAACATTTGAATTCAATTTCTATCCAACAAATGGAGAGTTTTTGAGAGTTAATGATTATAATATGTTATCCTTGAATGTTTTTGTCACAACTGACACTTTTAAGAGTCCATTAGATATATCGAGGTATATAAACCAATTTAACTTTCCATGGATTAAACGAGTTTTTATTGAAAAGGCATACAACCAAAACCAGCCCAATTCGAGTAACTGCAGTGCGTCTGAATCTAAATCAACTTTCTAACCACGTTGGATAAAGATATTTTAAAAAGTCAAACAAATTATGCAATGGTTCGAAAAGACGTTTTTAAATCAAAGTTGATGAAAGTATTTCAATCTAACAATCATTCAATTTTGCACTTAAATAATTTAGTCCGTATTCATATCTATTCCTGTATCAATGGTATAAACTGAGGATATAACAGAAATTCCGAATTGGAACTTTCGTCAAAAACAAATTATTTCTAAAGATATCAATGAGGATTAGCAGGTTTCCCGGATTGAGTAACAACCCCATATATAGCCAGACAATCGCTGTGTTGAGTCTTCGATCCGCAAATGGTCTGACTAAATTGGATCCAACTTACAAGAAAATAGCTTTACAAATGTTTTTGTTTCTGAAAATCAATATCACGACCGTATTTGATCTCATACCTGGATTATAATGATTGACATGCACAGGAGTTTTATTCTATAAGAGGATGAACGTAATTTGACTTGAATATTGCATAGCAAATATAGAACATTGTATAATCCAAGCCACAATGTGAATTTGTCCTTCCCGAACGACACCAATCAAAATGTCTTTTAAGCTGAATACAGAAACCAACCGATTGAAGGTGTGTCAGGTTACGCTATTTCAAGAATAATAATAAAACTGAATAAATTTGTCAACACAACATACAAAATATCAATTAGCATATCAACTCGATCTCTTGTATTTCGTGTTTGGTGGCTATCAGATTTAAGTACTACTTTGTCGTTGTGAAATATGTTCCAACTGGATGATAATTCCGAGTGACGGGTTGAATCTGTAAACGTGGTGTGGGACCCTTTAAGGTATGAAATCATCTTGGCATATCTTTCCTCCATAGGGCAATCCCAGGATACAGGTGTAAGCTTACAAAACACGTCTACATCGGTAGGTGCCTTAGGGTGCGGTGAAACACATTGTCAAACTACGAACAAGGATTAACAATGTAAACATAATCATATCAAGCAAGTTTCAAAGCATACCCCGAATCGTCTGGTGTTAAAAGAGTGAGAGAAATGTTCATGGTTGAATGATTGCCGGTACATCGAGCACTTGGTGTGTCATTACTCGGTCTATGAAGCACGCTTTGTCGACTTTTTAGCCCGATGTGGGCTAATATCATGGCTAATTGATTAATTCACGGTCTGTGAAGATATAGTGGGTCAGAGGGAACCCTTATCAACATCCGTACCAGGGCATCTCTAGAGCTCCTTCTCAGGGCTGAGGGTATCTTCTCAACTCATACTCATTCTGTGCAAGAAAGACATATAGAGTTTGATCGGTGAGGGAACGTTTGCGTTCTCAATTCACTGAGGACAATTCCGAGGACAAATTCTGTCTCATGAACAATGTGTGTACAGACAATTGAATATCTCTCTGAGACCCATTATCAACCTCAGAGGACTGGAACTTTGCTTCAGGAGTTACCCAATTGACCTGAAAGACTTACATGGAAAATGGTTAGTTTCAGGTTTATTCAGAGGACATTAACAGTCTCCGGCCAGTTCTACAGACATGGATTAAATGAAGTGACAATTCAGCACCTCTTTGAGACCATTCACCTGTTACAGCAAAATTGAAGTTCGTTCTTAAGAAAAGTCAGTTTACAGAGATAACTAGGAATTGGAGGACCCACAAGGAGTTCAAAGGATCATATGGTAAAGAAGTAACTTCGTGTTGACGTACACAGGAATCTTAGAACCCATTATGAGTGCTTATAGACTTCTGTAAATGATGTAAACGCCTTCCAAGGATCAACGTAAAGAAGTGACTTCACGTTTAATGTTGACGTTGGTGTAACAGAACCGTCAGACCAATAATTTGGGAGGGTGAGACAGCCGGGGTATCTTATGACATGGATTTATCAAACGATACCAGATCACGAGTAACGGATTTACCAAATGGATTTCATACACGGATCAAACAACGTCTATCTGTTAAACCTTAAAGACAGAATGACATTTTGAATCATGTATTCCTTCACGAGAAATAAAATCAATTACCAAGTGGTAACTTGATAACTGCCTCTGGCAAATTGATCAGATCTGATCTGATTGCTGATTGGTCCGCAAATGGCACCTCGGTAACACGGTGACCCTGTTCTCTTCATATATTGGATAAATGAAATATACACCGGGACAGCCCTTTTAATGTATTGTTCATATCAGTAATGGATTAATCAAGTGGTATATCACCGAAACGTCATTTGACGTTTTTCATTTGATGTTTTACGGGCGTGTCAGAAAAGTGTCAGCAAGTCTCCGAGAGCTGTTAAGAATAATGAGTATACCTGTCACCTGTGAATTATCTCGTTAGCAGACTTGCAACTCTTTTACCTGTAAGGGATTAAACAAACAGCTGTCATTGACGTTATTGTCTGTCACACCTGTGGAATAAAGTGGAAAATATAAAGGTTTGAAGGAATCGCAGACCGATCCTTAAGTGACTCCGTAAGGCGAAGATAAAGACTCATAAGAGGCATTGTGGAGGTATTTCTACAGAGGAAAGTTGCAAGAATACATATGATAAGGTTTACGCTGAAACTTTCAGCTTTCGTTTGATAACGCAAGGACAATCGTCTTGGAAGACCATATATAGATATCCCCAAGAGTCTTGGAATTTATTTGGCAACAACTGCATCCATGTCTTTGAAGATGTGGACATTTACATCTTTGAACTACCAACGTGCGGTCCTACAATGAAAATATTTGACGCCTTCCACATAACCGGAATGACTTTATAGACTCTGTCGTTATCTTCCAAGTCATGTCATAGTTGTCCATGGAAATCATTTGCTGGTTTAGGTGAATGAACATTAGAAGAAATTTCAGACGTGATTGCCATATGTTTTCAATGCGAGGAGTTAACCAAGGTTGTAATCTACGTCTAATATAATTTAAGTAGTAGATGCTCAAGAACAACATTTTCTTGCAAAGGTAGACGTTACAAAGAATCTCAGAAGATATTGCCACATGATTTCATTGCGAGGGACTAGCCAAGGTGGTTTTGAGCTTAGTCTAATATCCTTTTAAGGCTGTCTGAGGGAAACTTCGCCTTGCAAAGGCGAACGTTACAAGGAATCCCAGAAGAGATTGCAACATTATTTCACTGCGAGGGATTAGCCAAGGTTTTGAGCCACGTATGATATAATTTTATGTCGTAGCTGTCTGACGTTACAAGGAATCCCAGAAGAGATTGCCACATGGTTTCACTGCGAATGACTAGCCAAGGTTTCATATTAAGCCGAAACCATTTCTTTGCTTAGATCAACGTAACAAGGAATCTCAGGAGAGATTGCCATATGATTTCACTACGAGGGATGAGCCAAGGTTCCATGCTATGTCCTAAATCATTTTAAGCCAAAAACATTTCATTGCTTAGATCAATGTAACAAGGAATCTCAGGAGAGATTGCCATATGATTTCACGACGAGGGTTCAGCCAAGGTTTCTTGCTCCGTCCTTCATCATTGTGCAGGAGATGAGGAATAAATGTTGCTGCCGACCAGTCTGGTTCTGCTTGTGTCGAATTGTCTCCACGTTTTTCATGCTTGTGGGTATAGCTGCTGTTGTCTTCTGTGTGGCGCTCTTCCAGGTCCGAGAACTGTCTCAGATAGCAAACCAAGGTACGTACACAATCGGGGGCATATTTCTGCTGAACAATGTATTTTAGCTTTGTAAGAGTTCCTTTGTTATATAAGCAAATAAATATGTGTTATCGTGTATATGATAAGAATGTAAATGCCTTTATGTTAGGAGGTTATCTGTAAAAATGTTTAAATATACGGTTTATATAATCTTATATGCTTTCGAAACTAATTTAAATGCCCAAAGAGCATATTCATATAACAAATTATCCAATTTTTATTAGGCATTTTTGAATAATTATATCATTTTGCATTTGTTAATTGTTTTTCACAATAAAATTTAGTTTAAGATTTTTGAAAATAAATAAATAATAATAATAATACAGTCAAAGTGAATTAGCTTAACATTTCATTTTAATTTAATTTATTTTATATTTTTTAGTTTAATACGTTTTTGTTTCATTCTTAAAACCTTCTGCAAATGAAAACTAATATGTGTTTAAGTTTTTATTGTAAAAATGTTCAAAACCTGCCTTTAAAATTCAACTTTAAGGTACATTACCTTCCTTCTTAAGAGTAAGCAATATATTTAGTAAGATGCACGATCAATAATGGTAAGTACTTATATTTTTTAAACTTCCAAATGATAATAAACAAGATACATTCGGAATATTTACAAGGGTTTGTTTTGTGGCAAAAGTTTCAAATAATATATTCCTCTTTGAATTAAAGATTAAAGAGATTTATGTAAGAGTTAACTCTTCTTTTTGCGAATTGAGTTATTGAATTGAGACATTAATTGCGACAATTATAGAATACAACGTTTTTGAACAAAATAGTTTTTAGGAGACGAGAAAGTTCAATTATGTTTTTATTTTTCAATTGTGTCTTAAAAACCTGAAGTTATTTAGTGTCTTATACATATCATGTTTATCAAACTATGATAGATGTTCCCCTTTTCTCCAATTTCTTATAATTATTGTTATAAATAAAGGAGAATCATCTAAACTTATGTAAATAATCGATTGAAAATTAGCATAAATTCTGAAACTTCCCCCAAAGGAGTCGACAATAACTGTCATATCAAAGCTGCTTAAAAGATAACTACAAAATAGATTACAATTTGAATAAAACTGTCACTCTTTATCTCACACGGTACATGTTTAATGTTACTATTGCTGCAGATAAAATTGTTCCAAAAGTAGAAGATGATATAATGAGAAAAATAATCACGATTACTCTTAATTACTCTTTTTTTTTCAAAAATATATTTACATACAGTATATATAGTGCTTTCTGGTGGCTGTTAGATATCAATTTCGTTTTGTCATTGTGATAATTATAACAAATCCTAATCTCTAAAGTTTTGATAGTTTTATGTGAAGGAGATAGAAAGACCAAGGTAAATATCAAAACTTATATATGTCTGTAAATATACCCTTCCTGAGCATGGCTTCTTTACAAATACACTTAAGACAACTTGTGTATGTTTTTGATAGATAATTATCAACATTTTTAATTAAATCATTCTAAAAAAGATTTGCAATGACACTTCTCATTTGAAAAAAAAGAGAAAACAAACTAAGTACATGTATGTCGAAGTTGAAATTGCCATTACTTTGTGATAAATAAAAGTTTGTGTAGGAAGAAATATGAAAAAGTTAGTTTACAGCTGCGTACCTAAAGCTTGTTCACTTGATTCTTTATCTCAGTGCAAATGTCATGTAAATTGCATTTTGTTTGGACGTCAATAAATTACTTCAGGGTCACTGACAAAGGATAAGCAATTGTCTATGTGTAAATTAACTTCAAACCATATTTCGGAATCGTACCTTCACTGCTACTAAATGTCGAAATTTGCATGGTTAAAAAGAGATTGAATAAGTTTGGGAAAATCAAATTTCCTTAATTTTCTGTTTAAACAGTCCATGTAGACGTTGTAAGATTACAATCTGCACAATTACATTGCCTTTGTGCAAAGGAACAAATATGACTATGAAATATGATCAAAAGTTGTTCATCACTTGTGACGGATTTTGAAGAGCAAAATAAAATTTGTGTTTTCGAAATTTTGACCCCTGGTCAATTCAAGGTACTGCCAAACTTGTTACGGTTATCTGTTAGTTATGACACATGAAATAAATTAACGCAAGCTAAATCTTAACAGATGTTATTGAATTTCAACATCATCTGATTCATTTTAGCAGTGCTAGGATGCCTCAAAGACATTAAAAGTTATATGATATTTGCACTAGAATACGTAGATAAGTGTACAAACTTATGGTTATCAGCTGTACTGATATACTGATGTTTTCACAGGTACTCAAACAATTTAACATGTTGACAAGTGTATAAACTAAATACATAAATTGCATGCATTGAAAATTGTTAAAACTATGAAGTTAATGTTTGTATTCATATCGTTATGTACCAATAACTAGTTCTAAAAACTCTTTCTTTTATTTGAAACAGGGATTATTTATGGAAAGTTATTTAACAGTTGAGAGAGCAGACAAAAGTCTAATAATAGAACACCTGAATAAAATGCAATTATAAGGATTAAGGATTGGTTTATGGTAGGGGGAGTGTGATTTTAGTCATGTGCAACAGCTATTAAATTCTTGAAGAAAATAATATCAAATAAGGTCAGTCACTAGAAGTCAATAAAGAAGCATATGGGTTAGTATTTCGATAGAAAAATATCAAACATTATGAAAATTAATCCTGTTGAAAAATCATCTCTGTGAATGAATATTGGTTGGAAAATATGATCGTTTGAAGCCATTTCTGTTAAAAAGGACATGTTTGAAGTCAGTGATGGGAAAAATTTATTAATTAAAATGCCATATGATCATAGGCGTACATCTTATATATTCACGTATGATACTTTTACCTCATTGTTATCACATAAAGTCACTCAAGGGTTATAAGTAAAATATGCTGTATCATGGTTGAACCAACTTCACCGTCGTAACTGAATTATTATATTTCCATCTCAAGTATAAAAGTTATTTCTTTTCTTTCAATAGGCATTTTCAACCGATTAAGCCTTTTCAAGGAAATAACTATAGTATATTCTGAATTGTTCACTTTATATACATATAAGGATCGCCTACGTGATTTAACAACTCAACACTATACAAACGTACTAAAGTAGAGGGGACCTTATGTCCTTCTAGGACTAAATTCAGAAATATATTTTGTAGGATTTATGGGATGATCAGCACGTCATTTTTAAAACTCTTAAAACAATAATTTGAGTTTGAGCGTAGGGAGGTGGATATAAAGTTTTAATAAAAGATTTAAAAAAACTTGCACTCAATTCAATAATGGATTTATTAATAATCTTTGGCAAAGCAATGTTAATTGTTTTTAAACCAACTAATATATCAACTAAAAAAAAAAGACTATTGTTACAAATGTTTGTTGAAAGTTTGAAAGGCTGACTGTTGGTTTAATTTTTTTTGGACAAAAAGTCAAATGGATCGGGCAAAAGTGAAAACACTTACTGGGCCCTCTCCAATACAAAATTGGTTAATATACATATGTTATAAAGATTTAAAAAAATTCATATATTAACACAGGTTTTACAATTAAGGTTTGTGCAATTATGTACAGTGCAGCTTTGTAAAATATAATTAAAGGCTGACTGTTGTTGATTAAACATGAATATCAATTATTTATCAAATAAACTATTTGTAAACAAAATACGTGTAAGAAAAAAAAAATTGAGTTTAAACATATTAGTCAACAAGGAATGTTCTTCGGTTTTCTTCAGAGAAAAAAGTTCATGAACGTATGCATGACACTTAGCACTTATTCAAATTTCATATCAAAATGGTATCAGTTTATCAATTTTGAATATATTATAATCCCTTTACTATCTGTCTAGATCTAAGGAATGCTTGAAATGTCCACGATTTGTAAACAGGTCGACAAAGAGAATTCTTTATATGTGATATGTTGTTATAAAAAGATGAAAAACCCGAAAACATGAGTATGAATTATATATAATAATATAATGAATATATTAAAAAATTTATATGATAATTACAAAATATCAATCCTAATGAACTGGTAAATCTTACACGATACACGTCTGTCATCAATATTTGTCCAGAGAAAATGATGTTTTTAAATATATTTGTTATTCAATTCAAGGGTTCAGTGTTAGATTGTCTTAACATTCAAATAAAATTAGTCTTTTACATTTTTTACAGTGTGATATGCAGTTTACATACATGTCTACCTACTGGGATCATGATGTTATTTGTCATGAAACAGAATTCTTATTTTATTCTAAAACTAATGAAGTATTCTTTCACTAATGGCCTCCATTTTTGTTCAAAAAGATTTTATTTGCCATTCTTTGTGGCAGTATATTTCTCTTTCTTAATTATCTCTGTTAGAGATTTGGTAAGATTTTGATTTTTTAATACTCATATTACGTATGTATTTCTTGGCTAGAAAAGATTTTCAAGAAGATCTAAAACGTTTTAAACGCCAAACAAGACAAAATATTTAGGACAAAATCATATATTTAATCCTTTAAACAACTATCACAGAGAGAGCAGAAGTTTTTGATATGGTTACTGTTATAGTATATGTGTTCAATATTTTTATTTTCTTCAATACAAAATGAACATACCTCGTCGTCAACAATTGTTATGTACAACAACTCATGCGAGAAATGACAATATACTTAGTTAACCATCAACGTTTGATACTCCGTAGCAGAGCTTGATAAATTTTGTAATTGTCTACCCAGAAAGGTGAGGAACATCACGTTCTTATAGGTTACATGAATGAGAAGTTAGAAGAGGATAAAACATTACTTGATATAATTGTGTATATCTACCAAAAAACCTCCTTTCTCGATATTTCTTTAGTTCAATGTATGTCATTTGGTAAATATGAAGTTGCATTTAAATAATTGTTAAAATGTCAATAATGGAATGAATATTCATTAATAACTCTCCTAATAAATCATTTGAAACTAACAATTACAAAAGCTGATATTGTTCAGAAATATTCAAAATGTAAAATGCTTTTTTGAAAAAAATGTAGTACCTCAGCAGTTATATATTTGATATCAGTTTTTAAAACAGTAGCTCATCAAACATTTAAATCAACGGGTTTGTGACATCGATTTACAAGCAGATTGCAACATTTAGAAAACTAGAAAGACAATGTTTTATGAAATGAGGACTTCGTCACAAGCTGTTGAAAATATTTTTCATTATAAATCTAATCAGTTTGAAAAGATTTGATGGTTGTGAAATATCAGCATGAAGGTTATTAAATGTCTTTCTTTCAATACGGAAGGAACATGCACAATTTACCTAACAACAAATCGACACATGTCAAGATACATGTCATTATCATAGGATAATTCATAAATTATTTTAACGAGAATGAAAAGCTTCAAAAAAAGCCAATTTAAGACAGATTCTTTAATAAACGCAAAAAAAGACAAATATTCAGTGGAAAAATATATAAATCGACAATGAAACCAAATAAATGTTTAAAGTTGAACATTTGAAAGATCTTAAAAATGTTAAGCCAAGTACATACACATTCAAGTACAAAAATATGAAGTTGAAAAATAAATTGAAATAATTGTTCCCAAATTGTTCCCACGAACACACCTTTACAACCTACAGGTAACTTACCTGTGAACACCTTGTCATGTTGCATTCAGCTGATGCAGGTGCACTTTTAGAGAACGGTGCACTCCTGTCTTAGATTTTCAACAGACTGAGAAGGAAGGCAGAAAAGTTCATATAAAAAGCTTGATAAAACATGATAAGGGTTTTGTCAGGTTTTTGTAAGTGACAGAGTGGCAACAGACACCTGACTGAAACAGTTTCTAAAATTACATAAAATGATTGACAGTTTTCTAATCTGATATGACCAAAGGGATTAGCGTTGAATTGAAAGGATTAGTGCTAAAATTTGACGCCAAAGGAAAATGACGATATAGAATATTTACCACCCGTATCCAATCAAACTCACAATGTCTTGAAAAAACTTTAACTTGCTGAAAACTGAATACCATTTAAAATGAAAATTGCTGAGGTTTTAAATTTCGAAAATTTTAACAATGGTTTGTTGTTCCATTTCTTGGACATTTATTTAATATGATCTACTGAAATGGTTTGCTTATCTTTTTACTTCTTTTACAGACTTTTTCCCACACTCAAATACAAGACCATCCCTTCTTCGAGGAATTTGCAAGCCCTGCTCTGAGAAAAATGGAACCTACAGACCAAAGATAAGAAAATGTGAAGATGAAATTATTGCAGCGGACGAGAATAAAGGAAAGTTCATAGAAATAACCTGTAACGTGAACAGTTCAACATACAGATATAGGAACAAATCTGGAGACATGATCCTCTCCAGAATGCAGTTCCGTGATCCATGCCTGACAACATTTATCCAGGAACATTGCTATGATGGTTTCAGAGTTCCACGACTTGTTCACTACGTATGGTTTACTAAGCACTCCATGGATATTTACAGTTTTCTCAGTGTTCTAAGTGCTGCTAAGATACTTAAACCTTGCGTCATTTTATTCCACGCCGATTATCTCCCCTTTGGACCGTACTGGAAGAAACTATTGGCAACTGTCCACAACATTGTGTTTGTTCAAAGACAAGCCCCAGAAAGAATTTTTGGAAAAAGACTTGGTTTCATTCAACATAAATCGGATATAGCAAGAATAGAAGCATTGAAAGGTATGAAGGTTTGGTATGACGGTTCAATTATTTGAAACCAAACATTAAAGGGGCAGTAGCACGTTTTAGTGGGAATATAAGATGATGTCAGGAAAATGGAAAAAAATGGTTCCATTTGAAAAACAATGTGTTTGAACTTAACGAAGCAGTAATAAATCAAATATATTATGTCAAGTTCAGCCATTTGGCATCAGTCGATTGCTTTTGCTTACACAAAATGCATTCAAGGTGTTCACACAAAAATGGCCACCAATGGACGTGAATCTGTATAATCCGTCCTCTGACTAAGGATGATTGGTTTGACTTTTTTGACACTATCAAAATAATACATTTAGCAGTAACGTACATTTATAAGGAAAAAAATGTTTTTCTAATAACTTATTACTGCCCCTATAAAAGTTACCTTATTCCAATAATTTGAATCGGTAAACTATAAAATCTTTTTAAAAACATTAATATTTTTAGTGAATTAAAGTATAAATCAAACTACAACATATCTTAGTTTACCTTTAAGTCAATGCCTTCTCTACAATCTATCATTCCTCACACATTAACAAGGATTAATTTTTATGAAAATATTTATGGTCATGGTTAGCTAAGATGGGTGTTAATATCTCGTATATCATAAGTTAAGTGTTGGAGACGTCCTATTGTTAGTGGTATGTTCCGGACTAACGATGCCACCCGAAACGTGTGCGGGCTGCCAGAGATTGATAAATGACCCTTTTCAATCTCCCCGTATCCTAGGAGGGACTTCGGTAATTGGATTCGGCACTAACCCTCCATCTCCCCCTTTTTTAGCACTGGTCCCAGCAGGGTTTTGATTTTGGGTCATATGTTGCCCCCTCAAACCATCACTTATATCCCTGTATCCATTTTCATAACGCCTTTGTATCAAGCTGTAGTATTATGCGATGGATTAAGTTGTTTTCTAAGCATTTAAGATCGGTTTCCTTTAGTCCAGAGGGGTTATGTTTCATGGCTCTAAGGATAACAAATATAAGAAAATGAATATGGTAGAACTCGACTATGGTTGGATTCTTAAGTGGGTCATTTGCTTAGGTATTCGGTCAAATGTTATTGGAGAGGATAAAATGTCGACGAGAATTAAACGTATTCTGGAGAAGAAGTTACTAAATACCTCCAATAGAAAAAATAAAAATTATCAAAAACATTATAAAAACTAAAATTATGATTCATTGAATAAATGTTTGCAAGCTCAACAACACAATATAAAACTTTGATCAATTTAAATGATTTAGTATATATTAATGTTTTTTTTCTGCATTGTGTCTGATGATCGTATACAAAGAACTTAAAGGGGCAGTAGCACGTTTTTTTAACATCTTCAATTTTTCGCTGATAATTGTACGTAAATGAATTATTTTGAAAGTGTCCACACAAACAAACACAAACCGATCATCCATAGTCTGAGAACAATTTATAAAGATTCACATAAATTCCATTAGCGTATAAAAAGGAATCACATGTCTGAACTTTACGTTATATATTTAATTTATCACTACTCCATCTAATTAAATACATAATTGAACCATTTATTTCAATTATCCTGACATCAACTTATATTATTCTAAAAACGTGCTACTGTCCCTTTAAGGTTGATTAAATTATAGAGTGTACGCTTGGCAATGTAGATGTATATACCTTTGGCAAATTGGTAAAAAACATTTAAATTTTTTATCATTTGAGTCATGTATTTCTTGGGCCAAAATCACTTCTCGTGTTAGTGGTTCCTTTTTTAAAAGTTTAAAGGTCAGCTATGGCATATTTAACTTTTAAAATCAACGCTTAAAATGTTCAGGCGACTGTGTGCATTCATAATAAACTGTTACCGATAATTTTCTGAACTAACCCTTTTAACACATCATAAGAGTTATATAGGTTTTGCCAATGATTCGTAGGTATTTAATAAAATCATATATGTGAAATACAAACATTAATCCTTTTCAAACAAATAAATTAATTATTGTGTGCTTAGGGATAAAAACACTCAAAATTGTATGCAATAATAAATTCTTGTTAAGGATGAACCCGTGCCATCTTTTCTTAACGTAAAGAAATAATTTAAAGGCCCCCAATGGCCTTGTTGGAGAAGTGTGATTTATGTTTTTACGCCCCATTATACAGGAAATCTTAGGATTACTCTTTTCTTTGCGGTTTTGTTTGATTTAGGGTATGGTCATATTTTATTATCGTGAAAGGAAAGACGAAACCGCTAATCTCTCTATATGGGTGGTTTTCAGAATGGCTTTATTAGAATGATATTGCAAAATACTTAACATTTTGAACATGAAAATTAATTGTAATATATTTGAACAGCGGTATACGTGAAAATGATATCAATTGATGAGGTTTTAATCCTGAAAACTTTTGCTATGGAATTAATTAACGATTAATTATTCTGGTCATGTGTACCTTAAAATGAATTGTAATATACTTGAACAGCGGTATACCTTGAAAATGACATCACGTAATGAGATCTTAATCCTCAAAACATTTACTATAAAATTAATTAACGATTAATTATTCTTGCATCATGTGTGTGCTATACAACAGGAATTAGGCAGTATATAGCATGTTGATGTCAGCAGTATTTATTTAAAGAAAAATGGGTTATTATAGTTGCTAGCTAGAATAACAGTCTTTAAAGATTTAACTATTGTAACAGGTTTAATTATTGTTGGATGACAAAATAACCAAATATTTTTAAAGGTTTAAACGTAGCTTAACTGTTTTTATATTTTATCCTCACACGAACTGAGGTTTTGATACATTTATGAAAGTACTCCTTTTCGCCCTCTGGTAACCTGTATTTATCACAATGTTGAGACAGGCCAAATAATTGTTGAAATTGTTGAATAGAGGCGTGAAGCATTACATTTGAGTACATACATTACATCGGGTTTTGGAAAAATATACAGAGTATATCTTTTAATGTAAATTGAAAACAAAAATGGTCGCGGAAAATGTGCAAAAAAAGAATCATTTCATGTTAAACGAGATTCGTATGATTGTTTGTTTCAGTAAAATTCAGTTATCTTCCTGAACATCTTATTTTTTGGTTTCACATAATATACTAAAACATATAATGTAAATTCATCAGCTAAAATATATAAAATCTGAAATACCTTTTTTGAATGATTAAAATGTAATGTGTTTTTGTGTGTATTTTTCTTATATATGATAAACTGTACGTCAACTTTAATGTTTTCGGCTTTATTTCATTTAGGTCAAGAATAAAACCAGGATTAACAAAATATATTTTAAAGGGCCAGTAGCACGTTATAAGCTATTGCGGGAAACTTAGAATTAATAAATGTAGTTCCAAAAGAAAGACAATGTGTTGAAACTAAATGTAGCAGTAATAAATATAATATGTACTGTAAAGTTCAGCAATTCCATTTTCTTCTCAAAATGAATTAAATGTGTTCACACAAGAATGACCGGCAATGGATTTTGTGTAAATCTTTATTATTTGTTCTCTGACTATTGATGTTTGGTTTGTAAAATAATTAACATTAACGTCCAATTGTCAGTAAAAATTGAAAATTTCAAAAAAAGACCAAAAAACAAAACAAAACGTGCTACGGTGTACAAAGTTAATAATTTGCTATTTGACATTTGACATCGCTGTTACGACAATGTTACATCAAGGACACTATTTTCTTCAAATTAACAGAAAACCTGATATTCATAATTCAACTGAGGAAGAGACTGAAATTATGTATCATCATTCGTGTATGACTCATGTCATATTCTAAGACGTACAGTACATAATTCCTGAAAATGATGTTATCTTTTGTAACTTCAGAGATATTTTAACAAACCAAATGACAACAAATGGTTATCCATAAATTAAACATTAATTTTCATTATCCAGTTTACAAAATAGGAAATTAAAACACAAATTTTCATGACTTTTTATAAGGACTTTTGATCCAGCTAAGTTTTTACAGCATTTAAGTAGATATCATTTAACAAAATAACTAAGAAATAAATGTAAAATTGTAAATATTGTTACAGTGACGTCATGACCAACAGGTATGGTATTTATCCTACTGCTAAATATCATGGTATGAAATAAGATAAATTATATGTGTATTCATTTATATAATTGAAATTGATAATACTATGACTCTATTAATGAAAATGTAATTATATTTTCAGAGTATGGAGGTATATATATGGACTGTGATCAGTTTGCTTTGAAAAGCTTCAACAACCTAAGAAATTATGACTTCGTGATGGGCCACGAAAATTCCCAGAACCTTGGAAACTCTGTGATGGTTGCCGTTCCAAATGCATCATTCTTGGAAATATGGTACAACAGCTACCGAACATACAATCCAACCCAATGGGGGATTCACTCAACCTTCGTCCCATTACGTCTTGCCAAAGAGAACCCGTCTCTTATACATATAGAAAACAATACCCTTATAACACCTGATCTCGGTGGCATTGAAAGTGTTTACTCCGGAAGGTTTAACTGGACTAACAATTATGCTATCCATCTGTATTCTCGTTGGGTGAAGAAATCCTTTACCATCAAACAGTTGAGAGTTATGGACACTGCTCTTGGAGAGATCGCGAGACTGATCTTATATGGAACACCCACATTGTGTTCTAGCTGAGGATATGTACAATGTGAATTATCTACATTGTGACATCAGCATTGTTATGATTAACATTAATGTGAAGACCGTGCCATATAATACGCATAGAAAAATGTTCTGTTGAACTTCCTGAAGCGTCTATGACCATTAACACCAATGGCCAGTGCATGGATGGTTCATTTGTGCAGGTTGTAAGTGAGATTTGTATATGTAAAGCAGGGCATAGCAGTTTTACATGAGCTTCACAGACTCCATGCGTGTGTAACTCCTCCCACTTGGGACTGATTTCTGGTGATGGACCTTGAGAATGTACGTTTTCTCTGGCGAGTTAGAAGTTAGAAGGGAGGTCTTTTTCAAGAATATCCTTTGATCAGCACCAGAGTTGTATTTCATGAATGACGTTAAGGGTTTAATTCAAAGAAGTCCTACCATTATGGGTTAACGTTGGTGATGACGTTTTAAATGCAACTGTAAAAGGTTAATAGATCGTCTCCTTCTTCTGATCAGGAACCATATACAATCTTTGATCATAGACGATTGTTTATTAGATAAATATTAAGCACTAAGATAAATCATTTGCTCTGGGAACAATGTCTCGTATTGTGGTTTAATAACATTTATCAGAGAACAAAATGATTGATTGATTATCCACTTCTCTATTCTGTATTAAGTTATGGATAAATATGCCGGTCTCAAGCATGACAAGGAAGACGAAAATTTGTCATATATCATTGATTTCTATAAAATGTGTTATCATGTCAATAGCCAGTTCAACGTTTAACATTGCTTTATTTATTTTGTTCTACAGCAATTTAAAATTATGTGTATGTATTTCCCAAAGGTCTGTCATTTTGATATTCATTTCAATCCACTGTGATTTGTAAGATGATCTTGAAGTGTTTTATTTTAAAATTTTAAAAGGAAATGACATTAAAGAGAAGATTATATTTAAAGATCGACTATTCGTAACACATTTTGCTTAACGAGATAACACATAGATTAAACAATCAACCAATGGTTGTACAATAATTCAGAAATTTCATAGTATACGTTGGAATGATAAAACACCTTTTCATCTTTACCGAAAAGTATAATAATATCGTGGATAAAATCATGGAAATAGTTACCCGATTAAAAATTACATTCTCTGATTTTTTTTCCACATGTGTGTTGTATTTGATAATAAATAAATAAATAAGGAACACAATTATTTACCAATTACAATAATCCACGTACATCACCACCAATCAATCAATAGCATTTGGCCATTTGAAGAAAGCTTTTATAACGTCAATCAAACATCGGAATTACTAACGTTAGGTAATTAGTGCATTTGTAAAGGTAAATGAAAACTCTAAATGTTGTAAGTATCATTTCCTTAAAGGGGCAGTAGCACGTTTTTAGGGGGAATATTTGGTGACGTCCCGAAAATGAAAATTAACGGTTTCAATTGAAAGACCATGTATTTAAACCCAATGAAGCAGTAATAATTCAAATATATACTGTAAAGTTTAGTCATGCGATTCCTTTTTCTTAAACAAAATGAATTTAAGGTGTTCACACAAAATGGCCACCAAGAATTTTATGTAAATCATTATACTCAGTCCTCTGACTATGGATGATTGGTTTGTGTAATGAGACCGTCAAAATAATACATTTAGCAGTAACTTACAATTATCAGTGAACATTTTGTAATATAAAATTATCAAAAAACGTTCTACTGCCGCTTTAAATGGTTTATTGAATAAGTAACTATCCTCGCCATTCAAGCATACAGCTGCATACCAAAAGTGTGTTCACCTACTTGTGATCTTGGTGCAATTATCATGTAATTTGGGTTTCGTTTTGACGTTAAAAAAATAACTCCAGGACCACATACAAAATTATCAATTGGCCATGTGCAAAATAACCATTCCCAAACCTATTTCGGGATCGTCTTGTCACTGGTGCTGAATGTCGATATTTAGCAATGTTAAATAGACAGATGGGGTCATATTTGTGAAATTCGGATTTTCTTAAATTTCGATTAAAATCATCCATGTAAACTTTGTCGGAGAAACATCGGCACAGTCACGTTGCCTAAACACAAAGGAACACATATGAATAAGATCTAAAGCTGTTGATCACTTATGAAGGATTTTGTAGAGCAAAATAGAAATCAGTGTTTTCGAAATTTTGACCCCTGGTCACTTCAATGACCTGCCAAATGTGTTACAGCTATCTGCTAGGTATGACATACGAATAAGTCAATGCAAACTGAATCTTAACTAATGTAGTGACATTTCTTCATTATCGGTTTCGTTTTCACAATGACATGATTTCTCAAAGACGTTACAAATTACATGATATTTGCACTAGAATACGAAGGTAAGTGAACAAACTTAAGATACGCAGCTGTATTTCGTACATATTTCGTTGTACAGTCTTACATTTATGAGGCTCTAAACCAAAGAATTTCACCGTACCATAAGCATGTTAATGTTATAAAAGCACAATTTACCATAAAATACATATAGGCTGCGAGATAGCATTCATGGTTGTTGCAACAATGTTCTTTCACTTGTTTAACATTAACAGAATTAAAGATGTTATTTTTCAAATTTCATTAATGATTCATACATGTTTGTCATTTTTTGCTTTCGTGAATTTTGTTTTGATTTAATCCGGTGACTTCTTGCCTTAACTATCAACATTCTTTTTTGTTAACATGCATTCAAGGTTTGTTTAAATTTTGTCTTCCTTTTTTCGCAAATAAATGTTATGCAGCAATTCAATGTTTTATTCTTTGTATGCCTTTGCTTGACTAGCTGTCAATGACTTATGCGATAAATATATATTATGAATGATACCCAATGTTTTTGTGATTTATCACTCAAAACTAGCGCAAGATCAAGTTTTAGGAGAGAAAGCAACATTGGCAATACTACATCAATACAACAAAAATGATACATAAGGTGAAACAGTTATACTACTGTTCAAGAACTCATTTAATGTTTGTGTTCATCTTTTGTTGTTTCAGAAACAGATACATCTTTTACTATTTATAAAGTTCTTACCATCGAGTTATTCAAGTACATAATTGCTAGAAGATATTTATAGTATCCTCGCCAAGTCATATTACTTAGCGGATCGTTCTGGTGCATTTCATAACAGCGAAACCTGAGGCAGGATTTATGAATCATTGTATCATGTAATAATTTTTAAATATCATATAATTCAATTTAATTTTAAGAGAGTGCAAACGCTAAAGCGGTTTTGGGAAGGTGTTCAGGGGTACATTCCCATATACAAACACTTCACATAAATGTAAGTTCAATGAAATACTCCTTCGCCACTATTCCGGAAAAGGATCAACGAAGTTAAAGGCACGACGGGTGTTCCAAGGCGCTTTGATCATTTCCAAAATTACAGGCTTAGAAAAACACCCGAAGGTTCGAGGTAATTGTGTTGTGTCTCGCAGGAAAGGGGGATGTGTATTCTGTCTACCCTCATTTGAAGTTTCTAGGGGGAACGTTCCCCTGACTATGTAGGCCAATTGCTGTTGCCTCGGTACACAACTCGAAGGAGGATTAAGAATTCAATGGTGAGGGATTATCTCTCAGGCAGAGATCGTTGCGCCATGCCATACAGCTCTGTGTTCAACAACCAGCTTGTATTCTTGGAGCAGCATAACTTGAATCTATTACACCAAAAAAGCATTATTGCGGCAAAAGGTACATTATTGCCGCATTACGATTGTCCATCGCGGCATGGTTCTCCTTTATGCCGGAACTCTTTCGCGATGGGTTACGAAAACAATATTGCATATAATAACTCCGTTTAATTCCGTGACATAATGTGCATAACATTTCGATTCTATGTGCCAACCCGTGCTGAACTTTTAAGATGGGATATTTATTTGCAATGTCTACCACTTTGAGAAGTGAACACCTATTACACTCTAAATTGTTTCCATCATCATAGTTTTGCCTATATGTACTTATATAACTACCGCATTTAATGTAGCGTCACCATATCTTTTTCGACAGAAAGCCTACAGGAAAAATTTAATTGCACTAGAATTTTTTTTGCATGAATAGCATGTCGTTGTTAACAATCGTTAAGTTTATACTTTTCATGCGAACATTTCATGTTGCCAAATATAACTATCGTTGTCTTTTTATATTCATACTTAAGTAAACAAATACCTATATCTGTTCACATGTTGTGAGTTTTCCAATAAAAACATGCTTTTCAATTTTCACCAAAGGTATAAAGAAGCACGTTTCCCATCATTTCTGAAATGAACAACTAAATTGTTACATTTTGGCGGTGTGTTTTCATTAAATAGAATTCAGCTTAGAAAAGTGGATAGTTCCTTTTGAGGTTTAGTGTTGTGGTAAAGTCAAGTCAAGTCAAGTTTATTCTCATAAGTCATGAATTTATGACATAGAGTGAACAAATAATAAGACAGTAGTATTACATACATATTAATGGAGCATACGCGATCCATATTTGATATAAAGAGCAATTTTAACAAGTATTGGTTTATATGTGATGGACATCAGTGAGATAAATTTCTCTATGGATGAATGTTTACAATAGTACGCAGGAAGATATTTGTGTCTTATTTCATTAAACATATTACATTCTAACATAAAATGAAGCTCGTCACCGATCTTACACTTACAGGAAGGGCATAATCTATGTTCTTTATCAATTTTATACCATCTTCCGGTTTCAATTGGAAGTCTGTGATTACATGTTCTAAGTTTCGTGATATATATACGTAAGTTCATAGGAAGTTGCAGTAAATAGTTTTCAATGTACAAAGTATCTTTAAACTTATTATAATAAAAGCCTTTTGATGATTGTAGTTTACTTTCTCTCCATCTTTGCAGAAATTGATCGATAAGTACCGTTTTGACATTATTTACAAGCCACTGGGTATTTTTAAACTCTTGCATTTGCCAAATGTAACTATAACCTGTACTCTCTAGTATAGACTTAATTTCTGTTACTAACGGGAATTTACCATTAACATTAACCCGAGAATTTTGTAAGTTAAGCATTAATTTGTACACAATACTAGATAATTTATCATGGGATATCAATAACTTACACCAGTATGATAGCATTCTCAATTTGATAGAAATACTAAGTGGGTATCTTCCAAGTTCCCCGTAAACCATGAAATCGGGAGTTGACGATTTAACCTTCAATATATATTTACAGAATTTCAAATGAATACGCTCTAACTGAGCAGTGTTTTCAAAACCCCACACTTCAGCACCGTACAGTAATATTGGCTTAACAAGTTGATCAAAGAGTTTAAGCTGACAATCAATTGGAATTTCTAACAAACGTATTTTTCTAAAAATAGCAAACATTGCTCGTGATGATTGGTCGGTTAGCCGTTTAATAGCTTTACAGAAGCGACCAGTGCTTGTAAATAGGATACCAAGAAACACATAATGTTTTTCTAACTCTAAAACAGTATTTTGTAGAATAAAAGATGGGTTACTCTTGCTGCTTCTTTTTGAAAAAATTAAAACTTTGGATTTAGAAGTATTTACCTTAAGTTTCCATCGAGTACAATACTCATCAAATGCCTCCAAACAAAGTTTTAAATCAGAAGGGGATTCAGATAAAAGAACTGTATCATCAGCATAAAGAATTACCAGTAATTTAATGAAAATACCAATTTGTTTCAATGCATAATCATTTACGTAGTCTAAACCAGTTACATTGTAGCTAGATAAAAAATATTCTAGATCATTAAGATAAAGAGCAAACAGAAAAGGTGACAAGTTTTCGCCTTGTCTTACACCAATATTACAGGGGAAAAAATCAGTTGCAATTCCGTTATGAGAAACACATGATTTAATGTGCTGGTACATGTTTTTTATGACATTAAAACATTTTCCAGATATACCATTATCAACCATTTTACGCCACAGGCCACAGCGCCACACAGTATCGAAGGCTTTACTAAAGTCTATAAACACACAATATAATTTCTTATTTTGATTAAGGTATATATCAATTAGAGCTTTTAAAATGTAAATGTTATCTATGGTGGAATAATTTTTCCTGAAGCCCGCTTGTGCCGAGCTAATTACCCCTTCTCTATCCGAGTATGCTTGGAGCCGGTTACTTAATATGGATGTGAATAATTTACCCAAGCAGCTTAAGAGCGACACCCCTCTATAGTTATCTGGGTCCCCAGCATCCCCTTTGTTTTTATAAATGGGCTTAATTATACCAACAAGCCAAGATTCAGGAATTACACCACCATCGAAAACCAGGTTGAATAACTTCACATATAAAGGCAACATTAATTCTATAGATGATTTGATATACTCGTTCAGTATGTTATCCAAGCCACAAGCTTTGTTACTTTTAAGACAATTGACAGCAGAAATAATTTCTTTATCAGTAATTACAGAATCTAACAATTCATTATGTAACCCACTTTCATGGGTAGTGACATCACAATCAACCTCGCAGGCTTGGCCTGCATTCAAATCCTTAAAATAATCAAACAGCTTATCCTGATCAATACGTAATTCCTTTTCAGAGTGATTCTCAAAAGATTTTAAAATTTTCCAAAAAGATCTTTGGTCATTATTCTGCAAATTACGTAACTTTAGAGTGCAGTCTAACTTAAAGTCTTTAAATGATCTCTTCAAAACTTTACTATAATTTTTACTCGCCTTAATAAATTTGGAACGGTTTGAGTAACTCTTATTACGGCCAAAAGCACGTTTCGAAAGATTATAACTACGCCTTAATGCCCTACACTTATTGTTAAACCAAGGCTTATGCCTCTTACACGTTTTGGTTGTTTTAACTTTAGAAGTACCAAATGTATTCTTAGCCGCACTAACAAACATATTTGACAAATCATTACACACAGACGTTACACATGAAGATACATTTTCATAATCTACATTTTCCATTAATGTACACAATCTGTTTACCACACATACATCAATATTATTTACAAATTCATCACAGAAATTATTATCAAACTTATTTACATTAGTGCGATACGCACTGTTCTGGGTGTTTCTGGTCTGCTCAGTGCATATATCTTTGCATATAAATGAGAATGTCACACCACAATGTACATCAGAAAACACTGGGTCGAAATCTTCCACTCTTAGATTGTCCATATGGGGGAATACAGATGCAGAAGCAATGCAATAGTCCACAGTACTAGCGTCCTTACACGTTAGCTTCCCACAGTCTCCGTCGTCGCCAAGACGACCGTTAGCAATGAATAGTCCGGTGTTCTTACATAGTTCAATCAACTTATTTCCGTAATTGTTAGCACATTTATCTCTGTTTGCACGACATAGTGGAATGCCCTGGTTGACCAGTGTTTGAACATTTGAAAAAAGCGCACCACTGTCAATATGTTCGTGAATCTCAAAAAACTCATCAATTTCTACATAATCCTGTAAGTCTCTAGTCCTAGCGTTAAAGTCTCCAGTTATACATACATTATCAGAGCAGCAAGAATACTTGATAATATCATCCTCGAGTGCACTGAAGTGATCTGTTGAGGCGAATCTGCTGTTCTCTGGGGGAATATATACACAGCCTAGATAAACGTCACCCTCAGTTTGAAATAAAGTTCTCGATAGTCTGCACCACTTAACGATATCATGTGAGTTATCAAGAACACTTACGTGATTTCCAACATATTCACTGATCGCTAGTATTATTCCTCCCGAAGTCCTGTAGTGTCTGTCGTTTTTTCTGTTATTCATATACACAGAATAACCGGGGATATCGATAGTGTCAACATCACACGTTTTCGTTTCAGTTAAGCATAAAATGTGATACTGGGAAATCATATGTACAAAGTCAGGGTTTAGTAGGCGGGATCGTATACCACACACATTCAGTGCTAGAATCTTTAGCTTACCACCAGCACACAGTTGGGAGCTGAGAGTAGGTTTGTGCGTATGCTCCACGTCATCCTACCTCGCAGACGATGTTGTTGTCGGTGTCGTGGATCTGAGCTCCTCTACACTGTGTTTCCTCCGCAGAATGGAGCTCTTAGAGTGTGTCACTGGTTCTCCCTGTACATACAGCTTGTCTCCAATATACAGTTTGTCAACCACGAGTCTAGCTTTGTCTCCTGACCTTGCGGCTTCTCTCCGTATAGGATAGAGTTGCTTTCTCCTGTCTTCTATCTCTTTAGGAAATTGTTCGTTTATATAAAACGACGTCCCTTTAAGATACTTATAGGCAGATTGGCGTACAAACTCTCTGTCTTTAAACTCCGTGAACTTAGCCACAATAGGTCTAGGTCTGGTCCTGTTAGGAAACTGTTTTCCAATGCGGTGAACACGTTCGAACTTCATTCCTCTCTCGCATTGTAACTTAGTCCTTATAAACTCGTGCAGTACACCTTCACAGTCTTCTTCAGAGGTTTCTTCGATTCCCGTGAAAATAAGATTGTCGCGCATGGAGCGAGATTGCACATCTAGAAGGCGTTCTTTTAATTCACGTACCTCGTCTGACTGAGTATTTGCAGTTGGTTTATCTTTCACTTCGTTCAGTTGCTGTTTGACCGTGTTCATGTCCTTTGTGAGAGATTTCACTGTCTTCTTCATTTCTTCATGTTCCTTATCCCGATAGAGAGCGGCTTCTTCTACACTCTGTGTAGTTGTCTTGAGTATGGTCACGTCCGTCTCTAGCGAGTCTAAGCGGTTACACAACTGGTTGATTGATGACTCTATCTTGTCCAGGGATTTCAGTCTGTTGTCCATTTTGTCCAGCCTTCTAAATAAGTTATCAACCCACCGTGGTTGTTGATCTGGTGGACTGGACATCTGTGTCACTGGGGTCAGATACTGGGGTGACTGAGGAAGATGGCCGTAGGTCAGTCCGATATTCGGGTTGACTGATTGGGGTGGTATTCCAGAGTAAAACGCCATGTCTTTTAGATATTCTAGTGAAATATCAAATTCTTCCCATTCCTGGCGTTTCTTCGAACTTCCTTCTTCAATAGAGCTATCTGAGATTTTCTTTCTTTTCTGTCTTTTCTCCTTCTTCCCTGATGTCTTCATGAGGTCATTGTAGTCTGGACAGTCAAGTCAATCACCATGTAAGCTACATACAGCGAGAGCTCCCAAAAACACGTCCGTTCAGCTCGGTGACCAAGCCCAACTCCCACTCCCCGTGGTAAAGGATGCTTTCTCAACAGCCATTGACTGCTTCTCTTGCAACATAAAATATGGTTTTATACGTTAAGGTTAAGTTGGAAACAGAAATGTTGTTTTCGATATCTGAAACCCATAGCTGATTTGGCAAGAGAATCCTTAGTTTTGTAAAAAAAAATCAATGTAATTACAACTTCAGTAGTAGCGTCAAAATGGATGATCAGATTTTAGAGAAATCATAATTATTATGTTTTTTAAAAAAAGAAGAAATCGGATAAGTTGTAACGATTGCATCGAACAAATCTACATGAATAAATATATAAGGAAGAATTCTATGAATTTTGACTTTTCTTTATTACAAGAGTTCGAAGATTCGGTGTAGATACTGACACCATTTTCAAGCAAATGATGATGACCATTTGCTTCCATCGTTTGCTTGAAAACAGTGATAGTATCTACACCGAAACGTCGCAACCTTGTAGTGAAGAAGTTGAAAAATCCATAGAATTATTCCTTTTTCGTCCTACAACTTCTAAATACCTCTCAAAGAAGTTACATGCATAAAACTTTAATGGTATCTGATTCAAAATATTTCTTCAAGAAAGGAATTCGTTTGGTCAACAGGAAGTTCTTGTATCTTAGAAACATCCTAGAGTGAGTGAGTGAGTTAGTGCTTAACTCCGCTTGGGCAATATGTCAGCCATTAGTGGCGGAAAAACATCCTAGAATACAGAGACATTTAATCATAGTAACATTATGATACCTGATATATATAAAAAACATTGATAAAACAAGTAAAACTATAACCATTTTCATATGAAACATTTCTTATAAACCAACATACATGTTCTGTACACCCGTGATAAAATACATGGAAAAATAGCCTATCTAGTCTCCACATTATTGCCACAGGCATATGGCCTTTGAAAATTATTAAAAAAGGTATTGCTTAATTTGACCATTGAACCCAAGTCTAAGGCGAAAGGGGAAAACAAAATAGTTTTGGCCCTGTTTTTTTATGCTTTTAACGTTTTCCATTTATACCGTCTATCAAAGATATTTCACCGATAGAAAGCTACAATTTAAAAAGTATTGTTGCTGCTACAAAGGACTTGTCCTTATCCAGGTTATCTTTGTATTTCAGTGGGTTACAATTGACAGATAATGAAACGTATACACTTCTTATTGTCAAATTAAATCGAATCCTTCCAAAGGGAATTTATATCTTCATAAATGCTGCAATGTCTGCATATCCTGTTGGGTATCCTGTTTCTTTGATGGAAGGAATGTAGCGCACTGCATTTATTATCAGACAAACAACTGCCGATCAAGATTATAACAATGATAGCAATAAATGTTGATATATGTCTGTTGGGTTCATGTTCTAATTCTAGAAACAATCTGCACCTTTAACTATCTTGATATGTTCAACTCTCGATGGTAGCGTTATTGAAATGTTTAAGTAAATGAAGAGACCGCAAACCCCATTATCAATAAATAAATGAATTATCGAGCATTGAATTTTACGCTCAATGTGGAGATTAATTATAATTACGTTCAATATATGATATGTACATGGAAATGTATATAGAGCCAACGGCTTTTACCCTTGTAAGATCACGTGATTAATATCCAGACTGATAGATGTGTTGTTCATACCCCATGACACATATATCATAATTATTAATATGATAGTAATACACATCATAAGGAACGTTACACATTTATTCGTTATTTTGATGAACCATGAAATCAGTCAAATATATTTGAATTGGAATCTTTGCCGGTGACTTTGTACAGGCTTTTTAATATCAGTATCTAATATTCCTATACTTAAATAATTCCAAAGTTGGCTTCTATTTATGTAAATTTTATATACGTTGTTCATACCCCATGACACATATATCATAATAATAAATATGATAGTATTACACATCATAAGGAACGTTACACATTTATTCGATATTTTGATGAACCATAAAACCAATAAATCGAATATATTTTAATTGAAATTTAAAACGCTTACTTTGTACTCGGGGGTTTTAGTATCAGTATCTCCTATTCCTATACTTAAAAGATTCCAAGTTCGCTTTTATTTATGTAAATTTTATAAACGTCGTTCATACCCCATGACACATATATCATAATGATGAATATGATATTATTACACAGCATAAGAAAATTTACACATTTATTCGATATTTTGAGAAACCATGAATAATCCGTTTATCAATAAATTTATTTGAATTGAAATCTTTGCTTGGATTTTTTATATCAGTATCTCCTATTCCTAAACTTAAATAATTCCAAGTTGCTTTTTATTTATGTAAATTTTCATAACAAACATGCTAATATACAATTTAAAAATTATTTCAATGGAGTAAAACCGAATTCAAAATGTCAAGTGTACTATATCACACTTGTCACAATTCAACCGGTATAAAACTAAGCGTTGATACCATGTTTGATGTCAACTATGTTTATCAGCGCTGTATTCGTGTAAAACACGCTGATTTACAACTTCATTTCAAGTTTACATAAATTTGGATTATCTTTATGTCTAAATGTAATATATTATCAAATCAAAAGACAGAAAATACGGAATATACACTACCAGAACTTCAATAGCTATGAATAGAAAACAAATTTGCCATCTTCTCTTATTAATAGTTATTTTATCATATCCCGAACTAGCTTTTTATACGTCATAGGCCTTCCATAACATCTGAACTCGAAGGCGACAATAACTAACTGGAACATTTTACTATTTTAAGAAATAGTATTTGTTCATATATTATTGTTTGATGCATTTTAACACGTTTGTGTTTGTAATATATTGTATGTCTCTCGTAATCACTAAGTGATTGGTCGTAGTATTTTACTGTACGTAACATATGTATTATACAATGTTTTACAAACTACGAGTGAGACTTGAATAAAATCTTCTTCTTCCTCAAGTGTATTTCGGCGTGCTAGCGAATTAAGCATTATATATGTGTAGATTGGGTCAACGGGTTAATCCCAATAGATTAACGAGATTATCTCCTTTAATCTTAATGGGAAATTAATGGCTATATGATGATACCTTATAGGTAGCTGACGATGTGTGACCGTGAGTTAGTCGGCTAAAACATCCATTAACGTCAAACTCCTTTCTTCCATGATGAATAATGGTCCTGTTTAACAACCCGTAGATGTTGCTGTGAGATTTTCGTATGTATTATATCAAATGGCTACTTATCTAGAACATTTGACTTGAAATGTAACATGTACTTTATAATAGATAGATAAGAATCACTTTACGCATTTAATAACAGGTTTGTGTTGAAATATATCGCATAAAATTAAAAAAAGATTATATTATACATTTGACTACTTACCTTGAATCTTGAGCTTAAAGTGGTTCCTCGATATATCTTCAGCAAGACAATACACTTTTCGACATTTTCTTTGAATATAAAGGGTTGGTAAGACATCCAAATTGAAAATAATTGTTTAAAATTGAAAGACTATGTATAAAAAATCCAAGTACAAAGTCATTCACTTCGCAGGCAGTGATAATAACAAAATTTGATATCCGTAAACCTTAGACTAACACATAACTACCAAATTTTAAAAAAACATTTAAAGGGGCAGTAGCAAGTTTGTTTAGGGTGGAATAAAAGGTGATGTCAGGAAAATGAAAATAAGTGGTTAAAATTGAAAGACTATGTATAAAAAAATCCAAGTACAAAGTCATCCACTTCGCAGGCAGTGATTATAAAAAAATTTGATATCCGTAAACCTTAGACATACACATAACTACCAAATTTAAAAAAACATTTAAAGGGGCAGTAGCAAGTTTGTTTAGGGTGGAATAAAGGGTTATGTCAGAAAAATGAAAATAATTGGTTAAAATTGAAAGACTATGTATACAAAATCCAAGTACAAAGTCATCGTTAAAAAATTCAATTCAATTCAATTAGAATAGGGATTTTATGGTTCATCAACATATAGATAAATTTGTAAAGTTCCTAATAATATGTAAAATGAAGCAGTGATAAATCAAATTTGTAATGCAAAGTGAAGCCAATGGATTTCCTTTTCTTACACAAAATGAATTAAAGGTGTTCACACAGAAATGGCCGCCAAAGGACTTTAGATGAATGTTCATTATTTGTTCTCTGACCATGGATGATTGGTTTGTGTACCAACATAGCACACTTAGCATTAAAGATGCTATATCATACTTGCAATATTTTAAAAAGTATTTTTAATGTATACGTTGTATTTTTAGAAAAATTTAGCGACCAACCTTGAGAAAATCAGACCAAAATTCATCAAATAGGAGATAATTTACCAAAAAATACCGAAACGGCAGTCGACATAAGGGCGAATCAAGTGTGGCCATTTCACAACTTCCGGTTTCTAAATGTACGCTTGAAAACAGTCTTTGTCGCGCTCAACTAGATTTTATATTCTTTTTCTCCAAATTAGGTATTCGTTGCTGTCAAAGTCGAACGCAATTACGGTAGTTGAGACACGGTGTAAATCCTAAAAGCATAATGATTACGTCACCGAAAGCGGGTTCGCTAAACGACATGCCCTTTCTAGGAGGGGTACTGTGTTTGAAGCTTCGAAATAAGTATGTTATTGTTGATTAAACAATGTAAATATGATATCAAAATTTCGACGAAAGATTTTTCTACAAAGTGATGTATTTCATTTCTCAATAGCTAAGTTTCATCCTGAACCGCTTGCAAGTATGATACAGCATCTTTAAAGATATTACAGTGTCTTCACATAAACAATACCTCTTACTTCTTTCTATAACTTCTAGAATGCAGTTTCAGCCCTTAGCTCTGTAGTTCACAGGGCTTCATATACTGGTACCTAATTATTCAGGGGACAATCTGGTCTCAATATCTTGACAATGGGACATCAGTTCGATCAAAGATAATTCCAACAAGCCTGTACACAACATTTCAGCTTTCTAGGAGTTTTTCATTTGGAGAAGAATATGAAAATATATTTTTGAGGGATAATCCCCTATTGCCTAATGCGAGGACACAAAATCACGATATCTACAACGAAGATTTTCCATTGGACAAAGTACCTTTACACAAGATTTCAATTAAGATAACGAGAAAAGTTTACGGACGGACGGACGTAAATGGTATGATATGCCATGCGGTAAGACCATCAGACACTATCAATCAGATGACGTTTTATTCAAAGTCAAATGAAAAAAATGCGACTTCAGACAAGAATAGAGATACATGTTCCCATTGGACAGACGTGTCTGATCGTGGTCCACGCGTGGTCTCTTCGTAGTACACCAGAGAAGAACGACAAAAGATTTGAAACCCAATCGTAGGCAAACGTTGCCTTAGTTCATGAATCGTCAAAAAGTGACGATAAGCGATTAGGTGTACTACAACTGTTATCTTCCGTTTGCCCTAACCGTGACATTGTGAAAGGGGACAATGGTAAAACCGCCGGAGTCCTATATTCGTAAGTTGGTCATTCTTTGAAATAAAGATAAGCTCCCTAATAAATATATGTTCATATGTCACAACTTAAGCTAATATTTTACGGGATCATATATTTCGATTGGGATATGGCTATCATAAGGACTCGACGTTGTATGTAGAACGTAGTTACATTGTCATTGAAACGCACAAATTCTTTATACGCTGTCTGTTCAAATAACAATTTATCTATCCATCAACAATCTATCTATTTGTGAGGTGAGGTGATGATGGGTTAATCGCCGGTTTCAAGAGTATTTAGATATCGCGCCTGCTAGTATTATTGCAGGGAAAAAGCCCGCAACACTATTGTGTGTATACATTGCGGTGAAACCTGCGAGCATCTGTTGGAACTAGCGAACCAAGGGTGGTACTGCACTGAAATTCAGTGTATAATTGCACCCAAACCTGACTGCGTGTAGAACAGTTCTCTACTGCAGACCCCCTGGTCCAAAGACGAACGCGCTTACCACTGCGCTATCCCGCGACCTCAATCTATTTGTTGATTTCTCTATGAATCGGTCCATTTATATATCTATACAATCTTCTATCTATGCATTCGTCCATTTCTCCATCTGTTTATTTTCCTTTTAATAATATGTCTGTAAATAATTGTTCCGTATATCTTTTTTTCCATTATGTCTCTGGAGTAGTGAATAACCTATATTAAAAACTGTTGATATCAATTTATTTAGACTGATGCCTGTGTACCTGTCGTTTTTATTCACCTAGCACAATCCTCATTGATTTATTTACTAATCAATAGGTATTAATTACAATTACCAACCATCGTCAACCATATGCTTGGGTCAAAGGCTGACTTGTGACCAAATCAATAATACAAGCTTTGGACGCAACATTGGCTTTGTTCGGAGCAAACGGACTTAACATTTATTTACCGACCTGTTATATTATATAAAAAGTTACATAATAATATAAGTAAGCTCCTACCAGATAACGGTTATTTTGTGTTGTGCCTTTAGCAATTATGTTAGCTATTGTTTTTTTGTGTTCACGTTTGACGTCGAAACGGTTTTTCGAAATAGGTTTTCAATAACCTTCGCAAATATGAAATATGATATATCTCTATGTAAATATATACATAATATACATAGGCTTTTATTTATTATTCAATTACGCAAGTGTGATTTTTATTTAAGTTTAATATCATGATTATTTTCTTTGAAAACACATGAATATGTAGGGATCGTTACTTTATTGTTTTATTGGTTATTGTTTCAAAAGATGCAATATATCTGCTTTGATTGTCCTATTTCACTTGCAATGAAATTGTTTATAGAAAATAATATAAATGGTGTAACATATGTTAATTTGAAATAAAAAATACACAACAGAAGCTATGAGCATATCAGGTATAATCATAAATAACATATAACAAAATCTATTATTGCATAATATTAATTGTGGATTCGAAATTAAAAACATTAATTCATACAGTCAACGTTTATGACTAAGAAAATCATATCAACATTGGCTTGTGTTATTATTTAGAAGAAAATCGGCTTGTCCATTCTGCATCAAGACTATGCGAGCCACCGTGAAGTCATTGACCTCAAAGTCTTATGAGTAATAGCTCTTTTATAAAATCTAGAAAAGATACATCAATGCATGTATCTGAACATTTATACATGCAAAATTTTATCATGAAAACACAAACTGACCTTGACCCTTGTATAAATTCTCCAGTCACGGTAAGCTCGAGAAAAGCATGCAAGGACTTAGGTGAAATGTACAACAAACAGCGATCAGCTGTACACCAGAGCAATTTTCCATTGCCATGGAATTGGCAAGTGTGTTCTAGTAATAGCAGCCAGTCGGAACCGTTGGCTTATCTTATTCAGCCAATGAAATGAGACGTTATAAGTATTGCGCAGGGCATGAAATAAATCGATAACGATACAGAGCAGTCCCATTGTTTATTTATTGCTTCGTTAATGGCGGTCATATGATTTAACATTGCTAGGATGTTGCGAACGCGTTTTTTGAATTGAAAATGACAAAATAATTAACCTAGTAAACCTAGCCTCAATATTATCCGTTTCACTCCTATACTGAATCTAGAAAGGCCTGGTAGAGGGTCGCGTCAGCCCACGTATCGAATTGACCAATCAGAACTCATCTTACCAAGCCACAATAGTCTGCCTTCGCACGTATAACGTTGGAGGGTCTTAGGTCGCAGAAAGTTTGGCTGACGCGACCCTCTACTAGACCTTTCTAGACTCAGTATAGGAGTGAAACGGATAATATTGAGGCTAGGTTTACTTAGACTGGTTCTCAAGCAAGTGATGCAAGTGAGAACGACATCTATGCAAAATTTGGAAACATTATCTTTTCTTGTTTGCGAGAAACATGCATTTGAAAAAATCATCGATCTGGAATCTCCTTAACTAGGCGAGATAGCAGAGAGAAATTGGACACTTTCGCTTGTTTTAAAACGTTCTAGTGCAGTGACGCGTCAACGAATTTATGTCAAATAAAGTGTATTATATCAACAACTTTTTTTCTGACATAAATTCAATACTTTATCAATTTTAAAGTGAAATGACAAAAGTTCTGTTCATAAAACAATTTGAAATTTCGATTTATGCACTCCATGTACATTTGAAAAGACACAAAATCAAAAGTATCTTTTCCTGAAGAATGAAAATGTGCATACTTCTTTACAAGATATATGTCTGTTAGACACACTTAAATTCGACTCTGTCAGGTTATAGAATTTTGTTTCGGACGACTTTGAAAACTTGGTATCGTTTCTTTTGGACATGAGTTTAGCTATTTTTAGTCAATATAATCCGACATGAGACAGTATATAACACATAATGTTATAACATATGCATATCTTTGTAGAGCAAGCTAACATTCCTAACCAAAATATATTGTCAACATTGGTGTTGAATAAAAGCAGACCACTGAAGTGTAAATTCAAGTTTTATCTTACAGCCGGTTCAGAGGGGTGAGACAATCACGTTGTGGGGTCATTTAACACGTGAGTCACTGTAAGGATTTTAAAGACACTGAACGTTTCCTAAGAGGAAGACGAAAATATATCATGAAAATAAGAAAAACGTCACCAATTGCACTATTGCATATTTTAAATAAACAATAGGGTTTCTTAAACAAACATTAAAATTCCTTTTTCCTAACCCAAATAGTTAAAGGCGTTTGAGTGGCATTCTAAAATTTGATGGTTTAAGAAAGAAAAGAGTAATTCTATGGATGAACAACTTCTTCATTGGACAGTAGCGACGTGTCAGTATAGATTATTATAGATATGAATGAAAACGATATAAGAATCTATACCGAAACGTCGCTATTGTCCTATAAAGAAGTTGTGCATCCATAGAATTACTCTTGTCTTAAAGGTTAAAGTTGTTCACATTTGAGTGGTCGTATCGGTTTATAAGTTTGATAAACCAGAGCCTCGTTGTTCATATTTGTGTGGTCATGTGTAGTTTTCGTTTGTTACGTTACATCTACGATTAATTGGACGGAGTAAACAGAATTTATATCCGCGGAAGAAAATATGCTTTTCCTACCCTAACTTATAATGGGGAAATTTTAACAAAACATATCATAAACGTACGACACAGCCTTTAATAGGTGGCAAATAAAAACACTGTTATCACAAGATGTATTCTTTACAATGACGTCAACTACACAATGTTCCTGTGTATTCAAGGGGTACGAATAAGTACTAGCTATCTTCAGTATAGCAAGTATATAGTGAATACTAAACGACGTCCAGTTTCATAACATATTTATGTAACGAGTGAATGGGTTGGTATTTAACGAGCGAAAGCGAAATGTTATGAAACGGGACCGAGTTTAGTATTTTATTTATTACTTGCTTAATAACATCGTAAAAATACAAAGAAAGTCGCCAACATGACTGTCGCGGCCGGCCCGCTGACATTATGACGTAATACTTAACAATTGTGACGTCATCATTACGTCACGTCATTCGGTCAGCGCGCGATGTTATGACACATAGTGTAATAACATGGGGGATTTATTAAACAGCAATATCTTCAACGGGAGTGTAATAAAACAGTATGTCTGTGACCCTAGCAGAATAATACTGCAGACAACCGTGTAATGACTTTTAGGGACCCTTCACTAAAGTGCGATTTATTTTTATATTCATTTGTCTATGTATAGTTGTAGACAAGATTTGCACCGAATTTGCATTGGTGACTTTACATCATTTGAATCAGCTCAGTGTCCTACAGTCAAAGGGTATAATTTGTGTATCAGGATTGACACGAATAAACATGGAGAATTAATTTGCAGTTGCAGTTTCATAATTGGGGTACCAAGGCAAACGAAATCAAGGAATACAGAAATAATGTTATCGGTTTATAAGTTGGATAAAACAGAGCCCTCGTCTTCGGGCAATCTTATGAGAAAGGTCCAGCGTGTCATGATTTATCCAGTACACGGTGGTTAAATGAAGAATCGGAGAGGACATTGTAAGAAAAATACAAACAGGTATGTAGAAAGGTGAAAACATAAACGTGTTTCTGTGTTGTGCGTTGATCGAATGTAACTACCTAATGTAAAAATATATATAAATACACAATTTCATATGTAAAAAATACGTACAACACAATACCAGTTAGCAAAAAAGCTTATCTTTTTACCGCAGCCATAGCACATACAGGAAATGTCCATAATGTCCACAAACGACAAAAAATTTACTACAATCAATTCGCAACAAACGAAGTAAAGGAATCCATCACAAATTAATTCAAACATTCAAGAAATCATCATACTGCAGTCTATCCACTCTATTTCATAAAACAAAATTGGCAACATAAATTGAACGTCCTTATACATTCGTTCTTATATGACTCAACTACCCAATGAAATGATTAATTAATGTCAGTCACAGGTAAACACAGGTAAACTTACCTGTCATGACCACACTTATAATACTTCTCGCTCTGTTTACCGTGACTATACCATGACGAGTATATTTTGATATATATGTATACTGAGAAGGCAATCTGAAAAGTGACTCCCTTCTACAGCGCAGAATGTAACCCATATTTCTGTTAGGTCTAATTGCATATGGGGGGGGGGGGGGGGAAATCGAGGAAAAAACAGCCAAATCTCACCCCATCAGTCACACTGGCCCTCAGTTATACGATAATGTTATTAATATTTGACTAACATAACGCCAGTGTCAGTAAAAGAGAATTTACTGCCTAATATCCTTCTGATCATATTTATAAATTATGGAAGATCAAAGTTTTAGACTATCCTATATAGGCAAATGTTTTTGAAATTGATGTAATAATTTCCCTTCAATATAAATCGCAATACAGCGGAATGGACAAAATAACAAATGGTCCCCCCAACAAGTCACTACCATAGTCCCCCCTAAAAGACACTAAACGGTTTTCTGCAATATTTTCTTTTAATTTCCCACAATAGATATTAGTTTATCTACAACCCTCAGAGGGTCTGTTATATCATTACTTAACCGTATTAGTAGAAGACAATATCAAGTTTGTAGTGCAAACTGCGGCCATTTTCGTGTGTACACCTTTTTATCATTTAAGGTAGGGACATAAATTCCTATAGATGAACCAAACAGGTGGCTCGTTCTTGAACTACTTTTCTTGATTAAACACAATACATTTTGTGAGATCACTCTTTTTACGTGAAAAACTACCACTGCCCTTTAATTCGTTCCCCTTTTATCCTTTACCCGTCTACCCCTTTACTACCCTCTAACCAACACACATTTGTATGTCTTTAGCCTGACAGTTGGTGACAATATGCATGCATTTGTCATTATAATTGTGTAATTTCTTATATTTGTCGTTTATGGGACATCTGTCTGAACACAGAAACCTCAGAATCCATACTATCAAAAGACAAACGTTTAGAAATGTAGATGAAATATTACCACACGATGTGTCGTGTGATGATTTAAAGTTTGGGCAGCGAGGATACCGTAAATCCTTGAATAACCTACTGCCTTGAATAATCACCTGCCTTGAATAAACGTCGGGTCTACGGCCCCGTTGTAAAATTAATCGCTTGCCTTGAACAAACATTTAAAATTCTCTCTTTTCTAGTACATAGAGCATATTTGCATAGAACTATGGCACGCTTAACCGTGAGTAAGTGCCTCGATCACAACATCCAATACGAAAATTACAGATGATGGCGGTTTTTTGTTTCCATTTTCAAAAAATGTATACATTAAAGTGACACAGAGTATCTTTCTTAAAATTTTATTTGGTTTTGATAAGCTACAAAATATCTAATATGCTGATTGAAGTTATATCTCATCATTGGATTTGCAAATATACCCATTTATGCATAATATCTCTAAAATCTCCTGTCAGCTTATGACAAGGTTTCAAAATTACGTTCGGCGAATTTGCTCGGGCCACTCGAGCCACATTGTCCGGTTTCTACAAAAAAATCCCGACTTTGAATGGCCGTATTTTCGTTCTAATAAACTGATTGACCTTTAACTTGCTATTTTCAGTATCAGTTAGTGGTTCTCGGTGCAATAACATAAATTTCAAAATTTGACATATGTGATCCTATCAACATACTCTGTGTCTCTTTAAGGCGGCGAAAATAGTTTGACTGCAATATAAAATAGCGATCACAATTATTCAACACGATAAGTGATAAACTGAATACAACACAACTGTAAGACGATTAAAGTGTTACGTCACTAGAATAATTACATTTTAAGTTTGCAAACCACAAACACACAAAACATCCAATTAAAGATGTATATAAAATAAAACAGAAATCGCCGGGCAAACGAAGGTGTTCTAGGTTGTTTCTGTGAGTTCTCGTTGACTGAGTGGTTAAAGTGTTAGAACATCCAATGCCAGCGATATAGAAGAAAGAAGAAGAAGAAAACTATTTTATCTATTTGTCACGTGGTACATAGTCGGACAACACAATCCCGTTTAAGTCGTAACTATCACTCGTAGCTTAACCTATCATGCATTTTATATGGTATCGTTTCTTTTGCCCCTGAGTATACCCCACTGAATGACGTGCAGATCAGTTCGTCCGTTCCTAATTATTCCACCCAAGACAAACGTCTCACTAGTTTCGCATCATTCAACGTCTCTCGTTCTCTCCGTCAAATGAGGTTCTATTAAAGGGGCAGTAGCAAATTTTTTGATAATTTTATATTTTAAAAATGTCACTGATTATTGTACGTTTATGTTAAATTTATTAGTTTGATAGTGTCAAAAATGTTATTACCAATTATCCATAGTCAGAGGACAGAGTATGAAGATTCACCTAAATCCATGGGCGGCTATTTTGTGTGACCACCTTTAATTCATTTTGTAAAATGAATCCCATGGTTTAAAAAGTTTACATTATATATTTGAATTATTACAGCTCCATTTAGTTCAAATACATTGTCATCAATTTATTGGAACCATATATATTTTCAGAATATATTCTGATAGGATAATCAAGTTTTCTATATGTCTTCACAGTATCAAAAGCTTGATGAAAGTTGAAAATCCGTAGTTTGCTTGCAAATAGTTTTTATGGAGTTACGGAATTATGACTGCTCAATTTAGGTTCAATGCATTGTTTTTCACTTGGAACCATTAATTTTCATTTTCCTGACATCACCTTATATTTCCCCTAAAAACGTGCTACTGCCCCTTTAACATCCAAAACTGTATCTTTCAGATATCGATTGTTTCTATTGAAACGTCACAGTTCCTTCATTGCCTTTGTTTGGAATTGTTGAAAGGCAAATATCAAACTTGTAAATTTAATGTGGAACATAATGCCTCATGGAAATTATTTTCTAACGAGATCGTTACGATCCTTAAGTTACATTTGAACAATTCTGACGTCTTGAATCCGAATCAATTCTTAATTTATCAATGCTTTTTGGAACAAATGGATGTGTTATTTTGAGATTTCTAGGCATTTTAACCTTTGCTTGCTGAAACCATAACAAAAGAGAGGAATCTAACAGCATAAAGCCATAATTAACCCCTTTGCCCCCATTGGCAGATATCAGGTTCAAAACGTATTTGTTACAGGATTCAAGGGAGTGAAAGGGTTTCTGGATAAAATATTGGTAGTGGTGTAAAGCATTGGTTGCAGATAGTTGAGATTTTCGTTTCTAGTTTAAATCTCTTAAAGCAAGTTGAGAAGGCCAGATATAACCATGAAGTGTGCAGTTGTGTTGTGTCTTGTTATAGTTCTGACTGGAACTTCATCTGTTTTGAGAGGAACTGTTCAAGAGTCTACATTAAGGATGAGATGTTCAGTCGGATGCAAGGCGACCTGTTTTATTGATGTGGTGCCGATGGAGGGTTCGGAAACCAAAGTTGAGACTGATACAAAAGCTCTAAGGCAATATTCCTCATTCCTTATGATTAGTAAATTTGAACGGCGTTCGAAAAGAAAACTAATCATAGGCTCCTTAAGTTCAAACGCTACAGAGCAGATTGACGTGAACTTTTCTGGAACTCTTATGGCAATTGCATATGACAAAACCACCAATACGCTCTTCTCGGCAAGTTTTAATTCGATTTCTAAGCAAACTATTGGACAACCATATGCAGAAGTTGCTTGCAATGTAGATACTCATTATCTGATAATATCCAAAGATAAACTTTATTTTCCATCAAATATTAACGAAAAGTACACGATAATCCAAATGTCTACCAAAACTAATGGAGAGAAACACGTTTGGTACAGAAGTAAAAATGGTCATAACATTGATGTTTTATGCCATGACGAGGAACTGATGTGCTGGAATGAGTTTCAATATGCTAACCAACAGACTGACATTATCTGCGCTACTCTGCCCTCTAATGACACAATCGTGATGAAAACAATTGGTTTGCCTCTCACTTACATGTCAGTTTTTGAATTGCCAAAAAGTGTCTTGCTAACTTATATTGTTTTCAATAAAATCCATGTTACCTTACTTGATAAAACCACTAGGAAATATACTTGTGCTGTTAGTACTACATTCCCTGCAGTCACCTCACAGATCGGGACTCTAGTCTTATACAACTGGGGTGTGTATTATGCATATGAACCCAACGTCATAAGGAGGATGGAGATAAACTCTGACTGTACCGTTGAGAAACAAACTATTTTCCGTAAATATCCACTGGGAAATCGCAGAGTTTCTGCCTTGTTCCTATTTTACTGACTGCAGTACTACTCGGCTGATCACGTGATGTCATATTTTGTTATCTAGGTTCACGAACAAATGTGTTGAATTTCGATTGTTTCAAGAAGTTTGATTTATTCCAATACATTTTGAGAATTTATACGATAAATCATTCGATTATTATAAAATTGTTACTGTTTGATTTTTAACTACAAAGATATTGATTATCTAATGTTTCATTGCAAGATCACTGTTTGTAATCTTTATTTAATACTAAGAGGCCACAGGCCTATAGTACAAAACATATTGATATTGTATTAAATTTTAGATAAGATATGTTTTGTCTGATACGATGTGGTATGTTAGAATATAATATGTTGTAATTGTAATAATTAATTGTGTGTAAATTGATGTTATGAGGACATGGTCTCTGTGAAGGTGGCTGTATTACCATTGAATATTATCATTTGTAATTCATTCATGTTTTGTACTATAGGCCTGTGGCCTCTTAGTATTGAATAAAGATTAAAGATCACTGTTATAACATTAAAGTCTTAAAGTGTTATGATTTTTTGTCTTCAAGTCATATCAAGGTTACTGTAGCGAAATATGTTTGCTATAGCGAAATGTGTATACTACAGCAAAAGACAAAGTTCGAGTTTTTAATGTCACATCAGCTAAATAATTTGCCAACATTAACATATTCTTTAACATGAATCATTCCCAATGTTTTAGGTATGATGGAAAAATGAAATGTTGTCTTATCTTAAAAAAAATAATTCAAAAGTTATTTTCTAAAAATATGAAAGAGAGAACTTGAAAAGAGACAATTGGTGTATAAATCGGGCGCTCAAGCTATGATGTATTGTCCGGGGTTCGATTAAAAAATGCGAATTTACACCTTGCTATTGTTACTCAGTACCGATGTGAAACACGGTAAACTACATAGTATTTTGCTTTAAAGCGTGTATTCATAATTACAGGTTGCCAGTAGAAACCAAAATGTGGTACTTACAATTAAAGGTTGCCAGTAGAAATAGAGATCGGTTGCCCTAGGAGTACAGACTGGGTACGGTCACGATTAAAGATGCTGTATCATACTTGCAATATTTTAAAAGGTATTTTTAATGTATTCGTTGTATTTTTAGAAAAAATTAGCGACCAACCTTCATTAAAAAGAAGATAATTTACCAAAAAATACCGAAACGGCAGTCGACATAAGGGCGAATCAAGTGCGTCTTTGTCGCGCTCAACTAGATTTCATTTTCGTTTCCCCTGAATTAGGTATTCGTTGCTGTCAAAGTTGATACCCATCGAACGCAATAACGGTAGTTTAGACACGGTGTAAATCCTACAGGTATAATGATTACGTCACCGAAAGCGGGTTCGTTAAATGCTATGCCCTTTCTACATATTTATACAAGGGGTGCTGTGCTTTGAGCGTCGAAATAAGTATGTTATTGTTGATTTAACAATTTAAATATGATATCAAAATTTCGACGAAAGATTTTTCTACAAAGTGATGTATTTCTTTTCTCAATAGCTAAATTTCATCTTGAACCGCTTGCAAGTATGATACAGCATCTTTAACGTACAATTATCAGAGAAAAATCTTAAATATGGCACTTTTGCAGGGGGTACTGTAATGTGAACGTCGAATCAAGTATTTTATTTTTGATTAAACCTTTTTAAAATGATTCAAACTTTCGACGAAAGATTTTTCTACAGAGTGATGAATATATTCTCTCAACAGCTATATTACATCACGAACCGCATGCAAGTGTGACATGAGGCTTTAACCTTTTAAGTTGCGTGTATGATCTTGAAAATTACCAATCTATCCAGTACGAAAACAGGTTCAATCAAATGCAAGCAACGACATGCTACTATGGATGTACTTCCCTTTCTTGTGAAATGAAAGCAGGCAATTCGGGACATTACATTCTACAAATATAATTCATCACGTTAAGTCATGAAATCCAGACAATTTGAGGATGTTTATTTCGGGACAGTTATCACTCTGTGGCGAGCTGAAACCCAAGCCACTTGTTGTCATGGATGCCTTAAGGCAATACCACACATCATGGTTTCAAAACATTGGATGGTGTGCGACAAGGTTGTGTTCCCAAACATTTACTATTGTGATTGAAAACAGAGCTTAGTGAATAATCTCTCTGGGAAGTTACTTCCATTGATCGCCACAACCAAGAATATTGCATGCATATACATAAGTGACCTACTGGGTCATATATTGTTGATGTTTGCTTAACGCATTTAAATTTAAATGCTGCATCCGATTTCTAGAAAAATTATGCGAGACCCTGGAAGGCTATATTTTTGACATGATAATAAAAATGATAATCTCGTAAACATACCCTACTGGTTAGGATTGACAACTCGCTGTATTACAAAACATGCTAAATACAGCTGCGTTCCTAAAGTTTGGTCACTTGCTAATATATCTTCGTCCAAATAGCACGTTATTTTGGTAAGTTTGTACGTCAGTCAGACCTAAACAGAACTGACAAATGATTACCCATTGTCCATGTGTTAAATAACCATTATATGAGGTAATTGTTCTAAACTGTTCAGTGGTATTCTAGAAGTTATTGGTATAAGGAAGACAAATGAAAATCTAAGGATGGATAACAGTATAGCGACGTTTCGGTATAGATCATTATACTGTTTTCCAGCATACGTTGCTCCTGTCCAAAAAAAGAAATTGTTTATAAGAAAATCATTTGTCTTCCGTATTTTGGGATGGTCTGGTCTTTCATTCATTTTTGAATTTTGGTATAATGAAATAGATACATCTTTTTAAGTTCAGATTTTCTTAAATATCAATTTATATATTCCATGTCGACTCTCCGCGAGAAAAAACGACCCAGAAAAATGGCCTTGACTTGGGAAAACTTGTTGTTTAAGCTGTTGCTTACTTATTAACTTTGCATAGGACAGTCTGATTAAAATCGACTGTGATTCGAGAAAAAATTTGTAAAAATAATATCTCTAGCGGGGTTCGAACCTTAGCCCGGCTTTCCTCTCATTCACAGTCTGAAGGGACCCCTATTGCCCGCATGTTCTGACACAAGCTCATCTAGCCAATCGAAAGGAGCGCAGTGAAAGCTTCGGTATCCCTCAGGGGCAGGTAACTCCATTGTACCATTCGTTATACATAATCGCCGCTAAATGCTATTTAAAAACGAGGATGTGATTGTATAGCTTACGACTGGGTCTGTCTGCGCTAAACTGGTGATAGAGGAACATGTGATAGAGGTGGGTGCATTCAGACCGAGACGGAGAGGATATCCCGAATGATTCGAGCCCCGATAGAGACAATATTTTTTATATTTTATTCCTCGGAGCCCGGTCGATTTTAATCAGACTGTGCATAGGATAAAGTGGTTTTGAGTTTTGACCTCAATGTCTACCCAAAATGTTTACGGTTTAAAAACTGTTGTATGGCATATGAATATGTTATGATACAATCAACTTAACTCATATGAACCGTTTTAGAAAAGTATAATGCCTTAAAGACACCCGACATTGAACGATATTTGCACTAGGACACATTATAAGGTACGCAGCTGCTTACGTGAAGCAAAATCTATAAACTGTTTGTCCGGTTTTCGATCACAATCGCGACTTCAAAACGTTTATTACCGCTAAACAACGTCGATTTCAAACGGTATATTACATGGGGTCTATTCTTCTTGACCAAATGACACGTTCTATAAAGTTTGGCGTGACTTTAATTATTAACTAAATTATGACACATTATGGAAAACCGGCTTATTGGTGATCCCATCTTTGTTTTGTTACTGAGGCTACATTCGCATATAGGTATAGTGTTACACAGTCGTACAGTACTTTGTTCAAATTTGAAAAACCCACAAACCTCTTTAAAAAATTTAAATTTATCTATTTGAATAAATGTTTTAATATATTGAATTGTATTGTATTCCTTATGTCAATTTATTTCTTTTAATGTTTGAATTGTGGATTATATTGATATAACTCTGTCATATTGCATGAGATGCATTGTCCTATAAAAGAAAAAAAAGAAAACAATATGCAGTTGAAAAAAAAAACGGGACAGGAGAATGCAATAATTAATCTTCACCTTAACTTTACCGTAAAATCATTACAAGAAGCCTACATTAGATATTATCATAAACTATTTTAGCATTATTGGGAAAAATTAAGACAATTCAGATCAACCCTTCTAAAAGTTAAATTTATGTAACATTAGATATCAATCTAAATAAATTTAGATCAACAGGTTTTATATTTGGTCATACTATGACAAAATAAAAATCTGTTGATCTAAATTTATTTAGATTGCATTAGATATAAGCAACTCGTAATAAAAAATATCTCGAACTTTTTTGTGCGTTTATCCTGCTTATTGTGATAGACTGGTAAAGTGATATGTCCCATGTTTGGAAAGATTAAACCGTTTCGTTCAGCAAACATGTGACTTGACAAGTATAAATGAGTTCTATTATCCAACACCATTTTGACATTGATTTATACAGCACAGTGTTATCGTTTTAATGTTTCTTGACATCACGAAAATTGAAACTTGAGGACCGATTCAGGAAATTTAAAAGTATAAAAAGTTTGTATAACTTACACCCACACTGAATAACCAAAAGCAAGACAGATTTAAAACTTAAAAACATCAACTTTATTCGGTAATGCTACATAAAAAACTAAAGCATTTGATTACATTGAATAAGTGAAGACAGTTTCAAACACAGGATAACCATGTCGATGAAAAAGGCATGTAAAAGAGCACATTTTTAATTTTGGAAAGGCTTGTTTTATTCATCAATTCGAGAATGTTGTAAGCAAATGATGATATAAATTTATCAAATAAATAAAAACGATTAAAATATTATACTATACAAATTGGTGTAAGATAAAATACGAAAGCAGGCTGTCGACACACAAAAGCTCATTTCGGAACTCATGTCGAACCACGGAACTCATGTCGAACCACGAAAACAATTGAAATTACATGGAGGTTAACGTCAGAGCATAAAACAGTTTCCTGTGAATGTTTCAATTGCAGAACTTCTACTTGCGAGCGAGAAATAATAGAAATGTGCACCCTCTGTCAGATGCTTTACAGTGGAACATTACATGTTTTTACCATCTTAACAACGTCACGGGCGAAAGGAAAAAGTTTATAAACTTTCCCATTCCTCCCTTGACATCATTGGCCGGAATTTCTGTGCTAGCATTTCAACCCGCTGCACGGAAGTAGAATAGTCCAATCATAAGACAGCATGTTAAATGAACCGATTTGAAAAAATACTTTTGTATGCGTTTTACAAGGGAGAGAAACACTTTATTTGAGTGATACATATATGTTTGTCTTCTCTGCATTCTCGGTGCTCATCAAAAACATGAAAACAACCATGCGGACTGAAGTTTAAAATTAAATTTCATTCGAATAGTTTTCAAAAGGATCGTCTGTTAGTATTTTGAATTTGTTCCGAATGTAAACGGCAATTTAATTGGCTATTGTTGAAAGAGCTGATAAGGGGCGTAACTCGTGATCACGATAGATGTCGCTGCTCCGGATCACCAGTTTTCTACCTTGTGAAGGCAAGGTCTAAACGAGGAGTTGCTCGATACGTTTTCGCCTTGCCGTGGGAAGATGGTTTTTACAGATTAAATGATTTACATTTAAATCTCTCCCCATGTTTTCAGGAGGTAACCTCATCCTACGTCAATCATATGGATATTCTATTTTCACATGCATAAGATGTCCTCTTCAGTCACGTGCATCACTGTAAATCCCCCATATATGCATCAAAAGGAAAGTCTACTCATGATAATTTCGGAATAATATACCCGCACAACAAGCACTTTTACATGCATTGGTATTGGTCATATACTATATATCAAGGTTTTCATTCAACATCGATCCACATATAAGTCACCGTCATAATTAGAGCTTATTTGCGTTTAATTGTATCAGGCGTCATCACAAGACAGTAGTGTCAAAAGGTCGCAACCTCTTGTCTAATTGGTCACCATTGGTTTGTTTGTGCTTTTGTACCAATGAGAGAGGAGGTCCTTCTCTTTTGACACCATTTCAAACACAAACACCGTCTTGTGAGAGGACGTTCAATCCAAAGTTGATCACGTTTGATTTTCCAGGAAAACCTATCAGGCAGACAGACAGACAAGTTTAGTTTGTAACTAGGCCATAGGCCCATAATACACAGGAATTACAAATTATTTTCTTGCATGCATTACAATTAAGTTTCTATAGATGATTTTAGAGCAAATACTTTACATAAATAGAGTCCAAGTTTATAACTGATGTCTTTGCTTGTATTCTCCATTAAGTTTATGAATTAGTTTGTTGTTGGATTGTCAATAAAGCCAGCTGGCAGGTATTTTCTTCTTAGGTGTGAGTATTTATCACATGTCAGGAGCACATGATATTCATTTTCTACAGTTTTAATATTTGTCTTTAAACAGTATCTTTCTTCAGCGGGTATATTAGTGTGTCTCCTAGTTTCAACTTTAAGTCTAAAATTGTTACATCTAAACTTTGCTATAATATATTTCAAATACTGTGGAATGTCATTTCGTATGTACGATTCAACATTGAGTAGAGACTTATACTGATGATAGTATTCACATTCACAGAACCAATCAGAATCTAGTATTCATCACATTCATGGTAGAATGAATGAATGAATTTGGGAACACGTTACAGGCGATATGCAACCGATGTCACCAAAGAATACGTTGTAGAAATATTTATACATTACCACGCCTGTTCTTGTTATATATAGTTTATGAGCAATACCAATGCCTCAAGTGAGTGTGACCAGCACGTCCAAGACTATTGAATTTTACATCACGTGAAATTCGCAAAAATCTTACCGCACGTGCAAAACGAGGAAATCCTGCCGCACTTGAATCCTGTGTGAGTCTAAATGAACGTGCAACACGAATAATCCCAACCGCATGTGGAACAAGGAAATCATACCAAACTTGCAACACACCATGTAATACTCGTGCATTAGCACCACGAGGATCTGCTTACGTGCAACAGCATTATTTTCAGTAAACTAAAAAACGACAAAAACAACAAATAAATAGTCACATGGCTATAAACCCTTAAATGGCACTTTAAGTTGCAACTTTACTAAAAGAATGAGATATTACTTACTAAAAGAATGAGAACGTATCATTAGCCTTTACAATCTAGAATGAAGAGTTGTGTGTACAGCAAGCTGAATATAGGTCAAGACTTTGACTAAAAAAATAAATTGAAAAAGTTATAAAAAGAGAGCTTTGTCACGAAAACAATTGAGCTATAAAATCTTCCTATAGACTTGATTATATTTGCATCTATTCTAGGGTCTGACTGTCACTGTCAGACTAAGCAAGCGGCGACAGCCGACGGAATGGAAAGGCTGAGTATATTTCTGTATATACAAAAATGAAATTCTCATCGGCCTAGAAGTGATTGCTTAAACACAACAAATTTTACACTATGAGACACCTTTCTTAAATGATTGCAGTTTAAAAAAAATATTGAGAAATCTTCCATGGGAAATGACATCAAATGCTAATGGGGTTTGGGTTAGCACCCGTCATTCATTTTAAAACTATTGTAAATTTGAAAAAATCGTTTATAGATAATGATTTAGAATGCTTATGGGCTAAGAGACAGCGTCAAGCAATTGAATTTGTATTATACATTCCGCCATGTGAATAGAAATCAAATGCTTACGGGGTTAGGGACAGCATCCAGCAATTATCATCTATTGTACAATTTTCCATGTGAAGTGAAATCAAATACTGATGGAGTTAGGGACAGAGTCCGGCATGAGATATTCATACGGCATATCTCTGACCTGGTTTTGTAGTACCATCACAGTCTCTATCTTCGTCAGATCTTCTCGGAATCTGAAACACATTTTTATATTGTTTATTGGACAGTTTTATTAATGCAGGTTTTCGCGATTTGTTAGTGTAAATCTGTTCGATTGGAACCAGCATGCAATAGTAACCAAGGCCTAGATTTTCAAAGCTCTTCTAGTGCTAAAACATCTTGTCTCAAGGTAGGAACTTTACGTTAAGTCCACTTATCTGTACCCTTGGCTCAGGAGCTAGATTCGCTCGCGCGGCCCGTCTTGCATGGGATATAGCCAATCAAATCATTTGTCGTTGAAATTTTAACGAGAAGGTGGCGAGAATATGATTTGATTGGCTATATCCCAAGTAGGGCCTTGCGAGCGAATCTAGCTTCTGTGCCCAGGGTACAGATTAGTGGAGTTAGCGTAACGTTCGTACCCTGGGACAGGATGGTGCTAAGATAGCCATACGTATGATAGCCGAAAAGGATCATTAGAAATAAGCAATCGTATTGTACCTACACCTATCCTCACAGTAAGAGACCTTGAATCATAATTTACATGTCTTATAATTCATTACATCAATAAAAATATGATAAAAGAAATGTTCCAAGTAAATATAAGATTTATTTTTAGTTTGTTCTTCTCATTCTAGAAAATCAAGAATCACTAAATGCTTCGTTCGACTGCGTAAGAAAAACACACCTTGAACAGCACTATGCACACTCTATAGTGGTATAGGATGTACTTATCGGATAGGTTGTATACCCCTTTAAAGTCCAATTGACGTAAAAATTATCTTAAGTTGATATTTTGATTTTTTATAATGGGATTGATATGAAGACGTAGGGGCGACGTATTGGTAATGTAGAAGTTTGCCATATTTGTCGTTTGTATTATTATCCATTATTCAAGATCCAGTGTGTTATGTAACTTTGGAGGAGTACTTTATCAAAAAGATAAATGACACTCACTTTTCGATAACCTTTTTCGCCTGTGGATTGAACACGTAGTCTATTTCGAAGTCGCCAAGAGGTTTAACCCCCTTCCTGCTGAGAATCTTACTGACGATCATGGAGTCGAACGTCGTCTTCTTGTCCGGGATCGTGTTGATGACGTCACACTGGGTTCTCTCCCTCTGATGGGAATAAGTGTTGGAAAAAAATAATTAGGAGATAAATACGGAAATGAGAAAGGAGACAAATGATATTAATGTTTTAACCTTTACAGTGACACAGAGTGTCTTTCTTAAAATTTAATTTGGTTTTGATAAGCTACAAAATATCTAATATGCTGATTGAAGTTATAATATCTCTAAAATACTTGATTTAATCGAAAAATCAAGAAAACATCTCAAATACGTTTAATATTCGAAATTATGCATCCAATTAATCTACCTAGTAACAATACATAATAAACACGATCGAATCGAATATATCTTCCTGTCAGCTTATGACAAGGTTTCAAAAATACGTTTGGCGAATTTGCGCGCGCCACTCGAGCCACATTGTCCGGTTTTCGATCCCGATGTAATAACATCGATTTTAAAATTTGACATATGTGATCCTATCAACATACTCTGTGTCTCTTTAAAGGGGCAGTAGCACGTTTTTTGAGAATTTTATATTTAAAAATTTTCACTGATAATTGTATGTTAACGCTAAATGTATTACTTTGATAGTGTCAAAAATCTCATTACACAAGCCAATCATTCATAGTCAGAGAACAAAGTATGAAGATTTACCAAAAATCCATTGGCGGCCATTTTTGTGTGAACACCTTTAATTCATTTTGTGTAAGAAAAGGAATCGCATGGCTAAACTTTACATTATATATTTGAATTATTATTGCCCCATTTGGTTTGAATACATTGCCTTTCAATTGGAACCATTTATTTTCATTTTCCTGACATCACCTTATATTCCCTCTAAAACGTGCTACTGCCCCTTTAAAGGTTCTTATAATCTGCAGTATCTACTGCAATAAAAACATAGTATATTATTTCGTGCGCAACTTTTGAAAAACAGTTACTGTGCCGGGTAAGATTAAATTTTGTTCAGAGCGCCAAATAAGGAATTCAAAGAGCTCTGGAATGAAGAAGCTTTGACTGAAACCAGACAGACATATTTAGGGGGAACGCTACTAACAGAAATATGTAGTTTAGCAGATTGGTTACTCCCAATTTTATGGATCACAATTCTCTGGATAGTTGTTTCAACAGTGCAGTATTTGCTGTCTATTCTTTCTTTATGAACTTGATGCTATGATATCAATATTTGATAGTGACCTTAATTTTTTGATGATAATATCACTAATGATTATGAAAATGATAATGATAATGATAATGGTAATGCAGATAGGAAGACGGCGACGGTCATAATGACGACAATAACCATGACGATGACGACGATGATAATGATTGAGAAGCCGATTACAACGATGATAACATGTCGATGATATATTTTTAAAATTTAAACACATTTTACACATGAAGAAAAGGATCAGAAACAAGTATTTGTCACAAAGGTGACAAGATCCCCCGCCGCAAATTGATGTTAACAACAAGAAGCGGGACGTCCCCCGTGAAGACTCAAGGTTAATGGGTTCATGAGATATGGCCCTAACAACATTTTCAAAACTGGTCAAAGTCTCGCTGTGACCTTGAAAATGAGGTCAAGGTCACCAAAAACTTTTCAAGTCTGCGTATTCCTCAGATGAAGACTGGTACCAAGTTTGAAGATTCTAGGTTGAGCGATTCATAGATATCACGCTAACAACATTTTCAAAACTGGTCAAAGTCTCGCTGTGACCTTTAAAATGAGGTCAAGGTCACCAAAAGCTTTTCAGGTCTGCTTATTTCCCAGATGAAGACTGGTACCAAGTTTGGAGAATCTAGGTTGAGCGGTTCATTAGATATCGCGCTAACAACATTTTCAAAACTGGTCAAAGTCTCGCTGTGACCTTGAAACTGAGGTCAAGGTCACCAAAAGCTTTTCAGCTTTGCGTATACCCGAGATGAAGACTGGTACCAAGTTTGAAGATTCTAGTTTGAGAAGTTCATTAGATATCGCACTAACAACATTTTCAAAACTGGTCAAAGACTCGCTGTGACCTTGAAAATGAGGTCAAGGTCACCAAAAGCTTTCCAGGTCTGCGTATTTCCCAGATGAAGACTGGTACCAAGTTTGAAGATTCTAGGTTGAGCAGTTCATTAGATATCGCGCTAACAACATTTTCAAAACTGGTCAAAGTCTCGCTGTGACCTTGAAAATGAGGTCAAGGTCACCAAAAGCCTTTCAGGTCTGCGTATTCCCCAGATGAAGACTGGTACCAAGTTTGAAGATTCTAGGTTGAGCAGTTCATTAGATATCGCGCTAACAAGAAGCGGGACGGACGGACGTACGGACGGACGTACGGACGAACGTACGGAGCTGAATACTATATCCCCCGCTTCGCGCTAAACGCGCGGCGGGGGATATAGAGATTATTAACCGAGTGTGTTTCCGAATCATTGATATCATATAATAGGAATAAAATTTGTATTATGCGAGCCTTTGGCGAGCATAATACATATATTTTTATTCATATTATATGATATTAATGATACGGAAACACACGAGGTTAATAATTTCTTTATCATATAATGTCATTTTGAAATAAAAGGATTTAAACGAAAATATGATACCTACTAAAAATATGTTTGACCTAGATTTCGCGGAGTAATTGCTTTCACAATAAACCAAGGTGAAGGTCATATTGTCGGCGATGTACAGTTGTGAACAGTCTAGAAATATTCCTTCATGAAATGATTTTTTTCACAGTGATAGAAACGTCTCCTTCAATCTATGAAAATTTTCAGTCTGATTTCCAATGCACGAGTAAACATTGTATTTTTTAATAACACAAAACGTGTAAGAACCAGTTGTCAACGTCGCTACAACAGGGGAAGTAACTCTAACTGCATTTTGAAAAGCTGCATTGTCATTGTTGTTACGCAGTTCAGTTACGGTATCCTTAGACTAAACGTCGACTATTTGCGAAGGTGAGGTTGTTGCGTTTGTAACTACGATACTAGATAATCTGTATTATTATGCGAGCGCAATTTTCCGGCAATCCGATTGGTCGAGAACCGGTCACTTGACAGTCGACAGAAAGTGATATTGACTTGACCCCCGTGACCCCGGGTCCGACCAAAAGTGATATTGACTTGAGTTACTAAAAATAGAGCCGATGACGTCAAACCGTTGTTTCATGACGTCATGCTATTGTTATCATGACGTCATTGACCCGTCATTGACCCGAAATGCCGCTCATGCCTGTAGTTTTCTATTTCCTTTTCGTTTTTTAACCGAGACATAATAAAACAATTATAGACTGGTGAATTCGGTCAATACCTGTTTTTATAGACCCGAGGAAAACAATATCGACCTCGGACTTCGTCCTCGGTCAATATTGTTTTCCTCGGGTCTATAAAAACAGGTATTGACTTCGTCCGAGGTCGATATTGTTTTCCTCGGGTCTATAAAAACAGGTATTGACCTCATCACCAGTCTATAATTGTATACTATCACTAGAATATGATTTGTTTATGCTGATAAGTTGGTAACCGACACGACCAAAGCGATCTAGGCCTATGTAATGCACGAAAATTGAAGCACCTATTTTTTCGAAAGCCGATATTGTTAGCTGCATATCGTTTTAATTTTAAACGCACAATGAAAACAACTTGAAATGCTTCGATAACCAAGCTATTTCTAAAATACGAATGCGTGATAAGTTTTGACAGTTTTTGTTTACGATATTTTATTCAATAAAAAACCCACAAAACCTGAAAACTCCCGACGACGTTATCAATGTTTAGAGACCGGTTTAGGACTCGCATGACATGCATGGAGTTTTGAGAAAATAGTTCGGGTTTTGACCTCATTTGCATTGTTATCAGGGATCTGATAACATGATTACAAGATGGGTTTATTGCACAGATAACACTGCCCATTATATGATAAAACAAGTTATCCAACTTAGAATACTCTCCCATGATGATGATAAAGACGATAAAGATGACAACAACTACGACAATGCTGCTGATGATGATAAAGATGACGATAACGATGACAACAGCAACTACTACGACACCTATATGCACCTTATCAGTGGGAGGGGCTCCCCTGAGCATCAATGGGAAGGCTGGAGGGAAGCCGTAGTAGTCGTACTGGGGGAAGTTGACGGCGGCGTGTTGGACACTGCTGGTGAAGATGATTGACGTCAGCGTGCTAGTAAGCTGGTCAACGGTCTTGAATGTGCCATCCCCAGGTACTCCCTGTTGTAGCGAATAAAGGACGCCGATGTGAAATTGGTGAATGTTTGATTAATCCTTTCAATATGTGGACATTTCTGGTAGTAGCAATATTCTATCGTAGAAATACTATCTTAGTATGGTCGATGAATGGTAGAGTAGCACCTAGCCTGTTTAACAGTGGCTGTTTAATTCATCGCTTTTACCAAATATGAATAAGGAATCTTGGTAAATAAAGAACTTTTTTTCAGGATAAGGTAATTTTCGGTAAACGATGAATTTACTGGGACAAAATTCGAAAATCATTAAGAGATATCATTTAACTGTTAATCATTACGTTGCAAACACACTATACACTTATAAGTTTTAACAATGGGTTTATCAGAACGAAGGTCAATAACATCCCCAGCGCCTATACAATCTAAGCACAATGTCCAGATTTAGACATTAAAGATTCATTAAAGCAGAAACGTATATGAACCCTGATTATAGGTTAACAATCAAAAGACTTACAAAACTTAGTCATTTTATTAAGGCAGACGTATTAGATCCAAGAAGAATTAAGAAAAAATGCGCAAATCTTGTTAACACCCTTTTTTGATATTCTGTCTAGCAAAAAGAATGATTGCCAAATACCTGTCACATAGAAATTCTTTAGAGGTCTACATTATCTAAGATTATTTGGGTGTCCACATTAGAGAACTAATGCGACCATGTACACTATGCTCAGAAGTCAAACCCACGATTCTCAAGCTAAAGATTGCTGTATTATCAACTGGCTACAATGCTCAATAGACCGTCACAACGTCCATTCGTACATTAAATACATAATCCTTGATGCATAATGAACCGTGTTCAAAGTCAACACCTTTTAGCAAAGGTCTTATCCATATCGAAATGGGTGTTTTTCAGGCATAGCCGTACGCCCATTTTCATCAATCTATAGAGATTAAGCTGTTAAATCAAGCTCAAAAGTCAGGAAAATTATTACTAAGGGTTTAACACTGCTAATACCATCATTGAAATTGCTTAATACACGAAACACGTCCAGTGACGTGAAGTTGGAGTCTCATTATGTATCATTCTCATTATAGTGTTACTAAGGTCATGCCCCTAATGAATCAATTCAAGAACTTTAGATGAACCCACTTAGTAGGTTTACATCCATGAAGGACAGTTAAGTTATAAAAGCTTTAAAATGATGGGAGCTAGTCACTATACAGTCACATCTAATCACTGAAATGCTTAAGAAAAATGTCCATTTCAAGGCCTTGTTGTCTATATAATTCTCGTCAGGAACTTATCAATGAGATTCAGTTTGAAAAGAATAAGTGTAAATGAGCATCTTATAGTGCTGAAATTGACATCTAGTAAATGCCCTTTCCAAAGGTCAGAAATCTAACACACTAAACTGAAATTCTCATTTCAAATCGAATATGTTTAAATTGTCACCCCGAAAACAATTAATAACCTCCAAAAGTGTTAAAAGTCCAACTAGTGGTTAAAATTGCCACTAGTGTAAATGAACTTAGAGTCCTTTATAACAAAGCTACTACGAACTAAATTTAAATTTAAAGCTTCCTGTAACCATAAATAATTAAAAATTCAAATAAATTCCTCTGTATAATACAATTTCCAAGCAAACTGTTACGTAAAACCTTCAGGACAAATTAATAAGGATCTTACACCTTCTGAAATAGTCTCACATGGACTGCAAATTCAAATCTAAACTACCATACATATTTCAAGTCTTCGTCCAGATACCAATCAAAACCTCCATATCAATACACTATGGTTGTAATACCCTAATTAACTTAGTTTAAGCCTGGACTTACCTTTAATCCAATACCGCCCTGGTTTCTGGACAGAGACATCTCCTTGGCCCATTCCTGGAGTTCAAAATCTTCAGTCAAGGTTTCCTCCTTGTCTGCAAGTCATTGGTGGGATCTTTTAATTATTCATTTATATATGATTGTCTATATCCCTTAATATCTATACCAAATCTGGAATCGCGACTAGTTAATGGATCATTGTACAGCCTAATATAATTCATATATAATTCTGACCGATATCCCTTAATATCTGAAGCAAATATGGAATTTCGACTCTTGAAATGGATCATTGGATCGCTATTGTAGTCAAGGTTGCAGATTTTCCTTGACAATACTATACTTGATCGTAAACGGGAGATTGATTTTATCAATAAATGTAATTGAATATATCTTGTGAGTGTCTTTTGGAGTGTTATTAAACATTCTAATAGAATTGACGTTACTTTCAGTTCATTTACCCTAACCCTAAAATTTCATTTTACAAGATAGGGTTTAATAGGATAAAAAGGCTTTGTTTATCAACGGGTTCTAGATACAAGGCTAAAACTCGATATATGAAATAATGTTAGTCATTAAACAGAAAGTGGCAGTTTGACCAAAATTTCATAAATTTTGAGTAACTGCAAGTTGAGAAAGCATTATACTTATCAATATTGAATGTTTTCTTAATATCATTTTAAATGGAGTTTAATTTTGGTGTTATTCCATATTGTTTTGTTTTGAATAGGTTGTACTTTACAGTGGTGATTATTGTATTCAGTACTCTGTTTCTGTTTTCAGGATATCCTAAGCAAATGTTACGTTTGGACAGATCAATGTCAGCTTGGGTACATGTCTCTATCCGTTCCTTAATTTTTTTCCATATATCTTTAACAATTGGACAATCGAAAAAAAGATGACTGATGGTTTCTTTTTCTTCTTCACAAAGGCTGCATTTATTTCATCTTATGCAAGAAGTTCGTTTGTCGGGAGAATTCTATGGAGAATGGAATATTGAAACCATTTTGTTTTTTAGTTTAGATTTGAGAAGAAGGGCATCTTGTTTATTTGTTTCCATTCAAATTCATCGATTTTACAATTTAAATCTTGTTCCCACTTATTTCTGTATTTATGTACTCTCACTGTGTTTTCTGACTCATCGACAACCTTTTTTCTTTGTAGCTATGTTTTCAATAAAATATGAGATATATGGCATATTTAGTTTTGTTTCGATGTTGATTTTTGCTTTGACTGAATATGATTTTATTGCCCTGATGATACCAGCATATTCAAGGAAGTTTGTTTTACATTGGTACTCTTGAATTAATTCTGAATATTTGAAAAAATGTTCTTCGCTGTTGACTATGTCATTTATTGAATATATGCCAACGTATGACATTTTTCTGTAATGTACTGGTGTGTTATTGATTTTGATATTTTTATTATTCCATAATGGCTGGGATAGGATATCAAATTGAGTCTTTACGATTTTGTACTATGAACTTTCCCCATGCTTTTAAAACATATTTTCAAAATTCGTTTGTTCTCGGGGTACATACGTGTTCAATTATGGTTGCTGCACTATATTGATAGAAATCTCTATATGCAGGGGATATATTTATATTGAAAAGCTTTTGTAACTTTGAGTTGTTATCACAGTTGAAGAGTCTTTTCACCCAACTTATTCTTTGCGAAATGATTGTATTTCTTATATCCGGAGTTCTAATCCCAACCTCACTGTAGTTACTAGCTATTAGTTTACGTTTAAGCTTATCAGGTTTTCCTTTCCAAATGAAACTAAAACCCAGTTGTTCTAGGGATTTTATGATTTTGTCACTAGGATTAGGAAGAACTGTAAATATATTATTTAATTTTGGTGAGATAAGACTTTTTAAAACTGTTATCCTACCAAGTGGGGTCAGGTCTCTCCAAGCCACTGGTTTGGTGTAAAATTGTTGATCAGAGCCTCCTGTCACTAAGGCTGACCTTAATTCCCGTTCTTTAACCTTGCACTAAGGTTACCTTAAGGACTAACGACCACCTTACAGCTTTGTGAAAGGAGGCCCTGGATTCCTGAAATATTCTGTGCGACAGGATAGGATTTTACAGGATAAGGAGACATTGTCTAGCAACGGTTCTAGGTCTTTGGTTAAAACTCGCTATATGAAATATTTTCAAAAAAAGCTGATATATACTGTGCGACACTATTATTGATGCATGATCTTACAATATTAGGCACTTACCGTAATAAAGTTCCACATACGCACATACGTAATCATGTATAGCTTTATGCAGCAACAAGGCATCGTCTCGATAGTGGTAGCCCGGTAGAACCTTCTTGTCGTACACCTACAGGGGACAATACTAACATAATGTATAGAGATTATTACCTGAGCAAGTGTGTAATATGATTTTTACGAGTTGTTTGTATTACCCGAGCGAGAGCTAGGCTTATACACAGATTTGCAAGAGTTTCGTAAAGGTCATATGAAACATTTCCGGGGGTAATTATTTCCTTATAACCGATTCTATTCAATTTTATTATCTTAACAGAAGAAGAAGAAGAAGAAAAATATTTTATTTATGTGTCACGTGGTACATGGTCTGATTCGGACGTTGTAAAAAACATGTTAAAAAAGGCGTACCACCCGGCCAAAAGGCATAGAGACACAAGAATGTCTTAAATGAGTCACATTTATATATATATGATAATGTACATAACAATACAAACATATACAAGAGTTTTTGTGATTTATGTGATTCTATATTAAATGGTATTATTGAAGCAAATGGCATGCTTACGTCTATTATACATTTTTATTAATAGAGCGGCAAGAGGCTTAACAAACCTCTCATTACGTAATAAGAATACAAACTGAGCTGTTGAGGACAACTGTGTGAATAAAGGATTGACGCAGGAAATATCCTGCCATACATTATACCTTAGATCAGAATAAAAGTCACAATCAACAAGAAAATGTATCTCATCTTCAATTACATTGTTTCTGCAAAACTTACAAATCCTATTTTCTAAAGGCGTTTTGGGGCGGGTATACCTGCCGACTTCTATCTCCAGTGGTAATGTGCCGCAGCGCAGCTTACTCAGTACACTACGTTGAGATCTTGTTAACAAAGTAATAACATGAAATGCTGGTGTCAAAAGTTTCTTAAATAATCTTAACAAATATCCAGAAAACGGCCTGCTTCCCCTGCGACGTGACGTCACGAGCAATGGTTTTATGACGTCACAGGCGAAAAAAGCTCGCGCTACAACAATCGTTGATAGGAAAAAGTGATCTGTGCACATGTGCACATATTTAAAATATGTCACTACTTATTTTCAACCTTATGGATAATAAATAAATATATGTCTTTTTAACTGAAGTGTCGCCAGTATAAACATTACTTGTGATTTACTTTTACGTTGCAATGTAGATCTAACTTTTTATAGAAACCATAACATATTTTGATTTCAAAATAAATCATTTTCAAAATTACTCACAAATGTACCAATTGTTTTGATCTTATCGTTTCTGCCCATTGTATAAAATGTAAATAATATTCAATGTACATTTTCTGGAGAGGGTTTGTTTAGTTGTATAACTCTAAAACCAATCCTTTTCCTTAAAAGTAATTATGTTTTAAACCAAATCTGAAGGCACCATATTAGTAAGTATTAGTAAGAAAGGTTAGGTAGGAAGAAAAGGAGATGAAATTGTATCAAATGGGCGATGCCTCAGTCTAGTTTCGGAGATGATCCTATATTTTATTGAACATGTAATACTACTTTAATCTTCTTTTAACTTTTTTTACAATTTTCTATGTTCTTATCGTACAAGTTAGTTATGTTACGATATAGAATTATTAACATATCCACAAATAAGAAACCAATGTCTGTCCATCGAACCGATTCTTCTCATTTGTCTTGTTGAACGAATTAGTGCTGTTCTTTGTCAAATAAAAAATAAGAGAACCAAAATAATACCCTCAGCTTCATGTTTGAACTTGATTTTGTTTAACTTATTTATGACTTACAGTTATGTTTAGACATGAATGTCCCAACGAACTTTGTATCGACAAAATATCGAAAGAAAAACGTCCCAGTAAGCATGTGCAGAAACCGTTCACATAAAGCCATATTTGTTTAAGTCATGTTTAGTGAAAGAGAGAGAGAAAACAACAACCAGTATGTTATATAATTTAACAAGAGGTCAAGATGGCTATTTCAATAATTCCCTAAAACATATAATCCCGCAGAATGTATATAGAGGATACTAAACGACGTTCCATTTAATACTATTTTTATTAAACGAGTTTATGATTGTGTATAAAACGAGCGAAAGCGAGTTTGATACCAAATCATTCACGAGTTTTAATAAAAATTGTATTAAATGGAAGAGAGTTTAGTATTCTGTTTATTACTTGCCCTCAAAATCAAGCAAAACCGGCGACAGTTTGCTGAAACGAATTTTTCCGCGACTCGGTTGCCATTGTTACGGCGCGATTCCACAATGACGTCACAAACACACACTACTTTGACGTCATACTTTATTTGTGTTATTTCACTAGTTTAATATTGCCATATAAATATTACACTGCGATATCTTACACGGGCGAGTAATAAGTAGATATCTCACCCCTCTCCTCTTCAGGTCTTCAGGAAGATTCCAGTCGACGTCAAAACGCCATTCTTTCAATCTGTAAATATATTTCTTGAACAATTTGAAATCGCTCAAGTATGAGGTGAAATGATTATAATGCTCAATTTACAAACAAATGGTTTCCTTTATTCCCAATATTTACACCGTAGTGCCTTAACATGTTATTATTATTTAAAGTCAATGTTATGTCTATCTATTTATCTACCACTTGATAGACCACGAGAAAATCCACAAAGCTTGTCTATTATATCTATATTATCTATTAGAAATTCACACGAGAGACACAGCTGTCAATCATGGATATCTATATAAATTTGCAGAATCCTATATTTGCAGAACGGTAATGACTAGTTGGTAAATGACCTTTGAACCTTAAAGAAACAAATCTAAAAATTATTTTTGAATGTCATAGAATGATAGTCCCAATGAGATGCATTCATTATTATCGAACAGCTTAACATAAACACACAAAGGCAATATCAATCTGTGTTGATTAAATAGGTATCGAAATTGTTTAAGAATTTGCATTTTCTTCAAAAACAGGAACCAACCCTTTCCTGATAAGGTCCCAGACACCGTTCCTCCCGATTGCCATCGTCTTCTGGATCCAGCCATCGGGTGCCAGCAGTTTATCTACCGCCATCCTGGAATCACAGGAATTCATCTTATCATACTTAAAGGGGCAGTAGCACATTTTTGGAAATTATATATGTTCAAATTTTAACTGAAAATTTTACATCAATGCTAAATGTATTATTTTGATAGTGTCAAAAATGTCAATCAACAAACAAATCATTCATAGCCAGAAAACAAATTATAAAGAATTTAGTTAAGATACATTGTCTTTTAATTGGAATCAATTATTTTTATTTTCCTGACATCACCTTATCCCCCCTAAACGTGCTACTGTCCCTTTAAAGAGCCACTCCGCGAGTTGTCCGGGTTCATATATGTTAAAAAAAACTAGTGTCATCTGTTGTAGGAAAGTACCATTTTGAAGCTTATGTAGTTATCGACTGGAAAGTTTAAAGTCGCGGCTGTAATCGAAAACCGAACGTTTACGCGCGTCAATAAGCAATGTAAGTGTAACTTTTCTAAAACACTCAGAAATACAGTGACAAGTTTATAATTTTAATAGGGTATATAACTAGTATTCATGCAAATTGGACGCGGGAATTCGGCTTTTGTAAATAAATATGTGACTGATTTTCGTTAAAACAATTATTTTTCATAAAAGTATGATAAATAATTTGGAAGATTTTTTACTATATCATATTTGTGCTATGTCAATAAAAGCGTCTTAATATCTAATAAACTACTGCATCTAAGTAAATATTTGATTAAAGTTTTAGGTTAATACATCACATAAAAGTTATAACACTTTCGACAAGCAAGGTTATAGAGAATACTTAATGTAGTTTTCAAAATACCAGGTTTATTTCATCGAGTGTCATAGCTATAGTTGTTATTTTACAAGTGGCGCAGCCACGAGTGAAATATCAACTTTACCCATGTCACGAGATGAAATAAACCTGGTATTTTGAAAACTACATTGAGTATTCTATTCATTATTTGATTTCTTATGAAATATGTAATAAAAATTACCTTAACACTAGCTGAAAGTAGTTCCGGCACATGACCAGTGACGATATAATAACGTCACTGATGCCTGATAGGAAGTTTATTTCATAGATAAAACCCAGTATTTCATTGCTGATCATGAACTAAATAGAGACTATTTCATTGTTTTTTGCCGAATACAGTTTCACTCCTATACTGAGTCTCGAAAGGCTTAGCAGAGAGTCGCGTCAGCCAAGGTAACGAATTGACTAATCAGAACTCATCTTACCATCTTACTCATCTTGCCTTCGCACGAATAACGTTGGGCGGTCATAGGTCGCAGAAAGGTCGGCTGACGCGACCCTCTGCTAGGCTTTTCTAGACTCAGTATAGAAGTGAAACGGATAATATTGAGGCTAGGTTAACTTAGACTGTGCCGAATAACATTTCTATCTCAGCGAGTGGAGTGAGATAGAAATGATATTCGGCAAAATCAATGGCATAGTCTATTTATTATATAATTTTAAATCATAAAACGCAGTTTGAAGGCAAAGTTTCGCTGTTGTGATGAAAGACCGTCTAGCAACTCCATTTCACAAGCTCTTTGGGCATGGATATTGCTCATATACTATATATAACAAGGCTTTCCAACCGGCATTTTGATCCCGAAATATAAACATAATATTACAACGTAGGCCTATTCTTTTGGTGACATCGGATACATATCACTTGTAACGTGTTCCTCAATGCCTTATCCTTCATTTTACATTGATCTTATACATATGTCACCATCTTAACTAGAACAAAAGAATACGTTGTTATTATGTTTATATTTTTTATGTTTCGGGATCAAAATGCCGGTTAGAAAGCCTTGTTATATATAGTATATGAGCACTGCCCATGCAACAAGTGCTTTTGCTCCATTTATCCTTTCTCGATAAAAGAAAAGGTCGATAGAAATAATTGGATTTTTAGTCGTAAATAGCTTTTTGAAAACATATAATTTGTGAATATTTATTGATATCAGATCCAAAATATCCTTTTGGTTTAACTAGTTGAAACAACGGCTTCTTTTGTATTTTGGAAAGTCAGTTTGGACGCGAACAGATACAGTGAGTGAAGCGCTATGTCGGTGTGACAGATCTCTCGCTTCGTAAATTTATTTTGCGGTAAAATGAACACTTATTTACTACAGCAACAAGATATGAACTTCGGGTGGCTTTTCGATATCGAAGGATACACTGGCACTGCACAATGTTAACAATTACATACCGAAAACATCGTAAAGAGTAGTTTTTCTTCAATCCTAACGAACGCCGTGACGCAAGGCATGCGTTCGATTTCCTCAAAGGGAGATAATCGTGTTTCAAAGGGAGGTAAAAGGTTCGGTTCCACTTTCTCACTGCGGTGACAACATGGATTATACATGTATTTTCACTGCAGGGAAAATATGACTTTATACTTCTTTTTTTGAAATATGGATATTACTTTGACAGTATAACCCTATATTTCATTGCTAATCATATAATAATACGGGTTTACTTCCCGATAAACATGAAATAGTGTGATAATTATATTACCTGTTGATGGGAAGGAGGAAGATGAGATGGGGTGCCAGCAGTTTGAAGATGGGATGAGAGACGGAGAGGTTCCGGTGTAGAGACAGACACACCCCCTCCATCAAAATGTGCGTGAACCCTGCATATGCAGTAAATACATATATGAAATATACACTCGGGAGCTAAAGAAGGATACCATATAAAATCCATGAAAGGTTAAGCTACGAGTGGTATTTACGAATGAAATAGGATTATTTCATGTCTTCAAAAGCTAACCGAACTAAGTTTTTAATTTCAAAGCTATATATGTATGTATGTATGTATGTATGTATGTATGTATGTATGTATGTATGTATGTATGTATGTATGTATGTATGTATGTATGTATGTATGTATGTATGTATGTATGCGTGTATGTGTGTGTGTGTATGTATGTATGTATGTATGTATGTATGTATGTATGTATGTATGAATGTATCTTTGTAGGTGCTTATGTGTACTCGTGTTTATACGCACATGTATGTATTGTATGTCACTATACTGTCTACCGTCACTATGTATGTATTCTGAATTAAGTAAACATTTTTCACTTCTGTTGTAATATGTTATTTCCAAAATATGTCAGATAAATAAACATGGAATAAGCATGTTATGATCGTTTTTATTATCCTCTCACGAAGTGGTGTCAGAAATTCATTGAGCGCCAATGGCTCTCGACAGCCACTTTGCAGCATTAGTTCAAGAAATTTGTGTAGTGATAAAAACATCTTTATCTATTTTAACACAACGTTTGGTAATACTTAGTTGTTCCTTTTCACCTGAGACCTGAGTTTGAAACTTGATGTGAAAAAATTACAATTTTATTGCCCAGTGGTTGAAATAAGCATCCAAAAACAGCTTTTCAATAAGGACCCGCAGTTAGGAAAAACTCCGAAGCATTCACTATGAGTACTGATCAGACTTATTCTAAAATAATAATATTCTTGCTATCAATATGTTATAAATACAATACACTTTTATCAGTTTAGAGTGATAGTTAAGAAGACTTGGTATAGGAAATATGTCTTTCTGCAAGTATTGTTGGAAAGGAGCAGTATCATAATATGAAGCTGTGAGCCTTTAAAGGGGCAGTAGCACGTTTTAGGGGTATATAAGGTGATGCCAGGAAAATGAAAATAAATGGTTCCAATTGAAAGACAATGTATTTAAACTAAAAAAAGCAGCAATAAATCAAATATATTATGTAAAGCTCAGCCATGCGATTAATTTTTCTTACACAAAATGAATTAAAGGTGTTCACACATGACCGACCATGGGTTTTAGGTGAATCTTCATACTTTGTCCTCTGACTATGGATAATTGGTTTGTGTTATGAGATTTTTGACACTATAACAATAATACATTAAGCATTGACGTACAATAATCAGTGAAAACTTTGAAATATGAAATTATAAAAAAACGTGCTACTGCCCCTTTAAGGACCTGAAGATATTGAAAAGTGTGGGCCCTTTTGAATAACTGTAGCGTTTGACCTACACTTATTTCAAACACTGTTCATTGCTACACCTTACCGAGGTGAGAGACTGACTGGTGATAGTTGGCCTCTGCCATGTTGTACCACATCTTAGCGACCAGCCAGGTGTACCTGTCGTCAGAGGGGTAGAACACCTGTAATCAATAAGCCAACCATACAGTTTGAAGATTTCAGAGAAAACCCTAGTAGAATAGAGTTAACTTAGACTGGAGAAAACCGTAAATAATAACAATTGGAATTATTTATTAAGTAAACCTAGCAATTGGAATTATTTATTAAGTAAACCTAGCCTCAATATTACCCGTTTCACTCCGACATTGAGTCTAGAAAGGCCTAGTAGAGTAGAGTTAAATTAGACTGGAGAACCCGTAAATAAAAAGATACAATTGATATTATTTATTAAGTAAACCTAGCCTCAATATTACCCGTTTCACTCCGATATTGAGTCTAGAAAGGTCTAGGAGATGGGACGCGTCTGCGACCTATGACCCTCCAACGGTATACGTGGGAAGGCAGACTATTGTGGCTTGGTAAGATGAGTTCTAATTGGTCAATTTATTACGTGGGCTGACGCGACCCTCTACTAGACCTTCCTAGACTCAATATCGGAGTGAATAGGTAGTATTTAGGCTAGGTTGACTCAGACTGGAGAAAACCGTGAATAAAAATGTACAATGGGAATTATTTTGAAAACTTAAACAATGGGAACATTTTAATATGATTCTCGATCTTGATACGGATATGGTCTGAAAGGGACAGTCCTATCGGGGTATTTTTGTGGAAACGAAATTCAAGAGGATGCAGTAATGCATTTTATTCTTTGTCAAATTGTTAAATATTGTACAACTAATATGTTACCCTCACAAACATATATGAAATAAGTGAAATATTGATTTAATAATCATATATAAGTTGACAGGGAAGAACTCTTGAATTCTGTTTCCACAAATAATACTCAGATAGGACTGTACCTTTAATGAAATGATTGTAAGAAATGTATTAACAGTAAATGTTCATACTCAACGGCATTAGAAATTTAATAACGTTGATATAAATTAAGCCACGAGAACGCAAAGTTACCCCGTGTCTTCAGAAGCCAACTATCGTAATTATTAGGTTTAAACCTTTATTTGGTCATGTTTATAGAAAATTGTTGTTTTGGTATTACCCTATGTGCTTGAACAGATTGAAAACATTCTAAGTCAATACCCTGATAAAATAAGCTTGTGTATCCTTATTAACACAACATAATTTATCAATGACATTCGAAACAAAAATTATTACCTATACGAGGGCAGTCATATCCGGGTTCATATTTTTCATATGATGTCCGAGGTCAATATATCACCCTTTCCATTGTGACGTCATGTCATAAACAATGGTCACGTTACGCCTAGACTTTGCGTTCTATAAGGGATAGTCAGCCTATGCTGAGAAGAAGGTTTTTAGTATTTACTCTACAGTGACTACAGTAATATACAGAGTATCGTATCTGTGCCCATGACATACTATGTTTTCAACATTCGTGCCCAAATAACAGTATATCCCTCGCTCTCGCTCTGGAAATACTAATATTTTGACACTCGTATTATAATCATAGTATGTCATGGTAATCATGGTATGTAGTACCTCATGGATTGATTTGTACTGTGCTCAGATTAAATTTTTTTTTTTTACGTGTTGTCAGGGATCGTTTCTTAAATTCATCTCTGTAAGATATGATAAACCTTCAATGTATGAAAGTACAAACCAGATCAAAATGGGTATTTTATGAACCCTTCACAGGGTCTGGATGACAGACAAAGTGAACAGTAACAATGTGAGTATTTTCTGGACGCCTTAGACTAAGTTTACTTAATTTGTTATGGGTTTGAGTTTTGATCTTAATTGGAATTTATTACACGAGCAAATGTGCAATCCTGTCTTTACATGAGGGCCAATTCCAAAAGTTGCAAGATTTAAATGTCATTATTTGAGATGCTTCAATTTCAACCTTAACGTACATATTTATATATTGATAAACAATCTAAGAGAGTGCGAGGGCTATATTCATAACAACTAATGTTGCTCTTGCTGTACATAAACGTTTCATATCCACAATCTGCGACAATACCTTGGCACCTTTAAAAGAAAATACCTCTTATGACTGTGAAATATGTGAATAACATTCTTGATCGGTTATGAAGAAATGAAAACAAATTTTCAAAGTTCAGGTGACGGGTGTGCTCAGTTATTCAAATATATTCAATAAACTTATTGTTAACCATATTACACCTTAATTAAAGATCCATTAGTGAAGTGAAGTTCAATATTTTTAAATGTATTTTTACTGGAATCATTGTATACTTTGAAATGTTGCAACAAACCTAGAGATAATCGGACCTAAATTCATTAAAAAGGAGACAATTTACCAAAATGACCGAAACGGCAGCCTGACATGATGGCAAATCAAGTGTAGCCACCCACAATTCATTTCGCAAAAGCCGTCTTTGTCGCGCACGATTAGATATTCTTTTCTTTTTCTCCGAATCAGGCACTAGTTGCCGCTCAAGTTAATACCCATCGGACGCAATCGCGGTAACTGAGATGGTGTAAATTCTACAGACATAATGATGACGTCACCGAAAACGGGTTCGTTAAAATCTATGGCACTTTTGCAGAGGGTACTGTACTTTGGACGTCGAATTAAGTATTTTTTTGTTGATTAAAACTACGGAGATGCATTTATTTGCTCAATAGCTTAATTTCACCACGAACCGCATACAAGTATGACGATGGGGCTTTAAAGGGGCAGTAAGACGTCTTTTGAAGATTATATATTTGAAATGTTTCACTGATAATTGTACGTTAATGTTAAATGTATTATTTGAAAGTGTCAAACATCTCATTACACAAACCAATCACCCTCAGTCTGAGAACAAGTTATAAAGATTCAAATAAAATCCATTGGCAACCATTTATGTGTGAAAACATTTTATGAACTTTGTGTACGAAAAGGGATTCGCCTGGCTGAACTTGACATAAACTAGAATATTTATTACTGCTTCATTCAATTTAAATACATTTTCTTTCAATTGGAACCATTTAATTTCATATTCCTGACACCAGCTCATATTCTCCTAAAAAACGTGCTACTGCCCCTTTAATTGGTGATGATTCTTCGTAAGATATACTTACGGGATTTTGTTCGCCCGGTTCCTGGAAGAGTTGAAGAGCGATTGGAACCAGCTGTACATTCTCGTTTAGATACAGCAGCAGTATAGGGGCACACACCTACAGCATACAGACATACAGAGTTAGAGGACATACACGGGATATATCTTAATAGGTCATCAATTTCTATATGAGGAACTAAATCATTGTCTATCATATAATATTTTATCATCAGATATCCTATTCCTATTGAAATCATACAGGACAAAATGAGTTTTTTAAATAGTCAAACTTTTAAATTTGTATGATTGATAATTATCCACTGTTTTGATAAAAACATCAATATCTATATCCCAATAAACTAGATATATCTAATATTTATCCAGAAACAAATGAAAATACACAGGGATGAAGTTATAATATTTCTAACGATGAAAATAATATGTGACCTTTTAATACCAAATATATTGTCTTTGTTGTTTCAAATGATTATTTTGAGTAAAATGAAATATTTTTTTTGATTTATGAAAAATATTCATTACAAAGGTACAAAATTGTTTATCTTTCCTCGGATTTCGTTAAAGCAAATATCAAAGTATTTCCTCTTATAGAATATGAACACATATCATTTTGAATATATTGCTGGTCTTTTTATCATATTTGCTGTCAAAGTTGAAGAAAGGGCGTAATCAATTCAAAACAAAAATGGGGTTTATACTCTACATTTGTATCTCTACATACACGTACTGTTTTCGATCTTATAAAATGCTGAAGGAAGTAACCTATTTAAAACAAGACAAGTCAATGTGGTTTGCGAACTTCCCCTTTGAACAAAACCCGGAAGTGAAATACTGAAAACTGATATACAAAGCTGATATACTATCACGGTTAAATTGTACACAAACATATACTTCCTTGACTATAGTTTGATATACAAGAATCCTATTGTGTTACCATTGAGGGATTTTATTCAATGAATGAAATATTGAAATGGGGTTTTAATTTCAATATTACTACTCCTGTTACTGTGATATGGTGTTTTTACAATTACATGATTTAAATTAGCGAGTTCACAGCAAATATATTCAGTGGTGTGCCATAATTATATATATATATATATATATATATATATATATATATATAAATATATATATAATGTCATATTAGACGGTATTCACATATACTTGTGTGTTATTTTAGCGTAGCATAAATAATTTCCATGGAAAAATTCTTCTTGAATCGTTTCAAATTTAGCACATTTGAGAGGAATCATCCTAGCTACTGCTATGTATTTTTCATTAATTTATACCATGTTTGCTTTTTTAAATGTTATAGCTTCAATCATCATAAGTATATTTTAAAATAAGATTTAACACGGTGGCTAATATAAGTTATACCATCTAGACGCGGGGTAAATTGGTTTAACGAATTTATCTTACCGAATGTTTAAACAAAACGCAAATGATATGCAATTAAGAGTAAGAAAAACGTTAACTGCGTTACCCCTATGACTATAGTTTGTTCAAAGCTACATATCGGTTGATCAAAAGTAACCAGCTTGATCATGTATTCGAGGTAACATACATGTACATTGTACATGTACAAGAGGCTCAATATGCACGCTTTTTTATGCTTTTAATGTGCCGGGGTATAAATAAGTTATCTCCCCGCTCACGAGGGTGATATCAGAATTTATCCAGGGTCACGTTGACATATCAGAGATCGGATAATGGGATGTATATGCATAAATAAATGGAACGTTATTTGCTAAATAGACATCTAAATATTCATTTGAAATTATTTACTTCTGACTGAGATGATTTTAGATAAACATGCAAAGTTTGACAAAGACATGTTCAAAATTCATCTGATAAAAATATTTGTGCTTCACCGAAATAACATACAAGTCTATGTAAATAATGTAAAATATGACATAGTTATTGTACACCACTGTACATCATTTGCTTTGGATACCCTGGCAAGTATTAATTCAATTTGAAATAGGAACTAGAAACCTTGGAAAGCAGATTAAATTAAATTTAATAATTCATGTATATTCCTAAAATTAAATATAATGACATATGCAAAAAGAACAATACATGATTATCAAAAATCAATTTTCAATTACCACGCTATTGCCAGACTTGCAGGGGAGTTTATGAAGAATCGTCAGATCACAAAGAAACAATCTCTTGGCAGTCAGAACTTCCTGCAATGTTTGTCCCTCTAGGGATTGTGACAGATCCTCTTCTTTTACAGCGAGCCTGGAATGGTATTCAATATGTATATATGAATGAACCGATACCAAAATGTGTTAAATTTTAGGCTGACAGTTTAAAAGATGCAGAAAAGTGTTTTTTATTGTTCTATTCTTAAATATCAATGAATTAAAAGCTATTCAGAACTTTCCGCAATTTTTGTCCCTCTAGGGATTGTGACAGATCCCCTTCTTTAACACCGAGCCTGGATGGGTATGAATGAACCGATACCAAAATGAATTGAATGTTAGATTGACAATTTACAAGCTGCAGAAAAGTGTTTTTGTTTTATTCTTGAACTGATACTACCGAAGCTATAAAAAACGAAAAGTATCTGTCCCAGCTTCACATTCTAGAAACTTATTCCAAAAGGACAGTTAGGAACTGATAGTAGAGAATAGATTAGATAACCCGGACTGAAAATTGCATTTGTGATTTCTTCACACATATTAGGCTGTTTACAATTTTTATGGAAAAAAGTTAAACTCGTCCATATTGCACGAACTGACGAAACAGGCCGTAAGTGCTTGATATAATGTGTAAGTAACTACGTTTCGTTTGACAGGTATGTAATTGTGATCAATATTATATAAAATGAAATCTTTACATTTGGATATGTATAGAAAACCTGTGGGTATTTGTTGATATTATGTGTAAGTAACTACATTTCGTTTGGCATGTATGTAATTATGATCAATATCAAATAAAATGAAATTTATACATTTGGATATGTATACAAATTAATGTTCAAAGGTTTTCTTACTTATCTGGTATCTGTGCACAAAGTCGGATGAGGTTCGGGTTGAGTCCGTTCATTCTTTGGTAACCGAAAAACCAATCTAACTTCCACAACTTGCTCGCCTGTTAATAAAACAAAATATGTAAATTGTAAACAGGAAGTTGCCATATTGTGACGTTCAAGTGACTTATTCAAATAGACATACATTCTTGTTGTGTTGCGAGAATACTTATCTTTTTTAGTGCAAATACATTTGCTTATATATTTTGCAGGCAGTTTGAAAATCATTTCAGTTGCATACACATGATTCCATTCATTTTTCTGTTGATTATTTAACAATCTTAATAAATAAAGATCAACAGGTTTTAATATTAGGTCACAAATATGGAATTGTTATGGATCTAAATGTATTATATAGATTGAGAAAAACTACATCTGATTAACTAGCATAGATGCAACATGTATCACAAGTTGAACATGCATTCTTTAACAAAGTGTCATTCTATAAATAATGAACGTGTAGAGAATTTGTTTTTCTGCACATATCATTTGTATGATATCCATGATTTCTGCAGGATGATTATCTTATCAACATTTGAAGGATTTCCCCGAACACCCGCAAATTGGCTCAGGAGGCGAATCACCGCGAAAGTATAAATTATTTGGTCCCCCTCAACATTGAAATGTTCTGATTCTCGAAATATTCGTGCCCGATTAAAAATTTTGTTGTTGTTGTCATTTTCTAACTTGCGTTCTCCCGTAGATGACAAATATCCTTTTCTATTTGCTTTAGTTCTATGTAACTAAACTTTCTTAATTGGTCAAGTTTCTCCTAATTTGCCGCCTTGTGCCATGCGGCCGGTTTCTTTCGAATGCCGTTCCCATGGCACGACGTCACAAAGACCAACGGTTATGACTTCATAATGATCGCGTCACCGTCACAATGGTCTGGGCGAGTTTAAGATATTTGTTCAGTCGGGTTTGTTCCTGTTGGTTTATGAATTATATAACTGTTTCTCTCTCATAAATCTCACAGTTTAAATTATAAGATCTCATCGTTATCAGTGCAACTGGTTTGCAATATAAGAACACTATTTTAATGTCTATAACACTGGGAATTCCCTTTTCTTTATATCTGCGAACACCTATAACAATAATGGATCAGTCGTTAGATCCTTTCAACTCAGAGTTTCCTACGCAAAAATAGAGTTCGGTCTTAAAATGATTATAACTAACGGTCATGTTACAATATCGATAAATAGTTGCGTTTGTAAAATTTCGGGGATTCATTGTTTTTCAACAGCCGCAAATTTAAGCGTGTTGAATAACAATGAATCCCAGAAATTTTACAAACGCAACTACTTATCTTCTAATTGAAATTACATCGCTTATACGTAATAATCGTACAACTCGTTGTACATGCCACAACTTGAATACGCATAATTCATTACAACCAATTTCATTTGTATTTGGTCTACCTCTTTTGTGACGACTGGCTTCAGTGACGTCACGGACAATAATATGACGTCACAGACGACGAAATATGGTAACTCGCGCTGTTGTTTAATAAAATGAAATAGATGCACATGTGCACATGTCGAAAATGACACCACTTACGTTTCAACCCATTGGTAATGTGTAAACTTACCTGAGGTTCGTTAAATACTTCTCTCTGGTACAGATTCCTGAGATCATCCAGATTTTCCCACTTGCCAGATTGTACTACAGTTATCTTGCTCTCTACAATCAGATTCATCTTCAGCTTGGCCAAGTCCCACTTGCAACACAAGGAAAACAACCATTAGTAATAATAATAATAATGATTACGTTAGGCAGTAGAAAGTTTTTTGAACTAGAACTAGACTGGAACTAGCATACCATGATGGTACTGTGCTGTATCGCACCCGAACCTTGCTAGTACTAAAGCCCCTTTTCATGTTAAACATACTATTTCCCATTTTAGAATATGTGGTCTTTAAAAAAATTATTGCATCGAAACGGTTTGATCTCCTACTTTGTATCAGCAAAAATCATATGCGTTGGGTATTTCTTTGTGCGATATTGCAAGGCCAAACTTTGACAATCCAAATTATGCTTAGGCGCGAGGAAAACGTTAATATGCTACATACAGAATATTAATGGTGTACCTCATGGGAACATTCAATAGTTAGTCAGCTAAATGACAAAGTTGACGAAGTTGCCAAAATCAACTAAATATTTCTTGACTACTGACTGCTGGCTGAACTTTTAAAAATTTTTAAATTTGTGAAACATATACTTCATTAACGCTGGAAGTACTAAACAAAAGATTGCTGTACACATATATACACCACAGTCGACGCACTCTGTCTTGTTTAACATGCTCATCGTTTCTCATCAATACATATGTAAAAAATATTTACCGTATATGATGCTGAAAATTTTTCATCTGCCGGCAGGTCCTTGATCTGAAAAGAGCATATGTAATAATACAAAAATACCTCAAGAAGAATAGTCTAAAAAACAAACAAACAAACAATATAAAGAAAACTTGTTCAAAAGGTTCTGTTTTAAAACCAACATAAGGATACCACTATATTTATTCAATGATTGAATGTTATCTAAGCCTTTTGTTGTTATACAACCCATAGATCGTTAGCACAAGTAAGAATAATAATGTGATTACTTATATGGTGCCTTATTTACGTCCATAGACATGTTCAAAGAGCTTCATTATTACCCTGAAGGAGTGTACTTTCACAGCTTCTTCTAAGCGCTAATCACGACAACGTCAGTACTTTTTTCAGCTGAGTGCAATGTGGATTAAGTGCCTTGTCCAGAAACTCAGCATAGCGAGACCCAAGTTACAAATTTATTGTGTCTCCACCGGGATTCGAACCCGGTTCACTGGCGTGAGAGGCCAGCATGCTAACCACTACACCACAGTGTTCCATATAGATCGTGAACAAAAGAACAAAGGTAGTTGTATGGCTGACAGGGTGCTTTTCTTTCTTGCTCTATTGAAGACATCGTTTGAATAAAAATTTCATGCACTACAATAACTTGGGTGTTTATTTTCAAAATAAAGACAGTTATTCATCGTCTGCACAGGGATATATATAAAGGAAAAGGTATAATTGTATGTAGGAAAAGCAGGGTTGGAATATTTTATGACAATATATTTTTAACATTATTTAACAATGTACTTATGTAAAATAATCATAACAAAGCCAGACTTGTAGAAGAACGTGCATGGTGAATTGTAAGTTTTTCAAATCCAATTCAAAATCACAATTACATATATATCAAGACTTTATCAAAATAATCTGATGTATCTTTTACAAATCACTGAATTTCCCCCCAAAACACAAAAAACGGTTCTACTTTTTTCAAGCTTCGGCAATTCTCGCAACTTTCCGTACGTGACACTCATTTTTCTTATTAGAACATCGGATGTGACGTATCTCAATGCATTGGTAACACACCTACTTTTTAATATGAAATTGAAGAAAAATATAGTGAGAAACAAGTGTTATCGTTAGTAAAGAAACTTCAAAACACTTTGAAAAAGGAAATCATTTACAAAGTCCGAGAACATCGCCAGCGAAGCTTTTCCTGTATGACGTCATAGCCGACGTTTGAAAGAATCCCGTCGCTCGGAATCTTGAACTTGCGTTTATCATATTCAGAACTTTATAAATAATTACTAGGGAATAACTTTTATTACTTTATTTTGTTTTCATACTTGAAAAAATTGCATCTTACGTTTAACTACGCAAAGTAATGAGAAAATGAAAAGATAAATGAGGTACCAAATCATCAGTCGAGCGTGTTATAGGTATCGCCTTGTTCGCATTATGTATCAATGCGCAGTGCGACGTCTTGGAATATATAAGCAATTCAAAATTACTTTTTAAAAGGTTAAAAAGAGAGTTTATAATAAATACAGAACGTCATACGTGTGCGTTTGGGTCATTTGTATTGAACTCGAAGATGTCATGGACGCGGAGAAACAACTCGTTCTTCGAACTCGTTGTTCCTCCGCGTCCATGACATCTACTCGTTCAATACAAACGACCCAAATGCACACGTATGACGTTCTGTATATATATTTAATAAAAAAATTATATTTCATCAAAGATTTATCAAAAACATTCCATCAAAGTCAATATTTAATGAAAAACATACAGAATTCAATAACAAAATTCTTTTCATTAAAGTTAAATTTTTCATCAAAGTCATATATTCATCAAAATCATAATGTTGGTGGCTAAAACAAACTTTTTATTTGATAAAATTGTAATCAAAACATACATTTCAAAGTGTATTTTCTATTCAAAGTCATTTTTCCATCAAACTCAATATTTCATATAACACTTTTTCATTTTTGTTATCAAAATCAATATATTAAAAATATATCAAATTATTTATTTTGTTATCAAAGTCAATATTTCATTAAATTATCATCAATCAGAAATTTTATCAAAAGTTTTTAATATATTTTTCTTCAAAATTAGCATATCATAATTTCACTTCAAAGTCCTTTTCCCACCAAATTCAATATTTCATCAAACACGTAAAAGAAATCTATCAAAGTCAATCTTTCTATCAAAATTACACTTTCAAAAAGGTATTTTTTCTTCAAAGTCATTTTTATCATCAAATTCAATATTTCATCAAACACAATACAAGAAAATCATCAAAGTTAATATTTCATCAAACAGGTGAAAGAAATCCATTTAATATCAATCTTTTTATCCAAATTAACATTTTACAAGGTAATTTTCTCTTCAAAGTCATTTTTTTATTTTTTTATTTTTTATTTTTTTTTCATCAAATTTTATTAAGTTATTTTTTTTCCAAAGTTCATACTTCAAACGTAATTTTTTTTTCAAAATCAAAAATGTATCCACCTATCCCATCTTAAGATGGGATATCCTAACTTGGAATAGTACTTTATCCACAGTTGGGATAGCCCGAGAGTTATCCCATCTTAAGACGGGATAGCATCCATAGTTGGGATGCAACAGCTACAACCTATCCCCTGATATCCTTCTAGAGTATTCTGCCGTATACTTAACCCTGTTTCAGCCGTAACTATCACTCGTACCTTAACCTATCAGGCATTTTATATTGTATCGTTTCTTTTGATTCTGAGTGTACTGTCAAGGAGATGCGTGTTTGGCCGGATGTCAAACATGATTCTTTCGGATGAGATAACATACTTTACATCCGTGTGCCAACTAATGAAAAGATATGCTAGATATATGAAATCTCGGTTTACAACAATGCTGTAATATGACACGGATTATTTAGGTTCATTGTAAACAGGTTTTTCTTCAAAATGTAAAACTCAAATTAACTATTATTACATATCTCATTATTTCAATCGCATTGAGTAAAGGAATTTGAATATAAGATGATCATGCATTACTTGTCAAATACTATTTTCATTCAATATTTTAATTTGATAAGGAATTTTGTTGATTAGATGGATAGTGAAGAGAAATGGAAAAATGAATATGATAAATAGGGTAAAAAAGTTAATTAAGGTAATGAAACAAGAGGAAGATAAAACGTGAATAATAAACGAGAATACCGATCTTTTAAAGTGAAATAAAAAGGAAAACTAAGATAATTGAAATAGGTGTTGAGATGAAGAAATAACATATATATGGCGATTAGACTAAAAAACATTCAGAACTTTTGTGATATAGGGCTTGAAATAATTGTGAAGCTAGTGAAATATAATCTAGGGAAAGATCCCCGTCGTTTTAAAGGGGCCGTAGCACGTTTTAGGAGGAATATAAGGTGATGTCAGGAAAATGAAATTAAATGGTTCCAATTGAAAGACAATGTATTTTAGCTCAATGAAGCAGTAATAAATCAGATATATAAAATAGAGTTTTTTCTTACACAACAATGAATTAAAGGTGTTTACACAAAAATGACCGCCAATGGACTTTAGGTGTATCTTAATAAGCTGTTCTCTAACTATGGATGAATGGTTTGTATAATGAGATGTTTGACACAGTCAACATAATAAGTTCGCGTTGACGTACAATTATCAGTGAAACTTTTAACATATAAAATCTTCAAAAAACGTGCTACTGTAGTCGAGTATAAAGTGATAAAAAAAAGGAAAAAATGAGGATGAAGATTGAGGGTAATTAGGAGGATAAAAATAAGAACAGATGAGATATGATAAAGAAACGTAAAAATCTGGATGTGGAGTTTAAAAAGTTTAAAATAATGTTGAATATGTTTAGATTAATAAAACCAAGATAAGGAAAAGGAAAGTAAAAAAATGGAACAAGGGTGATAACATGAAGATAGTTAAACACAATTAAAAAAAAATAAGAAAAAGGAATGAAAAAGTCAATGAAGAAAAGGATGATAATGAGGTTTATAAAAAACACAAATTTGAAACAAGACGTTATGAGAGTAAGATGAAAGAATAGAATATTTAAAAAATATGTCTGCAAGCTTAAGGTTCTCATAACCTATTCAATCATATTGCTCAAGAAGTTGGTAGTGAAAGAAATTTATCTGCAAACTGAAGGTTCTTATAACTTTCATAGTGCATTCTAGAAGCTGGTAGTGAAGGAAATACAAGGATATTTAATAAAAACACCTACTATAGCGGGAAGACTCGTATCCCTCATGTCAATCGCATAAGCGAACTTCTTCTCCTCCAGATCATGTTTCCTCTGTTCCTTCTGTTCATCGTCCTGAGGCAGGGATGTGTCGTGTTCCCTGAATATGTAGTGGTAGTGAGGTCTCAACCAGCGGAACACAGGGAAGATGTACTCGTCTCCTGTTGATTTGTTCTTGACTGTCATCCTCTCCACAAACCAAGAGCTCCCAAACCCACTGTCATCCCTGAAGACTTCGATCTGTTTAATCTTGCCAAGATGCGAGGTCTTCTTCTTTGGAATTTTGAATTCGTCAAGGTTTCCTCTTTCGAAATCGTCTCTGAAGAAATTATCCAAATCAAATTTGTCCGTGGATTGGTTGTTGACGTCATGAAGGATGATGCCAACGTTGGCATCCGTTCCGGCGTCTTGGACATCCCCTGTTCGGACGTACACAACAAATTGGTTTTCAGGGACCGACATACTGCAGCTTGGAGAAAAGCTTGCCCTGTGCTATATGATGAGAAGCAAACCCGTGTCTGTCTGATATATGATGTGTGTATTACATATCCTCATCAGAGGCAGACCGGATACGATAGGCCTGATATAGCTTTGCGTTGTTCGAAACAGTGGCTGTTATTCACTGTCATTAGTGTTAGGACATATTGACATGTTGGTGACTGTTCATGGAATGATCACCCGATTTCATTACAGGGCAAAAACACGAACATACATATATATTAAAAACTGTGATCATGGAGTGTTTTGTTATTTATAATTTGCTGATTTAACGTATTATTTCTGTAACATTAATTTTGTCGCGAAATTGTGCTGTTCATTGAATGTGTTATTTGATAAGACAATTTATTCTGGTTGCTCAACGCCGCTAATGGCTGAAATATTGCCCAAGCGGCGTAAAACAATAACTCACTCACTCACTCGGGTTGCTAATGCTACTGTCATGCTTTTTGATATATTCAAGAAAAGATTTCAAAAACACCTCGCGTCAAAGAATATTCAAAATTTGGTTCAGGAAGATTTAATATGTCTTTTGAAACATATACAAACATGATGCAGTCACGGAGTGTAGCAATAGCTTCCATATATCTCTCACGTAAGACCAGTAAAACCACAAGGAAAAAGAAATCTTGACACGATAATAGGCGATAATTGACACTTGTAACAAAATTACCAATTACCATGTTTATGTAATTAATGAGAAAGCGTTATAAATGTCAATATGTCGATGCGATTATATCAATAATTGCAATCATTTTGACAATTGTTTTAATACGTAACACTTGATGTTATTACTTTTAGGCTTTATTTCATAGCATTTTTCTCTTATCACCTTAAATTTTTCTTATTTTCAATGCGCTTTGAGCATGCACCTTGTGTATGGATATAGCGCTTTATAAATGCCCATTATTATTATATTATTATTATTATTATTATTTGATCCAATCTAGAAACATGCCTGCCTTACGTTCTTTAACTAAACACTGTTGAAACGCCTAGACATTTCAATCTGTTTAGACGATTAAACGTAAACTTTAAAACGCTTCGTGGTAGAATAATTAAATCATCAGAAAAAATTATGAGACCTTATTTTTACAAGTTTTCGAACAGGTGAACTTTTTAGCCATTGCAAAGGTAATTGTCACAAGAACTTAAATATAGTCTATGTTCATTTATATGAATTAACATCAATATAATCTATATGGTTAAACGAGTGCTTTCTGTCCATGAATAGCCAATCAGATTGCTTGTAACATAAAAACTGTTGATTAAACATGGCTGCCCCAAGAAGACCGTGTTGTTGACTTTATGGTCAAATAAGTCAAATCATATCAAATAACACATGGTGTCAGAAGTGACAAGGTAAATAAGCATAATGCAAGGCCTCCCAGCACCTAAAGCACTTGATGCTAGCCTAGATCTTGCCACGGCTTGGCGTAAATTTAGACAAGAACTTGAACTGTACATGACCGCGACTGGGTGCGCGGGAAAAAGTGATGGAGTGCAGAAGGCAACACTTCTCACTCTGATAGGTGAGGAAGGCAGGCGTGTTTACAATAACTTTACTGTGCCTGAAGATGCCAAATTTAATGACTTGATTGCTATGTTTGAAGAACATTTCGTAGGAAAGTCAAACAAAACTTACGAGAGACATTTATTTCGTCAGATCAGACAGGGTGATAAGAACTTTGATATTTTCTTACAAGAACTGAGAACTCAGGCAGGCAAATGTGAATTTGGAAATAAAATGGATGAAAACATTTGTGATCAGGTGATAGAGGGCATAGCTAGTGTTCAGCTTAAAGAAAAGTTACTGACAACAGAAAATCTTGATATCACTAGTCTGAATACAATGTGCAAATCTCACGAGAGTGTGTGTAGACAATTAAAAGACATGAACACTGAAGCAAATGAGGTACATGCTACACACAAGAAACACACAAGAACATTCAAACCAAATGAAAGAGAACAGAGATATGGAAATAAACAAGGTCACTTTAAAGGAAATCAAATGAGGGGAAATGAAAGGATGAAAATGATAAACAATTGTACGAGATGTGGCAAAACTCATTCAATAAATCAATGTCCTGCTTACATGAAGAAATGCCACAGGTGTCAAAAGCTAGGACATTTCCAGAAAATGTGTAGGTCACATCATAACAGAGTGAATTATGCACAACAATACCATGAAGACAACAGGCCATATATGTATGGGCCACCTCCAACAAATGATCATCAACAAAGTGAGTTCTATGTAGGATATGTCTCATCAGTTGACAGTGTGATGTCTGACAAGTCAGATTGGTTTGTGAAACCAGTTGTGGGTTCCAGAAATAAAACTGTCAATTTCAAATTAGACACTGGATCTGATGTTAGCACTATTCCATATCACATCTACAAAGCAGTGACAAATAAACCACTTTCTCACCCTAGCAGGAAACTTACTGCATACAATAACCTGGACATAAGCATTGTGGGTGAAGTAAAACTACCTGTATATTTCAAATCACAATCACAGTTGGTGAATTTCTCAGTGGTAAATGATGCAAGCATTTCACTGTTTGGACTGAAGGACTGTTTGATGTTTAATCTTGTTCAGCGTGTCAATCAGGTTCAGGAGAGTTCTGTGAACAAATTGTATGAGCAATATCATGAGGTGTTTGACAAGAGACTTGATGGCATAAATGAGAAACCAGTGAAACTTGAAATTAAGAAAAATTCAGAACCAGTGCAGAATGCTCCAAGGAGAATTCCCTTTGCTCTTCATGACAAGGTTAAGAAAGAATTAGAGAGAATGGAAAACGAAGGAGTGATATCAAAAGTTGAAGAACCAACTGACTGGATACATTCCATGGTAATTGCAGAGAAACCCTCTGGTGATCTGAGGATCTGTCTGGATCCGAGAAATCTAAATCAGTATATCAAATCAGACCAATTTAGAATCCCAACAATTGAGGAGATGACAGCAAACATTGGTAACTCAAAATATTTTGTGAAACTTGATGCAAGGTCTTCATTCTGGCAGATCAAGTTGGATGATGAGAGTGCAAAACTGACCACATTTAGCACACCTTTTGGAAATTACTGTTTCCATCGCTTACCTTTTGGACTTAACATATGCACTCAGGTGTATCAGAGAACAGTATCAAACTGGTTCAATGCTTGTGAAGGTGTGGAGATCTATGTGGATGACATTTTAGTTCATGCTGAAACAGAAGCAGAGTTAAAACAGAGACTTACAAAAGTATTGAAAATCATCAGACAAAAGAATCTTAAACTCAACAAGGACAAATGTACAGATATCATGACTGAAGTGAAGTACTTGGGTGTCATTATCAGTGGTGAAGGTCAACGGATTGATCCAACCAGGATCACAGCAATTCAAGCAATGGAGAGTCCAAGTTCAAAAGAAGAACTACAGAGATTCCTTGGCATGATGACATATGTAGGCAAGTTCATACAGAACTTGTCAAATGAAACTGCAGTTCTGAGAGGTTTGTTGAAAGACAAAGTGGCATTTGTGTGGAATGAAAACTATGAACAAGAGTTTCAAAAACTGAAGAGACTATTGATAAGTGCGCCAGTGTTGAAACTATTCAATCCAGAACAGGATGTGAAGATCTCGTGTGATGCGTCTAAGTACGGCTTAGGTGCTACATTGATGCAAAATGGGTCTCCCATCGCTTTTGCATCGAGATCCTTGACTTCTGCTGAACAGCATTATGCTCAAATAGAAAAAGAACTCCTGTCTGTAGCATATGCAGCAGAAAAATTTCATCAATACGTTTATGGACGGCACTTTACTGTTGAGAATGACCATAAACCATTGAAATTTATCTTCAATAAGCCACTTGCACATGCTCCACCCAGAATTGAGAGAATGTTAATGAGACTGCAAAAATACAATTTCACATATGAGTGGATCCCAGGGAAAGAGTTAGTGATGGCTGACACATTGTCGAGAGCTCCAGTACAACACAGCCTGGATGAATCAGACCTAGGACAGTTGTTGGACTGTCATGTCAACATGATCAAAACATCATTGCCATTCTCAGAAGAATATCTGGAGAAGTTTAGGACTGCAAATGAACAAGACTCTGAAATTCAAGAACTGATCAAGCAGATTAAATCAGGTTGGCCAGAAGAAATCAGTGAAGTGTCTGAGAAAATGAAAGACTATTTCAATATCAGGGATGAAGTTTCTCATGAAGATGGACTAGTATTCAAGGGATCAAAGCTGGTCATACCGAAAGTGTGGCGTAGTCAAATGAAAGAAAGAGTGCATGAAGGACACATGGGGACTGAAAAGTGTCTAGAGAGAGCCAGATCATGTATGTTCTGGATAGGAATGAGTAAGGACATCACAAATTATGTAAAGTCTTGTGAAACGTGTCAGAAGTTTGCACCTCAGCAAACAAAGCAGTCTATGCAACCACATGAGAGACCGCCATATTCATGGATGAAAGTAGGGTGTGATCTGTTCCACTTTGATGGAAAAGATTACTTACTTGTAGTGGACTATCACTCCAACTTCTTTGAAACATCACAACTGAAGAACTTATCAGCAGCTCAAACAATCCTGCATCTGAAATCAATTTTTTCGAGGCATGGAATTCCGGAACAATTAATGTCAGACAACGGAACAAATTTTGTCAATTCACAGTTTAGACAATTTTGTGAGGAATGGGGAATAATTCACAGGACATCTAGTCCGCATTATCCGCGTTCAAATGGACTTGCAGAAAGATATGTGGGAATAATTAAGAACTTACTAAGAAAAGCGAAAGACTCGGGTAGTGACCCATACATAGCTCTGTTAAACTACAGAGACACACCAGTGATTGATGGAAAATCACCTGCACAACTTCTATATGGGAGAAAACTGAGGACAAGACTGCCAGTCCTGAAAAGCAGTCTGAATGCAAAGAGACAGTCTTCAGTTGAAACTGCCAGAAAACTGAAGCAGAAAATGCAGGCTAAGCATTATGATGGGTCCAGCAGGTCATTGCGACCTATAAACAACAATGAACCTGTAGTGATCTGGTGTGATCACAAAAGGGTGTGGACACCAGCAAAGGTGACTCAGAAATGTGACCGTTTCCCAAGGTCATACATTGTACAAACACCTGACGGCGCTGAGTACAGACGAAACCGGCAACACATCAAACCATTCAAGCTCAGTGATCAACTTGAAGCGGCTCCGGAACGAATGGTAACATCAGCGGTTCCAAACAACCAGAAGGCAACTGGTGGAATACCACAACCACCACCACCTAACAGCGTACCAACAACTCGCTCCGGGAGAGAAGTCAGGATGCCTACAAGATTCAAATAGACTGTTAAAGTGTTTGGAATAATCAAAGTGCCAAATATCTTATAATCTTGACATTTAAGTGTTGACAAGTTAAAAGTTATTATTTCAGCATTACAGAGACTTTAAAGTTTAAATCTAATTCATTTCTTCGAGGACTGTGACTTCAACAAAGTGAAAAATCCAGCAATAGCCTATAACAAGCAGTACAAGATTTTATTTCAGTAAAAATGATTTCGTCAATGTTTGAATATACTTTTCAATTAAAGTGTTTTGGAAATATGCTTAAAAGGGGAGATGTCACAAGAACTTAAATATAGTCTATGTTCATTTATATGAATTAACATCAATATAATCTATATGGTTAAACGAGTGCTTTCTGTCCATGAATAGCCAATCAGATTGCTTGTAACATAAAAACTGTTGATTAAACATGGCTGCCCCAAGAAGACCGTGTTGTTGACTTTATGGTCAAATAAGTCAAATCATATCAAATAACACAGTAATATTCAATTTACCATTCAATTTTTTTTGAAATTTTTACTTACATGAAGGATCTGACATTATGTATATTCCCAACATATTAATTGGTCGACAATGGCACAACCCTGCGAGTATATCTTCTTGCTTTTATATAATTGACTTATCAATGATTGTGAAAAATGTATTATATAAAGGTAGTTTTCGGAAAGAATGTTAGAAATCCGTACAAGGATAATAACACTAGAGCATAATTACCACTGACAAAGCAATGCTGTTATTGTTTGCATTGATATCTCACTCAATAATAGATTTTGAAACTTAACGTTAAGAATCGAACCAAATATAACTACTGTCCAAAGGAGACGCTTCCATGTATTCAACATCATCTAAAATTGACTTTCATTTTCCTGAAATCACCTTCATGAAAACGTGCTACGGCCCCTTTAAAGGGGCAGTAGCACGTTTTTAGGGAGAATATAAGGTTATGTCAGGAAAAGGAAAATTAAAGGTTCCAACTGAAATATAATGTATTTAAACTAAATTGAGCAGTAATAATTCAAATATATAACGTAAAGTTTAGCCATGCGATTCCTTTTTCTTACACAAAATGAATTAAAGGTACTCACAAGAAATGGCGACCAATGGATTTTATGTTTTTATTTTTACTTTGTCCTCTAACTATGGATGATTGACTTGTGTAATGAGATTTTTGACACTGTCAAAATAATACATTTAACATTGACTTACTTTTATCAGTGAATTTTTAAAATACAAAATTACAAAAAAAAACTGCTACTGCTCCTTTAATAGCATTCACTTCAACGGCGAGTTCTTGATTTAAACATATTTTATTCATGAAATGTATACATGAATGGATTGGCCAACAAGCTCCGAAGAGCTTATATTAAGGCCGCTCCGATGCAGTTACACATATATAAATATAACTATATAACTAATAGTAGTTAGTGACACATGTCAGATTCAAAACTTAGCTTCACATATATTGGTTTTGCATGAATATGATGTTGTTTACGTGGCAGTCATTACATATTCAAGTGCTTATGAGATGTCAAATCGATTAGATTTTATGATTAATTTATGAATAGACTTTAATCATTTCTTAAGATCGTCGTTTGAAAGCGATGTACATCCCCTAAGTACTGTATCAATACTAAATCCTTTCAAATAGAAAAATGAATTCTGTCTTATATCTGTGTATTTATGGCATGTGAAAAAATAATGTACAGCGTTTTCAAATGGGTGACCGCATGAGCACTCTGGGCTGTCCGCAATATGTCTATTAAACTTGTCCGCATTAAAATCACTACAACGGAGCCTGAACGGCGAGTTCTTGTTGGGACATGCTTTTGTTATGGAACCTTTCACAAATAACCAGAAGGATAAGGTTTTGTAGCCTATGCGTTTTCTTCCACACTCGACATTCACTAACTTCTCTCCGCGCCTAAGTACACACACACACTCTGACATACACGCCAACAAACACAAAATAACTAAACACCATTTACTACATACCATACACTTGCTACCATACATTGCCAACCATATCATACCATCATATATACCATACCATACCACCTTAACATACCATACCATACCATATGTGACTCATACCATCATACAAACCTACATACATACTTACATACATACCTACATATATACTTAATACATACTTGTATAATTACATCAAAACAAATATGCATACATACATACATACATACAGCTGCATACACATATACTCTCATTTATACATACACATATACTCTCATTTATACATACAAATATACTCTCATTTATACACACACACGCGCACGCACGAACGCACGCACACGTACATATACCCAAACATTCAAACTCACATGCATAAGACATATCATTGATAAAATACATTACAATGACAACAGCAAATAATATTAATATGTAGCATTAAAAACCCTAATTATGAACATGGAGCATTCGACGTTTATGCAATTTATTTACTAGAGCGGCTAAAGGTTTACACATTTTGAGTTATTCATAAGGAAACAGAATTGACTGACAGGTGACTGGTGTATGAAGGATGGTAGGAGGGATTCAGCAAAGGTCCATAAGTTATATCTTAAGTCACTATATAGACAAGAAATGTACTTCATCTTCTACAACGTCCTCGTCGCAGAAAGTGCAAGTCCTGCATGATAAGGGTATCACTTGGCGGGAATATCTCCCAGTTTCTATCGCTAATGTAATATAATGTAATGCCATGAAATATTTTCAAGGATTAAGTCAAAATGTTTATCTTTTTCTCCTCAGCAACACGTCTGAGTTTGTACGTATTATCTCACTATATGATTAATATCAAATTAAATGAGCAGATTAGTTAACCAAATCTACATTTGTAGATCTATTGGTTGCATCTCTTTCAGTTTTAAATAAGGGGTCAGAGAGTAGCAGGAACACAAACGTGATAATCAAACTTCACAATCTGAATAGGGAACCGGGAACTTGAACTTGGAGCTAACTTCACAGACCAACACAGGGCGACCAAAACATTCATCATAATCCCGTGTGTTCACCTGGTTGAGATTATCGCCATTAATTATCGCCTCAGGCTATCCACTCTCTACGTTTCAAAAACAATTTGTCAACATCAAGTTCGGTAGTTCAAAATCCCCACCTCAATCCAATTAACATGAATTGCATTTAATTAATATACACCCGAATCTTAGAAAGAAGTGTGAAGGGTTCTAAATGAGTATAGGATATCAGTGATTCTATCTAAATCACTTCTATAAAAGTTGTTGGATAAGGAACGTGCAAAATAAACACATTTTGTGAACAATGAAGAAAACGCTGTAAATAGGTTTGATGACACAACACGTGTATGTATTTGATGTGTAAGATATATAATAGCATAACTCAAAATCTTAGATCTTTCTACTTTTGTAAGCATAATACATAGGCATATATATAAAGACAAATCTATATAAATAAACGTGACCATTTTACGATTTTCTAACCATTATCTAGTTCCATTTCTTGTTTTTAATTGAAATCATGTTTGAATATGTTTTTCAAAATCATCAATAAATTTAATATCCTTTTTTTTATAATTCTATTTTTAGGTACATAGACATTGTTACATATTATATATAAACAGTACGTATTTTCAATATATATACATACAAACATAAGTAGAAAAATTTAATATATAAATACAAACGGCGACACTCACCTACATTTCAGATATGAAATAAATTCTTCTTAATTTGAATTTAAATAATATTCCCAAGCCTACCCTCCAACCCCATCCCCAATTATACACAATTTTCCTTATACTTATTGACTATTTTTGTAATAGAGGACGATTTCTACCGTAAAGATAGTAACAAGGTTATAAGATCCAATCTAAGTAAATCTGGATAACATATATTTGTTAGTATGACCTAATATAAAACGCGGATCAACGTTTATTTAGATTGAATATTATCATATTTTGATTAAAGGAATTAAAAGTTAATGAACTGCATTGTCTAACATAACACAGCTGTATGTTTAAACAACCAAGACCAAACCATTTTACACATTACACGGTGTTGTAAATAATCACTGGCTTTGCTCACAAGAAGGTTAATTGACTGTGCATCCAATGTTATCATTTGTCATTTTGAGTGTTACAAGGCTTTTGCCACGTAACAGCTTTCAACGTACCCTGCAGCTTAAAACATAGATAAACACTACTATAAACAATCCCCGAGGCAAGGATGACGTATAAGGGTATAAGATTTAAACTGAGCAGAGCCCTACCTCCCTTGAAAACCAAACTTAACAAGCACATTGCAAGTTCTCCAAAATCATGCCCCAATCAACGGACGATTTCCTTGTCCATGTCCGGACAGGCGACGTCCAAGGAGCAGGAACTGATGCTGATGTAGGGATCATCTTCCACGACATCAATAACCAAGCTTCAGACAGGATCAATCTATGTAATTTCTTCAAGAACGACTTCGAAAGAGGGAAAAATGACGAGTTCAAAATCTCAAAGATGAAGGTTGGTCACCTTGGTAAAATAGACAAGATTGAAATATACCGAAATAACAGTGGGTTGGGGAGTTCTTGGTTTGTGGAGAGGATCACAGTTGAGAACAGATCAACAGGAGACGAGTACATCTTCCCTGTATTCCGCTGGTTGAGACCTCACTACCACTACATCTTCAGGGAACACGACACATCCCTGCCTCAGGACGATGAACAGAAGGAACAGAGGAAACTCGATCTGGAGGAAACTAAGAAATCATATGAGATCGACATGACTGATCTGGAGTTCCCAGCAATGGTAAATACTATCTCACTAATGTTTAATGGTTGTAAGACGTTATTTACACATATAGACAGATATTTTGCTAACTTATCAATATTTGGCGCATTATTTCTTTTAAGATCTCGGTGTTTGTGCGTTAAGCAATAGAATAATAAAAGATGAAAACGTATATTAGTAACCAACCTTGATCCGATATTCCTTACTTTACTGAACGACTGGTCTTCATCTATCAGCTGTATAGGCTGCCAGGCCAATAGCCTTAGTTTGTTATCCAGACCCTTAATTTAAAAAATAATAATTAAAGAAGCCTTCTTAAGAAAATATTTGAAGTCTAGATGCCTCAACTTCAGGGCTCCTTTTTATTTCTTTTTAACTAAAAATCAAAATGATAAAATTAGTAAAGAATTCAGGGTCTAAAAGTTAGTCTACATTAGCCCCTTTCATGACACATCTACAATTTATTTGTTAAACAATTTTAGAGCGTCCAAAGAAAGGAATGGCAATTAATTATAAATCGCTAATGTTTTTGTTGATTTTATTATTGATGCTTTGTTATGTTTTAGATCAAGACACTTCCCCGACAGGAACAGTTTTCAAACCAGTATCAGGTCAGTCTGTGTAGATATGTGATCCAACCATGTAATTCATTATAACTTCTTCAAACAAATGTCCTTCTACATGATAAAAGTTTGCGGCGAAAGTATGATTTGATTGAATGACATGGATCAGGATATATTGTGTGATGAATAACTGATGTCACTCAATTGAACATGCTTACATTTGATTCCTTTTATGTCTACTAACATTACGAAATGAAAGTTTAACGAAAAAGGTTTTAGCCATTGAAAGATACAATATCCCTGTATGATACATGATCTTGAACATTAACATTGACGTGGTTTAATGACATACACATCCTAAAAAGAATTTCCGATAAAAGGGGAACATGGAAAAATGTAAAGAAAACAAGCATTAATAATATAGATGCAATTTGTTTGACTGATATTAAACGTTAAAAATCGGGTCATGTAATATTTTTCATATCAACATGGTACGCATTTACGATTCGCGTAATATGCGGTAACAGTTGAATATCGTGTCCAGTTAAAATTTAAGTTATAATATAAATGATAATACAATGAAATTGTTTTCAGTGGGACATTACTAAACTTAAAATAACATTGCTCGCTAAAAGCAAATTACAAGCACTGACAACGGACAATTGGAAGACAATAGATGACATCAAGAACATCTATAAGAAGAGTGTATTCTATGAACCAGAGGTGAGTTTATCTATCGAGTACATCGGGGATGATATGTCTTGAGGGATAGCGAAGTTTGATAATTTGGTATTGGAATGGATAAAATGTTCAATATATATCTTAAGTCATTTAACTGAGAACATTATTCATAATAAAAATTTGTTATTTTATTCCGCTCAGTGGTTTATAATTTGAAATCCTTAAAACGAAACTAGTAGTCATATTAAATATATATTATATTGAAGGCAAATACCGTTCAAGTTCAAAAATATTAAAAGCAAATACCCCTTCATTTTCATGAGCAATATCATTATAAATTAAGGAGTGAATTAATCCTAAAGGAGTGTTTTTGATTTCGGATTAGGAAAAACATGCTTTATTGTCTTCTTGTAGTATTTATATTATTAACAGTAATCGTCTTTCATGGTATGATGAAACGACGGATATTTGCTACATTCATTGTATTGCCTATATAGTCAACTGAATAAAATGTAAGCCCCAACAACACCGTCGCCTTAGAGGCGTCATGGTTTATGATATTTTAAACATTATAAAAAAGTTAATTTTGTATTTTGGCCACATAGATGAATAATATTCGAGCCCTTGAAGAAACTACAGGTACTGTTTCAGACACATATATTTATCTGTTTCTGAAACTTGCCTCGAGGTTATAATGTCATTATCTTTTCCACTTTATTTGTGTACGAATTATCTAATCGCATCTTATCTCCCGCGTAATAAACCCTTCTACAGGCGCTTTCTGCAATCGGACCTTTTTTATATAATCTTATATTTATTCAACGTCAACACCTCTTTTTAGCATAACATTTATGGACATAATGGTTCGTCTTTATAGTAGGATAAGTTTAACCCTTACTGCTGTTTTTGTAAACGTTTGAAATTCAGCTTAGTTATTCTAATGATCATAAATATATAAGTTACAAAGCTAAACAGTCCCTCGTGAAATTGATCTGTTCCTTTAAGGTCACCTAAATGCTTCAAGTGATGGGACACTTGTACCCGGTTGCACAGTATTGAATCTTGACGTTCCCTTCACAGTCTGCATTATGACAAAAAATGGATATGAAAATAATTAAGAGACGTAAAAATCGACATATGCAGGAAAAAGCAATCCAAAGATTTGTACCAATGTTAAAATGTTAGTTAGAGAATTAAGTTTTAGTCGACAGTAACTTAAATTGGTTTGAAGATATTTGTATCAATGTTACAACTTTTGTCAGTTATGTTTCAGTCGACAGTAACTTGGTTTGAAGACATTTGTATCAATGTTACAACTTTTGTCAGTTATGTTTCAGTCGACAGTAACTTGGTTTGAAAACATTTGTATCAATGTTACAACTTTTGTCAGTTATGTTTCAGTCGACAGTAACTTGGTTTGTAGACATTTGTATCAATGTTACAACTTTTGTCAGTTATGTTTCAGTCGACAGTAACTTGGTTTGAAGACATTTGTATCAATGTTACAACTTTTGTCAGTTATGTTTCAGTCGACAGTAACTTGGTTTGAAGACATTTGTATCAATGTTACAACTTTTGTCAGTTATGTTTCAGTCGACAGTAACTTGGTTTAAAAACATTTGTATCAATGCTATAACGTTTGTCAATATGTTTCAGGCGACAATGGCTTGGTTTGAAGACATTTGTATCAATGTTACAACTTTGATCAATATGTTTCAGTCGACAATAGCTTGGTTTGAAGACATTTGTATCAATGTTACAACGTTTGTCAATATGTTTCAGTCGACAGTAACTTGGTTTGAAGATTGGTTCTTTGGACATCAGAGACTTAACGGCCCTGCTCCAAACCTCATCAGATTGTGTTCAAAAATACCTAAAAAGTAAATTTATTTCATTGTTACATCGTGTTATATATATTTGTAAGGATCATCATCATTTTGTCGTGCTTTAATCTTTAATCCTTTACCTGCCGTCTTATCAATTCAGTCGAGTATATATCAGATCTTCAATTTTGCTTTTGTGAAGGAAAACGTTGATATTTCATTATACAAAGAATACAAAAAAGGCAAAACAAATGGCTGATGACAGTATAGTATAATGTTTTAATTCAATCATGATAATAGTAACTGTTTATTATACAATTCCTTCAGACTTTCCACTGTGTTGTGTCCTTGGTCAAGGCACTTAATCCACATTGCACTCAGTCTACCCAGCTGTAAATTTGGGTATCTAAATACGGGAAGTACGGACCTATGTGGCTTCTCCATATGCGACTCTTAAAGGGGCAGTAGCACGTTTTTAGGGGGAATATAAGGTGATGTCAGGAAAATGAAAATTAATGGTTCCAATTGATAGACAATGTATTTAAACTAAATGGAGCAATAATAATTCAAATATATAACGTAAAGTTTAGCCATGCGAGTGCTTTTTCTTACACAAAATGAATTAAAGGCGTTCACACAAAATGGCCGTCAATGGATTTGATGTGAATCTTCATACTTTGTCTTCTTTCTATGGATTATTGGCTTGTGAAATGAGATTTTCGACACTGTCAAAATAATACATTTAGCAGTAACTCACAATTATTAGTGAAAATTTTAAAATATAAAAATATCAAAAAAACGTGCTACTGCCCAATTAAATTACAATTCCTTCAGGGTAATAATGTACAGCTAATGAGCACTGCTTGGGCTGGATTTTGGGCTTAAAATGTCATTATAATATGTAATCAGTGAAAAATGTCTTACTCATCAGATGAGAAGATTTTGACAATTTAAATATCACGATGGCTGAGCCACTTGTGATGAAATAAACTTTCTTCCTTACTTGATGGGTTGAATAGTAGTTGTCAAGAAAGACATCACACTTCAATGAACAGTACCTGAAGCAACAAATAAATGACCTTCATTTTCAGACTTGCAGTAAAAGAGGAAGATATCACGCCATTCCTTGAAGGACATTCTGTCCAACAGGTCCTTGAGGAGAAGAAACTGTTTTACTGTAATCTGGAGATCTTGCAGGGAGAAAAGCTAAAAACCGGAAAAGAGGTGAGTCATTTATATTTGGGTGTCAACAGTCTACCCTTATAATCTTATAATTTTCATCAAACGATTTAATTAAATTTATATTTCTTTTGTTATATGATGATTACACCTCGTTAAGGACAAAACAAAAATAACAAAAAAAGATCGTCACTTATAAAATGATTATTCATATATTATTTTATTATTGATGATTTATGACCACTGGAATTGCATCCGAAAATAGAGCAACCATGTTTCTGACAAATCTGAGATATCAACCGTTCATAAATTGAGATGAGGTATTCTTCCTCACCGGTACCATTTAAATCCTTCAGAAGTAAAATGAGCCTAATCATTTGCATGAAAGAAACGTTTTTGATAAATTCCCTCGCAAAATACTATTTGTTTGTATATACAAAGAAATAGATGTCTACAAACTGTGTAACAAATAGTGATGATTATTTTATGTATCATGGTGCTCTCATGTATGTTAAACATAATCGTATGTATGATAGGTCTATGATCCTTTTACTGAAAGCTATCACTCTAACAATGCAACATTTTCCTCTCACAGATGTGTGCACCGATAGTTCTTCTGTACAGAAGCCTGGACAATCAACTTCTTCCTATAGCAATACAGCTCTATCAGGAACCCTCTCCTGACAATCCAGTAAGTTGAGACGATAGTATCAAATCATTATATGATTGAGAGTAAGACATTAGAGTTCTAAGAATGGAATATACCTTCTCTTTGGCTACAGTGACATGTAGTTTAACAACTTGACGTCATCGAGCACTGGTTTGACGTATCCAAATGTCTTGTAACCTAAGACGTTTACCAGGACAAAATTATTCTGTCTAAAAGAAACAAGCCCCAATAGTTCTACTGTACAGAAACCTGGACAATCAACTTCTTCCTATAGCAATACAGCTCTGTCAGGAACCCTCTCCTGACAATCCAGTAAGCTCGACTTGAGAAGTAAATACTCAGTCCAATTTCTTATAAAGTAATTAGATGTACCAACTACATGCTGTATCGTTTTTTATGAGTGTTGTTCAACCTGAGAAATTCCAATGGTCTTGAACAGGTGTACATCGTACTATGAGATATAGCATATCATAACATTCAAATTGAAAATAGATAATAAATTTGTTTAAATTCATGCAAAATACAAATTCCGTTTTATTTACGAAACAGGCATAACAAAGGGAGTGCACAACGTAAACAAAATAATGAAAATAAAATAAATCACTTCCACAAGACCCTGCAGTTTAAACCCTCAGACAATAAGACTTTGCAGTAAATCTACACGAAATTTATGATTTTTTTCAAGACGACTTTATCACCATCTTATAATTAAGGCTGAATCCTTACTGTTATTAACGTGTTTTATTATTTTTTTATTCCACCAATTTTGACCACACAGTTTAGCCAAACCCGCCACCTGCTGTGTTGATAGCCCTTACTGAGACTTGTATCATGACGTTTTGTATTTTTCAATTCGGAGGGCGTATTAAAGGTCCAGATCGAATAAAAAAATAATTAAACATGGGCTGCTTTTCAAAATTCAGCTAGAGACTTGAAACTTGTTTCCAAAGATGCGCAATAATATTTCAACCAAAAAGGCAATCATGACGAAGTCGTAGGTCATGTGGTTTGGCCGCCATATTGTTTTTTTCAACTTTCCGGACCCCATGCACCTTTGACAATCTTCTCCTCTGACGATTCTTGGACCTGAGACCTGAAACCCACGTATGTTGTAGCTGGGGCATTGGACATAAAACGATACCTAGCTCAAAGTCAATACCTCAAAAAGTTTTTTCTCTATAAGCGTTCTAAGTTGGGTGACTTAAAACAAGGTGCAATTTTCAAAGGGTCTTTTTTCTACAGTTGGAGTTGGAGCAATTTTTTCAGGAATGTAAGATTAAAATGCGTAACGCAACAGCATAAATGGCCAATGAAGTCTGGACTCTGGACTGGTAAAAAAAATCTTTTTTTTTCAAGTAGATTTCTTCTTCCTCTGCCCCCTGCCCCTTTATCCCTTTATCCCTGTAGTCTGACTACTTGTTCTGAGGTATTTAGAAATCGCCCATGTTACCAATCCGTACTTGAGGTAAAAACGGGTCTTAAATGAATGGCCCGATAGGGCCCACAAGTTTGAGTTTAGCATGTTTAAGTAGCCTACCAGCATACATTTGAGTAATAATGACGCCAAAATTCATATAAATGGCAAAATGCACCCATACATTGGACTGAATCCTTTTATTGTTGCTTTGTGACTATATTTTTATTTTTTACCTTTTTAAAGGTTTTCCATCCCTCTGATGACGAGCACACTTGGTTGTTAGCTAAGATGTGGTACAACCATGCTGAGACCGCATATCACCAGTCGCTTACCCATCTAGGCGAGTATATTTCACAGTTGTAAAAATGATTAACTCGTATGTGCAGGGATTCTAAAATGTATGAAATACAATTATTAAATATATTTACTTAGACGGAAATCACATTTATCAGAAGTCTACCGAAGGAGACTTCAGAAGAAGCAGAAAAGTTACTGCATTGATTGATACTAAAAGATTTAACCTATTAAATAAACCTTAGGGGTGGCGCAAAGGTTATCGCGTTTGGTCCGTGGTTCGAATCCCGAAAGGAGCTATCTGCTGTAGAGAATTGTTCTACACGCTGTAAGCTTTTGTTGCAATGCTACACTGAATTTCAGCGCAGAACCACCCTCGGTTTACTAGTTCAAGCCGATGCTCGCAGGGTCCACCGCAATGCATAACCACAATAGCATTGCGGGCTTTCTCCATGCAATAACGCTAGCAGCAGTGTTATCAGCGGAATACTCTTAAGGAGGTTGGATACAAAATATAGAGGTATTAAGAAATAACTAAAGTTAGACTTATTTTGTTGAAAAATATGTCTTGAATCAAATTGTGTCATAAAAATACCATGTCACCAGAGTTTTTGTTCGAAAAAGGGCCCATCCGTTAGGGCACCCAATGATGAAAATACAATTATTTGGAAACTCCTTTTCAAGATAACTTTTGAACATAATTGTTATTTAAATGTTTTTCTATTAAGCCATTGCAGTATGGAAGTAAACTCAGTCAGAAAAAGGGAACTTGAAACTAATATGAAGTAAATACATACAAATAACCTTTTTCTTTGTATGATTATTTTTGTAAAATTTTATTCTTTTATGAAAAAAAAATCAATTTCTCGTATTAATATTTTTTTAAAATTATATATTTAATAGTTTATACACTCTAGAATAAGATTAAAAAGAAAAAAGATATGTCACCAGCGGATAACAGAGATATTCACATTCAATTAAGCCACATCAATGAAAATCAACATCCAGGGGAGATAACTCTTCATTGTCAACATTACCCTTTTTATAAATTTTCATTAGTTTTTAAGGTTAATTAGTGAAATAAATTTTATCGTAAAACAAATACTTATGTTCACAAATATCACATAGTCATTGTTTTTTATTAAACTAAATCATTATTTAATTTTTTAGTTTTTTTATCTCACACTCGCAGTGAAAAATAAAAAAATAATAAAATCACTTCACCTCTCCTCAATATATAGTCCGTTTGTTAAGTTATTGTTACATTAATTTAATGATGTATTGTTTTCATTGTTAATTAACTCATCCCATCCCATAATGTATATACCAATTAAAGATTGTGTATTGAGACGTCGCAATCTACCAATAAAGAAGTTGTCATCCCCAAAATATTGTTATTAGTTAATAAATGGTGCTGAAAATTTTATACGTAAATGAATAATGGTCATCATGTTTTTGTATTAATTGTTGCATTTATTTCTTTGACCAGATTTCTATTTTAAAGATCTAATATTGCTAAGTATTATAATAAAGTGACTTTTATAATTGATATGACTTGTTTTGACATAAACATAATGACGTGTTATAATTTAACTCATTTATTTACGACCATGACATGCCATCTGTTACAAGAGAATATTTGTCTTTCCAGGTGAAATGTTATTATCTTTTCAACTTTTTATTTTTATTTATTTTATTTTATTTATTTTATTTTATTTTATTTTATTTTATTTTATTTTATTTTATTTTATTTTATTTTATTTTATTTTATTTTATTTTATTTTATTTTATTTTATTTTATTTTATTTTATTTTATTTATTTTATTTTATTTTATTTTATTTTATTTTATTTATTTATTTAATTTTATTTAATTTTATTTAATTTTATTTTATTAATTTTATTTTATTTTATTTTATTTTATTTTATTTCATTTCTTTATTTTATTTTATTTATTTATTTATTTATTTATTTATTTATTTATTTATTTATTTATTATTTATTTATTTATTTATTTATTTATTTATTTATTTATTTATTTATTTATTTATTTATTTATTTATTTTATTTATTTATATATTTACAGGTTTCACACATCTCTTGATGGAGGGAGTGTGTCTGGCTCTCCACCGAAATGTTTCAATTTCCCACCCAATCTTCAAACTTCTAGCTCCACATCTGATGTATCTACTGGCCATCAACAAGTAGCTATAACCTATCTTTTCATGTGTTCCAAACATGATTTACCACATCCGCTTTACGTAATCCTGTGCAATGTCGGCCGTTATCAGTATAGTTCAGCAACAAAGGGCGCGGCTCGCTAGATGAGTGGGTTACCCGCTCATCGCTGAATAAACTGAGAGTTTGAAGGGTGAATTCTCTGCCCCCACTGAGAAACAAATTAGAGACTCATGGTCTCACCTTGGACAGGAGACGATATTCAAAATAGGCCTCTGTTCACCCGGCAGAAAACGGGTAGTTCGTAAAGTTGTGTTGATGATGACTTTCTAGCGACAAATATGTCAGCTTGGGTTAGACCAGGATAATAATGTTGGTAGCGCCTAGAGCATGCACTAGTGGATGGGAATATGCGCCTAATACAATACCCATTATTTTGTCAGGTTTTTAAAAACAGTCCGTGATCGCAGACATATATGATATAAGATATTTTTCTTTCACCACTCCTTTGGATGTGCCTTGCTACGAATGACAAGGCATTTAATTAACTATTACATTGTACTTTTTATCAACTATTTCATGAAATTTGAATAGTGCAGCGGATTTGATTAACTAGTGATTTTTAACAAAATAGATATAAACGTTATGACGACTCTAATTTCTTCATAATTAGTTGTATCGCCCGTAGATCTTTTTAAAATTGTATATCTTTTAAAATGACCTATCTGCATGTAATCAGTTATTGATGTTATTGTGATAATAAAAGCATCTGTATACGTTTTTTTGACAATGTTTTTAATTTTGTTTCAAACAGTAGAGCTGTGAGGAAATTGCTGTCCCCGGGAGAATGGATAGACAAAACAATGCCTGCAGGCTGCGATGGAGTAATTAATATCGTCAAAAAGGGGTACAGATTCATTCTTTGCAAATAGCGTATAATGTATTATATGAAATATGATATAAAGTCATTGTCAGCATGTTTCTTTGGAATTTAAAGGAAAGGAATTTAAAATTATCTAATTGCAAGACAGTCGTTTTCAATCGACACAATATTAATTGTATTAATTATAAAAGATATCAATTTCAGTATAACTACTAACGTCAATGTTAAAAGTATTGAAACTAAAATACCGCACAATGAATGACATTAATTAGCTTCTGAATAAATCATATTTTGAAAAAACTATTATTAAATTTAGAATTTTTTGAAAAAAAAAGATTATTAAGAAAAACATTGCATTAACATTTGCAAGTGATAATCCGATCTCAAGATAAAGATCTACAAAACACCTTGAAAGCAAGTTTCTACACTTCAATCATTTATCCATGGTTTCAGGTTCAAGTTTTGGCGAATGGATGTGGACGGGAGTTTACCAGAGGACCTGCAGGAACGAGGGGTAGGATCTCAGAGGATAATATCAACAGACAGACAGACAGTATCTGTTCAGTATTCAAGGCCTTGGCCCTTTGTTACAATGAAATATTACAAATTCATGTGCTCCTGGTAGACTTGTTACAACAAACAAACAAACCAATTGCAACCAAAAAACCAACCAACCAACAAACAAACAAACAAACAAACAAAAAAACAAAAAAACAAACAAACAAGCAACCAACCAACCAAACAAACAAACAAACAAACAAACAAACAAACAAACAATAACAACAAACCAACAACAATAAACATTGAGTGAAACGTCCGTAAAATGCCTTAACGGTTTCAACATCATAAATGCTACACAATCAAACTATAGTAGTTATTGAATGAAAGGTTTACATTTTTCGAATTTTACGAACCTGCCAAAGGAATTTAGCATTAGTCACCATAACATTAACATTGTTGCAAGACATAAGTTTTACATAATCTTCCTAACAAGGTTTGATGAAACCAGGGTGAAAATACACTTTTCTTGCATTCTTGTAAAGTTTACAAACCATTAACATGGGATTTCATCTTCAAATAGTGGTATTCATTTGCTATGGCAATAAAAACATAGTTTATTATAATAGCAAGTTTGAAATAATGGAAAACATTAATTCAGAAATTGTAAAAACTGAACTTCACTGAAGCACGTTCTATTGAAATAAATGGATTCTCCGAATAATAAAACAAGTAACAATTATCAAGTGATAAATTTATTTACGAATATGCCAGTTCGGCTAGAGTCTCGACTATATTTCTATATCTCCTTTTAAAAGTGTTCACCCTAAATTAATAAGAAAACTGACTCAGTGTAAACGGATAATCGGTTAAAATAATGCGATGATTTGGCATCTGAAAAACACATTTTGACACATTTTATTTGGAAAATTCTAACGAACAAAAAACCCATAAATAAGTGTAACAGTTCCTCTATATAAGAATTGCAAAATCGTATATTCTGCTCCAATTATTTATAGTAAATACCAGTAATTATGATTTTTATATGATTTGACCGGCATAAGTTTTGCTGAAATTTAAGAGATTAATATATCCTGAAAACGATGATCAGATTTCGTTGTATTCCTGACACCTAGTATATTGATGATGATCTTAACTGTATGAACCAACTCGAAATATGTCAAGGATTATGTATCAGGGTCCCCTTTCAGCAAGCACTAAGGTCCTTAAAGGGGCAGTAGCACGTTTTTTGACAATTTTATATTTCAAATATTTCACTGATAATTGCATGTTAATGCTAAATGTATTAATTTGACACTGTCAAAAATCATATTACACAAGCCAATCATCTATAGTCAGAGCACAAAGTATGAAGTTTCACATACAATCCATTGGCGGCCATTTTTTGTGAACACCTTTAATTCATTTTGTGTAAGAAAAGGGAATCGCATGGCTTAACTTTACGTTATATATTTGAATTAGTACTACTTTATTTACTTTAAATACATTTTCTTTCAATTGGAACCATTAATTTTCATTTTCCTGACATCACCTTATATTCCCCATAAAACGTGCTACTGCCCCTTTAAGGTAGCCTTAGTGCAATGTCTTAGAATGGGAGTTAAGGTCAACCTTAGTTAGGGTTGCATAGTGAAGGGAGGCCCTGATCATTCTCCACAATGTACTTACCTTTGAATTTTCAATAAAATTTTCGTTGATACAGGTGTACGACAAGGATGTTCTTCCTGGCTATCATTATCGTGACGACGCTCTTCTACTTTATGAAGCAATCAACTCGTTTGTTAAGGAATATGTCAACATCTACTACGGTAACCTGAGTGATTTATCACCATCCTCGAATTAATATTTTGTGTTGAACAATTAGTATCAACTTTATCTTTTGAAATAGCAGTACAACATTGTTTCAACTTTAAATGTTATAACGTATTTTGTTTAATAATATTCAAAATCTTAAATGGAAAGGCAAATAAAATATTTTGTATAAACAATTAAAATAATTAAACATTTATCAACAAATGGTCATTATTAAGAAATTTATGCTTGCTTTTAAGATCGAATTTCTTGTTTCACAATAGAAAGATGCCAAATTCTGCCATTATATATTTCAATTCTTGAATATGTTCTCTCCAAAGACACTCCATCAAAGTTACAAGAAGATATAGAAATACAAGCATGGGCAAGCGAAATGAAGAAGGAAAGAAAGGATTGTGGCATGTCAATCAGAGTATGTACCTTGAGATATAAGGATCTTGACCTCGACTTCCGTAGATTGACTACCGTAAAAAGACACAATATTTTGACCTTGACAACCGTAGACAAACACAAGACATTGACCTTGACTACCGTAGAAAGACATACGATTTTGACCAAGACTAGCGTAGACAGACGCACGATCGTCACATTGACTACCGTAGAAAGAAACTTCAACTTCAACTTCTTTATTTCTCCAACAACCACCCAGCGGTGGTACAAGAGTACAAAGTTATCAAATTACATATATACAATCACAAGATGGGGCAAATTAACTTTTAAAATGTGTAAATATATACTTAATAAACATTGATAGTTTTTTAATTTCTGATGTTTTCTTTGAGCACATTAAATGCTTGAAGGAAGTAAGATTTCGCCAATTAAGATATTGAGGAGGAATATATTTCTGTCTAGCTTCATTAAAGTAAGTACATCTCAGTAAATAGTGAAGTTCATCCCCTAATGCTGGGGAGTCGCACAACTTACATATTCTATTTTCTCTTGTAAATGTTAATCTTGACAACCGTAGAAAAACACAAGATCTTGACCTTATCCGCAGTGTAAAAACACAAGATCTTGACCTTGACTGCCGTAGAAAAACACAAGATCTTGACCTTGACTACCGTAGAAAAACACAAGATATTGAGCTTATCAGCCGTGTAAAAACACAAGATTATGAACTAGACTACCGTAGAAAGACACAAGATCTTGACCTTGACTACCGTAGAAAAACACAACATTTTGAACTAGACTACCGTAGAAAGACACAAGATATTGAGCTTGACTGCCGTAGAAAAACATAACATTTTTACCTTGACTGCCGTAGAAAGACACAAGATATTGAGCTTGACTACCGTAGAAAAACACAAGATTTTGACCTTGACTACCGTAGAAACACACAACATTTTGAGCTTGACTGCCGTAGAAAAACACAACATTTTGACCTTGACTGTCGTAGAAAAACACAACATTTTGACCTAGACTACCGTAGAAAAACTCAAGATCTTGACCTTGACTGCCGTAGAAAAACACAACATTTTGACCTTCACTGCCGTAGAAAAACACAACATTTTGACCTAGACTACCGTAGAAAGACACAAGATATAGAGCTTATCCGCCGTGTAAAAACTACCGTAGAAAGGCACAATATATTGAGCTTGACTACCGTTAAAAAACACAAGATCTTGACTTGACTGCCGTAGAAAAACACAAAATCTGGACCTTGACTGCCGTTGAAAAACACAACATTTTGACCTAAACTAGCGTAGAAAAACACAAGATCTTGCCCTTGACTACCGTAAAAGGACAAACGATCTTGACCTTGACTACCGTAGAAAAACACAACATTTTGAACTAGACTTCCGTAGAAAGACACAAGATTTTGACCTTGACTACCGTAGAAAGACACAAGATATTGAGCTTGACTGTCGTAGAAAAACACAACATTTTGACCTAGACTAGCGTAGAAAAACACAAGATCTTGCCCTTGACTACCGTAAAAGGACAAACGATCTTGATCTTGACTACCGTAGACAGACACACGATCTTGACTTGACTAACATGTAGCATAATGTCCGAGAAACAAAGGACTCTAACATCGTCATTACCAATCAACAGGGTTTACCAGGAAACGGAGAGTTCAACGAGGTTGGTCAACTGGTCATGGCTTTGACCTCCATTATCTTCACGTCGAGTGTCCAACATGCAGCGGTCAACTTTCCCCAGTATGACTTCTATGGATTCCCTCTTACCTACCCGATTCACCTGAGAGGGGCCCCACCAGCCGACAAGGTGAGTTGGTTGCAAAGGAAGTCACCATGAAAAGATGAATGATATATCGTGAACATGTTTGAGGCAAATAATTTCAATGATACGAGCCTATAACTTGTTCTTCGCTTCGTCTCTGATCTGAATAACCTTAAATACAGGTCTTCGTCACTGATTGGCTCTTGTGCAAAGGTAACCGAAAACGATTTCTATGAATTATTGTCAGATCAGAAAAAAGTGTACGTATGCTACGTTTCAAGCAATCTAAAATGAGATTACAGCATCGTGTAGTCGTCACCCTAATGTTAGCATATTTTTTTACGTGAAATAGTTGTCTTGTTTGTTTCTTTTTTCTAATAATCTTATTCTACTCCTGTGCACTGTCTGCTGTCTGTATTCACTATGTATTATGTTAATCAATGTTGTACTTACTAGGAGAGGACATTCTAAGTTGGATGACTTGTCCCAAATACTTTTCTTTTGAATAAAATATGTTTAAACTAGACTAAACATATAAGCATATTGTTTTTCCTGTACTCTATGATGTCAATTGAAAAATAATAATTATTCATTGCAATGTGAAAATTAAGTACTCCCCTTGCATGTTTTCGAGGTTAAGCTATAGCATTGTTACTTTACAGATCATCTGTTAACCTTGCTTTTAATGAAACTAAAATCGTTTAAAGTTATCTTTGTTAATAATGTTAAAGGGGTTATCAAGATTTTCTTTTTTTCTTGTTTTCTCCTACTTATGTCCGGCAAACCATACCTACATTGATAACAAAGTTGCACAAGAAGACAAATGTTTGCTATTCTGATCTTCTAAGTTATATTTTCTCAGAAACCAAGACAGAAAAAAGATCTGCTGAGTTGTCTCCCTGACAAATCAACAACGTTCAACGTCATGGTGGTCACAACAATTCTCAGCAACAAAGGGACCAACAGTCTGGGAGATTACGAGATCCAATACATCTCTGATCCTAAGGCAAATCATTTGGTGGAAAAGTAAGTTTTTCAACAAGTTATGAAAAGGCACTTCATTCACATTGCAATTGATTCCTGAATAGATGATGTATTGAGATGGATAACTGACCGCTTTAGTGCTTTAAGCAGGTAGTACGGCTTGGCGAATAGCGCCATAGACATTATAGACATTATTATCGCACATTAGATGTACTTTGTGTCTCTGTTCAAACGTTACCAAACAAAATCTTGAATAAAACTTTTGAACTTTTAGAAAAAGTATCTTTAATGTGTATGAAAACATGTTACGAAAACTCATAAGATGACATTTGTTTTCTATATAAAAAAAGTTTATGAGGGCTACATTTTTTCATTTCAAATAAAACATCTACAAACTTAAATTAAAACTTTTTTTCAGGTTCAAAGAAGATGTGAAAAGGATTGGCGAAACGATTGCGTCAAGAAACAATTTGAGAGACAATCCCTATGATTACCTTCATCCAGAGTCTATACCGAATTCCATAAGCATTTAATAAACAATGCCTTTTATCCTACAGTTTCTAACATCGGAATAGTTTATTGTTGAAGTTGTTGTTTTATTTGACATCCAGTTTGTTATTGGTCCTTTTTTCAACATGTACAGTTTTATTACATGAATAAATCGTTTCTTTCAATAGATTTTAGATATAAATTTGACATTTGACTCGATGTAGCAAGTAAAGTCAATATTTTTCATTTTCAAAATTTTTTAATTTAAAAAAAATATTTTTCAATATATCCAAGTTGTTAACCTTTGTTGAAGAGTGATCCAACCAGTTTTAACTTGAACATCACTTAATATTATCATTTCAATCAGTCAAGGCAAGGGTTTTTATATACGTAAGGGTTTATATGAAATACGTCATTGAGATCGGGCATCAACCTAGGAAAACTCGCATTAAAGAAATAGAGATGATTGATAGGTTATAAAAGAGTCATTTTTGGTGCCTTAAAAACTACACATTTATTATGATACCAGCTGACGGTAGTTAAACATTAACATTTAATTCTGTTGTATATTAATCATATTACCATTTTTACTTCTGTCATGAATAAATGAAATACCTTGATATTTGAATCGTTTTGGTTTTGAATTCACTCTGTAAAATATATATTTCTGAAAAGTGATATGATATTTATGCACGTTGATAGTAAATGGCCTCTGACTAAGACTGTGAAGAAGAACTCAATGTTTTCTTGTCAAAGACCAGCAAAATATAACTCGACATAACTAGGAAACCACAAAATATAACATCTATGGATATCAAATGACTCAAGTAGTTACAAGAATGAACAAGCTTTGATTTAAGATTCCGTCTTCATATTCCATAAAATAATCATATTATTCTTATCTTCTTAAGCAGAAAAATCTAAAAAATAACTCTTTACTGTGCCAGTCGTGAAATGTGTCTGTCTTACTTGATGAGATAAACATGCTATTTGTCAAGAAAGACACATAGCCTCCTCATTTTCACTTTTAGAATTCACTGTAATGAACAACACTTAAAGGAGCCAATTAAACAACTCAATTAAATTTACACGACAAAGACCAGCAGAAAATAGATGTGATAAAAAAATTAAAAAATTAAAGTACTATGCTATAACATTTTATTGACATCTCCTATGGGTTTAAAAGATGAAAGATACAGCTGCGTACCCGAATTTTTTTCATATACCTGCGTATTCTAGTGCAAATTTCAAGTCCAAGTTCAATTTCAAGTTTAATGTAGATACACCCAGGGGGAAATGAACCATATAAAACGCATGACTAGTGATACACCCCTACTACACTGAGTAAGGTAACTGCAGTATGTGAATTCTATATTTGTAACTTTTTTTGTATATATAATTGCGAGGTGAGACTCTAATAAAAAAATATGTCTACCTTCTAAAAAATGGCGGAACAGCACAACATCGCTGATTGTGACTTTTCTTCAAATGCATTTCACAACAAAACTAGGATCTTTTCAGTCATATTATCTATGCGCATGTCTTGGGCATGTAACAAGGATTCATTAGATGACATGTCACCATCTTTAAAGTGTGTGAATAAATCACAATCTTTGTTTTAAAAACTCAAGCGAGAGTAAGGTAACTCGCTTATGTGGAGTAAGGTAACCTTTAGAGAAAGGTAACTGTAATATTATCTTTTCTCCAACGTGATAGCATGGATAATTACTAATGATACATATAATTTACAATTAAGTAGAGATACATAGGTATTTCAAAATGATATCCTTGTAAAAATAACTTAATTCTTATAAAATTAAGCTTTTTTGTATAGTGAGCAACTCAATATTGATAGATAATGAATAAATTGCAAAATTATTACACTTTAGAATAGCATTAAATTTTAGGGATGAGCGCGACATCGTCTTTTTACATTGTTTAAGCAACTCAAAAATAAGTAATTGACATATAATTTGTAATTGATAAAATTAACTTATAAAACAAATTAAATGAGCATAAACAAAAAGACAATAAACAAAAAATACAAATTGTTTAACAAACATCGAATGGTTAGTCTGTTTTTTTTTATTATGATAAGCTATAAACATTGATATTGTACAGATGAAAAGATCAAACTTTGAACAAAAGTTTAAAAAAACAGGATAAATTATAACGACAAAACCGTCTTTATTAATGTGTACCTTGCATGATTGTTTCATCCTGTGTTTCAAGAATGTATAATTGTGATGGAATATTAACAAAGAAAGATTATAAGTTACCATGTGTTCGCGAGTTTGATATGGAGATTTATCATGTGTCCGAGTTAAATATCAAACGAGAACTACTTCGTTCTCGTTTGATATTTAACTCGGACACATGATAAATTTTCATATCAAACTCGCGGACACATGGTAACGAATTTATCTCGACGAGCACCTTTTATAAATGCTTTAAATCTGGCTTGAAAGATGAGATTGGCCAAAATGGCGTCTTATCAGATCAGTGTTACTCTTTTATTTAGGTATTTACAAATATAATTTCTAAACCATCGTGTTAATGACCAAAAGTATGGTCTAGTATAGTACCGGAGCGAAGTACTAGACAGAAATTTAAGATTAACGAAAAAAAATCAAAATACCGAGCAATGCGGGCATTCCTATATTTTGATTGTTAGGTCACGTGACCTCGTGCCTTCGCACCACATTCAATTAAAAGCGGCCGTAGAAGCCCCGTTACTGTCATGGCGGACTGTCGAGTAGGGCCGAGCAAGTTTGATAGTGTCGGAGTTATATAGATAAGACAGGCATCATAGCAGAATGTACAGGTTGGTTTGAGAGTACAATAAACAAAATATACTCCCCCATATACAATAGGCTGAAGGAGAGTCATGTGACATCTAAGCTCATCAGTTCTCAAAATCCCCACCTCGCACTACTCGTGGGTTGCTATCACAAAAACTACACATTGACATCTGCCATAACTTACCGCCGATTCTTTATAAGGTTTCATACTTATTGGAGACCGACAAATTATTCCGATTATGGACTTACTTTCCCTCAAAACACCTCGAAAGAGGAAATCTCCCCCTGAAAATTACGAAACACAACTTCCGCCAGACAGAGACCACTGACGGCAGTGACGTCTTACGCTCTCTCATTGGTCACATATATTTAGTAACAAAACATGGCCATGCGACGACTCGAACATGTTTATTTCGCCGCAGCAGCTGTTCAGCTAAGACAGGAGAGAGGTTTGCCTCCCCTTCAGATAAGACCTTTTCCAAAAACATAAAATATTCATGTTGAGAGATAAATTGGTCAAGACCTCACTGATTTCTTACTTACAATGTATTCCCTTACTTCATCGGTGAATCATTTATGATACAATACTGTTTACTTCTGGTAAATCATACAAGTTCCTGTGCATATGACCTGTGACACTTTAATAAAATATTTCTGTCTCTCTGTCTGTCTGTCTGTCTGATAACCCTTGACACTCCGTCGTTGCTTGTTACTAGGGGAGCGCGGGACCCAGTTTAACATAGCTAAATATACCTACGGCACGTGACCGGTTTTGACCAATGGTAAACCGACATTGCCGTGCAAGTCGAGATAAAAACAATTACAGTCAATGTTTATAACAGTATCCAGGTCATGGCTTTATAAATTTAGAGCTCATATCAGTGTATTACCATTTTATTGGTTCCTTGCATTCATTTACTTTTCTTTTTCATTTATATTTGACACTGGAAATTAAAAACGGACCTGAGACACTTCCATTCACTCACTTCACTCACTCATTCTCAATGAAAGTGCATAATTGTATATGTTGGATTTCCCCCACAAAAATCCAAAGTCAATATCAAAATTTGTTATTGATGTCAGTGTTGTTCCTAGAGGGGGTCTTTGGGACATTTGCCCACCTTTTTGGCTTGGATTCCCTTAAAATTATTAGATGTAGGATACATATATCATTACAAAGGGCCCCATCTGCTTAAAATTTGCCAAAATAACCCCCTCAGCTGATAACCCAGGAACAATACTGGATGTTATTTGAACCTCTTTTTATCATAGAATAGAAAAGAAAATATGTCCAAACATGACATATACATGTCTCAGAGTTCTACGTTTTAATGCCATTTGTAACATACCTTAAAACCATATCAATCAACATCACAGAACTGTTCGAATGTCATTTGTTTCGATTAAATTAAAACAGTGCTATCAAGTTAACAAGTTTAAGTGTTAAAGCGATCATACATTAATGTATTTATAAATGGGCTGGTTGTTTCTCTACATAAAATCTCTTCAACCCCTTCCTTTCTCTCTCACTTACCTAATTCCCCCTTTTCTTTCTCTCTTATTTATATCACCCTTTATTTCCCCTCTTTCACTTATCTATTCCAACCCTCTCTTTCTCTATCACGTTTTGTTTCCCAAATTACCCTCCGTCCCATCTGTTATCATATTGGAAGATTATATTTATGTAAATGTATCTCAATGTTAAATCAGTGATATCCCCACCACGTGGAATCACACTTTAAATGTAAAATCGTGGTCTTTTTCTGTAATAAAAATATTTCTGGAAAAAATAAATAAAAAATTATTGCATTTAAAATTTATCGCATTTTCTAATGAAGGATATGTGAAAACATAAAAATAACTAGAAAATGTGTCAACAAGAAAGGTTTATTATTTGAAACAAACAAAAGTCACGATATATTCAGTTTCTTTCGACATTTTGCAAGCTGAAGAGTTTTTTACCCTTTCAAATCAAAAAGATCTCTCTCGCAAGAACTAGACACATTATTTCAGTATTTAATTACGGTACTAATTATCTATAAACGAATAGCTTGTTACCGGCAGACTGAAGATAATAATGGCGTAGTATGTCTTCAAGCCGCTACAAACCTGGAAAACAATTGCACATTGAACAATAAACTACAGTGATGTTTTTTTAGAATTTGTAATTTTGTTTCGAATAGAACTATTTTGTTTAAATTTAAACGTTGATCGTGCCCCGTGATGGACCGTCACACGCTCATAACGTTTAATACAAGACCGTTTTAGCTTAAAATAAATATTGTGGTATGTAGGTCATGTGAATTTGGGATTGTCATTTTACATATTTAAAATCGAATTGAGAAACAGACAGAACTTTACATATTATCTTATCTCGAGCAGTAACCAGTTTTTGGACATGATCAAGCCTATTTCATATATTTAGAGTGCATAAAGTGTAGATTAAAATCATAAACATACGCGAATTTCATTATGCATTTTACCAAGAAAAATGACTTTCACTTCAATAACATGTTTTTCTTACATTGCTTGTCTTACACGCGTCCCGATCTCTGCAATACCCCTCATGTTCACTGCGATTAAAAGCTAAAAGCTGATTTAAAATCTATAAAATCTAAAAAAACGACATTAATAAAATTACATTTTTGGAAATGTTAAGTAAGATATTATTCTTTTTCATGTATAAAATGCCTGAGAACAAGTTATTTTATATCTTGAGAATTGTAATTGCTTCCAAGGCTTAAACCTACTTTTCAGCTGCTTTGTCAACGAAATTTATGTCTTCTGGGCGACATAACCAATACGGCATGTCCAAAGGCATTTAAGGCTATTGTATAAATATGAGAAGTAAAATACTTGTATTGTTCTATATTTTCTATAGTTACAAACATTGATATAAAAGTACGACATAGTAACGTTGTATTTTTCGATAATTCAAACTATTTAACAGGACGACGTCATTTTTGGCTAATTGTGCACTTTCATTCAGAATGAGTGCAGTGCTTGCTGCAAAAGTAACTATAAACAAAGAGTATTTGCATATTCATGACAATAACACATTCTGAAACCCCTCTCAGTTACCTTCCTCCCATCTTTAAGTTACCTTTCTCATGTCATAAAATGTGTGGTTTACCGAGTTACCTTACTCTCGCTTGAGTTTTTAAAACAAAGATTGTGATTTATTTACACACTTTATAAATGCACTAAATGTCGTCTAATGAATCCTTGTTACATGTCCAAGATATGCGCATAGATTATATGACTAAAAATATCCTAGTATTGTTGTGAAATGCATTTGAAGAAAAGTCATAATCAGCGATGTTTTGCTGTTCCGTTTTTTTAGAAGGCAACTGCAGTTATTTTTAATTTTTTAATTTTTTTATATTTAAGAATATTTATATAGCGCACATATCCATCCACTAGTGGTTGCTCAAGGCGCTTACATTGTTTCCCCTGGTCAATGGCATTCTTTCACCGTCCAATCATTTTCCAATTCAACACCCTAGGGAGTATTCAACCGGCATCCATATGTGGCGCTCAGGTTATAGGGACCATTCTATGCCTCACAGGGTACCCATTCACAGCTGGGTGAACTGAGACACCATTCAGCCACTGACATGAATTCGTGGGATCTTTTAAGCGCGTAGTTTTTGTTGCACTACACGCTAGGGCTCCAGGGTGACACTTATAGAGTTCTTACAGAGGTGAACTCTAGGTTTTTACACCTTGGCCTGGATGGGATTCGAACCCCGGACCTCAGCAACGTGAGACCGGCGCTCTTGCCGACTGAGCTATCTCGTACCCTTACTCAGTGTAGTAGGGGTGTGATAGTAAGGTCTGAAACAGGGCTTTTTTACGTCTTCAATAGTCAACAGAACTAAGTTTTCAATTTCTAAGCTATATCTGTTAACGCTTATGTGAAACACGGCTTTAAAAAAAATGTCATTTAAAAATCTCCTTTACTAGACGAGATAGGATAGTGAAAATGGCCCCTTTGCTTGTTATTCAACCAACTTTGAGATAAAATCCGTGAACAGATTTATTTCTCTCAAGGGTTTTTATATTGATAACATAGTTTATTCTTAAATTTCATATTTTTTAAATTCAAATTCCACGCTAATAAAAAAATGTCATTTAAAAATCTCCTTTACTAGACGAGATAGGATAGTGAAAATGGCCCCTTTTCTTGTTTTTCAACAAACTTTCAGATAAAATCCGTGAACAGATTTATTTCTCTCAAGGGTTTTTATATTGATAACATATTCAATTCATAAATTTCATATTTTTTAAATTCATATTCCAAAGATTATGACCAAATATAACATTGAAAAAGCTCTTTTGTGACCCTTCGTGTTTTTGAATAGTCATACAATTAAAAGTATCATACTCTAATGTTTAAAATTGTAAACACTTCTTCACAACTTATCTTTCACAAGAATTCGTAGTCGCATTTAATTTACGACAGGATTTTACATTGTACTTTTTAGAAAAGTTGATATCGTTAATTTTGCCCCTGAGTGTATATGATATCACTGTTTTCCAGAAAAATACCAGATTTGCGAGTGTCTCAACTTTCAAAATTTTGTAATCAGTTAGATTATATCACTCGTATTTTGCTGCTTTTCTGTTCTGAGTACTGAGTAAAGTCTTGTCATGTGGTCTTGTCTTGGATAGGACCTTTCACATATATTTCATAATGAAACAATCAAGGATCTGATAAAACATCAAACACGCCTGCGGGCGACATCATAGTTGACTGCCTACAGAGTACTTTGCTTACATACATGTACTAATCAAACTGAATATTACTGACATAAATCATAAACGTCTGATATATCTATTGTAGGCAGATGCAATGTGCTGTACATCTTTTGAAAGAAGTGATTGTGTACACGTATAAATTCTTCTCCGAGATTCATTTAAGGTGTTGGAATGACACCAACGCAGAAATATATATGGATGACAAGTTCTTTGTTTATTATATGCAAGACTTCGACACATGTCAAGCACAGAACGATACAAGAATCTGCGTCAAAACGTCGCATACACTGAACAAAGACATTGTCATCCCTATATTTCTCTGCATTAAAGTATTCGTTCGACAACCTTTCTGAAGGTGATTAATTGTAAGTGTATCAGTATAATATTACTTATCAGTTGTAAAACATAAATGATACATTCTTAAAACCAAACGGGTTCAATCAAATTTACACCTTTTTATATAAAACAACTCGTAAAATCAATTGCTTTCAGCTGTTTATATAAATAGAAATACTAAGCTTGCAAAACTTATTGAACTCCCCTCGTATATAGGGTATATTAAATCCAAAAGTGTACACATAAAACATGATGGTACAACCCTGGAAAATGTTGTAAACAATATGCCAATATAAACAATAAAAGCTAAACTGAAAGCGACAATTTTAAGCCTAAATTTAATTGGAAAATCTATTAATATATATTAGTATATTCAATATACAATGATGGTATAACTAATTCTATAAAATCTTAATCTAGTCAGTTTTTTAAAAAACTATTCCGTTTCTTCATTCCTTAAAAAACATATTTGGCTAAACATCTAATATCCTTAATAATATAAGATAACAGCAGACTGAATTTTACATATGAAGGGTATTCTACATAATAAATTAGTGTCCAAAAGAAACTCGACCAAGTTTTTAACCTCGTCCGAAACAAAATTCTATAACCTGACAGAGTCGAATTTAAGTGTGTCTAACAGTCATATGTCTTGTCAAGCAGCATGCACATTTTCATTCTTCTAAAAAAGATTGTTTTGAGTTTGTGTCTCTTCAAACGCACATGGGGTGCATAAATCGAAATTTCAAATTGTTTTATGCACAGAACTTTTGTCATTACTTTAAAATTGATAAATTATTGAATTGAGGTAAGAAAACAATGTTGTTGATTTAATGCACTTTATTTGACTTAAATACGTTGACGCGTCATAGCACTAGAACGTTTTAAAACAAGCGAAAGTGTCCAATTTCTCCCTGCAATCTCGCCTAGTTAAGGAGATTCCAGATCGATGATTTTTAAAATGCGTGTTTCTCGCAAACATTAAAAGATAATATTTCTAAAGTTTGCAAACGAGTAAGTTGACTACTGAAGAAATGATATAACTTTGTTTTAGTCTTATCAATCTGGGTAATCAATTCAGAAGTGCAAGGGGTTCAGATATTGTTTTAAAAAATATATATCTCAAAGTTAAACATTTACGATTATGAAAACATGTATCACGCTAGTCAAGGATGTTGTCGACACATTGCAATGTCATGCACATAACGCAATTGACTACAAAAAGTAGGATGTCTTAAGACACTTGAAAACGTGGTATTATACGTAGTTAAGAAGCTTTTTAAGAAACATTATCAACTATTGTTTCAAACTTTATGAATTACGATTTACGATTACGAAGACATGATGTATCTGTTAATTGTATCTATCCCTCATGGAGTTAACTATTTTGCATTTTAGGTGGTGATTGTTGCACCCTTACAATGGATGCTATCCCATTTAAAACGACTCTCGTGTCTATCCATACTGTGCATAACGATCTACAGCTGCGTACCTTAAGTTTGTTCACTTACCTGTCTATTATAGTGCAAATGTCATATATTTTCGAATGTCTTGCAGGCATCCTAGCATTGCAAAAACGAAACGGACCATAGTGAAATTTCACTACATAAGTTGGAATTCACTTTCTGTTAACATCTTCTGCAGTTAACCGTAAGAATTTTGACAGGATATTGAAGCGACCATGGGTAAAAATTTCGAAAATCATTTTTTACAAATTTGTTTCTATGAAATCCTTCATAAGAAGCTTCAAAACAGCTTAAGGCGTAAGTAAACATTGAACCTTGGCAATAAGTCAATGTTATAATGCCTATTATTTTAGCGGGAAGTCAACATGGAACATTTTAATCGAAAAATAAGAAAATAGAAATTTCAAAAATATGACCCCATCTGTCTATTTTCCCATGCCAAACTTAAAATGTTTGCACCAGTAACAATCCACGAATGTGGTTTGAGTATGGTTATTTTAAACATGGACAAGTGATGATCTATCGTCATTGCTGTTTGAATTATTTTATTGACGTCAAAACGAAACCCAAATTTCATGATATTTGCACAAAGATACACTAGCAAGTAACAAACTTTAGGTACGCAGCTGTAAACTTAAAATTGGAAGTTATTCTTTGATTGATCTGTTGCAAATTATTATCATAAATATTATTCACAAACAATTTTTGGGTGGTTTCTAGATGTTAGTTTTACACTAGATTATCTTGTGTAGTGTGTATAATTCTTCCTTTTTTGTGATTAAAAAGTTAATTTATTGTAAATAAGTTTGATGATTTGATTTATCAAATGGAAATATAATACATGTTTGTATCATATTTCATTATTCTTTCTTTGAAATACAGTGATACCTATTATTTATTTTATTATCATTTCGGTTCTGCCCTAATGTTAATCTTTCCAATAAAGATAAGTGTATTGTTGTAAAATTTATTTTGCATAGCACAATTGACAACTTTTTTTTGCAAACTCCATGTTCCAAGTGTTCCTGTATCAAAATTACATATTATTACCAAGAGGACACAAAATCATCACAACAAATAATTATGCAAAATGATGATGTGACAGACTTACAGATGTGTAAATTTCATACTATTCATAACTATTTTGACATAAGAGGGTGAAATGATAATATCTGGAAATAAAAGAAGCTCGACCCTACTTACTTCTAACAAAATACTTCTTAAAGCAACTTTTATTAATTTCTGTAAAATAATGTGTGATGTGCTAGGTCTATACTGCTGTAATTCGTAGATTATTAAAGGTTAAATCACACTACTAACGCATCGTTCCCTCATTTGAAATAATTTCTTAACACTCTAAGGCCGTGTTCACATGCCATCAAATACTTATATGAGTATAATTGCTCATATAAGTAAATTTGCACATATGAGTAAAAGCAAATATACTATGCGTTCACATGGATAAATAGTGTAAGGTGTAAAAAACATTTGCTTATATAAGTATTTGGATTTTGTTGTCCTATGAAAGCATTTCGTCCATGTGTTAGGGGAAATAAGGGGATGCTTTAACACCAGTTTAACTCAGAATCAACAACCTTTCAGGATCTTCCCTGAGTTTTGCTGACAGATTTCCTAAAAACTTGTATATCGATTTCAAGGATCTGATATGTTTCACTGTTTCAGAAACTTAGAGAAGCTATCAAGCTAAAGCGGCTTGCTATGTTTATCAACTTTGTTCTCATCTTATCAGACAAAGCTATCCCTAACTCCCATGCAACACCCATATTGTCCTAGGTTAGAAGCAGTGACAATAATGGCCAAACAATCTTTCCCACCCTCCTTCAAACTCTTTCGAATCACGGAGTCATTTGGTAGAGAGAAACATATTTTTAGAGGCTGAAACACTGATTTTTAAAGTCAAATTATGGGTTTATGATCAACCTACAGAGAAAAGGTCCGTTAGTTGTATAAAATTGTGGATGAAATGTATTACTCTTCTGTTGTTATGTAGTGGAATATAGATAACAGTGCTAAGAATACTGCAAGTTAGTCTGGGGGGGGGGGGGGGGGATTTAAAGAAAGCAACCCTCTTACATTGGCTTTTCCTATCTATGCTGGTACCTTGATGGTACGCATATTCCAATCATTATTTTGTCCTTGCCAATACTGACTATTAAAATTGAAAAGAATTTTACGACGATTCTACTTGTCATTTGTGACCATCTTTACTGACATTAATAAAGGCTGGACGAAATCCATTCTTGGTGTGCGAGGGTTTAACAATTATTCTTTGCCAAAGGACATATGCTTTGTTTTCCCATCGTTGCGAAAGAATGTAAAAAGAAATTTAACGTACACTAACTTACCTATCTATTGCAGCATAACCCTGAAGCCAACCCTTTACTTACAGAGCTAATATTAGCCTCTCCCAAACCATTTCTAGCTATGGTTTGAGTCGCCCAAATGTTACAATATATTTTGGCAACTGAAGATAGTGCTTAGACACCCCTGGTGGGACGTGACTTTGGAAGACAACCATTTTGTTTAAGAAACATAATTTCTCAGTTTCCCCGTATCGGTTCAGTTTGTTTAGTTTCTGTTGCATTCTGTCGAGCGAAATAGCTTCTTTTCACTTAATATTGTATATGTCTTTCGCCATATGACTTTTGAAACATATTTCGTATAAAGTTTGATATCATATTTACATGTTTCAATCAACAGTAAAATACTTAATTCGACGTCCAAAGTATAGTACCCCCTGCAAAAGTGCCATAGCTTTTAACGAACCTGCTTTAGATGACGTCATCATTATGTGTGTAGATTTTACAACACGTCTCAGTTACGCAAAAATCCGATGGGCATCTTCCCTGCCGGCAACTAGTTCCTGATTCGGAGAAAAATAAAATAAAATCTAGTCGTGCGCGACAAAGACGGTTTCAAGCGCATATTTAGGAACCGGAAATTGTGATATGGCCACACTTGATTCGTCTTCATGTTTACATGACGGGGCTTACGTCTCTGTCATTTTGGTAAACTGTCTCCTATTCAATGAATTTTGGTCCGATATTCTCATGGTTGGTTGCAAAATATTGCTAAAAATACCACAAATAAAGTAAAAATATTAAAAAAAATATTCCAAGTTTGTAAATGGGGCTTTAAGAAATGAAGATTCCATTTTGCTCATATGAGTAAAGACATTTTGCGTTCACATGACGCAAATACTTATGTAGGCAAATTTGCTTATAAGCAAATTTACTTTTGCTATACCTCTGGAGGTGAAGTATATTTACTACGGAAGCAAATTTGCCTATATAGGTAAACGCGTTCACATGCCAAATTTACTCATTAGGAGTAAATTTACTCATATATGTAAATATACTCATATAAGTATTTGGTGGCATGTGAACACGGCCCTAGTCAACTCTTACTTACTTTCAATTTACAAAAACGATCCCACTAAATATTTTACTCGTTTTTCATTTGTACTTTTACTTGTTGAATTGAATAAAATTAATTTAAATCAGTATCATATGCTATCATAAAAAGCGTTAATAATATGACAAAGGATTACCATATCACATTGATAAGCCGTTTGTAAATACCTTAACGTGTAATGACTTTTCTGTGACAAAAAACTGTTCAAAATATATAAGAGCAGCATTGTTAATACGTTTTTCCTATACATGACTGTACTTTTTGTCACTCCTGTATGCTCACATTTATGTTTATTTTGTACTGTACGTGGGCCTTAGGCCTTTTACGCAATAAACTTGATTGATTGTTTTAAGTAGAAAAATGTGTCGCATTTAGATGAATCGACAAAAGCCTACACAATAATCCCGCAGCTACATTTACTAAACTCATTGGCAAAAGAAACGCTAGGTATTTTCAAACGAAGGATAAACAAATTATGTATGCCATGTATATTCGATTTCGAATGTGTTTGATAAATTTTTTTATCATACAATGGATAGTGTTCTCGTCATAATAAAGCCAACGGATATTTTCGATATCCGTTGGGCGTGGCTAAGGGTCATATACGGATACCGATGCAAATTTCAAAGGTCAAGGTCGGAACTTCTTTCGAAAATTCCGATGACGTCACAAGCGTAAACATTTTGAACGCCTTTAGTAACGGAGAGAGGCATTACAATATGAATGATACATTGCATAAACATTAATCTAAGAAATAACAACAAAACTGTATGGGTCTTTAGCCATATGTATGACTTAGCAGTGCTAAAACACTGTCATCACGATTTGAATGAAACCGACCGAACAATTTTACTCACAGGTACCAAAGGCCGTTCAAGTCTCATGTTCAAACACGTCATTTACCAATCTTCGGTGTTCTTTACTTTAATATTGTTTAGTTTGGATTCGGAAATCCACAGACTATGATCTAGTTTAGCTCTCCGGCCATCAATGTTCGTTCAATCGCTCTCAACGCAAGCTGCCATTGTCAAGTAGGCGAATGGAAGCAACTCTCTATAAGGAGGAATTATATTTTTTCAATTCACCGTCAGAGTCACTGCTCTATTCATTTGCATATATCAATGCGCGAATCTTAAAACAATTTCAACTATTAAAATAGTATTATCAGGCATTTTTATCGAATTAAATTTTAAAATGACATTGTATGATAAAGAAGTTATCATGCTCGTGTGTTGTTGGATCGTAAATATCCTGCATTAGGAATAAACACTATGCATTTAGCTCGCCAAGGCTCCCAAAATACAATGTTTATTCCTAATGCAGGATATTTACGATCCCAAAACACACTCGCATGATAACCTCTATGTATTTGGAGAATTATTGTTCATAATTTTAACCATGATGGCATGGAGCGTTTTGTACTGTGGTTGTCTAAACTCTGTTGGGGTGCTAACATTGCTGTTGTCAGGTACTTTTTTGTTAATAATTATTTTGAAATTAAGTTTGAATTTCGGAAATGTATATCAGAAGTTTATTTGAGATACTGTGAATGAAAAACATCCACTTTGACTTTTCTGCATTGATATGTCTTCGCGTTATAACGTCTAAAAACGCAAAAAATGACCAATTTAGCTCTCCAATCTCGCTTATTTAAGGAGATAGCAAATTGATGATTTTTTGACACGCGTTTTCTAAGGCGCCATGCAAAAACATCAACACCAACTGATTCAAACAAGGCAAACATAGTTGAGTTGACTTCTAAGGAAACTTTGCCACTCTGCTTCATTCACATTTATCTTACATGGAATAAAATATCCTGAAATTTATGTGACCAGCGTTTCTTTTGCCCGTGAGTTTAGTGGCACGTTTTAGGGGGAATATAAGGTGATGTCAGGAAAATGAAAACAAATGCTTCCAATTGAAAGACAATGTAATAAAACTAAATGGAGCAAAAATAAATCAAATTTTATAATGTAAGGTTCAGCCATGCGATTCCTTTCATAAAATGAATTAAAGGTGTTCACACAAAAATGGCAGCCAATGGAGTTTATATGAATGTTTATAATTAGTTCTCTGATTATGGATGATTGGTGTGCGTAATGAGATTTTTGACACTATCAAAATAATACATTAAGCATTAGCGTAAATTTTCAGTGAAAATTATATTAATATGTTGTATTGTATGTTAAAAAAACGTGCTACTGCCCCTTCAAGAGTCGAATTCTAACACAATTTGATTATTTCAATGTTCTCAAAGTGTAATACCCTTCTTCACACAACTGTAAAATCTCAAGAAAATCATTAATCAAGATCACAAGAATATTTTTATTTCAAGCAAACGTCTGCATAATATTTATTGGCATCGTGTAAGATCGCGACCACCAATCACAACAAACACACCACAACAATAGTCACAATTACTTTAAACATTGCAAGTCAAACTGAACAAAATTAAATATTAACAGAAGGCAGTTATGGTATGAACCAATAATTGATTACTTCATTACTAATGACAGTATTTCATGAAAACAAAATCCATAATGCACAATTATCTTGAAAATGTTATTATGTCATTTTGACCTAAAATGTGATCACACATAAGTGGCATAAATTCCCCTAACCTCCAGATTAAACATACACTGCTTATCAATATACCCAAAACAACACACAAAACAAGGTAGTCAGTGCTTCGTGTCCTTCACATAATTTGAACACGGTTCAAATCTTCAAACGCTGATTGCATTGGGCACGAACTCAGGGTGAAGATAATCATAAGGAAAACGTCTATTTTCGTTTCTCATGTCAATAGTCTTTCCAATGGCTTTCAGATCTTCTTGAAACCTGGAAGTAAGAAGAAAATTCTGATTGAGTTCAAGATACTTTGTTCATCAGAAACTACTATTATGTTTGAGCAAGTAGCTGTTTACCAAATGAAGAGGGTTGAAGCACCAACTCCATACTCTGATAAGGTAAAGGTCAGGTCGTTCGACCTATAAAGCATTATAGTAGTTGATGTTTGTAATACAAATAGAATTACATTTTAAGTTCGAAAAATACATATCTCTACATAGAATGTTCAGATTGGTTAATCTCATTGAAAATCTCAGACACAAGTATTTACATAGATTGTCAGGTAAATCTGCAAGTTGCAGCACTGTTCCTGAATCCTGAATGTTGCGTAAGCTCTCATGTATTGGTACGATATGTAGTCATCATTCCCAATGTTATAAGTTACGGGAGAAGGTATAAGAAGAATTTAAGAGGCCATATTTTGTCTAATCCGAAGTTAATCTCCGATATTGAAGGGAATATGTTTAATAATTTGGAAGAAAAATATCATTTATTTATCTTAACAATTGATTATGAGGAATTTTAGAATCAAACACTTAATGGGGTAGTAGCATGTTTTTTTTGATAATTTTATATAAATAAAATTTATACACAATTTCACTTATAATTGTAAGTTAATGGTAAATGTATTAGTTTGGCATTGTCAAATATCATTACACAAGCCAATCATCCGTAGTCAGAGGACAAAGTATGAAGATTCACATAAAATCTATTGGCGGCCATTTTTTGTGAACACCTTTAATTCGTTTTGTGTAAGAAAAATTAAACGCATGGTTAAACTTTACGTTATATATTTGAATTATTTCTGCTCTATTTAGTTTGAATACATTGTCTTTCAATTGGAACCATAAATATTAATGTTCCTGACATCACCTTATATTCCTCCTAAAAACGTGCTACTGCCCCTTTAAAGACATGTTGACAAACAATGAAACAAAATACGATTTTTTATGATAAAATCTATGATCAGTATTTAATCGTTTGATTAATAAAGAAATATATTAATATTTATAATTTCAAAATATTGATATATCGTTATCAATTTTGCCCAGTCAATATTTAGTTGAGCAGATGACCTTGGGAAAGTTGTCAATGTACATGTACCGTGCAATCTAGGAATGATCACAATCTGCAGATTGTGAGCTCACAATCTGCAGATTGTTTAAACAATCTAGGAAAGTTTAGATATTCCTAGATTGTGAGTTCACAATCTGCAGATTGTGATATACCCCAGATGGTTTGTAACATACACACCTTTGTAGCACTCGTTTCGCTCTTGGGTCATACATGTACTGAATCTCATAGTCCCCGAGACTTTTGGTTGCTTTGTTGCTGAGCAGTTTGGTTATAACCATGGTATCAAAGGTTAAGCCTTTATCTGGCATTGACTGTACTAAATCATCTTCTGTCCGTGGTCTCTAAAACAAAGAAATTAACATCATCAAATTACCTCTATCACCAAGAATACAAACTTGCTGAAAGTGGCAAGACGATTCTTTTGAGGAACATAGATACACATTTACCCTTTTTTCAGAAAGGTGTATATGTAATATCGTTCTCTGTACAAGCTCGATTTGCTAATTGTAAACGAGTAACTGCAATATTTTGACCATTTTGTGCATTTTTGAATGCATCTGAAACTTTAGCCTTATGATTATGATTTAAACCTTTATCAGCACATCTTGTATTTATGCATCCTAAAAAAACAACTTAAAGATACTTAAATAAATGTTTGTTTTCCCTTTTACTTATATCTGCTAAAGAATACCTTCAAATGTTGTGTGACAAATCAAATAAATCAAACAAATTCCAGAAAGAGTCAATTCAAACTCAAAACCAAAATCACATTACCCCCTAAAGGGCATGTAATAATTTCTGTTTAACTATATAAAAATATTCATAGGTTATATTAAAGCGTAGATTAAAAAGTAACCTTATCAGCTGGTGGCTTTCCCCTTAGGTTTATTGGGTAACAAGGGATGAAACCATAGTAGTCGTACTGGGGAAAGTTGGATGCTGCGTGTTGGACACTGCAAGCGAAGATGATGGAGGTCAAAGCCTTGACCAATTGACCAACTTCGCTGAACTCTCCATTTCCAGGGATACCCTTTCGAAAAAAATCAAACCTTACGCTATTGACTCGTTAAATGCGAAACGCATCTGCATTATTATATTGCTATAGAATTTAATCAATCTTCCATTATTCATAATCTGAAAAGTTTTGTCCATGTGTAATTGCAAGTATATCTAACCAGGTGACAAAAGACATGACAGAAGCACAAGGGTTTATTCCGCAAAATCATATTTGGTGTTCGAACTCAAAAAAAATTTGAATGAATCAAACCATGCATAATGAAAACCATTGATAAAAGACTCCCTCTTGAATAATATATGTATATATAACACGTGAAACACCCCCACCCCCTATTGTCCTTTCTGAAACTCTCTTTATCACCCTCTCTCACTCTCTCAAACTGTCTCTCTCTCTTTCTCTGTAAACGATGACCTACATGGATTGCCATGCCTCCTTTTGATCTTGACATTCGCATCTCTCTGCTCCAATCTTGAATCTCTGAATCTTCTTGGATGTTGGATGGGGAATCTTTAATAAATCGTGAATAAGAAAGCTCTCATTAAATCACTTTTATTTTATTTTAATTTTAAAACATTTTCCATTGTGTTCTAGATTCAATTCCTTTTTTGTATAGAGAATGGTCAAATGAGAATATAACTTAAAAGGGGGCAAAACTTGCGATGAGTACATGTAATACCTTCCCTATCTGTATTTTCTTTTGCCTATTGTTTTATTTTCAGCATTATTCCATTTTAATTTACCATAGTACAGATTAACGTAATCCTGGACAAATTTGTGGATAGCTCCATACAGTAGAAGAGCGTCATCACGATAATGGTAGTCTGGGAGAACATCATTGTCGTACACCTGTATCAACGTAAAAAATGATGAAACATAATGTTTGAATATTCAATGAACTACAATGTATGAGCAAGTTTAAAGTTTTGTAATAGGACCGTTTATGATGCAAATGATAAAGTTTAAAAAACAATTTTTAGTAACACTTGGGAAAATATAATTATGTTCTCTTAACAATTTTTATACTGTATTATTGTTTGAAACCAGTTAGTCCTGTGTAGATCTACATGTTATTTCATACCCCTCTTTCCAGAAGATCATCTGGAATACTTCCCTCCACGTTCATTCTCCACACTTTGAATCTTTTAAATCAAAAATATTTAAGTATGAGTCACATCCATATATACAATAAGAATAATATGATAAAGAATAATATTTCAGCTTATGATAAATAAGAAGACTAGTACTAGTATTATATTTGTTGATCCAAAAGATAAATTCAAATCATAGTCAATAGTCAATAGATACATAACAACGTAAGAATTTTTCATTTACTCTTGCTGTCATCGTTTTGGAATTGCCCTAAATATCAACTTGAATGACTAGAGAGGAGGATTTTGATTTTTTAATACTCTTTGCAATCAAGTAAAAATTAAGTCTTCTCTGAGAAATGACTGGTTAGATGGAGTTATTTTCTTTCCCAATGTGATTTGTCTTACCCCCTTTTCGTTGCTTCAATCACTCCTTCTTTGCCTGCAGCCATCGTTATGTCCACCCATTCGCCTTCTGACAACATTTTTCTTAATGCTCGACTGTTTACAAAATTAAGAGAAATAAGGCATATATTTTGTTTTGAACTATATAGCTGTTTTTTAAATTTCAAATTGCTTACCACCATGAATTATCGATCATTAATGACAGAATTTATTTATTAACGTGAGCGGGACCCCCGGCACATTTTAATTTGCTGCATGCTTATAATTACAGCTGCATACCAAAAGTTTGTTCACCTGCTTGTGATCTTAGTGCACATATCATGTAATTTGGTTTTGTTTTGACGTTCATAAAATAACTCCAGGACCACCTACAGATGATCATCAATTGTCCAAGTGTAAAATAACCATTCCCAAACCATATTTCGGTGCTGAATGTCGATATTTGGCATTGTTAAATAGACAGATGGGGTCATATTTGTGAAATTCGAATTTTCTAAAATTTCGATTAAAATCATTCATGTAAACATTGTACGGACAAAAATCAGTACAGTTACGTTGCCTTATAGCAAAGGAACACATATGAATAAGATCTAAAGCTGTTGATCACTTATGAAGGATTTTGTAGAGAAAAATAGAAATCAGTGTTTTCGAAATGTTGACCCCTGGTCATTTCAATGACCTGCCAAATTTGTCACAGCAATCTGCTAGGTATGACATACGAATATGTCAACGCAACTGAATCTTAACTTATGCAGTGAAATTTCATCATTATCGGTTTCGTTTTCACAATGATATGATGTCTCAAAGACGTTACAAATTACATGATATTTGCACTAGAATACGAAGGTAAGTGAACAAACTTAAGATACGCAGCTGTATATTGAGCGCTAAATAAATTAGAAAGATATCTACTTACATTGGTAATAAAACATTTTCTATCAATTATTAATCAGCTGATGCATTAAAATTTACCCCGTTTAATTATTGTCATTAATGATATGAGAATTTATAATTTTCTAATTTGGCTTTCAGAAAATTAATCAAGGTGTATTAAACGATGTACTTTTATAAAACCAATAAGTTTAGATATGTGTCAGTTAAGTTTACATACCAAAACATATTTATCATTCCAATTGTAGACATATGGTAATAGCAATCAAATGCTGTGTTTGTTATTTGATGAACAAGAACAGATGTGTCGCTCTAGTCATAGTGTAAAGCATAATTAAAGATTCATTAACATTATCATATTAAAATTTTTGATGTTCTGATATGTATGATTTGCATGCAAACCTTTGAATAAAAGAAAATATGTAGTATGTAAACTGTAACCTAAATGACCGAACATGTTAAACCAAAAGCAAAATCAGAACTGAAAAGACTTGTCTTCTGTGATATCTTGAAACTGGTAGATGGAAGACTATACACTCATGCCTTGTGATATTTCCTTACTTGGACACTAACCAAATCGTACTCACCAGACTATATATGAGATAATAAAAACCATAGGGTCACTCTATAAGAAGTTACGGGATCACACTATCTATAAATGAGGTATTTTAGTCTTTTGCTTCTAGAAAAGAGGTAGAAATAGCAAGAAGTTTATTCATAGACTTAATATGCCATGCCATAAGCCTTTTTGGGCATTGATAAGCCATGATTACCATCGACTAATATGTTCTTTATTGTTAACATTTCACGTTCCTTTGAACATTATAAAGTATGCAATAAATTTATCATTAACATATTACAATATAAGTTGTTTGCTTCTCACGAGGGTAATACGGTCTGATGTACCATCTTTATAGAAATGTTGCCCAAGCCGCAAGGCGAGGGCTGACATTTCTGCAAAGATGGTACATCAGACAGTATTACCCGAGGGAGAAGCATACAACGTATTTATCTTACCGTCATGACAGAAAAAATACATCAATTTTAGTTTGACTGCCGTTAACGGATGAGCCATCACCGTATTGACGGCCTTGACCCTTAATGTAAACAAAATGGCGTCAGCCAACCCGACTGAAATGTTATGAATCGTGTTATGTAAATCTACTCGGCTAAACATGCTTAAAAACCTTTTGCTTTTAATTCTATAGCATGTGTAAGTAATGTTATGCGGAATTTGTTTCGAAATAAAACATAGAATGACGAGAAAACAAATTTATAGTTATTAATCACGAAAACAGCTAATCGAACTTATGTGAACTCTGCACATTGCGTGCGTCATTTGGTAACGTCATCTTAACGTTATGCGACACCTCTTCTCGGAGAGGAGCTGTTGCTATGGCAGCGGGGTACATTGAATTTGTACACCGTGAGAAGTGAGACTCGAGGGGTACATAAGATAAAACGATTCGATGATCAGCCAATCAAAAACGAGTATTTTACTGTAAGGTAAGATAAATAGACATATACTTGTTGATAGCAATAATGTATAGAACATTCACGTTCCTTTGCATAATAGGCCTAAACAAATATATCTATCTTTTTTAATTATTATCTTTACTTGTTAATGGTCATGAAGTTTAGCAGATTCGCGTTCATTGATAAAGGCAAAAAGGCTTTGTAAATCCTTTGGATAAGAGGTAGAAATAGTAATAAATTTACGAAGGTATGCCAAACCCTTCGTGCAATAGGTCCATAAAGACCACGTATAAACTAAAATCCAAAAGAAACGTCCCCTCTATATTTTATTCTCGATTCTCGATAGAACAAAAAATATAACAAAACGATATTTTTGTACCTTAACCACTGCATTTTGTGCGTTTAAGCGATGTGTTTCTTCAAATAGTACCTTGGCATATATAAATATGGTGTCCCTTTTAATTATCTTTCGTGATTTTGATGTGTGTGAAAAAACAAAAGGGGACGTTTCTTTTGGATTTTAGTATAGATAAATCATAAAGTTATCAATAAAATACAACAAAATAACAAAAGGACATTTACTTGTTGATTGCCAAGAGGTATATAAGATGGGGCGCCAGAAGCTTGAAGACTGGATGGGACACTGAAACATTTCTGTGTAGAGCCAAAGATACGCCTTCCATCATCAGATGTGTGTAACCTTGAAACATAAATGTTAGATAACATTTCAATGGCGGATCCGGGGGGGGGGGGGGGGTGGTTCAGGGTGTCAGTTATAGATTCAAGTCACTAAAAATAACAATACACGTCCTAAGAATGTGTCACTATCACACTATCATTTTATTTTTTCAATGATGATAATGTTTCAATTTGGGATGACAAATTTAGATGATAATTCATATTCTCATACATCAAAACCGATAAATATTTAACGAAAATCATGGAAGGACACTTTATTGGAGGTATGAACATATTCATTAAAGGTAGACCAAGAGAATATAGGTTTATCTCATCAAAAACATACCCAGGTGTGTCATACTTTCATGGTATGTCGTTTCGGCATGGTTGTACCACATCTTTGCTAGAAGCCATGTGCATTCGTCATCGGAGGGGAAAAACACCTGACAAGTCACAACATGCCCTTTAGTTATATACATTTGTGTCCAGAAAAGCTACTAATACTACGACGATACATTATATTACATAGAGGATATCTGTCTTCTCTCGATTGGTACCATGTTTGTATCATCGACTGAGGTAGAAAAAAATTATATTTTCATAATTGACGCAGCTACAGGTGAAAATATCAATTCTTACTGAGGAGATCAAAAACAATTGGTATTTGTAAAGTACTGGTGGGTATTCTATATATTAAGATGCAAAACCCCAAAATAGGCTGATTTGATATTGAGCGACCTTTTGGAAGGTCCCTTCCCTTTGGTAAAAGTGTGTCATTACGCGATATTTGGATACGTCAAACAAGTGTTTGATAAAGTCAAGCTGTTGAACAACATTTCACTGTAGCAGAGAGAAGGTAATTCAATTCATAGAGCTCTAATGTCTTACTCTCAATCATATAATGATAAGGTTCTATCGTTTTAACTTACTGGATTGTCAGGAGAGGGTTCCTGATAGAGCTGTATTGCTATAGGAAGAAGCTGATTGTCCAGGTTTTTGTACAGTAGAAGTATCGGAGCTGGTATCTTTGAGAACGAATAAATTTGTCTTGATTGAAGATTTTGGTTAAGCGATGCGTAAATAAGACGTTTTCAAATTGAAAACAAAAGAATATTATAGAGGCAGTAGCACGTTTTTTTGACAATTTCATATTTTCAATGTACTGCCCCTTTAAGGGGTCAATTGTTCGATGATAAACTAGACCAAAAATGTTGCATTCACTGCAAATAAGATATTACACATTACATCCTTATTCAATCATCATATCAGTTCATAAAATGGAAAACCATATTAGTATTCTTATCAAGCCAAAGGAGTTATACGTTTTAACAACATATATGATATGCTATTTGATGAAGAATATCATCTTACCGCATGGTTAAAGCCCTTCCTCTCAATGCCATGAATGATGAATAGATCACAGTAGAAGAGCGTCTTCGCCTCAAGAGCTTGTTCAACCGACTTCCCTTCAAGGAATGGTGTCAAGTCTTCATGGTCCAAGGCTATTCTGTAACAAGTATAAATAATAATAATAATAATAATAATAATGATAATAAAAATAATAATGATAATAATAATAGTGATAGTGATAGTGATAGTGATAGTGATAGTGATAGTGATAGTGATAGTGATAGTGATGATGATGATGATGATGATGATGATGATGATCATCATCATCATCATCATCATCATCATCATCATCATCATCATCATCATCAGCATCATATAAGAAAAAAGAATTTTATTACGAATATAATAACATTTCATAGCCATTGTCTCCAAATAAAAATGTAAGTTCTTTATTCATATCATCCTGCTCCATCAGAATATATTTATCCAAAAGTCTCCTTAATTGCCATGGTGCCTCTATTCACTACTTCATGCATCACTTTTACTCATAGCTATTTGAATTATGACGTCGCTTATGTTACTTACTTACAGTGACTGTCAAAAGTACTTGATTTTAAGTTTATTCATTTGATAGTTATTCATAGATTAATAACCCAAGAGCATATACTTACTCACCTTTGTTTGTAGAAGCTACATGTATATCTTATCAAATAGGCATCATCAATCATGTCTATGAAACACATCTCGTTGTATAATTCCAAAACACTTGAAAAGGCTTATGTTAATACATCAATATTTAGTACAAAATTTAATTTAATCTACATCATCCACAGATTGAAATGTGTCCATAGGATAATATTGATTATTACTCGCCCGTGTAAGATATCGCAGTGTAATATTTATATGGCAATATTAAACTAGTGAAATAACACAATTGAAGTATGACGTCACAGTAGTGTGTAATTGTGAGATCATTGTGGAAGCGCGCCGTCACAATGGCTGCCGAGTTTTAGAAAAGTTCGTTTCAGCAAACTGTCGCCGGTTTTGCTTGATTTTGAGGGCAAGTAATAAACAGAATACAAAACTCTCTTCCATTTAATACTATTTTTATTAAACTCGTGAATGATTTGGTGTCAAACTCGCTTTCGCTCGTTTTATACAAAATCATAAACTCGTTTAATAAAAATAGTATTAAATGGAAGGTCGTTTAGTATCCTCTATGGACTACTCTCCTGTTGAAAATATCGATGTTTAATAAATCTACCATGTTATTACACATGTATGTCATAACATAAACGAATTACGTGAGTATGACGTCACAATGTCAGCGGGCCGGCCGCGCTGGTCATGTCGGTGAATTTCTTTCTGTTTTCGACGATGTATTTAAGCCAGTAAAAATAAAATACTAAACTCTGTCCCATTTAATGACATTCGTTAGCGCCCGTTAAATACCATACCATTCTCTCGGTTCATAAAAATGTAATTAAACGGGACATCGTTTAGTATTCTTTATTTCATACTTCTCTGGAATATGTGTGCACAGTCTAATGATGTCTGGGGCAACACCGTTCAGTCTCTGATAACCAAAGAACCAATCCTCACGCCAGTACTTCGTCTGAAACTGCATTGACCATCATTACAGTCTAAATAAACCTAGCCTCAATATTATCCGTTTCACTCCTATACTGAGTCTAGAAAGGCCTAATAGAGTGTCGCGTTAGCCCACGTATCGAATTGACCAATCAGAACTCAGCTTACCAAGCCACAATAGCCTGCCTTCGCACGTATAACGTTGGAGGGTCATAGGTCGCAGAAAGGTCGGCTGACGCGACCCTCTACTATACCTTTCTAGACTCAGTATAGGAGTGAAACGGATAATATTGAGGCTAGGATTACTTAGACTGCCATCATCATAAATCATTAAACATTCTGAATGTCAAATACGTGTCACAATGTAAAAATACACAACTACAACTGGTTATCATGGCGCTGTTAATAATGCCAAATTGGATATAAAGCCATGAACGGATTTCCTGCCCGGAAATATCGCTGGTTATTATGCCCAAACTTATACTGTGCCGTTTTCCATGAAAATAATGCCAAAAAAACACACTATTTAGAATACTGTTTCCACTGATAACGGTAAATTTGCGTGGCTCAAGTCACACTGGATTCATATTGTATTGATTCCTTAATTGGTGGTTGATAGGCACAAACTACCTATATTTTTTTCCCCAATAGTTTCCATTTTTTCAACCTGAAAAGTGGAAAAATGATGCCCAGTGTGAAATATACGAAGAAGTTGTCAGTGAATCACTACACCAACTTCTTTATGTCAATAAAGAATTTGATGAATGTCAAAATGACTAAGAAATATATCTACCATTTTACTAAGTTCATTAAATGATAGTTTACCAATGGCCGTTATAATAGAAATGTTCATGTACATTAAGTTTTCCCAATTAGATATATTTTGAAAGGATCAAGAGGATAAATGTCATTACTAAAATTATACGTTCATTATATTTTCCCTTTCCTTTTTGATAAAGATAGAGTTGAATAGAAAAAAGGAGTTCAAAATTTTTTTTCTAATATTTTTCGTTTTTTGTAAGAATCACTTATAACTATTAGGTTGTTGTCAAAATTAATTAAAAGTCAGTACACTGGCTTGGTAGTAAAAAGTCATAACATTGATACATCTTTCAAATTCCTCAATCATTTGGTTACCTAATTTCTATTACATTGAGACAGGAAATTGAGAAAGAGCATTGAATGTATCATTGTTACCTTCGGTTCATAAAACATGTTGTTTGTGTAGATAGTTCTCATGTCATCCATTGTTTTCCATTTTTCAGTCCTCAATATTTGGACTTTGCTTGCGACAATCAATGAGTATTTGAGTTTCACGAAATCCCACTAAAAGAAAGAATGAATGAAAAGTAATTATTCAGATAAAATATAACTAAAACACAATGAATGACATTAAATACAAATTTGATACGTTCAAGCCTTTATAATCGTTATGGCAAAACAATTTTAAACATTTTTTTATGGCAAAAGGATTTCTTACTCCAACGTTCTTTCTTATAACCTTCTGGTGATATAGGGCAACATAAGTTAATTGTTTTTATAATTGTTTATGTATTAAATTATTTTTTTTATCATAAAAACTCGAAAACAATTATTCTTAAGGTAAATATGTCAATAATTACAACACTGACATGACTGATTTAAAAACAATGTAAGTGTCGTCTAATTTCTCAATAGTACGGCAAATGTATTCATTTGATATCCAGGATCTTAAAACAATTAAAATTGTTTTTCATGTTTTCCTTATACTACAAATTAGTATCATTCAATAGTAGGATTGTTGATCTCATTTCATACTCATGTCGATTTAATTCATTTTATGAAGGGACATATCATCTATGTTTATCACTTACCAGATATTCGTTTGAAAATCTTTCTTGCATTGGGAGGCGTGTTATCTGGAAAAAAACCCACCTCGAAATGTTATGTCAATATTAACCAACGCGATTATCCCTTTTCACGTCAAAGATCTATCTTAAAATTCCATTTGAAAAGAAAAAGCGAAATAACGTTCAAAATTATTACATTAGTGAACAAGGAACATTTGATTGAAAATTAAAGGTAAGAGTGTATTCACCATTGCAGGGAAATCAAGATCAACCATGTCAATCTCATACGCTATCTTGTTTTCTACCAGATCGAGTTTCCTCTGTTCCTTCTGTTCATCGTCCTGAGGCAAGGATGTGTCGTGTTCCCTGAAGATGTAGTGGTAGTGAGGTCTCAACCAGCGGAACACAGGGAAGATGTATTCGTCTCCTGTTGATCTGTTCTCAACTATGATCCTCTCCACAAACCAAGAACTCCCAAACCCACTGTTATCTCGGAATATTTCAATCTTGGACACATCTCCAATATGTTTAGTTTTCTCTCTAGGCAGATGGAAGATGTCCAGTTGTCCCGTTTCAAAGTCATTACGAAGCATGTGGTTGAGAGTCAATGGTTCTGTAAATATGTCATTGTCATGTAACACGATGCTCACGTTGGAATCGGTTCCTGCAAATATATACTCTCCAGTTTTTACAGAAATGACAAACTGGTGGCCAGACATTTTGTATAATGTTTTACGAACAAAATCTAGATTTATATACTGACTTTTCGTTCGACAAATGTTACAATCATAAATTTTCATTTGGGGTACTTAATTGTTTGGTTTATTACATTGTAATTGAATTTGTTGATTATCACGTTTGCAGTAAATATGACTTGATATGTGTTATTATTTTCGTGATTACTTTGGTGATATCCAGGTTAATTAACTGTGGTTTAAATACATATAGAACATGAAAACAGGGCTGTACTTAACGAGCTAAAGCGGCTTAAATACCTTTCAATAGTTTTTAAAATAATGTTTTTAGTCATGCGTGTATTTAGACTTTATTAAGTATCCGCAGACTCAAATGAACCTGGATTGAATAATACAATGTTGATATCAACTCCCTCGTTGTACATCAGTCAGATATTTGACTACATTGCTGACATTCTGATGTTAATCTGAAAGGTTAAAAGATTACCAAATCGACCCATTACCGTTTAAGTAAATATGTAAATGCCAATGAAGATAATTCGAAAAGATTTAAGCTACATTTTGTCATCAATACGATTAGTTTGTTAAACGTTAACAAAGAATCGATGCTACACATCACATGGTAATTAATACATGCAAAGATAGGAAAGCTAGAGTTTAAGTATATATGTTATTCTATTTATTCTAATGCACATTTTCAAATATGCAGAGTTTAAATTGTCCGCATTGAAAAAATAAATATTTTTGTTCTTCAGAAAAAGTGCTTTGTTTGGTAAGATCATTCATAACACATTTAAAATTGTTTTTGTCTATAAAACATGCAATTACGAGGAAAACGTCGTTATAACTAGACACAAGTATAGATAGAATGACCTCATCTGTGGTCTGATCGATGTACTGATAGGAGGATTTGAGTTGGTTTGAGTGTTGTCAAACGGGTTGGTCAATGTGAGCCAATATATGTTCTATGGGAATTATATCCAGACTGTACTTTTCCATTTCTTGTCTGCAAAATGCGTCCATACTTAAAAGACGGTACAATGTCGCCTTTCCGATCCCAGTTATTACAACGTTCTTGTAAAGGGACAACAGACAGATCAGCAAGAGCAAAGATAGGAGAGAGAAAGAAAACCAGAAAATAATAGTGACGAGTAGAATTTTCAATCAACCATTAACAGGATGTTGTCCGTCCATACTTTTGCAAGGACAATCCATAGGAGTTCGGTTAGTCAAATTTTTGTCTTTTATACTTACAATAAGGAACCAAAGGGCCTTTTCATGACTTATTCGACCGATGGGATTTTTTCCCATGGTGGATAAGGCATTTTCAGAGTAAGTCAAAATATAAACTTTAATATGTATTTATCAGGATTACATATGAATTGATAAACCAATCAGCTCTCCGTGATCTCGGATGTTGACATGCAAGTTTAAAGCAAGTTTTTGGTACAATTTTGATTAAAATATGGAAAAGGCAAAACATTTGGCATTTATGCACACTTCTGAAATGTTCAACTGAACAAAAAGAAGATTCACATATGATTTCAGACAGGACATTACTATGTTTGTGTATACATAATAATGTGTTTGAATAGAAATTGTATTACTCGAAGGTAACTTTGAATCAAATAACTAAAATCTCCATAATTTATAAGCCAAATAAGATAAGATAAAAAGAATAGTTCAAAATGATTTCTTATAAAAACAGTTTCTAAAAAGATAGTTTTTTAATAATTTATGATGGAAGTTTTAATTAATTCGTTAAAGCAGTTTATAACAGTATTTCCCTGAATAAATGAATAATTCTATTGATTTGAATTTCAGTTAAAAGTTCTCTATTCAGAATATTTATTTTTAATGAACCAACAACTAGAAACATTAAAAGGTAGCACTTAATATTTATGTCGAAACACTGAAATAAAGTTTCGAAGAGATAGATTTTTCATTGACTTTTATTATTTATTCGGTTAAAACCATGTATGATTATTACATGATATATATTTTCTTGAAAATGGGGTCCTTCTTTCCTTTAGTATCTTTCCAGTCCCACTTATTACATCTTAACTTACCAGTTGCTTTTCAATATATTTTATATTGTTACAATTTCCAGAAAATAGTTTTAAATAATTTCCGGGCTTTTTAAACTAAAATCTTGATGTTGTGGAAATCGCATTAACTGCTGTAAAAAGCAAACTAGTTTTTCGAAATTTACATGCATTTTGGAGAAAATAAAAAAGAAGAAAATGTTGTTGCTTTTCTACCATCGTAAAGCACATTACACAGAAATTGCCTTAAAGCATTAAATCGTTGTTGGCCATCACTACTATTCAAAGGTTTAGGGTCCAAATTCAAAGGTTTAGGATTCAAATTCAAATGTTTTTGTGTGTTTTTTTTGTGTGCAGTATTTGTTTTCAATCTCACACATTTTCGGCAAACTGTCGGCCATGATATTCAATATAGATCACCCTTTTTTATACCTTGCCCATTAAACAAAACAAAGGTGTTTCGAATGAATTTGTTTGTGATGATCACGAAATTTTAGTTTTTGCATTTTGGTCATTTCGCGTGTTTGATAAATCCAAATCAAATGGAGGCCTGAGTTTCTATGAATATAATTTATGTGAAAAGGATTTTTCATTAATCTACAGAAAACCATAACTTTTAATATAATACTGATTGAATTGGTCCAAATTATACGAACATTACATTTGTACTTTAATTTGTAATGAAACAGCTGGTATGTCCAGTGGCAGTATAAGTTATTCGGGGAAGTTGTGTCAAACAGTTTCAAAAACATACATTCGAAAATGAGCTCTTATCCTGAAAAGGCGAATTAAAGTTGTTAGCATTGAAACGAAAAATAAGTCCTTCGAATGGCACATCTACCATATATCAACAGAATACCAATTTATGAAACTATGAAATACTGAAGCAAACGCAAAATATTCAACCTCGCAATCCTGAACCGTATATAATCTGCCTCGCGCGCAATCCTGAACAAGAAAACAAAATTTCATATAAGTTGTTGACATCATGACTAGGCTCTTGGTTCTTATTCAAATGATTTAATGCAGAACTTGATAAATAAACAATTAACAAGTACATAAACTCAATGTGGAATGTCAGCCAATTTCTTTATAACATGTGGCAAAAACATAACGGGGAGTAACTCAATAGAAAAAGAAACTTTAAAAATGCTGTTTCATACTTCAGGCTGAAATTTAGCTATTGAGAAAAGAAATACATCACTTTGTAGAAAAATCTTTCGTCAAAATTTTGATATTATATTTAGATTGTTTAATCAACAATAACATACTTATTTCGACGCCCAAAGCACAGTACCCCTTGTAGAAAGGGCATATCACTTAACGAACCCGCTTTCGGTGACGTAATCATTACGCGTGTAGGATTTACACCGTGTCACAACTAGTGTATTTGCGTTCGATGGGTATCAACTTTGGCAGCAACGAATACCTTATTCGTAGAAAAAGAAAAGAAAATCTAGTCGTGCGCGACAAAGACGGGTTTCAGGCGTATATTTAGAGACCGGAAGTTGATTCGACTTTACGTTGGCTGCCGTTTCCGTAATTTTGGTAAATTATCTCATATTTAATGAATTTTGGTCCGATTTTCCCTAGGTTGGTCGCTACATTTTTCTAAAAATACAACGAATACATTAAAAATACTTTAAAAAATATTGCAAGTATGATACAGCATTAAAGAAGCACACATAAAATCTCGAACTGAAAGTTTATATCCAAATATAAGTGGTCGCGATCTCAATCAACATAATCAGACATGATCATCAATCTTACATGTTCACAGAATACAGCAGAGAGACGGGCTTGACTTCTTTAGATTATTTTGATTGTTTCTTCCTCTGATTTTAATATCAGGCATATAGACAATACAAATGAGTTAACGATTTTCAAACTGGTATTTACATGTTTGATAAACATAATGATAGTTATAATCATAATCACATTTGTCTGTTGTAAAATCTAATGAACATGATTAATTCTGCAAAACCAAATGAATAATCAAAGAGTTCACTAAACCAATAGAGCGTTAGCTATAGTCAGTCTGTTGGCTATGTGTAACATCTTTGTAACACGGATGAAACATTTACTGCAGGGAGAGGGTTTACTAGATTTGGCAAACGATTTCACGATGCTACCGACAATAAACATATCAACAGGACACGCGTTCTTAATTGTGCTATGAATAAATCTTTTCAATGGAGAAATTGCCGTTTCACCAGAAAATCTGTTGGTTTGAAACAATGCTTGCGTTGTGATAGTTTTGGAACACGGATTTGCAAATTCAATCCTGTCCATTTGAAATGTGAAATAACCTACATTAAAAAGAACCAGATGCTTTTATGATCTTAGATCATTCAAAGGTTTATAAAAAAGAATAATAATTACGATTTTTATTAACTAACAATGTTTATTTAGGAATATTGGTATATTTGTCTCATAACCACTTCCCTCTTTTTCGTCTACCTCTTTAAACGTCCTCTTCCTCATCCTCTCCCTTTACTTTTTCTCTGTAAGAGCTGTAAGATTCTCTTTTAAAAGGAGCTTTTCCTCAAAATATGATAGACAAGGGTATTGAAAAAGCAACCAACCATACCATTGCGGAATTGAGAAAACCAAAAGAAAAGTTGGTACCAAAACGTATCATAACATTTGTAAGTACCCATAATCCAAACAACCAAAATATGTTCCCTCTAATTAAGGACAACTTAAACCTTTTAAACCAAGATAAAAAACTGAAAGCGATGCTTGAAAAAACCCTTATCATTAAAAGCAAGCGACAGCCAAATAACCTTAAATATATATTAACTAGAGCAAAATTCAGCACTAACAACACTCAGGCTGAAGTAACAAAATGTCATGATAAGAGGTGCGGCACTTGTCCTGTTATTTTTTTTTTTTTTTCTATTTTTTTTTATTGATCCCATAAACTTCATGTACAGCATATGTTGGTTACAGGCTCATCTATCTGGATCGAATATTGGGAGTAGAGGAAACCATTTTTTTGTAAAAATATCTAATTTATGATTTCGAATAGCTATAAATTTCTCAACCGTGAATATGTCTTTAAAAAATTTTGGTGATATATTCAACAGAGTAATACAGTCTTTTCTTTTTTGATGTTATAGAATACTTTAAAGTGAAAAATTTGAAGACCTTATATCTTAATTCAAACATCGAAATATTACTATTATTAAAGTCATTGTATAGATAACTGGGAACACAAACTTAACATCATCTATGAGCTTCGGCAACATATCATAGAATCGCATTCCTTTTATAGTTTTTTAGGTAAAGCAAAACTTAAAGACCTTTTCATTTCAAGTACCTTAGGTGGCAAAAACTTACAACAGATTGAGCAGCTGATTTGGCCCCACTTTACCTGCTCTTTGCTAGGGGATTGATTAAACAAACGTAAAGTGCATAATGAAGGCATAAGATTCAGAAGGATTGAATAACACTTGATTGTCCTGGGTAATGGCGACTTTGGGTGACCACGCCCTTCTGGGATTCGAATTTCTGTCTTGGTTACTTATGTAACATGCTAGAGAGGTTTGGGGAAGAACATCAGAACATTTCGTCCATTTTAAGGGACTCGAATGTCAAAAGAAAAGTGGCCCTATTTCAGGTCGTGCAAGATAGTTACTGCTAAGTGACCATGACATTTTGACACATGTCATTTATTCTGAGAGATCCCAACTATCATTTAATAATACACGTTCAAAATTGTTTCATGAACTCTGGGCACAATCCCTAATACTAAATGAATGAATCTGTTTTCAACTATGCGTTTCGTTCATCCCTAAATCGTTTAAAAAATCTTCTAAACTTGCTGGTCTACTGCCTTAAATGATAATCAAGAACAGTACTTTATACATTAATTGTTCTACAGGAAAAGTGGTTATGTTATATAACACGGTAATGATGTTAGATTAGAGTCTATATTTCATTACACTGCGGCCGCCGTATTTTTTCCTTGTATATCAAAACATGTGTTTTGGTATTGAGTTCCTGATGAAAATAATTCGATGTTAGACATATGAATAAAATATTTCGAACTTTTCATTGCAAATATATATACTATATTTAAGTCTTTATTTCGAAATTAAGTAGAGATAAATCCCAAACATAATAATCGTTAGACATTCCATAATATGTTTATAACAAGATCTAATGTAAAATGAGCCCTCACATACATGTATCATGATAAATTCTTGTGCATTTTTGTATTTGCTACCTGTCGTCTTGATGGCCAAAACGTTATCTTGTTCTTTCTGTAATTATCACATTTTAAATTCTAATATATTTAATATTTGCAAGTTACCAGTTATTGGATAGGGAAAACGTTATCTCGTTCATTTCGTGTTTATCTTACATAACTCGTGAGAGTATGTACACATGCTCTTATAGTGTAAATAGATTCACTTGCTATCAACCTTGTGACTTGCAAGCATTTCCCTACTTTGTACCCCGACTTCAACTACACAATAGAGTTCGTTTAACATCAGTGGACTCTTGAAAACTGTGAGTAACAACAAGATGAGGTTTCTGATGCTATTTCCTCTTCTCTTCACCTTTGTTCTCTCCGACTGTCAAAACGGTTATTTGAGACACGACCAGTCATGCTATGTCCTCATTCGAACTCCAGCCAGCTGGGCTGAAGCAAATTCCTACTGTCAAGCTCTGCATTCTATACTTGTTAGAATAGAAAGCGAAACTGAAAACAACTTCGTTACCAACTGGATGCAATCAGAATGGACTACTATGAGGGAAGTTGACGGCGTGTGGATAGGAGGCCACGACTTGGTCACAGACGGAGAATTCCTATGGACAGGCACCTTTCAGCAAATACAGAAGTTTTGGTGGACTCAAGGTGAACCAAAAAGCAACACCAAACAAGACTGCATTATAATGTGGAAACAGTTCAAGTTTCAGTGGGCTAAGTATCACTGTGATCGCATTCAATACTTCATTTGTGAAAAAGAAGGAAAACCACCAACATATCCTTAGACTTATCCTGATCTCCTCAGTTCTAGTCTATCAAGTAATGCTATAGCCTCCCTTCCTTACATAATTTGGAATGTAAAAATAATTGGTGAACATGAATATTTGATTAATCAATTCTTAACTTGTACGAATTGATAAAATTGTAATAAATTAATCAACAGTTAAGTTTGGTTCATGTTCTGTTTATGTGTATAACTTGTTTGAGAGTCTTTGAATACTCACCCTCATTTGTCCTTTCTCAACCAAAACCTAGAGAGACTATTATATCCTTTAGCACAAGCAATATTTGTGTTATGTTGGCCTGCAGGTCAAATACTGACAGTTTTTCACAAAACCAAACACTCTTAGATATCTTCAGCTCCTTACGTTCTTATCACATGATACTGTTCCTCGTTCTTAACTTGCAGTATGCCATTTTCCTAGCTGAACTATTATTCTCACTCCTAACTGACCACAGTGTTTTAGATCTTTAACACACACGGATACCAATAGTAATGGTATCTTTTAGAATAAGTCAAATCAGAATTGATTGACAATTATGATAGTTTCAAAGTTTGGCCCATAGGTTTTCTTATGTGTGGGTCCTTACTGACAAGCAGTGTGTTGATGGTTATTTCAAACACTGGGTATAACCTCATCTCATCATCAGTTCAGTGGGGGAGCTTTTACAACTTGATATGATGACATGAAAATGATAACCAAAGGATTGTGTCTTCTCGCTGATTTACATTCAAAGCCAATACTGTTAGTTTCAATGGCGTCGCCATTATGTTGACTCCCCTGTATTCAATAGATCACACCTGAGGACATTTCATTATTTTATTACAAAAACATATAAAGCATACACTCAGATACATTTCTGGATGCCAAGACCTACGCTCCTAGAGTGAGCCAGCAAACCTGATTGCATTTAAGTCCCAATCAGGATTTTATGACATATCTTTAATCTTTGATGCGGATCTTAATACCATATGTAGTAAGCTAATTCCAAAAGATCAACATTTTCCCAAAACGACTTATATGTAATATGTATAGATTTGCCTTGAAAAATTGAAATAGCCCTATGTATACAAAGAAACAGATTATTTTTCTCAAACATGTTTCATCTTTCGACAAGCTATTTAAGACAAAATATTCATCTTATCTAGTTTCAAACTTAAAGTTGATGTAATTGTCCTATAGTCTTTGACCCTTCTTCTATCAACTCCCATGTATATGTCAATCTTTTGAAATTTATTTTATCATTTATGAAAATTTGATTCTAAGATATAAAAGCTTACAAAAATATGTCGTGGAAATCACAGAGCTGATATTTAAAGTGCTCACATCAGATTCCCTTTTACACGTTTGCTAAAATGAAGTCAATTATATCCAATACAAGGTGAGAATACGGACAGAATTATAAAAGTGTAATAAACACAAGCCATATTTCAAATAAACACAACTCTGTTACATAACAAAGTAAGTTGTAAAACACATGATACTTAAAGGGGGTCTGCAACCCGATTTTTTAACGTCCAGAGTTTTATTCTGAAAGAGTCGTAAATGCTCGGTAGAACGGATTCGTTTGGTTACAAACAGCTTACAGCTGACAGTCAGTACCAATTCTTGAAGTAACCGAACTGGCCAGTTTCTTTCAGCTCATTAAGTTGATGACGTTGGCGTGTCGTCAGATCGCTAGAAATGCCGTATCCATGTTCCTTTAGCACTGACCTAGCTTTAAGGGCTTTTACCTTATCATCCGAGACCTGCATTTAATTGGACGTGGCTTAGATGAATTTGAACGTCTGAAATGTAAATGTATATAATTTTAGACAATTTTAGCGATGTTGAAATACGTTTTAGTTTATCAATGTTTATCATTTTATGAGATGACCCCTATATTTCAAAGCCTTCGTAGCATGTTGTCAATGCAAATGTTCCGAGAATTCTTGTCATTGTTTTTTTAAATTTGAAACTTGAAAGGATGAATATGGATCCTATTCGTACACTAATTTCACATTTAAGTGACTGATTAATCTGTAGTTAACGATTTTAGTGATGCAGCCACGACAGTCAGCGGGATAAAGACCACACGCTTCGCTCAAGCACAGTGAACATTCTGATCGATTTGCCTGGTCATGTGTTGCTTGAAAATAAAATACAACTACGGTTTCAATTTGTTATATTTGAGCAAGAAATGTCTTGTAGAATTCATATATATTAATACTACTCAGTCTCATTTTATTGGCAAATGTGATCTGCTTGAAAATATTACGACAATTAACGTTTTAGATTAATGTGGTTAAACTACATTGCAATTGTGTTTATTTGTTAAATTTAATCTATTGATATGATTTGTGTTTCTCCTTTCCGAACCGTTTGAAATATGGAGAAAAAGATAACGACATTGACGTCGCTGAAATACCGTTATGCCATCATTTGGTGCGGAGCGTCCCATGTGACTGTTGAAACAAATGATACTCAATTATAATGCTGAGGAATATATGGATGACAACTTCTTTGTTCATTGTATGCGACGTTTCGACACAGATTCTTGTGTCGTTCTGTATGAACAAAGAAGTTGTCATCCATATATTCCTCAGCATTATTTTCATCCCAACTTTTAAAATGCCTCTCAAAGAAGTTAAATGATACTCATAGCGATGTTTTTTTAATCCCAATCCTTCTCCCAAGGTGATCCCATAGATGTTCAATGGGTGATAGGTCCGGAGAGCGGGAAGGCCATGGCAGGACAACAACATTGTTGGTTTTGAGGAACCGTTGAACGCGTTGAGATGTATGGCATGGGGCGTTGTCCTGCTTGAATACAGTTCTAGGGTTCTGTTGAATGAACGGCAGAACGACTGGCCGTATGATTTGATCGATGTAACGCTGCCCATTCAGATTACCATCAACAACAACCAGATTTGTCTTCCTGTTACCGCAGATTCCTCCCCAAACCATAACGCCGCCGCCGCCAAACGGTTCAACCTCTTGTATGCAACAGCGTGACTTCCATTCTCTTCTCTCTCGATGCACGCGTTTCCTTTCATCAGTTTTGTTAATGAGGAACCTACTTTTGCGCTAAACATGACTCGGTCCCATTGTCTCCGCTGCCAGGCTTGTACTCGGTGAGCACATGTCAGACGTCGACGTCGATGTATTGGTCTCAGAACTATACCACGGAAGGGTCTGTAGGTGCGAATTCCAACTTGACGAAGTCTCCTTCGGCTGACACGATGACCAATCGTAGTTGCAGATGATGATGTCACATTTAGGAATCGGTTGCGCAAATGCAACGTATGCAAGTAATGGTCTTCAGCAGGGGTCGTGACTCTGGGTCTGCCCGTCCTAGGCCTATCCGCAGTCCTGCCAGTCTGTCTGTACAGATTCATTAGCCTGGTAACAGTAAGTCGGCTGCAATTAAAGATACCAGCAACGTGGTCGTGAGTAGCAACAAGCTGGACCAAACCATAACGCGGCCGCCGCCAAACGGTTCAACCTCTTGTATGCAACAGCGTGACTTCCATTCTCCTCTGCGTCGATGCACGCGTTTCCTTTCATCAGTTTTGTTAATGAGGAACCTACTTTCGTCGCTAAACATGACTCGGTCCCATTGTCTCCGCTTCCAGGCTTGTACTCGGCGAGCACATGTCAGACGTCGATGTGAATGTATTGGTCTCAGAACTACACCACGGAAGGGTCTGTAGGCGCGAATTTCAACATGATGAAGTCTCCTGGACACTGTCCTTCGGCTTACACGATGACCAATCGCAGTTGCAGATGATGATGTCACAGTTAGGAATCGGTTGCGCAAATGCAACGTATGCAAGTAATGGTCTTCAGCAGGGGTCGTGACTCTGGGTCTGCCCGTCCTAGGCCTATCCGCAGTCCTGCCAGTCTGTCTGTACAGATTCATTAGCCTGGTAACAGTAAGTCGGCTGCAATTTAAGATACCAGCAACGTGGTCGTGAGTAGCACCAAGCTTTGTTCGATAATCTCGGCATGGCCGCTAGTGTAAACATATAAAGGAAGTGACAATAAACATTTTCATGTGCTTTTGTACCAATAATGTGCACGTGAATTTACAGCGCACGTGCACAAAGAAAACTGAAAAAAGTGCACTTTTCATGGTTCTTGCTTGATCTCTGCATCGTTGGTTCAGTGTTAAGGATGTGTTACATTCGGGTGAATTACTCTAACCATTCCAGGTCGACAAATAAAATTTAGGAAAAAATATATTTCCAAAAATTTTTTGGTATCGTTTCTTTTGCCCCTGAGTGTATAGTTATTAATCATAATACGACGTGAAAAAATAAAACTTTAAATTTTTTTTTAAATAACAACCCTATCACATTGCACATCAACAACGCAGTTGTAATCTACAAGTCCAAGGGGACGGGTACACAGATAAAATATTTTCGACGAATTTATTATATAAATCCAAACTATAGTAAGAAAGTATTGTTACAAATAACCCCTTCAAAATGAGATATTCCGAAAAAGGAAATCAACACTTCAATTATATCTTATACTTTCAAAACTTGATAATCATTAGTAGTAAGAAAGTGCCCTCTACAGCACAGACAAAGGAAATTCCTTTTAGACAATGGAATACATTCTTTGAAACAAAAGCATTCCACAGTAGACAAAAGGCGTTAGCCCTAAATTAGCCCTAATTCTTTTTTTAAAATTGATATTGTTTGATATGTTAAATAACTACTATTCATAGGAATGAGGCTGATTTCAGCATACTTATTCTACCTTTACGTTTATCATGTTTTGTGGCACACACAAACATGCACTGTGTAAATACAGAGATTTTATGAAGCTTCAATAAAATCTTTCTCCTGTCTTTAAAAAATCTCGAGAATTTGTATAGAGTTGTTGCATTTGTTATAAGGACAAACTTATATTATTATTTATATTTTTATTTATCTATTTATTTTAAAACTTTTGAGATGACATTTTTTTTTTAAATTTATAATTTGTTAAAATAGATTTAAATTCTTCGTTGTTGTTTTTGTATGTACAACAACAATGTGCTGAACAACACAGTGATTTGATTGAAGCTTCATCTCGTCTATTGCAATTAATTTATAGATCACTTTCTCGCCATCTCATTTTATGTTATGTTCGATACTTATTCATTTTATATATTTCTTTTACAGTAAAGTATAAAGTAATGTTTGATACTAATTCAGTTTACAATGAAAGTTTTTCTTTCATTGATTATTAAGTTACGTTTGATACTAATTCAGTTCAGTTTGTTTGATTCCTATTTAATTTCTTATTACAATTACAGTGTCACCTGCAACGCCATGCCTCATGACAACAACGGACACATACAGACAACTTCTCTTCCACTCTTTCTACATTCACTCCTGTTCTTTCTACATTCACTCCTGTTCTTTCTACATTCACTCTTGTTCTTTCTACGTTCACTCCTGTTCTTTCTACATTCACTCCTGTTCTTTCTATGTTCACTTCTGTTCTTTCTACGTTCACTCCTGTTCTTTTTACATTCACTCCTGTTCTTTCTATGTTCACTTCTGTTTTTTCTACGTTCACTCCTGTTCTTTCTACGTTCACTCCTGTTCTTTCTACATTCACTCCTGTTCTTTCTACATTCACTCCTGTTCTTTCTACATTCACTCCTGTTCTTTCTACATTCACTCCTGTTCTTTCTACATTCACTCCTGTTCTTTCTACATTCACTCCTGTCCTTTCTACATTTACTCCTGTTCTTTCTACATTCACTCCTGTTCTTTCTACGTTCACTCCTGTTCTTTCCACGAAATGTTCTGATGTTCTTCCCCAAACCTCTCTAGCATGTTACATAAGTAACCAAGACAGAAAGTCGAATCCCAGAAGGGCGTGGTCACCCAAAGTCGCCATTACCCAGGACAATCAAGTGTTATTCAATCCTGCTGAATCTTATGCCTTTATTATGCACTTTACGTTTGTTTAATCAATCCCCTAACGAAGAGCAGGTAAAGTGGGGCCAAATCAGCTGCTTAATCTGTTATAAGTTTTTGCCACCTAAGGTACTTGAAATGAATATACATTCAATTTGAAAGAGGAAAGTGGTGTGATTGTGAGAGATTATAAGCTGGAGTCGACAGTGGCGTGACACAGTGACGCGTTTGTGATAAGCTTAACCGTCAGACAGCTGGTCTGATTATCCAACATGACATGGTATAAGCTATTCTGGAAAGATAAACTATTTCATAAGTTAGTAAAATAGACAATTTTGACAAGAAAAGGTCCTAAAGTTTTGCTTTACCTAAAAAACTATAATGGGAATGCGATTCTACGATATGTTGCCTAAGCTCATAGATGATGTTAAGTTTGTGTTCCCAGTTATCTTTAGAATGACTTTAATATTAGTAACATTTCGATGTTTGAATTAAGACGTCATGTACATTATGTATCTCCCACTTAAGACCAATATAAGGTCTTCAAATTGTACACTTTAACGTTTTCTATAACATCAAAAAAGAAAAGACTGTATTACTCTGTTGAATATATCACCACTTCTTGAAACGATTTATTACCATATATACACAACTATGAACGTTGCTGGCATGTGTCGACGTTTAAACCATCAGTGGACTCATTACCTTATTGTGGTCTGGTGGTTTGTGTGCTTCGCCGATCTTGAGAGCTATGCCAACTTGAGCTTACATGCTCCTGGTAGGGTTACCCAAGCTGGACGGGTAGAGGCTTGACCAAATGTTGGGCTTTCTAAAATGTACATAACAAAAAAGTATAAAAGCGACACTTGTATCAATCACGTGAGTCAATATCGAGTGTGATCACCTCGAGCATGGATGCAGGCTCTAACACGACGTCGAACAGATGATGTCAGACGTCTGATCACGTGAGGAGGGATCATGTTCCACTCCTCAGTCAAAGCCTGTATGAGGGTTTGTCTGTTCGCTGGGGGTACCTGGCGGGCTCGAATCCTTCTCCTAAGGTGATCCCATAGATGTTCAATGGGTGATAGGTCCGGAGAGCGGGAAGGCCATGGCAGGACAACAACATTGTTGGTGTTGAGGAACCGTTGAACGCGTTGAGATGTATGGCATGGGGCGTTGTCCTGCTGGAATACAGTTCTAGGGTTCTGTTGAAGGAACGGCAGAACGACTGGCCATATGATTTGATCGATGTAACGCTGCCCATTCAAATTACCATCAACAACAACCAGATTTGTCTCCCTGTTACCGCAGATTCCTCCCCAAACCATAACGCCGCCGTCGCAAAACGGTTCAACCTCTTGTATGCAACAGCGTGACGTCCATTCTCCTCTGCGTCGATACACGCGTTTCCTTCCATCAGTTTTGTTAATGAGGAACCTACTTTTGCGCTAAACATGACTCGGTCCCATTGTCTCCGCTGCCAGGCTTGTACTCGGTGAGCACATGTCAGACGTCGACGTCGATGTATTGGTCTCAGAACTATACCACGGAAGGGTCTGTAGGTGCGAATTCCAACTTGACGAAGTCTCCTTCGGCTGACACGATGACCAATCGTAGTTGCAGATGATGATGTCACAGTTAGGAATCGGTTGCGCAAATGCAACGTATGCAAGTAATGGTCTTCAGCAGGGGTCGTGACTCTGGGTCTGCCCGTCCTAGGCCTATCCGCAGTCCTGCCAGTCTGTCTGTACAGATTCATTAGCCTGGTAACAGTAAGTCGGCTGCAATTAAAGATACCAGCAACGTGGTCGTGAGTAGCAACAAGCTGGACCAAACCAACGGCTTGTTCTCTCTCTTCGTTCGATAATCTCGGCATGGCCGCTAGTGTAAACGTATAAAGGAAGTGACAATAAACATTCCATGTGCTTTTATACCAATAATGTACACGTGAATTTACAGCGCACGTGCACAAAGAAAACTAAAAAAAGTTCACTTTTCATGGTTCTTGCTTGATCTCTGCATCGTTGGTTCAGTGTTAAGGATGTGTTACGTTCGGGTGAATTACTCTAACCATTCCAGGTCAACAAATAAAATTTAGGGGAAAATATATTTCCAAAAAATGTTTGGTATCGTTTCTTTTGCCCCTGAGTGTATAGTTATTAATCATAATACAACGTGAAAAAATAAAACTTTAAAATTTGTTTTAATAACAACCCTATCACATTGCACATCAACGTCGCAGTTGTAATCTACAAGTCCAAGGAGACGGGTACACAGATAAAATATTTTCGACGAATTTATTATATAAATCCAAACTATAGTAAGAAAGTATTGTTACTAGGAACCCCTTCAAAATGAGATATTCCGAAAAAGGAAATCAACACTTCAGTTATATCTTATACTTTCAAAACTTGATAATCATTAATAGTAAGAACGTGCCCTCTACGGCACAGACAAAGGAAATTCCTTTTAGACAATGGAATACATTCTTTTAAACAAAAGCATTCCACAGTAGAAAAAAGGCGTTAGCCCTAAATTAGCCCTAATTTTATTAAAATTAATATTGTTTGATATGTTAAATAACTACTATTCATAGGAATGAGGCATATGATTCCAGCTTACTTATTCTACCTTTACATTTATCATGTTTTGTGTCACACACATACATGCACGGTGTCAATACAGAGATTTTATGAAGCTTCAATAAAATCTTTCTCATGTCTTCAGATAATCTCGAGAATTTGTGTAGAATTGTTGCATTTGTTATAAGGACAAACTTACATTATTATTTATATTTTTATTTATCTATTTATTTTAAAACTTTTGAGATGACATTTTTTTTTAAATTTTATAATTTGTTAAAAATAGATTTAAATTCTTCGTTGTTGTTTTTGTATGTACAACAACAATGTGCTGAACAACACAGTGATTTGATTGAAGCTTCATCTCGTCTATTGCAATAAATTTATGGTTTCTAGTTCACTTTCTCGCCATCTCATTTTATGTTATGTTTGATACTTATTCATTTTATTTATTTCTTTTACAATGAAAGTTTTTGTTTCATTGATTATTAAGTTATGTTTGATACTAATTCAATTTACAATGAAAGTTTTTCTTTCATTGATTATTAAGTTAAGTTTGATACTTATTCAGTTCAGTTTGTTTGATTCCTATTTAATTTCTTATTACAATTACAGTGTCACCTTCAACGCCATGCCTCATGACAACAAAGGACACATACAGACAACTTCTCTACCAATATTTTTTACCGAGTTTTTCGGGGTCGGGGAAACCCTAGGGTCTACGGCCCACGGATTTCCCCTCACCCCTCATGTTTACATTTTCAATCAAACCCTAGGGACAGGTTAATATCCTTGACATCAACATACTCCCTACGGCCCACGTATTTCCCCTCACCCCTCATGTTTACATTTTCAATCAAACCCGAGGGACAGGTTAATATCCTTTACATCAACACACTGCTTGTCAGTAAGGACCCACACATAAAAAAACCTATGGGCCAAACTTTGAAACTATCATCATTGTCAATCAATTCTGATTTGACTTATTCTAAAATGATAACATTACTCTTGGTATCCGTGTGTGTTAAAGATCTACAACAATGTGGTCAGTTAGGAGTGAGAATAATGGTTCAGCTAGGGAAAATTGCATACTGCAAGTTAAGAACGTAAGAAGCTGAAGAGATCTAAGAGTTTTTGGTTTTGTGAAAAACTGTCAGTATTTGACCTGCAGGCCAACACAACAGAAATATCGCTTGTGCTAAAGGATATAATAGTCTCCCTAGGTTTTGGTTGAGAAAGGACAAATGAGGGTGAGTATTCAAAGACTCTCAAACAAGTTATACACATAAACAGAACATGAACCAAACTTAACTGTTGATTATTTTATTACAATTTTATCAATTTAATTTTTATTATATTACATTTCAAGTTAAGAATTGATTAATCAAACATTCACCAATTATTTTTACATTCCAAATTATGTAAGGAAGGAAGGCTGTAGCATTACTTGATAGACTAGAACTGAGGAGATCAGGATAAGTCTATCCAATCGGATCTGTTGGTGTTTTTGCTTCTTTTTCACAAATGAAGTATTGAATGCGATCACAGTGATACTTAGCCCACTGAAACTTGAAATGTGTCCACATTATAATGCAGTCTTCGTCAGTGTTGCTTTTTGGTTCACCCTGCGTCCACCAAAACTTCTGTATTTTATGAAAGGTACCTGCCCATAGGAATTCTCCGTCTGTGACCAAGTCGTGGCCTCCTATCCACACGCCGTCAACTTCCCTCATGGTAGTCCATTCTGATTGCATCCAGTTGGTAACGAAGTTGTTTTCAGTTTCGCTTTCTATTCTAACAAGTATAGAATGCAGAGCTTGACAGTAGGAATTGGCATCAGCCCAGCTGGCTGGAGTTCGAATGAGGACATAGCATGACTTGTCGTGTCTCAAATAACCGTTTTGACAGTCGGAGAGAACAAAGGTGAAGAGAAGAGGAAATAGCATCAGAAACCTCATCTTGTTGTTACTCACAGTTTTCAAGAGTCCGCTGATGTTAAACAAGCTCTTTTGTGTAGTTGAAGTCGGGGTACAAAGAACGGAAATGCTTGCAAGTCACAAGGTTGATAGCAAGAGAATCTATTTACACTATAAGAGCATGTGTTCATACTCTCAAGGGTTCTGTCAGATAAACACGAAATGAACGAGATAACGTTTTGGCTATCCAATAACTGGTAACTTGCAAATATAAAATATATTAGACTTTATAATGTGATGATTACAGAATGAACAAGATAACGTTTTGGCCATCAATGGGATTTATCTCTACTTACTTTCGAAATAAAGCCTTAAAGGGGCAGTAGCACGTGCACGTTTTTAGGGGGAATATAAGATGATGTCAGGAAAATGAAAATTAATAATTCAATTTGAAAGACGATGTATTAAAATTAAATGGAGCAGTAATATTTCAAATATATATCGTAAAGTTTAGCAATCCGATTGTTCACACAAAATGGTTGCCTAAGTATTTTTTTTGAATCTTCATACTTTGTCCTCAGACTATGGATGATTGGCTTGTGTAATGCGATGTCTGACACTGTCAAAATAATACATTTAGCATTAACTTACAATAATCAGTGAACAATTGAGAAAATAAAATTATCAAAAAAACGTGCTACTGCCCCTTTAAATATGGTATATATATTTGCAATGAAAAGTTCGAAATATGTTATTCATATGTCTAACATCGAATGATTTTCATCAGGAACTCAATACCAAAACACATGTTTTGATATACAAGTAAAAAATACGGCGGCCAGCAGTGTAATGAAATATAGAATCTAATCTATCATCATTACTGTGTAGGATAACATAACCACTTTTCCCGTAGAACAATTAATGTATAAAGTACTGTTCTTGATTATCATTAAAGGCAGTAGACCAACAAGTTTAAACGATTTTTTAAACGATTTAGGGATGAAAGAAATGCATAGTTGAAAACAGATTCATTCATTTAGTATAAGGGATTGTGCCCAGAGTTCATGAAACAATTTTTAACGTGTATTATTAAATGATAGTTGGGACCTGTCAGAATAAATGACATGTGTCAAAATGTCATGGTCACTCAGCAGTCACTATCTTGCACGACCTGAAATAGGGCCACTTTTCTTTTGACATCCGAGTCCCTCAGAATGGACGAAATGTTCTGATGTTTTTCCCCAAACCTCTCTAGCATGTTACATAAGTAACCAAGACAGAAAGTCGAAACCCAGAAGGGCGTGGTCACCCAAAGTCGCCATTACCCAGGACAATCACATGTTATTCAATCCTTCTGAATCGTATGCCTTCATTATGCACTTTACGTTTGTTTAATCAATCCCCTAACAAAGAGCAGGTAAAGTGGGGCCAAATCAGCTGCTTAATCTGTTATAAGTTTTTGCAACCAAAGGTACTTGAATGAATATACATTAAATTTGAAAGAGGAAAGTGGTGTGATTGTGAGAGATTATAAGCTGGAGTCGACAGTGGCGGGACACAGTGACGCGTTTGTGATAAGCTTAACCGTCAGACAGCTGGTCTGATTATCCAACATGACATGGTATAAGCTATTCTGGAAAGATAAACTATTTCATAAGTTAGTAAAATATGTGCATCTTTTTGAATTACACTTTTTTCTTAAAAACACCTTTTCTTTTTGTCACCAACAACCTACACCAATACTTCTATGGGTGAAATATTAAGAAACTCACTCAAGTTTCTTATGTTGCCAATATATCAATACAAGTTGATTATAGTAAAGACATTTTCAATCATTTATTATTTATAAATTGCTGATGTAAATTTGATACCTATTGTTGTAATTTGGACCTGAAAATACCAGCATGGTTCTTTGAAGTATAAATCTACATTTGATTTGTTATGTTTAATTACACTTAACATGAAGCAATGTTATTTCACTTGGAATTGTCGTATTTTCTGAAATAAACATACAGTAAAAGCGGTGATCTTTACCGACCTTTATTAGCTCTCAATTTTCAAATCTATTTTAAAGTTCAATGCATATCACTGATGTTATTAATCAACTAATTGAAATGCCTATTTTGAACTTAATTTGAGCTATAGTCTGGTCTTGTGTTCATAGAAACAAAGTTTGATAACATCCAAATAACATGATCCATCAAAAATGAAACTAAGATAACATCTTCATGTACAGCTTTTAATGGAAAAGTGATACAATGACACAGAAAAGAATTAAATGGTAACATTCTGACAACAAACAACACAGCAATCTAATCAATTCTAATCAAGACTGTGGTGTTTAATAATGCAAAGGGAAAACTTGTGTCTCAAATGGTTCATTCCTATTATCCTTATTTTCATTGTAGAGAGAATATAACCTTTCCCTGCTTTGTTCTATAGTTAAGTCATGATGATACAATCACATATTGGTTTACTAAATAAATAACTCAACAACTACTACTGTTAAGAAAACTTTTTGGACCAATAAAACAATTTGACAAAGGGACTAAATTTAGGTTATCAAAGTCATGCAAATGGACTTGATTTAGTTTCTTGTCATGCCTTTGTTCTTTACAAACAACAACAACAACAAAACAATGCTGACACGAGAAAGGGAATTGATTGAGTTTTGTTAAAGTCATGCCCTTGTTCTTGAGAACACAGACAAATTACTATCGATAAAAATGTTACCGGTTACAAATAATGCCACATTTGAAAAGATCTCTGACACCTCTTAGATTGAGTTGGAACTTTACACAGGTCATTAGTATCGGATCAGTGAAATAAATTGCACTGTAAAGACCACTGTACATGTTAATACATTCATCACGTATGCAACTAATAAGCATGACATTTAGTAGAATAAGCAATAGCAATATCAACACTGTCAAGATGAAAGCAATAGCATGGGTTTTTGTTAATTTTGATCGCATTTCATGCATTCTTTGTGAATATTCAGTATTCTCACCTACATTTAAGGATCTAATCCTATTGGCTTGCTTTCGTGATATCCACACAACTGTTATGGTAACTAAAATAAGAAATATCATAAGCGAAAATCCAATGACAGGAAAAGAGTAAAGATACCATGATTGAAGAACAGTTTTGTCACAGATTGGCAGGATTTTCCAAAACTCTGCTCCCTGAATGATGTGTGCTATGCCTGGCACTAATGCCAACATCAATGAAAGTGTCCAGCCAAGAGCAATAGAAGTCCATCCTCTTTTCTGTGTAAACCAAATATGCACACGCAAAGGATGCACGACGTGTGCATAAACTGATACGGTGTATAAAACTATGTTGAAGATTGAGAGAAACGTGATAAAGGCATTGAATTCACCCACAAGCAAGCACTGAATGAACACACGGAATGCATTTGGTTGATGCAAAAAATAAAAGTTTGTTGGGTATACGAAAATGCACAGAACCATTGAGTAAAGAAGATGGTTCTTAAGTGGGAAGCTGGTTGTGTCATTATCATGCTCAAGGAATGTTGGTTTGAGTAACTTCAGTGTCAAAGCCAATCCAAACATCCAAAGTGGTACTGCAAGAGCTGTGTTTCCCCATCTCAACAATGGAATTATCCGATCAATGGTAGTTGTTGAATTGGACATTCTGGGTCAAAATCTGTAACACAATATATAAAGATAGATGTTTCCAGAGAGTCAAGTTTGAGACGTTGAACACTTGATCGGTATTCTTTCTCTTCTATCCTTCAGTTGAACATAAAAGCTCATTCATATCATTTGAACGAAACTCAATCCTTTTCGAAAGATTGTGGCTCAGCTTTCCTGCTATTACTTGAAATAGTGTCACAATTGCATGATCGCTTTATATAGGATTATTCTATCCAAAATATTTTAAAATCTGATTTTCTATCTCACAGATTCAATTTCAGTGTACATTGGACATGCTGTTAAAAGTGTTTTGAATACAATCTGTAATGACAAACTGATGAAGCTAAGCACACTTCACTGTTATTGTATTTGGAATGGGCTTGAATTCAGGAGCGATAATAGGTGTTTGTGTATTTAATAGTCAGCTTATGATAAAATATGTAATTCAGATAATGGTGTTTGTCCTGATAAAATATGCTTTCTGATAACTGAAAGGTTTTGATTAATATTACTATAAATACCAAATTATGTATGTTTTGGCTTTGCCAGTTACTTTGAGGGATTTGAAACACAATGTTTAGTTGATTAATACTATGAAATATTGTGAATAATACAGCATTAAAAAAACATGGTTATATTTAAATCTGATGCTAAAATGTTTAATGTTCATAACATATAGTGAAATACAAAACCTATTTACCAAACCACATTTCCTCTACAATAAACAATGTACATAAAAACCTTGTTTTTTTCATCAAATTTGTTTGTTTACCAGGTCTGACAAATAAACTTATGATAACATTAAAAAAAGTAAGTACTTGGATGTCTATATACAGTGTATTTGATAATTATTATAACGGAAAATACAATAATAATAATTAATTTGTAAAACTTTGTAAATACATTGGTTAAAATGTTCGGAAAACACGCCTGAACATATAAAAAATGAAAGATCCCTCTAAATTATGATTTGTGTTAACGATGAACACAGCCATGGCATAAAAACATGTATTAGATAATCAAAGACTCGTAAAACCTGCAAACTGTTCACTTGCTTGTGTATTTTCGTGCAAATATCATGTAATTTGGGTTTCGTTTTGACGGCAATAAAATAATTCCAGCACCACTTACAAAGGATCATCAATTGTCCATGTGTAAAAACGTCGTTTCCAAACCATATTTCGGGACCGTTTCGTCACTGGTGCTGAATGTCGACATTTGGCTCGCTTTAATATACCAATGGGGTCATATTTGTGGAATTCGGATTTTCTTAAATTTTGATCAATATAATCCATGTAAACTCTGTAGGAAAAAAATCAACACAGTTACATTACCTTAGTGCAAAGGAACGAATGTGAATAAGATCTAAAGCTGTTGGTTTTGTAGAGAAAAATAGAAAACATTGTTTTCGAAATTTTGACCCCTGGTCATTTCAATGACCTGTTAAATTTGTTACTGTATTTACCCAAGAAACGCTCAGCAGTTAGCGGTTTTCAAAGTACCTCAAACATGTTGGTGCAAATTCAATAGAACCTCAGATGTTTTCGCCTTCAAAAACATTCCAGGAATGACTACAAACTAACATCCTGGAGCAGTGAAACTTTTAATGAGGAATCCTTTGGTTCATCCCAACATTTAAAGTGGATATCAATCTAATATTGCGTTTTAACACTGCAAATGGTATGGAAATGATATTCATTAAAGTCATCTACATGACTTATGTTTTCACATGATCTACTACTTCGAAGTATGATGGTTATCCTAAATCACATTTCCAATTATTATTGATACATGATTATGTTTTAATCAAGGAATGTATCTGTTTTTGTCATCCAGAATATAACTTGACATTTCTACTTTCTAATTCTATACTATTTCTTTTGGACATACTTTAATGACACATTATGGGATTTAAGTATACAGCTGCATACCAAAAGTTTGTTCACGTGCTTGTGATCTTAGTTCAAATATCATGTAATTTGGGTTTCGTTTTGACGTTCATAAAATAACTCAAGGACCACTTACAGAAGATCATCAATTGTCCATGTGTTAAATAACCATTCCCAAACCATATTTCGGGATCGTCTTGTTACTGATGCTGAATGTCGATATTTGGCATTGTTAAATAGACAGATGGGGTCATATTTGTGATATTCGGATTTTCTTAAATTTCGATTAAAATCATCCATGTAAACGTTTTATGGCAAACATCAGCACAGTTACGTTGCCTTAGCGCAAAGGAACACATATGAATAAGATATAAAGCTGTTGATCACTTATGAAGGATTTTGTAGAGCAAAATAGAAATCAGTGTTTTCGAAATGTTGACCCCTGGTCACTTCAATGACCTGCTAAATTTGTTTCAGCTATCTGCTTGGTATGACATACGAATATGTCAACGCAAACTGAATCTTAACATATTCAGTGAAATTTCAACATTATCGGTTTCTTCTTTAAGAGGCATTTAGCTATTTAATTAGAAGTTGGTAAGATTTTGTGGTCAGGATTGGCTTGGATGTTTTCTGATATTGCTGATTTAAAATCTTTGTGCTGAACTGATGACCAATGTTCCTTGATTCTGAGAGGCAGGGGGCAACCATCTCCTAGATCATCTCAAAGGCCCCTCTGGGGAGACATCAAAGTCCTTGAAACCAACCGGGCAGATTACAAAATAAGAAAATATTTAGAGGCAATCAAAATTTACCGCTTTCATCCCTCTATGAACCGTGATCAAGGCTAGTATCTACCTTCAGCTAATCACCACTTAATTAAATCTAAGTAATCACTCATTCTGTCCATCTGGCTTCGTCTCATGTATTGTATACTGTAACAACAATCAACTCCATCTGGCTTCCTCTCATGCATCGTGTACTATAACAACAATCCAATCACTATGTACATCAAATTTGTTATATATTTGTACATCAATCCAATTAATTGTATAAATATATTCACCAATTATGTATATAATCACGTCTATATCATGCTCTGTATCACTTGCTTGAAAACGGTGATAGTACCTACACCGAAACGTCGCACTCTTGCAATAAAGAAGTTGTAAATCCATAGAACTTGTTCTCATTCATTATCGGTTTCGTTTTCACAATGATATGATGTCGCAAAGACGTTAAAAATTACGTGATATTTGCACTAGAAAACGAAGGTAAGTGAACAAACTTAAGATACGCAGCTGTAGATTATATTTTCTCTGAGCAATTGCTTTTAGGTTGATTGGGGCGTACAATAGCCCATAAACATTGATTAGACCCATAAAGTAATAAATGGGGTTGTAGATACATAGAAGACATCGGATCCAGAACAATAACAAACTGATTCAGCAGTCGCTAATGTAAACTCATTGTTTGATTTCATCAATAGGATTAGTGACTCCATTAATCTTTAAGTACGAATTACTTGTAGCCAATCAGATCTTGTGTATGGTATGATCCATAAGCTGTGTAAGCTATCAAATAAAATTGTCAGACGAACTGTTTGATGAACGGTGGATGGATGTTTAAATCTTTGTTTTGGAGACGATAGTGAATTGCCTTCTTATTTGTAGCAATTTTGTGTTTTGAGATTCCTCTACCATCATGCATTTCTAGCTTCTAATGGTGCTTCCGGATAAAATTTGCAGTTTGCAAAGAATGTCAAATGGGAATGTTTGTCCAAGCTCCTCATGAATGAGCTAATGGAAAACTTCAAGTATTTTAACAACAACGTCACAAAGCATGACAAACTCGTCCTCTCCATTTTACAACTCCTTTCACTCCACTGTGGCATAGGTCAACACATCTCTTGCTTTACCTATTTGGATATTTGGAATGATATTGACGTTGAGATTTCTCAAACCAACGTTTACTAAACAGAACAAGGAGCAACGACTTAATCACTGAGAAACCATCTTCTGAATTCCTTGTTGCTGATGTTTACTGAATATCCATCAAACTTCTTCTATATACACAGACCAAACATATTCACTGTGTATATCAACTGCTTACTTTTTGGATCATTGAATTGTTTTGCGATTTTGCTTTCATTTTACAACATGGCATTCTACATTGTGTCTGTGTATTTGACTATAATGCACCCTATGCAGGTGGATTTATGGTTTTCCAAGCGAAGAATTCTGAGTTCGATTGTATTCATATGGCTTATACCATTCATACTGGCATGCGTACCATATTCAGTGCCCATCACCAAGGACGAATATGTTTGGAAACCAATTCTTTACTGTTACCCACAAGTGTTTGATTCCTGGTACCTCTTCTTATTTCCAGCTCATGGATTAGTGTTAATGTTAATGATCATCTGGACAACTGGCCCAATTTTGTTAACATCACCAAATCAAGTAAACAGAATACGAGCTTTGAATGTTACTGAAGATAAAGAATCGTTAAAACGGATGAAGATAAAACAATCAAAGTTATGAAAGACCTATGTCCTGTTTTTAATATTTATCATGTTTTTAGTGATCATGCTGTTTGTTTTCGATGTAGTTATTGTCAGATGTGAAGGGTTTCTTTGCGTTTACATTTATAGTTGTCTGGTTCTTGTGTTTTGCTTTGCTAATAGTATAATGATGACCTTGTTTAAGTTTCGACTGAATCTAAGAAAAATTAGAGAGCTGTTTAAGTGTTTTTGAATTTAGAAACATTTGATATATTCATGGGTACTAAAATGATTCCCAATTGTTATTATCTCTATAACCGTTTTGAAATGGATAGCTAGCTTGACTAGTAGGCGTTTAGAATTCTGAAAGACAAAGTTAAAAAAAAAATTCTTCTTGTATTGTCTGGTGTAGGTTTGAGCACTTCTTTGGGCATAAGATGCTTGACCAATGATAACATCGAAAACAAGTCATTTGTAAAAATAATTTAAAATCATGAAAGTTTCGTGTCTTATTATTACAGCAATTTTAAATATATTCTATTTTTAGTAACATGTGAGCATTTTGTTGGTAGATTTATGTCAAATCACAATTTAATTTGTTGGTGTCACAAGAAGATTTTAAAATGCGTTTATATAATTCCTACCATCAATCTATGCTTGCGGATTATGTGGTTTCTTACATGCTTTTATTGGATTTTATTGAATCCAACAATTGCCATAATGTTTCAAATCCTCATTTGACATGATTGTTTTTCTAATCATGACAGTTGTTCAACAGTTTGGATCAGAAATTGTTTTTCATTTCAAATATCAAATGATATCAAACTTCAATTATAGCTTCTTAAAACATGTGGTTTTCAAAATGTATACTGTTTTGTAAGAACTAAATTGGAAACTTTATTTGATATTTTGCAAAAACAATAAACCCCAAAGGTTTCTGATCATTAATCTAAAGTTATATCGTGCATGTCGTATATACACTGTCTTTCTTCAACAAAAATGACTTAAACAACGTAAATTGCATTTATTCAACCACTGTAGCAACTTATTAAAATAAAACCAGCAGTGACAAAGTCCACTTTATCATCGAAGATTAGAAAACTGTAACATATATTAGACACTCACTTTGAAGCTGTATTCTGTAATCTACGTTTAACAGCACACTATCTATCTGCCCTAGGCGTTAACAATTAAATCTCTTCACTATTAACATGTGTTGTCAATGTAGTAAAACTCAAATACACCTCTACAGATAATGATTTCTTCAGTTTTCTTCATTGCTTATGTTACAGTTTTGGTCAGGAAACAGAATTCTTAATTTGAAAATGGAATAAGAATAAGATGTTCATCTGATGAATGTTCAATATATCAAGAATGAGCTAGTCCTTATGATTTCTTGTTTGTTTTTGTGGCCATATATAAACCATCACACACCTATGTATATTGTAAAAAAAATGCATGAGATTTTACTACTTTTTTCTTATGACAGTGTAACTGAACATGGCATCATCTTTGAATACCTCGAGGTTGGTATTCTTTATCTCTGGCTCAACAGCTTTATAAAAACTCCTTAACGATTTGTTTCTTCTCTCCCTGATCTGTCCCTGGATAATCCAGAGGATAACGTGCTGTTAGCCCAGTTCCAGTGGGCAGCCAGATAGTCCTTAGCAAACCTTCTCTATCGTCAAATCCTTCCTTATCTTTCTTCACTTTCCAGCTTTCGTAAATTGTACAAGAACTAATTTTCATTTCATATGAAACCAGTTCAAGAAACTGGAGATTCCTTTTCTTTGAATGGGCTGCAAGTTCCTCAAGGGTGGTGGGATATTGTGCCAAATTCGTATCAAGAAACTCCTTTCGTGTTATTATACCAGCATCTCTGAATAAACGCAAAAACTACTGGCGTCTATTTTTATGAGAACATCATCTAATCTGCTAAAGATACATTATCAGAGTTCAATATTTTTATTTTAAAAGTAAATTTATTGTTTTAATCGTATTTTTTGCTAAATTTTGCGACCAACCTAGGGAAAATCGGACCAAAATTCATGAATAGGAGATAAGTCACCAAAATTACCGAAACATAAAGGCGAATGAAGTGTGGCCATCTCACAACTTCCGGTTTCTAAATATAAGCTTGAAACCGTCTTTGCTTGAAACCGTCTTTGTCGTGCATGTCTAGATTTTATTTTATTTTTCTCTGAATTAGGTATTCGTTGCTGCAAAAATTGAAACCCATCGAGTTGAGAAATGGTGTAAATCCTACACACATAATGATTACGTCACCGAAAGCGGGTTAGTTAAATGCTATTCCCTATTTACAGGGGGCACAGTGCTCTTGGCGTCGAAATAAGTATTGTTGATAGAAAAAATTAAATGTGATATCAAAATTTTGACGAAAGATTTTTCTAAAGAGTGATGTTTTTATATTCCAAATAGCTAAATTTCATCCAGAATCGCATGCATGTATGATAATGTATCTTTAAGGTAAACGAAGATGTTTTCGCCTAGCTTAACCGAACATGGTACCTTAATTTCCTGAGTGCTTCTTCTGATATTTAAACAATGTCTCGAATTGAAATATTTGTTTCCTTTTTGTGAGATTACTCTTTTTATCTAAAATAAGGTGCTTCTGGCCCTTTTTGATTTTTATCTACGTTGTAAACAGCTGTTGAATATTGTTGAACGCACATTTAACAGGTCTCATCCTGTGTTGTGTTCCTTGTCATGACACTTCATCCACATTGCACTCATTCAACTCATCTGTTAAAATAGGTACCTGAAAACAGAATGTTCTGACATACGTGGTCGCGAAGCACATTCCTTAGGGTATTGTGTATGTATGTATGCAGCGCTTTGAACATGCCATACATTGTAGGGTATAGTAATGCAGCAATATGAATACTCACTACTACTTATCTATTATCATTAAACCCAGATACTCACTAGCTGTTGTTTTGACCAAGTGTAATCACTTGGTAAGATGTACCCACCTTTTTCTCGTTGTTTCGGTCATTAATTCTCCAATTCAAGAATAACCAGGCCTGACCTACTTACTATGCTGAATAAGCGGAGGATGAACAACCAATACACCGAGAAAAGCGTTGGTTTATCTTACTGATATATGTAACAATCCTTTAAATTTCAGTGTATGAGACATTCATCTTCTCTTTTGGCATGACATATCGTCCATATCAACACGCACGTTTATAAAATCATGTGCATCTCATAAACGCACGCCATAAAGTCGCGCATCTCATAAACGGTGTTTCACAACATTAAATAGATCGCGTACAGGTAGACCACGTGTGACGTCACGTCTCCATCTCCGAAATCGATTCCTGACAGTTGCAGAATCGGCGTCTACGTCTCTCGGGAGGGTGCTTAGTCAATCAACCGTCAGAAGGAGGTCAAGAGCAGCAGGGATTCGGGCCCGTCGACTTTATTGTGGCCCAACGTTGACACGTCAACATCGACATAACCGATTAATCTGGACAAGACGTGTATGAAGGAGGCAGCTTCGTGATTGGCGAAATGTTATGTTCACCGATGAAAGTAGGTTTTGTTTATATAAGCATGATGGCAGAGCCCGCGTTTATGTGTGTGATGGTTTGGGGCGGTATCCGAGGAGAAAACAAGTCGCCATTTGTGATCGTTATGGGTAACATGACTGCGCAAAGATACATTGATCAAGTTCTTCGTCCTGTTGTGTTGCCATTTCTTCAGAATCACCCGGGAACTTTGTTTCAACATGATAACGCGCCTGCACATTCAGCAAGAGCAGTGTCAACATTCATGGACAACAATAACGTCAACGTCTTGCCGTGACCGTCACGTTATCCTGATCTCTCTCCAATTGAACACACGTGGGACTGTCTAGGGAGGCGAATCAGGAATAGAGCAAACTCTCCAGTCAACCTGAGGCAGCTGGAACAAGCCCTACAGGATGAATGGGGGAACATCCCTAACGCCACCGTCAGACGTCTCACGACATCAATGAGACGTCGAGTGTTTGCCTGCATAACAGCTGAAGGTGGACATACGAAGTATTGATGACTATGGACTCCATATTCCATACATTCATTAACATATGATCAGAATCTTCGATTTCTAAAAAATGGAAATTAACATTTCACGCCAGTGTTAACAAGAAAAGCCTTTAAAAAGGCATGCTTGGTGCCACATAGGCAGATGAAGGAGATTGTGATTTGTCGAACAATTTGGGTGACAAGTGAAATATACAACACTGGATAACAGCACTAATATTAACACGAGTATCAATCAAAGTTAATTTCACAAAATCAATTTCTATCAACACGAGTTGATGAAAGTTATGAATATTTTTTATATTCATCATCGATTGTTCGTATATTTCATATCAAAAGACACAAGGGTGATATTCTATTTATCATCCAAATTCACTCTTTTAGATATCTCAGAGAAAAAAGTAAATCTCTGAACACAACAACACTAGATTTTCAAAACAGTGATGTCATTGCATAGTGAGGTCACTATGTTTATGATGTTATGGCATTGTGATGTAGTTACTTGAAGTAAAAGCACTGTGTTGCATGTAGCGTTGACAATGACAGGAAATTGTGGAAAACGTACTGCCAAAACGATATATCCTTGTCATGATGGTTAATTATTAACAGTAGTATTACAGATAATAAACAAAATAACTTCCGATGATCTCACAGGATTTTAACCCAGGTTTGTTATCCGCTAAACGTATGGAACCAGCGATGTAGGTCATATTTTAAATATAGCACGAGTCAATTTCAGTAGCTCTGATAATAAATACATGTTTTCAACGTAAACATTTAATGACATCGTTAAGTATGACTTGTCACGTGGTCGTAAATGATCTACCTATTAGTAAACATAAGTCGTATTTCGATGTCACCAGGGTACATACAGAAACATTACTTTTAATTCGCCAGACGAGCCCAGCGTTAAATTAAACCGCGTGGGTTTTTAAAAAGTGGATTCTGCAATTATTGAATGCGAAATAATGCTCTTATCTGGAACAATTGCAGACTCTTCTTCAAATGAAGATGTTTTTGATTGAGTCTGTTAACATTTATCAGCGTCCTTAATATAAAATATTGTTTCTCTTTTAACATGACATTTAAAGCGAATTCCACAGTTTAATGTGCCAAATATTTTGTATTACCCACATGGTGACGTAATGCATTTTTTACTACAGCTCAGTTCATTGGTCTTTTGATTTGGATACAACACATGTGATTGGCGCGACTTCCCTTTGAAAATATCAAGAGTAATATAGAGAGAATTCAGAAAAGTTTTAGAGAAATCAAATCATTAAGCTTTGTGCCTTTGGGCACCAAGCAATAAAACGTTTCCTGGCTGTAACATAAACGAGTTATTGCAAAACAAATGAAGTAGATGATTCAGTATTAGATAAAATGTTGATAGGATAGAAAACCGTGTCTTGTTATTTTTCAATGAAAATTTGAATGAGTGGATAGTTTCATTTGGGGTTTAGTGTATCACGTGAAAAGAACATTGAGACTGTAAGGACCTGAAGATATCTAAGAGTGTTTGGTTTTGTGAAAAACTGTCAGTATTTGACCTGCAGGCCAACACAACACAAATATTTTTTGTGATAAAGAATATAATTGTCTCTCTAGGTTTTGGTTGAGAAAGGACAAATGAGAGTGAGCATTCAAAGATTCTCAAACTACATGTACACATAAACAGATCATGAACCAAACTTAACTGCTGATTATTTAATTACAATTTTATCAATTCGTACATTTCAAGTTAAGAATTGATTAATCAAACATTCACCAATTATTTTTACATTCCACATTATGTTAGGAAGGGAGGCTGTAGCATCACTTGATAGACTAGAACTGAGGAGATCAGGATAAGTCTAAGGATATGTTGGTGTTTTTGCTTCTCGTTCACAAATGAAGTTTTCTTTGCCATCACATCGATAATCAACCCAACGAAACATGGAATGTGCCAACATTATAATGCAGTCTTCGTTGTCGTTGTCTTTGTGGTTTGGTACAGTTGGGTTCCACCAAAACTTCTGTACTTTGTTTAATGTACCTGCCCATTGGTATTCTCCCTCTGTGACCAAATCATGGCCTCCTATCCACACGCCGTCAGCATGAATGCTACCTGACTCTGTCTGCATCCAGTTGGTAAGGTAGTTGTTTTCAGTTTCGCTTTCTATGGTGACAAGTTTAGAAAGAATAGCTTGACAGTAGGAATTTGCTTCAGCCCAGCTGGCTTGAGCTCGAATGAGGACATAGCATGACTGGTCGTTTTTCACAAAACCGTTTGGACAATCTGAGAGAACAAAGGTGAAGAGAAGAGGAAATAGCATTAGAAACCTCATCTTGTTGTTACTCACAGTTTTCAAGAGTCTGCTGATGTTAAACGAACTCTATTGTGTAGTTGAAGTCAGGATACAAAGAAGGGAAATGCATGCAAGTCACAGATTGATAGCAAGTGAATCTACTTACACTTAAGACATGTGTACATACTCTCACACGTTCTGTAAGATAAACACGAAATGAACGAGATAACGTTTTGGCTATCCAATAACTGGTAACTTGCAAATATAAAATATGTTAGAATTTGATTTGACATGTAATGTGTCATTTAACTTCAGATCTTCGAAATTAAAATATTATGGACCTACATTTTACTATTACTTACATTTTGGGATTTTAAGCTTTTATTGTACATTATGTATTTGCAATGAAAAATCTAAAATATTCTATTCAAATAACAAATGCTTTTTAGGACCCCAATATCACAAACATTTTATAAAAACATCAATAAATCCAATTAAAGTCAAGCGGGGCAGGTATGGTCATGAAATATAGAATCTAATTATCGTCTTGTCATATATGAACATAACCACTGTTCATCTAAAACAATTATTGTAGTAAACATCCACTAAACTCAACTTTATCACTTCTCGATTTTCATTCAAAGTTTTATTTAACAAAAACAAAATATAAACTGGACTTGATTTTTGTTAATTTTTCCAATAAACACATTTAATAAGTCTTTCACTGAGATAGCGTAATTATCGGCTGTGCAAACGCACCTGGGTTAGTGGCCATAAAACTCGCGTAGGTGTGACCTAATAAACAGACTACACAGATTAACTATCATTATTTGAACTGAAATACTGCCTAAATAATTGTGTAATTACCATTGATGTGGATATCTTTTTTACACCAAATGCGTAGTAGTTTTACATCGTCAAATGATTTATCTAACTGAGGGGTAAACATTTTCTGAAAATCGTTAATTATTGGGTTTTTTTCTGTGGTATTGTTACGATCAATGTATAGATAACGAGGCTGATTCCGTTTATGACGTCACAAAAAGGGGGTGTGGCCAGTGACGGGCAGTCATACATTCACTGGTTTATGGCCTTTAAAAACGGCTTTCATTACCAAACTGAACAAATTTGAGAAGCGAACTTTGACGCACTAAACAATATTGTAATCAGACTTTAAAGGGGCAGTAGCACGTTTTTATGGCGAATATAAGGTGATGTCAGGAAAATGGAAATAAAGGGTCCCAATCTAAAGACAATGTATTAAAAGTAAGTGAATCATCAATAAATCAAATATATAATGTAAAGTTAAGCCATGAGGTTCCTTTTCTTACACAAAATGAATTAAAGGTGTTCACACAAAAATGGCTGCCAATGGATTTTATGTGAATCTTTATAATGTGATCTCTGACTATGGATGATTGGTTTGTGTAATTAGATTTTTGACACTAGCAAAGGAATACATTTAGCAGTAACTTACAATTGTCAGTGAACAGTGAAAATATAAAATTGTCAAAAAAACGTGCTACTGCCCCTTTAATATATTTCAAAGAAAATAGTGAAATATGTTTGTTGTTATGTGAACTTTGAGTACTGTTCTTGACGATTATTGAATAAAGGCAGATGACTAAACAGAAGAACATTTGCTCTAGTTTAGATAACTTTTATCTTTGAGACATTTCACGTATTCCATAGAGTCATAGCAATGGAGCTGCATACCTTAAGTTTGATCACTTACGTGTGTATTCTAGCAAAAATATCATGTAATTTGGAATGTCTTTGAGGCATTCTAGCATTGCGAAAACAAAACGGATAATGATGAAATTTCAATACACAAGTTAAATTTTAGATTGCATTAGTATATCCGTATGTCATACCTAACAGAAAACCGTTTCAATATGGCAGGGCACTCGGATAACTTGATTATGCTGCTTTTTAAAAAAACCCACTTAATATGGAATATTAAGATAGAAATTCAAAAAAATCTGAATTTCACAAATATGACCCCATCTGTCTATTTAACCAGTAACGAGACGATCCCGAATAACATGTGTTGTTTTGGAATAGTTTTTGTATACATGTACAATTGGTGATCCTTTGAAAGTGCTCCTTGAGTTATTTTATTTACGTTCGTAAAGGTGGCTTTCGCTCGAATGAGGGCATAGAATGACTGGTCGTGTCTCACAAAACCGTTTTGACAGTCTGAGAGAACAGAGGTGAAGAGAAGAGGAAAAAGCATCAGGAACTTCATTTTGTTGTTACCCATAGTTTTCCAGTTGCTGCTGATGTGTAACGAACTCTATTACGCAGTTAAGGTGAGCTCACAAAGAACAGGCAAAACCATGTCAAAAGGCTGATGCAAGTGAATATTAATACACTATAAACATGTGTACATATTCTCACAAGTTATGTCAGATCATACGAAATGAACCAGATAACGTTTTTCCTATCAATTATATTGTCTTCATTTAATTCAAAATACTTCAGAATTTGACATGATAGTCATTTAACGGCTGATCTTTGTTTTAACATGTTTTAATAAAAATAACAGAGATTTTTAGAGCGCTTTTCTCCATGAGGTCCTGCCCTTAGAGCTTATAGAATCTCAAGTTGCTATTGGTTATTTTATCTTTCCTTCTATTCGCGAGTTAATAAATAGTGTATATTATCAATGAAAATTCTAAAATGTCTAACATAGAATCGTTTTAAGCAATACAGAATCAGAAATCTTTAAAAAAAATATACATTCTTGGATTGGATATCATTAAGTTCAAGTGAGGACAGATAGAGAAGATTCGCTATGGACTATAATGATGTTTGGAATTGCTGCAGGCGATGAGTTTGTTTGAACACAATCGTGGATGCCATTTGAAGAATACAAAGGCAGTGCTTGACAATTGAAAAATAAAAAAAAGTCTTATTTATTAGGCAGATGTGCTCCTTCATCAGATCACCAAGATTCATTGAGGCGTCATACATGTAAGTCAGTGGTTAGTGCATACGGCTTTGGATCAAGGGCTCTGTGGTCCGAATCCAGCCAGGGCAATTGTAGCATGCTTCTACATGCAGCAAGGTTTCGGTGCAATTCTGCACTGAATTTCAGCGCAGTACCACCAACTGTTCGGTAAATCCAGTTAATGCTCTAAGGTTTCACCGGAATGTAGTATCACATTCGTATCGTGGGCTTCCACTCTGCAATAATACAATCAGCCATGATATTAGTTACATAATGTCGTTGGCGGTGTAAGCCCTCATTCACCTTAACGAGATTATTATTAAACTGAATAATTGCTGCACTTGTTTAAACAAATCATCAAAACTCACTAAAGGATTCTATTTACTAATTTTTTAATGAAACATTATTAATCTACATTCTTCTGAATGATGATATAATATATAACATAATATATGGATTTATTATTTACGCATACACATTGTGTGCATAAAAAAATGCAAATATTTTTTCTCACTATTTTATCTTGTCTAGTTAAGGAGGCTTCATCACTAGTCACACACAAGCCTGCTTTTGTGTTATCTAACATTAAGTATGGGTATACTTATTGACTTACTATAGTTACTAATCCTACAATGTAAGTCATAGAATAATGTGATTGTCGAAATGTAGGTCAAAAAGTAAGTTAATAAATCCAGGTAAGTGACATTGTTCGCAGTTGATTTGTATTATGTATGGAGGTTATGTTCACTCAACGTCATTCTATAGACAAAGCTTCCATCAACTCTAGGCATAAGAGAAATCTTCAGGTTTGTATGAGATTACTCTATCAGTGTGTTGGAAAGGACTCAGATAATTCTAGAGTTCTTATAGGTCAGCATTAGAGATAAATGCCATTTAGATAGTGAACAAATATAACAATGTTACATTTGGGATCACACTATCTTGAATAAAACAGATTCTTGTACTTTTTCGAGTCAAGCCTCAGATTCGAACCAACACCCTCAGAGTCAGACAACACCGCCAGCAATGACCATACCAACAGCTAACCAACTCACCCGTTTCGCCATCAACAAAACTGGAGGTCCAACAAGCGGTAGTTAAGCTGTTGTTACATTCATTACCCCTCTTAACTACCGCTTGTTGGATTCAGCTTTGGGAGCTGTGCCAATTAACATCTATCAGAGGGGTTATGAATGTAACAACAGAAATTCAAATGAATTGTGGTGGAATTGTTTTCCGCCAGGTGAAACTGCCAAAACCCAAAATGTAAGAACAATCAGAAATGTGTGGAAATGAAAAAGTATCAGGTGACCTTGCTACCTGTGAAAAGGCAATTGACACAGGAGCACAGAGTAGTCATTATCTCTAAACCATTAAAACTGCTAAAACGCAGATGTTTAAGCGTGAGTTTTCTCTGAAAAAATTACAAAACAGGGCAATAGGTATACTCATACATTTCGATCTATAACTAGGCGGAGGAACATTAAAACTGCTAAAACGCAGATGTTTTAAGTGTGAGTTTTCTCTGAAAAAATTACAAAACAGGGCAATAGGTATACTCATACATTTCGATCTATAACTAGGCGGAGGAACATTAAAACTGCTAAAACGCAGATGTTTTAAGTGTGAGTTTTCTCTGAAAAAATTACAAAACAGGGCAATAGGTATACTCATACATTTCGATCTATAACTAGGCGGAGGAACATTAAAACTGCTAAAACGCAGATGTTTTAAGTGTGAGTTTTCTCTGAAAAAATTACAAAACAGGGCAATAGGTATACTCATACATTTCGATCTATAACTAGGCGGAGGAACATTAAAACTGCTAAAACGCAGATGTTTTAAGTGTGAGTTTTCTCTGAAAAAATTACAAAACAGGGCAATAGGTATACTCATACATTTCGATCTATAACTAGGCGGAGGAACATTAAAACTGCTAAAACGCAGATGTTTTAAGTGTGAGTTTTCTCTGAAAAAATTACAAAACAGGGCAATAGGTATACTCATACATTTCGATCTATAACTAGGCGGAGGAACATTAAAACTGCTAAAACGCAGATGTTTTAAGTGTGAGTTTTCTCTGAAAAAATTACAAAACAGGGCAATAGGTATACTCATACATTTCGATCTATAACTAGGCGGAGGAACATTAAAACTGCTAAAACGCAGATGTTTTAAGTGTGAGTTTTCTCTGAAAAAATTACAAAACAGGGCAATAGGTATACTCATACATTTCGATCTATAACTAGGCGGAGGAACATTAAAACTGCTAAAACGCAGATGTTTTAAGTGTGAGTTTTCTCTGAAAAAATTACAAAACAGGGCAATAGGTATACTCATACATTTCGATCTATAACTAGGCGGAGGAACATTAAAACTGCTAAAACGCAGATGTTTTAAGTGTGAGTTTTCTCTGAAAAAATTACAAAACAGGGCAATAGGTATACTCATACATTTTGATCTATAACTAGGCGGAGGAACATTAAAACTGCTAAAACGCAGATGTTTTAAGTGTGAGTTTTCTCTGAAAAAATTACAAAACAGGGCAATAGGTATACTCATACATTTCGATCTATAACTAGGCGGAGGAACATTAAAACTGCTAAAACGCAGATGTTTTAAGTGTGAGTTTTCTCTGAAAAAATTACAAAACAGGGCAATAGGTATACTCATACATTTCGATCTATAACTAGGCGGAGGAACATTAAAACTGCTAAAACGCAGATGTTTTAAGTGTGAGTTTTCTCTGAAAAAATTACAAAACAGGGCAATAGGTATACTCATACATTTCGATCTATAACTAGGCGGAGGAACATTAAAACTGCTAAAACGCAGATGTTTTAAGTGTGAGTTTTCTCTGAAAAAATTACAAAACAGGGCAATAGGTATACTCATACATTTCGATCTATAACTAGGCGGAGGAACATTAAAACTGCTAAAACGCAGATGTTTTAAGTGTGAGTTTTCTCTGAAAAAATTACAAAACAGGGCAATAGGTATACTCATACATTTCGATCTATAACTAGGCGGAGGAACATTAAAACTGCTAAAACGCAGATGTTTTAAGTGTGAGTTTTCTCTGAAAAAATTACAAAACAGGGCAATAGGTATACTCATACATTTCGATCTATAACTAGGCGGAGGAACATTAAAACTGCTAAAACGCAGATGTTTTAAGTGTGAGTTTTCTCTGAAAAAATTACAAAACAGGGCAATAGGTATACTCATACATTTCGATCTATAACTAGGCGGAGGAACATTAAAACTGCTAAAACGCAGATGTTTTAAGTGTGAGTTTTCTCTGAAAAAATTACAAAACAGGGCAATAGGTATACTCATACATTTTGATCTATAACTAGGCGGAGGAACATTAAAACTGCTAAAACGCAGATGTTTTAAGTGTGAGTTTTCTCTGAAAAAATTACAAAACAGGGCAATAGGTATACTCATACATTTCGATCTATAACTAGGCGGAGGAACATTAAAACTGCTAAAACGCAGATGTTTTAAGTGTGAGTTTTCTCTGAAAAAATTACAAAACAGGGCAATGGGTATACTCATACATTTCGATCTATAACTAGGCGGAGGAACATTAAAACTGCTAAAACGCAGATGTTTTAAGTGTGAGTTTTCTCTGAAAAAATTACAAAACAGGGCAATAGGTATACTCATACATTTCGATCTATAACTAGGCGGAGGAACATTAAAACTGCTAAAACGCAGATGTTTTAAGTGTGAGTTTTCTCTGAAAAAAATACAAAACAGGGCAATAGGTATACTCATACATTTCGATCTATAACTAGGCGGAGGAACATTAAAACTGCTAAAACGCAGATGTTTTAAGTGTGAGTTTTCTCTGAAAAAATTACAAAACAGGGCAATAGGTACATGTATACTCATACATTTCGATCTATAACTAGGCGGAGGAACATTAAAACTGCTAAAACGCAGATGTTTTAAGTGTGAGTTTTCTCTGAAAAAAATACAAAACAGGGCAATAGGTATACTCATACATTTCGATCTATAACTAGGCGGAGGAACATTAAAACTGCTAAAACGCAGATGTTTGAAGTGTGAGTTTTCTCTGAAAAAATTACAAAACAGGGCAATAGGTATACTCATACATTTCGATCTATAACTAGGCGGAGGAACATTAAAACTGCTAAAACGCAGATGTTTTAAGTGTGAGTTTTCTCTGAAAAAATTACAAAACAGGGCAAAAGGTATACTCATACATTTCGATCTATAACTAGGCGGAGGAACATTAAAACTGCTAAAACGCAGATGTTTTAAGTGTGAGTTTTCTCTGAAAAAATTACAAAACAGGGCAATAGGTACATGTATACTCATACATTTCGATCTATAACTAGGCGGAGGAACATTAAAACTGCTAAAACGCAGATGTTTTAAGTGTGAGTTTTCTCTGAAAAAATTACAAAACAGGGCAATAGGTATACTCATACATTTTGATCTATAACTAGGCGGAGGAACATTAAAACTGCTAAAACGCAGATGTTTTAAGTGTGAGTTTTCTCTGAAAAAATTACAAAACAGGGCAATAGGTATACTCATACATTTCGATCTATAACTAGGCGGAGGAACATTAAAACTGCTAAAACGCAGATGTTTTAAGTGTGAGTTTTCTCTGAAAAAATTACAAAACAGGGCAATAGGTATACTCATACATTTCGATCTATAACTAGGCGGAGGAACATTAAAACTGCTAAAACGCAGATGTTTTAAGTGTGAGTTTTCTCTGAAAAAATTACAAAACAGGGCAATAGGTACATGTATACTCATACATTTCGATCTATAACTAGGCGGAGGAACATTAAAACTGCTAAAACGCAGATGTTTTAAGTGTGAGTTTTCTCTGAAAAAAATACAAAACAGGGCAATAGGTATACTCATACATTTCGATCTATAACTAGGCGGAGGAACATTAAAACTGCTAAAACGCAGATGTTTGAAGTGTGAGTTTTCTCTGAAAAAATTACAAAACAGGGCAATAGGTATACTCATACATTTCGATCTATAACTAGGCGGAGGAACATTAAAACTGCTAAAACGCAGATGTTTTAAGTGTGAGTTTTCTCTGAAAAAATTACAAAACAGGGCAAAAGGTATACTCATACATTTCGATCTATAACTAGGCGGAGGAACATTAAAACTGCTAAAACGCAGATGTTTTAAATGTGAGTTTTCTCTGAAAAAATTACAAAACAGGGCAATAGGTATACTCATACATTTCGATCTATAACTAGGCGGAGGAACATTAAAACTGCTAAAACGCAGATGTTTTAAGTGTGAGTTTTCTCTGAAAAAATTACAAAACAGGGCAATAGGTATACTCATACATTTCGATCTATAACTAGGCGGAGGAACAGAGGAACATAAGGATGTAGATTTAGAAACTAGAAGGGCAGAATGTCAGAATCGGAACAGAACACTTTATCTATCATTGCATCTATCTGTGCAATAATTAGGCATGCTGTATGATAAAATTGCTGTATTGTCATGTTGTTATCTTGTTTAATATTCGCTCGATTGAGATAACGCTGTTTGATTAACTGTGCCACATTGTTTAATAATATCACAAGGATCGAATGACGTGACATAATGACGTTAAAATCGTTATCTATGACATGACATTGTCAGCGGTGCGGCTGTAATGGTCATGTTGGCGAAATTCTTCATTTTGTGACCCTGGTTTTAAGAGAGTAATATAAAAATACTAAACCCTGTCACGTTTAATATTATTTTTATGAAACTTCGCCTTCGATCCTTAAATTCCTTGATACTTGCTCAGTTCATAAAATGTCCTTAATAGGAATGTTGTTTAGTATTCTCATGTATGTGACAGCAGGACAATAACATGATACGACCAGTTATAAAAATTCAATTGCACAATACAAAAATGTTGTGTTTGATAATAGCGTTAATGCATTACACCATCAGGGTTAGAAAGATTCAAGGCATATCAAAATTTAAATAAACTAAGAAATTAATTGTGCAGACCTACATTCGCAGGGTTTGAAGATTTGTAACGGTGCCTTGATATCCTCCAAACGTGTTAATAACTCAATCATTAGATACACCTACTGTGCATCCTTTTATCGTGGACATTGTTAAATAAACTACAAAGCCTAATATGTAACTTTGTAGAGATGTTTAATGGTGAGAGATAACACTCGGTAGTACAAAAAGTGTCATTATAATGAGTGTTATTTGCTATTGGAAAGTTCTTTTTTAGCAAAATGTCGACAGATAGTTCTCCTTTAACATTGTTCATATTCAGAATTTGATTAACAGCAAAACATCCCCAATGTATCTTTTATGAACTATATTTTCATATGTTTAAATTGTATGATAATTCAAAGGCATTGGTGAGTTATTGCACTCTTGAACTCGATACAGACGCATCACGAAAATTTTTCATAATTTCAGCTTTGTGTAAACTCGTCCCTATTACAGGTAAAAGCACCTCGCTTGTTATTGATGTGAGAAGTGTTACATTTTGGTAAAAAACATACTATAAATGCAACTCGTCCTATATATGTCATTGTCTGTAACTGGCTTTGATATGATTCCTCTTTATTTCTTGTGTTGAAAAAATATAATATATTAATACTCAAACATTTTTTGTGTGTGTATATTATCAAAGGTCAATTGGTCCATCTCAAAATCAATATTTTATGTTAGCTTTATATCGATCATAAGCGACGTCTGGAGTGTTATATAAACTGTTTGAGAGTACATGATGCATCACGACCGATGTGTGTAAACATTGGTACTGGACAAGCGTTTGAGGTCACACGATCCTGCTTTAACCTCAATAATCATAATAACAATCTTCTTATTCTTAAGAGAGAGGGGGGAGGGAGGGAAGGAGAGATAGACAGGGAAGGAAAGAGAGAGGGGGAGGGAAGGAAAGAGAGAGGGGGAGGGAGGGAGAGAGCGAAGAAGAGTGAGGGTGAGAGAAACAACATCAATAGCTTACAGCATGCGCTTCTACACTCTATCAGACAAAAATATAAGCGAAATTTTAAAATCAACTCACTATTTCTCTTGGGCGTCTTGCACGGGGAATTGAGTAAAATCTAAGTTATGATTCATATAATATATTTAAAAACTCTTACTCTAATCCTGACCTACGACCTTGATGGCTGACTTTTGACATGTCTTTTACTATTGAATAAAACCCAATGAAATTGCATGAAACCCACTCAAAGGTCTATATATCCCAATTTACCCTCGACGGAATGTTATAGGTCATAATCTCTTGTGTCTAGTTTAAGATATTTCAAGGTTTCTACTATCTACAGATGGAATGGTCCATGATGAGTTAAAATTCCTACAGCTTCGATTGTCGCATGTTACTGTTTTCTTTTATGGTCAGGACAACTATGTGATAAATCAGGTCGCTAATCAGTGGAAATAGATATTCCGAAAGAATACAAGATCAAGATCATTTGCTTATATATTTCGTAAATACAGCTGTTCTTTCTTATTCGCGTGTGATATCATTGGAAATCTTAATAGGCATATATTATGAGTTTGTTAGCCAACCAAAATGGATACTATAAAGTTTTAATAATAAGATTTAATTTATATTTTCAAAAAGAATCATTATTAAAAAGATATTTCATTTCAATGTCTATTGATTATGATTATTCAAAAACATGAGCCACATTTGATATAATATTTTGACCCGGTTTAAGTAGTACCATATCATGGATACTTTTTTAATTTTCACAATATTTTCAATATTTGTTTAAAATTTTAGAAATTATGTTGCCATGGTCACTGTCTTTGATACCGAGACTTTCTATATCTAAAATGTTAAATATAAGTTATAAGCAGGGACTAGTTTACACCTCATTTAAGATGAAACTAAACTTTGCAGTTGTAAGGTTAAAAGATGCATACAAATATCGAGTGCTATCTGAATCTCTACATTGTAAAAACAAAAAGCTTTTAAGTATAGCTAAATGTAAGTAAAAACCATTGAAAACACCCATCAACAAGTACGTATATGTCAATGAATGAGGGAGATAAAAAAGCTTGCGCGGCCCGACTTGGGATATAGCCGATCAAATCATTTTTATCACCACCTTCTCGATAAAATTCAAACGAGAAAATGATTTAATTGGCTATATACAAAGTCGGGCCGCGCGAGCTAATCTAGCTTCTGAGCCAAGGGTACAGATTAGTAGAGTTGGCGTATCGTTCGTACCTTGAGACAGGATGAAAAAAAGCATAGGAAAAGATATAAATCGAATGAACTATTTTATCTAAATGATAAATGAAATAGAACAAGTTTAATTTGGGGTTCATATAAGTCAAGAGTATGTGCGATAATGTAGCCTTTTCAGTCATTTAACAATAAAAGCACTTTAAAACTGACATACTTGAATATTGCTCTATTCCTCATCAAGACTGAATTCATTACCATTCGATGCATAATTTAACGGTTTGTGAACGTATTTATAACCACAGATGGCTAAATGTCTTTCACTGTAAAAAGTATTTACTTCTTTTTCCACTTATTTGTCAAGTATATACCGCAAAATGCAACAGATGTATTTGAGCCAACAATTTCTATCGTATATCGCTGGAGGTACAATCGAAGGCAAATAAGAAAAATATTATTTCAACTGTGGATTAAACTGACCTGTTTAATTTTTCAGTAAAACAAAGATTTATGGAAAGTTAACTTATTTATTGCAATAGATTCAAATTTTAATTGTTGTTAAATTGGTGGTTGAAGTCAGGATCAAGGAAATGATACGACCACACGGTTGAAGTTAGGATGTATTGTGGGCATCAAGACTTCTCCACACAGTCTCTTCGAAGACCTCTCAATCATGGTAGATTTACATTCGAATTTCTTTGGCTCTAAGAGGATCTCTGGCCCTCACCGTGGCCTCCAATCGGATCAGCTCTAGTGACTAGACGTCCCTCACTTCCACCCTCACCGTGGCCTCCAATCGGATCAGCTCTGGTGACTAGACGTCCCTCACTTCCACCCTCACCGTGGCCTCCAAGCTGATCAGCTCTGGTGACTAGACGTCCCTCACTTCCACCCTCACCGTTGCCTCCAATCGGATCAGCTCTAGTGACTAGACGTCCCTCACTTCCACCCTCACCGTGGCCTCCAATCGGATCAGCTCTGGTGACTAGACGTCCCTCACTTCCACCCTCACCGTGGCCTCCAAGCTGATCAGCTCTGGTGACTAGACGTCCCTCACTTCCACCCTCACCGTTGCCTCCAATCGGATCAGCTCTAGTGACTAGACGTCCCTCACTTCCACCCTCACCGTGGCCTCCAATCGGATCAGCTCTAGTGACTAGACGTCCCTCACTTCCACCCTCACCGTGGCCTCCAATCGGATCAGCTCTGGTGACTAGACGTCCCTCACTTCCACCCTCACCGTGGCCTCCAAGCTGATCAGCTCTGGTGATTAGACGTCCGTCACCTCCACCCTCTCCGTTGCCTCCAATTGGATGAGCTCTAGTGACTAGACGTCCCTCACTTCCACCCTCACCGTTGCCTCCAATCGGATCAGCTCTAGTGACTAGACGTCCCTCACTTCCACCCTCACCGTGGCCTCCAATCGGATGAGCTCTGGTGACTAGACGTCCCTCACTTCCACCCTCACCGTGGCCTCCAATCGGATCAGCTCTGGTGACTAGACGTCCCTCACTTCCACCCTCACCGTGGCCTCCAAGCTGATCAGCTCTGGTGATTAGACGTCCGTCACCTCCACCCTCTCCGTTGCCTCCAATTGGATGAGCTCTAGTGACTAGACGTCCCTCACTTCCACCCTCACCGTGGCCTCCAAGCTGATCAGCTCTAGTGACTAGACGTCCCTCACTTCCACCCTCACCGTTGCCTCCAATCGGATGAGCTCTGGTGACTAGACGTCCCTCACTTCCACCCTCACCGTGGCCTCCAATCGGACCAGCTCTAGTGACAAGACGTCCCTCACTTCCACCCTCACCGTGGCCTCCAATCGGATGAGCTCTGGTGACTAGACGTCCGTCACCTCCACCCTCACCGTGGCCTCCAATCGGATGAGCTCTAGTGACTAGACGTCCCTCACTTCCACCCTCACCGTTGCCTCCAATCTGATGAGCTCTAGTGACTAGACGTCCCTCACTTCCACCCTCACCGTGGCCTCCAATCGGATGAGCTCTGGTGACTAGACGTCCCTCACTTCCACCCTCACCGTGGCCTCCAAGCTGATCAGCTCTGGTGATTAGACGTCCCTCACTTCCACCCTCACCGTTGCCTCCAATCTGATGAGCTCTAGTGACTAGACGCCCCTCACTTCCACCCTCACCGTGGCCTCCAATCGGATGAGCTCTGGTGACTAGACGTCTGGTTGTTACAATATCATTCTCCCGAAATGAACTGGCTACCTGAAAGGCCACGATGTCAATAATATCGAGAGTCTTTGATAATAATTTTATTATTGAATACTTTAGAAAAAATATAATCAAGGGGAAACGTTCTGATAATCGACTCCTCGGTGCATCTGTTAATTTTACGGAACCATACTTAGTACCTCTACTACTTTTGACAGAAACCTTTTAAGAGTTGCGAAGACACTCATGACAGGTATTAAGTCATATCTTACCTGTGAAGTATAAACAAAGCTTCAAAACCTTAAATCCTCGTTACTTAATGTATGTCGATGCCGTTTTGAATTAAGCTGAACTTATTCTATACAATGCAAAATTCTGAGATAAAGATAAGGGCAAACACAATGCTATACTTTAAATAAGTCTGGTCTAAATGGTCCGCTAGGCATCAACCTCAACTTTTAATCTGTGTTAGAAACAAAACATTCGATAACATTTTATATAAATGAATTTTCATTATCAATTTTACAGTTGTAGATTTTCATTGAAATGACTTTAATATATATGTAACTCTCTTTTCTTAAATAGAAACCAACTCTTAACTCTCTTCAACCTTGCCTCAATCACAAATGCAAGTCACAGGATGAAGAACAATTGTCACCATAACGATCATATACACAGTCATAAATGCCTGGCCATGCCTAACTTGAAATCGAGTTACTTGGAAATAGAAGATTCACCTTCTCTTGATAGAATATGCCACAACTTCGTTCTATGGGGTCAAATGTCTTTCTCAATTCAATGAACAAAGCATACATCGTTTAGATACGCGGATAAATGTCCTTAATGCAAAAGAAAATGATTAAAAGGTGTTCACACAGAAATTGGCCCCGGCAGTAAAATATTTAATAACATCCTCCACAAGGTGGGGGTATTATTTGTTCCTCATACATTTATTAAAAACTAATATTTATTTCATTAAGAAAACAGAAAGCTGCCACTGCCCCCATAAGTTTATAAAACATGTGGTAGGGTTATATACGTATTTACCTGTATGTAGATAAGAGCAAGGGTAGCAAGAAGAAGGAACTTGAAGGCGTTCACACACATGTTTCAGCAATAGTGTTTCGATACAAGAATGATTCTTCAGTTTTACCTATTTGAACTCTCATATTTATACAAAACATAAAATTAAAAATATATTCATAAATGAATATTCAAAACTTTACTATAATACTCTAATGCTACGGACAGATAGGCCTTAGGTTACTGAAATAAAAGTTTTTAACTTAATATTCACATCTGTTAGTTTTGTACGTCAATCCACAACCGTGGCGTTCGGTGTCAATTATTATCAGTCACTACATCTGATTATTTTTGTCGCTATAATGGACTGGTTAAGTGGTTTATACACGTTATTTTGTAAAATAGTTTGAATCAATTTAAAAAATATGCAAATATTTTGGTTACACATGACATGTGTTCATGTATGATTGCTTTCAGGTGAACTCTCTGTGAAAGATTTATTAATGGATGAGTAAAGTGAGTTAAATATCCTTCTCCTGTCTTGTGAGGTGAATGCGTTTAGTCATACCATTTCTTGTCATCTAGCGAGACCCCAATGTCCTTAGGTCAGTACCTTGGCATTTGCCTTTCAACCTCATTTTATGCATCTTTTGGAGAAAGTCAGTTCTCAATACAAGTCTCACTTGTGAATATATACACTTGCGGACTTTGGCTAGAATAAAAAAAATGTTTCTGGTCTTTGCATGCAGGCAAATTAAAAAAGATGTGATGACGCTGATTTTTTTTATTTCCAAATATTGGTTTTATTACTGAATAAGAAATTATTAAACAGAATATGACAAAATATATAAATATAAACTTTGGATCACGTTATAACTGTGTCTTTGAAGGCCTACACGAACAGAAACAAGTGAAATCATAAAAGTTTTGAGTTTCAATGTTTTTTTCTGGGCCTTGGGACTACATTTCCATTTTTTCTTGTCAAAATCTGGATTGGGGAAACCAGAAACAAATAACTGTAATCTTGGCCTTATGGAAGTTCCTGCGCTAACACCAGCAGTAAGATCATAGTTGTGTATGTAAAAAGTATTTTATTATGTGTTTATTATTTCGATAAAACACTACTGATTAAAGACATATATAAGGAATATTCTACATTATAATCAATAAATGAGTTTTATTTTTCGCACCTTGATAACATATATTGTACATATGATAAAACAAATGTCAATGATGTTATGATAATATTACATATTTTGAAGTAATTTTAAAGCGTTCATGAGCATATCTAAATCCTTCCCGTCTCAGCCGCATTATAGCACTCTCCCTGTCGTAAACAGGTGGTTTCGACTGCATACATTGATTGAATACATTGCATTTTAATTTGTCACATTTATTTTCGTTTTTATAGTGCGATCACTATTTCGAAATGACCAAATGTGCTCCTGAGCCTTTGGAAGCTTAAGACGATTTTCAAAAGGTTTGACAGCTAAGAAAACTATTGTAATAGTTCCTGTTACTGACAACACAATCATCACGTTTTGAAATGTGTACCTTTTCTTTCTAATTTGAGCAGCGTATGTGGAACCCTTTATGTAAAAGATTGTCAGATTTTTCAATACCTAGGTATATTTTTTTATTTAATTTCCCACTTTTTACATCAAATTTCTTTATTTAAAAGTCTTCAGTCCCATGAACAGTGTGATTGATCTAATATACTTGAAAATCACTAAATACACGGCTCCTGGACAAAAACAACATCGATAATAGTCCATTTTCTCTGCAAATACGAAAAAGAGCCCAAATTACAAATACAGACACAGAAGTTTGTACAGTCAAAACAGCGTACAGTAAAATTAACTTGAACATAAAGACAGCGTACAGATTGTCATTGAGGGTCATGTATGTAAAATGTCTGTATCTTTTGATATTTTAGTGGAAATAAGCTAAAACTTGCTCGAGTTCATGTCAGAGTACGTATCTATCTATCGACTCACAAATCTAATGAAATCTTCTAGTATAGACACTACTATTTGAGTTATATTGCTGAACTTTCATCGCAAATTGTTAGACAACGGCACTAAAAAGCTTTTGGACAAAAAAATATTTAAAAACGCCCTCAGACAACAGCATACAGTTATTACCGGGCATGTTTGGAATGCTATGTGACATTTACAACTTCATGTTTGAAGTTTATAATAGCTAAATGTCGATTTTTCTTTCCAACTATGTACGAAAACTGAAGAACTGAAGACACCGTACGGAACTTCCGCTCAAGACACTTTTTGGACGTACAGTTTAGTCACGTGATGCTACGGCGTGTATATATGTATGTTTGTATGATGCTTGTCCGTGAAAGTGGCCGACAGCCGACAATCCAGCTTTATGTTAATATGCATGGAAATGTTTAGTATATAGTCAGAGGCAGTGACCGACAGCCGACAGCCGACAATTCATTTCTATGTATGATAAAATATTCGTGTATACTCTGGAAGAGTGGCCGACAGCCGACAGCCGACGATGCTTATCTATTTATAGTAACATACATTTGAATTGTCAGTAAGAGTGGCCGACAGCCGACAAAGCATTTGTAATCATTGTAACATACATGTCCTTCTGAAAATAGTCACTAAGAGTGGCCAACAACCTACAATCCATTTCCATTTAGTCGATGAAATAGAAGCATTTCGTTAAACAATTTACCTTTTTTTCAGTTTATGTTTGTGTATTTGATCGCAATTTATTTTCCTCAATGCAATTTTAGAAGATGTCAACGTTTTACGAGCGTTTAAAAATAGTACGTTTTTGATAAAACGTCATTAATTTTACTTACCGTAGACAAGTGACCTTAGCCTGTTAGCCCTATAACATGTAATCGACTCATTCCCACTGATGTTATGAAACATCATTACCCAGAACAATCAGAGTTATCCGCCCCGTCACTAGTCCACTAGGTGGCGTGACCTGTCATCCAATAAGATTCATTCACATTACCTAGGAGTCCCAATTAACAAAGGATACGTAAGAGGGGAGGCGGGCGGGAGTGACGACGGTCACTTGTCTACGGTAAGTAAAAATAATGACATTTAATCAAAAACTTACTATTATTTAGTTACTAACCTCCGACAAGTGACCTTAGCCTGATACCACTGTAGGCGGTTGGTAGAATTCGTCGCGTCCAGCGATAACACTCAAGATTGATCTGAGGGTCGGCGACCTAGCGAGCGACTGTTCTAAATGGGACATTGTCTGACCTCTCGCTGCCGACAACCCCTAATGCAAAGAAAAGAGGAAACTTTATCTAAAGTCTAGTAGACGTTACAAAAATTCTCCAAGTAAACTAAATAAAACATATTCAAAATACCATGCTAAAATGTATAAGAAATGTATGAATAAGAACAGTAAAAGATTCAAGAACAGAACAAGTGAAATGTTTAGAAATTATCAAATGTATTCCCCTTAAGAATTCTTGAAAGTGCTACAACCTGATAAAAATAATTCAGTTAAAGGCCCCAGTCAGAGTCTCAATGATTTTTATGTGTTCTTCAAAGAATTAAACGAAAATAATCATTCGCCCGAAGATTCCCCCCCAGAAACTCGACCCATAATGTATGATAATGAATGTCTTAACTGCGACATTGCTTGCTTAAGCCTCTTTATTCCCTGCAGAACATAGGCCACCGACAACCCCTCGCCACTTTCTTCTGTCTTGTGCTACTTTTGCCAGTTGTTGCCATGTATATCCGTGTTGTCGCATCTCGGCTTCAACATCCCTTCGCCATGTGTTACGTGGTCTTCCTCTTTTTCTTTTCCCCTGCGGGTTCCAGGTTAGGGCCTGCCTGTTGATGTTGTGTTGGGGTCTCCTAAGTGTGTGGCCGATCCAGGTCCATTTCCTGCGCTTGATTTCTTGTTCTATGGGTTCTTGTCTTGTGGTTTCCCATAGTTTGATGTTACTGATGGTATTTGGCCAGAATATGCGTAGAATTTGTCTAAGGCATCTGTTGATGAAGGACTGGATTTTTCTGACGGATGTTACTGTTGTCCTCCATGTTTCAGAGCCGTAGAGGAGCACTGATTTCACATTCGAGTTGAAGATTCTTATTTTGGTTCTTGTTGTGATTTGTCTTGAGCTCCAGATCTTTCTCAGCAAACAGAAAGCAGTCCTAGCCTTTCCAATCCTTGTCTTGATGTCTTCATCTGAACCTCACGGTTGGTGACCATGCTTCCCAAGTAGGTAAATGATGAGACCTCATCAAGGGCTGTGGTGTTTATCATGACAGGGGCATCATTTTTGTTGTTAATTTTCATGATCTTTGTTTTGCTTTGGTTGATGTTGAGACCCAGCATTTCTGAAGTAGCAGCGAGATCTGTGGTTTTCTCCTGCATCTGATGGTGTGTGGAAGAGAGGGCTGCAAGGTCGTCTGCAAAATCCAGGTCTTCAAGGTGTTCTGTGAAGGTCCATTGGATTTCTCTCTGTTTGCCTTCAGTTGTTTGCTTCATTATCCAGTCAATGGCCAGGAGGAACAAGAATGGAGATAACAGACATTCCTGTCGCACTCCGGTGTTGACTTGGAACTTGTCTGATGTTGCTCCATCATGCAGAACTTGGCTCTTCATTCCATCGTAGGTGTTCTTCACTAAGGACGTGATCTTGTTTGGGATACCATAGTGAGCCATCAGTTTCCAGAGTGTTGGCCTGTCAATACTGTCAAATGCTTTTTCGTAGTCAATGAAGTTGATATAGACAGTGCTGTTCCATTCTATTGATTGTTCCAGAATGATTCTCAGAGTGGCTATCTGGTCCGAGCATGATCTTCCTTGCCGAAATCCCGCCTGATTGTCTCTGAGGAGCTTGTCTACTGATGATGATACGGTTAAGGACCTTGCTTGGCACTGACAGTAGCATGATGCCTTTATAGTTCTTGCATAGTCTGAGATCTCCTTTTTTTTGGCAGCTTCACTATGTAACCTTCTTTCCACTCTGAACTGCGACATTACTATTGAAGAAATCCAGAAAGCAATTAAATCCCTGAAACGAAATAAAAGCAGTGGTGTAGATTTAATTGAAAATGAATACCTAGTAGATTCATTTGATATAATGGGATCTTTTTATGTTTCTTTCTGTAATCTAGTATTATCATCAGGTCATATCCCTGAGGCATGGCTAACTGGTGTTATAAGACCTATTTATAAAAAGAAAGGTGATACAGCTGATCCTAACTCTTACCGACCAATAACTATCCTGAGTTGTTTTGGAAAATTATTTACATCTGTGTTAAACAGGAGACTGAATATCTTCCTCGAGTCAAATAATATATTATCACAGGCACAAGCTGGTTTTCGTGAAAAATGTTCAACAGTTGACAATATATTTGCACTCCATTTTCTTTCACTAATTCTCAAGAATTCAAAGAAAAAGTTGTATTGTGCCTTTATCGACTTTACTAAAGCATTTGATAATGTCTGGAGAGTTGGTCTATGGCTAAAACTGTTAACATATAATTTTGATGGAAAATTCCTTAATTAAGTAAAAAATATGAACAGTAATATAAAGTCTTGTATTACTGTTGATGACGCACAATCCCAATATTTGTCAAGCTTTCGTGGTGTTCGTCAAGGAGAAAATCTTTCACCGTTAGGGGAGAACGGGGTAGGCTCGGCCTGTTTTCGTTTGTGAACTCATCTAAGGGAAACCACCTACCAATTGGTACAAATATCCGCATGATGATTGATTAAGCATGTGGCTATCTCATGAAAACGCAAAACTCCTATTTTAAGTAAATATGTGGCATTTGGAAGGTATTTTAGTAAATTCATCTGAGTGGCCGAACGTACCCCGCTCTGGGGCACGTTCGGCCAGAGGCTGGGGTAAGTTCGGCCTTAAATGAGAATAGAGGAAAAGATGTTAAGATAGTTTAATATTCACATCTGAAAATATGAAGAAACCAAATCAATCAATCAGAACAATGTCAGATCACCAAAATAATATCGATATCAGATCATAATTAGTTCAGAATCAGAATCAGAAATCAGAACAACTTCAGTTTTGCAAGAAAATAACATGAATTTCAAATCAACACAAGATCAGTAAGAAAACACAAGATAAATATCAAATCTCAATCAAAACAAAACCAAATAAAAATCATTTCATTCGGAAAACAAAATAAGATAATGTCTGAAAGACAACAAATAAATCCCAAGATGTAGACTATAAGAGTTGATTAATTTGTCAGTCAATGTCCTTGTCGCTGTTACAATTATGGCATATGTATACGGGCAAACCACTTGTTCCGGGACATTCGTCATTCTTTCTGGAACCATCACTGCTTGAAGAAATCCAGAAAGCAATTAAATCCCTGAAACGAAATAAAAGCAGTGGTTTAGATTTAATTGAAAATGAATACCTAGTAGATTCATTTGATATAATGGGATCTTTTTATGTTTCTTTCTGTAATCTAGTATTATCATCAGGTCATATCCCTGAGGCATGGCTAACTGGCGTTATAAGACCTATTTATAAAAAGAAAGGTGATACAGCTGATCCTAACTCTTACCGACCAATAACTATCCTGAGTTGTTTTGGAAAATTATTTACATCTGTGTTAAACAGGAGACTGAATATCTTCCTCGAGTCAAATAATATATTATCACAGGCACAAGCTGGTTTTCGTGAAAAATGTTCAACAGTTGACAATATATTTGCACTCCATTTTCTTTCACTAATTCTCAAGAATTCAAAGAAAAAGTTGTATTGTGCCTTTATCGACTTTACTAAAGCATTTGATAATGTCTGGAGAGTTGGTCTATGGCTAAAACTGTTAACATATAATTTTGATGGAAAATTCCTTAATTTAGTAAAAAATATGAACAGTAATATAAAGTCTTGTATTACTGTTGATGACGCACAATCCCAATATTTGTCAAGCTTTCGTGGTGTTCGTCAAGGAGAAAATCTTTCACCGTTAGGGGAGAACGGGGTAGGCTCGGCCTGTTTTCGTTTGTGAACTCATCTAAGGGAAACCACCTACCAATTGGTACAAATATCCGCATGATGATTGATTAAGCATGTGGCTATCTCATGAAAACGCATAACTCCTATTTTAAGTAAATATGTGGCATTTGGAAGGTATTTTAGTAAATTCATCTGGGTGGCCGAACGTACCCCGCTCTGGGGCACGTTCGGCCAGAGGCTGGGGGTAGTTCGGCCTTAAATGAGAATAGAGGAAAAGATGTTAAGATAGTTTAATATTCACATCTGAAAATATGAAGAAACCAAATCAATCAATCGGAACAATGTCAGATCACCAAAATAATATCGATATCAGATCATAATTAGTTCAGAATCAGAATCAGAAATCAGAACAACTTCAGTTTTGCAAGAAAATAACATGAATTTCAAATCAACACAAGATCAGTAAGAAAAAACAAGATAAATATCAAATCTCAATCAAAACAAAACCAAATAAAAATCATTTCATTCGGAAAACAAAATAAATTAATGTCTGAAAGACAACAAATAAATCCCAAGATGTAGACTATAAGAGTTGATTAATTTGTCAGTCAATGTCCTTGTCGCTGTTACAATTATGGCATATGTATACGGGCAAACCGCTTGTTCCGGGACATTCGTCATTCTTTCTGGAACCATCACTGCTTGAAGAAATCCAGAAAGCAATTAAATCCCTGAAACGAAATAAAAGCAGTGGTTTAGATTTAATTGAAAATGAATACCTAGTAGATTCATTTGATATAATGGGATCTTTTTATGTTTCTTTCTGTAATCTAGTATTATCATCAGGTCATATCCCTGAGGCATGGCTAACTGGCGTTATAAGACCTATTTATAAAAAGAAAGGTGATACAGCTGATCCTAACTCTTACCGACCAATAACTATCCTGAGTTGTTTTGGAAAATTATTTACATCTGTGTTAAACAGGAGACTGAATATCTTCCTCGAGTCAAATAATATATTATCACAGGCACAAGCTGGTTTTCGTGAAAAATGTTCAACAGTTGACAATATATTTGCACTCCATTTTCTTTCACTAATTCTCAAGAATTCTAAGAAAAAGTTATATTGTGCCTTTATCGACTTTACTAAAGCATTTGATAATGTCTGGAGAGTTGGTCTATGGCTAAAACTGTTAACATATAATATTGATGGAAAAATCCTTTATTTAGTAAAAAATATGAACAGTAATATAAAGTCTTGTATTACTGTTGATGACGCACAATCCCAATATTTGTCAAGCTTTCGTGGTGTTCGTCAAGGAGAAAATCTTTCACCGTTAGGGGAGAACGGGGTAGGTTCAGCCTGTTTTCGTTTGTGAACTCGTCTAAGGGAAACCACTTTACCAATTGCTACAAATATCCGCATGATGATTGATTAAGCATGTGGCTATCTCATGAAAACGCAAAACTCCTTTTTTAAGTAAATATGTGGCATTTGGAAGGTATTTTAGTAAATTCATCTGGCTGGCCGAACGTACCCCGCTCTGGGGCACGTTCGGCCAGAGGCTGGGGAAAGTTCATCCTTAAATGAGAATAGAGGAAAAGATGTTAAGATAGTTTAATATTCACATCTGAAAATATGAAGAAACCAAATCAATCAATCAGAACAATGTCAGATCACCAAAATAATATCGATATCAGATCATAATTAGTTCAGAATCAGAATCAGAAATCAGAACAACTTCAGTTTTGCAAGAAAATAACATGAATTTCAAATCAACACAAGATCAGTAAGAAAACACAAGATAAATATCAAATCTCAATCAAAACAAAACAAAACCAAATAAAAAACATTTCATTCGGAAAACAAAATAAGATAATATCTGAAAGACAACAAATAAATCCCAAGATGTAGACTATAAGAGTTGATTAATTTGTCAGTCAATGTCCTTGTCGCTGTTACAATTATGGCAAATGTATACGGGCAAACCACTTGTTCCGGCACATTCGTCATTCTTTCTGGAACCATCACTGCTGTTCTTGTAATGCTCAAGGGCTTCTTGAATGACACCAGGACCGATACGTTTAGATCGATTTGTTTTGTTTATATAATTTCGCACCATACTTTGGGATATCTGCAACACCAATAGGAAATAATGGTTTAAATGTGTCATGTTTATTAAACTTAAAATGAAGAGTTGGCAGTTGAGGTATGAGGCAAAAACAAAAGCATAATATAATAATAATAGATAGTTTATTTATGTGTCTTGAGTTTTTACAACCCCAGGCCTATTAGGCCGACAAGACACCGTTACATTGTGATAAAAATTCATAAAATAAAAACATGATACATACATTTAGAATTGCATTCATCTGTACATACATACACAAATACAAAACATTCAAATCTGCACACCTCATTAATACATTTGTATCTACATTACATACTTACAATACATACAAAAATGCACACACCCAAACATTAGTACATTAGTTTGTTAGCTTGTACGTACAGTACATACATACACACACCCATACGTTAGTGCATTAGTACATTAGTACATACATGTATACATTACATACATATAGGGACATACCCATACATTAGTACATTAGTGCATTAGTACATACATACACGCACACATATGTTAGTACATTAGTATATTAGTATGTACATACATGTATACACTACACACATATATGCACGCATCCACACGTTAGCACATTATTGCTTACATTGATACTATGACACATGCACACATGCATACATACACACATACAACATACACACACATGCATTCATACATACACACTCACATGCACACATACATTGTAAATACATACATACTAAACCTACATTGCCTACATGCATACCCACTACCATTACACATATACATACACACACCTACTCATACATACATACTTATACATACAAGCCGGTACATGAATATTCCTTATACAAGTCAAACACAATATTAATTTACATAGATATAGAATATTCTCCCATACACAGTAACTGTATAATGTTTGGGGTACGTTTGTTTTGCCCCATTTCAAGAGGCCGAACGTACCCCAAACACACCTATCAGAAAAAGTCATTGATTATAGCTGAAGTAGTGTTCCGAGAACACTGACTTTAACATTGACAGATGCAGTAGGTTCGACATCATAGTTAGGTTTACGAAAAGGATGTAAATTAGCTGAATAGCCTTATGAAACTTAAATGTCACGAGATACCAAAAAAATACTCACCACCCACAGAATTGGTTATGATGCTCCCAGGTCTTTGCCTTCGAACGTGACGTTCCCATAAGATTATGGGCTCCTCTGTGGTGATCACGTGACAAATTCAAGGTGTAAAAAATTTGGAATTTTTAAAACGAAATGAGTAATCACAAGTGGCCGAACGTGCCCCGAGGCCGAACCTACCCCGTTCTCCCCTATTGTTCTCAATTTTTCTAAATGATCTAGAAGATTTTTTAATACAGCAAGGTTGTAACGGTGTTACAATTGATAACCCTAATGATGAGTTAATTAATTTATGTATCAAACTTTTCATCTTTTTATATGCTGACGATACCGTACTTCTAGCAGAAACTCTGGTGAAACTTCAATATTCACTGGATAGTTTTCATGATTATTTTGAACTTTGGAAAATGGATGTGAATATCTCTAAAACTAAGATTGTTGTATTTGGAATTGGGGTAGCATCAAAATCAGAGCATTCCTTTCGTTTTGGAAATAAACATATAGAAATATCGGATTGCTACACATATCTTGGAATTAATTTCCATAGAAATAGAAGAATGAATTTTGCTATGAAGGATCTTGTAATTTGTGCAACAAAGGCCATGTTTTCACTTTTGAAAGATCACGCAATATTAATTTACCCTTATACTCTCTACTTAAAGCTTTTGATGTAATGATACTACCAATTATAACTTACGGCGCCGAAGTATGGGGATATGAAAATCTAGATGTAATTGAAAAAGTTCATTTAAAATTTATGAAATAAGCTTCCGGTTTACACCCATCAACACCAAACTTCATGGTGTATGGCGAGCTCGGAAGATTCCCTCTCAAAATATGTGTAGCTTTAAAGATGATAAAATTTTGATATAAACTTGAAACTTTTGATGTTCCATGTAAAATTGCAACTAATATGTATAGACTTGTAGGAAACAATGAATCATTCGTTTCCTGTAACCCCTGGTTTTGTTTCATTAAGATGCTTTTTAACAATTGTGGATTGACTTTGATGTTTCATGAACCCATGTATTATCACATTAATTATATTTTGAGATCATTGACCGTGTTTTAAAGGACCAATTCTTACAGAGCTGGCAATGCGATGTCTCGAGCAGTTCTAAAGCATTCTACTATAAATTTATAAAAAAATGTGTTTTCTTTTTAACCTTATCTCCTTCTTTTTAAATCTATATCCTACCCTCTACTGCTATTTAGAACAAGCAACCACTATCTACCTATTGAAACTGGCCGCTGGAAAGGCATGGCACGGGAAAATAGAAATTGCCCGCTCTGTGACTCACCAACAATAGCAGATGAATTTCACTATCTTTTCCGATGCTTAGCTTTTGCTGATATAAGAAAAATTTACACAGAATATTTTTGTGTTTTCCCTAATATTCATAAAATGAAAATGTTCATGTGTTCTAAAAGGCTATCAGTTATAAAAAATATGTCAAAATGTGTTACAATTGTAAACTCTGTATTGAAAAAAATGATGTAAAATCGACCTTCACATTGTTTATATCTATTTTGCTTGTATATATATTTATGCTCTTGTACCTACGTCGGTGGTGAATAGAGAATAAAACACCACAAAACACTATAAACCGTTAAAATATCAAAATTTATTTGTAAATGTCGAGATGTCCACCTCGACGAGTGAGGCGTCATCATCGTGGATGGTTGCGTCCCCTGTCGGGGGAGCCCCTGTGGTCCGCTGCTGTGCGAATACCTGCGCCCCTAGACTGCCTACGCCCTCAAGGTCCTCCGTGGAAACATCGCACAGGCAGTGGTTGGCGAACACCAAGCCCGACTTCCAGAAGCATCCGGCCATGATGTCCGCCACTGATAGGTTGCTATGAAGGGCCATCGTCGCCGAAATAGCCCGAATCTCATGCGGGCTGGTCCACACTGGCGCGGGTAATCCTGCCGCCTTGTAGGCGTCTACCACCGCAGACCTGAGGTAGACGCCCAACTGCCTTTTGTCAATCTCCTTCGAACTCGTTTGGGAGTGGGGCAGAAAAAGTCTGCGCCTCCCTTGCCTCAGTGTCCATGTCTTCTCCACATAGATGCGTAGGGCGCGCACGGGACAAAGGAGACGCTCCTGCTCGTCCGTCGGCTCGATGGACGGGGAGATTGACGGCAGCGTTAAGGTCCTCCCCTGTTCACCAGCGCCTTAGTTCTTGCACAAAAAATCTGGTGCCAGTCCCAAGGTCGCTGATCCTCAATCTCTCACCTCAAATCTGAGCAAATCAGCCTGCAGAGCATGCAGTTCTGATATCCTGGCCGCTGACCCAATTGCTACCAAAAAGCATGTCTTAAAGGTAAGACGCAACAGCGTCGTGTCTGTCAGCGGCTCATAGTGCTCAGACTTGAGGTGATTTAGAACTATCGCTAAGTCCCATTCCCATGGTCTTAGCTTGTGGCGGCCATCCACGTTCCTGTATGTCCTCGTCACCGCCCTCGCATCGAATCCTTTCCCCTCGCAAAATGCCATGAAGGAAGCCCATTTGAAGTCATACAGCTTGCGCGTGGATGACCGCTGTGAGGTCGCCACTGCGCTGGCTACCGCCTCCGAAAACCCTGCGCTCCTTAACCCGTTTTGGAGACAACCCAAACGTGCAGAAGGAGAACCTTCTTCTGATTTGCTCGGGTTGCTACTGAGAAGGTCCCACCTGAGAGATAGGGGAATCGGCTTCTGCGCGCAGAGCCTTCGTAGGGGCACGTACCATGGCCTCGTTGGCCACTTCCGAGCGACCAGGAGAAGTCTCAAGACCTTGGTCTCCTGGACCTTGGCCACCATCTGAGTCAGGATGGCAGGGGGTGGAAAGCGTAGGCGTCCATCCCCTCTCGCTCGCTTACCGCCTCCTTGGAGATCAGGATCTCCACTTGTTCCAGTGTCAGCGCGAGCCGTTCCAGGTCTAGCGGGCGCTCCACTGGCGAACAAGTTAAGGGGCAGTGGGTGTGCACGGGTATACGAAACAACGGAGGAACACGAGAGGGGAGACCCCCCACGGTTCTGTCCTGCACCTGGCGCTCTGGCGAGGAAGGCACAGATAGTCAGCAACGAGGAGGGTGGCAACACTACCGTCACATGACGGCCTTTCCTAACGGGAGGCGCCATTGGAGGTACCGACAGCATGTCCGCCTAGCGCTGATCCGGAGTATCTTTGGCGGCAAACTCTCTCAACATAGTCCTGACGGACGCAAGGACGTCGTCCTTAAACACATTGTGGTCGAAGGGAGGAGGCGTGGGCGACTTGGGGCGCTTCTTGGCCTTCTAAGCCTTCTTCCGGCGCCCCCCGCGCCTAGGGGGGCATCCGTGAAGGAGGTATGTCCATAGGGAGACGAACTCCGCCGGGAGGAAGCGTCAGACACATGCTTAAGACCCTGAGGGTCACGTAGAGACCTGTCTGAGCGCATGGATCCCACGCCTCTGGCCCATATACAGTTTAAAGTATATACATGTATACAATATTGTATATAAAATAAACAATTTCTGATTTGTATAATGAGTATACAACGATAACCAGATTCATATTCACAATCATTTTGCTCTACGCAAGATTCTGGCAAATAATCTTAATCTTGATCTTACAATCAGTATCTAAGTAGTTATGTCTTAATTCCGTGCCATGCTTTATAAACAATGACAACTTATTAATAACATCGTCCTCCTTTGATGTCAAAATAGAGATAAATCCTGTTGCACTTGCTTTTCGAAGGAAGCGTTCAGGTATATATTTAGTTCTTAGTGTAATATAAAATAGACAATCAAATGTAAAATGTATTTCGTCTTCAATAGAATCATTACATAATGGACAGAGTCTCTGATCTTTCAAGTGAGATATATCTTTCACTGTTTATCATAAGTTTAAGTAACCCAAGTCTGTACTTAATGTATAACTTTCTAAGATAACTATTTGTCAGAACTGATAATTATTTTACTGGTTCTAATAAACTCCTTAAGGTTTTGTACAAATCATAACGACAACTATTTTCTTTATTTGTTTGCCATCCTTGATAAAACATTTTAGTTGCAACGATACGGAAATATTTCAAAAACATTTGTATATCCCCTACATTTTGACCAATCCATATAAAACCATATCCATGAGAACATAATATTGTTCTTATATGCGATGCTCATGTTGTCTCTCCATAAATCATACAATTAGGTGTAGATACTTCAACACATGAGAACTTTTTACATGCTAGAAGGTGAATTCTTTCTAAACATTCCTATCTTTGATAACTCCACACTTCAGATGCATATACTAGAATAGGTTGTATTTGACTATCAAACAGATTAAAAATACATGAGGTGTCAGAACTCCAAGTTTATGTGAAAAAGACATTATATTGAGCAATGCTCACTTGTCCATGTTTAAGCTTAAATTGAACGTTATACCAAGATATTTATAAATGTTTACTACATTCACTTCGTTTCCATTGAAATACAATTTATCTTTATTACATAAAGGACCCCCCTTCCGAAATACAATAAGTTCTGTCTTCTCTAAATATACCGATAATTTCCATTCTTTGGTATATCAATGAAAAATATTTAGCTGATTTTGTAAACCAAAGACAGTGTCTGACAGTAAAATAACATCATCTGCAAAAAGGAGCATTAGAATTTCAATGATGGCAGGATACATCTCTATCCAATGTTTACCGTTGCTAGCAATTTCATAATATAACACACTAATAGTGAGAATAACTAAGGAGAAGGTGATGAGGGGTAGCTTCCGGTAGCGTAGCATGGAGAGGACGTGGTTTTAACAGCTCCACAAACCTGGCGGAAAATCCGACTTTTTTCAAAAACTACTTTCTCAATATTCAACGGTGGATGATATATGTGATTACGGAAAAATATTTTTGATAAGAAAAACTACATATCAGATTTTTTTTTCGGTGTTCGCATTTCTCCTTGCGTGAAAACATGGCGGACAATGAAAAACAGAAAACAAGATCGGCAACAAATCTTGACGACTTGAAAAAGTTAATTATGAATATGGACAAAAAACTTTCGGATACAAAAGACTCATTGACAGAGAAGATGGGCGATGTATCGAATAAACTTGAAACTTTCATGTCATCCATTACTAAAGAAGTTGTCGAAACAAAACAACGAGTAACTGAGACGGAAAAAATTATTGAGCATCTTAATGGTGAGGTCGATGAATTGAAAACATCTATTTGTATGCTCCGAGCTGACTTTGACCTCCGGTGCCAAGAAATGGAATCCAACATGACATTAAAAGAACTCCATGAACGGAAGAAAAACTTACTTTTCTATGGCATCCCCGAAAAAACTGCAGTAAGTACAGAGAATATCGTCAGAAACTTTCTGCAGAAAGAACTCAAACTCAAACAAGATCATATTGACAGGATCAGTTTTGGTAACGTCCACAGGATCCCGAGGAGAAGGTACTCCGAGGAGGAGGAGACGGCTCCACGACCTCCCGTAATCATCGCATCCTTTGTTTACATGCCGGACCGGGACACCATACTTCGCGCAGCAAGCCGCAACTTACCTGGGACAGGTAAAAGTGTCTGTACATACCTCCCTACAAGTATGAAACATCACCGTTCTAAAGTCCTCAAGAAAGCTTATCAAATCCGCCAACAACAAGGATTGTATACAAGAATTCGTGTCATGGGTATTGATGTAGTTTTGGAAGTAAAAGGGCCAAAAGAACCCAACACTGCGTGGAGACGACTCCACATTCCAAAGGAATAGATTGTGTAACTTTAATGTTTATACCACGGACATTCGTATACAGAGGTAAATCTTCGTTAATCATCGTAGGCACACGGTGCGAACACTATGACAAAGCGCGCGCGTGCATTTCATGAACGTTTTTGTTTCAGCCACGGACATGTGGCATGTGTTGTTCAGCTTCAACATATTTGTGTTTGTGCATTTTTCGCTAATGGAGTATACTATACGGATTATGTTAAACCACCAAAATGGTAAGCATTGATTTATTATCATATTTGACGGGAATCACGTATTTAATTGTATGATAGTCAACATGATACTATTTACAACATGCCATATTCAAGTAATTATGCTAGCGATATTGTGTTATATATCACGTATAACACGCATCTTTTCCTGAGAGGCAATGCTATGTAAATATCATATTTGACATTACGATAGCATCTGATTTTATGACTGTCAACACAAGCAGTAAGCTGTATTCAAGTAGTTACACTGTATACCTGTGAATACAATGTACGGTAAGCATACTATCAAGAGAAGCATTGCTATACAAATATCATATAGCATCTGATTGTATAATAGTTTAATGGTATCACGCATAAAAGTCATATTCAAGTAAACATGCTTGAGACAGTACATGTATTATGTCACTTTTAAGTAAGCGTCCTAGCTTGATGCTTTTAACATATGATGTGAAACTTGCTGTTGTAACCTATGTAAATTGCTGACATGCTTGGATGACAACATGTTGAAGTATTACAACTTATCTGCTTTGCAAGCATATCTCTAGATATCTAACAATTTTCATATCTTATTATTTATTATCATAAGGTTTTGTATCACAAGTTACTATATTGATATGCTTATGTGCAGTAAGTTGCGCTTCAAATATGCCACAAAATACATGATGGCAACTTGAATATTGCCAAAGAAACAATATACAAATCAATAAGAGACAACATACTTCTCTCATTAACAAGCCCTCTCTACATTTTGAATCAACCGCCGGGATTATTCCCCCTAAAAGCGGACCCTTTCCCCTCAACATGCTTCTTTTATTCGCTTATTTTTTCTTTGATTTTGAAAAACAAAACAGTACAAAGTACATACAAATATACATGCCGAAAACGACAAAGCTACCAACACTTGATCTTCTACTCACCTATAACAAATTGATGTATACTTCATAATGACAAGCGGAATAAAAATTGTCAGTTCAAATTGCCAGGGACTAAACAACAAGAAAAAAAGACTAACCGTATTTCAAAACATGAAAAAGAAAAAAGCTAATATATATTGTCTTCAAGATACACACTTCACACCAGAACTAGAATTAAGACTACTAGAACAAAATTAAGGAGGACTGGGGATCCCCTAAATGCTACTTTAGTTCATTTAAAAGCAATTCACGTGGGGTAGCAATTCTATTCGATGACAATCTAGACTTTGAAATCATGAATGAAATAAAAGATGGAAATAATGGAAACTATTTAATACTAAAACTGAAACTACAGGATAAAACATTCACCTTAGCAACGATTTATGGGCCCAGAAATGATGAACCACTATTTTTTGATAACATAATGAATATCATTGAATCGCTTGACTCTGACTACTACAAAATGTGCGGAGACTGGAATCTTGTACAAAATCCGGAGATTGACACATACAATTATAAACATGTTAATAATCCAAACGCAAGAGAAAAGGTAATAGAGTTTATTGAAGAATATAGCCTCATAGATCCATGGAGACTTATCAACGAAACATAAAAAGATATACCTGAAAAAGATATACCTGGCGTCAGCCTAATCCTGTTAAACAAGCAAAGCTAGACTTCTTTTTGCTCTCCAAAAACTTAGAAAAATCTATTTTGAAAACTGGAATTGATCCTGCCTTTAGATCAGATCATTCATCGATTTGGGTTATTTTTGATTTCAACGAAGTAGAGAAAGGTAGGGGATACTGGAAATTTAACAATTCGTTGCTTAGAGATAAAGATTATGTTACGAAAATAAAGGAAACGATAAAAGAAACCATCAATCAGTATGAAAATGGAATCGATAGTGATGGTATTCCGTATCGATGTATAGATGACCAACTCCTTTTCGAAACGTTGTTACTAATGATAAGAGGACAAACAATAAAATACTCATCTGAGAAAAAGAAGGAAAGAGAAAAGAATGAAAAGGAAATAACAGAAACAATAGAAATCTTACGATTAAACTTGACTCACGAGTAGAGTTAATAGAAAAAGAAGACATTCAAGCTAATTTAGAAATAGAAAACCAAAGGCTAAATGAAATCCAAACCGTTAAAACTGAAGGCATAATGCTTCGAACAAAAGCTGAATGGAATGAAAAAGGAGAAAAACCAACAAAGTATTTCTTATCACTAGAGAAACGTATCTTCCTCAATAAGGCGATAATCAAATTAGAAAATGATAAAGGGGATACTCTTACAAAAACCGAAGATTTAATCACGGAAACAAAACACTTTTATCAAAACTTGTATACTAAACAGGGTACTGATAATACCGATTTAGAGGAAATGTTAAAAAAAATTATATACCAAAATTACAAGACACTCAAAGAGAAAAACTGGAAGGAGAATTAACATAGGTAGAAGTGCTAAATGCTTTGAAAAATATGAAAAAAAAATAAAAGCCCTGGACCATCTGGTTTTACAGCCGAATTTTATAAATTCTTTTGGATGGACTTAAATAGGTATCTTATCAAATCTCTCAATCTAGGCATTCCAGGGGTGAGCTTTCTACCAGTCAAAAGCAAGGATTAATAACATGCTTCCCTAAACCAGGAAAATCAAAAGAATATTTAAAAAATTGGAGGCCAATTACTTTGTTAAACGTTTCATATAAAATTGCATCAGCAGTGATTGCTAATAGAATTAAACCTACGCTAAATGATATCATCAACGAAGATCAAAAAGGCTTTGTGCCAAACAGATATATTGGTGAGTGTACGCGCCTTATATACGACATCATGGATTATACCGATTGTATGGAGATACCAGGAGTGTTACTTCTAATTGATTTTGAAAAGGCATTTGATTCTGTTGAATGGGACTTCATCTCCAAAGTACTTGATTTTTTCAATTTTGGAAAATCATTAAAGCATTGGATACATACATTCTACAAAGATATTAAATCAAGCGTGTTAGTAAACGGTTTTGCAACAGACTATTTTAGACTGACTAGAGGATGCAGGCAGGGAGATCCCCTATCCCCGTACATTTTTCTTCTGTGTGCTGAAATACTAGCAAACATGTTACTGATCAATCAAAAAATAAAAGGAATCACCATTGGAAACACAGAATATCTGGTATCCCAATTTGCAGATGATACAACATTGATACAAGATGGTACAGAAACTTGCATTCAGAACACATTACAAACCCTACGACAATATGCATCATTCTCTGGTTTGAAAATTAACACAAACAAAACAAGTGATAAGAATAGGATCCCTGATAAATGCTAAAGAATTTTTTTGTGCAAAAAACGGAATTTGAATTGGAAAGAAACAGAAAATACTCTTCTTGGCATCATTTTCACACATAATTTGGCAGAGATGGTGGAAAGAAACTACAAAGACAAACTGAAAGAAATACGACTAACCATAAAGAAATGGTCAGCAAGAGCTCTTACACCCATAGGTCGAAACACAGTTTTGAAAAGTCTAATATTACCTAAACTTAATCAGTTATTCTCATCACTCCCTAATCCAAGTGAAAAATTCATAAAGGAAATAAACTCCGATTTTTTCAAATTTATTTGGCAAAATAAACCTGATAAAATAAGTCCTAAAATTCTTACAAAATCAATTGAAAATGGGGGATTTAGAGTACCTAACTTAGAAAATACGATCAAATCTAAAAAAATAACCTGGATTAAGAGACTATTCCAAAATAAATCAAAACTTGAGACATTATTTTTTTATAACGTCAATGCAAAAGATATGAACTTTCTATCAAAATATATCAAGCAAAATATACTGACAAAACGAACAAATGACTTTTGGACCGGTGTTTTATTAGCATGGGGAAAGTACATCAATAGTAAAAGTCTAAATATCAAAGAGCAAGATGATATTCTAACTCAACCAGTCTTGCATAATGATAACTTCCTAATTGACAATAAGCCAATAACCTATAAACACTACGAACAGTCGGGAGTATACACCGTAAATGATTTAGTAGATGACAAAGGTAAACTTCTATCTTTAGAAAAATTTAAAAAGGAATACAACTGTAAAACCAATTTCTTAGAATATGCCGGAATTTCGAGGACAATACAAAATTATTGCAAACTTGAGTATATCACAATACACAAGAAGACATGCATGCCTCTTATCCCCTACTTTCTTCAAGATCTAGTTAAACCAAGCAAAGGTTGCAGAATATTCTACGATACACTACAGACAACTGACAATCAAAATAATAACAACAAAAGTAAGATCAAATGGAATTCCGAATTCAACGAACAAATATCAGACAATGATTGGAAATATATATATAAAATTCCATTCAGGGCACTTGTAAATGCTAAACATCAATGGTTTCAATATAGTATTATTCACAGATGCATATCAACCAATGAAATGTTATACAAAATGAAATTGATTGAAACTAATACTTGTTCCTTTTGTGAAAACAAAGTTGAAACTATAACGCATTTATTTTATGAGTGCGACATAGCCAAAGATATTTGGAATAATATCACCAAATGGATACAACAGAAAACGGGCACTATTCTCAACTTAGATAAGATGAAAATATTATTTGGATACCCGGAACAACGAAATGATGTGCTTAATCGTATCATAATTATAACAAAATACAATATTTTCAAATCGAGACTAGTATACAAACTTCCACACATCGCACACATAAAAAACGAAGTCGAAACCTCATATAATTTAGATAAATGCAACTCCAAGATGACCTGTGGTCCTCTTGTCATATGTTGTTTTAGTTGATGTTGTTATCCCTACATTATTGATTATGCTTAAGATATTTATAAATGTTAACTACATTCACTTCGTTTCCATTGAAATACAATTTATCTTTATTACATAAAGGACCACCCTTCCGAAATACAATAAGTTCTGTCTTCTCTAAATATACCGATACTTTCCATTCTTCGGTATATCAATGAAAAATATTTAGCTGATTTTGTAAACTAAAGACAGTGTCTGACAGTAAAATAACATCATCTGGAAAAGGAGCATTAGAATTTCAATGATGGCAGGATACATCTCTATCCCATGTTTACCGTTGCTAGCAATTTCATAATATAACTCACTAATAGAGAGAATAACTAAGGAGAATAACTAAGGACTTAAATGCATCCCTGACGTAAACCAGATGGACAATCGAAAAAGTCACTAACACCATTCTCACTTCGTACACATGATTTGACATTAGAATACATAGATATTAACATATTATACATCTTCCCTTGAGTCCAGTCCAGACTTTCTTAATAATTACAGTACCATAATTCAAAACGATCAACAGTATCAAATGCTTTTTTTAAACCAATAAAGGTTACATAAACCTTATGTGTACGGCGTGATAGGTATTTCTGAATGACAGCATATAGGGTAAAGATATGATCAGTGGTAGAATAGTTCTTTCTAAACACTGCTTGAACCTCGGGAATTCTGTTTTTCATATTGGCCCGGTTTGTAAGTCTTCTGTTCCAAATAGAGGTAAAAACTTTCCCTAAAACACTCATTAATGACATCCCTCTGTAGTTGTCAGGGTTTCTGGGATTACCTTTCTTATGCAAAGGGACTACTTCTGATAAAGACCAATTACTAGGAAATATCTTACTGTCAAATAGTTTGTTGAAACATTTAAGAAGGAATGGCATAATTTCCAGTTTGGAGCATTTGAGCATTTCGATTAACACTTGATCGGGACCAGCAGACTTACCATTTTTCAACTAGTTTATAGATGATTTAATTTCCTGTTCAGTAATTGGCGAATCAAATATAGTTGCATCAACGTCGTCTTATTTATCAGAAAATGTTTCATAATCATTGTTCGGGTTTTGAGAATAAACATTGTCATTTGAAAAAACATCTTTAAAGTGAGTTAACCTTTCCCTTTTTTTAAATATAAAGTTTCTGTTTTAATCAGTTTTGTAATAACCGTATTTGTTTCCAGAAGGTATTTGGTTATTTATGCTTCTTTGTAGTTTACCTACTGATTGCTTACCTAGGATAGATTTAAAATTTCTGCAACAAGCTTTAAAGTGGTTTCTCTGTTTACAAAAGGTTTTTCGATTTGTGACAGTACGGTGTGTTCTTAATCGTCTGAATGGTCTACGCGTTTCCCGTTTAGCTTGTCTACATTCTGAATTCAATACTCTGCGATAAATAGATCGTGATTCATGTCTAACTGTCTATTTCATGCAGTTAGCAGATTATAAAAGTATAGTAACAAATGATTAATTGCATTTTCAACAGTATTGTCAATTTCATTGAATAGCGTTTGTTTTTTCTCTAAACTCCTGCTATTAAGATTATCTAAAATATATTCGTACAAGAATCATTCCACTTAATCTTATATTATGAGTCCGAGTTTGCACAAGCATCACTTGTACAGTTCATTTTTGGAAATTTACATATCAGTTCTAAAGGAAAATGATCTGAATCCAATCTAGTTAATACTAGCTGTAAGGTTATCGTCCCTTAAGTCAAGCTACAAACCCACCTGGTCCGTGTCGCGCATGCGCTGAAATCAACCAATGGAAAAAGAACCAAATAAGATTTTGCTCAACATCGCCAGCTATGATGAGCAACAGGAATAAGATAGCAATGATATTGGAGTTAATAGATGACTGTAGCAAGCAGAAGTAGACTTGGAGAATGCTACAAGTGATAGTAATTCTATCTATCACCGTACACCCTTTTATTCATAATGAATAACTTAAAAGCATAGCATAAATGCAACAACACTTGACCAAATCTATCTACAACTTTATCATGAGACTTATGATCTTGAACAGGATTATTATCTTCCTCATCATGTGTGTTAAGTTCAGGATTATTTTCTTCCCCCGTTCTTGCATTAAAATCCCCACAAATTAAATTATAAGAGTCTGAAAATGTTTCACGATTATCATACAAGTATTCTTCTAATTTAACCAAATTACAGATCTTTAGATATTGATAAACCAATAAAGTTATCTAAATCTGGCTTAATCAGTTTACAAAAAGTGCTGATAGTATCACGTACACACAAACAAATACCACCTGATAGCCGACCATAGTCAGATATTTTGATAGCAGGACTGTAGAAAGTATTGTACCCAATCAGCCAATCATGTTTATGATGAATGTCTCGATAAGACACACAATGTCGAATTTACTAATATAAGCTAAGAAGTCCTTATCATTTATTTTCGTAAATAGTCCACTAACGTTCCAACACAGGAAAGAGAAGGAATCGTTAATGTCCCTGTAACAAGAGCGCTTATCACCGGTGAAATCATCAGAAGTAACTTGTGGAATTATATCCTGGCCATGACCTTCATCCTATTTCCTAGGGCGCGAATCACTTGGGTTTCGGAGTCTGTCCAAGGTACGATTCCTAGACAATCAGGTTCGCTGGTTGACTCAAGGGAGCATAGTTCTTAGCATGAATGAATGTATGTTAGTGTAATCTTTAAATGTTTTTATAATAAAATAATGAAATGTCTTCAGGTGTTATCTATTGAATGCAAAGGTGAGTCCTCATAATGATGTTAACGGGACGACCTTGAACCTAACAGACTCTGAATGTAAATCAGCGAGAAGACACAATCCTATAAGTTTAGGCTGTACAAGCTCCTCAACTGAACTGCTGAGCAGATGAGGTATACCATGAGGAAACGAATTCAAAGTGCTGGAAGACAAAGACATATGAAATGAGACACCGATGCATCACAATTACAAATCTTCTCTACGGCCATTTGGACATGCCAAAACAATAGCCTGCACTTCCAATCTGGCTGCTTCTTGTTGTTGGGATAACCAGGTTTTATTCTGGAAAATTCATGTCGGCTATGGATCGGAAGGTTCGTGGTTCAAATCCCGCCAGGGGCTCTGCAACTTTGTCTGCAGTAGAGAACTGTTCTACATGCAGTAAGGTTTTTGTGCAATGCTACACTGAATTCAGTGCAGTACCACCCATGGTTCACTGGTCCAGTCGATGCTCGCAGCTTTCACGGCAATACATAGCCAACAATAGTGTTGCGGGCTTTCTCCCTGCAATAATACTAGCTGCTGAGATATAAGTGAAGTACTCTTGAAAATGGCAACAAACCTAATATCACCCTACCCCACTTGGATAAATGGAAAAAGCTGATTGTGAGTTCCAGTGATGCCAAAGTACGAACAAAGTAAAGGATTAACCTAGGTTTTTGTTAAAACGTAAACTTGAGGGTGAGGGGAAACGCATCCTTCTTTTGTTGTTTAAAAATTTTTAATTTCTTACTTATTAAACATTCCTTAATTTACAAGTCAGTTCGTATGTTTCGGGAATATCTTCTTCCTCCGAGACAGATAGGGATTATTGTGTAAAATGACATCTATCTGAGAAAAGGATTACCTCCAAAACAAAACAAATATGACGCTTATATTTATATAATGGACATAAATACCCTTGCTTTGGGTTGAAAAAAAAATCATGAGGGGTTATCAATCAAGGATTCACAAACTACACATGAACCAGTTTAAGTAAACCTAGCCTCAATAATACTCACTGTACTTCAATACAATGTCTAGCGAGATACAGTAAGAGGTCGCGTCAGCCGACCTTTGACCCTCCAACATGATATGTGTGAAAGCAGACTATTGCGCCATGGTAAGCTGAACCCTGATTGGTCAATTCGATATATCAACTGACACGAGCCCATACTACAACAAGCAAGATTCAATATGGGAGTATAGCAAGTATTATTGAGGGTAGGTTTACTTACACTGCACATAAACGGAACATGAAACAAACAAAACTGCTGACTTTATTCATTATAGAATGATCAATTTGTACATTTCAAATTGAGAATTGTTAAATGAAATTTTCACCATTAATATAGACATTGCAATGCACGTGACATTGGGAGGTTGTATCGTTTCTTGATAGACCAGTTCAGAGGAGTTACAAATCATTTATACATTCTGAGTTACAGAAGATTGATAGAATTGATAGACAAGTTCAGAGGAGTTACAAATCATTTATACATTCTGAGTTACAGAAGATTGATAGAATTGATAGACAAGTTCAGAGGAGTTACAAATCATTTATACATTCTGAGTTACAGAAGATTGAAAATCTGTTTCATTTTTAGATAGACCAGTTCAGAGGAATCAGGATAAGTCTATCCAATCGGATCTGTTAGTGTTTTTGCTTCTCGTTCACAAATGAAGTATTCTTTGCCTTCACATCGATAATCAACCCAACGAAACATTTTTTTTTTTTTTTTTTTTTTTTCCATATTTTTAATACAGGCAAATACATGAGTTGAAATGCTTATAACAAATCACATGTATACAAATACGTAATCCACAATTGGCTAGTTCACTAACTAAATAGGATAATTTCTAAATAATAAATGCAAGGTTGACCAATATTGAAAAAACATTTCTTCGGTTTCTGTAGATAAAAATATATATCTTGTTGAATTATAGTAACGTACAATTTCAATTTTAAGATATTCAAACTTTGGTGTAAAATCATTAATACTGCATTTGTAAATATACTGTTTGACTAATAAAATGATTGCATTTACAGGATTATTGTTCTTTCCTTTCATTCCCAATATGATGATTTTATTTGTAAATTCTAATTTAAGTTTTACCGAGTTTAACCACGATTCTATTTCTTTCCATAATCTAAAGATTGATTCACATTCCCATAACATATGGTTGATTGTTTCTGTTTCTCTTTGGCAAAATGGACAATACGGCGATGATATATATCCAATTCTATAAAGAAAATGTCTTGTTGGGAGTATATTATGAATAATTCTGTATTGCAACCATTTTAGATCTGTGCTTTTGAACATTTATGAGCAACAATGTTGTAAATTTTCCAATCTTTTTCATCAAAATCCGTTTGTAGAATTTTCTCCCGTTTAGAAAAACTCGCAAGGCGAACACATTTCGAATTAACAAGAGAGGCATATAAACTTTTACTCCCAATGATGGTATCTACCTTTGACATATTAAAATGGTATATTGGATTTGATAGTTTCTTTTCAAATTGTTTTATATTCAATGATCGAACATATGTCATTACGGCTCTTTTCACGGATTCATAAGTTAAAAAGTTGGTCTTGATTGAAAAAGTTTTGGAAAATTCTTAAGGTTAACAGTCTTCCTTCCACATGTAGCAAATCATTTACAAAAAATACACCATGTTTATACCAATCATAGTACAGAAACGGCTGTTTATCAATCAAAATATTATCGTTGTTCCATAATGATTGGCATTGTATATCTTCTCCATTAACAATATTCTTTTTACTAATGGTTATAAATTCGGACCATTCTTAAAGAGCGTCTTTCCAAAACGAGTTTGTTATAGAGGGAATTATTTCTTTTTTAAAGAAATACACTATCCGAAAGTAAAAAGGGAGTTTTCATCAGTAATTGATCACAAAAAAGATATGTCCATTTTAAGTCGTGAGCGCCTATTCTTTTAATCCATTTTAATTTTTGTGATGATATGATCTTCCTGATGTTTGGAGATTTCATCCCCCCATGTTCCGGGTTTAACATCATTACATCTCTTTTGACTTTATCTGGTTTGTTTCTCCATATGAAATTAAAGCATTTTTTGTAACTTTTCAATAACGCTTTTTGGGGGGTTTGGAAGAGATGAAAATAGATGGTTGAGTTTTGGTTGTAGCAGTGATTTAAGCACAGTGTTTCTGCCGTACGGAGTTAATGTACGAGCTGACCATGTATTCATTTGTCTGTCAATTTTGGATAGCTTTTCTTTGTAATTCATTTCAACCATTTTATTCAGATCAATATCGAATTGTATTCCTAGCAATGTGAAATTTGTTTATGACCAATCTAAATGCCATTCTTTGCACATCTTATATCGGGATCTCTTTTTGGAGCCTATCCATATAAGCTTTGTTTTATCTACATTAACTTTTATCTACATGAACTTTTATACCTGAAAAGCGGGCAAAGAGTTCTAAAGTATTCAGATCCGAATAGAGGCTTTTTTCTGATCCGTCTAAGGTAAGTGTCGTATCATCTGCGAACTGTGAGAGGAGATACTCTATATTTCCAAGTTTAATTCCTTTAATGTTTTTGTTTTTGCGTATCATGATACCTAGGATTTCTACACATAGTAAAAAAATATACGGCGCTAGTGGGTCTCCCTGGCGGCAGCCCCGAGTGACTTTGAAGGGATCCGAGGCGAATCCGTTTACCATGACTCTCGATTCTATATCATTGTAGAATGTTTCTATCCAATGTGAAATACTGGGTCCGAAATTAAAAAACTTTAAAACATTGCTCAGGTAATTTCTGTCGACTGAATCAAATGCCTTTTCAAAATCGATGAGCAGTAACAAACCCGGTATCTGGCAAGTTTCGGCATGTTCCATCAGATCATATATAAGTCTCGTTACCTCCCCGATGTACCTTCCTTTGACAAAACCCTTTTGATCTTCATTAATTATGTTTGGCAATATATTTTTAATTAGGTCTTCAAGACAAAGTCGTGAAGACCTATTGTTTTTATCCGATTTCTTCAAGTTCTTCTTATTAGGTCTTCAAGACTACGTCTGGAAGACCTATTGTTCTTATCCGGATTTTTATTATTCTTATTATTTGCACTGATTTTTGTGACAGCGATTCTGACTTAACCTATGAATGGATTTCCATGAAACTTTAAGGACTGATAGAGTGTCACCTGAACTGGCTCTGCGAAGCTTTTGGATTGCGAATTTCAATTTGTGCTTGAGTTATCTCCCTTTGAAGTTGAAACTTCATACCTCAATTTCTCGAAAACTAAGAAAGATAATCGCATAAAAATTTCACCATAATGTGGGCATCAACATTCCCCATCAAATAAGCACATAGCCGTTTTCGGCCGTAATAATAGATTTTTGGCTATTTCAAAAAAACTGAAATTTTGGCGAGTTTTCGCGATTTTGACAGTACGCGTCTTTGAAATCTATCTCCTCATACACGTCAAGACATACATCAGTGTTTGATAGCTCAAATGAAAGCTGAAAGAATTGCCAAGAGAAGTGTCGAGCTGATTTTTTTAATTTTGATCTACAACGCGAGTTATCTGCCCTTGAAAATGGACATTTTTTTAAAGGATCATTTTTCATGTTACGTTCAAAGGGACATTACTCTGTAAGGGAATGTCAAGTAAGAAATCTGTTTGATGCATTCTGTTCTAAAATGATCGTTGAACAAATTCACTACAGATTATTATTATATAAAAGTTGATATTAAAGGAAATATGTGGACATAAAGAGATTTTTTACATTTTTCGGCGATTTTAACATTTTTCGAGGGTTATTTTACTTTGAGAATTTTATCTTCAAAACTGTTACAGATAGAAATTTTATCATTGATGTTTTGTGAAGCAGATGTAATAAGTAGACAGATAAAAAATATCAACAAGTCATAATAATTTTTTTCTGTCCATGACCTGTCCTTGAATATTGCGATTTTTGGAAAATCCTCATTTTTAGCACATTTCAAGGTTCCACAGTTTCTTTATTTATAAAGATATCTTTTAATTGATTGTATTTTCACATACGCCATTCCAAGCACAACTTTTGCTATGTTGTACTTTATCATAAAAATGTTGATAGTTAAGTAGATAGAAGGACCAACATGGAGTAGGGGTAAAAAAATCTTCAAATTTCAGTGTTTCCTTTACATTACAACGTTAAATCACATGTATCTCGAAAACGGTGAGAGATAATTTAACCAAATATTTTTCTGTTTCTAGGAATAATATTCTCTGAAGAATGATGTCATAGCTGACATTGGCTACCATGATGAATTTTTCTGAAAAGTCTTTAACACTGAATATCAAGTGGAATTTGCTCATTTTGATAATGTATTAGTTACTGTTAACCTCTTAGACAAAAAGTCATATGAAGGTCAAACACTATGTGAAGGTCAAAGAAGAATCTTGAAGACCTAAGTATTGACGCGTCAATCCTAGTTAGGTCTTCAGACGAAAGTCAAAGACCTATTGTTCTTATCCGGATTTTTATTATTAGGTCTTCAGACGAAAGTCAAAGACCTATTGTTATTACCGGGATTATTTTTTTTTTTTTTTTTTTTATTATTATTATTATTTACAGAATTTTGTGGAAGCTCTAGCGCATTATGGACTGAAGCTACTTGCATGAAACTTACAGCACTTATAGCTCCTGACCTGAAATTGATACAGATGAAAAAAAATCCGACCTATCTACTTCCGTTTCCGGTCTACAGCCATTACAAATTCGAAAATTTAACATAGAAAATTTTTTCAAAATAGACTTACAGACTTGAAATTTCACATGAAGATGCGCATCGACCTGCAGAACAAAAATGTCAATCATGGAAAATCTCTAAGTCATGTGACTTGGCCGCCATCTTGTTTTTAGTGCATTTTTGTCCATTTTGGACCCCTACCACCTTTGAAAATCTTCTTCTCTGAAGATACTTGCACTAGAGAGCTGAAATTTACACATGATGTAGATGAAGCATTGTAGTTTTCAATTTGCTCATTTCAGAGTCCTAGCATTTTTAGTTAGGTCACTGTGACCTTTCAAAGTTGACCGAAAACGAAAAATCGCAAATTTCAAGGGCTCATAGCTCAAATACCTAGCCGTGCAATTTCATGATTTTTGCATGAGAGCTAGACATGCATAAGGTCTACAAGAATCAAGAATAAAATCGGTCGCGAACAGTCATTTCCGGTTTTTACAGGGCTTCAAAAATTGAAATTTCGGATTTTGAAAATTTTAACATGGGGAAATTTTTCAAAATGCACTTAGAGACTTGAAATTTCACATGAAGATGCGCATTGACCTGAGGAAGAAAAAAGGCAATCATGACGACTTGGTAGGTCACATGGTTTAGGCGCCATTTTGAATTTACTGTACGACCTTGCACATTTTGACTGGAAATGGACTTCCAGAAACATGCAGATTGCACTTAGTGACTTGAAATTTCACATGAAGATGCGCCTTGACCTGATGAAGAAAAAAGGCAATCATGACGACTTCGTAGGTCACGTGGTTTAGGCGCCATTTTGAATTTACTGTACGACCTTGGACATTTTAACCGGAAATGGACTGCCAAAATGCTTCTAGAGCCTTGCACATTGCTTCAGACGATGTTGAATGACGGTCCAGCATTATGATACATTTAAATGCACCTTACGAATAAAACAGCGGTCTGAAGACCGTCAGAGTTGCCTGGGCAACCCTAGTTATTAGGTCTTCAGACGAAAGTCAAAGACCTATTGTTATTATCCGGATTTTTATTATTATTATTATTCTTATTATTTGTACCGATTTTTGTGAGAGAGATTCTGAGCTAACCAATGAACGGATTTTCATGAAACTTTCAGGACTGATAGAGTATCACCTGAACTGGCTCTGCGAAGCTTTTGAATTTCGAATTTCAATCTGTTCTTGAGTTATCTCCCTTTGAAGTTGAAACTTCATACCTCAATATCTCGAAAACTAAGAAAGATAATCGCACAAAACTTTCACCAAAATGTGGGCATCAACATTCCCCATCAAATAAGCGCATAGCTGTTTTCGGCCGTAATAATAGATTTTTGGCTATTTTCAAAAAACTGAAATTTTGGTGCAATTTCGCGATTTTAACAGTGTTCGTCTTTGAAAATCTTCTTCTCAATAATGGCAAGACATACAGCAGTGTTTGATAGCTCAAATGAAAGCTAAAAGAACTGCCAAGAAAGTGTCGAGCCGTTTTTTGGAATTCTCATCTAGAACGTGAGTTATCTGCCCTTGAAAATGGACATTTTTTTAAAGCATCATTATTCATGTTACGTTCAAAGGGACATTACTCTGTAAGGGAATGTCAAATAAGAAATCTGTTTGATGCATTCTGTTCCACAATGATTGTTGAACAAATTCACTACAGATTATTATCATATAAAAGTTGATATTAAAGGAAATATGTGGACATAAAGAGATTTTTTACATTTTTCGGCGATTTTAACATCTTTCGAGGGTTATTTTACTTTGAGAATTTTAGTTTCAAAACTGTTACAGATAGAAATTTTATCATTGATGTTTTGTGAAGCAGATGTAATGAGTAGACGGAAAAAAATACCAACAAGTGATGATAAAAAAAATTCTGTCCATGACCAGTCCTTGAATATTGCGATTTTGGGAAAATCCTCATTTTTAGCACATTTCAAGGTTCCACAGTTTTTTTATCAATAAAGATATCTTTTAATTGATTGTATTTTCACATACGCCATTCCAAGCACAACTTTTGCTATGTTGTACTTTATCATAAAAATTTTGATAGTTAAGGAGATAGAAGGACCAACATGGAGTAGGGGTAAAAAAATCTTCAAATTTCAGTGTTTTCTTTACATTACAACGTTAAATCACATGTATCTCGAAAACGGTGGGAGATAATTTAACCAAATTTTTTTCTGCTACTAGGAATAATATTCTCTGAAGAATGATGTCATAGCTGACATTGGCCACCATGATGAATTTTTCTGAAAAGTCTTTAACACTGAATAACAAGTGGAATTTGGTCATTTTGATAATGTATTAGCTACTGTTTACCTCTTAGACAAAAAGTCATGTGAAGGTCAAACAGTATGTGAAGGTCAAAGAGGAATCTGAAGACCTAAGTATTGACGCGTCAATCCTAGTTATTATTATTATTAGGTCTTCAAGACTACGTCTGGAAGACCTATTGTTCTTATCCGGATTTTTATTCTTATTATTTGTACCGATTTTTGTTAGTGCGATTCTGACCTAACCAATCGATCGATTTTCATGAAACTTTCAGGACTGATAGAGTATCACGAGAACTGGCTCTGCGAAGCTTTTGAATTTCGAATTTCAATTTGTGCTAGAGTTATCTCCCTTTGAAGTTGAAACTTCATACCTCAATTTCTCGAAAACTAAGAAAGATAATCGCATAAAACTTTCACCAAAATGTGGGCATCAACATTCCCCATCATATAAGCACATAGCTGTTTTCGGCCGTAATAATAGATTTTTGGCTATTTTCAAAAAACTGAAATTTTGGCGCAATTTCGCGATGTTGACAGTGTTCGTCTTTGAAAACTATCTTCTCATTAACGACAAGACATAGAGCAGTGTTTGATAGCTTAAATGAAAGCGGAAAGAATTGCCAAGAGGGCTGTCGAGCTGATTTTTTGAATTTTGATCTAGAACGTGACTTATCTCCCCTTGAAAATGGAATTTTTTTTAAAGCAACATTTTTCATGATACGTTCAAAGGGACATTAATCTGTAAGGGAATGTCAAATAAGAAATCTGTTTGATGCATTCTGTTCTACAATGATTGTTGAACAAATTCACTACAGACTATTATTTTGTAAAAGTTGATATTAAAGGAAATATGTGGACATAAAGATACTTTTTGCATTTTTCGGCGATTTTAACATTTTTCGAGGGTTATTTTACTTTGAGAATTTTATCTTCAAAACTGTTACAGATAGAAATTTTATCATTGATGTTTTGTGAAGCAGATGTAATAATTAGACAGATAAACAATATCAACAAGTCATAATAATTTTTTTTCTGTCCATGACCTGTCCTTGAATATCGCGATTTTGGGAAAATCCTCATTTTTAGCACATTTCAAAGTTCCACAGTTTCTTTATTAAGAAAGATATCTTTAAATTGATTGTATTTTCACATGTGCTTTTCCAAGCACAACTTTTGCTATGTTGTACTTTAGCATAAAAATGTTGATAGTTAAGGAGCTAGAAGGACCAACATGGAGTAGGGGTCTAAAAATCTTCAAAATTCAGTGTTTTCAATATAGTTCCAAAATTCATTACTCCATTACTATTTAAGTTATCAAAACAAAACATACATCTTTGTATGTGGATAAACAAGACCTCTTAGACAAAAAGTCATGTGAAGGTCAAACACTGTGTGAAGGTCAAAGAGGAATCTTGAAGACCTAAGTATTGACGCGTCAATCCTAGTTAGGTCTTCAGACGAAAGTCAAAGACCTATTGTTCTTATCCGGATTTTTATTATTATTATTATTATTATTTGTACGATTTTGTGAGAGTGATTCTGAGCCTTCCAATGAATGTATTTTCATGAAACTTTCAGGACTGATAGAGTATCACCTGAACTGGCTCTGCCAAGCTTTTGAATTTCGAATATCGATTTGTGCTTGAGTTATCTCCCTTTGAAGGTAAAACTTCATACCTCAATTTCTCGAAAACTAAGAAAGATAATCGCATAAAACTTTCACCAAAATGTGGGCATCAACATTCCCCAGCAAATAAACCCATAGCCGTTTTCGGCCGTAATAATAGATTTTTGGCTATTTTCAAAAAACTGAAATTTTTGCGCAGTTTCGCGATTTTGACAGTACGCGTCTCTGAAAATCATCTCCTCATTAACGACAAGACACACAGCAGTGTTTGATAGCTCAAATGAAAGCTAAAAGAATTGCGAAGAGGGCTGTTGAGCTGATTTTTTAAATTTTGATCTAGAACGTGAGTTATCTCCCCTTGAAAATGGACATTTTTTAAAATCATCATTTTTCATGTTACATTCAAAGGGACATTACTCTGTAAGGAAATGTCAAATAAGAAATCTGTTTGGTGCATTCTGTTCTACAATGATTGTTGAACAAATTCACTACAGATTATTATTATATAAAAGTTGATTTTAAAGGAAATATGTGGACATAAACAGATTTTTTACATTTTTCGTCGATTTTAACATTTTTCGAGGGTTATTTTACTTTAAGAATTTTAGTTTCAAAACTGCTCAAGATAAAAATTTGATCATTGATGTTTTGTGAAGCAGATGTAATGAGTAGACGGAAAAAAATATCAACAAGTGATGATAAAAAAAATTCTGTCCATGACCAGTCCTTGAATATTGCGATTTTGGGAAAATCCTCATTTTTAGCACATTTCAAGGTTCCACAGTTTCTTTATTAATAAAGATATCTTTTAATTGATTGTGTTTTCTCATACGCCATTCCAAGCACAACTTTTGCTATGTTGTACTTTATCATAAAAATTTTGATAGTTAAGGAGATAGAAGGACCAACATGGAGTAGGGGTAAAAAAATCTTCAACTTTCAGTGTTTTCTTTACATTACAACGTTAAATCACATGTATCTCGAAAACGGTGGGAGATAATTTAACCAAATTTTTTTTTGCTACTAGGAATAATATTCTCTGAAGAATGATGTCATAGCTGACATTGGCCACCATGATGAATTTTTCTGAAAAGTCTTTAACACTGAATATCAAGTGGAATTTGGTCATTTTCATAATGTATTAGCTACTGTTTACCTCTTAGACAAAAAGTCATGTGAAGGTCAAACAGTATGTGAAGGTCAAAGAGGAATCTGAAGACCTAAGTATTGACGCGTCAATCCTAGTTAGGTCTTCAGACGAAAGTCAAAGACCTATTGTTATTATCCGGATTTTTATTATTATTATTTGTACGATTTTGTGAGAGCGATTCTGACCTAACCAATCGATCGATTTTCATGAAACTTTCAGGACTGATAGAGTATCACGAGAACTGGCTATGCGAAGCTTTTGAATTTCGAATTTCAATTTGTGCTAGAGTTATCTCCCTTTGAAGTTGAAACTTCATACCTCAATTTCTCGAAAACTAAGAAAGATAATCGCACAAAACTTTCACCAAAATGTGGGCATAAACATTACCCATCAAATAAGCACATAGCCGTTTTCGGCCGTAATAATAGATTTTTGGCTATTTTCAAAAAACTTAAATTTTGGCGCAGTTTCGCGATTTTGACAGTACTCGTCTTTGAAAATCTTCTTCTCATTAACGGCAAGACATACAGCAGTGTTTGATAGCTCAAATGAAAGCTAAAAGAACTGCCAAGAAAGTATCGAGCCGTTTTTTGGAATTTTGATCTAGAACGTGAGTTATCTGCCCTTGGATATTGACATTTTTTAAAAGCATCATTTTTCATGTTACGTTCAAAGGGACATTTCTCTGTAAGGAAATGTCAAAAATGAAATCTGTTTGATGCATTCTGTTCTACAATGATAGATGAACAAGTTTACTACACGTCATTATTATATAAAAGTTGATATTAAAGGAAATATGTGGACATAAAGAGATTTTTTACATTTTTCGGCGATTTTAACATCTTTCGAGGGTTATTTTACTTTGAGAATTTTTGTTTCAAAACTGTTACAGATAGAAATTTTATCATTGATGTTTTGTGAAGCAGATGTAATGAGTAGACGGAAAAAAATATCAACAAGTGATGATAAAAAAAATTCTGTCCATGACCAGTCCTTGAATATTGCGATTTTGGGAAAATCCTCATTTTTAGCACATTTCAAGGTTCCACAGTTTCTTTATTAATAAAGATATCTTTTAATTGATTGTGTTTTCTCATACGCCATTCCAAGCACAACTTTTGCTATGTTGTACTTTATCATAAAAATGTTGATAGTTAAGGAGATAGAAGGACCAACATGGAGTAGGGGTAAAAAAATCTTCAAATTTCAGTGTTTTCTTTACATTACAACGTTAAATCACATGTATCTCGAAAACGGTGGGAGATAATTTAACCAAATTTTTTTCTGCTACTAGGAATAATATTCTCTGAAGAATGATGTCATAGCTGACATTGGCCACCATGATGATTTTTTCTGAAAAGTCTTTAACACTGAATATCAAGTGGAATTTGGTCATTTTGATAATGTATTAGCTACTGTTTACCTCTTAGACAAAAAGTCATGTGAAGGTCAAACAGTATGTGAAGGTCAAAGAGGAATCTGAAGACCTAAGTATTGACGCGTCAATCCTAGTTATTATTCTTATTATTTGTACAAATTTTGTTAGAGAGATTCTGAGCTAACCAATCGATCGATTTTCATGAAACTTTCAGGACTGATAGAGTATCACGTGAACTGGCTCTGCGAAGCTTTTCAATTTCAAATGTCGATTTGTTCTTGAGTTATCTCCCTTTGAAGTTGAAACGTCATACCTTAATTTCTCGAAAACTAAGAAAGATAATCGCACAAAACTTTCACCAAAATGTGGGCATCAACATTCCCCATCGAATAAACACATAGCCGTTTCCGGCCGTAATAATAGATTTTTGGCTATTTTCAAAAAACTGAAATAATGGTGCAATTTCGCGATTTTAACAGTGTTCGTCTTTGAAAATCTTCTTCGCAATAACGGCAAGACATACAGCAGTGTTTGATAGCTCAAATGAAAGCTAAAAGAACTGCCAAGAAAGTATCGAGCCGTTTTTTGGAATTTTGATCTAGAACGTGAGTTATCTGCCCTTGAAAATGGACATTTTTTTAAAGCATCATTTTTCATGTTACGTTCAAAGGGACATTACTCTGTAAGGGAATGTCAAATAAGAAATCTGTTTGATGCATTCTGTTCCACAATGATTGTTGAACAAATTCACTACAGATTATTATCATATAAAAGTTGATATTAAAGAAAATATGTGGACATAAAGAGATTTTTTACATTTTTCGGCGATTTTAACATCTTTCGAGGGTTATTTTACTTTGAGAATTTTAGTTTCAAAACTGTTACAGATAGAAATTTTATCATTGATGTTTTGTGAAGCAGATGTAATGAGTAGACGGAAAAAAATATCAACAAGTGATGATAATTTTTTTTCTGTCCATGACCATTACTTGAATATTGCGATTTTCGGAAAATTTGCATTTTTAGCACATTTCAAAGTTCCACAGTTTCTTTATTAAGAAAGATATCTTATAATTGATTAGATTTACACATACGCCATTCCAAGCACAACTTTTGTTATGTTGTACCTTATCATAACAATTTTGATAGTTAAGGAGATAGAAGGACCAACATGGAGTAGGGGTAAAAAAATCTTCAAATTTCAGTGTTTTCTTTATATTACAACGTTAAATCACATGTATCTCGAAAACGGTGAGAGATAATTTAACCAAATTTTTTTCTGCTACTAGGAATAATATTCTCTGAAGAATGATGTCATAGCTGACATTGGCCACCATGATGAATTTTTCTGAAAAGTCTTTAACACTGAATATCAAGTGGAATTTGATCATTTTGATAATGTATTAGTTACTGTTTACCTCTTAGACAAAAAGTCATGCGAAGGTCAAACACTGTGTGAAGGTCAAAGAGGAATCTTGAAGACCTAAGTATTGACGCGTCAATCCTAGTTATTATTATTATTTGTACAATTTTTGTGACAGATCTACAGCTCAAACCGCTTGTTCAAATTCGCCCAAACTTGACATGCAGGTACCCCTTACCCTGGAATCGATAAACTAAGCTTTTGGGCATAATCGGCTCGTACATTAAAGGTCCAGTTCGAATCCAAAGTCGAAAATTTAACATTGATTTTTTTTTCAAAATGCACTTAGAGACTTGAATTTTTTTTCAAAAGAAGCGCAATGAAAAATAATGAAAAAAAGTAAATCAGGACAAATTCGTAGGTCACCTGCTTTGGCCGCCATCTTGCTTTTAGTGCATTTTCGACCATTTCCGACCCCACCCGCCTTTGACAATCTTCTTCTCTGAAGATACTTGCACTACAGAGCTGTAATTCATACTGAATGTAGCTGAAGCATTGTAGTTTAAAATCTTTTCTTTTAAAGTACTTAACTACAATACTTTTTGTGCTGTGACCTTTCAAAGTTGACCAAAATCTCAAAATCGCCAACTTCAAGGGCACATAACTCAAAAACCAGACCTAAGAACTTAATGATTTTTGCATGAGAGTTAGACATGAGCAAGATCTTCAATATAAAAGAATAAAATCGCTCGCGAACAGTGACTTCCGGTCACGAGGAAGGGTCAAAGTATGCATTTTGGAAAACGGGTGTTTTGGTGGGTATGTTTGAATACTCATTGCTAAGCAACGACACATGATAAATACTTGTTCTATATATCATTAGAAAGCCAAAAGAACATACAATCTTGGATAAATCTCATTAAAATTAGATTTAACATTAACATTGAAATTCGGAGCATTTAAATGTGGTCAATCATACTTTCGTTTTGAATGATTATGAGACATTTATGATTGAAAAACTGTAGTACATTGGCAATAAAACACTAGGCAATGTTTTCTCTATCATAAGGCAGCAACAACACTTTATAACCTGAGATGAATCATGTTTGCAGCCATGTGTAATTTTCTGTAAAGGCTTAAACGTTGAATATCAAGTGAAATATTCTAATTTAATAATGCATTAGTTACTGTTTACCTCGTAGACAAAAACCGATGTGAAGGTCAAACAGTGTGTGAAGGTCAAACAGGAATCTTGAAGACCTAAGTACTGCCGCGGCAGTCCTAGTTCTGTTTGCAATCGCTGCGGCACCAACTTTATATGAGGTATTAAGTAAGGAGATAGGACGCCAGTTTTTCAAGAATTTCTTAGGTTTATTAGCTTTAGGAATACATGTTATCAGTCCTTGTTTTTGAGATATTGATAAGTTTCCGTTGTCAAAGCAACAGTTTAGTGAATTTGAATTTGAGAAACTCCGTAGTGAAACCATCAGGGCCCGGACTTTTATCGTTTTTCATGTTTTTAAGGGAAAGTGACAACTCATTCAATTTCAATTTGCCTTCAAGGTTAAATTTATCATTTTCATTTAGGACTGGAACACTTTCATGTTTGAACAATTCTGCAAGGTCAATATCAGAATGATTTTGCGCTGTGTATAATCTTTTATAAAAGAGTTGTGTTTCTTGGAGTAATTGTTTACTCTCTGTAATGAATGTTCCATCATTTTTTTCCAAAAGATTGATTGATTTATTTAGGAAATTCCTTGACTCCAACTTAAGGAAGTATTTTGTTGGTTTTTCGCCCTTTTCTATCCAGTTTGCTTTTGATCTTATTAGTACCCCGTTTATCTTATGATTGGCAATCTCGTCTAGGTCATGTTTGATAATATTTATTTCTTCGAGCAAATTCTGCTTCATGTCATTATCCTCAATTTGGTCTAGTTGCCTTTCCAATTCTTCATGCTTAACTTCTAGTTTTTTTTCTTTTTCATTTATGATTTTCTTCCTGGTTGATGAATAGTATATTGTTTTACCCCTAATCATGAGTAGTAATGTTTCCCAAAGTAGTTGATCGTCTAATGAGTATTTATTTGGTTCTGTTTCCGAAATGTTGTATTGGTCTAACGTTGATTTGATTGTTTCTTTTATTAGTTTTACGTATTTTACATCTCTTAAAAGTGAATTATTTAATTTAAAAAAAAACCTCCCCCTGGCTAGTGTTGAGCATGTTTCAGATAGAGTTATCAGTGAGTGACCAGAGGTTATACTTGGAAGAATATCACAATTATTTACCGATGGTAATCCATGTGAAATCAGAAAAAAATCGAGGCGCGCTTGTTTTAAGGGAGTGGGTTGCCGCCAGGTAAATCGTTTAGCGTCATAATTTAATTCACGCCAGGGATCTTTTAGATCGAACGTATCGATCATTTCAAAAACTTTTTCTCTAGCTTTTGGATTGTTAATGTTTTTATAGTTGTAAGTATCTAATTGCTTGTTCAGAACTAGATTCCAGTCTGCACACATGCATATCACTATCATATTTCGTTGCAATGTCTATAATAGTTTGAAAGAAATCTCGATTGTCTTCGTTAGGTCCGTATATGCTTATTACAGAATAGGTTATTTCATTGACTAAAATCTTTAGGGCAACATAGTTTCCAAACTCATCTAATTTACTATCTAGCAGTTTAAACTCAAAGTTATTGTTACATAGTATGGCTGTTCCTCGGGCGTTACTTTTAAAGCAACTTATAAAACACTCATTATACCCCCACTGTTCTTTTATCTTCTGAATCATGTCGGAGGTGAAGTGAATATCTTGTAAACAATAAATGTTGCCTTTTTTCTTTTTTAGAAAATTGAATACTTTTTTGCGTTTGAAGTTGTTATTAAGGCCCCTACAGTTGTGACAAACTATCTTTATTGATTCAGTCATGTGTATTTAAATAAAATATTTGTTTTCTTACAGCCAAAATGAAATCAGTTATTATAAGAAGAGTGGTTAAGACAATAGATGTGTGGATTTTGCCTGGTTTTTTTTGGTTAAAAATACTTTCCGGTAATGGAAAAAAAGTAAATGAAAACATTATCCCATTTTGAGATAAACTTTTAAAAACATTACATAAAAAGAGAAAGAAAATGAACATAATGAGAGTAGTCTCTGCCCCACGAATATCATTCTCGTAGCAGAAATAAAACAGAAAACCACATTAAAGTTTACCTGATTCTGAGTATTATTTACAAGAGTACGGTAAGTATCGCAACACATTGAGAGGGAAAAGTCCGTGCATGTATGTTGCAGCGCGAGTCAATCATGCGTTTGAAAAACTGCCACGTTGTATGGATATGAATGTGTTGGGATTATTGTACAGCGAAATATATGTTGAAATGAAGTATTGATTCAGAGGATTTTACAATGATTTGATTTATAAAACTGAGTGATTCATTTAGTAAGGTAAGCATATATCATTATTCATTTTCAATGATTTCGTAGCTTATCAGATTGTGCTATCACATATATATTGCATAATAAATGTTTTATGATGCCTTGTTATGATGTTACTGACATGAGTATAATGCAATTGAAAACTAGTCCTTCAAAAGGATATTCAAAAGTAATTAAGCATATTACATCTAATCTATGTTCACTTAAGAAAGAGTTAGAGTAGTATTATATTTAAGCGTTACTCAGTACATTATTTCATAAAAAAAAGATTTGGCATTTATGTAAATTGGTATATCTACATATGATATGCATAGATAATTTACATTTCGCATATAATTTATAGGGAGTTCGTTTGGACCTACCTGCTCAGCGCCACGACCCCACAGTAAATGATTTTGCTTCGGCTGTGACGTCACATCGAAGTTCCGAGAAATGTTCGTAATCTCACGTGTTGCACGTGCGAATTGACATGACTCCGACTATAAAAGCACGCGACCAAAAAATCGGTTGTCTTTACGGAAATTTTTTCATATTTTGTGGGAAGATCCTCTGACAGCATCAAACAGACAAATATGAGTAAGTTGATTTTTTACTTCATTAGTTTCTGCGAATATGAAGAATTAGGGAATTGTTATTGGTCACCTTATAATGATGTGTGCATACATTAGCATATATTACTACATTTAATCATATCACATATATCTCCGTTACGCGATTCCAAGACTTCTTTTTTAAACTGTGCATACATGTATATCAATGTTTGACATTTTGTGCAATTTCTATATTTTATACTTGCGATCCTGTTCGTAAATTGCATAGGATTTAGTCGTTTGCAAGTCACTTCCGGTTACATACAAAACAATCGGCTTTGCATTTACGATCCCTATAACTTGATTTTTAAACATTATTTATTCGATTTGGGTTGGCCAAATGTCTATTATTTTAGTTCCTTGTTTGCAGTTATGTTTGGGATATGAATTATTTTCATTCAGTAATAACATGTATCTAGATTACATCGTTGATATCATATTATTCTGTTTTATCTTATCCTTATTTTGCCAGTTAAATTCTGCGTACGTATACTTCCTTGATTGACATACAAATCTATATGTTTCAAAATATATGCTATTATCAATTATTCTACACACATCTTTCCCTTTTATGACAAGGAACACAATTGACATGTTTCGTTTATAAATGTAATTACGAATTACTTGCTGTAAAATAGTTAGAATATGATTTTTCTATATCTTTTTAAAATATCCTTAGATATATGCAATTACAACGACAATTTCATGAATGTATTTGGGTACCCTTGACTGTCTTCTTTCGCGATATTCCAAATTTCAGTTGTGTCATAATTAAATGCTGTAAAATGTTTTTATAATTACATATAAATAACTTATATAAACATTTATTTATTGTTAAAGCCGACAATTGTACAACCAATCTTTTTGTCTTTCGACTCATGAAAGTGACATCCCCAGATTTGTGATATCGGAATCAACTTAGTTTTCCTAAGTTTCTAATATACTTGGTGACATAATATTAAAACCCATTGATATTAACTATCGGTAAGACTATTCCTTCAAGCGTACACTTTGGAAGATGATAGAGGGAAAGCTTAAACATGACACTAACATAACATACCGTAGTTCACTTTGTTCATGAATTTGTTCTAATTTATTTGTTGTTATTTCGTAAACTGAAAGACGTTATGTTAGTTATATGGTAGCCCCAACGTGTTGCAATATCGTAGTATAAGATTTTGTGGTACACTATTTTTAAGATTGTATCCTATTTGAACACTAATACAATCCCTATATTCGAGTTAATGTCATTGTGTCTGAACAAAGTAAAACTTAGTACAACATAATTATATAATATGTTCACACTTTAAGTTAATATAACAAATATGTAATAACAAACACAACATAAATGCCGAACACCCAATAACAAATGATAATGCGGACTTTCCATTCTACTTTTTATGATCCATTTCATGTTTCATAACCTCATATTAATAATTCTTATGTTCCTTAGGGACTACATTTAGCATAATTGATTTTGGGAGCACAATCATTAATCCTTACTTATTACATTGCTTCTCTTATGGGTTAGCTTTAAAGATATCCTTGCTATATTAATCTCTATTGCGATTGAACATCGAACATGCAATCGCCGCAATAATAAAGATATACACTTACCTAAGAAACATTATACATGAAATTTGACATTAAAGTGTTGGAAGAAGATTCATTTAAGTGGCATGTGCAAAAGATAGCTTTAAATACACATATTGTTGGCCTACATGCAATAGAAAAGCTTCAAGTTTTAGATTACGTTTACTAATGTTCGAATTATTCCGAATTCCAGCCTTCCAATATAAGATTCCCCCCCCCCCCCCCCCCCCAAAAAAAAAACAAACGCAACAAGCAAAATATAAAAAAACATAAAAAAATAAACCAAAAACACACTCACAGACAAGCGTTATGTTACTTTTGGTAATTAATCAATATTCATTACAAAATGTTATAAGCCGTTAATCCCTCATAACTGGGTGAATTTAGACATATCATCTTACTGTAAATTATTGTTTACCAAATTAGTTCATTGGTTACTCTTGTGCAGAAGGCCTCTGATTTAGGGAGATTAATTGTTCTTGTATTATAAGTTCAGAACTGTGAAACTGCACAGGTTAAAGACTTGTAAGTCGTGATACATGATCGAATACCGGACAATGGCACGCGGCAATGAATTAAAGGACTTCTTTCATTTCTTTAGGAAACCATCATTTTGATGATAGGGTGGTAGTCTTTATTTGGCTAAATAAGTAATACGATTTTAAAGGGACATTTTATGTTGATATGATGACATTAATTTGGGTGTTTACTTTATGAACATTAATATTCCTCTTGTTGATTGGAAATTCTTTTATGACCTTAACAGTGATGATAGAAATATACCAATCAATGTTTCTAACTTTCTCAGTGGATGAAGACATGTAACGTTTTAACTGTAACCTTACACCTGAATCATTTTATGAGCGCTTCTTTGGCCTTTATTGAATAAACTTTGTGTTGCGATCAAACATAAACCCCATTTTTTAAATATCCTTAGGAAATTAAGTGCATTGAAGTGCATAGATTTGAAGGGTCGGATAAGCTAACAATCCAATCCGGTCATACTTCATGACATATATGTACAATGACTGCCTATATATGTGTATGTATGCGTATGTATGTAGTACGTTTACAATGCATTTTATTCATATTGATTTTTATATTGTAAATGTGTCTGTCTATAGTGTCTTATAGGTCAAAATTGGCCGTATGTTATACTTTTAAATATGTTAATATCCATGTGAATATATGTCTATATAACTATTGACACCTTAATAAACAATTCTCTCAATTAATCTAAAACCCAAACTAAGTAACTTGCGTACTTAACATAGGGATTTGTAAACATTAGCTAATTTGAACATAATGTTGTCACAAATAGGCATCATAACCCTTCTTAATATTATATTCAGTGCTTTATACATGTTCAGTAGTAGCATCAAATGTTCACAATAATGATTATATGCATAGAATTGACCATTTATGTTACATAATGAGAGTACAAATTCACTTCGTATATGAATTACCCAATTGTCCCAAATCTTTCAGGAGCATATTTCCTTAACTAGACATGCCAACTTTACCACACTTGCTACATGTGCACATATCAATCGTCATGCCTAGATATGCTTTTTAAGCTTAAATCCATATATGGATTGTTCATGTGGTTTCCATGGGAATAATTACTAAGAATGTGACTCCGGAAACATATATTTTCCCTTAACACATCTCATTTGAATTCCTGATATATATCCAAAATTTGGACTAAATAGATCTAAATTATCCCTTGTAGTACACTTTCAATGGTAAAATTAAGGGAAATTAAGGAATACATTTTTGTAGTTTCAGGGGAAACCTAAAATGCATTATGACTTTTCTTTTAAACTGTAAATTTTGGATTGTTTGCATTCATATTGAACACCTCTAGGCTATTTCCGTTTATGTATCTAAAATATATGTCATTATGATAAAGGATTTGCGGTAGGAGAAAACCCCCCCCCCCCCCCCCCCCCCCCCCCCCCCCCAGGTTAACCCTATTTTGGTCTCGAAATAGATTTATAAGTGTATTCACTCATACTATCACATGATCGGCGAGAAAATACAACTCTTTAAACAATAAATTTTATTTTATAAATTTTAAATTTCAACAAAGTTACGTTTACATAAACTGCTTTACATTGTTCAAAACACAATAGTTAAAATAGTATATTTTGGAAATACTGGTAGACTCCTGTTGCTACCAACTGCTGCTACTTGGATCAGTTACTGTTCATTTTGATATGAGGGCAGCCATACTTTTCCTGATTGTTTCACTTAACTTATTTTCTGAATAATTACACATATATACAAAGTATTTGACGAAGCCCTTTACTCTTCCCTAGATATTTGGTTTCCTTGTCATAACATCCTTATAATGATATATCGGAAACGTTTTGGGCCCCAAATGTTGGATTGATTTATATTTTTGTTTTCTAAAGAGCTAAAGCACCTTCATATTCGTATTTTTATTGCGATATTTGAAGTTTAAGAACGAGATGGACCTGTATGACGTATTAAAAACATGTATGATATGATTGTAAATGTTATTGTAATTCATGGGCTGTTACTGCATGCAATATAAAGGCCACTGCAAACACGTATATACATATCGTCATATGATTAGGTCCAAATTAAGTAAGAAGCACATGTAGGATAAAAATAACAAAGGTGTGTATTATATCAAAGAATCCATTCCCAACCCTACACATCAAATTAACTAAATGTGTATACATTACTATAAGTATGTCAATAGATTTTAATATTTCTCTAAGATCGGCTTCCTATTGAGTTTCATCTCGATTGTTCAGCTGTATACAATTACGTACATTGAGTCAATTGGTAGTTAATACTCATTAGGAAATTATTCAGTGAGTCTGATGTTTTATAATTGTGTGTTTCAGATGTCAAAGAACTGGAGGACGTTCTGAGGGGCGAACATCTTTACCCCCCAAAATCTGAAGAGGAACTTCCCACCATTCATTCCATCCCCATCATCACCAACATATTGTGCCTTGGGCTTCATCGTTTTTATAAAGAGGGTGGTCTGCGTTACCAAATATTTTTACGTTTATGTGGCGAAGGGAATCCCACATTTAACAGTGGAACATTTCTGGCCAAAACACTTGCGCTGTGGGAGAAGAGAACTAAATTAATTAAGAACAAAATAAAAAATGCTGATAAACTTGAAGCATTCTTCCACAGCGCTTTCTGGGGCGGCCAACAGTGGCAGGACACAACATGTTCATCATCTCCATCTTCATCATATCCTGCCACTGCCAGCAACATCCAGACAAGTCTGCCGTCCCAGAACACATCAACATCAACGGCTTCCCCTTCGCCACCGTCATCATCATCCTCATCATGTACATACGCCGCATCAACGCAGACCACCCAAGACTCAACTCATCGTTCATCATCCATCGCCATCAACAAAAAGAAGAAATATATAAAAAAAATACAAAAAGAACTGAAATATCAAAAAAAAATTACAAAATGTCTTAAAATAGCCAAAAATAAATTATTGTTAACAAAGAGGGCTCTGTCTGCCGAGTTGCGGCGGGTAAAGCGGGGGAAGTTAAGGCCAATCCAGAAGGTTAAGATTTCAAACTCTGCCCATACTGTTGACACTTCGGTATGTCGAACTCTGTACGATTCTTACCAGAGAACCTACATACCGGAGTGTGAAGAGTGTGTGCTGAGTTTGAAGGACCTGGGAGTCGCAGACTCTAAGGTTACGGGTGTGATGGAAGCCTGCTTGAAAATGGTGAATGTCACGTATGACAGGCTTCCACAGAAAACATATGTCAACAAAGTAAGTAAAAAGATGCATGTTTTATCTAGCATGCAGGTGGCAGAAACAGCAGCCACTGCCTCTACCCTCTACACGGACGAGACCAGTAAGTATGGAGATAAGTTTGGGGCATTCGCCATCACAGACAGCAACCACACACCGGTAGTTTTAGGGGTTCGTCACATGTTAGACAAATCAGCAGGCACGACTCTCTCTACCTTGGAGGAGATCCTCTCGGATCTAGATGATATTGCTGGTCCAGTCAGTAAGTCCATAGTGACCAAAATTCGCAGTACTATGTCCGATCGGGCTAGTACTGAAAAACTTTTCAATTCCATCTTTGATAAATTTCGATCAGCCATCAATGCTGAAATTATTCCAAATTGGCAACTTTTTTCGGACATGGAAAAATTCCAATATAACCATGTAAACCACTTCTTTTGTGGTCTTCATTTTTTAACTGGACTTGCAGACATCGCCAATGAGGTCATGCGGAAGTTTGAAGCTTTGCATTTCGAACAGAGCGGCAGCAAAGCGCCGGTACCCCAGTTTAGCAGTGGTGCTGAATCTGGGTGTGTCCGGCTTCTTCGAACTTCCTGCAAGGCTTTCGCCCGGGGTGGAGATGATAAATCTGGTTGCCATGTGCCCTTTGCAATTTATTGTAAAGAGCATGGGGTTGATGAAGTGGCACTGAAACCCTTCCATGGCAACCGATTTAATATCGTGTTTCACAATGGCGCTGTTTTGGCTCACATGTCGAACACAATTAGGCAATTTTTCCTCTCTGGTAATGGCTCTGCCAATCGGCTCCTGCAGTCTGTCCGGCAGGACATCAATGTCCCTGTCTTCGTGACGGAATGCCAGGCTCTGGGGCTTATTGACAAACTCATTACTGGTCCTATTTGGAGGATAATGGAGAGTGGAGTTAGTGTGATGTCGATGAAGGATATTTATACGAGACTTTCTGCCTATTTTAAAGAAACAAGCACCGAGACATTTGTATCTGGCTCATCGTCCCCCTTTCAGTCTTTTATTCAAATTCGGTGCGATGATGTGTTCACGGATCTGATCCGTGACACAAGCAGTCCCTCCCTGCATCATGTTTTAGAACAGCTTTTTGAGGCGTTTGGTTTGTACACAGACAAAATCGTAGCGGAGTTTTCAAATGTAAATGATAATATACCAAGCGCCTCGGCCCTCCCCCATAACAAACTGACAGAAACCATTTTTGGTCATTTAGACAGACTGTCTCGTACTCGTCCTTCAGCCAGCATCTTCACTAACGAAGCCTCTATCATGTTTAAAATCAATCAGACATCCAAATGGCTCTCGACCAAAAACACCCCTGAAAAAAAAGACTTGCTCCACCGATCTGCTGTGAAGACAGCAGATCAACTTCAAAAATTTCGGCAGCGCGAAATAGACATAAAGCGCAAACTGGTGGAGCAACAGAAAGAAAAGGAAGCCAAATTGAGAGCTAGGATGTCTGAAAAAACAAAACTTAAGGAGAAGTTAACTCTCCAAATAGTAAACGAGGGTTTGTGGTTGACTGTCTCGGACATGGATAATCATCTCTCCTCCGTTAACGATCCCAAACTTAAAGTTGAAGCTGTCAAAGGACAGCTTCGTTTTCGAAAACACGTATTGGGGCAGCAACATCCAAACAAACAAATATTTAATTTCACAATAAACAAAAAAACTCTAACTTGGCAGCAACTGCGTTCAAATTTGGAAATTCTACTTGATAACGCTAGTTTGTCAGTTGCTGCAGAGGATGAGGTGTGTTCCAGGTTTGAAATGCCCCGTCTCCAGGGTAGAGCCATTCTCCACACGTTTGAGGAAGATGGAGTTCTAACTTCTTACCGGGGAAGAGTTATCGCTTCGGTGCCAGGCTTCCCCGAGTGGTACAACGTTGTGTACGACGGGGAGTTAGATTGCATCTATACCTACAAACTTGTGGAGGACTGGCAGGATGGTAGCCTGGCTTTTGCCGACTGAGTGCTAGTTAAAATATAATATTCATCGCTGAATAAATTGGTAATTGTCCACAGACATGCTGGGTAGTTTAAATCCCAGTTTATAATAACACATATTGCCATTTATTGATTGTACGATTACAAGAATACTAAGCATAATGTTTGAATATTATTTATGATATCAGTAGTAACTGTTGACCTTTATAATTCTTACATTTTAAGCAATGCCTTTGGTATAAGCCATGTCTTATTTCTCTCTCTCTCTCTCTCTATCTCTAAATATATATATAAAGAGAGAGACATAAATAGATCATATATATAAATCATAATATATATAAATATAAATAAAAAATATATATATACTTAACCAGTTGCGATAGATAGTAGTCAATAACGTAAGTCGAAAATGTTAAATACATTATTCAGCAGAAAGAACATAGTTATTTGTAAAAGGAAACCTGCCTGTGGACAATTATCAACACTTTGGTGACATATCTATCTACCCCAACGAGCCTGTTATTTTTTAGAATTGTACATAATTGAATATATTAAGTTATTCCATATTTTTATTAACATAGTCATAAATCATCATTTTATCCTCTTAACATTCTATATCGTGCAATATAATTTGTGATATTTTGGGTATATATATGAACAAAAACATGTCCATCTCTCATCCAATGTGTTCATATTTTATTCCTTTCTATTAATGTGCAATATTGACTCTGTGATATTCAGCATTAACTAAAACGGTACGATATTTTATCAATCTCAAATATGAAATAAATGTTAAAAATCATATATGACTAGTTTCTGTGATATATAACAAATGATATGAATTTTCCATAAGTTACGAATTAAAATTAAATATATATTACAAAGATGTTTGTTTTTATTGTCTAGATAGCAATAACAGATCATTAGTCATCACTTTCATGGAGTAGGGAAAAGAAAAACATAAGAAATGAAGCATCATAAAATACCTTACAGGACTCTCCAATTTTAAAGCATTATTTCGTTTCGTTAGCGAGTTATCATTTTATATAGGACAATCTATATTTAGCACTTCCGGAAGCAACAGGAAGACTCATTCCACCATTTTTTTGAAGCACATTTTATCATGATCGCGAGAGCTAGACGAATTGATGGATTAAAACTATTTTGTTGGGGTAACACGTACATCAAGGTATGCATTCTGTTCACACTGATAAGCGATTTTATCCGCCACCAATTAAACAACTTGTGCAATTATAGTTTTGATTTTCAAAGATCGACGAGACCTCCCTAATATAATATCTTTTCCATACAAGCATACTCAAACCAGACGAACATTATAAATCATCTCACTTCATAATATTAACTTGTAAATACCCACCTATGTACATATATACATAAACTTCCACATACATATACTTTTTGCATACGCACATATATACACATTCATTAACACGAATCTATGCATCGATTGTATACGAGTGTTCTTGTACATGCATACATACCAAAGCACATTAATATCATATACTCGCATATCCTTACAGATACACTCATGTAGTCCGTTTGCATGTAGATGCGTGATATGTTACATATTGAGATTCTTCTGATGTTTTAAATACCATAAGTACACAGTACCTTAAAATATATTCAATATTTTGCTGTAGAATGGGTAACATGCACACTCACTGTCTGGTGTACACAAAATGTATATATTTGAAGTTCATAGTGTATAACACCCGAGGGTCACATTGCACAGTTTATATTTCATAAGGAGGGTTCATGTCTCCTGTTAGCTTGATACGACTCACCCAAGGTGAACCACTGTTGGTTCTTGTCTCCAGTACATGGTCAACCCCTAACTGACGCACACGAGTTTGAAGTTTTTCCTCGTCGTATATGGCCCTTGACTTATGGTGGAGAATGGCGCGCTGCTTCTTCAATTTAGCCGCCAGATCGGTGCGAATAGACATTCGCTTACCTTTCAGTTGTTTTGCTGATCTGAGGACCATATCTCTGTCTGACATACTGAGAAAACTCGCAATGATAGGGGAGGGAGCATCAGGGGTAGGGTCACCGGGGAAGGGTTTTCTGGGGTGTCTGTGTATGGCCTTAAAGAAGATGTTGTCCACTGTGTTGTCGGATAGCTTTAAGTCTTCGGTGAACATGTCGCGCAGAACTTTCTCGGAGTCTTCGTTTGTGTTTTCCGTAAGTCCATAAAACAAAAGGTTTGTCTTGCGGTCATGGATCTCCTGCTGTAGTATTCGTCTTTCAAAAGAAATAGCTTGTTCCGATAATTTCGATTTAAGAGATTGAACCTCGGACTTAAGACCCTTGACTTCATGCTCGTGAATGCCGGCCATGTTTTCCACGTCATCGACACGTTTTGAAATGTTACACATGTCTAGTTTTAAAACGTTTATGGCTTTATTAATTTCAACATTTCCGTTATCGATCTTATCAGAGATTCGCTTTTCCATGCTTACGAGAAGGTCTTCGATAGATGGGCTTGATGACGAGCGTGTGTTAACACCTGACTTCGGCTGGTGTGACATTGTAGAATGTAGAATGTTCAAAGTGTCTCAAGTTATAGTTTACTCACTCTTTTCATGAAGTCTTGTGGTGTTTTCCAAGAAAAAGGTAGTTATTCAGTTTTCAGTCATAAGTTTGATTATCGGATACTCGTGGGCAAGAGCCTCTCACAAACACGTCCTATCGCTCCGCATGCGCAACCGGAACCCAACGAAACATGAACTGTGTCCACATCGTAAGGCAGTCTTCGTTGTCTTTGTTGTTTGGATCAGTTGGGTTCCACCAGAAATTCTGTATTTTCTTTAATGTACCTGCCCATTGGTATTCTCCCTCTGTGACCAAATCATGGCCTCCTATCCACACGCCGTCAGCATGAATGCTACCTGACTCTGTCTGCATCCAGTTGGTAAGGTAGTTGTTTTCAGTTTCGCTTTCTATGGTGACAAGTTTAGAAAGAATAGCTTGACAGTAAGAATATGCTTCAGCCCAGCTGGCTTGAGCTCGAATGAGGACATAGCATGATTGGTCGTGTCTCACAAAACCGTTTGGACAGTCTGAGAGAACAAAGGTGAAGAGAAGAGGAAATAGCATTAGAAACCTCCTTTTGTTGTTACTCACAGTTTTCAAGTGTCTGCTGATGTTAAACGAACTCTATTGTGTAGTTGAAGCACAAAGACCAGTCAAAATCAAGTCACAAGGTTGATAGAAGGTGAATCTACTTACACTAAAGACATGTGTACATACTCTCACAAGTTCTGTAAGATAAATACGAAATGAACGAAATAAAGTTTTGGTTATCCAAAAACTGGTACATGTAACTTGCAAATATAAATATATTAGAATCTGATTTGAAATGTAATGTGTCATTTAACTTCAGATCTTGGAAATTAAGATATTCTGGACCCACATTTTACTATTACTTACATTTTGGGATTTTAAGCTTTTATTTTACATTATGTATTTGCAATGAAAAATCTAAAATATTCTATTCAAATAACAAATGCTGTTTAGGACCACAATATCACAAACATTTTATATACACATCAATAAATCCAATGAAAGTCAAGCGGGGCAGGAATGGTCATGAAATATAGAATCAAATATCGTCTTGTCATATATGAACATAACCACTGTTCATCTTAAACAATTATTGTAGTAAACATCCACTAAACTTGATTTATGTTAATTTTTCCAATAAACACATTTAATAAGTCTTTCACTAAGATAGCGTAATTATCGGCTGTGAAAACGCACCTGGGTTAGTGGCCATAAAACTCCCGTAGGTGTGACCTAATATACAGACTACACAGATTAACTATCATTATTTGAACTGATATACTGCCTTAATAATTGTGTAATTACCATTGATGTGGATATCTTTTTTTTACACAAATGCTTAGTAGTGTTACATCGTCAAATGATTTATCTAACTGAGGGGTAAACATTTTCTGAAAATCGTTAATAATTGGTTTTTCTGTGGTATTATTACGATCAATGTATAGATAACGAGGCTGATTCCGTTTATGACGTCACAAAAAGGGGGTGTGGCCAGTGACGGGCAGTCATACATTCACTTGTTTATGGCCTTTAAAAACGGCTTTCATTAACAAACTGAACATATTTGAGTAGCGAACTTTGACGCACTATACAATATTGTAATCAGACTTTAATATATTTCAAAGAAAATAGTGAAATATGTTTGTTGTTATGTGAACTTTGAGTACTGTTCTTGACGATTATTGAATAAAGGCAAATGACTAAACAGAAGAACATTTGCTCTAGTTAAGATAACTTTTATCTTTGAGACATTTCACGTATTCCATAGAGTCACAGCAATAGAGCTGCATACCATAAATTTGTTCACTTACCTACGTATTCAAGCACAAATATTATGTAATTTGGAATGTCTTTGAGACATTCTAGCATTGCGAAAACAAAACGGATAATGTATTAATGATGAAAATTCAATACACAAGTTAAATTTCAGATTGCATTAATATATTCGTATGTCATACCTAACAGAAAAACGTTTCAAATTTGGCAGGGCACTTGGACAACTTGATTATGCTGCTTTTTTAAAAAACACTTTATATGGAATATTTAAATAGAAATTCAAGAAAATCTGAATTTCACAAATATGACCCCATCTGTCTATTTAACCAGTAACGAGACGATCCCGAATAACATGTAGTGTTTTGGAATAGTTTTTGTTTACATGTGCAATTGGTGATCCTTTGTAAGTGCTCCTTGAGTTATTTTATTCACGTCAAAACAAAACCCAAATTACATGACATTTACACTTAGATACTCAAGTAAGAAAATAAACTTAAGGTACGCAGCTGTATACAAAACTTCTATCACTGTCTTGATTGAATAGTTTTCTTAATAAATTACGCATTGTCACAATCCAATTAAATAGTTTACTTAACAAATAAGGTATTGTAGTCGACGATTGACGATACATATTTTCTTAACTAATTTCGTTATTATTGACCAATTACCTTATTTAAAGATCAAACAAGAACTCCAAGAATTGAAAGTAACATATGGATATTGGATATATTTAATAGTTTCAAAACACAACAAAATTGACTAATTGTAGTTTTTATTCTCTTCATTTGTTTAACTGAACCTATGAGTGGTCGAAACCTTGAATTTGATTAATAAAAGTTTGTTAGCATTAGTAAAATTACTATTTGGAAACCTGTCTACGAGCTCACTGCTCCATTTGTCTACGACTCCACTGCATCCCGTTTGGACACATCCGTGAATTAACTTATACCTGGAGCCTTAGCCATTCCTAAACTAAGCACTGTGGGTAAGTTAATGTGACAGCTTTGCATGTTAGAGAATTAGAGACTATCATTGAGTCATTCATGACAGCAAGCAATCAGTCATGAATGGGCACCAATTTGACAACTGTCACTAATGTATGGTTAAAACAACACCACTGAGTTGGGAGAAGAAAAGTCTTGTTTGTTTTTAAACAGGCTGTAAAATGGTTTGTTTACTTTTCATTTTGATTAAATCAAATATAAACACATTTAAAAAACTTTATTGATGAATGTGGTTGCTGAAATGTTTATGTGTATGAAAGGTTTACCAAAATGTGTAACATTCAACAACTCTTAACTTAGAACTCATAAAACAGAGTAATAAAAATACCCTGATTGATTAAAAACTTACATATCTTATGTTATGTTATTGTCCCTGATTTGTAGATTGACCCAAAACCTTTAGGATAAACATGAACCATTATCCTACCTCATGTAAGAATCTCGTTCTTTGATTGGTCCACGTGACTCTGGATAAATACTGATATCACCCTCTTGAGCGGAGTAATAAATCATTTATACCCCGGCAAATAAAAAGCATAAAAAAAGTGCAGATTGAGCGTCTTGAAATGTTAAATGTAGGTTACCTCGAACACACGATCAAGCTGGTAACTTTGGATCAACCGATAAGTAGTTTTGAACAAGATATAGTAAAATCACTTACGCAGTTCTTACTCTTTATCTTCCTTTTATATGCGTTTTGTTTTAAAATTCGGTAGGATAAATTCGTTATACCATTTAAAGGCGGGGTATATGGGATCGGCTCGTCGCATAACACCAAGTTCGAGGCGGATATCTCCTCAAATACCTCGCCTCTGAATGGTATAACTTAAATTGACCTTTTAACATAAACTAAAAGGCAAAAGAAAGTATAGGTTCGAAAAATCAATTTTATTTTAAAACTTTGTTAAAAGGTGTACCAAATTTGTTCCCAATGTCATTATCCGAGTACAATACGAAGAGAAACACATCGCTGAAACGGATCCTTATTCACGGTACCACACCTCACGTGGAAATGGTAAAACACATTTTAAGCCAATAGCTCGATATGCACGTGCTGAATTAGGGAATAAATATGTCATACAATAGGTTGGAAACACAGCTGATGAAAGCACAAAAAAGAAATGCCAAGATTAACAGAAGCGGAGCGAGAGCGAGGTATTTGAATGAACGAGATTGGGGCAACACAGGTCCGAATTGCAAGAAGGTTCGGTTGCACACCATTAACGGTGGCCAGACTCCTCTTACAACACCGGCAGACAGGCAGGACCCAGGACAGGCCCAGAACCGGAAGACAACGCGTGACAACACCGCACGAAGATCACTGTATATGAACCATTCACCCTCGTAACAGATTCGTAACTGCGGCGGCAACAGCTCTGGGACGTCGCATCAGTCCACGTACGGTCCTACGGAGACTACGTTCTGTAGGTATCAGACCTTACCGTCCCTTCAGAGGAATGTTCTTGACCGCCCAACATCGACGTGAGAGAGTACGATGGGCGAGACGAGTTCGAGTCTGGCAAGTCAGGGAATGGCGCAGAGTGTTGTTTTCCGATGAAAGTCGTTTCAGGTTGTTCAGGAACGATGGCAGACAACGAGTTTTCCAACTTAGAGGTGAACGGTTGGCTCCAGTGTGCGTACAAGAGCATCATCAATTCGGTTGGGGGAGTGTTATGGTCTGGGGAGGCATTTGTGGAGAGCAGAAGACTCCACTAGTGATTGTGCATGAGAATTTGAATGCTGCGAAGTACCGAGATGACATTATACGGCCAGTAATGCTTCCATTCCTGCAAAATCAACCACAGGGAACAGTATTCCAGCATGATAATGCAAGGCCTCATTCAGCACGATTGACAAGGAACTTCTTGAATCAGCACAATGTTCACGTTCTGCCATGGCCTGCCTGTTCCCCGGACATGAACCCAATAGAACACCTTTGGGACCATCTCGACAGAAAAATAAGGAACCGTCAGCAACCACCTTTGACCATAAATGAACTGGAAATTGCTCTCAGGGAAGAATGGCAAAGAATTTCACCTAACGTCATCAGACGTCTGACGTCATCGATGAGGAGACGTATCACTGCCTGCATTGATGCACATAGTGGACATACACGCTACTGAAACCCGTGCCGTGTAGGTTTGAGAACTTTTGCAATCAAGCATGTGCATTCAGTAATCGCTGAACAGTACTTATTTTGACCACTGTTCAATGAGATCCCGCGTATCATGTATTTTGGTTTGCTTATGATATTGTGCCACAATGATGATATGAAACCCGTCTTTTGTATAAACCAAACAGTGAACTGATACGACTTGTTTTGTTGACATTATTATCATTTAAACCCGACCTATACTTTCTTTTGCCTTTTAGTTTATGATAGAAGTGATACTTTGTTAAAAGCATTAAAAGGAACAGATAACTTTGAAACATAAATATTGCTTGAATACATTTGAATTTATTTCCCTCTGCATGGTATGAGCAATCGATACATTGTGTTGATGTAAACATGCATGTTCAACATATTTATTTTAGATTTATCCCAAAATCATAAATCATGTCTGATGGAAATATAAAATTACGACCACTTATCTTAAAATTCAATATCAGATTCTGGATTATTTCTGATAATGGTCCTGACTGGATGTGAAAAAATTCAGGATTTCCAGATCATATTTTCGATTTGGTCCCTGTCCCTTTCACAAATAAAGTACCCTTTATAGTCACAAGTAATGTCACTCCAAAGGAAGTTTCCACCGTTCCAGATTAGCAAGCAGTCTTGGTCGTCATTGTTGTTCGGCTCCCCTTGTTCCCACCAAAACTGATGTATCTTGGTATAAGAGCCTGCCCATTGGTATTCACCTTCTGCTATCATGTCATGGCCTGCTATCCACACGCCCTGGATCTCCCCCATAGCACTGGATTCTGTCCGGACCAAGTTTGACAGAAAATTGTTCTCAGTTTCGTTTTCAATCTGAACAAGTTTGGAGAGTACATTTTCACAATACACTTTGGCTTCAGCCCAGCTGGCTTTAACTCGAATGAGGCTATAGCATGACTGGTCGTGTTTCACAAAACCATTTGGACAGTCTGAGAGAACAGAGGTGAAGAGAAGAGGGAAAAGCATAAGAAACCTCATTTTGTTACGATTTTCAGTTTTTGAACTTATAGTTTACATAGATGAAACCCTCTATGACAAAGTAAAAATTATGCACAGGTGACAAGTGATGATAAGTCACGAGGTCGATAGTACATGAGTCAGAGTATACAATGATCATGATGTACAAAGTCCCACAACACCGTACGTGTGACCATGATCTATGATAAAAGATAGCATCACATGGACACTTCATGGATATAATACAACTTTATAATAAGCCAAATAGTCACAATTGGTATTTTACATACTTTAAGATATTATCTCATTCGCACGTTCATGTAAGTGTCATGCTATTTAACATACATGTTAGATCATTACAGTTTTACTCATACGAAAAAATGGCCTTTTCTTGCATTTCAATCTATAGCAAGGCGGAGGAACAGAGGAACGATGTAGGAATGTAAATTTAGAAAATAAAAGATCAGAATGTCAAAATCAGAACAGAACACTTTATCTAGCATTGAATCTATCTGTGCAATATTTAGATATTCTGTTTGATAATATTGCATTATTGTCATGTTCTTATCTTGTTCATTATTCGCTCGATTGAGATAACGCTGTTTGATTAACTGTTCCACATTGTTTAATAATATCACGAGGCCCGAATGACGTGACGTCATAATGACGTCAAAATAGTTATCAATGACCTGACATTGTCAGCCGTGCGGCTGTAACGGTCATTTTGGTAAAATTCTTTGAATTTGTGACCCTGGTTTTAAAGGGGCCCTGGTTTCAAGACAATGCAATCAAACTTAAATGAAGCAGCAATAATTCAAATACATAATGTAAAGTTTAGCCATGCGATTCCCTTTTCTTACAACAAATGAATTAAAGGTATTCACATAAAATGGCCGCCCATGGATTTTAGGTGAATTTTCAAACTTTGTCCTCTGACTATTGATAATTGGTTTGTGTTATTAGATTTTTGACACTATCACTATAATACATTTAGCATTAACGTACAATTATCAGTGACAATTTTATAGTTTTTTAAATGAAACTTCGCCTTCGATCCTTTAATACCTTAATACTCACTCTGTTCATAAAAAAGGCCTTAATCGGGATTTTGTTTGGTATTCTCATTTGGGTGACAGCAGGACAACAACATGAGACGACTAGCCAATCCAATTACAATTGCACAATACAAAAATGTTTTGTTTAAAAAATAGCGATAATGGATTACACCATCAGGGTTAGAAAGCTTCAAGGCATATCTTAAATCAAAATTCAAATAAAATAAGAAATTAATTGTGCAGCCATACAATTCGCAGGGTTTGAACATTTGCAACGTTGGCTTGATATCACCAAAACGTGTAAATAATCATAAGACGCACTTGCTGTGCATCGTTTTTTCGTGGACAATGTTAAATAAACTACAATGTCTATGTAACTTTGTAGAGATGTTTAATGGTGAGAGATAACACTCGGTACTACAAAACAGTGCCATTAAAATGAGTGTTATTTGCTATTGAATAGGGTTTTTTTTAACAAAATGTCGACGGATAGTTCTCCTTTAACATTGTTCATATTCAGTATTTCAAGAAAGTGAAAGTTTATTCGTATTCAAGGCCTCATGGCCAAAAGTACAAAATCGTATATACATATAATCAGAGCGCATGGACATCGAGATGGTATATTACATAGGTAGATTACGTTTGAGAAAAATAGCAAGATTCTTAAGATATTCAATATTTTGTGAAGACATAAGCAAGTCAAATTTTTCCCTTGTCGGATTGGTATGAAAATGGCTTGGGAACAGCACTTTTTTACTTATTTCATAAAATGGACAAACTAATAAAAAATGAAATTCATCTTGAATAACGCCATAATTACATTTTGTACATTTGAGTAGGTCAGTATTTGATTAACAGCAAAACATCTCCAATGGATCTTTTATGAACTCTTTTTTTATATTTTTAAATTGTAAGATAATTCAAAGGCATTGGTATTGAACTCGATACAGACGCATGACGTACATTATTTCATATTTTCAGATTTGTGTAAAATCGTCCCTATTACTCGTTAAAGCACCTCACTTTTTCTTGATGTGAGAAGTGTTACATTAGGATCAGAACCCACTACAAAAACATACTATAATGCAACTCGTCTAATAAATCAATTGTCTGTAACTGGCTTTCATATGATTCCTCTTTATTTCTTGTGTTGAAAAAATATAATATATTAATAATCAAACATTTCTTTTTTTTGTATATTATCAAAGGTCAATTAGGCCATCTCAAAATCAATATTTTATGTTAGCTTTATATCGATCATAAGCTACGTCTGGAGTGTTATATAAACTGTTTGAGAGTACATGATGCATCACGACCGATGTGTGTAAACATTGGTACTTGACAAGCGTTTGAGGTCACACGATCCTGCTTTAACCTCAATAGTCATAATAACAGTCTCCTTATTGTTTATTCATATCAGCAGCTTATACAATAAATTGTACATACAGCAACAAGTATTTAGAAGAGAGACCTTGCTTCCACTGTATAAACGCGATAGAGGATGAGTTACACGTGCTGATACACCGCCCACTACACTGTGGTATTCGCTCTTTCCTTTTTAGTCAATGTATGAATGTATGTGTCTTATCAGATTTTCAAAAGCCTTATTTTATTCCGTCCCGCAGTGGTGTATTATTTTGCCAAAGCTTGCAGTGATATTTAACATCTCCGAAAACGCATTTTTTATGACACTTAGATGTATTGAAATATTGCATAGTCATTTAATAAAGTGTATATATCTATTTACCATTTCCCATTTACATAGTTGTGTATATATATTTATGTTTTAATATCTAATGAATGGAATGAGTCTTGAATAAATCATCTGTCTGTCATTAACCTCAAAATCACCATGCACTGATCTGCTATTTAATTGCTCTAAAATCAATCATTAAAATAATCCGATGGGCTTGATCATAATCAAACTGTCGGTGGAATTAGAGATGTGAGATAACTGATCAGTCATTGTTTCAAAAAAGGGAGAAAAGTTCTACGATTCTAAATCTACAAATACATTTGAGATTCTTTGAGTTTAAGCTGTTTATCTAACATTGGGCATTATTTATGAATGAATGATTCATGAACGTATGGTTTCTAAGCTTCGTACTTCTTATACTGCGATTTTTATGTTAGATCTATAGAATATCAACCTTGAGCCATCTGGTATTTGATATACAATACTGGTTATGGTATTAACTTATGTTGGATAGACCGATAGGAACATCATCACCATCAAAATCGGACTATTTGTTACAATTACCATGATCCACAGCTTAATCTATTCAACATCACATTTTAGACAGTGATAGTGGTGTCTTTACCATTACGTTAGATAATCACATCTTAGTTTGTATTAGTAAAATAAAATCGAAATCAACCTACAAACATATCTATTCATATCTGTACTTGAAATCAATGTCTAACTGATGTTCCTCTTGTCCAGTGAGCATAAAATGAATCATGTTGTTAACAATTCTACTCTCACCAGTATAACTGATTCTTTATAATTTCCCTGATTAGAAACATACACTCACATGATTTCAGTGTATGCAAGCATTCCGTCAAGTATTTGCCAATGTATGTTAAATCTTATAACAGAAACTTCCATATCACGTACAACTTTCATACCCTATGAACATTAGATGCAGAGACCGATTCATTATTCTTACACTAGTAGGTAAGGATCACAGGCATCTCTTCATACTTCATCCGAAATGCAGTTGCAGTGTTAAAAACTATTTAAGAGTCCCAAAAAGACGCTTCTTGTTGGATGCCATTTAAAATTTACTGCATCTACGTGTGGTGCAAATAATGAAATTCCCACAAAATAGGTAATGCAACAAACCTGAAAAATGGAAATCAATGGAACTATCTTTACCTGGTAGAGAGATCGATATCATTGGTTACCAAACGGTAAATATTTCAATATACAACGAAAAGATACCATTTTTGAAGGGAGGGGAACAAAGAAAGAAAGAATCTGTCTTCAATTATTTGAATATCCAAACTTCAAAATTGTTACTTAGGGATCTTTTCAGTTAACATATACAAATACAGATATTCTCTCTGGTAAATGACCGAGTCAGAAAGAGTGGAAGAGGAAGATCCTCGGAAGTACACGTAAATCCAACAGAGGTACAGAATGTATTGAAAATGGAATGTGATTTGTATATCAGGAACAACAATGTATAAAGGAGATAGAACCCAGGTGATAAACCAGAGAAACACAACAGTGATCTAAATCTGCATGACTGCTCTCGCTACTGGATGATAAGTGGACTTTAACAAACCCTGCAGATGTAGACACAAACAATTGAGAAGAAGGACTAAAGTTCATACTTGTTGTTTTTTTTAGATTTATTTGAATTGAATTAAATAAGCATAAATGTTAGACTATGACAATATCTCCAGGAAAACGTTGTGAAAACTGTAAGTATCAATGAAAAGACGCACACAAAAAAGCTGATAAAAATTTACTGAACTGTATAAAACAATTCAAAGTACAAAATACAATATTACGAATTACTGATGGTAAAAGATCTGATATAATTGAATGATACAGATATACTGGACAACTCACATTGAAGAGATAGGGCATGCGAAGACGGAGGAGACAAAGCAAAATCAAACAAAAACGGCATAAGTCTCTAATCACATCAAAGGATAATTGAACTTAAACAAATGTACTTAACACCTCACATCGGAGAGCGAGATCACATTTGTGAAGGAGGAGGAAGGAAAACGTAAAAGCAACCAAACAAGGGCATCAGTCTCCGATGTCTGAACATGGTTATCCAATTGGATCGGTGATAGATGGATCTCCTTCTTGTTCACAGATGAAGTACTCCTGCCTCATACACAGTTCATCATCCCACTTGAAGTGGTCATGTTTCCAGAATAGAATACAGTCCTGGTCGCCATCGTTGTTCGGATCTCCCGGAGCCCACCACATCTTCTGAATCTTAGACCCAGTTCCGTACCATTGGTATTCTCCCTCCACGATGAAGTCATGACCCGCCATCCACACACCATCACCAGTTATGGTGCTCGATTCACTCTGCAGCCAGTTGATTAAGAAATTGTTCTCCACTTCACTCTCAACCTGGACCAGTTGGGAATCGACGGCCTGACAGTACACAACAGCTTCAGCCCAGGTTGCCTTTACTCGAACCAGAGCATAGCAATTGTTGTCATGTTGCAGGAAACCATTAGGACAGCCTTGCGCTGCCCGAAGCTGGGAGAATAGAAGCGGCAGGATGAACAGCGATCTCATCTCTCCTGTCTTACCGTACAGCCTTTAGTGACTTAACTTATCGGTATCTATTTAAAACCTGATTGGCACTTGAACATATTTGTAGAGGCCAGAGTTTCTAGACAGATTTCAAGTAATGTGACAGAATGATTGATTCAAATGCAAATAAATTAAGAAAAGTATTGAGCAAATATCATCATATCATATATTATTTTTATTGTAAAAGGGTGAAAATTTACATGTTTATATATAACATATATGTATATTATATAGTACATTGTCTGAGTACCATTTGCAGTTATTCTTCCTTGACTTTCCAATGGCAATTAGTGCAAAAGATTATAAAGGCTCTTAAAGGCTCTCCCCAAGCTCTTCTTGCAAGGCTATGGCCAGTTGTTAAACTGTCTGAAACGTATTGTGAAGTTTCATTGTTGCTTAAAATCTATTGTTTCGAGAGTTTGGCATTAGAAATGGCAAAATAGTGGACCATCTCGGTTAGCGATTGAACATTATCATGATTGAAACAAGTTATTTAGATTTATTTTAGATGTATTCAATACGAAGGGCACCTTATAAAAATGTTCACCGACAGAATCATTTTTCATTTTGCTTATGTTCAAACATTACTTGTGAGTCTGTATGTCTAATGAGATGTCTTTCCAGTGATATTCGAATTCTGCAAGTTGCTTTTTTTGTGAATATCTTATTGTTTGGCATAGGAGAAATTGTAAACTAACAATTTAATGTGCTTGAAATTATTATTCCAGTGTCATGCCTTTATTGTTCATTGCTGGTCTTTATTTGCTGATTCCATTATAACCCTTGACAATGGTGTAACATTAAAGCTCCATCATCACACTTGCATGCAGCTATTGAGAAAAGAAATACATTGCTTGGTAGAAAAATATGTCGTCGAAAGTTTGATATCATACTTACATGTTTTAATCCCCCCAAAAATACTTAATTCAACGTACAGTACAGTACCCTCTGCACAAGTGCCATAGCTTTTAACGAACTCGCTTTCGGTGACATCATCATTATATATGTAGGATTGACACCGTGTATCAGTTACTACATTTACGTCCGATGGGTATCAACTTGGGTGTCAATAAGTACCTGATTTGGAGAAAAAAAAATCTAGTCGTGCGGGCTTTCAAGTGTACAAGTTTGTTTCGGAAACGCAAATTGTGAGATGAGCACACTTAATTCGCCTTCATGTCAGCAGCTTTTTTTTGTCATTTTGAAAGATTATTTTCTATTTTATTGAATTTTAATCTGATTTTCTCTAGGTTGGTCTCAAAAGTTTGGAAAAATACCATGAGTACAGTCAAAATACTTTTTAAAATATTGAACTTCACTACACTTTGAAAAATGGATCTTTGCAATAGGCAGATTGTATAGAAATCGAATAGGTCACTTTACATCAAAGTCTTTACTCATTATTTACACTGTCTAAGTAAGTGTCATAAAGCTCTTTAATAACCTGCACATATTGAAGTAGGAAAGTAGTTGTATTTGGTTTATACTTTAAAGTCACACGAACTGAGTTAAACATTATCAATCACTTTCACAACTCACAAAGGTTTTCTCTCCGCTCCTTTCATGAGTAATGCTCTCATCTATTTTCATTTTTAGGTATAGAAGGAATTAACATTTCATATTCCTTAATATACATTTTGGTTTCAGAAATCTTATATCGTAGATTGAAATCAAAAGTTTACCATCATTACTACTGATTGCATCTATTTTCTTTCATAGGAATATGCATTCAACTCAAATTGTACGTTAAATATCAACATCAACATGCATTTATATATAAACTAGGGAGGAAGTGAAATATTATATTAAATGTTAGTTAGTTCTTAAGGGAAGCTCTCAATATATTTTTGTCAAAGATCTGTCTGAAGTGAATATATACTCATGCCAATAAAGTTTGTCACTCCCTCTTCAAAATCACAAAGCGGACTGGAAATGTAATAATAGACACAAAAAGTGTTCCAAGGAAGCGACAATTTAATTGCAAATCCAGTTAGGAATTCATTCACTTTAAATTAATAACATTAAATTTGGGTAAATACCAAGGTGCAATGTAAACAGTTTTGAGCAGCTTGGGCTAACATAAAGCAGGCAGTGATAATTTATTAACAGAATGACTTATTGTAACACAAGTTTAATAACGACTGGGGCCCCCGCGCACTTCAATAAGGGCGTTTATCCAAAAAGGCCTGCTGTCAATCAGTTTGTTGACATCTTGCAAGGCAACATCGTTCCAAACTCTCACCATAGATGCCCCCAAATCATCTAAATTTGCTGTAGGATGGTTCAACTTTCTTAATTGACGGTCCATGCGGTCCCACATGTGCTCGATTGGTTTCATGTCAGGGCACTTGGCAGGCTAGGGAAGTCTGTTTATACCTTGCCTTGTCAGGATATCATGAATTATCCGAGCACAATGAAATCGTGAATTGTCGTTTTGTAGCAAGTATTTATGGCCATACACATGAAGTGCAATTGAAAGGCAGGTTCGTTCAATAGGTCCACTAATTGATGAGTAGGATAGTTTTACCATAATAGTGGATTGCTCCCAAACAAGCACAGAACCGCCTTCTCCCTGAACAAAAGCCTCCACACAGCCATCCCTGAACCTTTCCCATTTAAGTCGACGGACCTGCAACGCCCATCCATCCTGTGCAGGAGAAAACAGGATTCATCAGTGAAGATGACGTGACGCCAATGTTGAACTCTGTTGTTCCTGTTCGCGGAGGTCTTCTAGCCCTGAAGCCTCTTCCAAACAGTCTATTGTTCACTGTTTGACAGCTAAGTCTGACGTACCCATCTGATACATGGCAGTTCCGACGACCTGTAGGTTTTTTTGGGTGCGATGAAGTTTTCTGATGCTCTGAACATTTACTTTACATACATGGAGCTGACGACTTATGACGTTATTTGTTGCGCCAGATCGACTCGTTCCAACAATTTGGTTCCATATTGCAGTGAACGTTGGCTTTGGCATTGTGCAGACATTAACTATCAGCACAAAGAGTGGACGACATGTAAAAAATTATGGTCTGTTGTCGTGCAAAGACACATTGAAGTTTCAATGCACTTAGTGTGTTTCTTAGCACACGTAGGTAGTGTTGAATTAAAAGCACGTGCTTTGCATTTATCACGTTCACAAGTTGCATAAGTTGCATAAGTTGCATTTGGCTGAATGTTTGAATCTCTATGAACACAAAACGCTTGGTACAAATTTCGACAAGGAGGGAGTGTCAAACTTTATTGGCAATGAGTATACTTTTCTAAGTTGCTGAGACTGCAAACTTCAGATGTTGCATCATGTCAGATTAAGACAGCTCTGTAGATTTCATTCAAATAATAATAACTGAAATTCAAACATAAAAGGATTTTGATATGGGCGTTGCTTATTTACATCAAGGTCATACAGACGATCGTTTTGGATTTTCTGTTTTGTTAAATATCCAATTATCCAGCAATGGAATCATTTCGCTGAATTGTTCTATCTGCTTGACATAATCGTTCTATTTAAAAACAAGTTAAAGGCATTTAATATAACTTTTGAGACATTTGTAATACAAACAGTTTCTATTCATGCTGACCTTCAATGATGCGTTTTCCCAGGGATAAAGTTATAAAAGTTTGCATTTATTTTGCTTTCTTTATAATTTAAGTAATCAATTCTCATGTTCTTTTATTAAATAATGTTGTAATTAAAGTATCTACGTCATCCCTTCATGTTTTCTGTCCAGACTAGAACCATTGTTATACTTTAATATATATAGAACAATAGTTTCCGAGTTTGAAGGGCAATCCATGGACAGCTTTCAACCTACTCACGTCTGTAACACGTCATACTGTCCGTGTTTTTCATGATGAATTTGACAGTTTAGTATAACTGTGAAAATAATGTTATTGTTTGATGTTAAACGGGTGCAGTTCATTTTCTTTAGTTCACTTTATATGGTAGGGGAGACAACTTCAACCACCTTATTGTACTTCATGATTCATGATATAAAAGGTGCAAATGAGGTTTTTTGATTATTCTGTAAGCGGCAGCATTGTGAGTCCGCAATTCTTGCGTCCAGCAGTTGGCCTCAGTGCACAATTAATTTCCAGTTCATTTACCATTAGCTACATGGGTCACTGTTGAGCTACCTGACATTGCCGGACTGGGGGACTTTTTTTAAATGAAAATACATACTCTCGACACTACAAAATCGCAGACTAAACTTGGTGTTGACCAGGCCGATTTTGAAATATGAATGAAAAATGTCAATAAACTCTGGCATGCCAGAGAAAGCACATGAAACTGCCCAAAATATGCAAAATCTATGACCCCCACCAATCCAAAAATATTCACTCCAAAAAAAAATTAAATTATCACTGAAAGGACCAAATCTTACCTCTCCATGAAATCCGGAAACATATGTCTCCAATGTAAACAAACCTAGAAAATGATATCTCACAACACCCTACTATTTCATCATTTCCTCCTCGCGCCACAACCACCACGGGTCAAAATAACTGTGACCTGAGGCCAGTTTTTAAGCCACCTCTCAAACCAAACGGTTTTGTGGCATTGTTGTCAAGATTGTGATCAACATTTTATATTGAACTTAATCTTATACCCCTAAAGGAAACTTGTGTTGTGTTTACACGTTACAGTTACATTATAGTTTTACAGCAAATAAGTTTAAAAGGTTACATATCCATGGTGATATTCAAAGAGTATAGATTATGGGATAGTCAACATTCTTTCTAGGCCCCTTCTGACATGTGTGTGTTAAGCTACCGATGTTTGGTCTGGGTTTCTTACAAATGGAGTTATCAAGTACGCAATTCGAAATAATTGACGGCTCAATACTTTATAAAGCTGTATGGGCCATTAATTTCATTAAAGCTATTTATTTCCCAAAGACAGACAGCAGATTTGGTTAACAAACTTGAATAACTTTTGAGAATCTGTGAAAAGATGTCTGCTTTGGTGATACCCTTAACCAGTTTTCAGAAACACGGGCAATAACTCTGTAAAAAATTATTGCTTCTGGTCAGACGGACGCAGGGACTGATGGACCAAGCCCAACCAACATCCCGCTTCAACTTCGTGACAGGGGAAACAATTATTGATAACCTTGCAACTTAAGCAACAATAAGATATTGTAACTATAAATCCAACTAAACTTCCATTGAAGAAACATTAATTAGAAATATGAAACCATGGGGTCATGTTTGAATTAGTAACTTTTCTATGACAGAAGAAAAACAACGATGCAAATGCTTTAAACATTATTAATCATCCATTGACTTACATCATATTTACAAATCTATATAAACACTTAACATCAGTTTAGATTCGCCATACTATATGATTTATTGTTACCTTGTAGAGAAATGATTCAACTTACTTAACAATTAAAAGCCTACCGTTGGCCCAGGAAAAAATAAAACCTTTTGTTTACATTTCCAATGGTATCATCTAAGGTAGATTAAAGTCAATGGTTATCGGAGCGGTGGGATAAATTACGATTTAACAGAATCAAGGTCCAACAGTTCTCAAACATTATCAGGATGAATCTGTCCATATGAATCAGCCTCTTTTTCACAGACAAAGAATGACTTGTTGTCACAATCGCCGTCTGCCCAGACAAAATCGCTCCATTTTTTCCAGAGTGCCAAACAGTCTTCTTCATACCAGTTGTTTGGCTCGCCGTCAGCCCACCAAAACTGGGTTATTCTTTCTCGGGTTGTTGCCCAATAATACTCTCCTTCAACAACAAAATCATGCCCTCCAATCCATACACTTCTTCCATCAAATTGTGTCTTAAGCCAAGTATTCACGAAAGTGTTCTCGGTTTCGCTTTCAATCTCGGCAAGCTTAGCACCAGCTACATGGCAATAGAAATTTGCAGCTGGCCAATTTGCGGCTGTTCGAACGAGGGTGTAGCACGATTGACCATGACGCACGAAACCGTTTGGACAGACAGCCAGAGCTGTGGTCAAGAGAAGAGGAAATAGCATCAGCCAGGTCATCTCTCTGTTATTTTCTATGTTCAAGTTGCTGTAGATGTTTCACAAACTGTTCAGGTGATACAAAACACAGAGAGAATCAGTTATCAATCAACTAATCCTTTGTTGGTGTAAAGGCCTTATTACATATGTTCAGATCGAGTCACGCGTTTATTAATGTTTATCAAAGTACACGATGCACATGATGTGCAAAGTTTCCCTTCCAGCTACGCCAGTAATAATGGCCTTGATAACAAATGTAAATGATTTCAACAGTGGTGGTGATAACGAAGTCACATCCCTTGAACAAGATAACACTTTGCTGTATGCAGACATGTTACAAAGGACTTTATCTAAGGGTAAATCGAATTTCTCTAGCAGTCGGGCACGTACATGTCATTTAAAACCAGACCTCGATATAAACATTGCAATTCCTTACCATTTCACTTAACATTTTAGGTTTGTCTCTATTTCAAAATCAATTCAGTATAATTTTCAGAAATTTGGTAAATAGGTTGTCCTAGAGATAAATGCCTTTTAGATAGGGAACAAATGCAACATTCTTATATTTGCTATCACACTCTCTTCAATAGTACTTTTTCAGGCCAAATCCTTCGGGATTCGAACCCCTCAGAGTCCGATAACTCCAGCAGCAATGACCACATCAGCGTATAATCATACATAAAACAAAATTGAAACTCGGTTCAATGAGATTTTATTAGACTTACAATGTTACTAGACTCTCAGATTGAGTGGTGCCTTTTGCTACACAGGTTATTTCTTATTATGTCAGGTTTCCGCTCAAAGATACATGACACGACATGGCGTCCGTCGTCCGTCCACCCATCTGTAATCTGTACCGTGCCTTTACATTTTACCTCACATATATTGCAAAATTTAATTGTCATATGGTTTAGAAAGTAAAATTTAATACCCTTCATGAGGAAAACTCTATGTATCGAGCTCGCTAAGGGGCGCAAATATACAATCTTATTCCAAATGAAGGATATTTACAATCCAAAACATGCGACCATGATAACCTATTTGTACCTGGTATGTTTAAGTTTGATTATGAGTAATCTCTCAATCGATGTCAAGCAACATTTGTACCTTTTATTGTATGCAGGTAATTTAGTATTTCTAGAATTTTTATTTTATTCGTAGGATCATAAATAGGATTGAATGCAAACTAGGTTGCACTGTTATACAAAATTAAGAAAATGTTTGTACTCGTAAAAACAGATGTGTCAGCTGAATTTTGTTAAGAAAATTCCTTATGGTTTTTTTAAACTCAAATGTAAATCATATTCGCTCTATAAAATAGCATTGGTGATATCGCTAATCAACAGATGAGTTCATAGGTCAATTGGATATGTGGGCTGACGCGACCCTCTATTTGATCTTTTTAGACTCATTATCGCAGTGAAACGGGCAATATTGAGGTTAGGTTTACTTAGACTGTGATAACCTTCAGATAATATCTCGACGTAAACCCACAACAACCACACAACCAGGGCTAAATACTGTAGGGAAATTACCTCCCCTAGCGTCATAACGTCTCCAGCAGCGTGCCAATCACATGGCTTCGCTCATGACACACCCCCTGTTCGTCGGGGGGCTGATAGTACGTTAAACCCTAATTCACCCACTCGCCGTTATTTGCCTTTATGCTTTCTTTCCTATTTCTGACTCTGACGTAAGGCTTATCGGATCGGCTGCTGAAAGAAGGTAATGCGACTAAGGGGAGATAGTTTCTGTATCGTATTTAGCCATGGTTGTGTCCAGAGTTTACGAGGATATATTACTGAAAAGTTGACTCGGGAATATCTTAAATGTAGTCAAGTCTGTACACAAAGCTTCAGCTTTTACGGCCTTATACTTTCGGCGAAGAAGGTGAAAATAGGTTTTCAGGATGTGGCCGATGTGGCCCTTAGTAGGAGTCAGAGGGTCACCAAAGCTACAAATTATAATCCTCACTAGTCCAATAATCTGTATACAAAATTTCAGATTTCTAGGCCTTATGCCTCTGGAGAACGAGTCAAAACTGAACATAATTGACGGAGGGATGGACGGACGGACGTCGGACACAATGCCATGCCGTAAGCCCATCGGGCCTTACAGTCCAGATGAGCCTAAATGTTTATCTATTATGAGGACAAAAATCTTTCTCAATACGTTTTCATTACTCTTTTCAAATAGTTCCTTATGATGCTTGTTCCTCTTTAAAAAGAATATGTGCTGGAAATTGGAAGTACATGTCTGATGATTAATACATCTTGTCTGTGAACGGGTGCTAGATTGGTATATAGACAAACTGCCAGGAAGCAGATAGACGAAAGATCGTCACACCTAGAGACATCTAGAGAAATTAATTTTTCACTATGGCTCATCAGAAATGTTAATTCTTTGTCGGTGTGATATTTTTTTTCCGAATGAATCCACTACACCTGCTTCAACGGGACAAGCTTACTCCTAACAAAGTTTTTATCACAAGACACTACAGGACCACAAGGTGTGACAAACATCGTCAAACTCTTCCTGAAAATTGGCATGATGCGAATGTTTATGATCATGTACATTTCCACTCAATACAACATTGTATCAACAAGTTTGCTTCACATGTAAGACATGTACATTAAAGATGCTGTATCATACTTGCAAGCGGTTCAGGATGCAACTTAGCTATTGAGAAATGAAATACATCACTTTGTAGAAAAATCTTTCGTCGAAATTTTGATGTCATATTTAGATTGTTTAATCAACAATAACATACTTATTTCGACGCTTCAAGCACAGTACCCCTTTGTGGAAAGGGCATGTCATTTTGTGAACCCGCTTTCGGTGACGTAATCATTATGCTTGTAGGATTTACACCGTGTCTCAACTACCGTAATTGCGTTCGATGGGTATCAACTTTGACAGCAACGAATACCTAATTCAGAGAAAAAGAATATAAAATCTAGTTGAGGGCGACAAAGACGGGTTTCAAGCGTACATTTAGAAACCGGAAGTTGTGAAATGGCCACACTTGATTCGCCCTTATGTCGACTGCCGTTTCTGTATTTTTTGGTAAATTATCTCCAATTTGATGAATTTTGGTCCGATTTGTTCAAGGTTGGTCGCTAAATTTTTCTTAAAATACAACGTATACATTAAAAATACTTTTAAAAATATTGCAAGTATCATATAGCACCTTTAACGATACCAGATACATTGTTGTAATTTGGAACAATTTAACTTTGTTGTGTCAGATGTTTATATGGTCGTAAATTGGACAATATACCCTTCTATCATAAAGTGGCCTGTAGACATGTTCCATCGACCCGGAGAGGCGATCGTATTTCATAATGCTTAAATATTGATAGCTGTATGATTTCTTGAATTTGATGCAAAACCTGTATAATACATTTCATGATTTTATCACTGCTTATTTGCTAGATTAATGATACCATCAATTGATCTAACGGGCCTTATAATGTTTGTTGTCATTTCTTGATGCAAATAAGAGTATTATTTTGTTGATGAAGGATGCTTTTTCTTCCATGTTTCAGATAAAACAAATGAAAAGGTAAAGTCATGCATCTTCATTATCACATTGAATAAGCAAATCTAAGTCAATGTTGTGTCACGTGTGTCAATATAAAAACATAAGTATGTGTAATCATTGATTAACTTCTCTGTAGTGATTAAAAAAGTCTGTAACGAATCTTCTGCCTTCCTTTTATTATTCTTGGGTTTTCTTTGATAAAAATATTCTACTCAAATGACGTTTAAAATACGTTTAATGTTTTTATACCTTTGGGGATTTTTACAATGTACATTCACTGTCATACAAAGACTTCCGAAATTCCGTCCGTGATATTTCCAGGGTAAAAGTTTTGAAATCTGTTAGTTGCAATCGAACGTTGCAAAGCTGATTTAGTATTTGTTACTATTTGAGAAGCGTAAAAAGGAAAAGCAAACAAACAATGGCATCAGCCTCAAATGTTTGAGTTTGTTTATCCAATTGGATCGGTGATAGATGGATCTCCTTCTTGTTCACAGATGAAATACTTCTGTTTCACACAGTGTTCATCATCCCACTTGAAGTTGTCTTGTTTCCAGAATAGAATACAGTCCTGGTCGCCATCGTTGTTCGGATCTCCCGGAGCCCACCACATCTTCTGAATCTTAGACCCAGATCCGTACCATTGGTATTCTCCCTCCACGATGAAGTCATGACCCGCCATCCACACACCATCCACATCAATAGTACTCGATTCATTCTCCAGCCAGTTGGTTAAGAAATTGTTCTCCACTTCCTTCTCAACCTGGACCAGTTGGGAATCAACGGCCTGACAGTACACAACAGCTTCAGCCCAGGTTGCCTTTACTCGAACCAGAGCATAGCAATTGTTGTCATGTTGCAGGAAACCATTAGGACAGCCTGGCGCTGCCTGTAGCAGGGAGAATAGAAGCGGCAGCATGAACAGCGATCTCATCTCTCTTGTTTCAGGGTAATGCTTATAGTGACTCTCAGCCCACAAACAACGGAGTCAACTAGTGATCAGTACTTGTTCCAAATACGGTTGCCACTTGATAATGTTCCGAGATACCAGATAGTTGTATTACAATGTGATAGGATGATGGATTGAAATGTAAACAATTTGATTGAGTTAATGATAAACTCATATTGAGGGCACCCTACTCGTACCTGGTGAAAGTGAAAGGCCAGAGTATGAGAGAAAGTATTATCTTTAACAGCACGAATATTGAGAGATAACTGCTCAAAACAGCGTTTACCCACTGAAAGTCATTTATTTTACTACTCGTTCATTATGGTAGACGGTTCATATAGAGATCAAACTGAAAGAATGGGGACAGACATACACTCCCAGAGTCACACATTGGAATAAAGCAGATGGGAGAGAAAGAGAGAGGGGCGGGGAGAGAGAGAGGGGGAGAGAGGGAAGGAGAAAGAGGGAAGAAAAGAGAGAGAGAGGGAGAGAGTGAATGAGAGAGAGAGAGGGGGGAGATGGACGGAAAGATAGAGGGGGTGTGAGAGAGGGAAGGAGAGAGAAAGAAAGAGAGAGAAAGGAGGAGAGAAAGAGGGAAGGAAAGAGAGAGGGGAGGGAAGGAAGGAGAGAGAGGGGAAGGGAGGGAAGGAGAGAGAGGGGGAGGGAGAGAGTGAAGGGGTGAGAGAGGAGGGAGAGTGCGGGTGTGAGAGAGGGAAGGAGAGATAGTTGGGGAGGGAGGGAGGGAAGGAGAGAGAGGGAAACTAAGAGTGAGGGGGAGGGAGAGAGAGAGAGAGAGGGAAAGAAAGAGAGAGGGCGAGGGAGGGAAGGAGAGAGACGGAAAGAAAGAGAGTGGGGGAGAGGGAGGGAAGGAGCTAGAGAGAGGGGAGGAAAGAGAGGGGAGGAGAGAGAGGGGGAGGGAGGGAAAGAGAGAAAGGGGAGGAGAGAGAGTGGGGGAGGGAGAGAGAGGGGGAGGGAGGGAAGGAGAGAGATGGAAAGAAAAGGAGAGGGGGAAGGAGGGAAGGAGCGAAAGGGGAGGAGAGAGAGTGGGGGAGGGAGGGAGGGAAGGAGAGAGGGAAAGAAAGAGAGAGGGGGAGGAAGGGAGGGAGTGAGAGGGAAAGAAAGAGAGAGCGGGGGAGGAGAGAGAGTGCGGGCGGGAGGGAGAGAAGGAGAGAGAGGGAAGAAAGAGAGAGGGAGAGGGAGGTAGGGAGAGAGAGGGAAAGAAAGGAGGGAGGGAAGGAGAGAGGGGGGAGGAGAGAGAGTGGGGAAGGGAGGGAGGTAAGGTGAGAGAGGGAAAGAAAGAGAGAGGGGGAGGGAGGGAAGGAGAGAGAGGGGAGGAGAGAGAGGGGGAGGGAGGAAAGGAGATGAAGAGGGAAGGAAAGAGAGGGGGAGGGAGAGAGTGAAGGAGAGAGAGAGGGGAGAGAGAGAGAGTGGGGGAGGGAGGAAGGAGAGAGAGGGGAGGAGAGAGAGGGGGAGGGAGGGAAGGAGATGAAGAGGGAAGGAAAGAGAGGGGGAGGGAGAGAGTGAAGGAGAGAGAGAGGGGAGAGAGAGAGAGTGTGGGGGAGGGAGGAAGGGAGGGAGGGAAGGAGAGAAAGGGGAGGAGAGAGAGAGGGGGAGGGAGAGAGTGAAGGAGAGAGAGAGGGGGGAGAGATAGAGTGGGGGAGGGAGGGAGGGAAGGAGAGAGAGGGAAAGAAAGAGAGAGGGGGAGGGAGGGAAGGAGAGAGAGGGAAGGAAAGAGAGAGAGGGGAGGGAGGGGAGGAGAGAGAAAGTGGGGGAGGGAGGGAGGGAAGGAGAGATAGAGAGGGAAGGAAAGAGAGAGGGGGAGGGAGGGAGAGAGGGAAGAAGAGTGAGGATGAGAGATACAACATCAATAGCTTACAGCATGCGCTTCTACACTCTAGCAGACCAAAATATAAGCGAAATTTTAAAATCAACTCACTATTTCCCTTGGGCGTCTTGCACGTGGAATTGAGTAAAATCTATGTTATGATTCATATATAGAAATATAATATATTTAAAAACTCTTACTCTAATCCTGACCCATAACCTTGATGGCTGACTTTTGACATGTCTTTTACTATTGAATGAAACCCAATGAAATTGCATGAAACCCACTCGAGGTCTATATATCCCAATTTACCCTCGGCGGAATGTTGGAATTCATAATCTCTTGTGTCTAGTGTAAGATATTTCAACGTTTTTACTATCTACAGATTGAATGGTCCATGATGCAAAAATTCCTACAGCTTCGATTGTCGCATGTTACTGTTTTCTTTTATGGTCAGGATAACTATGTGATAAATCAGGTCGCTTAACCGTGGAAATACATATTCCGATGGAATACAAGATCAAGATCATTTGCTTGTATATATTTCGTAAATACAGCTTTTCTTTCTTGTTCGCGTGTGATATCATTGTAAATCTTAATAGGCATATATAATGAGTTTGTTAGCCAACCAAAATGGATACTATAAAGTTTTAATAATAAGATTTAATTTATATTTTCAAAAAGAATCATTATTAAAAAGATATTTCATTTCAATGTCCATTGATTATGATTATTCAAAAACATGAGCCACATTTGATATAATATTTTGACCCTGTTTAAGTAGTACCCTATCATGGATATTTTTTTAATTTTCACAATATTTTCAATATTTGTTTAAAATTTCAGAAATTATGTTGCCATGGTCACTGTCGTTGATACCGAGACGTTCTATCTCTAAAATGTTAAATATAAGTTATAAGCAGGGAATAGTTTAAACCTCATTTAAGATGAAACTAAACTTTGCAGTTTTAAGGTTCAAAGATGCATACAAATATCGAGTGCTATCTGAATCTCTACATTGTAAAAACAAAAAGCTTTTAAGTATAGCTAAAGGTAAGTATAAACCATTGAAAACACCCTTCAAGTAGTACGTATATGTCAATGAATGAGGGAGATAAAAAAGCTCGCGCGGCCCGACTTGGGATATAGCCAATCAAATCATTTTTTGCCACCTTCTCGATAAAATTTAAACGAGAAAATGATTTTATTGGCTATATACCAAGTCGGGCCGCGCGGGCTAATATAGTTGGCGTATCGTTCGTACCTTGAGACAGGATGAAAAAAGGCATAGGAAAAGATATAAATTTTTATAACTATTTTATCTAAATGATAAATTAAATAGAACAAGTTAAATTTGGGGTTCATATTAGTCAAGAGTATGTGCGATAATGTAGCCTTTTCAGTCATAGTGTGTGAACGTATTTATAACCATAGATGGGTAAATGTCTTTCACTGTAAAAAGTATTTACATCTTTTTTTTACGTATTTGTCAAGTATATACCGTAGCATGCAACAGATGTATTTGAGCCAACAATTTCTATCGTATTTCGCTAGAGGTATAATCGAAGGCAAAATAAGACAAATTTTATTTCAACTGACATGTTTATTTTTTCAGTAAAACCAAGATTTATGGAAAGTTACCTTTTTTTTGCAATAGATTCAAATTTTAATTGTTGTTAAATTGGTGTTTGAAGTCAGGATCAAGGAAGTGATACGACCACACGGTTGAAGTTAGGATGCATTATGGGCAATGCTCTAGACGTCCCTCACGTCCAACCTCACCGTGGGGTCCAAACTGATCAGCTCTAGTGACTAGACGTCCCTCACTTCCACCCTCACCGTTGCCTCCAATCGGATGAGCTCTGGTGACTAGACGTCCGTCACCTCCACCCTCACCGTGGCCTCCAATCGGATGAGCTCTGGTGACTAGACGTCCGTCACTTCGACCCTCACCGTGGCCTCCAAGCTGATCAGCTCTAGTGACTAGACGTCCCTCACTTCCACCCTCACCGTGGCCTCCAATCGGATGAGCTCTAGTGACTAGACGTCCCTCACTTCCACCCTCACCGTGGCCTCCAATCGGATGAGCTCTAGTGACTAGACGTCCCTCACTTCCACCCTCACCGTGGCCTCCAATCGGATGAGCTCTGGTGATTAGACGTCCCTCACTTCCACCCTCACCGTTGCCTCCAATCGGATGAGCTCTAGTGATTAGACGTCCCTCACTTCCACCCTCTCCGTTGCCTCCAATCGGATCAGCTCTAGTGACTAGACGTCCCTCACTTCCACCCTCACCGTGGCCTCCAATCGGATGAGCTCTGGTGACTAGACGTCCCTCACTTCCACCCTCACCGTTGCCTCCAATCGGATGAGCTCTGGTGACTAGACGTCCCTCACTTCCACCCTCACCGTGGCCTCCAATCGGATGAGCTCTGGTGATTAGACGTCCCTCACTTCCACCCTCACGGTGGCCTCCAAGCTGATCAGCTCTGGTGACTAGACGCCCCTCACTTCCACCCTCACCGTGGCCTCCAATCGGATGAGCTCTGGTGACTAGACGTCCCTCACTTCCACCCTCACCGTTGCCTCCAATCGGATGAGCTCTGGTGACTAGACGTCCGTCACTTCCACCCTCACCGTTGCCTCCAATCGGATGAGCTCTAGTGACTAGACGTCCGTCACCTCCACCCTCACCGTTGCCTCCAATCGGATGAGCTCTGGTGACTAGACGTCCGTCACTTCCACCCTCACCGTGGCCTCCAAGCTGATCAGCTCTGGTGACTAGACGTCCCTCACTTCCACCCTCACCGTTGCCTCCAATCGGATGAGCTCTGGTGACTAGACGTCCGTCACCTCCACCCTCACCGTGGCCTCCAATCGGATGAGCTCTGGTGACTAGACGTCCGTCACCTCCACCCTCACCGTTGCCTCCAATCGGATGAGCTCTGGTGACTAGACGTCCGTCACTTCCACCCTCACCGTGGCCTCCAAGCTGATCAGCTCTGGTGACTAGACGTCCCTCACTTCCACCCTCACCGTGGCCTCCAATCGGATGAGCTCTAGTGACTAGACGTCCCTCACTTCCACCCTCACCGTGGCCTCCAAGCTGATCAGCTCTAGTGACTAGACGTCCGTCACTTCCACCCTCACCGTGGCCTCCAAGCTGATCAGCTCTGGTGATTAGACGTCCCTCACTTCCACCCTCACCGTGGCCTCCAATCGGATGAGCTCTGGTGACTAGACGTCCCTCACTTCCACCCTCACCGTGGCCTCCAATCGGATGAGCTCTAGTGACTAGACGTCCCTCACTTCCACCCTCACCGTGGCCTCCAAGCTGATCAGCTCTGGTGACTAGACGTCCGTCACTTCCACCCTCACCGTGGCCTCCAAGCTGATCAGCTCTGGTGACTAGACGTCCGTCACTTCCACCCTCACCGTTGCCTCCAATCGGATGAGCTCTGGTGATTAGACGTCCCTCACTTCCACCCTCACGGTGGCCTCCAATCTGATGAGCTCTGGTGACTAGACGTCCCTCACTTCCACCCTCACCGTGGCCTCCAATCGGATGAGCTCTAGTGACTAGACGTCCCTCACTTCCACCCTCACCGTGGCCTCCAAGCTGATCAGCTCTAGTGACTAGACGTCCCTCACTTCCACCCTCACCGTGGCCTCCAATCGGATGAGCTCTGGTGACTAGACGTCCCTCACTTCCACCCTCACCGTGGCCTCCAAGCTGATCAGCTCTAGTGACTAGACGTCCCTCACTTCCACCCTCACCATGGCCTCCAATCGGATGAGCTCTGGTGACTAGACGTCCCTCACTTCCACCCTCACCATGGCCTCCAATCGGATGAGCTCTGGTGACTAGACGTCTGGTTGTTACAATATCATTCTCCCGAAATGAACTGGCGACCTGAAAGGGCACGATGTCATTAATATCGAGAGTCTTTTGAATACTTTAGAAAAATCTCATATGATCCTGGGGAAACCTTCCAATAATCCATTAATCTCTACTTTTTTTTGACTGAAACCTTTTAGAGTTGTCAAGACAATCATGAGAGGTATTAAGTCATAGCTTAACTGTGAAGTATAAATAAAGCTTCAAAACCTTGAATCCTCGTTACTTAATGTATGTCGATGCCATTTTGAATTAAGCTGAACTTATTCTATACAATCCAAAATTTCAATTAAGTAGTCAGTGAGATAAAGATAAGGGCAAACACAATGCTGTACTTTAACTAAGTCTGGTCTAAATCAATCTAAATGGTCCGCTAGGCATCAACCTCAACTTTTTATCTGTGTTAGAAACAAAACATTCGATAACATTATATATAAATGAATTTTCATTATCAATTTTACAGTTGTAGGTTTTCATTGAAATGACTTTAATATATATGTAACTCTCTTTTCTTAAATAGAAACCAACTCTTAACTCTCTTCAACTTTGCCTAAATCACATATGCAAGTCACAGGATGAAGAACAATTGTCACCATAACGATCATATACACAGTCATAAATGCCTGGCCATGCCTAACTGGAATTCGAGTTACTTGGAAATAGAAGATTCGCATTCTCTTGATAGAATATGCCACAACTTCGTTCTATGAGGTCAAATGTCTTTCTCAATTCAATGAACCAAGCATACACCGATTAGATACGCGGATAAATGTCCCTAATGCAAAAGAAAATGATTAAAAGGTGTTAACACAGAAATTGGCCCCGGCAGTAAAATATTTAATAATATTCAAGGTGAGGTATTATTTGTTCCTCATACATTTATTAAAAACTAATATTTATTTCATTAAGAAAACAGAAAGCTGCCACTGTCCTCATAAGTTAATAAAACATGTGGTAGAGTTATATAAGTATTTACCTGTATGTAGATAAGAGCAAGGGTAGCAAGGAAAAAGAACTTCATGGCGTTCAGACACATGTTTCAGCAACAGTGTTTCGATACAAGAAGGATTCTTCAGTGTTACCTATTAAAACTCTCATATGTATACCAAACATAAAACCTGTAAAATATATTCATAAATGATTATTCAAAACTTTACTATGATACTCTAATGCTACGGACCAATAGTCCTTAGGTTATTGAAATAAAAGTTTTTAACTTAATATTCACATCTGTCAGTTGTGTACGTCAATCCACAACCCTGACGTTCCGTGCCAATTATTATCAGTCATTACATCTGCTTAATTTTGTCACCATGACAGACTGGTCAATTGGTTTATACACGTTATTTTGTAAAAGAATTTAAATCAATTTAATAAATATGCAAATATTTTGGTTACACGTGATATGTGTTCATGTATGATTGCTTTCAACTGAACGCTCTGTGAAAGATTTATTAATAGATGAGTAAAGTTGGTTAAACATCCTTCTCCTATCTTGTGAGGTGAATGCGTTGAGTCATACCATTTCTTGTCATCTAGCAAAACACCAATGTCCTTAGGTCAGGAACTGGGCATTTGGCTTTCAACCTCATTTTATGCATCTTTTGGAGAATGTCAGTTGTCAATACAAGTGTCACCTGTGAATAAACTTGCGAGCATTGGCTGGAATAAAAAAAGGTTTCTGTTCTTTGCATGCAGGCGAAAATGATGCGATGACGGTTAATTTTTTTTAATTTCCAAATATTTTTTTATTACTGAATATGAAATTATTCAACGGAATTTGACAAAATAAATAAATACACTAAACCCCAAAAGAAACTATCCATTTTTAGAATTCAAATATATTCTTAATTTACTTTAGCTAAATGTTAATTTTTATGGAAACAGGTCGCCAAAACGTAACATTTCAGCTGTTTCATGGGTGCTTCAAATGTTGTTATTTCAAGAACATTCGGCTGTCATCGCAAAACCATCGAAAATTTGATGAAACGTTATAGGGACACGGGAACAACATTAGAAAGATCGCGTACAGGTAGACCACGTGTGACGTCACGTCGGGAAGACCGATACTTAAGAACTCTCCATCTCCGAAATCGATTCCTGACAGTTTCAGAATCGGCGTCTACGGCTCTCTGGAGGGTACTTAGTCAAACAACCGTCAGAAGGAGGTTAAGAGCAGCAGGGATTCGGGCCCGTCGACTTTATTGTGGCCCAACGTTGACACGTCAACATCGACATAATCGATTAATCTGGACAAGACGTGTACGAAGGTGGCAGCTTTGTGATTGGCGAAATGTTATGTTCACCGATGAAAGTAGGTTGTGTTTATATAAGCATGATGGCAGAGCCCGCGTTTATCGCCGTCAGGGTGAAAGAAACGCTCCAAATTGTGTTACAGAGGTCCAGGCACACGACGGGGATGATTTGGGGCGGTATCCGAGGAGAAAACAAGTCGCCATTGGTGATCGTTATGGGTAACATGACTGTGCAAAGATACATTGATCAAGTTGTTCGTCCTGTTTTGTTGCCATTTCTTCAGAATCACCCGGAAACTTTGTTTCAACATGATAACGCGCCTTCACATTCAGCAAGAGCAGTGTTAACATTCATGGACAACAATAACGTCAACGTCTTGCCGTGGCCGTCACGTTCTCCTGATCTCTCTCCAATTGAACACATGTGGGACTGCCTAGGGAGGCGACTCGGGAATAGAGCAAACCCTCCAGTCAACCTGAGGCAGCTGGAACAAGCCATACAGGATGATTTGGGGAACATCCCTAACGCCATCGTCAGACGTCTCACGACATCAATGAGACGTCGAGTGTTTGCCTGCATAACCGCTGAAGGTGGACATACGAAGTATTGATGACTATGGACTCCATATTCCATAAATTCATTAACATATGATCAGAAACTTCGATTTCTAAAAAATGGAAATTAACATTTCACACCAGTGTTAATAAAACGTTTCCTGGCTGTAAGATAAACGAGTTATTGCAAAACAAATGAAGTAAGATGATGTGCAAATGATTCAGTATTAGATAAAATGTTATTAGGATAGAAACCCGTGTCTTGTTATTTTTCAATGAAAATTTCTTTTGGGGTTTAGTGTAAGTGTAAATTTTGAGTTACCCTTTTCTACATTGAACAAAAATATTTTGATGAAGAGAAACCAGACTAGAATTCATACTACTGCAAATATGTCTTACTGTGATTCATGCGATAATCAAATACATCTTATAGCTTTTTAGCCATTTAGTCAATCGAAAAACACAGTGGTATTGAAAAGTTTCTTTTGCAGTATGTATTCTGAAAATTTGAATCAAACCTCCAGGCACAATCTAGGGCACAGCAGAGCCGGAACGGAAATAAACCGTAAAGCATCACAACAATGTCCGATAATCTAAAGTCGTTGTCTGACTTTAATGAACTGCAGTAGTATGGTCTTTTCATTACATGTACAGGGGAAATCGCTTAAATAGTATCTGTGGCTTACTCAATGGTAACCACCATCTCTCAATAACACACTATGCCTGTATACACTCACTACCTGAAACCGTGTGTTGAATCCTGTAAGGGTTATGATCCGTTTAAGACACAAGAAATTGAAAATATTGAATATTCAAACGGATAAAGATAACAATACCCCATACCCTCTACACTAGTCGAAAGGAGGGACGCGCACCACGTTGTCAAAAGATCTTTTCAAACTCTAGACGGAAGTGACTCTTATTGGCCAAATTTATAGCAGAGAGTTCAAAACCGTGACTATTTCGACGTTATGAATGCTTTCACATCAAATTTTGTCACGTCTAGGATAACTGTCTTGAGGTAATACTTTTCATATGTTTTCAGAATCGGCAGTAAGTTACGGCAGATGACTTCAGCGCGAGGAGGCGATTCAGCGTCGCTGAACATCATGGCGGCTGTCTGTCCTTTGGCCTGTTATATAGAGGTGGGGGTAATTGTTATCTTTATCATATTTCATTTTTTAAAGACTCATTGTTTTGTGTGGTTTACATACAAGAATTTGAATCGTTGCAGACAGTGCGATTTCAAACATAGCAATGCTCAGGTTAATAACGTACTGTATATCGCTACTTGTCATCAATCTCTCAAATGATGAAATCAAAAGTATTGTACATTTGTAAAGTGTAAGGATATTTGAATTATGCAAACAAACTAAATGTGTATTAACTATCATGACGTTTGCCAAATATTAATCTTTATTTGGTATCATGACGTTTTAAGCTTATCAATAGTATGTACTTCTGACATTTTAATGCATTGACTATAACCAATCAATGTGATGTATATATGTATGAATGTAATCAATATTTTCATATCTACAATCAATAGAACATATGTTGTTCAACATCAATTAAACACGATGCACCATTTTCCCTAGTCTGTCATCCATACCCTGGAACAAAAATATTCAATTGACGGCCAACCCAGTCTAGAAAACTATAGCAAGTCCAGATCGATCTTCTCGGCTCGTTTATGTGATAATACATGAATTTTGTAAAGAATATTGTCAATATTGAACAAAACTACTACCCTGGAGAAAGTAAGGGTTAAGAGGTCTCAAGTTGGAACGTCTGTTCCTGAGGCGCATGTGGCTCTTGCACTAGCCTGCTGTTCTCTCTGTAACCGGAAGCCAAGAGCAGTTGTAGGAGGACGCGGAGGTGCCGGACCTACTTCCTTCCAGAACACTGCCACCTGCATCAAATAGTCCCTCCCTATCTTCGCGATATTTCTCTCCCTTATCGGCACATCTGGAAATAATCGACGTAAGAATTGATACATTTTGATATTAATTGTGTTCAATTAGTAAAATGACTTTGACTGATATACTGAAGTACTGTTGCTCTGATTTGTAATCATTAGTTATTCAAGTGACTTAGACTAATAAACCGAAGTACTGTTTCTCTGATTTGTAATAATTACTAATAAAAATGACCAAACCTGTAACATTGAAGTACTGTTGCTCTGATTTGTAATTATTACTAATGGAAATGACAAAACCTGTAACACTGAAGTACTGTTGCTCTGATTATTTATCATTAGTTATGTAAGTGACTACACCTGATATACTGAAGTACTCTTGCTCTGATAAGTTATCATTAGTTATGTAAGTGACTAAACCTGATATACCGAGGTAGTGCTGCTCTGATTTGTAATTTTTAGTTATTAAAGTAACTAAACCTGATATACCGAGGTACTGCTGCTCTGATTTGTAATTATTAGTTATTAAAGTAACTAAACCTGATATACCGAGGTACTGCTGCTCTGATTTGTAATTATTAGTTATTAAAGTAACTAAACCTGATATACCGAGGTACTGCTGCTCTGATTTGTAATTATTAGTTATGAAACTAAGCCGGATATACCGAGGTACTGTTGCTCTGAATTAACCAACATTAGTTATTTAAATGGTGGGATTGCTTGATGCACGTGTACAATATGATGGTTAAAAACGTCTGTTGCTCTTCAAATTGTCTGCTTCGAGATTATGAATTGTTGATAAACAATCACACATTTAATGGTTCAATCACTGTTATCTCTCTAGCTCTTTTCTGATATATAACATTGACACATTTTGAATGTAGAATGTGGCATTCAATGAGATCTCGCAAAGAGGAACACAAATGTAACGAGTACAAACAAAAATAAAAATATTCTTGGAACAAAAGTTCAAATTGTGTTTTACCGGCAAATTCCTTATTTTGAATCCTGAAAGAAGTTGTCCTTTTGTATGAATATTCCCTTTAAAGGGGCAGTAGCAGTTGTTTTTTTTAATTTCACATTTCCCATATTAATTTTTTCACTGATACTTGAACGTTAGTGCTGAATGTATCATTTTGATAATGTCAATAAACTCATACTAAAAACCAATCATCCATAGCAAGAGAACAAATTTTAAAGATTCATATAAGGTCGATTAGCGGCCGTTTTTGTGTGAACATCAATATATCATTTTGTGTAAAAAAAAGATATCGCATACCTGAACATTACATTATACGAGTATATTTTTTATTTATACTGCTTCATTAAGTTTCAATACATTGTCTTTCAATTTGAACCATTTATTTTCATTATCCTGACATCGCTTTATATTTCTCCTAAAAACGTGCTACTGCCCTTATAGCTTAAACTTCAAAATACAAGAGACAAATATACATATTTGGCCTCAAAATGATATCAAATGTGCCTTACTGGCTCTGTGAGGAAGTTCATTTTACCTTTGTCGTTAATCAAAAGATCCAGAAATTTAAGGTCCGAGTAAAGACCGTCCAGATGTTTTCTTAAAGCCGAGGTGTCCATTCCATGCGTCATTCTCTAAAAGCTCACCTGGTCATCGTGAAAACAATGTAAGTTGTAAAACTTTATCTTTGAATGCACGAAAAGTAATTTACCAATTGTTGATTTTGGTGGATAATATTTGGCATATTGATAATCATGTTCAACTCCAAAACCTCTCCTATGATTCCATCAGGGTTTAGAACTTTGGGGAAACAAGTTGAATGCAATTAAAGAGACAAACATGTTTCCACTAAAGGTGGGTTTACATGCCGCACATTTACCCCTGGGGGTATTATACCCCCGGGGGTAAATTTGCCCCCAGGGGCAAAAGTCAAATATTGCATTGCGTTTATATGAAATGAAATTGCAATACCTAGGGGCATTATTTTCTCTTCATATCTTGACTTTTATAAGGATATTCAGTTTTGCCCCCTGGGGTATACAAAATAAGGTGTTTACATGACAGGTTTGCCCCCAAGGGTATTTATACCCCCGAGGGTATCTGATTTGCCCTACCATCAGACCAGGGGTAAATATTTCGCACTTTGCCCCCGGGGGTAAGTATACCCCTCTTAAAAATTGCGCTTACATGACGAAATTTACCCCCCTGGGGCCAAAAAATTCCTTTACCCCCGGGGGTAACCGCACATATAAACGGGGCTTTAAGATTACTTGGCGTCGGTATGTAAGCGATTTCAGTCATATGTACTAATTGTGAAATATTTTAATAAAGCAACTTAATTTTTATACACATTTAAAATTTTGATCGATATTTTAATATTATAAACAGCCATGTTGATAAAAGGCACACTTTATGTCCTATATATATTATGCTCCAATGACTGAGCTTATTATAGAGATATTTGTCAATTAATACACACATCATATATGCGAAATCTGAGTGTAACAAAATATTTAATATACATCATTTGAAAGTTCTGTAAACGTTTGCTTTATTTATAAACACTAACCAATCATGCAAATACAGACAAAAACCAAAGGTCATTTCTACATCGGTTTACTGCTATAAATAGATATACGTATTATTTGCAGTGACACGCAAAGGACTTTGGGGCGTAAATATATTTAAAGACATGTTTCAAGCTACGCCACAATCAACAATGAGATGGCATCTCTATTTCTGCAGTAAATGCATTTGCACGTGCGTTGCCATTGCAACTGGGTAATTGGCAATCTAGTCGTGAATGAACTCGAAAACTTTGGGTTTCATAACGGGTTAAGGGTTGTCAACATAATGAAACAAGATGTGATTGTGAAACACGAATGCCCCCGGATGCATCCTGCTCGCTGTCAAGGTCAAATGTCATTGTGTCATCTCAAAGGTCTCATCACAAGGGATCCATATGTCAAGTATCAAAGACCTAGCTCTGACCAATCAAAAGTTATGACCAAGGTTAAAGTTTTTGTGGACAAACGGACAGACGGACGGACAGACGGACAGGTGAAAAACAATATACCCCCGGAATAAGGTCTCATCACAAGGGATACACATGTCAAGTATCAAAGACCTAGCTCTGACCAATCAAAAGTTATAGCCAAGGTTACAGTTTTCGGAAAATGCTCTCTGTGTCAAGGTCAAGGTCACAAGGTCAAATATCATGGTGTCATCTGAAAGGTCTCATCACAAGGGATACACATGTCAAGTATCAAAGACCTAGCACTGACAGTATAGAAACTAAAGCCAAGGTTAAAGTTTTCGGAAAATGCTCGCTGTGTCAAGGTCAAGGTCACAAGGTCAAATATCATGGTGTCATCTGAAAGGTCTCATCAGAAGGGATACACATGTCAAGTATCAAAGACCAAGCACTGACAGTATAGAAACTATAGCCAAGGTTAAAGTTTTCGGAAAATGCTCGCTGTGTCAAGGTCAAGGTCACAAGGTCAAATGTCATGGTGTCATCTCAAAGGTCTCATCACAAGGGATCCATATGTCAAGTATCAAAGACCTAGCTCTGACCAATCAAAAGTTATGACCAAGGTTAAAGTTTTTGTGGACAAACGGACAGACGGACGGACGGACAGACGGACAGGTGAAAAACAATATACCCCCGGAATCTCCGATTCGGGGGCATAAATAAAAATAGGATATGCAATATATTTAATGATTATTTTAAGAAAATATGATATTTTTTTTGATTACATTGATATTGTAATACATTTACATATCCAATAGCTTACTTTAGAAGAAAGCAAGAAATCATGGAAATACAATTACACAAATAACGATGAGGTAAGGTATTTTGAGTTCCTTTTAAGCTACGGTTAAGTTGTGGGGGGTGGTTAGGTACAGTAGAACACGGATATAACGAACTCCAAGGGACCAAAAATTTTAGTTCGCTATATCCGGTGTTCGCTATTCACATATAATTTAATGATAATATATAGGGACGGGACTTGAAATTTTTTCACTATATCCGATTGTTCGCTATATCCGAGTTTTCTATATCCGTGTTCTACTGTACTTTGTCATTGATTAACAGTTCTGTACTTCGCATAGAAATAGATCAATGACTTTTCTACCGAACAAAGTATTTGAAAACGTATTTATTATTTACATGCAGTCGAATAGCGTAATATACATTTTATGCCTTCCATAATCAAAATGATTTAACAAATTGTAAACCCAATTTCTGTTTAATCTGAGCATGACAATGAATATCGTTAAAATATGTTTACAACAATGTTACTTACATGAACGAATTATCTAGCACAATCGGTTCTTCATGGCTTCAAATCTCACGGGACTAACACTGCCCTCAACTCAACCTATCTCTATTCAAAACATGCTCAGATGTAACATTAGACACAATACACAGGGTGTCATACTGTTTCAACACCGTCTCACCTCGCCGCCTTTATAGGCCAACTAAAGAGACACTGTTATAAACGAGATATCCTTTGTGTCAAGTACCTTGGTGTTGTAATCTTATCCATATTGATAAGGACAAAAACTTGTAAAACCTTATCTTTGAACATGAAAAGTCATTTACCAATTGTAGATTTTGGGGAATAATCATTGACATATTGATATTCATATTCAACTCCAAAACCTATTCTGTTCTTCCATAATGGTTTAGAACTTTTTGGAGACAAGTTCAATGCAATTAAAGAGACAAACATGTTTCCACTAAGATTACCCGGCGTCGGTATGTATACTGTAAGCAATTTCAGTCACATGTATTTTATTGATAGTGCAATATTAAAGTGAAGCAACTTAATTTTTATACACAATTAAAGGGGCAGTAGCACGTTTTTTGATAATTTTATATTTTAAATTTTTCACTCATAATTGTAAGTTAATGCTAAATGTATTATTTTGACAGTGTAAAAAATCTCATTAACATAGCCAATCATAGTAAAGGGACATAGTACTGCCCCTTTAACATTTTGATCGATATTTTAAATTTTGGACGATAAAGAACCGTCATAATATGTAGAACATTATCAACGCTAAATAATTCATGTTTACATAAACAATTATCTAATCAACAAAAAATCAATATGCTTAATAAACTAAGTTAGATCAGATAAATATATATCAAGTAAATAATATTTCTGATAAAGATGTATTTTTCATCTTGACAAAAATACTGCAAATATAAATAAGGTTTCATGTTTTTCTTTTCAATGGGTTTCCAGTTCGTCCAAATATAAACAGACCGTCAAAGTATACATAACATACGTGGCATTGTTCATTAATCTGTTTTACATCTAAACGTTTTTAACGTTTTCTAGTAAATACATCATACTCGTACCATACAATTAACTCGAATACATTGATTTAGACCAACTATATAATATTTTAAGGTTTCGTATGTCTTATGAGACTAGAGAAGTGTGTTTATATGAGACATATATTTAATAAATACTTTCGAAGAAAATTTTTCTTGTTAAAGCATCTATAGCACATTGCTTTACATTGTTTTATGTAATAAAATAAATACAGCTATGTAAACAACAAAACGAAAAGCTGGAGAGAGCAGGGAAAATGATTTGTTCAGTTCCGACATTCATAATGCTTTAAAACTGCTTGAACTACCTCTATATTGTTGAAATGTTTTCTACAATAAACGAATACGTGTTGATGCAACATGTATTTCTCCAATGACGTGATATATTGACAATATTCATATATCAAGATGCAATTTGAAGTAAAGTCTGTTTCTGTAAATAAAGCTTGAGCATACTCTGCAGTAATTATCTGAACTGACAGGCAAAAGAAACCTAGCACTTTAGTTGCTTTCATCATATACATAATCTTCAATTACAAATATTTAAGTTTTAGACGTCGTACGCTAAAACAGAACAGTGCAGGCCTTTAGTTATCAATCAAAGAATACTTCTAGACCTGTTTGATTTTTTGGGGGGAAAATTGAAATTTTTAATTGTTTTTTGGGGGGAAATTAATTTTAATTAACAACAAATGTCCATCGATATATAAGGTATATTTTGCCCAAAAATTACAAAACAAACCTTGTTTTCCACTCATTTACACCCTTTTTAACATGGTAGGGGTCATGTTGGTGTAAATTTCATTTTTTACCCCGGTCTTCTTTAAACAAAGATATCTTAACAAAAAATAAATCAATCAACGGTCAATTCATATGAAATATTGTAGAAATGATTAATGTTGATGATTCCATAATCATATGCGTCATATATATTTCCAATCGTTGTTAAATCGAAACTATATGAGGTGTTAGGTTTCTTTTGCTTGTCAGTTTATGTTATCAATGAAGTAATAGTAGTGAATATGAAACCATTGTTTAACAGTCATATTTCACAGTCGAAAATGTTATAGTGCTACAGCAATGTTCGAATAACAGGAGTTGATGTTGACATTTGCTAACTTTCTCTGGCTACAATTAATACCACTATAGACATATAAATGTATACCAGAAAGGACATCAGTTTGGGGTGAAACCCCTGAGATCAGAAATCGTTGTCACAAAAGGTCATTAACACGAGGCTAAACTGTGAGAGAGTTTTATAACTGTGAACACTTTATAAGATAACGAATTTTCACTGGGAGCCAGTGTTGATTTCGGTCTCATTTTGTAAGGACCTGTCGAGTGATAGATCGAATCCGAGACCGTCCCACATTCTTATAAGTAGATGTATGTTTTCGTTCATAATGGTTTTAAAGAAACTTGGAAATCATTGGAAAACCTAAGGAACTCTGTGAAGGTGCATACTTTATCAAATATGAACATTCAATCAAAGCCGGTAGTGATCTCATTTCGGCCTCAACTAATAAGCTTTTGTGACCCATTGAATATTTTCCATATTTTTATCAGTAGATATATGTTTTCATTTATATTGGTTTCAAAGAAGAAAATTATCGGAACCGCTAAGGAACTCTTTGACTGTGAAGCTCGTCTGATTTACAGATGCGCAAAGTGTACAGTATACAATTAAATAACAACGCGTTATAGCCTTTAAACGATGTTTTAGAGAGGGTCAAGATATCTTTTGCAATAATTAAATGCTTTTACAACAACTTCTTCATGTTATTAAAGGAAATTCAAGATACAGCGATTTTTTTTGTGAAAACGTCTTTTAAAAAATGACACCTACCCTGATGAAGGAGTTCCAAATTCCAAAAGCTTTGTTCACAATAGATAAGTTTTATCCCATATGATTCTGATATTCCGTATGTGACCATAGATTAAATTCAGACTAAACAAGAAGAGTGCAGCCCATCATTTTACATATTTTATTCGTTTCAACAGTTACAGAGTCAAACATCATTATCGTTAAACAAACAACAGAGGCGAATACATATTTCACATATCAAGCAAAAACACAAACTATTGAATCTATTTTTGATATAATTTTCATTTCATTCTTCCAATGAAAGTTATTTGTCAAAACAACATATTTATGTTGGTATCAAGTGCTCAAATTGAGGTACCTTTAATTACAGAAAAGAATTTGATAAACTGAAGGCATGTGTTTTAAGATATGTTGGATGGTTTATCAAATAAAGGTTTTTTAGTGTATAAAACCAAATCAATGATATATAATATATAACAATATTTTGGAATAAATAATTATTCATTCAGAACTTCGTTCAATTGTTCAATAAAAATACCCTTAAACTCAACATTCAAAAACGTGATTTTAAACATCGAATGTCATGGAGCGCTTTTTACATATGAAACTAGTTGTTACCCTTTTTAAAAAATAGGTGTACGGTCCAGATAGAGCATAAAAATGTACTTATCATCTAATAATTGCACTAAATTTGAAACAACTGTATTAATCATGTTACAACTGTATTAATCCAGACAATCTATCAGGCGGACAGCATAAGCCTCACAATCACATGAACAATCCGGGCACTCGACGAGGCAGTTGTGGCAGCATTCTGTCTTCGTCAACCAGTACCCTACATATAGGGTAACAATCAACCATAGAGGAAACGACCAGAGAGTTGAATATTTTAACATCGATGAATCGCAAACTCCCAGCAAAACCTGTGAATTTAAATTTTCATTTGATCATGGTGCTAGACATGGAATAATACTTTTATTGGGTAGTAAGGGCCAAGTGTCATCATTTAAGCATTAATGTGACATTGATAATGTGGTGTTACATTTAGATCTTTGAGATATCAGTTCTCCTAATAATGAAAGTAAGAAAGACGTTATAAGAAATGAACCCCTACACATGAACACATGCACTAATTATTTTAAGTAATTCTAAACAAATAAAACTCAAAGCTCAACAATGACACACGAGAGACATATGACATCCATCTTACACCTCTTGTAAATAACAACGCCTAACAAAGTTTAACTTGTCAATTCGTTATTATCATAACTTTTTATAACTTCAGTATAATAAGAAGAAAATTATTATGTTTCGGTGTCACGTGCTGTTAGAGGTAGATTACGTAAAGCATATAAAAACATTATAGACATAAAATCAGTTCATGTAAAATATAAAGCACTTGGCCATAGTAGGCCTATGAGACACAATATAGTACAACAGTCCATATATTATGATAAATTATATAATATATATACAATTAGATATAAAACATTGGGAAAAGCATTGGGAAAATACTCGTAATAAATAGTCGCCAGTGCCATCGTGACAGTTATAGACATTGTTGTAAAATTTAAAACTCAACAGCCTATATTTGTGATATGTGTTGTGGTGATAATATGAGGAATGATTTAGGAAAAATGCCTTCTTAACAAATGGTAAATACGCTTTAACACTAACTTCTGAATATGTGTAAATGGTTGAATGTGCACACTTACCTACGGCAGAGCCGATTAATAAGATGGTGACAAAGATATTGATAATTGATAATATGACGATTGATGTTGCTTCAATACACCGGTTACAGAGCCAGCACATGAAGAGGAATACAAACAGCATGCCGACAGAACCCTCTGCTATCATGTAGATCGAAACTGTATTTCCTATACAGGCTCCAAACAAAACGATTCCTGCAATAGGATATATTTGCTTTTGAAATAAAAGATTTGTAATATATGCGTATCAACTTTTATAATGGCATATATAGTCGTATCATTGTCGACTTACATTAACAGAAAAGGTGACGAGTGATATCAACTTTGATTAATTTGAGGGGCGGGATACCGCAGTGTTTAGCGCGTTCGGCTTCGGATCAAGAGGTCCGTGGTTCGAACCCCGCAAGAGGCTCGGCAACTTTGTCTGCATTAGAGAACTGTTCTATACACACAGTAAGGTTTGAGTGCAATGCTGCACTGAATTTCAGCGCAGTACCACCTATGGTTCGCTAGTTCTAATCAATGCTCGCAGGTTTCACCGCAATGCTTAGCCACAATAGTACTGCGGGCTTTCTCCCTACAATAATAATACCATGCATTTTGTCTGTAAATTGTTTTTAAAACAAACAAAAGGGTCATTTTAATCTCCTATCTCGTCTAGTTAAGGAGATTTTAAACAGCGTTTTTTTTTAAGGCGTGTTTTTTAAAAACGTTTAAAGATATAACTTTGATATTTAAAAACTTTTTGAGTTGATCTTGAAGACTTGAAATAACCCTGTTTCAGCCGTAACTATCACTCGTAGCTTAATCTATCATGTTTTTTATATGGTATCGTTACTTTTGCCCCTGGGTGTAAGTTATAGTCTGCATTTATATAAGAAAACGTTTGCAGATGGCGACTGATCCAATTAGATATCATTAGATACATTGCTATTTACCTGCAACAGCCATCGAGAAGGCATAGCTTATGAGTATGACGCAGATGAAGAACAAGCACCCTTTGCCTGCAAAAATCAAATGGTCTGCGTTAATTGTTTGTAATATTACTTAGTCTGATTATTATGGACCGTTTTCGGAGGAACAATTTATTTCAAATATGTATACGAGCTTGATATATAGTGGGGTTTCCATTCGAGAACGTGTGGCGGAGAGGAAAGCCAGGATAGGTTGACTTCAAACCCCACTAGTGTCAATATTATCACATCTTTATTCTCCGGGACAAAGAAGATTTTCATCAGACTGTGCTATGACTTTCAAAAATGATTTTTCTCTTATTTATCTGTTTATTTTGTTTCTCTCACACCAACAAAGTCAACGCCACTCGTTGCATAAAATGTTCATCCATCTGCAAAATGTTATTCTAAACATACAACAACTTTGTTTACAATTGCATATGAAAAAATATAAATTCTCTTTTACAGAATCATGATTGATGAACTTATAACACAAAAACGCATTTGATAATTGACCAACAGCATGTGCAATCTCCGCTAAAATTGAATGAACAGGGGCATCTGCGTTTTGTTTCCGGGTTTGCACGTGAGCCTGCCGGATGAACTCGAGTTGACATGGTGGAGGGCTCGTTGTACCTATTGCACAAAAAAAATCAGTTATCATCATTGCCTGAAACATGAAAGGATATAGAGATTATTAACCGAGTGTGTTTCCGTATCATTAATATCATATAATAGGAATAAAATTTGTATCATGCGGGCATTTGGCGAGCATAATACATATATGTTTATTCCTATTATATGATATTAACGATATGGAAACACACGAGGTAAATAATTTCTTTATCATATAATGTCATTTTGAAATAAAAGGGTTTAAACGAAAATATGATTCCTTCTACAAACATGTCAAACCTAGATTTCGCGGAGTAATTTCTTTCACGATACATCAAGGGGAAGGTGCATTTTGAAAAGCTGCATTGTCATTGTTGTTACGCAAGTTCAGTTACGGTATTAGACTTAACGCCGATTATTTGCGAAGGTGGGGATTCTTACGTTAGTTTAGATACTATTAAATAATGTGTACTATCATTAGAAAGTGGGTTTGTTTTGCTGATAAGTTGGTAACTGTCACGGTCAAGCGATCTTGGACTATGTTGTTCACGAAAATTGAAGAACAAATATTTGTTCGATAGCCGATATTGTTAGCTGCATATCGTTATTTTGTTGTTACGGTTTCTCATTCTCATACCAAACTGTATAAATTGTTGTATTCCTTATTTTTCACTATATGCTTGAAAACGGTATAAGAATCTACACCGACAGTCGCTACTGTCTAATAAAGAATTTGTTCATCCATAGAATTACTCTTGTCTTCCTTATACCATTAACTTCTAGAATACCACTCAAACAACTCTTTATATTTTCCGAACTCGTTTTTCCAATGGTCTTTTATCAGCATCCTGACTGTATTTGAATTAATATGTAATATTAAAACGATATATTGAACCTCATTGGTATCATGTATTCAGTCATAGTAGTAGAAGATAGAGTAGGCCTTGTTGTGTATGGAAAATAGCTACCGCTCGCGGGTGCAATCACAGCTTACATGTACGCCTCGTGCCGCGGTCGCTATTTCACCCATATTATTTAATGGAGGGTTTTATCGATGCAATAAAAGTATCTGATACACTTGGTATCCGATTTGCTTCAAAATCTGATAAAGATGCAAATTAGGTCAAAACACGAACTATTTTCACAAAACTCCATGCAAGTCCTTAACCGTCCGCTAACCATTGATAACGCATCATGGGTTTTAGGTTGTTTTTTTTTGATTGAATAAAAAATCAACAAAAGACGTCAGGGTAAACTTATCACGATTTTTATTTTAGAAAAAGTTTGATTATCGAAGCTATTCAAGTTGTTTTCATATAGTGAGTTTACACCAAAAAATATATGGTAACAATTACAGCAAAGGATAAATTACATCGGGCAACATTTCTTTAATTTGAGCAACATGCTTTGAGGTCTACATGTTGAATGAAGGAGAGGGTGATATCACAGTTTATGCCGAGTGCTAATCCAACAATATCTTTCTATAATTTTATGTAATATCGATTGGTTTAAATATATGTAGATCTCTTATATCATATTAGCAACTATATTCAGTTTGATGGTAAATTACAGTATAAAACACATAAAACGTTTTAAGCTACTTATACTGTGTGGGAAATAATCTTTCCGAGGTGCAATATTGCTATAGATGAGAGGCTTTGCCGAGCATGTTGATCCGTATCGGACAGAGATGAAACCAAATTCAAGCATTTTATATATACACATGTTTATCAGATGTTCATTGAACATTGAACATTCACTCAAACGTCTCCTATTCTTTACTCGGGTGTTATATCTGACATCGTGCGGGCAGGTGGATATCGTACCCGTGGGTAAAGCTACATGAAATCAAGAACCTCCAAATAACGACACTGTGTTGTGTATAAGTATTTATTACACTGCTACATCACTTTATCCATATATTTCATCAGCGATAGGAGTTTGGAACACTGACAGAAGTAATTGAAGTTTAAAAATTAACAAACATTTCAAAACTTAATATTTAACTCGGCACACTTTTTCTTTTTCGAAAAGTGTTGAGGATGTACAAAGCAATAGTTGACCTGCCACTTTCCTCTCTGTTTAAAACTTTAAAACCAAACCTGAATGAAACTGCATTACCGTGAGTATCAATGATCAATGAGTTCTAATATTATTTATATTTGTAGTCATGAAAAGGATGCAAGAAATAAATATACAAATTACAAAGTAATAATAAAACATACCTTCGAGTACAGTTGTTGCGTTTCGGTGTCTTTAAAACATTACCTTCGAGTACAGTTGTTGCGTTTCGGTGTCTTTAAAACATTACCTTCGAGTACAGTTGTTGCGTTTCGGTGTCTTTAATCTGAGCTGTTTACTAGTTGACAAGCTCAGGTTTAGACTGGCATGGTATAGTCAATTTTTTCGTACGACAATCAAATCTACGAATGACCTGTTCAAACCTAAAAAGCAAAGTATAGTTTGACAGTACAGCGCATACAGATTTTGCAGAATACAAGCGGCATACCAATACAGCCCATTCTACACATAACCCTCCCATAAGACATTAATTACCAGTTTGCGTGTACTTGTAGCTATCTAATATCTAATATAGCATTTTTTAAACATAATTGATATTCAAACTAACTTGTAGATAATAGCAGTTGCGTGTTCCCTTGAGCATGACACTGGTTGGTTGAGGGTTATAGCGAGGGTAGAAAAACATTAGGGTGTCTGTTACACTTGAACAAAGCTTATTTGCTCTTCGAAGCATATCTGAATATGAACTTTATGCTACTTGCACGAACAACAACCTTAGATAGAAAACTGATTATATTAATGTGTAAAACAAAGAATCGATCACAATAGTTCCCTGAAGCAGTCATTTTTGACTTGGTATACTATATAAACATCAACCCCAAATTTGAAATTGGGGATATGTATGTGCCTTTGAAAAATATAATGATAACACGAGTAATAGATAGCAAATTTATGTACTTTTATGACATTTTGCGACTTTATGACATAGTTGTGTCTGCATAATGATGCCATGTCCCTCTCTCAGCCAGCTACAAGATCTACAATGAAAGACCGTGCATTTGCCTCTGCAGCTCCTGTGTTATGGAACAACCTGCCCCTCTGCCTCAGGATATCACTACAACGGACTCTTTCAAAACAGCCCTTAAAGGGCCAGTAGCACGTTTTTATGGAGAATATAAGGTGATGTCAGGAAAATGAAAGTTGATGGTTTTAATTCAAAGACAATGTATCTAAACTCAATGAAGCAGTACTAATTCAAATACATAACGTAAAATCTAGCAATGCGATTCCCTTTTCTTACACAAAATGAATTAAAGGTGTTCACACAAAATGGCCGCCAATGGATTTTATGTGAATCTCCATAATTTGTCCTCTGACTATGGATGATTGGCTTGTGTAATGTGTTTTTTGACACTGTCAAATTAATACATTAAGCATTAACTTACAATTATCAGTAATATTTGAAATATAAAATTATCAAAAAACGTGCTACTGCCCCTTTAAGAATCGTTACTGAAAAAATAAACAATCAATCCTAAGAAATCCAAATATGGTATGACAAGTAACGAATATTAGACACCTCGAACCCATTATTAAACAGTCGAACCGTAATCAAACAAATCCATAAAGGCTAAGCCAGTAAGAGTTTTAAATTAATCCGACCAAAACACATCTTCCTACGCAGAGCCTAAATGGCCAGTTTCCAAACTGTCATTTTATTCCTTGCTGCAGAGACTTAACTTTTCTGTGCTGCTATAGTGCCCCTACAGACTAGAGAGCAAGCACAGAAAATTCAAGGTTATGCAGCAAGGCATAAAATGACAGTTTGGAAACTGGCCTTTTAGGCTCTGCGTAGGAAGATGACCAAAACGAATAATAAGGAACAGGTGAATAACACAGAGGTTTTGGAAATTTTTGATGAAACAGGAGATGTGAAGGAAGTTGAAGAATATTATCATGAACAACTGATTTATTAAACACTGTATAAACAAAGGCATTCATGCGATCTAAAAGAAATATTCCTGACCGATGCATTTTAAAAAATAAATCATTAACATAGGAACCATAATCAAGCATAATCAAGTTAAAATATATTTTGTTTTGCAAAAGAATTTACAAAAATGAAATCAAGTGAAATATTCTGTAAAATGTAATAACAAAACTTTACGAAAAGAGAACAATTAATATTCCTTTTTAAAAAGGACAAAAGCGTATGTCTGATCATGTCAAAGGTCTCTTCTTCTTACGCGATACAATCACAAACCATCTTCGTTACACACTCAACATATAACAATGCAGAGACAAATAGTTTTGCAAGTAGCACAAATCCTGATGTGCCAATTTACGAGTAACGTCGTTTTTAGAATCGCAAGTTTGACTCCAATCCTGGCAAAAGAGACACGCCTTCACTATCACAAACAATGTTCAAATGTCTTAATTAATCATCGTGTTCGTCCTATGCACTTCCGGTAAAGCAGCAGTCTGAGCTCTCCGCGCTTGCGCAGTCCGTGCCCTCTCCATCTTGAAGCCAAGTGCAGTTGTAGAAGGTCGCGGAGGAAGAGGCCCTTTCACTTCCCAGTAGTCCGCCATTTGAAGAAGATAGTTCCGTCCATACTCAGCTAGAAATCGCACTTCATCCCGCCTTGACGCAGCTGAAATTTTGGAAAGAATCAATTATCGGGAAAATCATTTGGCTATTTGATAAGGAAATGACGCAAGGACTTATGAATCATGGGGACGATTTGTAGAAACAGCGCATTTTCGTCATCCTGTGTTTACAAATTATAGAATCTGGCACTTTCGTGTTGCAATTGATGTGTACAAATCAAAGTTGTTACACCAAAACCTCATTTGATGTACACATTATGCTTCATTCGGGTAATTTCATCCACAATACTCCTATACTGCCCTGACATAAGGATGGCAATTCGCTTGTATCAATATGAATAAACATCAAAATAATTGACCTTAAATCCATCAATATTTGCAGTGCATGTATAGAGAGGACGACTTGGTTCTGGTTATCTACCTGAAGCCATCGACATTTACTCCTAATTACATTTAATTTGGCAATTTTAGGTATCAAAATGAACGGTATCGTTGGATTCGGTGCCTGTAGTAGTTACAATCTGGTGATATAAAGGATGCTTTCAGTAGCATTTAGATGCAAAATGTACTTCCTTACCTGTATGGCATCAACATATATATATATTGATCAACCTACATCAGCTACATTATATTGACGAATGCTATTGCTACCTGTATTCTTCTGTTTTAACTCTTGTATTCTTACTCTGTCGGCAACTAATGAATTATATTTATTTTCACAATTTGTAATGTGAAATGGGACTAAATGGCGCTGTACTATTGTGGAACGAAAGGGTTCTCACGAAATGTATAAATACAAAATATACAGGTTACCTTCAGCAGCAAGAAGCGCGTCCATATATTTCTTGTCCTTGTAAAGTTCCTCGAGAAGACGTCTTAGCCGAGCCTCGTCCATATCCAAGTACTTCCGGGTATCACCGGAACCTCTGGAGCCTCGTTCTCGTTCATCATTCTCTGACCCGCCTTGTGTCTTGCTCTGGGGATGCAGTTCATACAATATATTATCTCGATACTTATGTCCATATTCTTTGAGAAGATTTTACTTTAACTTTTAAAGACAATTTTTCGAGAAAGCAAGCGTCAAACAGACCTGGAGTGACCATTTCCTAATGCCCGATTCAGTGTCCGGCTCATTGTCCGGCTCGGTCCATGCTTCTCTCGGCGGTCCTGTGGAGCCGAGTACAATTGGTTAGAATTTGGCTATAAGTAGTTTACGTTTCTTGCATTGGTCAACTTGATAAAATGGAAACGTTCCAAATTGTGCATGTTGTTGAATATTTTTGTAAGAGTATATAACATCGTAGCGGTTCAAATAGCAATGACCAAACACCTCACCCGACGCTTTTGATTTAGACCGTGTTATTCTATACTCAATTTTTGTGTGCCAATGAAGAGATGGAGAATTTAATCGAAGCCAAACATGCATTATTCGATGTTGATATATAGAGATTATGACACGAGGAACTGTGTGTCATATGACTTTTACGAAACGAGTGTAAATTTTTGTATTACCCAAGCGAGTTTCGTAAAAGTCATATGGCACACTTTCGAGGGTAATAATTTCTTTATTACCGATTCTAGTCCATTTTACCATCTTACAAATAGCATAGAAACTGGCCGCTTTGCTTGCGACGGCCGCTCAAAGTGACGTCACGAACAATGGTGTTATGAGGTCACAGGCGAAAAAAATCAGGAACTCGCGCTACAACAATCGTTGCTAGGCAAAACTGATGTGTGCACTAGTGCTCATATTGAAAATATGTCGCCAATTATTTTCAACCATATGGGTTATAAAAATATTAATCCACTGTTGCTAATGACATGATGTTAATAAGCATACTTAACCATGCATTTTTCATCAATTAATGTTCCGTGTTTGTGTCCGCAGAACTACTATTTACAAACAAACGCATGTTTCCCGCTTGTCAACGCACCTCCTTTTAAAGAAGGGACAAAAATGTGGCAAGGTTTAGAAATTAGAGTTGTTTATGATACGTACGAGGCGCCTTTATAAGCCGACTGACAAGACTTCTATCATGCCGCAGCCCGTATCTGAGGAGAGAGGCCCGTCCAGAACCAATCCCTCCTCTCCCTCGTGGCGTGTATCTGCGGGAGGCCAGGGGAGGTAACTCTAAACTCTGGGATGTACAGAAGACTCCGCCATCACTTGTTGACATCTCGTCGGGTTGATGCGGATGTGGATAGGAGGATGAGGATGATTTCCGTGAAAGCCCTCTGGATGTTGATTGTGCTGATGATGGACGTTCCTGAACACGCATGACTCTCCCGGGCTGAATATAAGAATAGATGAATACACAATAAACTTTTATTACACTTCACGAGACCAGCTGATAATTCATGTAACAAAGGCCTATTGTTTACCCTGGAAGAGAATCGTACTGATTTGCTATTTAAAATTCTCAACATACGAATTGCATGCATTTATGAATGAACAAAATAAAGATTGAAGGAACACAGTCGACGACAAAAGAAAAGTTACCTAATTTTACTACAAAGGAAAGGTCACCCAATTTTCTTAGGAGCCAAAAACACAGATAAGCAACATGCGGGATTACGTTGAATATGAATGTCCCAAATAAGCCTTTGATTAAGCGTTGACACTTCTCTTCCCGTTGAGCATACGTCACGAGATATAAACACTTGTAGCTCCTTCTTATATAATATGATAAGTTGTCGAAAGGTTGTCACCTGTGAATCCTCCTCCACCTCCTCGCTATGAAACAGACGCTCCGTCAACAGTCGACTCACTCTGGCTAGGATCTCGCCCTGCTCCTGTAAACATAGCATATAGAGGATACTAAACGATCTTCCATTTAATACTATTTTTATTATACGAGTTTAAGAGTTTGTAAAAAACGAACGAAAGCGAGTTTAATACCATATCATTCGGAAGTTAAATAAAAATAATATCAAATATCAAATGGAAGGGGGTTTAGTATTCAGTTTATTACTTGCCCTAATATCAAGTAAAAATGGTGACAGTTTGCTAACACAAACATTTCCGCGACTCGGCAGCCATTGTGACGGCGCGCTTACACACGACACAACCGCACACTACTGTGACGTCATACTTTGGTTACACTAGTTTAATATTGCCGTATAAATATTACACTGCGATATCTTACACGGGCGAGTAATAAAAACGTATAGCAAATGTCAAATAACATTTTCTAAACTAGCTGACTACTGTTTGTCTCTCATAAACCTTTTTATTTACACCACTCTATTGTTTACGAGTAAACCTTCGTAATACGTTTTCAAAGTATTTCCTGTTTTCTACCTGGGTCTCTTTATAGGAGATTCCGGGACGTACTTTTGATATTTCAGAGAAGAAGTAAATACCATCACAAAAATGCAAGATTTCTGGTTTTGACCACTTTGATCCACGATGACATTGATGAGGGTCTCTCACTAGGATCCCTACGTTCTCTATGAGACGGAAAGTGAGCAACTCACGTGTAAAGCATGGTCACCGGGCGCAAAGCACGTCGCGACATAGCGCGGGTGTACTCACCTCGTATCATTTTTTCAGTAACAATCATCATTGGAGTCTCGTTAATACCACAAATTAACAAATGTCCCTATCGCCTTAATTCAGTTTCAAAGGCCAACTCATATTTCCCCCGAAGTATGTTTCAGATAATATGCTTTCGCCATCAGGCAATTCGGTTAACTATCCCGCTGCAGCGGCCCTTCTTCTTATACCAAAACCTCGGTGACTGTTATTATCCTTCACATTTGATTTTGCTTTGTTCATTGACCAATGATTGTGCAAAAGCTTCGGTGATTGCTCGACTTTGTCCCACTTCATTTGCTAATTATTCATAAACGATAAGAGTAAAACTGCACAAAGACAATTACAGATTACCGATATTAAAAATAGTCTTTGTTACGGACGCGTTTTAGAAATACAATTTTTGTACTCTGCAATGTGAAAGGGGTATCTCACTCGACTATGGTTGAAATCGGCATTCTCTGTGTGATTGTTTGCATTCTGATAAATGAATCTGAAAGGTGAAGAAGTAAATTGAAATTTACCTATCGACATTACAAACCAACAAAGCAAATATAACATAAAAGCTTTGAAATATCCTTACCTTCTTACGGTTGTCCAATGAGCTGGACAGTTCGTCACATGTGTCGTCATGGGAACCAGATATAAAACCGGAAGGACGCTGGAAGGATAGTAATATTTTAAATGAATTTTGGGATATAAACATTCTAAATCAGGCAATTACAGAGTTGTTGTGCTTCGTCTTCGCAAATTGTTTCAAGGGTTCTTAAAGGTGAAAGTTGGATGAAAAAGTGAACAATTTCTATTCTTTATTATGTTCCAAATTGTATCGCTTGTTATTAAATTCAACTTTTACAGTATCACATATCATAATCGTTTAATCAACAAGAAGCGCTCATAAAATCATCAAAAGACGAAATTTCGTCACGTTTCACTCTCAATCTTCATAAAATCGACCGTGCTCAGAGGAATACAATTTTAAAAATACTGTTTCTAGTTTAATCAAGCCGGAATATCATCCGCAATGGTCTGAATGCAGCCAGGCGAAACACATGTTGCAGTAACCAGCTTGGTGCAGACAAAACCTAGTCAAAAGCTATAAAATCAATCGTTCTTATCAAATAGCGTAATCGCGTAATACAAATGGTACTGGAGTTACCTGCCCGTAGTATGACATCCTTTGTCGTAAGATGAGCTTATGTCAGATTTTGCGACAAAGGTGGATGTATTCAGACCGTGGCGGATGGATTTAACGGCAGATTTGAACATCGATTGAGACAATAGTTTTACTAAAGGATTAGTCTTACCTCTACATAAGAAAGGCAAGAAGACGGACGTTAATAATTATAGAGGTATAACTTTAAGTGATATTATGGGAAAGTTATTTACATTTATTTTAAACAAGAGGTTGACAAGTTTTTGTGATCAGAATGACAAGATTCCTGAGTCGCAGGCCGGGTTCCGTTCTGGATATAGTACTACAGATAATATCTTTACTCTTCAATGTCTAGCTCAAAAGTATCTATCTAAATCTAACGGTCGTTTTTATTGTTTATTTGTCGATTTCAAAAAGGCATTTGATTCTATCAATCGTAATTTATTATGGTTTTCAGTTCTAAAGAAAGGCATTCATGGTAAAATATTTACAGTGATGTTAGACATGTATTCAAAGGTTAAATCGGCAGTTAAACTTTCAAATAGTTCAATTTCTCATTATTTTGAAACATTAAGTGGCGTTAAACAGGGGTGTACATTAAGTCCTTTGCTTTTCTCTCTCTTTGTCGTTGAGTTGGAAACTATGTTGCAGGAATCGAACGTTCGAGGTATCTTCGTTGGTCAAGAATTTCTTGATATTTTGTCTTTGTTTTATGCTGATGATTTGTGTTTGTTTGATGATACTGTAATTGGTTTAAAGAGGAAGATAGCTATATTGGAAGAGTTTAGTATCAAATGGGGACTAGAGGTTAATTTAGATAAGACTGAAATTTTAGTTTTTAGAAATGGTGGCAAATTAAGGTTTTCCGAAAAATGGATGTTTCGCAATAAAAGTATTCGAACATCAACCTATTACAGTTATCTTGGTTTAACGTTTTCAAACAGGTTATGTTGGTCAAAGGGTGTAGAAATTCTTGTTCACAAAGCATCCAAAGCTTTAGTTGCAGTAAAGAGGTTACAATATAAGTTTCAGAATATTTCTCCTTTAGTTTTGTTCAAGATATTTGATGCGCAGATAAAGCCAATTTTATTATATTCTTGTGAAGTGTGGGGTCACTCAAAATTTGAATGTATCGAGCGTTTTCACACTAGGTTTTGTAAATATGTTATTGGTGTCGGTAATTACGTTTCTAATGCAACTGCACTAGGTGAATGTGGTAGATATGGTTTATATATTGATTGTTATAAAAAGTGTATTCGGTATTGGTTGAAGTTGCTTACAATGCCTGATCATAGATATCCGAAGCAAGGCTACCTCCTTTGTAAGTCATTAGACGATTGTAATCGTGTAACGTGGGCTTCAAAAGTTAGGACGCTTCTATGGTTTCGGATTTGTTTGGATTTCACAAGAAGTAGGTAATAGTTCTATATTCATTAATCAGTTTGTTCAAAGGGTCAAAGATTGTCATCAGCAAGATTGGTTTTCTAAAGTCTGTGAGTCAAATAAGTTATGTCTCTATCAAGAATATAAATCTTTACTTACAGTTGAATCATATATCACCCACTTCAAGAATCGAGAATATAGAAGGCTTTTATATCTATTAAGATCTGGGGAATTACTTTTAATGATAAATGTTGGAAGACGTTGTGGCATTGTTCGGAATGAAAGATTTTGTAATTTTTGTATGGATGGTCATATTGAAGATGAATTCCATTTTGTGTTAAACTGTAAAGTTTATTCCATTTTAAGAGTCAAATATATTCCTGAATATTTTTGGAAGCGCCCTTCTCTCCATAAATTAAATTCATTATTAAGTTGTCATAAGATAGATATTCTTATCAACTTAGCAAAGTTTGTAAATGAAGCTCTTAGGTTAAGATGTATTTAAAGGATGTATGAAACCATTTTGTCATATCAAATTTTGCTCAGTTTTGTACTTGGGCCTATGGCCTTAATACTGAATAAAGAATTGAATTGAATTGAATTGAATAGTTTTACTATTTGCATAATCGTCCTTAATCACCTACCTCAATTGTGGGCAGTCGAGTCGACTTTGGTCTGCGCGGTCGTCCTGAAGACAGTATACCTCTGCGGGGCTGTTTGACTTCTTCATTCTGAAAAAGTGGTATCTTAACATCAGGATAAAGCTATCATGTTATCAATTATTTTATGAAAAACCTAAATTTAAATTCGTTAACAGCGGTTGGATTAAACCAAATAAGTTACCTGTTAAGCAATAACATTTACAAGAATGATATTCAAACTTAGATTTACAACATGTGCGTTCATACCTTATCTCCTTGTTTGTCCACTTCATCACCGGAGAGAATCTATCGATGAAGGAGGTAAAACAGATAAATGTACTGCCAAGGGTATTTACAAGGACGCTTTGTTAATAGTTAACCCTATCATAGTTGAGTATATTTTAAACGATATATATGAACAAGGCCGATATTCATTTAGAAGATAAATAGTTGCGTTTGTAAAATTTCCGGGATTCATTGTTATTCAACACCCGCAAATTTAGTTTAAAACCGACGGTATTAGCGTTATTTATCGATATTGTAACATGACTGTTAGTTATAAGCAATTTTAGAGCGAACTCTATTTTTTGCGTAGGAAACTCTGAGTTGAAAGGATCTAACGACTGATCCATTATTGTTATAGGTGTTCGCAGCTATAAAGAAAAGGGAATTCCCAGTGTTGTATACATGAAAACAGTGTTCATATATTGCAAACCAGTTGCACTGGTAACGATGAGATCTTATTATTTTCACTCTGAGATTTATGAGAGAGAAACGGTTATATAATTCATAAACCAAAGGAACAAACCCGACTGAATAAATATCTTAAACTCGCCCAGACAATTGTGACGGTGACGTGATCATTATGACGTCATAACCGTTGGCCTTTGTGACGTCGTGCCATGGGAACGGCATTCGAAAGAAACCGGCCGCATGGCACAAGGCGGCAAATTAGGAGAAACTTAGCCAATTAATAAAGTTTAGTTACATAAAACTAAAGCAAATAGAAAATGATTTTTGGCATCTACGGGAATGCGCAAGTGAGAAATTGACAACAACAACAGTAAAATGTGAATAGGGCACGAATATTGGGAGAATCAGAACATTTTAATGTTGAGGCGGACCAAATAATGTATCCTTTCGCGGTGATTCGCCTCAGCCAATTTGCGGGTGTTCATTGCCATTTAACACTGGGAAATCCTTCAAATCAACCAATCAGAAACGAGTATTTACCGAAGTCATGTTACAATATGAGATAGTCTTATAACCAATTTACAAGTTCTCAATACAGTATTTTATGATTAATCTAAATAAAAACAATCGAAATATGCTTTGGGAGCAAACTTTTAATTGTTAATCAATTCAACTCATCAATGAGTAGCTCCTAAGATCAGATTTTGTGAAATAATAATATCTCATGATGCATAGCTTAAACTCTTGTAATGAGCATATTTCTTATCACTCGATAATAATGGCCATGATTAAAATTTATAAAAACTCAAGTCTATGACGGTATTCTGCGTAGATAAAGATAATATACTCACATCTAACGATGATGCTGGAGACGGGATGTTGTGTCTATGCTGATGACTAACAGGTTCTTCCAATTGCGGGTCAAGCGTGTCGAAATCCTTAAAGAAATTTCAAAACTTTTGTTTTCATTCCTTTTTTTTATTTGTTCAATTCCTTGGCCGATCACTAGGATACACCTTAATTAATTCTTTTATCTCATTTCGTTATCGAAAGTTGCTAAAAACAATACGACTAATGTCAAAATGGGAACTGGTAAATACGTGTCATTTCAACCTTCCTTTACAAAAGAAGTGGCGATAAAATACCTCCCTGCAAACACCCAATGTGTAGTATTTTACTTTCTGTCATTTTTGATAGAGTATAAACTTTAAGTAGAATATATATCGATGGTATCTCAAAAGAATACATTTTGGTTGGTTAGTGTTTAATAGACTTGACAACTAAATAAAGAGTTTCGTGTTTTATGACATATCAAACGATGTGCCAAAAAGAAACATTTTATTCATGGTTTCAAAACTTTTATAAACCTTAACTAAGTTTAATGTTATATTTGGGATCACACTATCTTGACTAAGTCTAAGGTATTAGGTCTACAATATTACGATTACATAAATTCTTACGAAAATTTCAAGTGCTGTTTTCTTCACTTTCGGATCCTCCCAGAAGCCCTCATCCTCAAGCCTGTGCTCTGTCTCCTTCTTGACATGGTACTGAGGTAGGAACTTATCCGAGTCGGGGATCTCTCTCACCAGGTCCCCCTCGTCGCTGATCTTCCTCTTCCCTCGGGCCAACTTGTGGAAGATTCGGGGTAGGAAGCTTGATCTTTCTGGGGACTCCTGTCTCTCTGCTCTTGGGCGAGTCACCAGGGTGGGGACAGTCGAACCCGTCGACCGGTCCTGGGGAAACGGTGATTTGGTTGATTGGCAGTCTAGTTTTACATGCACTATGTCTTAAAGGGGCAGTAGCACGTTTTTTGAAAATTTTATATTTTCTCACTGATAATTGGACGTAAATGGTTAATGTATTATTATGGTGGTATCAAAAATCTCATAATATAACTAATCATCCATAGTCAGAGAACAAACTATGAAGATTCACATAAATTTCATTGACGGACATTTTTCTGTGAATACCTTTAATTCATTTTGTGTAAGAAAAGAAATTGCATGGCTGAACTTTACATTATTTATTTGATTAATTACTGTTTCATTTAGTTTAAATACATTGTCTTTCAATTGGATCTATTTATCTTGATTTTTCTGACATCACCTTATATTCCCCCTAAAGCGTGCCCCTTTAATTCCAAATCTTTACACATTTTGACATTATCCAGCAATAACTCTAAGGTGACAACTGGTTATTCTATTCTCGTACTATATTTGCATCTATCATGACATTCAATAACGTCAGTTTATCATAGGGGGAAGAAAAGCAAAGAAGTCATCATTCATGAAACCTTCTGCAAGATGTAAATACAGTGATTCATATTCTTTGAATATATCCCTCAAATCTGAAATCCCATTACAATGACATTACAATTTCTACTGCTTTCCAAGTTCTCAATGAATCACCATATTAATCCCAGAGCAGTATATATGACTGTGATATATGGTATAATCAGGCATATGCACATTTGTATCTAAATCAGTTTTGCTCAGCATACGTCAAAAGTATTAGGCATATATAATATATAATCGAATATTGGTTTCTTGTTTGAGACAGGATATCAAAATAATGAGTAAAAATCACACGGTCAATAATCTTCAGTAGAAGGATACACTAAACGACCAATACACTTTACTTGAAAATTCTTTCAACTACATCCGCATTACACGATTCCTGTATGATTGTTTTCAAATCTGACTATACACGAAAGTCTCTGTTGAAATTAACAGTCCTCATGAAACCTTTGGATTCATTTCAACATTTCAACAACTGACCATTATATCCCTCCTATCCTTCTCCCTCCTGAGTTTGGCCTGGTCAATCTGAGCTGTGACTGACCCTGTGATGGACACTGCTGACCCGTCACTGTCCGAGCTCCAGTAATCACTCTCCACAAGCTCCTGGACCTGAATATACCCAGAACATTTGAATTCTTTGATTTGTTTTAGTGATTCAAGCTAGTAAATTGATAACGCAAAATGGAGAATCTCATCCAGGTATATTCTGATATTAAATATATCAACACAAGTTGCCGAGGATACTTTACTTTCGTCAACGAGTGTTGATATATTTGATATCAGAAGACACTAGGGTGAGATTCTATATATCATCGAAATCATTTTTCATTTCGTTTGCAAAAAAAACCACTGCATAGCCCTAAAACTCCTAAACCAGTGATGGCATAGCACTGTGACGTCTTGTAGAAGTTTCAAACATCAAAGTATGATATATTTTCACAGACTGTTCAAATACACGAGGGGTCTCAAAAAAGCTTTTCAATGTTAATTTTGGTCATAATTTTTTAAATTGGAATAAAAATTAATGAAATTTATTTATTTGATAAATTAAAGATGTTATCAATGTAAAGAAAAACTTGAAAGAAATTAATTTGTTCATGCATTTTTTCTGTAAGTTGGTTTAAAATCAGGTAAAATAGCCATTTCACTATCGTATCTCGTCTAGTTAAGATGATTTTTTTAAACGACGTTTTTGTAAGGCGTGTTTTTCAAAAGAGTTAACAGAGATAGCTTTGAAATTAAAACTATGTTCAGTAAGCTCTTGAGTCATGAAATAGTCCTGTTTCAGGCGTAACTATCACTCGTAGCTTCACCTATCATGCATTTATATGGTATCGTTTCTTTTGCCCCTGAGTGTATACCCACCACAGTTCCATCTGGAAGTGTTCGGTCTCGAGTGTACCGTCTTGTCTTCCTCACTCGTTTCTTCTTCCTTCTTCCCTCGTCAGTACCAGTTTCTTCTGCCTTTCATTGAGCAAGAGTTTTAAATGATTAATCGTAATAATTTATAACTGTGATTGTTAGTATATTTAACCATGTCGTTTTGTAAATATGAAAATATAATGCTTAGAGAATGAATTAATTTCTGACAATCCTTGTGGACATTTTTTATAGTGTTAACGTTATATTAAAAGAGTTTGGATATACATCTTTTGAGTCGAGTTTAATATATTTTATAATAATCATGTTAGTTTAATAATCAAAATGTTTAATTGATACGAAAAGATACGATTTCAAAGAGACAAGACACAGAAAGACAAAGTAACCTTGTAACATCTAGCTGAACGTTTCCTGTTCTCAACACAACTTAAATTGCTATAATGCATATGACACCTACCTCCGATTCAGAAGGTTCCGGAATCTCTTCCTAAATGAAAAAATGTGATAAAATTGGCGATATTTTAAGAACTCATAAGTCACAAGCAAGTCATACATTTAACGAACTGTCGTACCAGTTTATGGTTTAATCTTTATGTTACAGTTATAAGGAAGTAATATTATTTATGTCTGGTGTCTACTTTCATCTTTCATTCTTCACCATAGAACAACGAGAGAGGTTCAAGATGTTAGCTCTTCCCTTTTGACTTCGATTTTCATGTTTTGCCACGGTAAACACAGAGGAACAACAGGGAATTGGAATTCTAAAAAAAATAAACTTTGGCATTGACATAATCCTGTAAATATCATATTTTATTTTTGAAAATATGAAAATATTAAGCTAAACATTGATTATATAAGTATTGTTTGAAGCATTTTCCTTACTTCTTCTGTATAAGCCTAAGGAAGTAATCTTACTTCATACAGAAGGTTGCCATCTAGATCATAGACTCTCCTCATCCTTGGTGTCTTCAGCTCCTCCTCTCCCCTCCTCTCATCAACCTCCTCGCCCCTCCCGGCCACGCCCTCCCCCTCTTCCTCCTCCTCCTCCTTTACCAACGTCGATGTTGATCTACCGCTGTACCCGGAATCACTCGAGTCGTTACCGTCATCGTCCGGAGGCAGACCCTCTAGGTGATGGTAAGGTAAACATTAGAAGGAGTTTGATACGAGAGGAATACTTACATCCAGGGGCAAAAGAAACAATGCTATTTAAAATACATGATAGGTTAAACTATTAGTGATAGTTACAACTGAAACAGGGTTATTTCAAAAAGTCTTTAAGAGTCAACTGAATTAAGTTTTTAGTTTCAAAGCTTAATCTGTTACATCTTTAGAAAGACGCCTTTAAACAACCGCCGTACAAAATCTCCTTAACTAGACGATATAGGATAATGAAAATTGCTGTTTTGCTTGATTTTAAACCAACAGAAAAAATCCATGAACAAATAAATATATCAAGGTTTGTTATATTGATAACATTTTCAATTTATCAAATTTATAAATTTCATACTTTTTTCAAAAGATTATGACAAAAAAACATTGAAAAAGCTGTTTTGGGACCCCTCGTGTATTTGAACAGTCATACAATTATAAGAATTATACTTTGATGTGTGAAATTGTGAGTTCTTCACAACTGTTGAGCCTATCACAAGGATTCGCATTCCACTTACAACAAGATTTTGCTTTGTACTCTTTTGAAAAGTTGGAATCGTTTATTTTGCCCCTGAGTGTATAAACAGATCTTCAACTGTTTTTTTGTAAAGAGATGTTATGTTTCCGTGAAGGTTATGACGCCGCTTTCAGTGTGACGTGTTTTCTTAAAGGTTGTATATGTTTACATGTACACTGTCACCTTTCACATATGTTAATGACAAATTTGATGTGAGGGTTACAACAGTATAAATAACAGATACCGTAATGTAAATGGGAAGTGAAACGCGACTTGTTTGGTAATTTGTACAAATAGGCAATATTTTTCCAACAAAAGAGAAAAAACTTACATTGAGACGAGTAATTCTGTGACGCATCTATATCAAAATTTACCTTTGAAATGTCATGATACTTTACGCAAATGTTAACAAACCTTTTCCGAAAGCTTTTCTTTTTAAGTGTTGAGTATTTCTAAGCTTTGCCAAAATGTCGAACTTTTGAGATTGAGACTTAAATGTGTTATAGACTGCCAAAAGTCATCAGCCACCACATTGTTGGTAACGAGGGATCTTTATTAGCAATACAAACCTATTCTACATAACTGACATACCAAGGATCTACTTTCTGAGCACTGTTATGTAGTCATTGCGCACACTGCAGGGTTTTTGTGTTCATAATAATGAAACACGATAGTAATAGCACCAGCAATTGTACTACATTTAAGTACACGTATAAATCGAGAAGAAACTACTGTTACTCGATGTTTTTGGTACAAACCTTTTGTAAAGTGTATTTAATTACATATCACAAAACAATTCATATAATTTAACAATCAAGTTTGAATGTAATACTGTTGAAATCTTTTTAGTTTGCATTTAATGTTCTCCTGCATTAAGGAGAGTGCACATACCGGAGAGTTACATTAATTTATAGCATTTCCAATGAAAAAAGTATACAACCCTGAATTTCTCTCTATAACAATTTCTACGTTCACTGACCTGTCTTCCATCTTTAGGGTAACATGGGCAAACGCTGATCAGCAATTTTATATCAATAGGATTGATTGAATGACTACAAACCTTGCATTCGTTTCAGCCTTCTCTCCCTTCGTATTCTTCTTCTTTCTCTTCTTTCTTCTATCCTTCTAGACTCTGCTTCCATCTTCTCCTTCCTCCTTCTTCTCAGACAGAGGCAGAGAAGAAGAAGACCAACTAGAGCTAGAAGAGCGAGGAGACCTAGGGCTAGCCCTACACTTGCTGCTGTGCTGAGGCCAGGTGTAGCGGTTGTAGTTGTAAGACTTGTAGTGGGTGTAGTGGTGATCGCTGAAATAATCCATTGTCATCATTAGATATGTGCAAAACTTCGATGTAGTGGTGATCGCTGAAATAACCCAATATTTATTAGATACTTAACAAAACTTCGATGTAGTGGTAATCGCTTAAATAACCCATTAAATATTAGATATTTGACAAAACTTCGATGTAGTGGTGACTGCTGAAATAACTCATTATCATCATCAAATATTTGACAAAACTTCGATGTAGTGGTAATCGCTTAAATAACCCATTATTTATTAGATATTTGACAAAACTTCGATGTAGTGGTAATCGCTTAAATAATCCATTATCATCATTAGATATTTGACAAAACTTCGATGTAGTGGTGACTGCTGAATTAATCCATTATCATCATTAGATATTTGACAAAACTTCGATGTAGTGGCGATCGCTGAAATAACTCATTATCATCATCAAATATTTGACAAATCTCCGATGTAGTGGTGATCGCTTAAATAGCCCATTATCTATTAGATATTTGACAAAACTTCGATGTAGTGGTGACTGCTGAAATAATCCATTATCATCATTAGATATTTGACAAAACTTCGATTTAGTGGTGGTCGCTGAAATAGTCCATTTTAATGATCGAGTATGTCAAAAGTCTGGTGCAATGGTTATGTAGTAAATAATAGGTTATATATAATCATCAAATATGTGACTAAACTGTGGTGTAGTTGTAATTGCTGAAATGATAGATTACAATTACGAATTAGCTTTATATTATATTATATCATACTATGCGCTATATATTACAATATGATTGCTGAAATAATATAGAGTATATTTATCAAATATATGTCAATACTGAGGTGTAGTGGTAATTGCTTAAATGATACTAGATCATCATACTACAATTACGAATAGGTTTACATTATGCGCTTCAGTAATGATTGCTGAAATAATAGAGTATATTTATCAAATATATGCATAAACTGTGGTGTAGTTGTAATTGCTGAAATGATTAATGATAATTACCATATAGGTGTACAAGATTTGTTTGATGCCGATATGAACTTAATTCACACATTCATTGATTTATATTTTTAAAATGAACAAGTGTTTTTGGCGATGCCTCTTCCTAAAACGAATACGTATGAAGGAATTGGTGTAAGGGAGAAGAGATATGTAAAAGAGTGTCAGAGTTTAAATTATCGTTTATATTAATCATTGTCCAACTCGACCACAAATGCTCAGTTTCACATTGTTATATTTATCCTATATCCTATTATATGAGTTGTTTTACACTTATTATCTCTTAAACAATCATTACATATTGCAAAACACATTTATTGTTCAAAAAGTTAACGGTAAACATCAAAATAATGTGAACAGAGAAAACAAGGAAAATATTGAATAATCTACCGAATCTTTGCGGTAGAAACCAACCTATGTTTGAACATACATAGACTAGTTATGTAACACCTTCAACGAAAGGCAAATTGAAGACAGTGTAATGAAATTTAGTTGATTATCTTTAGTTAACAATGATCCAAGTTTATTGAACATTCACCTTAATAACATCATATATAAAACAAACTGTATTACCTGCATGATTTCACTTTCTCTTTTCCCTCACATGACGAGATAGCTTATATCATTCTCATATAAATCCAAGTGTTTAAAATTCAACATGCAAACACACTTAGAACATATCTACCCATGATATCGAATAACTCAGGCCCTATCTTTTCCCATTGTGCGCAAAAGCTATCAAATTTTTACTATCAATACACTTCATATTCTAATGTTTAATTAAAGTATGTTCCATTGTGAGCAAGGTCGTGTAGTCTTTTGAAATACTACGTATACAAGTACCATATTGAAGAACGTCATGAAAAGATAGTGAAAGCTACTTCAATGAGGACATTAAGTCAGCGGTGGTTGCTAGGAGTTTATGCTATACATAAACCTACCTTCTAAACCTCTAGCGCTTGCTGTATGTTCGACTTTATAGCGTCTCCGTGACAGTCTCTATAGAGGATATGTAACGTAATGAGAGGTGAAAGGGTTGTATAGTCATATTTTCTATGTAAATTGTTACATATTGTGAGGGAAATATCAGGCAGATTAACATGCTTATGTTGGCTCGCAGGTTATTCACACTGCGTATTTGAAGAGATATATGTACATGATTATTTATACATACATAAATATATATTCATAAACATATACATATATCTTATCTAGATGAATGGTTTTGGTCACACCATAGCAACTTTATCTTGGCTATGGTAGCATTTAAAGAATAATCAAACTCTTTAAGACCTTTTGTTTGCTTTCGTCTTGGGTTAAAAAAAATTATTTGAAATGCTTAATAACAAGAAATTTTCTAACGATATCAAATCATAGTTTTCTCATTTCCAAAAAATAATATTCTATATCATATTCATACTGGTATACAATAATCTAATGGGTTTTAGTGTTGAAGTGGTGTACTTGTTATGATATGATTGCAGTGCTTGTCTCCCTTTACTTATGTATATGCAGCGTGTCGATAGTATACGTTTGTATTCACTGTGTCGTGATTAGAAGAATTAATCAACAATTTATGGTAACAGAAATTAATACTCACGACATAATTCTGAAACAGAAAAAACATAGTTAAGATGAAGTTTAGATATGCCAAGTAATGAGATTATATGTATTCGTATTTAAATGTCTTTGAATGAATTTAAGAAATATAGCATTAAAACGGTTTATGAAGAAAAAAATAAAGTAATTATATTTTTAATTCATGAAATAAAATTAGGTTAATATAGCAAATAGCCTTATAAAATCTGCGAATCGATGTCTGGGTAATAGTAAATATATTGACGATATGAAGCCATGATAAATATCTCGACTTGAATTCAAATATGTATTGATGTTGAAATGAAACATAAGAAACTGCAGAAAAATTATGTAGGGTAGCCATTTTGTATTTCAAACAAATTAAACATCTTTGAAATAAAACAGAAACTTTAAGATCTCAAAAGAAAGAATCTCACTTGATGTATCCGGCTGTGTGAAGTTGAAGGCGAGAATACCATTGGTTGTAACGATCTCTGGACTCTGATTGGCTACACAATCTCCGGGATTCTGAGATATCAGAACGTTGCCACCAACTGTCTCCAGAGCCTTATGGAAAAACGAAATTGTTAAAGGTAATGATTATTCAAAATCCTTTTGCAATATTTTTGTTTACTTAATGAATAAGGCGTCGAAATACTGCTTCATTAATTTTTTTGTTTAAGACTGGTAATATATGGTTCTGAATCATAAAAAGTTTAATATTAATATATTAAAAAACAAATTCCTTTTGTTCAGTCAGTGGGTTTTATGCACAATTTATCTTGAAATAAATCCAAAGAGGGAAAACGATACCCCTGCACTATCCTCTTCCTTCATGGTGAAATTCTGATCAAGCGCAGAAAGTGGTTTTTATTTTTACATATATCGCGAACTAAAGAGGAATTATAATGTTTTTTTCCCCGAAGTTTTAATATATGCTTTCTGTTAAACATCCCAATACAATCAATCATCTTACACCATTATCATGAATTAAAGGTGTTCACACAAAACTGTCCTCCAATGGACTTTATGCGAATCTATATATGTTTAACCTTGACTATAGATGATTGATTTGTGTAATGATATTTTTGACACTGTCAAAATAATGCATTAAAAGCATAAACGTAAATTTTTTAGTGAAAATTGAAAATATAATTTTTTCCAAAAACGTGCTACTGCCCCTTTAAGGTGTAATAGTTCACTTACCAAACAGGTAAAAAGGAAGGTGTTGGTGTTGTCTATTGAGGTGTCGGTGTTGTACAGGTGTATGAAACTGACGCTGCCGCTCGTGTACTCGTTCACACACGTCACCTGTCCTGTACCTGTAATCACGAAAAACAAGTTAAAAGATGTCCGTTTCGAAATCATTGCAAGTCATAAGCCCCGTTTACAATCACACTTTTAGGAACCATAGTAATATTTTTCATGTACAAAAAAATTGAGGCAGGTAAAGTGGTCATGAAAACCTACTTTTTGTAAACGTGAGTAAATATACATGTGGTGCATGATCCCAGGAGGTAATGCTAAAGTATTTTGCTTAATTATGTTTTTTACTCTATATGAAATGTTGCCAACGTTCAATATTCCATCCCTAATATTTGAAGCCAAACAGTCATATTACACCTTTCAGCTTAGGAAATGACACGAACAGTGACAAGTCGACATAAATATGAAATACTCCCTGGAAGTAAAACACCATATAAACGCAATTCAAACGTAAATCGTAACCTTTTTAAGTACATTTACAACGTATACAAACTTATAAGTAAATCTGAGGAAACAGTTTCAACAGAGAGGATGTTCCTGAAGGGGTCATTAAAGATGTGTATTTCATAAATCGTAAAGTAAACGTTGGATAACCAGACACTCTTAAAATTGATTATAGGTGAATTGAAGTTTAACGTGCCTTAAAAGGAATATAATTAATATGTTAATACATGTATGTATAATATGAACACACACACACACACAAGGGGATAGTATTACAATCTAAAAAGGCAACTACTTTTGATTTTAACAATCAATTTAACTATATCATGGTCACTTATAAGATTATGAAGGTTATGAAGCTCATCCCCAGAATGTTCTGTGAATCATACATGGAACAACGTTTTCTACTCAGTTTTTACTTAAGAATACAAGTAACCTACTAGTGAAGAATGGAAGAGCAGGACAGGAAGAGGTATTGGTCAGAGAGAGGCTCTTCTGGTCTGCGCATGCGTCTGACGTCACCGGACATGTTGGATTCTGATTGGTGAACTCTCCTAGTATGGATGAAGGACAGTTTTGGGACCACGATGTCTCTTCACCTATAATTAGTGCAACATATTTGAATTCAATTTACTATTAAATTGAATTATTGTATCATTTTAACTTTCCAAGTACATAAGTCATGTATCTGAAATTCTGGTTGTCATCATGACAATCTAACATTTTTCTGCATTAAAGGAGCAGTAGAACGTTTTTAGAGGAATTTAAGGTGATGTCAGGAAAATGAAATTAATGCTTCCAATTGAAAGACAATGTATTAAAACTAAATGAAGCAGTGATAAATAAAGAAAATATAATGTAAAGTTCAGACATGCGATTCCTTTTTCTAACACAAAATGAATGAAAGGTGTTCACATATAAATGGCTGCCAATGTGATTTTATGTGTAGCTTTATGATTAGTCCCCTGCCTGGTTTGTTAAATGGGATGTTTGACACTATAATGGCACTGTTATGCATAAGTATTAACCTACAATTGAAAATTGAAAATTTTGAAAAAATGTGCTACTGCCCCTTTAAAATACTAATTTTGTTCGTTAAAGAATTACTGATTCAAACGAAGACTCTCTGACCTATTTTCAGAAAGAGGCTGAACATTCCAGGGCTGTATGAGGAGGAGGGGAGGTCACACACTGAGGTCACGGGGTCACTTCCCACAGCTGATGGGGTCAGATACTTACAGTGGACAGGTTTTGATCCGGGACCTGAGAAAAAAATTGAGAACATCAATGTCATTTTGGAGAATATATTTTCCATTGATGTATATGACGTTTGATTATAACCACAAGAAATCTATTTTGATTTTGATCAACATGACTTTTGTTTTTAGAATTATATATGCAAGTGTGAGTATGTAGAATATATGGTTATATTTGATTAATGTCATTTCTTTCATTTCCTACACTGCTTCTTCCGATCGTGAATAACTAAAAGGGATGGAAAACGCCTTAAACCTGTAAGCTTATTCAAAGAAATGTTTCATGGATTAAAATTTATACTGATGATAGCAAAATTAGAGAGCCACTCCTGAATTTTCATCGTGTATTAATTTGCGTTGATATACATGAACATGGCATTTCTCACACAGTCATCGCCATATGACAATTGTGCATATGATAAAATACTTTTTGAAAGAAAACAGTCATATATTTTCGTGGAAGCAAAAATTACACTTGTTGGTTTCATGGTTAAAGAACTTATCAATACGGGACCTTAATTCTGCTTTGGATAAATTTCCAAATTATGTTTGACTGATTGACGAGCGTCATTGTCCAGTTTTCGATCAAAATCCTTGTTTCAAACCTTCCTTTTGTACAACGTAGAAAAGCTTTAAAATGTGACTCTCCTACAAAACTTCTCGATCATAAGAAAAAGTTTTGCTTATGTGGACTTCAACAAGTCACGAAGTGGCTCTTTAACAACGCCCGCCCCTAGTGGCTGAAATATTGCCCAAGCGGAGTTAAGCATTACCTCACTCACTCACTCACTCACTCTTTAATAATGCATTAGATATGACTTTATGTGAAACTTGCCTGTTTGAGTGGCCTGGACGAATGTAGACTTGGTTGATGACAGCACGGTGAGGTCCATACAGAAATACACGTGTCGGTCCTCACTCTCCCCCGCCTCACGTCGTCCTCCTACAGATCTACACGTGAGCAAAATAATGTAATGCATTTTCGTTTGACAAAATGAAACGCTGGTGATCATCTACTTGAAACGATGGAAAATAAGTATGTACTTTGTAAGTATGGAAATATCTTGTAAATATATATTATTTTTTATTATATAAGTAATGATAAAATAATAATAATAATAAAAATCAAAGTAATTTTAGAACCACAACCGTATAACTGTAGGAAGTTTCGTGTAATCTGTTTTTGTTGTTGTTGTTTTTGTTTTTTTGCAGTTCATTCTAAATGACGATTTCTTCAGTTACCACAGAATCGTTTATCGATTACTTAATACATTAGATTCGTTATTGAGGTAAGTTTAAAAACAAGACAGCAAATAACACATCTGTATATATTACATGTATCTGGGTAACTTCAACTTAAGGTCCTTATCGTCAATTTTGCTTTTAAGCCTTTAAACTTTCCGTCCTTGACCATACACTCAGTGCTCCAGTATCATAATATGATTATGAAGCATTCCATGATTGGTATATGATGATATGATAATATATTAAAATCTAACTCGAACTAACACGTTCTACCACTCGCCTTACAACATAGAGGTTTCCAGAGTTAGCCACACACTCATAGTCTGTGCCCACTGCAGTCTCGAGGATGGGTGAGTCTAGCAGCTTGATGCCAGACATGTTGGAGGGTCGGACAGTCACCTGGGAGTAGGTCTTGGAGAACACGTGACTTCCCTGGAACTGGACTGGAAACTCGCATTGTCCACACGTCTCTGTATAGTGATGGGAGTTGTCAGTGCAAAATTATATTTATTCATGGATAAAAGATTCTGGAAAACTACATTTATTTGAGGACAAAATATTCTGGAAAACTACATTATTCATGGAAAGAATATTCCAAATAGCAACTCATTATTGGGATGATTTTGAGTTGTTATTCTTAATATGTTGCTGTTCCCCCTCGTTCTTGGCACTATTCGTGTCAAATGCAACAAACTTAAACTAAGGAAGAAACTTGAAAGATAAATTGCAGAAATAATGTAACTGATGAAATAAGATAAGGATTAGTGAATAGTTAACGACATTTATTTGTGACTGATCAAGGATTGAAAAGGTAAAAATAACTTGATAAAGGGACAAGAATAACAACGCTAAAACAATATTTTGCGAAGGGAAAGATTGGTTGAATAAAAACCAATAATCTGATAAGGGACATCAATAGTACAAAACGATATTCTGATAAAGAGACATTAATCAAAAGTGTAAACAGTGTTTCCTCATGAAAGGCATGCATTGGCGTACGAATCATGTCCATATATTTGGATTGTCGGATGTTGAACTATGATCAGACGCCACATATTCCAAATTAATATTCTTTAACAATACATAGCTCATTGACATATTTGAAATATCAAATTAGTTTATGTAAAACATAATTTGTAGTTGATGACTTATTCTTTCTTAACATATATATGATTCTTATGAAATTCACTTCTTCATCATAGCAAAAATCAAAACGACCTACACAGAAATGTTTCACGTTAAAAAAATATTACATTTATAAAACATTGATATTTCGTACATGTTTCATCATTAAAAAAAAATCCGTCTTACCTGAGATAAACAAAAGCACGATGCACAAAATATACCATAGCATGTGCCATTCCAATCTGTTTTTCCAAGGTAACATCCTCGGTGTATATCAAATCACATAACCATGTAGAAGTTCATCAAAAGTAAAACGTGTCCACATCTTAATCACAACACATCATTGTCCACAACTTCAGCAAAACACATTATTGTCCACAACTTCATCAAAACACAACATTGTCAACAACTTCATCACAACACATCATTGTCCACAACTTCATTAAAACACATCATTGTCCACAACTTCAACAAAACACATCATTGTCAACAACTTCATCAAAACACATTTCCACAACTTCATCAATACACAACACGGTCCTCCATTTTCTCTATGCTTTAAAAAGTAGCCCCAGAGTCGTAAACCTCGCCCATCTAATGTATATCATTTGGAACTGTGACTGACTTACTCTATATATGTGGAGATTAGGCTCTAGCTTGTCGTTATACAAATCATGGAGAGGGTTTATACACTGCCTCAATACGTCTTTCATAGAGTAATGAAGACACACCCATTGAAAGAGTGCAATATCCCAATGCCCCCTTCCAGGTAGATTGCTGCAATGTTTAGCTTAATAAAGACATGTTGTTGGTTCCTGAATGACGTGTTTCAATTGGACTTCAATCCTGTGTCAGATCAGCTGTTCCTGTGATTATTCAACCAGGTATTACATAGAATTTTCATATATACAAGTGGTAGTGTAATAAATGAATTTAATACGTATTCAATTGAGAGTATATTATTGGACAATATACCAAGTGACAACAATTGTATATTATTGACCTGTCAATGTTACGTGTAGTTTCCACTACATGGAATACTAATGCAGAGGAATATATGGAAGACAGCTTCTTTGTTCATTGTAAACGATGTTGAGGTTTGCTTGAGAACGACACAAGAATCTCTGTCGAAACGTCGTATTCAATGAACAAATAAGTTGTCATCCATATATTCCTCTGCATTATTGTCATTCCAACTTCTAAAATGCCTCTCAAAGAAGTAACATGGAATACTGTTTGACACCAAGTGTATACACAAATTTATTCTTCTTGTATTATTTGGATGTAAATCATATGTTCCGAATATCATTTATTAACTAACACGATTCCTTCCTTTAAAGAGACAGTCCTATCGGGGTATCTTTTGTGGAAACAAAATTCAAGAGTACTTCCCTATTTTAATCATGCCATGATTATTTCACACTTATTTTCAAATATGTTAGTGAGGGTTTCATTTTAGTTGTTCTAGATTTAACAATTTGACAAAGAATAGAATGAATCACTGTGTTCTCTTGAATTTCATTTCAACAACAAAATACCCCGATAGAACTGTCCCTTTAACATTGAATGTTCAATCATCCTTTGTAGACATGTGTTCCTTCGATAGCCCAGTGGACAAAGGCGCTAGGTTAAAACGTAGGGGTGCAGGTTTGATTCTAGTCTCAAATCCTATCAAAAGACTTATTTCAAATAAGAGTGGTTTTGAATTTGTCATTTTGGCATTTGAGTAGACTCTGTTACAAAAAAGGTTTAAACCTCACATCCCCAATAACAGGGATAGTCAATTAACAGTCGATTCTTAAAAATAATCCACTGTTAACACAATAGAGTGACGTCATCGCCATTGATTTAAACATCAACTAACCTCGACCTTACCACTTCTCGATTTTCGTTCAAAGTTTTTTCAAAAAATAAAAGCTGGACTTAATTTTTGTTTATTTGTTCAATAAACACCTTTTATTAGCCTTTCATTTAGACAGCGTAATTATCGGCTGTGAAAAACCCACCTGGGTTAGGGGCCATAAAACTCGCGCGGGTGTAACGTAATAAACAGACTATACAGAGTAACACATCATTATTTCAACTGAAATACAGCCTAAATAATTGTTTAATTACCATTGATGTGGATATCTTTTTTTAACATCAAATGCTTAGTAGTGTTACATCGTCAAATGATTTATTTAACTGAGTGGAAAACATTTCCTAAAAATCGTTAATTATTATTTTTTTCCCTGTTTTATTGTTACGATAGATGTATAGATAACGAGGCTGATTCTGTTTTTGACGTCACAAAATGGGGGCGTGACCAGTCATGAATTCACTTGTTTGTTGTCAGATAGGTATAACTCACTCACTCACTCACTGCCCGTCACCCCTACATGTAGCTGGGATATGGGCCGCCGACAACAGTTCTCCAGAGTCCTCTGTCCTGGGCCATCTTCTCTAACTGGCTCCAGGTGTATCCCATCTTCTTGGTGTCTGCCTCAAGATCACGTCTCCAGGTGTTTCTTGGACGGCCTCGTTTTCGCTTTCCTTGGGGGGTTCCATAGGTATAAGCGGCCCATCAAAAGTGGCTTTCAAAAACGGCTTTCATTACCAAACTAAACATATTTGACTAGCGACCTTTAACGCACTATACAATATTGTAATCAGACAAGAAAGAAAATAGTGAAATATGTTTGTAGTTATGTGAACTTTAATGTCATAAGTTCAGGTTAGAGGTATCATTTTAAGTTTCATCATCATCATCATCATCATCATCATCATCATCATCATCATCAACGTCATAATCGTCGTCGTCATCATCATTATCATCATCAAGTCAAAAAGGACATCTCAGTTTTAAATTATCGAAATCCATTATTTTTAGTCAATCCAATTTTGTGTGATGCATTTTATTCGCTATCTAATCTTCATATGTTGTAGCTTGTAATATAGAATTAGGAAATTATAAGATTGATATTTTCCTTCACATAAAGTGTTCAACATGGGAAGATGTTAAACGTCTTCTATGTTAAAGGTTTTATATGACTACATGGCATGGCATGACTACATGTTTGGCATGTTGTGTGCATGTATCCAGGAATTATTTTGTGCTATTATTGTTTTAATGATATATGTTTCCCAGTTGTTATATGACAAATGTATATGAAATAAACTCATTTGATATTCTACATACGTTCTGGCCAATCTTTAAATGGAAAGGGGAGTTACTCTAAGTTGTTAGTTTCGTTTCAGAAGTCCGAACATGTCACTATCCGAACGTTTTGGATGAAAAACGGAAACGTTCGGATTATCGAGGTCTGACTGTATAATAATTTTAATGTCTGTTGACATTTTATGTAATGTTTGGAATCAACCCGTAGCAGAATGATTTACAGAATGCTTATATTGTAAGCTACAAATATCACCTTCACATAGAAGTGTTAACCTTCCTGAACCCATGTCAATCCTCGCAACCTTGTCTGAATCACGTTTTATTTTAAGTCCCCAGTGGTCATTTGCATACCGCTATACACAGAAGCACTTATAAAATCACCGTAAATCACATCACTTTATGCCACACATTGCAACAAGTATATTTGTGGTAGAACTCCTATGAATAGCTCTTTGGCGTTCTATTCACTACTTGACGACATACATTTGCCACCATAGCAATGAAACTATTTCCTGGATTATGTATAATCTTAGTTCAATTCTATGGATGTTTGCTTGCTAACCGTCAAATTCCAGTCAAATAAATAGGTTACCTGATAGGTACACCTTTTAACAGTATATATGAATATCTATGAATGAATATTTAACATTTTCTTTCTAAAATACTCGTTGTTGCACTCCTGTTAACCTTGACAGTATATACTTAGATGTATTATATAAGATACCCACGGTATTAACACAATGGCGGACAATAGGACCGAGGATGTGCATTATTTGACGATACAACCATGCGAGAGATAATGACGTGATTTCAGTTATTAGAACGTTACTTATCAAATGACGTCATAATGGTCAATTCCATTGATCAAACTAGAGAGGACATCTATTGGCATCATGTCTGACTCGGCGTTCGTCGATTCGAAACCAAATCACATGTCATTGACATTGAGAATAGATATTTTCTGCAAATATTTTATAATATATATTCAATAAATAAAATGCATATTGATTGTTCAATTCATTGGATTTTGTTATTTTTTTAGCGCCATTACCTTTACATAATGATGGTCTCGTCCAATGCTACTGAATTTGTTCTACGAAGTGAGGCATCATTATTTTCCAAAATATTTTTTTTAAATAACCATAATTTTCAACTGATTTTAATAAAATGCGAGTAATTGTTAAGGATATCTCTTATAAGAAATAGAAAACTCGTTGTTGTGCATCTATCGTTGAATAAAACATAGCAGAGAGTAAAAAACACTCAGGGCTGCGCCCTTCGTGTTTTATGCTCCCTGCTATGTTTTATTCAACGATAGATGCACACCAACTCGTCTTCTATTTCTTAAATAATGCAAAAATAGCACACATAGCCTCTGGATAATACATAATTAGCAATGCGTTTGTTTTATACGATCTGCATTTTTAATGATTGTGAAATTGTGATAATACGATCTTAAATACTATGGTGTCATATTTTGTTATGTATCATTCAATGTGATAAATTAAGTTTCAATCAATATTTTAAGTTTAACAAATATCCTTCCGCCCCCTAATGTTCTTAAATGTTGCACTTTAAGAGTTAATTACTAGCTAAATGATAATGTGGATGATTGGTGTTGGAAGCGACATATGGATATGTTAGCATTTACACATACAAAAACAAACAATTGGACACTTACTATTCCATAGCCAATTTGGGGACAGTTCTTCCCAATGCTGAAAAGGTGAATTTGGATTTGATTCGTTGCCGTGTAATATTTTTATCAAACAAACATAAACAAATTATTAATCGTTGCTGACAAAATTCTGGATCATGAGCCTTCTCTTCTAAACTTTTCTAATTTTTAACAACGTATCAATTTTGGATCATAGATTGCATTTGGAAATACATCTAAAAAGAATAAAATTGTTTTAACATAATCGACCTATAGTTTGGAGTTATTTGAATATTTTGGATAATCTATTCATTGTTTGGAGATAATCAATATATTTTGAAAGTACATCGAAAACTTTGGATAATATTTTCATTGTTTGGAGATAATCGATATATTTTATAAGTACATCGAAAACTTAAAATAATCTATTCATTGTTTGGAAATAATCAATTTATTTTGAAAGTACATCGAAAACTTTTGATAATATTTTCATTGGTTTTTTTTTAGATAATCAATGCATTTTTAAAGTACATGCATACTTTGGATAATCTATTCATTGTTTGGAGATAATCAATATATTTTGAAAGTACATTGCATACTTTGGATAGTCTATTCATAGTTTGAGATAATCAAGACATTAAAAGTACATTGCATACTTTGGACAATCGATAATCAAAGTTAGGAGTTAATCAAAATATTAAAAAACAACATCCAATATGTTTGTTTTCTTGACTTGTGCCAGTTGCGTATACACAAAAGAGTGGTAAAATATTTGTTAAGACAGGAAGAGATTCACGGCCAATTGGATTCGTTTTGACCTCAAATTAAATAATAATATCAGATCACAACCATTTGACCCTACTAAGGATCGTTGATTCTTAAGTCACAATTTCATATTCTAATCATTTGGCCGTGACTATGAACCGTGTATACTTGAGTCACCATGGTTGGTATATGACCATTCATGCGTATCACTCTCACCTTTCAGAGGAATAAAGCATATTGCCATGATATATTCAGGTAGATACATCGAGATCAAAGAGGAGCCCTGTTAACAAAAGAGTATCTCATGGTCCTTTCACAGTAAATCCACTAATATAAACAGTCTATTCTGCCCTAACACTAACATCCACAGACCTTTTGTGAATCTTGTTGTATGCAACTTAGCGCTATTATATGCAATGTGTACACATATGTAGCAGTGTCGACTACTGGTTGGAAGGTCATGTATTTGATGAGTTAGATCTAAGTTAGAGTGTTTTTTAATCAAAACACTAAAGTGGTTTAGCAATGTTGTTTGCAGGATGGTATGTCGCCATCTTCGTTTTTGCTTTTGGAAATTTGGAATCAGGTTTGTTTGTTTACATTTTCTCTTAACCTTTTCCCTTGATGACAGTAGATTTATATTCAGTTTCTTGTGAAATTGTAAAATTATTCTTTATCTGTTTCTTATCGTTCTTACTTTCAATTTATTTTAGTAAATTAGTGTCTCGTAGGTCACCTGGCCGGAAGCTGTTTTTAATTGTTAATTTATATATATTTTACTTCTTGTATGTACAACTGGTGACACTGTAAAAATAAATTTCTCTTTTTTTTCTTCTTTACTAACCCCGAATATATATAGAGAATCTCACCCAAGTGTCTTCTGATGGTTCTGATATCAAATATATCAACACAAGTTGATAAAAGTAAAAGTTTACTTTTATCAACGAGTGTTGATATATTTGATATCAGAAGACACGAGGGTAAGATTCTATTTATCATCCAAAATCATTTTTCATCACATAAGCATGAAAAATGTACATCTTTGATCACTGCAAAGCCTTAAAACTGCTTAACCAGTGATGTCATAGCATTGTGACGTCATCGTGTTCATGACGCCATAGCATTGTGACGTCATTGTGTCTATGAGTCATAGTATTGTGTCGTCATTACTGATGATGTAAAACGTTTGTGATGTCATTTTTTCCTGATTACAGGGCATTGTTCAAAATCTACTGTCAAAGCGATATCTCCTAGGAGATATCGCTCGATCTTCCACAAGCGATATCTCCTGTGGAACACAGTTTTGGATGATAAATGTCTATATGTTAATTTAATTCCAATCCGTCATAATGAATCTATTTAATTCTGGCAGTGCTCGTATCTTTATTCCTTTGTGCTTGAAGCACTGATGCTACCGAATTAAATGACGTGTATGAAATACTAATTACCATTTAAGAGAACATTAAATCATATGATGCCAAAGTAATTTTTTTTAACTTTTTTTCTAAAGATTGTTTTAATGTTTGATTTCAACATTCTGTTGGGGATTTTTTACAGAGGGAATGTGTACGTTCCCTACAGAACTGGTTGGGAAATGGTATTTATCTCGTACAAACGGTGTGGTTACCTTCACTTCAACTCACGTGACTGACTTCAACCTGACCGACGCTGTACTTCTGAATAACGAGTTTCAAGGTCACTACGAATGTTTTGCAGCATATGGATCATCGAGATTTGCTCTTAAGTAAGTTGCTTCTCAATTATTCTTGAATAATGTCAACAACAATGACGTCAAACTATATTTTCCTAAACAATATCAGAAACATTAACAGTTGAAATTTATATTCTAGATAATAACTAGTTTGTTTTATCAAACGAGTCGACCTAAACTTTAAGCACACTTGATATTTTGGCACTTGAAAGCCGAATGTTTTAAAATATTTGAAAAGGGTTTTTACGGAATGAAAATTAACTTTACAAGTAAGTGCTTCGGGAATCGTCAATTAACACATGCAAACCACAACTATCTATCATTTTGCATTAGCTTTATGCACCTTATAGCAACCAACCAGAGAATAAAATGTGTATAACAACGCATACTTATATTCAAATATGTTACTCAAAAATATTCAAGGAACGCCCTGGCAATATTTATCATATGCAACTACTTTGAATGTTTGCAGCTCAAATGGAAATATTTGTTATAATTCGAAGTTTTGTTCATACCAACAAGCATTACTAGCATTTTGCTACTGATCTGTAAACCGTAAAGATTTTTATAAAAGTTGGATAATTTTTTAAGGTATGGAAATTTCATAACACAAGGAACATTTCATACCAAGCTATTCACTTCATGTGATTTTCAATTTTGACTCCATCTGTGCTCCTCATATCAAAGCTTATTACAGAAACAGCATTTGAGTGTTTATGTCAGATAATGCATTCATGTGCGACTCATGTTCATTGTTTCAGGAGTGTGGTACAGAGTAGTTTTGGTAGACACCTGTACACCTGTCTGGATTTGAATATGGTTGGGAATACCTGGAATTACATACACGCATCTACATCTACAGGTATTATACTACTCGATAAAAGTCAAGTGAATTGAAGCATTCGCCAGCATTGTAAAACTGAATCATGCTTGTATTTTCCCCGATTGTCATGCATTTAACAGTAATGAATATTAAAACACATGAACCCTAACTGTCAAATTCCCATCATGCATAATCATAAATATCATAATCAACATCAACATCATCATCATCGTCATCGTCATCATCATCATCATCATCATCATCATCATCATCATCATCATCATCATCATCATCATCATCATCATCACCACATCATCATCATCATCATCATCATCATCATCAACATCACCATCATCGTCATCATCGTCATCAGCATCATCATCACCATGATCATCAACATCAACATCAACATCAACATCATCAATATCATCAACAACATCAACATTATCAATATCATCAACAACATCAACATCATCATTATCGTTTAACATATCATTTGGGTTCTACTGAAACGTATTTCATATCGCTGGTTATTATCTGAGAGATTTCGCAGGAATTATTCGCCGAAAAGAACTAATAAAGTATTTAGTTATTAAGAATTCACTCTGTGAATCATTTATTTTTCGGGGTCGTGAATTATCTTGATGATTGGTAGTGAAAGCGCAGGTGTCATTTTATATTTTTAAAACATTTAACAACAGGGGCGACATCCAGACCAAAGAACTACGTGTTGGATTTACCGGCAAGTATTGAGGATGCGACGGCACCAAGAAACATCTGTGATATAGATCCGTCAACATACAGGGGATACGGCTATCATTCTCTCGTGCCTGAAGGTGTAGTGTACTGCAAACATCAAACAATTAATAAATACATAAATACAAACAAGTATACAAACTAATTATTGACATGCTTTAAAGAGGCAGTAGTACGTTTTTGAAAATTATATATTTTCATTTTTTAATCGTTAATGGTACGTTAATGCTTAATGTATTATTTTCATAATGTCAAAAATCTCATATAACAAACCAATCATCCATAGTCAGACAAATTAAAAAGATTTTCATTATATCCATTGGCGGCAATTATGCGTGAACACCTTTAATTCATTTTGTGGCAGAACAAAGAATTTCTTACATCAGATATTTGGTTTATTACTGCTTCATTTAGTATACATGCATTGTCTTTCAATTGAAACCATTAAATTTTGATTTTCTTGACATCACATCGTATTCCCCCTATTATATAAACGTGCTACTGTCTCTTTAAAGTTGCTATATTTAACTTTTACTAATATTCAAATCATACTTCTAAAAGCCTGCTCACCATGGGCATTGGGCATTTGTCAATGGACACGACAAGTTCAGTTTCTATTCATCTACTTTGTACTTAAAACTTCTTTTTGAGAAAAAATCCATGAAATGTAAATAATCACCGAACTTTCGTTGTCTTGCTGTTCCTAACAGGTAACACATGGGAGGAAAAAACATCAACAAATCAATTTAACAACTTCATCAGATACCGAAAATAAGTTCATGGCAAAACAACTTGTCCCCCATGTTTTCCAGGTGAGGTGTTCTCTAACGACTGTCCCATGTCGCTACAAGCCATCATGTCAACAGCTTCATGTACCAAAGACGTCAGTGGGTGTTCTAAAACTGCTATCTCCATAGGATCACCCTGCACGGACGATTTGTTTTATCACAGTGAGTTCCATCCAATGTACACAGTGTATACAATGTGTAATTGGTCTGACTACCTTCCTCCATCCAAATGTGGTAAACTCCCCTCTCTCTCTAACAATAAGAGAGAAGTGTTAAATGCTCAGTTTTTATACATAAACGATAATGAAGATGAAGGCAATTTCATGGATATACAACTTCTTTATTCAACTCACTACCTATTTACTGTAACAACAACATGTTTACCATTCTCTCCCCACAGAGGCAACTGAGTCATACCTGAATTAGCCTCTGTTCTATTACGGCTAATACACGGGATAGAAAAGTAGAAATCTGATTGGAGGCAATCGAAGTTAGTTGTGCAATCAGCGACGCCGTTTCAAAAGTTGTCATTCGAAAAACCTCGGCTATCTCCGTGTGGTTCGTTAAAGCTTTCGTTGAAATTTAACATTCAGGGGAGGTAATTTTTCCTATTACAAACCATCGGTTTTTACCTTCTCATTAGTTATTATTTGGTTGATTAGTAAAATAAAATCTATCATAAAACAAATAATAATTTACATAATTATAAAACAGTTTCTTTCTATTTCTTTATCTTTTTTTGATAAACCCTTTCCATATCTGATTTTCAAATTGTTTCCATCTCACACTGTTAATGAAAATTAAACCTAAAGACATAATATTTTCCATCTCACTATACGACTGTTAAGAACTCCAAAAGTCATGGATATCCAAAAGGTGTTTTCATTGGCTGCAAATAAGGGAGATATTTTAAGTTACAACTTTTTGCCGCTAGGGCAATCTGCCGGAACCCCAGGATCTAGCCAATAGATTGGGATCTAGCCGTAATAGAACAGAGGCTAATTCAGGTATGACTGAGTTGCCTCTGTGGGGAGAGAATGCATGTTTACCCGTCTTTACTCTGTGACTGCATCACTTGCTTGAGAACGACATTAGTTTATATGTCGAAACGTCCCAAACTTGAAATAGTTGTATATACATAATATTGCATTCATCTTCTTCATCATCGTAACTTCTATAATGCACATCAAAGAAGGATACATTAAATATGTCCAGAAGATTCTTTCCTTTAACATACAGTCTATAGCCTCTGAATAACTGGTACTCTCTCTGAAATATACTGCAAATGGTTTATTCCAAAAAGATAAACGTTTGAAGTCATGTAACATGTTTTCAGTTGGTTGGTTTATCTAAACGTGTCATTCTAAAATGACACGAAAACCTGTTTGAAAATACTGTCTTCTGATTGGTTCCTTTTGGAGTAATTCGCCAATAAGTACCTCTGAATCTTTACTCATAGATTAAACATTTAAGGGGTAAGGGATGCACTACATACAACGCCGAAAGGAAAACACAGAATGCCTTTATCTCCTAATTATTGTTTAATAAAGAGAAAAGAATACCCTGATTTGGCGAAATACCGTTATCTCTAGGGTATTTTATCTTCATTTATCTTTTATAATATCATTTTTGATGGTTATTATTAGTTTTATATTCATAAAAATAGTTATTGATAATTCCAAAAATTTTTGTTTCACCCCTCATGTGATTCCAGACAAAGCCGCCACCAAGTGCGTGTTTAGTCTGGTGGACATTGTCAGTGGACTGACGTTCGTTACACTGTACAACACCCAGGGCATACGTCACCCAGAGGGACGGTTCGTCTGTGTGGTAGGAGCATGTCATTGTCAAATAAAACCATTAGAACAGCCTGCTACATCAGCGTATGTGTGCTCGCATTATGCCCCAACCTATCCCCTGATATCCTTTGATCGTATTCAGCCGTATCGCTAAACATAGCAAGCCAATCACATGATACCCTTTCAGCGACAAGGTATTCCTTGGCTTCGTTCAGCGTGCTCATCGCGTGATTCAAATTAACCAATGGGAGTGCTAGTAGATAATCTATCTAATGTTCCGCTGCAGGCTCCCGCTAAGCTCCAAACCGCGTTTTATAAGATTTCTACAAGAGGCATCGCTAGACAACAGTGTATGGAGTTCGAAATAGTTTGACCGAAAACAGACAGGCTATATGCTGATGTAGCAGGTTGTTAGCACAATTTTATATGAAACATACTTACTGAATCAATTTCTTTTAGCATCTCAAATTCAAGGTATTGACATGCATGTTAAATTTACATTCCCAAGCTTTTTGACAAGTCCATTTTATGATTAGGTTAGATAAGGCAGAGATACCCTCGATAGAAGACCATGGTGACAGGTGTTTTCCATGGGCATTTAACCTTAACCATGTAAATGTCATGCAAGTAGTATGTGCATTCCAATTTCGTCTATATGTAATCGAACAATACTTCTGAATACCAACTCATTCCTCTTTTGTATGTGCATGTTCATGATAAATGGTTGCATTCATTACTCGACAGACAGTGGTTTGTTAAGATATTTTGTTCTAAATTCATAATTGATTAAGTTCCCTTGCTCGTTACATATCCTCTTAAAAGCCTCATATTCAATAGAACAATTCATAATTATTATTTCGAAGACTTGTTGTTAGCCTAGTATAACCAAGGTTATTTTGAGCTCAGTTGTGTTGTGGTTAGCATGCCGGCCTCTCAAGCAAATGGTTCGGGTTCGAATCCCGATCGAGCCATCAAACATTTGTCACCTGAGCCTTGTACTGTGTTTGTTCCTGGCCAAGGCACTTCATCCACATTGCATTTGGTACCTAAACACAAGAATGAGTCCAGGAGGTCGTTCAAAGCTTTCAGGGTGATAATAGAATCTGTGCGTTTTGAAAATGCTTGTCATGAATGAACAGAACAAACGAACAAATGAACAGAACAAATGGACTTGATAAGGACTTATATCATAATAATGTGCATACTTATATGGCGCCTTTTCCATGTCTTTGGACATTCTCAAGGCGCTACATTATACCCCTGAAGGAGTGTACTTTCACAGCTGTTAAAAAACGTTAATCATTACCACATAGGTCAGTACATCAAGTTCTCAGGTACCCATATTAACAGCTGTGTGGACTGAGTGCAATGTGGATGAAGTTCCCTACCCAGGGACACAAGAAGGGATGAGATCAAAGTTACAAATTTTGGTGACTCCACCGGGATTCGAACCCGGATCTCTGGCGTGAGAGGCCAGCATGCTGACCACTGCTGTGCTTATAATCATAAATTTGATTATGTAGGTACTCAGTGCTGACGAGACCTCCATACAGTTGACCCAGAACCCCCTGGAGTGTACGGAAACTCAGACTACCACGACAGGGGGCGCTGCCTTCACGCTACAGAGAAGTGAGACTTCATTTATTAAGGAGAAATACCATTTATAATGAATAGACTTTGTGTATATATGTGAGACTTTATGATTTTTGATTTAAAAAAAGTACGTTCTGTATATGTGTTTCAAACACTTGATTTTATGTATTTTGTTATGCATTTTTTAAATGGAAAGCATTGAAGTTTTTAATCTTAACATCACCTTCTATATACATAATGTCGAATATTTGGAGTCCTTACATCACCTATGCAGATTAACGATAGGTTTGTTGCAAAAAAGTTAAAAACATAGGACCTATAAGTATGCTTTTCAAAGTAAGGATATCGTTAACATCGCCAAACGCCAATAGTTTGATGGGTGATTCACGTTTGTTGTTTTTTTCAGGTACCTGCCGTAAGTATATTTGAAATATTTACGTGCATGTAATGTCGCTGGCCTCTAATAAACCGCTAGGCAACTAAAAGTACACACCACAGTTTATCTAAGTTTTCTAAATATCTATTATATCAGTTATTTCAGATTAATAACACCATACTGTATCAGGGTACGAACGTTGAGCTATTTTCAAACTACTGTAAATGTGTGTTATTACATCCTGTCTCAGGGCACGAACGTTACGCTAACTCCACTAATCTGTACCCTGGGCTCAGAAGCTAGATTCGCTCGTCCGGCCCGACTTGGGATATTGTCAATCAAATAATGTTCTCGTTAAAAAATTTATCGAGAAGGTGGCGAGAAAATGATTTTATTGGCTATATCCCGAGTCTGGCCCTGAGACAGCATGTAATTACACACATTTACAGTAGTTTGATCAAAATAATTGGTGTCTGGCTTACGTTTTGTTTACAATATCCTTGTTTAAAGTAGGCAACGGTAAGAAATATAACTTTTTTATGACCCATTACCATTTTTTAAATGTGGTCAATATGTTAAAAATAGGAACGTTTATAGATTTCACATAGAATATGTTTTCTTTGTCAGTGAACATTTGTGTTATATCAAAAATTAAAAAAAAAATTCCTAAAATTTCCTAAAATTGAAAGTCTTACATATGATAAATTCAACTGAAGTGTGTACTTTATTTTGCCTGTCAGTTAAATATCTATTACTACTTGTCTTCTTTACAACTATAACTTTCACTTATGAATGTGTATATATTGCTTATAAAGAAATAAGGAGAGTTTATATCTTTACCTCTGTCTCAGTATTGTCTAATCCTCGCCTCCTTTGATGTCGATATTTACCTGAGTATCCGGGATAGAAGTAATACTATTGAGAATTCAAGTCATTTGCGCCTCCGAAGGTAGGGTAAAAAGTGGTTTCATTTAATACTAACAAATTAACTTTAATTTGCCTTACTTCACCCTTGAGACTTTTCTTAAAAAAACAATTTGTACCCTTGAATCTAATTTCCATGGCTAACTCGCTGATTAATTTGTTTTCTTATTTTTTTATGAAAGTGTACTTTCTTTTCGATTAAAATCGATTTGACAGAAAGAAAAATGCCACACAAAATGATATTTGTTCTAGTTCTTCACTTCTTTCTATTCTTACATTGCATTGTCATTGTCAGTGAGCAAGCATTTCTCGTAATCTGGGTAATAGTTATAAACAATGTCCACTTTTTGTAAAACATGATGGCTAGAGACGAGAAACAATCAACCCATTATGTAACAATAACGTGTTTTTGTTGTTGTTCTTTATTATAGATTTTTAATATATATTAGATCTGTTCGCAACTTTACAGAGTCAAACATTCATCTATGTCTCCAAGCATAGTGTAGATGTTTCCTCGAAGATCTTGAATACCAAATCTCATTGAAACCAGATATAACCTAACGCTCGTTAAGTGCAACGTTTCTTATCGGAGTACTGTTCAAGATGGACGGTGTAAATCCTTCACTCATAATAATGATCTAGCACTTTTACAGAGGGAACTATACTTTGGATTTCGAATTAAGTAGTTTATTGTTGATTAAAACATGATAATATTATATCAAACTTTCGAAGTAAGATCTTTCTTTCGAGCGATGTATTTTTTTCTCAATAGCTAAATTTCATCACGAACCACATGCAAGTATGCGATGAGACTTTAAGCTTGATCGTTTGTTTAGTTCGAATGCTAAGGTCGCCGACACCAAAGTACTCAAATCAACAGCACAGCGAAGCACGAATGAAATTTTCCGTGAGGTCAATGTGATGGTAAAAATATCATGAATGATTTGTTGAAACTAACCGTCATTGATTTTCGGTCAATTCAGTGCTTTCACTATATTCCAGCGGTCACCACATCAACGCCGACTCTGACAAAGGAAGAAGTAGCTGCCGTCAGCTCCGTCCTGGTCATCATAATCATAGCAATCATCGTGGCCATCATCCTCATCATCTGCTGTCTGAGGAGGAAGAGGAGGAAGAGAGAAGAAGAGCGCAAACGTAGAGAAAAGGAAGGTGGTCATTCTTTTAATTTAAACAGATATAGATTTCTTTATATTCTTCTTTTATACATGTTCAGGCATGTCTTTTACCTTAGGTCAGGGCCACTGGCTTGAGACTTTCAATGCGTTAAAGGGACAGTAGCACGTTTTTTGATAATTTTATATTTAAATTTTTTCAATGATAATTGTAAGTTATTGTTAAATGTATTATTTTGACAGTGTAAGAAATCTCATTACATCAGCCAATTATCTATAGTCAGAGGACAAAGTATGAAGATTCACATATAAACCATTGGCGGCTTTTTTTGTGAACACATTTAATGCATTTTGTGTAAAAAAAGGAATCACATGGTTAAACTTTACGTTTTATATTTGAAATAATACTGATCCATTTAGTTTAAACAGGTTGTCTTTCAATTGGAACCATAAATTTTCATTTTCCTGACATCACCTTATATCCCTCTTAAAAACGTGCTACCGCCCCTTTAAGAAGCTGGAAATAATGTATATGTAAATATGCGTACCGTAGTGCTCCTATTTGCGGTTCAAGTTTTAAGGAGAGGAAATTTTACGGTAATTTAACTTTTTCATTGAAGTACGAATATGAATTCCCACTATTTTGTTTAGCTTTTCTCACTGTATATCTTATTGATATAGATTTGTTTCAAAATTTGATAAAAGAAATAGTCCTATATATATATTTCCTTTAAGATAAGATTTCCAAACAAGTTAATAACACCAAGAATACAAAATTACAAATTTCAAGATTTTAGATGTAGATGTCAGAGTATAAGTAGGCCTACTATAAAATAAGAAAAGCTGAGAAAAACTTGACAATGAAACATTTACATCTCTCAGATACTGAATCCGGCTATGGTGGAAGCTCTGGGAGAAGGAGGAAGAAAATTAAGAAGAAGCCACGGAAACTACCGAAAAGAGTTCGGAAAATATACGACGAAAATGGGAAACTTATTCGTGAGGTTGTTCTTTGTGGTATACTTTTGGTATACTTTCATACGTCAAATTATGTCACGTAGAACTTGACGCTACTAATCAAATCTTCCTACACCACGTATTGGTTTTGTTGAATCTCACTGTCATTTTTCTGGGTATCTGTATCAACATTTAAAGTGAACAGTGTGTCACTCACCATAGCGAATTTATTGTTTAACATTTAAATTGTCTATATGTGTCAACATTACTGCATTAGTAAAATCATTAAGCCAAGTGGTATACTGTATTTCCTTCCTCGAATAGACGCCCTTGTATATTGCTTTCTGAAAATAATAAACGCCTGCCTTAATTAAACGTCAACATACTATCGCTTCACTGTTCCTTGGACCCTTGTTGGAATACCCCTATTTTCTTAGAAATAATCTGTATGGTATTTTTTATCATTAAATAGACGCCTGCCTCAAATAGACGCCTATGGTGTAGACCGTTTGAACATAATAAACGCCCAGCGTGTAATTAGGAAATACGTTATGTGTCAAAACATGTTAACAACTTGTGCTTATTTGATAATACATTTGTTTAATTTCACAGGAGACAATGAGCTCTGATTCGGACGACTCCGGCGATGAAACGGTAGGTACATGATTACGAAGATGAAAACTGACTGAATCTGTATGTCGAGCCTCTGGGGTCTTATATCCACACGCTCCCTCGCGAAGATGATTATCCTTTTCCCGACATAATGTTGATAATCGGTCAGTCCTTATTTGGGCGATGTCGCAGAGTCGAATGACGCGAAAATGTTGTACTTGTTGAAATCGACGGAGTGCTTTAATGTACAAAATGTAGACAAAAAAATAGTTTCGAGAGTTTACTCTACAATAACGCTAACTATTGCAAATTTAACAAAACACCGTGAATATTGCTTAACATTCCATCAGCTCAACGATAATTAAAACAAGAATAAAATTGGAGCACATTGGTGTTGTGGTTAGCATGCTTGCCTCTAATGCCAGAGACCCGGGTTCGAATCCCGGTGGAGACAACAATTTGTGACTTGGGTCCCAACCTGTGTCGTGTCCCTTAGTCAGGCACTTAATCCACATTGTACTCAGTCAACCAAGCTCTTAAAATGGGTACCTGAACATTGGATGAACTGACATTCGTGGTCGTGACTAGCGCTAAGTAGCAGCTGTGAACGTACAATCCTTTAGGATAATTATGTAGCGCTTTGAGTATGTCTCAAAATGTGTACAAGACGCGATATAAGGATGCATATCATTGATATAAAAAAAAAATCGACAGAGTATCATTTGAATTATTCTTATTTATGTAGATTAAGGCAAGCGAGACAGCGATATACAATCTCTGTTAAGAAGCCAGTGAAAAAATATCAATATATCAACGTAAACATGTCAACACACGTGTCTTGCTGCATTTAGTCACTACAATCCAGCTTATTGCAGGTGTACATCCGGGGACCCGACGGGAAGAGGATCAAGAAGAGGCGAGTGAAGAAGACGAGGCGGTACCTGAGAGAACGAACCCTGCCTGATGGAACCAAGGTCAGCACCTGTACTTAACTGTCTCTCCAAGTTTTATGCAATAGAGTAGATAACTCATGTGTAACATTCGTTATACTCGATCGTCACATCAAATTTTTTAAACGCGATGATGTGATTGGTCCGCAAATGAGATTTGGTCTTTGCTAAACTGATAACAGAAATATACTTGCTGCGTTCAGGTTAGCACCTTATGGTACAATAATTTGATTATATTGACCGTCACCGAAGTCCACAAATATTGACGCTTCCGGGATATGAATTTTACCACCAAGGAAGTTCCTCTGCGAGCTAACTGCAGTCTGTAGCATGTTCTGACGTAAGATAGTCAATATAAACGTCACGGCACGAGCTTTGGTGTTAGTAGCTAGAGGAAGATAATATAACTCTTGTGTATCATTTGCTAGAAATCATTGCCACCAGCTTTTTAAACGCGTTGGTGTGATATGTCCGCAAATTATCAGGTTTTGTCTTCTCTAAGCTTTCACAGGATTAAGAGGAAACTTCTTGATGAAACAAGCTCGTCTACCAGTGCGTCGATATTTGGAAGTTTTATTTCTCGGAATACGATCGATTTTAAGAGATTGTGTCTCTCTCTTTCTATTGTTTTGATTTAACTTCCGGGTTACCTTAGTCGGACTTTGAAATAACAATGACGCCTAAGCAGGTCATGCAAACGAGTCGAAAGCTTGATTCGGATGATCTTGTGAAATAGGTTGGACTTTCTTTTTAAAATCAAGATTAAATTTTATTTTCGAAATTTATTTTTAGAAATCAAACGTTCCTGTTGTGTGACGTCTCTGTTTATATAATTAAGAACGTTGCGTTAAAACCATTAATTCATATATACATTTAATCATCATAATATCAGATTATTATCTCAAGATGTGAAATGGCTAAATTAGTAATTTTGCAATTTTGCTTGAGTCAACAGCAATGCAAAGGACAGTAATAGGGCCTAAGCTTTATGATAAGTCGTAAGTCCTTAGGTTTAGTGAAAGGTTAAAGAATGGGTCAACCTATGGAAAGGCTTTTTGTGAAAGAACTCCCAGATCAATAAATCAAGTCTCTTCCTCTTCAGGTGAAGGAGTGGGTTGAGAGCGACTACTATGAGACGTGTTCTGAACATACAGCCAGTTCCTCGGAAGATGAAACCGTTGAAGAAGAGATACGCAAAGCAATTGCCAGAAGACAGAAGGAGAGAGCAGATATCCTTGTAGGTTCCCCGCTCAAGTTTCAATATTCACCATTAAAATTCATAATATCAGTTTGTGTAATACATGCACCGTCAGCTGTGTATCTTAAAGGACTCATGGAGTCAATTGCTAAATTGTAATGTTTTTTTATTGGTTATTAATGTTATATTTAAAAAGTAAAGGAACTGTGGCGTCATCGTGATTTAAATAAAATGTGTTTTCACAACAGACGTGGTTTTGACCAAAATTTAACCGATGATCGACAAATGTAGCTACATCAACCCTTTCCCCTCAAATATAAATTGCATCAAATATGTTTAATGATACCAAACAATATACATCCAGACTTTGATTGAACAGGGAAAATTAGAGAACCGTCAACAGAATGAGGACCTTGACCTTGATATTTCTGACCTTGATCCCGATGACCCATCAAGGAGGAATGGCAAAAGGTTCTACAAGCTTGCCGATGCAACAGACGGACCGGTAGTCTCGCGAGATGAGTACGAGAAGAGACGAGCGAAGAAGGAGAAGGGAGGAGAAAACAAACCTGGCTTCTTCAAACGTCTTGCCAGGAGAAAACATAGGTGAAGTTGAACCCAACTCTGTTACAAGAAAAACAGTTTTTGAACTTAACGAGACTTTTGAATCGGGGTATTTTTTAGTTAAAACGAAATTCAAGAGGACGCAGTGATGCATTCTGTTCTGAATCTAAAATGTTACCGCCATTAACATATATGAAAATAAGTTTTAAATAATTATGTGGTAATCATATATAAGTATAATCGGGTAGGTACTCTTTAAATTTTGTTTCCACAAAAAATACCTCGATAGGACTGTCCCTTTTAATCAATTGAATTATTTTGGAAAGCAATATCTACAAAGTTTGCCAGGGGAAAAACGTAGGAGATTTGAGAATATCTCAAGACTTTATGAAAGTTACCCAAACAGTCTTTAAACAATAATCAATGAAGTTGTTCTAAACGGAATGTCTCAAATGTTTGGAAGGGTCAATTGATTTGATTCTGAAATACATTCTCTGCTGAATCTTTTACAAATAACTTATTTGCTGAGAATAGTTATGTGTGGGAGATTATTGGTAGCTTTGCTAGTTCCAAAGGTATAAGAAAACCTTGATAGTCAAAATTGTAATGTCTCCTTAACGGGTAAATAAGTTTATAAATATTGCTGATTGATATTGGAAGATTTTCCGTCACGAATAAAAGTCTGTAAGATCCAATTTACCAATACATTTGGTATGGAAATAGCGGACACTTGATGTTATTGTCTTTGATTCAATAACCAGATAACCCAGTCTAATTAAAATCTGATTTTAATCAGACTGTCAAATAGCCGTAGTCAACGTGTAGTTCTTTTTTTCCGGCATCTTTTACTATCTATACTAGTATTTTTGATGAATAAATACTTGTTATCATTCATATCAGCTTTAAATATAAAATACTAATCAAATTATTAATTAAGCATTTCTTACCCCTCAGACTGACCCTGAAGAAGGGGGAAGAAGAGGACGATGCTGCTGACGATGCCGATGAGGAGAAGAATGTCAATGAGCGAGACCCTTACATGGCCCAGTACAAAGACAAGAAGCGCCTGGAGAACAAGCTGGACGATGAAGGATTCTTCGAGGACAATTCCAAGACACAGGCCAAGGATATCTTTGTAAGTTATGTTGCTTGGAGGTTAGTAAAATATATAGATCTGATAGTCGTGAATCACAACCATGACGATCCTTAAAACAAGCTTGACGATGAAGGATTCTTCGAGGACAATTCCAAGACACAGGCCAAGGATATCTTTGTAAGTTATGTTGCTTTAAGGTTCGTTTGTACAATACACAGTTTTGAATCACAACCTAGATGATCGACACGATCAAGCTGGACAATAAAGGCTTCTTCAGAGGACAATTCTAAGACACAGGCCATGGATATATTTGTAAGTTTTGTTGCTTTCATGTTCGTTAGTAAAAATATATAGTTCTGAAAGTTGTGAATCGAGGAGAACAAGCTGGTGGATGAAGGATATTTCGAGGACAATTCAAAGACACAGGCCAAGGATATCTTTGTAAGTGTTCTTGCTTGGACTTTAGTAGAATATGTAGTTCTGAAAGTGGTGAATCGCAATCAAGACCATCGAAAAGAACAAGCTTATTCGTCTGATTCAAAAGATTCGTCGAGAACAAATCAAAGACACAGGCCAAGGATATATTTGTAAGTTTTGATGCTTTAATGTTCGTTAGTAAAAATATAACGTTCTGAAAGAGGTGAACCACAACCAAGACAATCGACAAGAACAAGCTTGAGGATGAAGGATATTTCGAGGACAATTCAAAGTCACAGGCGAAGGATATCTTTGTAAGTCTAAAAAGTTCGTAAGTGAAAATATATATTCTTAAAAGTGGTGAATCGTCACCAAAACGATCGACAAAAACAAGCTGGACGATGAGAATTCGTTCACAGCCTCCCAAAGACACAGGCCACGGTTATATTTGTAAGTGTTGTTTTAATCAAAACAACCAAGAAAATTGAAAGAACACTTTTATACGATTCTTTAAGGTAGTATGATACATGTATGAGAATTTGTAAGATAAGTGTATTTCCTTGACGTCATGTTTTTATAAAGTGACATAACCAAGACAGCTGTAAGTTGTCGGATAATACAACTTAGATTGTTAATATTATTGTTTTCTTCATTGACTGATATTTTTCAGCAAATTGACGATCTAGAAGCTATTCTAGACGGTACGAAGACAGCGGCTACTCCAGTTCCTGAAGCGGAGGTAAGAAATTAGTAATTTGATTACTCAAAGATAGTTTTTTACATTCGTTTGCTTCTGATAACTACCAAGTGACTCAATAATTAAGCAATAGCAATTCAACAGATGAATGTGAAACTTTAATTTTGATTTATGAAATGATAGTGAAATTGTTTGTTAAATATTTGATTCAAGGATGTACCCGAGGAGGAAACAGAACAGAAGACTGAACAGAAAGAACCTGACCAACATGATGAGAAAGAGGAGGTTTGTATCATTTGTTCAATATTTCATTTTCTAGGATTTTTAATAATGGGAATTTAAGAGGTCTCTACGCTAACATATGTATAAATCCTAACACCATATATTGAAATTATTATATTAAAAATATCACATTATCATATTTATCATTATCGTTGATTGATTACGTTTTGTCGTCAATTTAGTTGAACAAGAGATATCCATTTTTGAAGTTTTGATTCACTTTTAGACTAAACAACCCATTGAAAAAGACAAGGAAGAACCACGACCGAAAGAGAAAAAGGTAAACTTACAAAGTTGTATGCCTCAGTGAATGAAATGAAATTTCTTTAATTTTAATATATGGAATTATCATATGATTGACGGTGATATCATTGACTGTGCCACTCGTGAAATTATGAACTTTCTTCCTCACTCGTTGAGATAAACAAGAACTATTTCAAAACTTTAGATGTCATAAATGCATAAATGTAAACCATGTATTTGCAAAATGTATAAATCACAATTTTTCTATATATATTAACCTCAAAAATAGTATTTTGTTTAAATGATCTAGGTAAAGAAGGATGTGAGGTCAAGAATCAGTAAGCTCCTGACCTCGAGACTGTTTCCTCCGGACCCTCAGCCTAAAAAGGTAAGTTTTAATCTCCTCTTTAATAGACCGACTGACATTCCTTGATATATAGAGGATACTAAACGATCTTCTATTTGCATGTTCAAAGGAAATGATGATAAAGCATAAATTGAGCGAAAGCAAATTTAAAACTTAATCAAACACAAGTGTAAAACACGTACCTGTTAAATTCTGGAAGGGAATAAAGTACTTTATAATCAAACCTTTTTTAAATAATAAGGGATTTATCATACCATCTTAGGCGTACATGTAAGACTATTCGCTAGAAAGTGTTTATGTATGATTAAGTTAACTACTATATAGGAATACTTTGATATGGATAACAGATATAAATATTAACTGACACAGTTTTCGTTAACTGACCTTCATCAAAAGACTTAGTAACATCAAACTGTAAGGCGAACCTAAATAGCTTTTTATAGTTCGAAAATCAGAAATACAACTTTCTTAACGGAGACAACCTTCTGAGAAGTGTACCAAATTTGCAATGCATTTCATGGTGTCAGTACCTTAATTCAGTTCAAAAAACAAAAGCGTACATTTATTTAACAATTTCCAGCATAAGTATTGCGATTGTTCCCTGTTTTACTCTGATTTAGGAACCTTTCGGTGTTATAATATGAACATGTTGGCTATGGATATTGATGACTAAGTCTTTGGTACTTTTCGTTTGACCTTCAGAAAGGACACGTGATATTTGTGGAGGAGGCGCAAGGTACAACAGTTGCAGGTGATGGAAGCCTCCCCCCACTGAGACAAGTGTCACCTCAGAAACAACATCCGGGCTTCAGAGGAGCCATCATTATCGACCCAACCCAGGCTTCCCTTAACAGAGAGGGGTTAGCCAAGGATCAGCAATTTCTGCAGTCTGTTCAAGGTATGTTGTACGTTTTTTTCACATTTCATTTCTCAAACTTAAATGTATGGTACATTTTTTATTTTTTTTTACATTTAGAACATTAGTACATTAGTTCATTAAGAACGTTGGTACATTAGTACATTTTTTACATTTTCCAGTTCTCCAGTTATTTAAAGTAAGCTCCCCATTCTCAAACTTAAACGAAATTTGTTAACAAACCTTTCCCTTTAGGTTAACAGTATACGTTTTTGTAAAGTTTCTCGGCTGGGAGATTTCTAAAGAAGCAAGATTACCCGTTTGTAACCAAAGATACGTTGTAGGAAATAACTTTAGTGTTTCTATTGCGAGATAACAATGATGTTTGTGAGCTACCATATGGAAGAACGTGTTTTACTTTTGGTATCATGGAAGTGTGACAGTGCTTTTATTCGGGTTTCATTTTGTTCCATTTCACTCATATACGCTATTTTTCAATTCAAAATTAAATCAACTCTCCTTTTCACATGCATTGAGATAAATAGAACTTCCCTGAAAACTTTTGAACATATTTTTCCGTTATCTAACCTTCGATAGTTAATTTTCTTTTATTTAGCCTGATTTCTATTGTTTCTATTTCCTATATTCCAGGTGGTGACAACGAGGTAAGATTCCCTTAATCTATGTAATAATTTATGTAAGTACTAGTATATGAAAAAAGCAAACTTACTATGGCATCTACATTTACCATTCTGTGTCATTGTTGATATATTATGATACTGAATAATAATTCTGAAAGGACATGAACGATTTATTCATTTAACGAATAATAAATTTAAAAGTCGGTTTCAATTGTCCAAAGACTTTCTCTTTACATAAAAAAACAAGAATCATGACATTGATGTTTATGTATTTTCTAGGATGAAAATAGCTCTGGGAAATCAAATTTAAAAAGACCCTACCATCGGCAGTTTCAAACAAATTCAAAACGCTTCAGAGGTAAGGATATGTATGAATCATCATTGTATTCTGAAATAGGAATTACAATCAATTTCTTAATCATTCTGATTTAAAACGCATTTTTATGAAATAAGAAGAAATATATAGAAACTCACCAACAACTATTGTAACTATGTAAAAAGAAAATTTTTTCAAAAGATTGTTCATTATATATATTTATGTCACATAATGCTTTGTTGATTCATGTTTTTCAAGGTAATGTACCGGAGGCATGGGGAACAGGGAGTGAGGTAAGGTATTTTTTCCATTAAAATAATAAACAAACACAAAATTCAATTATTTTCAAAGAGTTATTCCAATTAAAAATAATTGAGTTTGAGTTGGTTTAGAATGGTTGATGATTTCGGATACGAAGCATACAGAGCTCGAACTTTATAACATTTTTCATCTTCAAAAGGTTGAGAAGAAAATAGAAATCTTGTCTTCCTTTAGGTCATGTCTTCGATATGGTGCCATGCATAGTGAGTATTACCATCGCTGAGCTCACTGTACTACAATTTTCTAACTGTTTTCTTTTGATAACAGAATGGTTCCAAGCACGGTGCTGATCAAGACGAAGATAACATTCAGTATAGGATGAAGGCACCAAAGTTCCACAGTTACCTTGACTACCTTAGGGGGCGTGGCTCTAGAAACAATCCAGGTAGCGTGACAGAGCGGGATGCGCCCTCAACCAAAAATGGCGGGAAAAGTGGGCGTCTCCTGATGGATGACGCCAGATTGAGGCGTCTCCTTGAGGAGCTCTACAAAGATAAGAAATATATGGACGCCATCATCATTGCTGAAGGTATTTTCTTAAAGATGATACAAATGTATCTGGGTTGGGTTTTTTTCAATTTTATGTGTAATGGATTGTAAATGAACGGGCGAGGAGTCTTAGGGTTCGAACTCCCATTGGTATATCATCAAAGGTAAATTGCCTGAAAGAAGGAATAAGTACAAGAGGTAATCCTTCCTCCAAATATGAGCCCCCTCTCAATTGAAAATGCCTCTAACCGCCACTGTTATTGGTGTAAACAGATAGACAGTTAATCCATTAAGGTGGTTCTTAAGTGTTTGTATCGCAAGTCATCCAGCCAGAAATACGTCAGAATCTGCATCAGCAACAGCCTTAGCATCAACATCAACATCAACATTAGCATCAGTTAAATGTTGTTGGTATACACTGCAAGAAGACGTTTTGTGCTTGAAAATCACGATTTAACTGATAATAGCCTGTTAATCAGCATTAGCATCAGTTCGTGGTATACATTTGTAAGATGGAGTTTTGTGTTTGAAAATTGGTTAACGATAAACGCATCTGTTTCTATGTCAATCCCCTTCTTGCAGAGACCCAGGACGAGGCAATGGTCAAGGGTCTGGCAGAACACGGACGGGACTACCTGCTGGACATGGCGCTCTACTGGGAGAGCAAGGGCCCCCTGCCCCCCAGACCCTCCATGACAGTCCTGGGGTTCAGGCTAGAGCGGTCCAAGTCTATGGTGAAGATGGGCAACACGAGCCAACAGAGGCCTGAGTTGCAGAGGAATAAGACTGTATGCTGATAGTTGAAACTTTTAGAAATGAATTTTATTTATAAATATTGAAATGCAAACTTTGATGAATATCATTTTGAATCGTGTTGATGACGTGGAATGACCTACGGAAATAACTTTGAAAGGAAGGGTTCCCTGCCCCAAGACCCTTCTCTAACAGCCCTGGGGTTAAGGCTAGAGAGATCAAAGTCTATGATCAAGATGGGGACCACGAGCAAACAGAGGCCTGAGTTGCAGAGAAAAGGGACTGTGTGCTGATAGTGAAGACGCTTAGGACTCTATTTTTCAATGAGCGTATTTTTGAGAGAAATGGTCACCTGCCACGACAACCTTCCTCCCCGTGGTTTCGATTCGAGAGGTCTGGGAAAGGATCGGAAACAAAAGTCTGTATTTCCGAAGGATAAAACTGTATGCTGTGTGATCTCTTAAACATGTAGAAATAACGTAAGTTTGTTGATGCTAATTGCGAAAAAGGTGAATGGTTATTGTGAGTGAATGCAATTTAATTTCTTATATTAACAACTAGAAAAACGTCAATTATTTTTTACTGAAGAATCCAAATTCTCTCTTCAAGGTTTAATTTGTGAAAGATCAAGATGCATGCCGAGAATGACCATATTAGGGGGTGCTTTAAGAACGAGTGTTATTATCACAGTATTTGTTTGATCATCAAACTCTTAGAACTGTCATTTCACAAAAAGTATTTATATAGAAGGTCAGAAAACATGTTTAGAAGTTTGATGTTTGTATATACAAATGTGTTAATAAAATTGTGAGATTTTCCTTTTCAATGTTTTGTTTTATAGAATTCACAGGACTAAAAGGGGTGGTTTCTTAGGGGATCGGAAACCGACAGATACCACCGGATCCCAATAATGGTTTCCGGCGGCGGAAACCAGGCATATCTCAGATCCGGCCGGAAACCACCTGATCTCGCTCCGGAAATTCAGCAGGTGAGGATAATGGGATCTGGTGGCGGAAACCTAGGCATATCTGAGATCCGGCCTGATACCACCGGATCCCGTACCGGAAATTCAATAGATTAGAATAATGGGATCCGGTGGCGGAAACCGGGCATATCTCAGATCCGGTCGGAAACCACCGGATTTGTTATCGGAAAATCGGTAGATTAAAATAATAGGATCCGGTGGTGGAAACCTCCGGATCCTATCTGATTGATAGCAATAGGCCAATAATTCATAGCAGATGTTAGAAGAGATACACATGATTCATATAACATTCATGAAACAATTTTTATTTACAATGTTGAATTTATGTTCAAGTACTTTTACATTAGATTTAATTTTATTTCATTAGAATAGTACTTTGATCATACAAGGGTCTGTAAATAATAACTAACAAGAATTTAAAAATCAACAATTATTTATTCTATCAATGATCATATAACATATCAAGATGCAAACATCACAAAGATAAACAAATAATAACATTCAAAAGTTGCAAATACAATGTGCACACTAAACAATCATTTTGCAGCTAAAGAGTTTGAAAGATGGTACAAGATGAAACCGTAATAAACTACAAGGATACATGAACACATTCAAAAGGCACCTGTACATCATATTGTATCAAAACTATAAGAATATTAATCAATAATAACTATTTTGAGAGAAAGACAACATAATTTCAATGAGTGTTATTAGTTCGGTCTCTACCCTTTGACCTGTCTGGCTTGGTGAAACGAAGCTTCCGCCAGCATAGATCTCGGGGTCAAATAAACATAAGCCCCCCAACCACGGCAAGGTTACACTCTCTGGGGGGAAAAGGCAAGGAAAATCATAAATGATAGGTTATATAAATGTTTATAAGGCAATATGTATATTTTTCTTACAATAATGCAATATAACCCTTTTCTGGAGCTTTTGTACCTATGGTTTCAGTATTTCAAGTACAAGATGGGGGATTCTAAAAGAACATATTCTATTGTTTCTCTGTATTACATAATAAAGATTTAAATTTCTGAAAGACTCTTTTATTGTGGCACATCAAGCATTGAAAATTGAGGGAAATATGTCCAAAATATACAATGGGGAACTGAACATCACAATGTAATGAAAATGTGACGGCACATGAACTGCCAGTGTCAATTATGAACTGACATAAAGAATTCATCATTGTGGTACATCAAACAATGAAAATCTAATCAAACAAGCAAAAAGCCAGCAAAGCATGTATACCCCAATTGGATGCTTTTCATGGGAGAAATTGCAGTCCAGATTATGAATTATTTGAAGAATGCAACCCTATAATTATTTTAACAATTCTTAATACTAATAAAAGGAAGTGCTATAAGAAATCTTCTTAAAATACTTCTTTGAATGTCATGAGATTCAAAGTCTCATGATTATATTCTATGAAAAAAACCTGATCAAAATATTTAATGTTATCACATTGGCATCAGCAGGGATTAAGCAGGGATTAGGAAGGGCAGGGGCCATGGGCCATTTGCACATTTTATGAAAAAATGGCCCATTTAAATTTTGAAGTTTACTATTGATATAAGGGCAATGACCCCTTTAAAATGCAGAATATTTCTAACAGCCATGAAAATGGCCCATTTTCAAAAGTGTCCTTCCCAATCACTGCATCAGATATGCAAATTCGGTCACAATTGATAATTCTCTTCAAAATTCACACCAACATGCTTTAAAGAATACAATCTATGAATTAAAAAAGTCAAAAGACAAAAACTGAACATATGCAATGTTGATGCATAATTCGAAAAATTTGCATGCAATCTGCAAATTAGGTCACAGATGAAATCCTGTCTCAAAAGCCACACCTTAATCCTTTAAAGAATACATTCTATGAAGTTTCTATGACTTTCTAACAAAACCTGAAGGAGGTATGCAATGTTGACATAAAATTTCTAAAAGTTGCATAAAACATGCCAATTAGGTCAGACGAAAAACTTCTTCAAAAGACATTATTGATATCTATAGAATACACTAATGCATAAATAGCAGGAAACAGACTGTTGAAGAAATAAAATAGAGCTGAACATTTTCGACAAAACTTGGCAAAATTATATCAATTAAGTCAAAGTTGATTTCTTCAAAAAGCACAATATTCCAGTCCAGAGAACATGTAGGTTAATTATAAAGAGTTTCCAACAAACAATGCTGGAAAAATCCAATGATCATGAACTCTCGGACGGACAGACGGACTGACGGACAGGCTCAACGCTATATATCCCAACAACTTCATAGGTGGGGGTATAATTATGGGAAATTTGACTATTTGCCCAATGTTACTATGGCCATAGTGATTGTCTGTTGCCACTTCAAATAGATAGTGATCATTTGATAACTGAAAGGAATATGCAATCTAAATCAGTAATGAAAATATACATGAAACAGTTTTTGGTTTCTATCTCTAAATCATAACGTTTACATTTTACTACAAAAATCTCAAAGAACTTGCAGAATTGCAAGTGTAAATCATTCCAAAATAAAGGGGAAATATTTTCAGAGAAATAAAGAATTTGTCATCGTAGTAGATCAGACATTGAAAATCTTATCAAACTATGGGAAATTGGTCAAAACTATACAATGAGCAACTGAAAATCATGTAATAAGAAATGTGCCAAATTTCAATCTACATGAACCACCAATGTCAATTATGAGCAGACATAAAGAATTTGTCATTGTGGTACATATCTGACATGTGTGACCTATAGGCAACTAAACACCACCATATATATACATCAAATGTGTCCACTTTCACAACACTCAAACTTTCAAGTATCCTGCTCATAGGTATGATGCTCTTGGGACAGGACACAGGATTATGAACTTCTGCTTGTTGTGTGTTTCTTCAATCCAAGCACATTTGGCACTAACACGCTGAAGTGGAAGCAGTGACGCTGGACCGTCATTCTGGAGTTTGCATGACCAGACAGACACAGGGTTGAGATAGCCAAATTGATTGTCTGAGCGTTCAAACCATTCAACACAAGCAAATACATGCTTCACAGATGAGGTTGATGAAGTTTTGATATTGTGAACGAGAAAGTGCTTTATTTTGGCGGGCCGCATAGAGGAAACTGTTGAGATTCTTGAATTGTCATCTGCCCACATCGCACTAATAATTCCGTTTGCATGTAAGGCATGTGATTCTCCACTCAATGATGTGTTGTTCCACTGGACTGACGTCACTTTCTGACAAACAACTGACAGTTGTTCATCTGGAATCCTCTCCTTGTAGATATACGAGTAGACGACTTGAAGCCAACTCAACTCCTCACAACTAAGGCTAAGATATACTTCGTCTTTTGCCGAGAGCTTCAGAAGAGACAGATCACTCCAAACAGAAGGTGAAACTTCTGATATCTCTGTAGAGGATGCAAGGAAGAGTTCCGGTGATGAGAGTGAAACCAAATTCTTTGAAGATAATTCGGAAAGTTTGTGATACTGTTCTTGAAAATCTTCAGCAACTGCATCCAAATTGAAAATGGAAAACATATTGAATTTTCTCATTAGCTGAACTGGTAAATCCTTTTGGTTGGTCGGCATATCGGACAGCAATCCATTGTAACGTTCAAAACTGAACAGCCAAAATCCATAAACAGAACCAAAACTTTCAACGGACTCTTTCAAGTGGCAATGCAGATGCATGTTTGGGGTGATGAATTCCTTTCCATATTGCCTAGTCACCTCTGCACAGAACTTGCGCATGAGTCTGTTACCAATCTCTAAATTTGACATGTTAATCACTGGCTGGCAGAAATGTCGGCAGGCTAACACAAAAGTTTGCCAAATGCGAAGGTGAATCACATCAAGAATGCCGTTGAGACATAAGAGCGAATACATGAGAACCCAGTTCTTCCACTCCTTTGCCGTCATCTGTGCATAGTTTGAAGCAATATTGGTAGGAATTCTACCAATGTTAGAGGGAATTTTGATGCCTTGAATCCGTGAAGAAATCAAACTCAGATCACACTTTGTCAACATATCCTTCTCCACCCAGAATGCGAACATCTTCTTTGCAGTTCCAAGGAATAGGTTGTGCATCGGATCGATGGCAGTCATGATACTCGGGTTAAAATACGGAAGTCGCAGAAGGGATGTGAATCTGTACCTGAAAAGTAATTCAAGGAGTTAGTTGCAGTGAAACAATCCTATTACTTTTTATTGAAGTATAACTGAAAAGATAACAGCTCAACTGTGAATAAACAACAAAAACTTTGATAAAATTCGAGCCATTGGCTCAGAGGCTCAACATGTTTTCATTTGATATATGATATAAGTTATCAAATCAGCAAACATGAAATTCTTTTCCGCTAAGAATCACTAATTAAACAAGAAAAAAGTGAGCATGACTCACATACCCCCGTCCCCTGACAACTCTGTCTTTCCGTCTCTGTGATTCGGCCAACATGTAAACAATCAGTACGGAATAAACTGTTTGTGTTATACTGACAGTATCTCCAAGTATTGTCCTATGCCATGCCAACTTAAAAATATATTAATGTTGGCTGTTTGTATGAAGTCAAATAAGAGAAATCAGCTGTTTGTACCAAGTAAAATGATACTAAAATCAGCAATTCAAAATTAATTTTCCGGAATCGGCTTTCCAACTCGATAAAGAGTATCATCAGGAGCATCTATAACCAAAATTTTATTCATCTAGGTACAATAGTTTCTGAGAAAATTAGTCCCCATTGAAGCACCAAGTCTGCTGTTTGTACCAAGTCCAATCAGATTCAAGGGCGATAACTCCGTCAAAATTAATTTTACGGAATTGGCTTTCGAACTCGATAAAGAGTATCATCAGGAGCATCTTTAAGCAAAATTTTATTCATCTAGGTACAATAGTTTCTGAGAAAATGTGTCCCCATTGAAGCACCAAGTCTGCTGTTTGTACCAAGTCCAATCAGACATTCAAGGGCGATAACTCTGTCAAAATTAATTTTACGGAATCGGCTTTCGAACTCTATCACGAGTATCATCAGGAGCATCTATAACCAAAATTTATTCATCTGGGTGCAAAACTTTCTGAGAAAATTTGTCCCCATTGAACCCTATAAAACTAAGTTAAAAAAGTGGCATTTCCATGAAAACGGCAAAAAATTAAAATTCTAGAATCCTACAGATGGTCAGGAATTGATGAGAATGACATGTTTAACAATTCTGCAAAGTTTGGTTAATGTAGACCAAATAGTTTCGGAGATATGTGACCGGACCAAAGGACGGGCGGACGGGCGGACGGGCGGACGGAATGACTACTATATACCCCCGCTTACTTTGTAACGTGGGTATAATTAAAGATTAAGATTATTTATTTTTATTTTATTCATTAAAAGAGAACAAATATTCCAGGAGTGATTCAAAATGAAAATCAAAATGTCATAGCTCATTTATTTTGCTTGGGTTTTTAGGTTATGACCTATTATTTGGGGTTACAGGGTCAACAAATTTACAATTAAGAATCTCCATTGGCCAAGGAGTCTGCACACAACTTTTCAACTCTCAAGACTCTTTGGAACTTGAAAAGAAGAAGAAACAAGCAAAAAATTTAGCGTGGCTCAATAATACCCCCGACCGTATTCTCGATCCAGCTATCCTAGTAATGAAGGATGAATTGAATAGTAAAGAGTGAGAGAGTGGCAAGATTGTTAATATATATTAAATGATTCTCAGAGTTCAGAAGACGATTGTATGTTCAAACTTCTAAGGTGAATTTACTCTTAACAATTCTCATTCAAAAATGTAAACAAACCCCATCTGAACAAAAGTTCTAAACTAATTTACAAAATACCAATGGATATGAAACCAGTGTCCACCCTGGGCTCCTCAACCCCAGACATCTCCACTACACCGGTACCAATGGTTTCTAAACTTTCCATTTTCGAATGTTGTCAAGTCTGGAACCGTTTTGTGTCAAAAGATTATCATGTAACGCCGTGTAAACAATGTCTGTGTCATTTGGTGTTATAACAATCTGGAGAAGATATTTTAAGTTGAAGGACGTGTTCCTGATCATTTTCTTTGTGAATAAAACATGTTTAAAACAAAAACAGCAATCTGTATCCAACAGAATCACAATCCGGAACGCATGAAAAATCAGCCCAGTAGCAATCATTGCCCAAAACATGACACCCTTCCCAAATAAACAGCAATTACCACTTCTTGAAATACGCAAAATTCATTATCTGATTATCTGATCGGTATTTGGAAGTATTAATGAATGAGGATTTAAATGATATACCTTTCAATGTATTAGATTGTCTCTCAAAATGACAATTTAATTAAATTAGTGGTTCAAAGACAAGCATTCTAACATTATCACCAAAAACTTTGCTAAAAACTTTTAAATATCAATACCTATGCCAGCAAATATGATATTCCTATACAGTCATGTTATCATGTGAACACAAACTTGCATTTTTGCAATTAAAACAATGCAATTAACTTTGCTTTAGAGCAAAGTATGTGCTAACCCAAAACGAAATTTCCCATTAAAATCCGTTGTACTGCCCATTACAATCCGGAATCCCAGTAGCAATCACATTCCCAAAGGTGTGTATTACAGGGCGTGATTTTAGTCTTGGAAATAACATGGTTTCAATATAGACAATATTTTAAAACCAAATTTTCATATTTAAACAGATGGCTCACACAGAATAACTGTAGGATCTAAGGTAATTTTGTAAAATATTAAATCTTAACCTCTTTTAAAGCTTGCACCGTGCAAAGATATTTCTTTTAATTGTTGGTGGGAGCCTCTTTAAAGTGGTGAATGAAATGTGCAGGACACTGAAAATTTAAGTCCTTATCTTACTCATCTTCCTCAAGAAGAAATGTTAATTAAGCTTAAATGTTGTGGTGAAAGAAATCTGTTACTAATGATCCAATAAGCATAAACTAAAGATCAACTCTTTAAAGAATTATATACACAAAGAACTTAATTAAGCACCGCTTATTTTTGTAAAATGTATTCTATTTCTGTTGACATATTTTGATAAATAAGATGTATTGACCTAACCATATATAACTAGAGGAGTGTTTGCGGGACGCAAAAGCAGAGTAGCCCCGACACTGAGGGTATCGCCTTCCACTGTTCCGCCTTCTCCATATAGTCACAAGAAAATGGGCAAATTTAAAAAAAACGAATCATATCTCGATACCTTGACCTTTGAGCTTCAAGGTCACATACTCAATGATCACTTATATTTGCAAAAACAATAAAATTATGACTACAGATGTGAAACAACTGAAACATGGCCAAATATAACTATTGTCATAGGGGAAAAACTACATGTTCGAATTTGGATGTTGAAAATCAAAAATAACATTTTAGATCCCTAGTTGACATTCATACACACAAACCATTTTAATCATGAATGATAAGAGGCTAGCAGGATATTGAATTTTCAGTACATTTTTCATCAATAATTGATAAAATGCATGTAATCTTAAATTATGTGACTAAATTTGAGATTTATTGAGTTGAATTTGTTAATCAAACACCTCTCCTCCCTTTAAGATAAAACATGATCTTTTACAGTTGCCAGTTTTTTCTTTGTGAAAATTGATATTTGATAATAATTGATATTTTGAGATTTTGAAGGTTCATACTGCTTTAACAACGAACTTGTGGTATGAGGTCATTTACTAATAAGTCATCAATTCAGTCAGGAGAATTATAATTTTCACATTGCATCACAAAATATTGACTTTCATTTTCAGTTATAAGGTAACTTTGATTTTACTCCAAAATACCAAGTTTTTTTAAAACCAGTTATCCAGAGACAGTGAATCGGAAATCGAGAGAAGTTTTCCTTTTTACACTGCTAGATGATCGTTCTATCGAATACTCCTTATGGTTTGCCTTAAAATGTGTATTGTTCATTATCAGCACCGTTTATCGGTTTGAAAATGGGTGGTGCTTAATTAAGTTCTTTGTGTATACAAATAATTGCCTTCTTTTGATTACACATTAAACAAATGAACACATATATCTTACCCATGTTGTTTTTCAATCTCTTTCTTCTTTGTCAAAGTTTCTGCTGCCTCAGCCTTTCTTGCCCAATGGAGGTGATCTTCTCTTGATCTTGTAGGCCACTTGTCCAAGTCTGGTAGTCCACAATCTCTGCCATCTTTGCTCCTCATTGGCTTCGAACAATGTGAGCAACCTTGGATAGCTCCGTGACCAAGGTATCCACAGAGCTTCCGAGCAGCTGGGATATCTGCTGCTGCACACATCAGAGCCATCCTCACAGTCACAGGGTCAGACACGCCAGGAACATACATCGGAACACCATTCCACAGAGCTTTCAGTTCTGATACCAACGGATCTAGAAAAGAGGCTAGGCTTTCAGGCTCTTTAGAAAGAGGAGGCAAAAGTCCAACTAAAACACAATTCTCCTTCTTGAATCTCTCTTCCCTTGGCAGGTTAAGGAACACCAGGTATATTGCTCCCACAGACTTATCCGACCTCCTACTAAACGGTTGGTACCAATCCACATTGATCATGCACCCAAAGTCATGAGGTTTGTTCAGAAAATCTGTATTTCCAAAGTTTACAAAGTTCTTCCAAATACTACCATCATATACATCTGCATATAGATCTGGTGGCATGTCTCTGTGTCTCCATAAATTACACTTTTCAATGAAGTGGCATCTCTGTAATAGTCTCTCAAGGCTGTCAATGACACTATTGAAACAGTACACTTTCAAAGGGGAATAGGAAACTCTACCATCTTTCAATATCACTTTCTCAACAAGGGTCGTGTCACATTTAACTTTCCCTTTCGTTCGGTTTGATCGATCAGCCGATCGGCAGCTATACACTGGGTTGTCACACTTCTTTGGAAACAAGACACCACCAATGTCAAGTACAACACTGTTGAAGTCGTGAAGCGCACAGCAGTTTGGACAGACAGCATATTTTTTGAAAGTGTCGCAGTCAATACCAATAAGTTTTCGGGCAGTATGCAAAGTTTTGGGTATTATGCTGGCACACAGTTTGCAGACATTAGAAAATGGAGCCAAAACGGAAAATATCTGACTTAAAAGCACAAGCAACTTTGAGAGGCAGGAGTCACTAAGATTGTGCGCCAACTGAATTGAAATCAACGAGGAAATAATCCATGTGATGATGTTTGAACAATTGTTCTTCTCACTGTCTTGGTTAACAGCATCCTCAGTAAGGCAGTCCAGTTGTGGCACAGACTGAAGAAAAATAAACAAGAAAACAATTAAATACACTACACTGAAAGATTAATGGTTAATTCACAGTCTTCAACTCACTTCATTCTAAAAAGTCCATCTCATTACAAGGCTTAGGTGCAAGTTCATAACTAAAATAAACAGTCAGAGTCGACCATATCCCCCGCCAAGTGGGAAAAATTTGAAATACATTGACCAAGCATTGTGAAACTATTCTAAATTTTTCTTTGTTGATTTTTTATGCTATTCAAGTCATTGTGTTAAACTGCACAAAATGATTGTCGAACATCCCATTATTTCCAAGTCTGTCCTTGAATGATATAGTAAGTTTTGTGGTTTTAACATATTTATTAAAGGAAAAACTGGATTAGCAAGCAAGCAGAGAACTGCTTATGTTAATGCTGCTCCCTATCAAATTAAATTAAAGTATATACAGATGTGACAATGACGTACACATGGGCGTAAGTTTTGTTTCTTCAGAAACTGGCAAAATAAATACACCAAAAACTAATCTGAAGAAGTTGGTAATTCAAAGCCACACTGAACTAGATAAAAAGGTTAAAACCCTAAGGGCACAATGGTACATGGTGATTGTTCCACATACCAAGTTAAGGTTTTTTAACTATGATCTGGAAACAATATATAAGTTGTGTTTCCATGGAAACAGTCAAAAATGATAGTCAGAAGAAGTTGAAAACTCTAAAAGGGACAAGGTGACATGATGATTGTTCCAATTAACCTCATATTAGGCCTGAAAGATATAGAATTCAGTTCATTTCATCAGGGCTCTAGACATGTTTGCACTGTATAAATACTCAGGTCATCATAATCATTATTATTATATTATGAGTCAATCTATGGGTTACACTATCAAATTGGTTTTGAAAAGTGTGCATCTTATTTTGTTCCTCTGCAATAGTCTTCAAAATATGTTCAGCTTGTCTAACACATGAATAACAAAATTACCATTGTCTGAACCATATATTTTCATAGATTTTTATGTTACTTTAATGAATAAAAAAAAATTATGTTTATGTTCAAATAGTCTATTTGACCCTCTCCCGTTGTCAGCAAAGTAGGAAAATCTATTTTGTGTCAATGTGTTCCTCCTTCAAAATATCGATTACAGAAGTATTTAGGGTTATTATTGTATTATTAGGTGCATTCTATGCGTTAGTATGCCTTAAGATTTGTTAATATTATGTATGAATTTTAATTTAGAGTTGTTACTTTTTGTGTTAACCAGTAGCCCTTATGTAACACTGCACCATGGCTGATACCAAAAGTCTTTTAGGTCTGATGAGATTGGACAATTCATTGGGAAAATTAATTTTTCCCCTCTAATATAAACATATTTTCTTCTGATTTTTTAATTTGGACCTGGTTGTGAAAAGGTCAAGATTTTCTACCACATATAATAGTTCAAATACTAGAGTTGTGGTGATGCATCGATTTGCATCATATCGTGATATTTAATCTGGAGATACTTGTACCATGAAACAGTTTAATAGTGTCACCTGTGACACTTATTATGACTTAAATTAGGATTTTGCCTAGCTGAGCTGCCTGTACATAACATCTCTCTGGAGCAATTAAGTTGTTCTGGAGCAGAAGATGAAAATAGGCTTTTAGGGTCATGACCCCAGTAATGTATAACCCCTTATTTGGGGAAAGAGAGTCACCAAATCTATGAATTAAGGCCTCTACTAGCCAAGGTGCCTGCACACAAAGTTTATATCTCCTTCAGGGTTTAAGGCTTTTCCTCATTGGCCAAGGACCCTGCACATAAAATGGCACCTGTTTCATTGGCTGAGGCATATAGCACTAAAGCTTCTAAATGGAAGCAGAAAGGCAGAAGCAAGGAAGACTGGCAGAGCAAAACAGCGATAGGTTGTCTCATGCAGAGGCAAAAGATAACGAGCTAACTCCCTCCACCTCAAACCTCCCCCAGTCTCTATCAAAGGCAATCAACACAGGTGTGGAAGCAGCCAAGAACAATGGATACACTCATTGAAATTGCAATCATTCACTTCCTATTAAATTTACAGATACAGAATTGGGCTCAGTTTAATGCTAATTACCACACCTATTCAAGTTCTAACGTCTCTCCAGGCAGATAAAACCGAAATAAAGAAGGAAAATATATTGTACCAGGACTACTAATTTTTACAGCCAGGGCTCTAAGTGACAGGTTTTTACTCTTTGAAAAGGTGAACATTTTACCTTAATTTAAGCCCAGAATGTGAAAAAAAGAAACTTGGAGCCCTGATATTCAAAACTGAACATTATGTAGTTTAGAACAGTTGAGTAAAGTGAATGACCAAATTAACACTAGTGAGTCTAAACTTTTGACAGGAAGTATAGCATCATCATCATCATTGTGTTTTGTGCTTTGGTCTTGTCTGCTTGTAATTACAGATCTTAGCTGAGTTAGCTAACTGTGTTCCTTCTTCGGCCAATCACATGAGTTCACACTGAAGACAGTTTCCTATCTCTAATTTGTTTACAGCAAGATCTTAGGAAACGGAACAATTTCCCGATGAAAAAAACCAGGGGTGATATTACGGAGAGTATCGGAACCGGTATTGAGACATAGGTGATTGAGGAAAACATAATACATGCATATTTATAATCAATACTCACATTATGAGTATCTTCTGCTGTGGGCGTTCCTCTCTCAGTTTTTCTTCGTTCTATCTCTGCATCTGTAAAGTAATCCTTGAAAATAAAATACTTTTTTTCTAAAAACAACTTGTCTGATGTACTATCATTGTTTGTTTCAAGGAAGAGTTGAGCAAGGGAAAATTTGAAAGATATATACAAACAATGATTCAGCTACTGATAAGATAATCTGGTCACACAGTTAGATGTTTATCATCTGATATATAGACAAAATATTGAAAAACTATGATAATAAATAACAAATTTGAAAAAAAATAATTATAAACTAACTTAACTAAGAGTTATTGCCTATGTAGCTCATCAGAATTCTGCATTATTTACCATACAAATTTGATGACATAATTTTAACATTGACTATTTGCTGGTCAAGGTTTGCATATGAGGTGAAGCTGTGTGTAAGATATCAAGAGAATCAGGTCAACAGTTCTTGAGATATTGAGTTTCAAAGATAAATTGACGAAGTCTCTTTGTGACCTTGAAATGAAAGTCAAGGTCACGAACCCTGTTTGAAAAATTACTCTCACTGTGGTGAACCTATATGCAAAATATGAAAAGTATGTAACAGATCTTGTGTTATTCCATTTCGTACGGACATACGGACGCTACCAAATACTATATCCCCTACTTCGCGCTAATCGCAAGGCGGAGGATAATTAAAATCGATGTTGTATTAAAATATAGAATTACATACCAAGCTGCTCGAAGCGACGCTTTCTCTTGGCATACTTCGACTCAATATCGTTCATCTTGTGGTTGTATTCTGGGTTATACACCGATTCATTCTGCAAAGATTCAAATATTGAGGTCCATTTCACAATAGCAACCAAGCAAAGACCAATTAACCTTCCAATAAATCTTATTTTTCATAAAGTTTTTTAATAGCTAGTAGGTATTTATCCAGTTTTGATGATGGTTCTTTGAGTGAAAACTGAAAACATCATAAAACATTTATCCAAACATACAAAGTTACAGTAAATGAAATTCATGACTGACACCAGGTGCTGTGCGCCTTTTGTAGTATAAAGCTTTTGGAAAAATGTTTGGATAAAAAAGAAAGATTTTAAATAATTATGTTGTATACACTAGCCTGTTGTACTGTAGTACAACAATCAAAGTGCATGACTGTCATGTTTTCAGAAACCACTGTAACATTTCAAGGTAGTAACTGTCCATTCCAATGTTACATTAAATAGAATTTTTATTATATTTTACAACTGACACAACACCATTACAGAGTTTCTGTGTCATACACCATTGTGATGTAGTAAAATCTAAAACCTTTCCATAACATTTTAAACGAAGCAATAACATATATATACAATAACACTATATTGACACCATTGGAGATCTGAATAAGTGACAAAATAATTACTTAATATATATCCTCGGGTTACCTATATTCGAATGGATTAGCATGTAGTGTTGAATATGCAATAAACATAACAAATAACAACAAATTAAATAGTTCCCATCTTTAGATCACACATTTACTGTCAAAATAATCACTGATTCCCATCGAAAGTCCTTCCCTGATTTACGGCAATGTCAAAATTACACATGAAACTAGTCCAGCATATAACTAAAGGCATACGCACTTGCCATGGTGTGCTTGATATAGGCCCTTGCCGGAATACGAGTTTTTTCTAGATGAACTAACATGAAACTTTAATCCCGAGCATTTTGCGTCAGTAAACAGCGGAGTTGCTGCTTGTCGATGCGGCAGCTTTGATGACATAATATCCCTCCTTATAACGCGACACATCACAAGCAAAATTTGCTGTTCGGAAATTGGGGTCGTTCGAATATAGGTAACTGGACGATACATATTGTTGACATTTTAAGAGACCTGTGTCAATTTTTACTAATAATTTGGGTGTCACCTATTTTCATGGTATTTGTCTTAGGTCAAATTACGACCACATAACACCTTTAGAAGTACTATATTTTACTGATTTTCAAACCTATGAAGCTATTGTAAATTACGTTCAAACTAAAATTTGCTACATGTTCAATTTTTTAAAATGTTCAGTAAGTTCTCACATAGACACAAATATTAGCATTGAAAGTAACCATTTAGAACTGCTAAATGAAAATAATATTCAGGCTACAAAGTGTTTACAGAAAACTTCATTGCTTTTTTTGGAACAGAAATAACATCAACTTGCTGAAATACGATCAGCTAGAAACTTTGCCATGAGAGATTTTGGAAAAAAATCGTTAATAAATAATTCCAAAAAGTTCAGTAGAGAAACGCATGAAATAACAAAATAGTTTAATCACTGAATCACTGATTTGCTGCTTTGAACCATGCAGAACAACTGATCAACAAAATAACTGCTAACTGATGGGACCAATGAATGGAGAGTGAGAAATTATGCAATTTGTAAATACCACGAAAATAGGTTACACATGAAAATAGGTAACTTGAGGGTTACACACAGGGGCACGTCACGAGTAAATTTCTAAAAAAAAAAACAACCTGGTTCTTAATAAATTGACAATTTATTAAGAACCAGGTTTGGTTTTTTTTAGAAATTTACTCGTGACGTGCCCCTGTGGTTACAGTAAGAATCTGAAAGTAAGTTACTCACCCGAAAGATATTAGTTTCAGCCACTCTTGTCCAAGCTTATCTACTTCAGACGCTCAGTCGATTATCAGCCTGTCTAAAGATTAACTCAAACAAGTTTAACTCAACTCGATTTTCGCAGGAAGTAGCTCGTTTGCTAGAACTCTGTGTCAGCGCATGAGCGTTACGAATGGTCCCAGGTGATGAATGGAGCCTGCTTTTATGCAATCGAAAATATTCGGGCGTTTCCGTTTTTTTCCGATTACTGCCGAAGAAAACGACTCGCTGAGGCTTTAGATCTCGATAAATTCAAGGATTTTTATGACAGATGTGATGTAATTCCTTGATTAATCTGTAATACGACTTGGTTGGCAATGTTGTCAAAAAAGAACATTTTAACTTAATATAGATTAGGAATATGTAAAATGCAATTTGTATGGCAGCGTTTGTGAATGTTGATATATCAACGAATATGAATCTATGTTAGTTAATTAAATTTCCTGAGTGAAGCATGTACATTTCGATGTCAGTTTCTTTTAACATGACAAATGCGATTATTTTTGTTATTTTTCAAAGTGAAGGAGTGAATTTTGCGTGTTTGATATTAATCTTCTCACTAGTATTTCTGGATTGATAGCAAGTAGAATTTAAATTGAATCGGAACGCATAGTTTGGGAATTTAACAAGAAACTAGACACTCTATTAAATTGATATCGTTATTAAATAACTACTATATATGTACAGTGGTTGTACTATTTTCTTCTGTATAAAAAAATGAATACAATGTAACCAATGTCATACGTCACAGGAATATTAAATGCCTGATAAGATAAGGAAGTTATTTTCGACATGAATAACCGCCGTGCTAAAACTACAATCATCAACCTCTTTTCTTATTGTTATTTATTAACAAAATTAATTATCTTAATGAACCTATAAGAGTTTCTATTTAGATTGATTTATTCACTGAAGCAGGGCATCAGTTATGCCATAAAGCACTTTCCACATAATCAACAGATCATTTTACGAAACAAGATAAATAGAGATTACAAAACGAGTGAGTGTTGAATATCGAAAATATTTCAACGAGATATTTTCAAATGTTTTGATTTATTCACGAGCGAAAGCGAGTGAATAAATCAAAACTTTGAAAATATTGAGTTGAAATATTTTCGATATTCAACACTCACGAGTTTTGTGATCTATTTATTACATACAAAACGAATTTCTATTTCTTTGAAACCACGATCAATCCATGCGCGACATAGTTGCGTAATGATACACTGGTGAGGTACCTCTGTGTTCGCAAAAGCAAAAACATAGTCCCGTTTTTCGTTAGCATCATCTTCAACCCTAAATAAAATCCTACTTTTAAACAATCATGTGTGTACAGTTTATCGCCTGAGTTATCCAAAACCAAAACATTAGCAAATACTTTAACAATAAAAAACGACGCTGTTGTCGGTACTGTAGCAGAGAGATCCCCAAGCTTGATGACAGTGACGTGGATTTTGAACGGTTCAACCGTCCTTGCTAAACGTTTCTAGACGAAAACTGATAATTCAGTAATTTGCTTGATTATGTAAAGCAGTGTTCATATTATAAATGAAACTGCATGTTAACACAACCCTGAACCGTTTCTAAACTATCGGCTTTCACTCAAACTTTCAAAGCTCCGTGTTGACAAAACGCGTCCGTTGAATACAAAAGGGAGATAACTCTTTCCAAACTAAATTTAGACAAGATATTTTTTAATTTAGTGGCGAAAAAGCCGAGATCGGTACGCGAATATTGGTTTGATAATTTTGCACATTTATCTTTGATGTGATGCAACTTTATTTTGAGGGAAAATACGTAAATGGAAAAAAATATGATAAATTAAAAATTTGAAGCGGCTGAAGGTTCGGTTGCACCCGATCAGCTGATTGCAAAAGTAGTACGGCATTATGACGTCACTATCGTTGAATAACCTGCTTTGGTTACACAACACTCGTTGAATAACTTTCAACTGGTTACACAACACTTGTTTCAAATAACCAAAATTATCTCATGAAGATATTCAGAACACGTATGTAATAATGGCAAATATATGAGAGATGAATTGCAGAAATTAAACGGGTACTTCATACACGAAAAGAAGCTGACTAATAGGGGGAATATGTAATAATGTCAATGCTCTGACCTCAATATATGTAAAACTACAATACATAATATTTATTTATGGTTTAATTAATCAAAACACTTTTTTCGTTCCGTGATTTTAAAAAATGGAATCGAGTGTTTTCCATTGACTTGGATCTTTTGATCGCCAAACATGATTGTGTTAAGATATAATTCTGCTTTTGAATTTTGAAAGCCCACTTTTTAATTAGCGTGTGCAATATAAGCTTTCTTTTCCAAAAGAAAATATTTGGGGGTTTTACATAGTTAATTTGGATAATTTTGATTTAAAGGATGATCAAGAAAAAAGGAAAGAGTATTGTTTTTATCCAGATTGGATACTAAGTTTTGGCATCATTTGAGTGTTGAAAAGTATGCCTGTCATTTTTTAAAACAATGTCCCTTAGGCCTATTATTAGGAATATTTGACCCGGGAGTAGGTCTATTATTAGGAATATTTGACCCGGGAGTAGGTCTATTATTAGGAATATTTGACCCGGGAGTAGGTCAAAGTGAAATATTTAACAATCAAATGGTTGGAAACCGCTCCAAAACTTAATGTATCTTCATATGGTTTATGGAAATATTATACGATATTATTTATATATATTGATAACAAACATTATAGTGATAAGAAAACATATTTCATTGCATGTCGGTGAAGCATTTCCTTTACTTACTCTGGTATGTGTGTTTTTTTATTAACAAACGTGTCGATATTTGGAAAGAATTAAAATTACAACACATTTCTCCTCGCTACACACATTCCCACCCCCCCCCCCCCCCCCCCCCCCCCATCTGACCCGTTGCAAGAGAGCTGTCTTTGATCCGGATGGTTAGCGTGTTTACCCGTCTGGAACATGTGTAACCGCCTGTGACAATACACGCGCGTGCAGGTGTTTTATTGGACCTTTAAGTTAATTAGTTTGTGTGCGGGGCGGTAAAAACACAACAGGTATTTATGATGGGTAGGGCGGGACTGTTTGATGATTTTTAATTAAAGTGATCACAAATAGACACGTTGAATTTTACAACCTTTACTTATACTTATATGTATAACAAATACACACGCCAGGTTATGCTCGCTGGAGTTGCCCGACAATTAAAGCAGCTAATAAATTTTCTATAATAAAAAACTACTTTCAAAGTCTAGAATATACTTTTACATGCGTATACAATTTATATAATTTGATATTAAACACAATTGTTGAAACATTAACAGTTAACTACAATCAGAATTATATTTGCTAATTGGACAATAAAATCAAAACACTGATGTTTGTTTAAGATATTTATATTAAGTGAAAAAAGTTTATTTCATTATTTCTTTAAATAACCATACATCAATATTGTTGCAGAAGTTCCAGCTTTCTAAAAAGAAGACAAAACTTAAAGAACTTTTCATTGACTTCAGAAAAAATCGACTATAACACTTGTTATCATTAATGGGGATACAATTGAAATTATATCCTGCTACAAGTAATAAGACACAATAATTGACGGCAAATTAACCTTCTCACTACATGATGATTGTATTAGAAGTGTCAAGCTGCTCTTTACTTTCGTCAGAAACTGAGATCTTTTGATGTTGACCATTGAAGTTTTGAATCGGTTTTCGATTTCAACATCTATTCATGGTTTTGCAATTTTTTCTTTGAATGATAAATGTAGACTGACATAAGACATAGGTACTGGGGAGACAATTTTATGACATTGAAGTAGTATTTTCTGTTTGTCTCGTGCGCCTCATCAGGCAAACCGAACCACCTGAATAGTTTCTACGAACTGCTCCCTTCCCGGTTCGGAAGATGTTATCGAACTAAATTCATATCTATCTACCTTGTGATCTTTGTTTATTTAAATTGTGTTCATTTCAATCTTTTATCTGTATATTTATGTAATATTTGTGCTCAATTCATGGAAACAAAGAAAATTAATTTATTTAAGTGTCAAGCGATACAAGTATAACAGATAGTATTGAGTATAATAAAACATCGCCCGGCCAAAGTGACACTATTTGACACTAATTTGCTAAAATGTATACAAGTATAAAAGCACTCTATGGTGCTAAATATTATTGCATACACAATATGGTTTGTGTGTTAAAATAAATATGAAATACGTATTTATGAAGTATTTTGTGAGAGTCTTAATCTAAACATATTTGTTGTTAATGTCGCAACTGATTAATTTAGTTTATGATGATTCATTATAAAGACGAGTTGATCATCGTTCGCCGACAAATTGGGAAAATTGTGATCTATAGACGAGGAGTAATTCCAAAGAGGATTTCTAATATCTGATTATAAAGTGCAAGTTAGGAAATGAACCTCGTCTTCAATAACATTAGAGTTACAAAATTTTTGTAAAACGACCAGTTTCGATTTCTAAGGGGAGGGTGCCGCTTCTTAATTTAGCTAAATAGCCACGGATTACTCTATCATTAACAAATTGAACATAATCTGAAGTACAACAATTACTCTTAAAACTACGATATGTCCTTAACTTATTACCATTGACTTGCCCCCTATCATATCTGTAGACGCGGCTACAAGCATGATTCTTTATCTTCATTATCTATCTATTATTCTGTATCGAGCTATAGCTACTGGAGCGGCCAAACTATCTCGATTTTCACAGATACCATAAATATTTTTCATAGTTTTTTAAGATTCAAAAACTATCTCAGAGTTCAGGGATATTAAAACGCATATGCTCTGAATTTCAGGCAACAATTCATGATGACTGACTTTAAATATGTAAATATTTACTGATTGATTACGATCTTCGCGGCCCACGCCGATTAATAACGATGATTTCCGAATGGAGCTATTTGCACGTCGGATGAAACCGAACATTTCCGAATGTCACCCGATAACTGTTTACCCATGATTCCATTGCAATACACAAGGTGGCTCAAAGTACATAAGGGGGTTATTTCAAGATTCAATATGACAACTGAAGTGTGCCTGCAGCTTACTACAAGTCTACGACAATGGAGAATATCATCAGATTCGATAGGATCGAACAGCTCCTCAGTAATACGCATTCGATGGTTAAGGATCTTCAAGATAAGATGACACCAGCATCTCGACCTTCGACTTCCGGATCCACAGTGTTTGACAAAACCCTTGTCAAATACGCCAGAGTAAGTAACTTTAGCACTAACTCCTGCATGATTTCAATGAGATTGACACAGTGGCCAGGGATAAATGTCTACCTGCGAGTCCGGCTTTAAAAATCACCCACACCCTTTGAAAAGACCTCACATAGCGAGTCCGTGAGATGCATTACATTTCTAAAGTTACAAGGATAAACTACTGTACTGTTAGTGTTTATGACAATAAGATTGTGTACTACAGCCACACATCAATGTGGTAAACTGTATTTAAAAAACAGCATCTATTTGGGTTGATGTTAGATCATATGACAAATGAAACTAGTGAGTATGTAAGAATTCTCACAGTACATACACTGCTTACTGCTTTTTTATTTATAACTTGAAAATAGAATATGGGCCCTAGAATATAGTATCTATATTTGGCTGACATTTGGCGCGGTAAATATTTGATATGGAATTTGATATTTTGGCACATGATGGCCACTCTAATCAAAGTTCATATTTTAAAGACACATACATAACTGTTTTTCAAAATGTATTTTTAATTTTTAATAATCAAAATTAGTCCTGGAAGTTGCACACTAGAAAAAAATAATATCATTTGGATTGCTTGTAACAATTTTCTGAAAATTTGAAAAACCATGGTATGTGTAAATTTGCATTATGTACCATAATCCATGGTATAGTGTTAAAACCACCCTTCTCTGTGTGTAAATATGAAGATGACAAGCCTTGTTTTATTTTCAGGATGCTATCAAGGATATGCTGAAAGTTCTTAGCAAGCGTCAGGAGCCAATGATACTAAGCTATGAAACGTAAGTTACCCAACATAAAATGGTGACGTTTATAGTTGAACTGAAAAGCAAGTATATCCCCGATATTACAATATCCCGTGATGTGATCTTCCATCAAGTATTATACAAATTTTATTAATAGTATTTGCTTAGTGGGAGACATGAAGCTTTCAGCTCCATCAGTTATTCCGTTCTTCCAAAATGTGTTTCCATTCAATATTCTTTCCACAAAACTTTGTATGTGGTTAGACATAGGGATGGAGTGGTGCCTACTTAGGCTATTCTTATTTATATTTTTTATGAACTTGGGTGTAGACTTCTTTTCTGGACCATTTCCAAAAAATTATGCAGTATCAATTTTCAAAACTTGATATGTGTTTAGACCTTTTGGTGAAGTGATAATAAGATTCTCCATAAACAATAATAGTTTCATTATCAAAATCATTAATATTTTCAATATTATAAGTGGTGGATTGGTGCTTTTGGTACTTTGGTAACTTGGTTATTCTGATTTTTTTTTCTGGTTTCTATGATCAAACTCTGAGTAACTATTATATTTGTTAAAATGTGACTTTTGCAAGATTTAACCAGTTTCTCCATTTTAGAGACCTGGTTTCAAAACAACTTGAATAACAGATTCAGCTTGCATTATGCCAATTTACAGCATATTGACATTTTGTTTTAATTGCAATGAATGTCTCTAGACTTTCAATGTGTGTTATGGTAACTTGAGTGATTTTGATTACAGGTATGAAGATGTTATAGCAAAGCGTGATGTTGTTGTCAGCGAGATCAAGATGAACAAGGCTGATCGACTCTGGGCTACAGAAGACATTCTGAATGGTAATTGTATACATTATGATATAATTGAAATTAAACTACATTGACGGGCAAAAGAGAGTATATCACTCAGTTGTATTTATCATATGTATAATATTCAAAGTCAAATATCTCAATTTTTGGTCGTTTTCAAAAACTGACTAGTTTGGAATACTCTAATTTAGTCAAAGAATACCTCAAGCGGTTTAAAAAAAAATTAAAAATTAAAATTGAAATACACCCAAATTAATTTTGATGATACGCAACTATTTATCGACAAATAACACATACTCTGTATGAAAATCAATAAATGTGCCTCGTCCTGCACACATTTACAAAATTTTGAACATGGTAATTTCATTTCTTACCCCCGTATACTTTAAGTAATTACATTTAAGTTAAAAAATAAAACTGTCATTCAAACTACTGCCAAAAGGTATTATTGTATCTTGCCACAACCACATGCATCTAATTTCTTTAAAATATTGAATGAATGGAAAACAAGTGAGTGTTATACTTTCTTTTGCCCGTCAGTGTATTAAAGATAGACAGAATTGCCAAGTCTAATGTAAGCACAGTTATACATAGGAACTTTTTTATAAGCTTTATTTGTACAAAATCATTGACAAACATATGATACATAGAGGATATCTGTCTTTTTTTACTAGTACCATGTTTATCTCATCGAGTGAGGTATAAAGTTATACATTCACAAGTGGCGTGATAAACATTGAATTTGTCAAGAATTGACAGATATTTTATTTATTATATGATGCAAACCCTGACGAAAAGCCAAAACAATGTAATTTTCATATTGAGCTATGGCTGTGAAGAGCCCGTCGCCACAGAAACAAATTGATGTCATAAGAGAATATGTTACTTCAGATAATTTTTTCATGACATCCAAGTTTTTGAATGGCGTCACACGAGTGGTGATAATCTTTATCACCACTGTAGCCGAATAGAGGGTTTGTTTCACTGTATCTCACTCTCACCTCCCTACTGATTGATTTGGAAGATACAGTTCAGAGTCATTGTGTGACAATGCTAAATTGTATCAAATGAAGGTTTTCTATTTTGTTGGAGACCTCTATAATTTGCAATATAACATATACAATATAAATCGTTTTAAAGCGAGTTATTCAGTGAATATTTTCATTTAATATTAAATTAGAAACCTTCACTGTGCAAATTACATCTATAACACTGTTTGACACAAGGTCTTTTTCACTTGGACTGTAGAAATCTTTTTACCTCCAGCAGTTGTTTACCCACAGCACTGAACAGTATTATTAATTTTTTCAGAGGCTTTCCGTCAGGTGTGGTCTAACCAACGTGACGACTTCAACCGTGAGTTGAGTGGAAAAAAAGCAAACCATAGAGCCAGCAACAGAAGAAACAGGAGGAGGATAAAGGTAGATTAGGAATAAGCTTTATGTGGATTCATATTGCTTGTTCATTGGATATTTTTAAAACCGATCACATTGAAGTCTTATAGGAATAGTACTTAACTTATTTGTTCACTTGCATTGCCTTTGGAAGAGATTTACATGGAGATGTTAAATGGAGGAATTATATCAACATAAATTATGAATAATCTATCAACATAACAAAGTGACAAAGAAATTCAGATACATTTATCACTTGATATTAAGCCTGATGAGCTACAAAATGGAATTAAGTAAATCAAGTAATCAACCATATTTCTTCCAAGCCCATGTTTTGTAACATATATGATTTTTCTGTGTGATTGTTATACTGAGGTAACGTGAGACATGTTGAGTTGGTATGAATGAAATAGAGAATACTAAACGACGTCCCGTTTGATAACATGTCTATTAAACGAGTGCGTGGTTTGGTATTTAACGAGCGAAAGCGAGTTGAATACCGACACCATTCACGAGTTTAATAAACATGTTATAAACGGGACGGAGTTTAGTATTTTATTTATTACTCACAGCTTTTAATGAAGCTAAATTGCAAGAAAATCGCTGTCAATGACGCTCACTTGCAAATAGGCCACCCGCCATTATAGTCGCGCCGCTAATATTGTGACGTCAAATAAAACCGACTATGACGTCAAGCGTTGATTATGACGTGACGGCCGCACGCGGTGGTAACACACATGTGTGTTACCAACATATTGTTATCTTATGAGTGATCTCACCACGGTTGAGTAAGACGTTATCCACCTTACAAATATGCTTAGATGTGTTCTTTATGTTACAGAAAATGAACAAGAGAATTGCCGGAGTGGAGAAATCCAGGAAGCCTGCGGACTGGAAGGCCAGGGCCAAGGTTGCACTGACGAGGGAATGCACATCACCAGATGTAACAGATGACGAGAGCGGTGGAAGGTACGTGATGCCTTTCGTCTGGGAATCGCAACTCTTGAGGGAGGTCAAGGAGCACCTGGACCAAGTGGGAGGAGCACAGGACAGGGAGGACCATCCAACAAAGTACTCCACGGCGATGCCCAGTCGCAAGGTTCCAGCTTGGGCAATAAGAGGAAACTTCAATGAAATAACAGGTACTTACTTTGTTTTTGCTGATGAATTACACTGTTCAATTTCATGTATGTTTACCATCCAAATTCTGCATTCTACAGGAACTATCTAATCAGTTTTCATTGTTTTTGATAGCACTAAAATGATTGCTGGAATTCTCATTTCCTATAGTGTGTTTGACATACAACTATTTAGATGAATATCATTATCTAACTAAAGAAACACATAAGTATTAAATTCATCATGTTCCTATACTCTGACAAGTGGGTGCCTGTTCTTTGCGTAACCTTAATAGGGAGAGAACTCTAATTCCAGCAAATGAAGTATTTATATTCATGGTTTTATTTTGAATTCTGTTTTAGCTGACATGATGACATCAGCTTCGGCATCTTCCACTTCAACATCATCACCATCATCGTGCCTTTCGACTCGTTCACCATCATCACCATCATCGTGCCTTTCGACCCTTTCACCATCATCACCATCATCGTGCCTTTCGACCCTTTCACCATCATCACCAGATATCTCCTTTTCACCCTCATCTGTACCCCAGTCAACACCATGCTCCAGACAAGAAAAACAAAGACCAGTGTAACATCCCTACTCACCAGGAGATTGGAAGGAGGTTCTTGTAGAACAATGAAACAATAGTGATGACAATAATAATCATATTAAACAAATATGAAATGATTAATGCTTAATTTATTCTGCTAAATTAAGCATTAATCATTTCATATTTGTTTAATATGATTATTATTGTATGATGTACAGTCGCCTTTCATATATCTTCATGTTCCCTTGTAATTTATTAATATGTTCATCCTGATTCTACTACAACTAGTACACAAACTTGTTAAGTTGGCAATTTTCATTTGAACTTATGAAATATTTGTACAGTTTCCATATTATTGTATTTATTGCTAATTTATTTATGTCTTTTTTAATCTTTAATGTTGTATGATAAAATAAATAATTGTTGGTTGATTTATTCTTGTTCGTTATTGTAACAGACCACTTCATGATTTCCGGCATTGTATCTCTGTATTCCTACCTACCGATTTTCCGATAACAAATCCGGTGGTTTCCGACCGGATCTGAGATATGCCCGGTTTCCGCCACCGGATCCCATTATTCTAATCTATTGAATTTCCGGTACGGGATCCGGTGGTATCAGGCCGGATCTCAGATATGCCTAGGTTTCCGCCACCGGATTCCATTATCCTGACCTGCTTAATTTCCGGGTCGAGATACGGTGGTGTCCGGCCGGATCTGAGATATGCCTGGTTTCCGCCGCCGGAAACCTTTATTCTTTAAAAGTTGGGATCCGGTGGTATCTGTCGGTTTCCGATCCCCTAAGAAACCACCCCTTTTAGTCCTGTGATTGTTACCAAACATGTTATCCTTTAAGAAAGAAAAGTAATCATCATCAATTCATAAGATCGCACATTCTCATCCAGGTTTCCATGCAACTCTTGAGTTGGAACATCGAGGTACTAAATGGCAATCAGACAAAAGATAAGAGGGATAAGTCACAAACATATAGGTTCATGTGAAGGTAAGAACAGAAAAAGTTTTCATATCATCATGTCTGTGTCGTTAGTGTACAAGATGGAAGATATAAGGACTCCTTATATAAATAAGTACTAAATTTACTAAGAATCAGGGTTAGTTGGTTTTCTTTGTGCTGCTAAGAGCAAGAGCTTACGTGTGCTTGGGCTATTTCAATGATTTGGGTCCACACAACCTGATGAGGGGTTACCATTCACCAATGTCCTTTCTAATCAGTGTAAGAGGCTCGTTTGGTTTAGCTCATGTAAGCAAACTTTCTCTTGATTTACATGATAAATGACGATATGATATGCATTCCAAGTATTCCATAAGCTTTGCATAAAATCATCAATCGGAACCTCTCTTAATCAAGTACGTGTTAGAACATGAATATCAACATCCATGATATGAAACGAAAAACATGTGTACATTATAAATTTGTGATAAAAAGTCATACATTTGGAGAATTTGCATTAGATTTCGTGAAATAGTAGTGGCCTAAGTGAAAATGTGATAAACAAATATCTAATTGGATAGAAACTTTATCATTCAAAACTTTTTCCACAGGGGATGTCGCTTGTTGGAGATCAAGCAATATCTCCTTCGAGATATCGTTTTGACAAATTATTAATCTCATCATATATATTTACAGGTGACTTAGGTTAGAACAAGTTAAATATTATGACATTTTGTTTATCCTTTTCTCTAACATTGTAACAAAAAGGCGACAGATGTTGAAACCTCTTTATTTGTAATGTCTAAAAAGACTTGGTAATAAATATCATTTCAAAACAAAATGTGTTTATATAAGTAAATATATACTAGCTTCAAATATCTTATTCTGGTTTTTTTACAGCACACCAATCATTCTCTCTTAGCAAAGTATATACAAGTTTACATTCAATCAGTGTTATCATAAATTTGCTTTACTTACGTTATTCACGTATATATAAAACATAGATACAATTCTTAGTATATATATCGTTACAATGACGATAGTCGTTTGCATCACTCGGCTGAGTTCGATAAGATTGATATTGTAAGGGGAAAAACACAAACATCTATAAAATAGACATCGCATATCTATCTGAGAAACCTCAGGAATAATTTAAGCACCATATTGCGCTTTCCAACTGTACACCACGTCTTATACCTTAAATATTTTTAACAATTATATACAGAAGTGTTTACCATATCACAATAGTAGTAATACATATCATTTAAATGTACAGCAAGGAACAGGGGATTCTTTTACCAATAGGCTACCTGTCAGCCCGGAGTAAATAGTATTAACAAACGTATCATGGTAGGGAACAATAATGGTTATCCTTGCAAAACTATGAGTAAAGGATTTATGGGGAAAGTTTTCGGAAAGTAATCGATCACCTAAGGATCCCTCCAATCGTGCTGTCGATGAAGAACATTGTCCGCAATCTTATTCGTCTTGGAATGTCTCTGTCTCTTGGTCAATGAAATGACGTGAGTAGAGGCATAAGAATACATGATCTATCAACATTCATCATGAATATATTACATCTAGTCTGATTTATTTCCATCCTTCTTCTTTTTCTTCTTCTTCTTCTTTTTCTTCTTCTTTTCTGACGTCTCCTCGCCTTCCTTAACTTTGGTTTTATCTGATTTGGTAGAAGTGGAGGCGTCAGCAGTCTTGACATCACCTGATGTTGTTCCGCCATTACTGGGAGCAGCAGGAGTTTCTTTTGGGGCTGTTGATGCAGCTGTAGCGGAAGCAGCAGTAGAAGCAGCAGCTGTTGCAGTAGAAGCAGTGACTGCTGCAGTAGAAGCAGCAGCAGCAGATGTAGTCACAGTGGAGGCAGGCGTGGCAGAAGAAGCTGCCACTGTTACTTCAGGCTTTGCAGAGGATGAAGATGTTGTTGAACTTTGAGTCGTTGATACAGTATTTGATGCAGAGCTAGTTTGTTCCTTTGCAGATTTCGACGAATCTTGTTTTGATGAGCTATCTTGCTTCGGTTGGTCGCTTGGTGCTTGTTTACTGGTCTCGTCCTTTTGATTTGGAGTGTCTTTCTTGTCTTTTGTGTTAGATTGAGAATTATCTTTTTGAGGATCTGTCTTCTTTGCATCCTGTGTCTTAGACACATCGGGTTGAGGCTGATTCGTGCTGGTTGTTGTAGGTTTTGGTTGGACGGGTTTAGAAGACTCGTTGACTGTTGTTATGGTAGCTGCACTGATGGCTGCCCCGTTCGCAACTCGTGAGTTCATAACATTCTCATTCTCTGCACTGGGTTGATTGTTGTTTGGAGGTTTCGTAGGAGGAGCTGTAGTGTATAAAAGGAGGATTAAACATATGATATATTCAGAAATACCGTGTGTTGACCTTATCTCCAAATACCCTCTTCTGGTATATGCATCCAAAGACATAATGTTGCGAACAAAGCCGATAGTCAGAACATGTAAAAGCCATTTAAGTAAACCATCAAAGTAGAATTAGAAATATTCAGGTTCTAACAATAGATCAATTCTCAACATGTCATAAAAGGAGTCAAACGCATTTCGTCATTGTTTCACATTTTGAAAAATTAACTTACCGGAAGCAACTCTTGATTTCCGCTTCCGCAAAAGACAATAAACAAGTACAGCAGCAACTGCGCCAAGAACGATAATCCCCACCACAGCTCCTCCGATGATTGGACCAATATCGTCTTCATCGTCACCGTTAATAGCTGTTGTGTAAACAATATTAGCTTAGCAATGTAGTTTATATTTATTTAACACTGATATATTTTGAAATCACACTATCAGCTAAAGAACAAATTCTGTGACCGTTAATGTACTTTATGTGAATCTTTATAATTCGTACTCTGACTATGGATGATTGGTTTATGTAATGAGATTTTTGACACTATTAAATTAATACACTTAGCATTATCAGCGAAAAAATTACGATATTAAATTTTCAATAAACGTGATACTGCCCTTTTAAGGATGGGGATAGGTGCTGAAGACCAATGCAGAGAGTGTGATTTCGAAGACAAGAAAAGACTCATTTATTTATTTACTAAACTGGGATATGTTTAAAATATTCTGAATTTTGCACACACAGAAAATAATTTGTTTATCATCTCAAGGCAGAATTTAAACAAAAAGTTATCGCTCATTTTAAATCAGAAATAATTGCGATTATTGCATTATATATACGTTCAAAGCTTTGCTGATTATTTTTTTCAAATATATGTGCGAATACGTTGTTTATACTTACGACACAATTCTGGAAAGAAATAAAAGGAATATATTAGTTAAATAACAATTTTCAATAAGTGAATGTTTCTATTAATCAATGAAATATTTCATGTTTACGTCGTTTATGTATAATGCTTATTTTACCTGTGAACAATTTTGAAAATAAAACAAATAGAATGAAATAAAACACATAAATATCATTAAAACCTAACATTCTCCTAGTCTTGAATAACCTGACAATAAGTTAGGTTTTTTTCCTACAACGTTGAGTCAATTTAGTTGTAGTAGGTCATATATTGCACTCTTTACCGAGAGTGTCTGTTTCCTAAACAACAAAAGTAATTTTACAATTAATACAAATATTTTGAAAATATATTTACGTAAAGCAAAGAGTGTGTAAGGCAAGGAGATTCACTGAGAGCAATCATTTCAATTTTAGTTGTTGTAAGTCATAAATTGCTATCCCAAAAATACGTTCTAAACCGAGATTGTGTGTTTCCCAAACGAAAACGATGCTCTCAGTAATTCTATAATTAATACAAAATTTTTGAAAATATTATTAACGAAAATCAAAGAGTGTGTAAGCCAAGGAGACTCACTGGGAGCAACCTTGTCTTAAATTGCACTCCCACAAATATGTTTTAAACCGAGATTGTCTGTTTCCCAAACGAAAAAAGTAATTTTACAATTCATACAAATATTTTGAAAATATATTAAGAAAATCAAAGATTGTGCAAGGCAAGGAAACTCACTAAGAGCAACCATGTCTAGTTTCGAGCCTCCGTTCAGTGCCGTGGTATCGTCCTGGTTGATGTAACAGTTGGTGTGTTGGTACGTCATCGAGAAACTTTCCCCGCTGCCGCTCACAGCCTGCAAGTAGATATTAAAACCTAGGTCAGATTCTATTTGTTGCTCTCTTCTAGAAATACACTCCGCTAATGGCTGGAAAATTGCCCAAGTGCCGTAAAACAATAACTTACTGAGTCACTATTCTTGAAATAACCTCTTAAGACTGAAGATAATCGAGTCTACTTGAATTCTCCTATTTATAGTCACTCTTTCTCTGCCTCGAAATAACGTCATGAAGGTAGACGCCGGATTTGGAAACTATAAATTTTAAAATGTAATTTTAATTGATTTGGCGGTTTATTAGTTGGAGGAAACATTGCTCAGGGTTTTCTGTTCCCTTCAGATTTTTCTAAAAGGGACAGTCTTTTCATAGGCCCTCGGATCATTACAAATCCCAAATCCTTCCCGGTGCAAAAAAAACTGGACGACCCATTTAATTCAACGCCTTCATAGTCACATAGTATAAAGAAGGCAGAAACCTTGTACCTACCCATATCGCCCTTTTTTGTCAACTGCTACACTTATGTGACATGCAGTCAAATTAAACCTTGTCTCAACATAATTATACTAGGATGATTTACCTTTGCAATCACCACTCACGGAACCTACCAATACTTTGCAGTTATTTCTGCAAATGGAACGAAAGCCGATTTTCATGCTGAAAGTATTCATCTTAGCACAAATGGCTGCCAGAAGACGAACTGTAAGCGAAAGGAAGCTTAATTTTAATGATTCAAACCAATCAGAGCGCTTGATTTGGTCACATCCCTCCTTATGGCAGCCATTTGTGCTGAGATGAATACGTTAGCTGGTTGAGAATCCCCTTATCTACACTATTACTCACGAAACACACAGTCCTGTAGTAGTTGCTCTTGTCCACGGTGACGTCCCTGTTGAAGGCCCAGAAGTAGGTCAAGCTGTCCCTACTCACGTGACCCATACAGTCCAACTCGCCCCCGTCTGTTGAGAACAGGTCATGTATTTTATAGAGGACAATCATTACAAAATGAGCTTGCTTCATTGGGGTATATTCCGCTGCTCTTCAGGAATTTCATGATCGCTATATCCCTCGTATAGATAGCAGAAAGATTTTTAACAGTACTTTTATCCGGGAGCTGCCATTTTGTTGGTCTATTATGAGGCTCTGTTTAATTTTTATGTGTAGGTATGAGGGGTATCAATTTAAGGCAACCATGGTATAGTAGAGGCCTCGGACACAAACATAATATGATGGTTTAGGTTGACCAATATGGCCTATAAAGAATTTTTAATATATTTAAGTAAACCTTTCTTAATATGTTTCAATGACAAATACTCATATAATCACATGATTAGAATCAAAACACTTGGGAAAACGCCGCCTTCTACGTTTGCTGATGCATAACCAGAGTTCAAATATATGAATACGTCACTACAAATAAGATCAAGAACCATAGTTTCCTACTAGAGAAGGCCACTTTATCGCTGCACTGTGTGTAGTCAATGATGATGGACTTCCGGTCCTGACAGACAGCGAAGCTAGAGTTCCCGTCACACATGGTGCTGTCCAGCGTGTAGTTGAAGTCCCCGAATATATTACTCGGGCAACTCACACCCACCGCGCCAGGGGTAGCCTCGATGTCTGAAAGGTAAAAGCCGTATGATGTATCATGTCATGCTCTGCTGGATGTGAGAGGAATCCCCTTTTTGGTATAAACTGTTATCTTATCCAGTCTAAGAGTCTAGCGGTAAACAAAAACAGTAAGAGGTCACGTCAGCCAACCTTTCTGCGACCTATGACCCTCCAACGTTATATATTGCGGCATGGTAAGTCGAGCCCTGATTGGTCAATTCAAAAGATCGGCTGACGTGACCCGCTAAAACATTTCGCTAGACTCAATATCGGAGTGAAACGGGTATAATTGAGGCTAGGTTTTCTTAGACTGTTATCTTATATTGTGATGTAGTGATATATAGAGGATATCAAATACTATGTTAACGTAACGAGTGCCATAATATTAGTAGTTCGCGAGCGAGAGGGATGGATGTACCGATATTTAAGCACGAGTGTCGTAAACATAGTATGTCATGGACACGATAAAATAAACTGTCATTTCCGTAGTTGCAAAGAAACTACTCAAAACTTACTTCAAAAAATAGGCGACTCAACGGCGCCGGCGACTTTAGAAACAAAAAACAACTCCGAAAGGACTGTTCCTTTAAAGGGGCAGTTGCACGTTTTAGGGGTAAAATAAGGTGATGTCAGGAAAATGAAAACTAATGGTTCCAATTGAAAGACAATGTATTTAAACTAAGTGGAGCAGTAATAAGTCAAATATATAACGTAATGTTTAGCCATGCGATTGCTTTTTCTTACACAAAATGAATTAAAGGTGTTCACACAAAATGGTCGCCAGTGGATTTTATGTGAATCTTCATACTTTGTCCTCTAAATATGGATGATTGGTTTGTGTATTAAGATTTTTGTGACTGTCACAATAATACATTTAGCATTAACTTACAATTATCATTGAACATTTTAAAATATAAAATTATCAAAAAACGTGCTACTGCCCCTTTTAAGCAACCAGAGCTATTCTGAAGTTCTCGTTAATATTTGGTCATGGATGTCATGTTGAAATTATTATGTAAAACCTTACTTTGCCTGTAGAAGGCTATTGGCTGTCTCTGTGCAACTGTGGCACTGCAAATGTCTACGAAGGTCAAGGTCGCGTCCTCTGAGAATATAGCGGGGACTTGGGTTACCTTATCGCTTAAGGTCACTCGAATCGCAAGATCTGAAACCAGATATATTGTATATAGCCACTTATGATTTACATACTTATTACAGATCACATGAGTAAATTGTAGATATTTTTCTCGTGACTGCTTGGTCGCAAAAAAATGCATTCGTACTGTGAAGCACAAAAAAAGTTCAGTAATAAAATCCAATGTACTTCCCGAAGCATTATCTTCAGATTCAGATTATTTTATTTCTGTTATCTATACAGATAATTTACAATAACATAAACATATTGTATCGTATTGGTACAGGTCTGTTACAAACATGGTTCCAGTGAAGTATGGATACAAGAGGATTTTCAGTTATGAAATATTACTTTTACTGATTAATTCATTTCTTAATAAATTAGCCTTATATGAATATTTACTTAAGTTACAAATCTTGAAGCACACGATAAATAATTTACCTGCCAGGTCCGTGAGTACGAAGCTGTTTGGTCCGAGTATCTCTATGTTGAAACACAGGTACACAAAGGATAGCACAGTCGTGTAGGTACTGACCTCGCTAAAACTGCAAGAAAACAAGAAATTTGAGTATGAAAATGCGAAAAAAAAAATTTTTTTAATTATAGTTTTATGATCATGTCCATGTTAATGATACCCCATTAGCCTAGCTCATGGTAACATTTCTGTTAAAAAAAACTTAATTTAAATTTGTGTAAACACTATTTCGAATAAAAAAGTTTTTATCATGAAAGGTTTCTAATGTTTTTAACAAAATAACGTAATTATCTTATTATCATTATCAGATATTTCAGATAATCGCCTACTTATGTTTGATTTCCATGAGTAAAATATTATCTCATATGCAATATAAGTAGCACCTGTTCTCATATCACCAGTATTTCACCTTAGTCTCGAAGATAACGTTTAAACATAAAAAATTATTTCCTGATACATAATACAATACAGAACCTTATGTTGAATTAATTGGTGTCAACATGCTTTATAAATATAAAACCGGTTGAATTCAATCATCCAACTTTTGCTACCCTATCTTTAACAACGCAATAATTTTCAGTACTGAACAAAACAATATTAGAAGAATAACAAAATAAAATGGTATACGTACAGAAGAATATAGCGAGTTCCCGATCGTTCAGAACAATCAAAGGAATCTGCTACGTTGCCCTCACTGAAGTAATCCAGCCCTGACATGGCGGTCGAGGTGATGGTGAAGACGGCTTCGTCTGTGGATCGAACCCAGTTTCCTGCCAGAGACCCGGGGAACCCGCACTGGCCCTCTGGAATTGAATGTGATTTATTATATGATGATATTTATGATATTATTCGCTGTCAACTATCCGAAATATTTTAATGAAAATAAACATGTCGGAGACTTGTGATATCACTTGAATTAGAGTCATCAGCTCTGACGTCATCGGACATAGAAATATGTTTTCTAAACCTTTATGGATTTCTTCGAATAAACAATAACTGTTGTTCAAATGCGAAAAGGTGATTTTAGTACAAAAGGCAAATTATACGTGTTTGTTTTTCATCACCTCTATCAAATCATAAAAAATTTATCCACCCCAAAAGATATTTTTGCAGAAAAATCTATTTCACAAATTTTTATAGTTTTTGAATTGATGTCATAGTATTCTGATCCAATGATTTTTGTAGCGTGGTTGAGGACATTGTGCGGTCTATTGACAATATGAGTCCAAATTTCCATGTTATAGTACCCAATGAAGATAGCTAACTTTTAAAGGGGCAGTAGCACGCTTTTGGAAATTTTTTATATTTTAAAATGTTCATTGATAATTGTATGTTAGTGGTAATGCTAATGTCAAAAATATCATTACACAAACCAATCATTTATAGTCAGTGAACATTTTATCAAGATTCACATAAAGTCCATTGGCGGCCATTTTGTGTGAACACCTTTAACTATTTTGTGTAAGAAAAGAAAATCGCATTGCTGAACTTTACATTATATATTTGATTTGATACTGTTTCATTTACTTTGAATATATGATCTTTCATTTTGAACCATTTATTTTCCTTTTCCTGACATTACCTTATATTCCCCCTTCTGACGTGCTACTGTCCCTTTAAGGGCTATATCTCAATCCACGTAAGTAGATCGAATTTTCTTTAATAAGGTTTTGATAAACATTTTATCAAGAATAAGAAATAAATTATATAAGGACATACAAAGGGAACCTTTCGAAGCTTAACGGTATCCTTTTTTAAATTAATCCTTCTTGGAAGAACAAACCAAACTTAAATATTATTTCAAACCAAATTATGAAACAAACACTTACCAACATCATGAACGACGAAACAAGAAACAGTTATCCCTAAAACAAATTTCCAAAATTCCATGGCTTAAAGTTGACTTCAATAACATATTAGGTAGACCTTCACATATTCCGATATCCAACCAGTCATATTCCAGTCACAGCGCTCTGGCTCGTGTACTCCAATACCACAATGAGTTTCTATGACGGCCAGGCATTCAAGAACGTCAAGGCGCTTTCCTAAAGGGATTAGGCTCTCTTTCACTTATGTATGTGTTAACTCAGCCAGGCATTAACCGTCTTCTATCATACATTACTCGTTTATTCAAGAAACCAAGCAATGAGAGAAGGGTCAGGCCCCAGTCTGTGTTTACCCGAATATTGCTTGCTGACAATTGCCAGTTTTATGCAGATCATTTGTCATAGACGCGTTATACCATATTCTTGTAAGTGTGACGGTTTGTTGAGATACGTTGACGGAATCTTTTCAAATTTTCTTGACTGATATGTTGGTAATAAATCAATCCCTTTACAAAATAAATAACATTTGTAATTACATCTTCCAAATTTTCCTGACAGATATGTAGGTAATAAATCAATCACTTTACAAGATAAATAACATTTGTAAATACAAGGTTGATATTGTTAAAGCTGGTGTGAAATACTCTTTATAAAACCGTTTTGTTTTTGTTATTTTTAATACTGTTGTCTATACAACAAACGAGACTGTGATAACATGATTGAATGAATTAACTAAATTACCAAATTCAAAATTGATTCTATTATTACCCAATATTTAAAGTTATTTACTTTCTTGGTTGTGACGTTATGCGACGCTTAATCATATATAAATAGTGAATATTGAAAAAACAATGCTAAATACAAAATTAAATGTTACTTTATCAAAACAAAATGATATACGTAAATTTTACTTCAACACTTTGCACCATGAGTTTACATTCTGTTAAACCCTAAATTTCAGTTGTTTTTATTTAAGTCGTTATAAGTGCAATGACTATTATGACATTTATATTATTTTAATTTAATCTATATAAATCAGTAATTCTTATGATATACTAGTAATTTTAAAAATTTGACAGTGTTTGATCTGCTAGTAATTTCAAAGTTTTACAGTGTTTTGACTTTAACAATTAGGCGTGAGGCAAGGTTACCATATACCCCTAAACCTCCTTGACACAAACTTGCAGGGGTTGTAATAGCATGCAAATCTATTCAATTCTTTATTATTGGATAAGCAATAAAGTTCGTTTTTCAAATACACACGGCTCCAAAGTTGAAATCACACACAGTGTAAGGCAAACCCTATGTTAACCTGGGTATGTTTGGCACCCACAAGGTGTCTGTAATGTACATTTGATTTGCTCTCCGTGTACTTGCAGCGTGTGCTCCTGTATACTTCTGTTGAAGTAATAAAATTACATTATTACGTATCGACGCGTCCTTACAAGATATGAGAAAACATCTATTATGAATACAGACATTGGAATTGCTCCTTGTATGAAATGGGGCATACAAAAATACCCCTGTATGATAAGAAGGTGTCGCGATATAACATCGCTTTGGTAAAGGTGAACCACGCGTAGTGTCGTTGAAAAGTTCTATACATGTTGGTATATTTCATTTGAAATAAAATTGATAACACAAAGAAAAAGCGTTACATTGACTATCTGTGAAAAGGAATATTTACAAGAATCATATTTGATCAAAATGCTCTATGAAATACTCGTATTTATACCTTTCGGTGAATATTCTCATTGATCAACTTGTGAAGGTAACATTATATGCAATTTTAATAAGATTATGTACAGAACCTTAAGTTATGAAAACTGAAGATCTATCAATAGTTGAAGTGTTTCAAACTGCATCTTATGTCTGATTAGATCATGTCATAGTTTTGTTTAGAAATTATTGCAATTAATTATGATAATTAGCTCTTAATAAACTCTAATGAGTTTCGGAACTTTCCTTAACACGATCCATTATGTTATATACTGTTCTTGCATCATCGCGGAATTGCAAAATGTTTGTATTCGTGATAACATGTATAAAAAGATTATAAAGTACTCTTTTTATACGAATGTTATTTAGGATTCTCATAAAAATGAATATAATAACACAATTTACATGAAAATCAAATAAATTGACATAAGGAATTATAAGGCATTCACAATATCAAATTCGACCTTTGAAATAGACATGCCATATTGTCAAATAAATTTATTTTTTAAACATAACAGTAAACATATAAACGTAAACAAAAAAGTATATATAATATAGTAAAATATAGTTAAAGGAATGCCATTTTGCGAATCATCATCATGCCTACACGTGCCTTTTATCTTTTATCATAGGCCGGGAAATCAATAAAGTGAGTATCAGACCTTGATGATAGATATTGACTGTTTTATACGAAATATTAACACCAGTTAATAAAGACATGTTGTGGTGAGATTACCTGGTCACTAGGTGTGGGGAACTTTGATGTGCTGGACAATTGGTAATTGTACGTTTAATCCACACTAATATACTGGTTTGTTCGATTTCTAGATACAAATAATTACTGAATGTTGCAAAACATGTGAAAGAAAACGTTTGATCGATAAATCGCTTGGGTTTTTTCATTTATTTTGTTCTATATGCATGTAGGTATTAAGTAAAAAAGGTTTATCATTCCACGTTTAAAACTAGGGTTTATGATGGCAGTCACTGATAATGTTATAAAATCAGAAAAATTAAAACTCCTTAATATTATATTCAGAAATTTATTACTAAAACATAGTCATTGGAAGAAGAAATAACCTCCTCATAATGACTGTTTTAGTAAATTTCACAATCCGTATTTGAGCTTATCTTTTTATTACGAAGCTTCGATGATAAACTTTGTTAGTACATAACAAGTCCTATCATGTAGAAGGCACATCAAATATAATTTTCCTTACATAATCTGAACATCCTATACAATTGACTTCATACTCAGTTTACTTCAAAGAAAAGATCATAAAGAATTTAATTAACCATCAGCCAAAGTTTCATAAGACCTTATGTATAAACATAGTTAATGTTTTACAACTGTTAATAATTGTTATTAGACATGTTGTGTTTTATGTAAAACAATTGCTTTGATTCAACAATTTCTACCGTCTTTCGTTGTTGACTGTCACCTAGCAACGGCAATGATGACGATTGGCTAAAAATAAAAGTTTCCACGTTTCTCGATCTTCTCTAAATAAGGACAATTTTCAAAGATAAAAAAATCCATGTATTGTTTGCAAAACATGATAAAACGATCAATCTGTCTTTGGTAATAGACTGGCTTATATTAACGAGTGATCACCAATAAAGGACTTACTCAAAACGTGTTTGCCTAAGAACACATGACCTTGAATAACAAACTGTTTTGTTAGTGTCTTCATTGACGTCCGCAATTGAATGCTTCTTTCATTATCCACGCTTTTGTTGCGGCTCATTTCACGCATAATTGTCCGTTGCCTCGAGTTTCGTAGTCGTCCATAGGACAAACTGTTTAGTACAAACGCTCTACATTACAATAACACGTTTATGTACAGTGCAAATTTAAACAATTACGAGACACTCAATATAAGCACAGATACATGTAACTCAAAATATTCTTTGGACAACAACGAGAATATACAGGGTAAGCAGTTAGACATTTAAGGAAAAAATAAGATATGAGGTATGCACTCAGTCAAAAAGAGCAAATCTAAAAAAAATCATTTAAGGTAACATCTTCAAGATCACAAGCAAATGGCATAGTATAGTCGTATTTGCTCAAACTATGGCCTTGAATAACAATCAAGGGTGTCTTCATTGACGTCCGCAATTGAATACTTCTTACTCTTTTCCACGCCGTCGTTACGGCTGATTTGACGCATAAACTGTCCGTCACCGTTAATTCCATGGTCATTCATAGGTTAGTTGATAGAGACAGCATAGAGCACCGAGAGGTCAATCCTTTAAAGAAGTTTCAAAACATGGACATAAAACTGGTTTACTTGCAGATAACTTCGTTATTTAGCACTCTATGTTTATGGGTTTGCACTTAAAGGGGCAGTAGCACGTTTTTAGAGGGAATATAAGGTGATGTCAGGAAAATGAAAATAAATGGTTCCAATTGAAAGGCAATGTATTCAAACCAAATGGAGCAGTAATAATTCAAATATATAATGTAAAGTTTAGCCATGTGATTCTTTTTCTTACACAAAATGAATTAAAGGTGTTCACAAAAAAATGGCCGCCAATGGATTTTAGGTAAATCTTCATACTTTGTTCTCTGACTATGAATGATTGGCTTGTGTAATGAGATTTTTGACACTATCAAAGTAATACATTTAGCGTTAACATACAATTATCAGTGAAAATTTTTAAATATAAAATTCTCAAAAAACGTGCTACTGCCCCTTTAACGTTCATAAAGTACATCATTAATCGATGAATTCACCTGATGACAAAAATCAATTTATTTCAGACCAAGCTGTCAATAGCATTAGAAATTATATCTTTAATACCGGCAATTATTTGCAATAAATATTAAGTTGTAAACGTTACAAACGTTATATCACAGGTATAACCCTACACGTCCATTTGATACTTATTAAGAACGATTCCTTAAAATAACAAGTCCATTGCTTTGCAAAAAGCCAAATGATACAGAATTTCTGCAAGATTATTTCGATATTCATTTTAAAAATCCCGTAGTATATTTGATGGTGAGTTCTTTTTCGAAGTTTCCTTTAATTTATGTTAGGGATTGGGGGACCAAAGACAGACAGACATACAACAAAATTAAATTAAAAGTTAAATTTCTCAAACGTGTCAACTATTTGATATGATGTGTCACTTAAAGGAGCAGTAGCACGTTTTTTTAAAATTTGATATTTTCAATTTTCACTGATAATTGTACGTAAATGTTAAATATATTATTTTTTTAATGTCAAAAATCTTATTACACTTACCAATCATTTATAGGCAGAGACCAAATAATACATTTTGTAAAGATTCACATAAAGTCCATTTGCGGCCTTATTGGGTGGACACCTTTAATTCATGTTGTGTAAGTAAAAGAAATAGCATGGCTGAACTTTACATTATATATTGATTATCAACTGCTTCATTTTGGTTTAAATACCGTATCTTCTCTAATAAGCGCCCGGGCGCTTATTTTTTCAGAACCTCTTTACCCCCCGGCGCTTATTAGAGGCCCGGCGCTTATTGGAGACCCGGCGCTTATTTCTTTCAAAGAGAATTGAACTTTGTTTTAAGTCGTCTTTTACCAAGAATACCTGTAAAATGTTCACTGAGGGAGCATTTATCTAATGATTAGGACCCGGCGGTTATTAGAGACCCGGCGCTTATAAGAGGCCCGGCGCTTATTTTCTCAACTACCTGTGACCCCCCGGCGCTTATTAGAGGCCCGGCCCTTATTGGAGACCCGGCGCTTATTAGAGGAAATACGATACATTGTCTGTTAATGTGAACCATTCATTTTCATTTTCTCTTCCCCCTAAAAACGTGCTACTACCCCTTTAAGGCTCAAACATGTTTTAAAGCGATGAAAGGTTTGTCGGTATGGGTGTATCAAAGCTAACTGTCACAAATAACTAATGTCACAATGATCGATGTTTATAGCCCATTTGACCACGCCACTCTATAATCCCACTGACGGTACTAGACAGATTTGCGCACTATTTCCCTTTATATTGTATGGGACCTTTCACTTGCCATGGCCTTGCTAGTGACAGTGTTTGTTTGTTTATCTCCTGGGAGCATATCCATAAATCTCTTATCCATAAATATCATTTCTGTTGTTTATTTCGAAATTAAGATTATCGTAAGGATAATTTTCAAAATGTGAAATATGAATTTATTGGCGATGTTATGACACAATTGATAACGACGTACCTATATTGTTTTGTACAAAATGCTCATTTTGTAATTTATGTATGGCATTATGTGTGTTGTAATGAATATTTAAAATGATGATTATGACTATTGTTCATCTTGTCTGTTGTACAGCAATTCCATAGTGTGTAATGGTGATTAGGGCCTAATATAAAAAAGAATTCATTAACAGAATTTTGAAATAAACTTTAGGAAGCATTCTCAAAAGCAACGATACTTTGGTTCTGTTCAAAATGATAATATTGAAAGTTTTTTGATCGATTTGAAATAAGTTTGCAGTAAACAGAAGCTCAACTTCTCTGATTGATATGGTAACGTCAATTACAAGGGGTCAGTGGTTAGAGATTTTACGAATGATTCAATAACATATTACTTATCTATAAGCATAAATGAATAAGCTCGAGAACGGGAAAGGTTTCATTCATGAAGGTAAGAAATGATATTTTGTAATTATCGACATTCAAGAATAACCCGGAAATAATTTTCACATAATTATAGATAGATGTCCATATTTGGCTATAGTCTATGCTATCATTATTTCGATGAAAATTACATAACAAGTGGAACTTTAACATAATCTAATTGAACAGTTCATAATGTTCATATTATGTGTAAGATCATACAGTGTAACTTCAATTTCTTGATTTTATTTTATTGCTTATTTTAAACCTTATTTCAATTCAATTTCTTTATTCTCTTTCAGCCACCATCGGTGGTACAAGAGAAATGACCAAAAGGTGATCCAATCTCCTTTCTGAAAGTACCAAAACGTTTTGAATGTTCCTGGATCCGTTGTTGTAGTATTCTGTTTGTACAGTACAGTTATGTTTCAGTACCATATTAATCATGTTTCTTTTACAAAGCATTAGCTTTCTTATGGGAAAATTCCATAATTTATCAAATTGTCAAATCTTTAACAAATAAAATGCTTTTCTCACAAACATATATGAAATTAAGTATGAAATTATCATGTAAAAATCCTATATAATTGTAAACAGGAAAGTCTTCCTGAATTTCGTTTCCACAACAAATGCCCCGCTCGAATGGTCCCTATAAGTGATTTAGTTGTAATATATGAAGAATCTACAAAAGAAAGCTCAAAATAGTGTTATGAAAATATGAATGCCACGCCATATGGCTAGTCAGACTTCAAACACAGCACTTGAGACGTAACTCTTTTGATCTCTAACAACCCAACTGTGCTCATTGCCATCAGTGTTTGCCAACAGCTCGGCAATCCCGTCTCGAGGTACAAACTCGCGTCCTGTGGAATTCAAGTCATTGATAAAGAAAGGCACGTGCTGCCATCAGTGATCTTTGATAATATAAGTAATTCTTCTAGCTTTCCGTAAAACAGCCAAAGTTTGGTTCGATTGGAACAAGTTTGGTCCCAATATACTTTTTATTTTAATGAATGTAAGAAAATACCTTTGATTTTTATTGGCGTAAACGCCACCCTTTCTCGCATAAATCGTTTAGTGGAATGGTTGCATTCTAAATTGCTAAACTTTTATTTCAATATTTTGATTTTGATTTTGGATTAGGCAATTCTGTTTCCAGTTAATCGTTTTGCATGTATCACTTTTCTTTCGTTTATCTCCCACCTATTACCTGATGCACAACGTGTGACAAGAAATCATCGATATTTCACTAATACTACATCGGATTCTAATATTGACTTTGTGACTCTACAAAAACGTAATAAAAAGAAATGCAACAAAACAGTTCGTGAGGTAAAGTCAAAATGACAAAACTACGTGATTGACAGAAAAGAAGTTCTTTGCCATTTGATGAACTTAAAATTGAATTAAAGTATCTGGTTAAAAGTTACATCCTCTTCTGTATATAGACGGAAATTATGCTTTTACCTGTTTAAAACGATTGCACGTAACACGTTCATTAGAGCGGAAAATGAACGTGATTTTTAAATGGTTATTGATCGTTAAAAGTGTATAAGCTTTTAAGTAGAATAAGATGAGATTGGAAACAGTGATTGGAACACTCTAGGTTGTGATTGTATTCAATGATTTATTTTATGTGAACGTAAATGTTGCGGAATCTGTATTATTTGTGTTAAATTGAATAAGAAGACAATTTTACCATTTGATTTCCAATAGTAAGTTTCAACAGAACATACAAGAGATGTAATTTCACCATCTCATACCAAGTTATTTTACCATATGTAATATTTAAAGGCGGGAAAATTAGCAGGAGTTTTCTCGAGACAAATTCAAGGGGTTTCTAAACCAAGTGATGTAAAGTACAAGGGGTGACTCAACCCAGTGATGTAGAATACGAGGGGTGATTAAATCAGGGTTGATAAATACAAGGGCTGACGAATTAAAAGTATGACAAATTCAAGGGGTGACTAAATCAAGAGATGACGTTTTCAAGGGATTACGAATTCAAGGGGTGACTAAATCTAGAGATGAGAAATCCAAGGGATAACGAATTCAAATAATGACAATTCCAAGAGATGACATATGAAGCGTATTGGAACTGTCCTCGGTGACAAAATAATGATGAATAATTACTAATTCTGGAAGTTCATATGCTTGTCAACAATGAGAAAAAAGAAATTTAAAATTCAGTACATTTCTTCACCTTAAATATAAGGTATCCCCTGAACTTATGAATCGACCATATCAATGCACACCAATTATCTTAAACGATATCCAGCTGTGAAAGAATAATTGCAAACCAAACCAATTGGTTAACCTGGACTTATTACTCAAATTGTTTCTTTAGGACTGTTGAGTACCCAGCCTATCACTCTACTGTTGCTAGGGTCCCAAACACGTGATGAATATGTCTAATCGATGCTTGACTTGGCCAAGTTGGTTTAATAGCTTTGTTGATGCTAGCTTTCGGTCAGGATACACTTAGAGAGGGAAAGACCAGCTAAGTCGACCTTAGCGACGTGGAGTGAGATGTGGTTTATGATGTGCAGGTTGGATGCTATTTTCAGGTGTGTATGCTTTATGGTTAAATTCATAATATAATTTTTGTCTTTTTAAAATTGTGTTAAAAACAAAACAGTCGATTGCGTAAGGTTTCCTTTGCATCTGTTTTCAAAGATTTAGTGTCCTTATTTTTATGTTTCTGTTGATGGAAAACTGTTGTTTTCTATCTGTAGTCTCCTGGTATTTTGTATTTCTGGATTGTTAGCTTTCGTTGTATGGGTTTGTTTATAATTATATAATACTGTAGTTCAAAGTCGTTCTTTGAAGGTACAATGTACAGTAGCACGTTTTGACATTATATGTTTTTTAAAGTTTTAATTCATATTTGTTTATAACACAAGTAAAATCTTCCGGGAAGGCAGCATCTTATTAGTCAACCCGATAATGCGATGCCGAGTAGAAGATTAGTTAGTAAGCACAAAACATGCAAGTACACTGATGGCCATTGATGGTGTTTTTAAGGGCGGGAAAACAATAATGGTACGTTCATTTTAGAATTATCCCGTGGAACTGTTTCACGTAAGTTTGAAAATGTGCTATAGTCTCTTTAAAGTTTGCTGGACTATTTTTAAAATATTTGTTTTTGTAAAGCATAAGCTGTGGCTGTAGGGGGCTGTAGAATGTTTTTTGAAAATTTTATATTTTCAATTTTTCACCGATTATTGTCCGTTAATGCTAAATGTATTATTTCGAGAGTGTCAAAAATCTCATAACGTAAACCAATTATCCATAATAAGAGAATAAATTATAAAGATTCACATAAAGTCCATAGGCGGCCATTTTTGTGTGAACACCTTTAATCCATTTTGTGTAGGAAAAGGGGTCGCATGGCTGAACCTGAAATCATATATTTGATTTATTACTGCTTCATTTAGTTTATGTACGTTGTCTTTAAATTGGAACGATTTGGTTTCATTTTCCTGACATCACCTTATATTCACCCTAAAAACGTGCTACTGTCCTTTTAAGACACGTTCAAATCTTAGCAAATCTTAACAAATCTGATCCTTCTATTCATCATTACAATATTCTTATTAATATACTTATTAAACTTATCCACTGGACGATCAAAGGTTTGTATAACGTGTGCTTCTTTTCAAAATACAGCAATCCTTAATTACAAGAATGAGACAACAAGTTGGTACCACCATATGATATGATTTTTTGTTAATGTTACAGGAAATGAAATATTTGTTCTTAGTCATATACTTCTGCTGCAATAAAACAAATTAAACAAAAACAAATAATATCTAATATCTTATATATTTAGTATGTAATGTATTCCTTTGTGGGATCAAGAGTTAAGAAATATAAAAGAAAATTGTTTACCCTTTTATATAACACGTCACGATAGTTTTTCGAAATGTTTACGCATATTTAATACATGCTTTTGTTGGCGTTTTTGAAATAACTTTGAATGTATATATGAAAGCATTGATATAGTATGGTGCAATATGTTTTGTTATGGTTTGTCCATTCCTTAAGCAGCATGTTGTAAATGAAAGCTAACGTTTTGCAGCGTTTTTTATTCAGTTTTTGTGGTAGGTTTGAGCAATAACGTGATTTAAAGCCATACAAATGAAATGTTGAAATTCATACAGATTGGCATGCTTAATATGAAAACATGATGAATAATGAACGAATATTACAGAAGTGTAAAATTATTTAGATATATTTGATATGGATGACCTTTTTAAGTTGTTTGGCAAGTCCACTTCCATCTTAGCAATAGAGAAAAACAGAAATAAATAAAGAAAATTGAGAAATAAAACCCGATTCTGTTACTACATCAATGAATTGATGTTCATCGATAAATGTATGTTTATTTTTTTGTGTCTACTTTTACCATTAATTTCCATTCAAAACGAACAATACACGACTCATTATACAGCTTTGTCGCTAACATTGCTAATAGAAAGAGTTATTCCAGATTAGTTTGACATTTGTTTTCAGTCCTACCACTCCAACAGTGCTAACATATCGCTGTTTCTATTGTACACAACATCTCCTAAAACGTGACATGACATTCATTACAACAGCAGTAATCGGAAGGACAATATGTTAACTCTTTTCTATTATCAACAAGTTATTGTTCTTCAACATGACATTAGCTTAAAACAAACTGTAAACATTTTGCCATTCATAATGATTTTTATTTCCAAAGCTTATAAAAACGTTATGCGTTCTTCATGTGTTGTCAATTTGTATAGCATGGCTTTGCCTCTTTTCATAAATACAGTTGCAAGTAATATGTATTGTCCCTTTTCATACACAAAATATTGTTGGAGGTTGGTATAGCATTACTTTAGCCGGATGTTACAAAGCCATAGACCATACCACGTCTCGCTCTATACAATGTTCTAGCATGCATACTTCCATTAGTGCAGGGTAGTTCCATGGTAATCAATATGTTCACCCATCCAGTGATATTACCCTTAATTACCCTCTGGCTGCCCCTGACAACACGCTTCGGTTGGTTCGGAACCAGTCGATATACACTCTGATGTTTTGACGGATCCACTAGGGTTCTTAGGACTTTGGTGACTTGTGGTTAACTTGAGGTTGTTTACAGATTTGAATTTATCTTTTCTTGATAAATATCACTTTACTGTTGTAATCAATGTGTTTGGTTCTGTTCGGAAGCATCGACATTAAATGGCAAAAATATGTTTTAATGAGTTTACATATACACTGCAAAAATAGCGTTTTGACTTCGAAGGGGCAGTAGCAAGTTTTTGGATAATTTTATATTTCAAATATTTCACTGATCAATGTAAGTTAATGCTAAATGTATTAATTTGACAATGTCAAAAATCACATTACACAAGCCAACCATCCGTAGTCGGAGGACAAAGTATGGAGATTCACATAAAATCCATTGGCGGCCATTTTGTGTGAACACCTTTAATTCATTGTTTAAGAAAAGGGAATCGCACGGCTAAACTTTACGTTATATATTTGAATTAGTACTGCGTCATTTAGTTTAAATACATTGTCTTTCAATTGGAACCATTACTTTTAATTTTCCTGACCTCACCTCATATTCCCCATAAAAACGTCCCTTTAAAACATGTTCCATACATGTTTAACGCAAAACATGTTTTGAAATGTGTTATATGCTCGTATTTAATGATAACTAAATAAGATCACATGATTACCTGCCTCGTTTAAGTGTAGTGCATTAAGTCATGACAGTACGTTTAATGAGTACATCATGCTGCCATGGTTCAATTGTACTTTTGTACTATTGATACTTTCAGGTTATATAATTGTACTCAGGTATATTGGAAAAGTTATGGAAATAACAAGTATACTGTTCAAGTGCTTAAGAATTATGATTATTGAAAGAAATGACAATCTTAAACATCGTTCTCTGTATTCATGTACATATCATTTAAGAGTGTTTTTTATTTTTACTACTACTACAAGCCAAGATTTCTCAATATCAAGGAACATATCTTACCAAAAGGAAACTTATTAATTATTTTAATAAGAAAATGAATATACTGTATTTCACATATTCGAGTTTCTCAGAGAAATAACCATTCAGTAAAAAAAAGTCAATCGTTTTCTCATAATTTATCAATTCAATTCAATTCAATTCTTTACTGTCATAAAACCACCTTGGTGGTACAAGAGCATATTCACAATATATAAAACTTAAAAATAAATATATATAAATATACATAATTCAAGATGGAAGACAGACTCACTAATGCATTTATTCTTTTCTCATAAGAGATGTTTGATACATTTTGATGGATTTATTAAGTCTTGTGATGTATTTGTAGATTTAATTTTTCTGAAGTTTATTATATTTGGAAATATATCTAATTAAACGTTAACACAACAAACATATGTAACAATCAGAATTTGGTTGACAAAACTTTTTTTCTAAAATGTATGTCTAGTCCAAAACCTGTTTGATTAAGTGTTGAATGTGTCGAAAATGCTATTCTGTACAATGTGGTACAACATCCAACGGAATCTGTGACTCAGGCACCAAATTAGCAATCGAATGATACGAAGGAAGGGAAACCGTGTTTTCATAGCGTTGTCGTTCTAATGTTTGTCTGAGATTTTAAATAAATTCATTTTTATGTAATAAAACAATAGTGAATTTTCATTTCTGCAAAATCTATGGTAATGACTTTGACAAACATTCTTCTTTCAGGTTTTTCGTCAAACACATGTGGGGCTGACTTATTTATTAAGTGAATGGATTATACACAACATCTTACTACAAGGTAAGGTCATTATGTAGAACCTAATTGTTCAAATTGATATACCTTTCCCTTCTGAAAAGAGAAATATTTTGTTGATGTGATGTTAAAACTGGAACAATAACTTTAAGTTCATGTGTTTTGAGACATTATCACATCATTATATCGTTTGTCTTTAAAGGCAACTCTGCATCAAAACAATAAATCAGAAACAAATTTAGAACTCTCTCAGAATCGGTTGTTTTGCAAGTCATTGAATTCAAGCTGATACAAATTTGTCTTCATTAATACAATATAGTTTTCTCAATGAAGAAATCGATTGGCCACAAATGGAATATTTGTCCACTTGAAAGATTGCAGGCGTCTCTCGGCAATTCAGTACATACCGATTATGAACGCACTTAAAGAATACGCCGGTCATATAATGTCGCGTTTAGTTATTGACAGGTAAAAGTCATGGTTTATGATGTTGAAAATACCAGTCACATGGCGTGACGATTTAGCATCAAATAAAAACAAACGCAACCTGGTTACAAGTACAATGAGATTGCAATGTATCGATTCACACCTAATGCAGGTTTATCTCAAAGTGAATTTTAATTAATGTGTTATAAAACGGGTCCTTAAACACTAATGCAAAGCTTTAAGCGTTACCTGCTGGTCTGGCTAATAAATATCATTATCTGGCGCCGTTACTGTCTGCTTGTAATAACACTCACACGATTCTGGAACCATTGTCTGGTCGATAGCAAAAAATTACGACGGAATGCGGAACTACTGAAATTAGGGGTATGCCATTAAGTATTATTTACAAGATTTACCGATTTAGAAGGTAGTTCTTGACTTGATAGCTTTTGTAAAACCAGAGTAGTGAATGAAAACATTTGTGACAGAATTCGGTTAATTGCCTTGAAAATGGAAGTTTCGAATTTTCATGAAGTTTAACATTTGCTTTGATCTGAAGGTTTGTGTTAGGTACGAATGGATGAAGTTCGTTGAAGTGAACAAATTGAAAAATATCAAAAGCTTTAGATTTCGATTAAAAGTAGTTAAACCTTGGCCGTCATGATTGTTGTATCCAAAGGGAAATTATTATGTAAAACATCGATTATTGCATTGCAGTTTGAGTCTTTAAAAAGGGAATGAAATACTTCATAAACATAAGTCTATTAGACTCACATTTAGTCTCAGAAGTATTTGTTTCAAAATTGACAATAGTTTAAACAATTCATGTATTATAATAAAATGTAACCAAGAAGATGCTTTAACTTCAGTGATCTAGACTTGCTTTTCTTTTGTACAGATTGTGGTTTTTCGTCAATTGAATGTTTTGTTCTGGAGCGTGGATGACAGACTAAAACGCCTATTTAAACTATCTATGGTTTTGTCATAATTGGTGTAGTATTTAATTTACAAAACTGTATCTAAACACACAATTTCTTTACAGAATTACGACATGCTGTAGTACAACGCCATACTATTGACTACCAACATGTTGGGAAAAAAGGACATTTCTAATAAACGCAATAAGTATCGCTTATTGTTTTAACGAAACCGTGCTCAATCTTTCGACAACAAATTGTTGTAACAAATCCTTACAATATCTAAAAGACGTTTCCAAACTTTGCACGAAACATCACATCATCAACGGGCACAACGGTTACATTACGCTATTGCTTCACACAAATACAAAACAACATATCTCAGTTATGCTTTACACAAATAGGAAGTAATGTAAAATCTTCGTCAAGAAAACATCGAGAATGCAGAGCTGAACGAACACGTCATAAATGACAACAAGTCAAATTGATTAACGAAACACCACACCCTTGATTGTAGCCCTTGTTTCATTATCATTCTATGATTTTATGTTTTTATCATATTAATTCCTTTTGATATCTTAAAATGTATATGTTTACTTCAATATAAATCTTCCATTACCTTTGAAGGGTGTGTCCTTTTTATATTTTGTAAAAACCAATTTTGATCTTGTATTGTACATGTATGTGAGGTGAGACTGACATAAAACATTTCTTTCTGCTTGACAACAATACAAAATGGTGTAATGAAAATAACAACATTGCTTGCAGGCTACAAACAATGCTGAAACGAAACATCAAGGAATTTCTTGACAACAATACAAACTAGTGTAAAGAAACATATTATCATTGCTTGACATCAATACAAATGTTCGGGGAAACAATTTCTTGCAACATTACAAATGCTTATAGCGCATCATGATAGCGTGATAGCATTACATTTACTAAAAGATCACGACTTGGTCCATAGCATTATGAAAATCTATATCTATATCTCGTATATAGTGTTGCAATACAAACCATCCTGACTTGAAATTGAAAACCTCTTTATTTCGACGTCCAACAACTATTTGAAACTAAATGACAATGAATTAATACTTTCTTCAAATTCTTCTTCCTTTCTATTGAAGAGTCGACATGAAGAAATGAGAGTGCAGCTATGTGTTTTCATCACATTCTTCACTTTACTTACTGTCTTCGGGAAAGGTAAGTCTATCAACTACATGTATATACAACCGTATTTCTTGTACTCATATTGTTTTTAATTTAAATTTGAAACTACGATTTTCCAATTTATATAATACAATCATAGACTGGTGATGAGGTCAATACCTGTTTTTATAGACACAAAGAAAACAATATTGACCTACTACGAAGGCCGAGGTCGATATTGTTTTTCCTCGGGTCTATAACGTCTATTTTGAATGTATTTACTTTTTTAAACTCCTGATGACAGCGAAACTCCTGATGACAGCGATGTAAAGGCGTAAATTATATACTATGATCGAGTGTTTCTGTTTCCAAATATACTACCGACCAAAATTTTAGACTCACTTGTATTCATTGTTAAATTTAAGGTCGGTAGTATACTTTCATTTTATATCCTTACGTGTCATATACTTATCTGCAATAAATGAAAGATTTTTTTCATTAAAAATCACATTTGCTTTTCTCCACTTTCTGATGACAGCAGTGTACTAACATGTCTCTTTTCGTAGGTATATAAACGGTTTCAATGATATATATTCTATGTATTTAAGATGATATTGATTTTACTGCTTCCATTACCTCTGATGACAGCGGTGAACGGGTGTAAAGCTGAAACCTCCTACCTGACCGCCCGCTCTGCTGTACAAGCTATCGTCTTCCCTGATATGTCTCTCCTCACTGATGGGTAGGTAGATACACGTATAGTTGATATATTACATAGATAGTTGTCTTGAAATGAATATGGATTCGTCTTATAGAATATGGGTGATGATGAATAACGCTTTTTATGTCCCCGCCATATATGGCAGGGGCATATTGGATTACCCTCGGTTGTCCGTCCGTCCGTACGTACGTAACCACCCTATACAGGATATCGTTTATCCACTTCTCCTCAAAAACCGTTCAACAGATTTAATTGAAATTGCACTCGTGGCTTAAAGGCATCCTAAGGGTGTGCATCTCGGTTTTTGTTTTTTAATTTTTTATTTTTTTTTCAAATTTCTGACATGTTGAACTTTGGTGAATTTTGGGCCAAGTGAAGCTCATATTGGTATGACAAGGGATGTTGTTTATCCACTTCTCCTTTAAAAGGTACTGTATAGACTGCGCTAATCTTCCAAACATGTTTTTTAGGTATCCTAAAGGTGTGCATCTTATATTATGTTTTGGAAATTTTTTATTTTCTACATTTTAATGAATGTTTGAACTTAAATGAAGCTAGAGGTGTGCATCTCTTATTTTGTTTTAAATTCTATGGTTGAAAACATCGGGGACTTTTTTATCAGCGGGGCATCTGTGTCCCATGAACACAAATTTTCTCATTTTTAAACAATCTTATATAATGTATTTGCGACTTTAGGTCACAAATGTTTTCTATCGTTCTTATTCTATTATTTGTTTATAGGAACAGTAGCACCTTTTTATGGGGGTATACGGTGATGTCAGGTTACATTACCCATTTAAACGTCGACCTTACAGAATAAGTTATGATAATTAATATTTTTAGTTTAAGATAAACATATTCGTTGTATTTTACGCTTGATAGTGAACAAAATCGATGTTCTCTATTTTTGCTAAAACAAAGAGAAGCAAATGATCGACACCATTATTCATTGTATTGTAAAATGATTGCCAGATACGTTGAACAGTATTGCCATCTGACAAATTATGTTTTCTTTTCACTTCTAAACTTTTACTTTGTAACTTTGTTTCTTGGACCTCGCATAGCACATATGTTCAAAGTGAAATATTAACTACAAACATCCATAGATATACGCTTCTGAAAAATAGGGATATTCATAAATCAGGAAATTTTTACATTGACAGAATGTTAAATGTCAGTCATGGATATTAAATGTCCATATCTCATTGATTATGGTTACTAGCAGAAGTTTTTGGTTTCACGTGGCTTAAAAACATCATATGACAATACGGATCTGTATTTACATGTACTCTTCAACTTCCAGCCAATCACAGAGCTGCTCATGGGTAATCTCTTCAATGGAGGATAGTGACGTCATCGTGTTTCAGGTCACTGATTGGTTTGGTCCCACGTCTCACAGCTGTGTTAGGGACTACCTTACGATCAGAGATGGTAAGTAATGGTTTTACTTATTTTCAATAGAAATTTTGTTTATTGTTCGTATTTGTGATATCAATGTACATTAACTAGAAAATCGAATTCAGGTAAATCATTACCAAGATTGCATGATTGAAGATTACAGAGACTGGCATATCTTCAAAACTGGTTATAATATCATGTACTAAATAAATGATTGCAGAAATATCATAAATATATTGACAGGATAATGAAAACTAGAGATCTGGCATCAATTTCTGTCTTTGGAAAACTGCAACTATCATGACAACCTGCCAACGTCAGGACATAATCGATTCTCTTAAAACAATAACAACCAACACAAATCATCTTTTGACAGTTTAATACAATTCACCGTTATCTTCTTTGGTTAATTCTTTATCGCCATGACATCATCACCTTAAGGCAGCTTTCTGTTTTTTTCCTGTATGTGTTTTCATATGGTAAAGTATTTCTATCTCTGCAAACGATCAATTCCATGCATTTACGACAATTTATTAAAAAAATTATTCATGAATATGTGTTGCAAATAGACGTTTTATCAATTATCGAGGACCTTTTGTTTTCAATATTTGACATATATGATACATACAATATTCGAAATGTACAAATGTATATAAGAGAGGGTTTTGTCAATCAATATTACAACAAGGTACTGGTGACAGCAAACATCAACACAGCATAAACATAGTATTGTATGAGCTGTGAACAGTATAACAGTACACAATACCAGAACAACGGTAATCCACCAACAAAGATCGCTATTATGTTGTACATGGCGGATATTAGGAATGAAGTGTGTTATGTTAGAGTTCAGTCGACGCGTTACATAAATCATAAGAAATCAATGGCTATAATTCGCTCAAGTGTATTACAAGAAGCAATTACTTTATTCCTGTGAAGTGGCTATGAAAAAGCGCTATGACTGGTTACAAAGTCGTTACCAAGGTACGTTTACCCTTTCATTGATTATTGATACCATGGTGTTATTACCGGTACACTTATTGTTTCATTTAGTTTCGTGGAAATCGTGTTTAAAGAAACGCTGTAAGTTCATTGTAACTAGGTTGAAAAGGTTTTTATAATCTATACTCACAAAATATAAATTTTAAAAAAGCAGAAATTGGTAATAATTGTGAAAGAATGTGGAAGCAGTAGAATGAGTAGTTTTAGTAGTTGAATTAGTTGTGACAAACACTCCGTTTTATAAGACTTTTACAATCTTTGATCTTTTTATGGGCATTTAATATTTGAGATAACGAAGAAGATGAAGGTTATATTATGGATAAATAACTTACTTTATTCAAGGTTTGTGACGTTTCGACATAGATACTTAAGTCACTTGTTTGAGAACGACATTAGTATCTATGTCGAAACGTCGCAGAACTTGAATAAAGAAGTTGTATATCCATAATATTGCCTTTATCTCCTTCATTTTGCTCTTTGTTGGAAAACTTAAATGCTTTAATTTCAACATGTCTATTGAACGCAAATTTTCCTTAACAATTGCCGCGATAGTTTTGCTGCAGAATCCAGAAGGGATACCATGCATCTGGTAGTCTGCGCATTTACCTGTTGGTTTTGCAACCTCTTATATGGCAATCCCATAATAACACCGTAACAAGCACGTACAGCACACAGTTCACAAACCAGGTTGAGCTAAATCCAAATCACTTCACTGGACGTTATACACATAGTTTAAGTACCATGTCTCTGCTTCCGGACTGTGTACAGTTTTGACAGTTAGTTAATCCTCGTGGACAGTTGATCTTCAACCCTATCATAGTTGTCAGTGCGTTTAAGAGGTTGTCCTTGTAATTTTACTCTCTCGTTAAGGGAAATCTGCTGCACAAGCAATGTGATCTTACTGTATTATTCCCTTATCACATAACAAAAGCATTAGATTAAAAATACCCTCTATTTTATTTTCTTTACCAAGAAATCGTCGTATCATCTGTTAAATCTGTTAAATCGTTAAAATCATTTTAATCCACGTTCTTTAAAATCATGTAATATTATGGTGAGGAATCAACCAAAAGTATTCGGCCATCAGCGAGTCACCTTTCCGGAGATCGAGCGGAGCCGTTGTTGCTGAACTTCATCTCACAATTGAACATGATTCTCATAACGAGGGAGCAACTTTCACCAAAACAGATAAATTGTCATGAAAAATCAAATTCATAGCTTCCTGAGGTTAATCGTGGAGACAATGCTCCACTGTACTTACCCGCTTATCTTGTTCCAGGTGCAAGCCCCGTAAGCCCGAGTCTGAGGGTTGTGTGCGGGACAAGTCGATTCCAGGGTCCCGTGACGTCATCAACGTCATCCATCTACGTGCACGTCAACGTATTCGTCAACGATGGACAGAGAGGCTTTGCTATCGAGTACTGGAGCGTCCGGAACGGTTAGTATTCTGTATTTGATTTATCGAAAATCGGCGTTCGGATCCGGAAGCATGAGGCTCGGATAAGTGAGTACATTTACTCGTTTCATTATAAAATCGTCCGGATAGCAAGGTTTCCGGTTATCCGAGGTCCGTTTTAGCGAGGTTGGACTCAAATGGTATTTTTATATGAGAAAATTATTAAGATATTGACCTTTGAAACTGTTTTCAAACAAAGGTCTTCAGATGTCAGTTGAGGCTATCGCCTTTCGGGAAATCTTTAATGAATGGTTAAGAACACGCTAATATCATTTTAAAGTGTATGTCAACTGTCAACATGAAAAACAGCTTCAGTTCTTGTAATATTACACTCAGAATTAATGGAACAGACAAAATCAGAAAAGATATGGATTTGTAACGAACCATTGAAACAGGGATAGAAAAAAGATGTAAACAAATCATAAGGCATTCCTAAAGAAGGATTTATATTATTTAGCTAGGTTCTTTTCAATTTGTTTCTTTGCAAACTGTCATAATAAAGATTTAGTCAAATCAAATATAAACATCAGAGGGATTAACAATGATGTTTTTTTCAGATCCCATAACAATGGCGTTCCCGGAATACGGCACTGCAAACTACATTCTGATTGGAGTGACGATAATCGTGACCTTGACCTTTGTGATTGGTGTTGTTTACCTCATATTTAAAGAGAAAACGCGGGAACGTAAAGCACAGGAGGGACAGATGAAACAGATCTTAAAACGAAGGAGGAAGGGAATCAGCGGTATATCGGGAATGGAAGACTCGTGTGACCTTGAGACCAGCAGAACGGATGTGACGTCATTTGAGGAAACTCCTTCGCCTGTGTTGAATGATTGGCGAGTGTAATTTTTACAGGAACAGCGGTAATCGATGTAAGGGGTTATTCGTGGGATGGTGGTACAAAGATCAACTTTCAAAGTGATTTCATTTGGTCTACAGTGAATACAGAGCAAGTTATTATTTATTCTGAACTCTTCCCGGTCTGAATTTGAAAATTTTATAACAATGTACAAAACATTAAAATTTTAATTTTTATTAATTTCCTAAGTGTATAACAATCTTAAGGGGTGAGTGGGTAAATGTCATCTTTCTTAGTGATATTTTGGAACTTTTTTCATAACTACTGAAATATCAATTCTTGAGATAATTTCCGGTACAAAAAATGGAATTATTCTAGAACGTTACTTAAACTTTTACGTCTGAACATTTGACGATTGTCAAAATAAACTGACACACTTCCGATGAATTATGGAAAAATCAAAAGCATTTCACTTGAAGATTTGAAGTTTCTTTTCTGACCATCAACAATCATTCAAAGGAATTGTCGATTCATCTTCATTTTGAAGCATTTGGAAAAAACATTGACTATGCAGTGTCTTCAAATGTGTGATCTATTTGGTGGCGCCATTTTATTTCAAATGTGATAATTTATTGCATATAGGATTTCTCAATATTTCTTCATATAATTGCTTATTTTACATGATTGAATATTTGACACATATTTTATATTTCACGTCAGATATTTGTAAATTTTATATTGTATTGTATTATATCATAATAATTGCAATATCTTGTGTCACATATATTGCTTAGTAATGTGATGTTGCATGTGTGACATTATAATATTGCACGCATTGTATATCTCACATCATGGACTATATGAATTATCATATTGCATAAGTGACAAATTGATGTGGGCCTATATGTCTTATTATATGTTGTTGACAATCTCCTAATCCTGCAGATAACTCTTATCGCCATTTGATTTGTTACTTTTTTTAATACCATGGATGAACGCAATTCAAATTGAATGAATTTTTCATTAAACATGCTGCTGTCAAACGGTATGGGTGATAATCTAGTCATGTTTTTCTCCGCAAAGTATAACCCGAGCTATTCGTACTTATTTGGGCCTTGCAACATTTCGACAACACCTGTGCCGAAAAAACCCTGTGGCAGAATCCAAGAGTCCTTTCAGAATCTTTTGAAAGTTGCATTCTATCACCTGTTGGAGCTCAAATGCAAGGCCTTCATAAGCCCATGAATGAGGGTGGCGCAAATTAAGAATTTTGGGGAGAGTTGTTGTATATTGTATGCTTGATGGCTTGATGGCGTGATGGCTTGATGGCGTGATGGCGTGATGGCGTGATGGCTTGATGGCTTGATGGCTTGATGGCTTGATGGCGTGATGGCGTGATGGCTTGATGGCTTGATGGCGTGATGGCTTGATGGCGTGATGGCTTGATGGCTTGATGGCTTGATGGCTTGATGGCGTGATGGCTTGATGGCTTGATGGCTTGATGGCGTGATGGCGTGATGGCTTGATGGCGTGATGGCTTGATGGCGTGATGGCGTGATGGCTTGATGGCGTGATGGCTTGATGGCTTGATGGCTTGATGGCGTGATGGCGTGATGGCTTGATGGCGTGATGGCTTGATGGCGTGATGGCGTGATGGCTTGATGGCGTGATGGCTTGATGGCTTGATGGCTTGATGGCTTGATGGCGTGATGGCTTGATGGCTTGATGGCGTGATGGCTTGATGGCGTGATGGCTTGATGGCGTGATGGCTTGATGGCGTGATGGCTTGATGGCGTGATGGCTTGATGGCTTGATGGCTTGATGGCGTGATGGCTTGATGGCTTTTTAGATCATTGTTGATGTCAAGGAAAATACTGATTCTTTTATGACAAGCATATAACAACAACCTGATTAAAATAGTAATTGTAATTTCAATAGATCGCGTTGCTTGATAATTGATGTTGATAAAAAGTCATATTTTTTTCTTCTTGATACATCACCATATTTGGATCCACGATGCTCCTACTCAACTTTGATAGCTATCATGGCAAATGCCTCGTATATCTTTGAAAGTTGTTTAGTTTCATATTCATATTTGACATGGGTTGTTTAAGGCTTCAAAGCAAACATAAACAGATTTGACATATCAGTTGTCAGCCAATGAAACGTCTGTATTCGAGGCGCTTATAGCCAAATATCCAAAACCTGCGACATTTTATCCGGTAACTGTCGTTTTTGCTATAGAGAAATGATTTTACTCGCTGGTTATATACACCGCGATGTATTGACCTGGATAAATACCAGGGTGTCTTGGGATATTCACGGATATATATACGGTGATGCATCAGGCTGACGTTTTTATGATATACTTGTCGAGAAATTGATCTATGCCATTTTTGCACATGTGTTGTTTAATCATTTTAATATCAGACAAATGCAATGTAAAGAATTGTAATAAAATTCATGTTTCTCGTATTCCCTTTTTCGTACGACAATATCAAATTTGTGTTGCATATCTGCCAGGGGGATACCCAAAAGGCAAAATTCTTTGATAAATACTTCAATGTTTGTTTCAAAGATTAAGATATTACTCGCAGAAATAGACATCAATACGTTTTGGTGGAGGGGGAAGGTGTTTTTTTCAGTTTGTGATTCTCAAAAATGTTGAAATACTTTATTGCTTACAATTCTCAAAGATTTTGGAATACTTTATTGCTTACCACCCTGACGGTATACATGCATCAAATGATCTATACGCAATACAGATATAAACTCTGTTTGGTTTTTGCATCATTGACGATTTGACGATAAGAACCATATTTCAATCATATGTGTGAGGGTTTCCATGCAGAGTATTTCACCTAAACTAGACATACTTCTAATGAGCAGAAGAATGAGGCCAGGTACGTCTAGATGTCCTAGAAGGAACAATTGGCTGTTGACATCCAAATACACAGTGTACAGATCAGGGGGGAAAGTGGAACAAGGGGTGGGGGAACAAACGGAAAGATAGGCATGATAAGAGAAATCATGAGGTTTTAACAGCTGAAGTAAATATGACTTCAATATGTCGACCTTGGGAGCATGTTTATTTCAACTGGCATAGCTCTCAAGCTCACTGAAATAGTCAAACCACCACACCACGTAAAGGCATTGTGTCAAGTGGATGGTTGGCAACATATAAAACAAGAATAAGACTAAACTTAAAGAAAATGTTGTGAGGTGAATGTTTAAATGATTATTTAACCTTATGGAGGTTTCAAAACTTGAATATCGTCACCGTTTGAAAGCCTTAATCGATTGATAATGAAAGTCTGATATATAAAACGAAAGCTTTTATACATATGAATTAATTTATTGACACAAGAAAGCACATGAAATTCTCAAGGTAGCACTGGGGAACAAATACAAAGCACTTGACGAACACTCTCAACGAAGATAATGACTAATGTACAGCTCTAAGAAGATGGCCGGATTTGCCCATGTCCTCATTTGAAGGGCACGATGTCTTTCTCTTCAACTTGGAAGATTTCTTCACGGAACCTCTATAATGTAGTTTCAGCTTTTTCGGATCCCATATGTGGTTCTTGGCTTGATTCTGCGAGTTGAAAACCAAAGTTTCAAGGCAGTAAACATCTTCTGGTTTGTTAATTTCTGGAATCTCACTGTAATCGTGATGGTCGCTGTTTTCTGGAATTTCACAATAATCATGGTCATCGGCGTTCTCTGGAATTTCACTGTAATAATTGTTGAAGTGTTCTGGAATTTCACTGTACTCGTGATGGTCGCTGTTTTCTTGCATTTCACAGGTTTCTTGTTGATCGCTCTTGGAAGATCCCCTGATGCCTTGAAGTTTTGTAGCCAATGGTCCTCTGTTCTCTCCAAGTGCACGTAACTGTTCCCGCCATTTCTCCTCGTAGTCCTCAACCACGCGTCTCTGGGACGGTTGGGGACGACGACAGTGACGATCAGACTGCACGAAACGAGCTCTGGAGGTGAGGACATCCAACTCCGTCTGCAGCTTAAGAAGATGTTCCGAAGACTCCCATACATCGTCGTAGTCGTCGTCGCCTTCAGTCAGGATACCCATGTTTCTGGATTCGTCTTCACTCGATGAGTTCATTTCGGGCACGGAGTCCAACACTTCATCGTAGTCGTCGTCTGTGGAGTCTCCAGCCACGAAGGTCGTAGGTGCAGCTACCAGTTGGGTCGAGTCTCTCATGTTGAATTGTACAAGTTGACTTGTGATTGTCCAAACTGTGGTTAACTCTGCTTATAAAGAATGTAACATCAGGCACTGAGTCGGACGACACTAAGTCGACATCTTCAACCATATTGAGGTGATCGTTAGCTAAAACAACACTCCATCACTAGGCTTAATCACCCAATAACCTTATGCAAGCATTTTGAAAACAACCAATTGATTATGTTGTTTTAGTCAAGTAATACATTTCATGTGTTTTGACTGGAGATTGGATTTCAGATTGACTGAAATGTCCTTACAACCAAATATTTACAGAGGGATATGCCACTCAGTGTCACTCAATGCTGAAAATGGCACTTTCGTTTTATTTTTTTTATATTTTAAAATAGTTTTTCTTCAGAGCTTTGATGAGACATAAGTATATTTTCCCCTAGAAAAGTACTTGATATATCATAATAATGAATAAAGAAACTCTAAATTTCCAGTCATAAAATGCCTAATGCATAAGAGTTTAAGCTGTTTGAGTGGCATTCTAGAAGTTGATATGGTTAGAAGGAAGACAAGAGTAATTCTGTGGATGAACAACTTCTTTATTTGTAAGAAGCGACGTTTCGGTATAGATTTTATACCGTTTTCGCTACTGTTGAATAAAGAAGTTGTTCATCCATAGAATTACTCTTGTCTTCCGTACAAGAGTTATAGTGTGAATTTGGTTCGACAACCTTGTGAGACACTACAATTTTTCATGATTTTTCATTTAGTGTTAAAAATATCTCACGAGATATCCTTAATACTCTATATCATACAATATATAATAACGTCAGGCTATAGCTCACTACATGCTAATAAGCCGAAATCGCAAACCCAATTGACATAAATGCTACTAACATTACATATCAAACTACTTAAAACTGTCCTTATCTCTGCGTTTAAAAGAATGATTTGGACCGCAACTTACGGATTCAATCATCCGTTACTTATCCTATACTGAACCGAAAAGCATACATTTCATACTCTTCAGCATTGGTTAGTTCTTCGCGATCAGAGGACACGTTTATCTCATAAGAATCCAAAAAGTTAAGAATGTACTAATTTTGTTATTTTATTGTGTTCCTTTTATCATTTTAAAGTTCAAATGATACATCTGATGTTTGTGTTTGCTTATTTCCATTGATTCAGAAGTTGAATACGAAAAGAGGAGAATAACAACTGAAAAAAGACCATATCAACTTAGGAATAGAGGGTTGGAAAAAATCATATGATATTCTATGGAGTTCGTCGATCAATTATCATATCTTATATTGTGTTATCTATATATATAAACTGTTATTCTTAGTACAGTGGATTTAAGAAAGTTACATTAAGTACAGGTCATGGACATAAACCTGCGATAATGTCATCAATCTACACGGACATACTGTTTTGACGACAAAAATACGGGGGAACTCGTTATGAAAATTCATTATGTCTCTTTGGTGCATTTGGGCAGAAATAAAAAAAATGTCTATATTTATAGTTCACGTTTGGTTGATGTTTGTTTTTATCACAAAAATGCTTTAAAAAAACGCAATCACAAAGCATAGATACATCAAGTATCAAAAACTAATCAAGACTACTCATAATGGTGGATGATAATACTCATTGGGTGAAGCCTATCCACTTTTTAACTTCCGACAATCAGTGGGACAGGCTTCAAGCAATGTGAATGTTACCTAAATTATAATTTCTTCTTCTCTTTCACACATGATATACTCGTTGGGTAGTGAAGCTTATCCACAACTTGATAAAACTCTACTGGAAAAACGAACTCCGGTTCAGAATAAATAAGTTTTAATATACAAACCTCCAAAACACTTATATAAGGGATAGATTGGACAATTCATGTGTGATTCTTCAGAAATTTAAAGTCAGTAACCATATTTTAAAAAACTTTCTTTATTAAAGTTTCTCCTGTTTGATCCTTTATACAGAAACAAATTCAAACTTTACTTGTGGAACGACTTTTTGTGGAAATAAAATAATTTAATAATTTGATAGTGTCACTTTCGACGTTTAGTGACACTCAGTGGCATACCTCTCCTTGAGCGTGTGGTTGTTCTGTACGAAATTTGCGTCAATCTGTTAATCCAATCTCTAGTCAAAACACATAAAATGTATTACTTCGATAAAACAACATAAGCAATTGCTTGTTTTCAATATGCTCTTACAAGGTTATTGGGCGATTAAGCCTAGTGATGGAGTGTTGTTTTAGCTAACGATCACCTCAATATGGGTGAAGATGTCGACTTAGTGTCGTCCGACTCAGTGCCTGATGTCACAGTCTTTATAAGCAGAGTTAACCACAGTTTGGACAATCACAAGTCAACTTGTACAATTCAACATGAGAGACTCGACCCAACTGGTAGCTGCACCTACGACCTTCGTGGCTGGAGACTCCACAGACGACGACTACGAGGAAGTGTTGGACTCCGTGCCCGAAGTGAACTCATCGAGTGAAGACGAATCCAGAAACATGGGTATCCTGACTGAAGGCGACGACGACTACGACGATGTGTGGGAGTCCTCGGAACATCTTCTGAAGCTGCAGACGGAGTTGGATGTCCTCACCTCCAGAGCTCGTCTCGTGCAGTCTGATCGTCAATGTCGTCGTCCCCAACCGTCCCAGAGACGCGTGGTTGAGGACTACGAGGAGAAATGGCGGGAACAGTTACGTGCACTTGGAGAGAACAGAGGACCATTGGATACTAAACTTCAAGGCATCAGTGGGTCTTTCAAGAGCGATCAACAAGAAACCTGTGAAATGCATGAAAACAGCGACCAACACGAGTACAGTGAAATTCCAGAACACTTCAACAATGATTACAGTGAAATTTCAGAGAACGCTGATCACCATGATTACTGTGAAATTCCAGAAAACAGCGACCATCACGATTACAGTGAGATTCCAGAAATTAACAAACCGGAAGATGTTTACTGCCTTGAAACATTGGTTTTCAACTCGCAGAATCAAGCCAAGAACCAAATATGGGATCCGAAAAAGCTGAAACTACAATACAGAGGTTCCGTGAATAAATCTTCCAAGTTGAAGAGAAAGACATCGTGCCCTTCAGATAAGGACATGGGAAAATCCGGGCATCTTCTCAGAACTGTTCATTAGTCATCATCATAATTGAGTGTGTTCGTCAAGTGCTTTGTATTAATTCCCCAGTGCTACCTTGAGAATTTCATGTGCTTTCCTGTGTCAATAAATCATATTCATATCTAAAGAAGATTTGTTTTCGTTTTTCAATTCTAAATGTACAAATGTACATGTGCGTAATGTTGAACCAAATCTGCAAAATCTGATGTGTTCAGCTATGTAAATAGACCCGATCAACACAAATAGATGTTGTGTTGGTCCATACTCGTACATTATTATATAAGAGCCGTTTCCTAAAAATAAGATTCAAATACTTATGTCTCATGTCTTTTGATGAACCCTAAGCTTTATAAGTACACTCAGGGGCAAAAGAAACGATACCATATAAAATGCATGATAGGTTAATCTACGATTGATAGTCACGACTGAAACAGGGTTTATATCATGTATTCAAGAGCTAACTGAACTAAGTTTTTAATTTCAAAGCTATATCTGTTAACGCTTTTAAAATACAAGCCTTTCAAAAACGCTAGTAAAAAATCTCCTTAACTAGACGAGATAGGATAGGGAAAATGGCCATTTTTCTTGTTTTTAAACCAAAATACAGGCAAAATGCGTGAACAAATTAATTTCTACAAGGGTTATTTATATTGATGACATCTTAGATTTTATAGATTTTTAAATTTCATAATTATTTTATTCCAATTCCAAAGATTATGACCAAAAATAACATCGAAAAAGCTGTCTTTTTTACCCTTCGTGTATTTGAACAGTCATACAATTATAATCATTATACTTTGATGTTTGAAATTGTGAGTACTTCTTCACAACTGATGTGCCTATCACAAGGGTTCGTAGTCGCATTTCATTTACAACAGGATTTTGTTTTGTACTCTTTTGAAAAGTTGGTATCGTTTCTTTTGCCCCTGAGTGTATATCATGAATTTCGGAATCTCGTTTAGGAAAATGCAAATCTTGAAATTCTCTTTCATCCCCTTGAACACCTGTGAGATCGTTAACTTTTCTTAATTTCTCCTAATTGACCTGTGGTCCATCTGAACAAGAGGATTTCACAGCTGTACTTTGAGCTCTTTAGACGAATGCATTACTTAGGATAGAACAAACATCCTCACGTATAGCTTGTTTAAAACAGGGAACGTTTTGCGAAAACCATTTGTGTTCATTTTGCTGAGAGTGGGGTTCTTTTTACCCCCCCGCCGCGCGTTTAGCGCGAAGCGGGGGATATAGTATTGAGCAGCGTCTGTCCGTCCGTCCGTACGTACGTCCCGACGGATGAAATTGAATAACTCAAAAACTATTGACCTGATTCGTTTCATTTTTGTATAAAGCTTCATCACCATGAGAGCAAAGTCCCTCTAGAGGTTCATGACCTTGACCTTCATTTCAAGGTCATTACGAGCCTTTGACATTTTACCCTTGTCAGCGGGATATCTCAAGAACCATTCACTAGATTCTCTTCATAACTTACACAATGCATCTTATTAGGAAGGCGCCGGGCCCAGTCGATTTTGGTGACCTTCACATTATTTTCAAGGTCACAGCGAGACTTTGAAAATTTCAGCATTGAAACCTGCATTTTAGGCTTGTCAGTGGGATATCTCAAGAACCATTCACTGAATTCTCTTCATAACTTACACATTGCATCTTATTGGGTAGGCGCCGGGCCCAGTCGATTTTGGTGACCTTCACATTATTTTCAAGGTCACAGTGAGGCTTATATATGGAAGACCCAGGGACCAGTTGATTTGTTGTGGTCTAAATGACATCTAGTAGCATGACAAGTGTAGACAAGTGTTTCTATGTATACAGTATGCATTTTGTTCACATCAATTTGCGGCGGGGGGATCTTGTCACCTTTGTGACATATACTTGTTCTTTCTTGTTTTCATGGCTTTATAGTCTTGACACCTTAATTCAGATCAACTGATTTTTTAACAGGTCATACAATAGTGTTAACAAATATGAACGGCCAATCTACTTCAAAAACTTACTACATATTAAACTTCAAAATGTTTTGGTGTGTTTTTGAAACTCTCAATTCACTTCGAAACCCAAAGGACCTTGAAAAACCTAAACAACCTTGAAACAATGTCAAGCTTCAAATTCAAAGCCACAAGTTACCTCGCTGAAAAAGCATCTGTTTTTTTTTGTAAGAGTTTAGGAAACTTTTAAACTGTGCATGGTCTCTGGGAAGAATTCAACAGAGATACTACCAAATACAGCCAGAGCATCAAAATACACTTTCAAATTTCAACAGTCTAAGTAAACCTAGCCTCACTATTATCCGTTACACTGCTAAACTGAGTCTAGAAAGGTCTGGTTGAGGGTCGCATCAGCCGACCTTTCTGCGACCTATGACCCTCCAACGTTATATGTGCGAAGGCACACTATTGTGGCTTGGTAAGATCAGTTCTGATTGGTCAACTTGGTCACGTGGGCTGACGCGACTCTCAACCAAGCCTTTCTAGACTCAGTATAGCAGTGTAACAGATAATAGTGAGGCTAGGTTTACTTAGACTGAAATTTCAAACACTTGGTTTGTTGATCGACTGTGTGATAAAATGATTGAATAAAGGAAAGATGATATTGATTGTCAGTATAACAATTGATTGGTTGAATGATTAATTGTTCGAACTGCAACGAATAAACAATATCCAAAAAGTCATCCCTAAATCTTGATTGATCTAAAAAAATTGTTAAATTACTCAAAGAACATCATAAATCAAGGTGAGTTGAGGTGAGGTGATGTGGGGTTTATCATAATTAAGATTCCTTACTTCAGGTATATTATTTTACAGCAAGCAGAATCTTCCACAAGTGTTGGTCAACTCACAACAAATCAAAATCACATTTTTTAATAATTTTATTAATCCTAAACTCAATCACATATATACAGATGGTTTTTGTAATATGGTCATGTTTAAATTTCTTTGTCTCTATGCATTTACTAAAACACAGTATTTGTTCATGATTCTTATTTACAGCGTTATTAAGAGATGTGATTTCGATGTTTTATACACAGAAAACATGACAACAATTATCTACACGATTGACATTGCACAATTGACAATATGCACAAAGAGTGTGTAAATGCAATGAAAGGAGCCTAACAAGAATAAATTAATACCCCTGAGGCAAGCCATATCTTATTTTTCTTCATCTTTCATCTTCATTTTTCATCAAAGCTGTAGAATGCAGATGACACTAAAAAATTTATGAGATTGATTCAAACAATATTTTTAAATGTTTAGGAGACGAATACTGACTATCTAAATTTAATTTGCGAATGAAGAAATATATCTATTTAAATTATATTTAAGAAATTTGTATCACAAGCAATTGAGAATATCTAGAATATTTTAATCTTTGAATTCAGTTAGCATGAAATTAAGGCAGTCAGAGATAGGACATGTAGACAAAGAATTATGGCCTAACTTCCTCATCATAATTCTTCTTTTCTAGCAGAACAAAGCAAAGCACCAAAATTTATTTACTACATAATCTTGATAATTGTTCATTCTATTTTGTAAAGAAAAATCACTCTTGTCATAATTGTCTGTAGTAATACATATTCATTTCTCTAATGAAATACAACATTCTTGGTTAGTATTAAACCAATCCTCCAAAATAAATATGGGACTTCAAGAAAGTTAATAGGAACAGAAAACTTGCACAATTTACAAAAACAATTTTACATGAGCAAATATTAAAATAGCACTAAACAATTCAAAACCAGTAATTCAACATAATGATAGAAATGCACACTACAATGTATTTTACATTTAATTAATAAGTATGCTACTAGGAAACATTTAATTACATTTTCACAATATCAAGCAAATTCATTTTTGCCTCTGATATTTGAAACAGTCAAATTTTGTTACTTTCATAAACTTGGTTTGATTTCAAAATACCTACCGGGTTAAAGAATAATATTTAAGAATAATAAACTCAAAACAATAGCCTGAGTGAAAATTGATATATCTTCAGCAGATGAAATAACTAACACATGAGAATCAAATAAAATATTTACATCCCAGTGGTATAACGGTTCATTTTACAGGTGCTTCTTAGTCGATCTTGAAGGGAGGGATAGGCTTGGCATCTTCTTTCCACGCCACATAAATAAACATGACGAGGATTATATGTACAACCACTATAGAGGTAATTGCTGCATAGAAGTAGCTGCTCTCATGTCGCATACCAAAGACTCCTGGAAACAAATTATAATGTGACAATGAATCAATGTACACATTGCATATCAATCAAATAATTTCTGACACTAATGCAGAGGAATATATGGATGACAACTTCTTTGTTCATTGTACACATCGCATACAATGAACAAAGAAGTTGTCATCCATATATTTCTCTGCATTATTGTCATTCCAACTTCTAAAATGCCTCTAAAAGAAGTAATTTCTTACACTATTTACCTGCAAGTCTTTTGTTTCGTAACAATGTGTTCAGCAATATATTAGAATATTGAACACTCCAAAAGATGTTCTAACATGAAGTGAATAAAAGTCTTTATATATTTCCAAGTCCTGGTGGACCATAAATGAAATGTGCTTTCATTTCAGGAAAGCATGACAAGCCAAGCAGAAAATATTTTTTAACAAAACAATCAAATAACATGTTTCTGTCATTTTTGTCAAATTTGTGTTATTCCAATGAGCATGATCTTCCATTCTTACCTTCAAATATGACTGCTTTACTGAAGAAGTAGGAGAATATTGGACATGTGATCATTGCAAGGCTGAATATAATCATAGTCTTCATGACTGCGCTTTCATTCCCACTGGACACCCGCATACTGAAACAAGTAAAACACAAATTCAAATACTTAGATTGGCCTAGGACTAGTAGGAGGCAAAATTCCTCATAACAAATCCGTAAGAAGGTATTACAGATAAAAGAGGCTTGGAACTCTAAATTATCATAAACCGAAGTTTAATTATCTGATTAAGATTATCTGAACTAATTACATAGGTTCCGAAAGTTAGTTGGCGTGCAGATTTTTTTGCATCCAGTGTGAACTTTATAAGCACAAAATTATAACCTCCCCTAGTGTGTGTCCTTCATCATGGGGCGTAAGATAATAAACATTCAGCGTGGAAAAGAAATGGCCAATTCACAAAGATATAAGAGGCAGAATGCAAAAGCAGGTTTCAGAACTATAACATCAGATTGACTTCTGTCATAGAATGACTTCTCGTGTCTGGCAATTGATGTCTATCTCTGTATAGTTTTTCCTCTGCCAGATCATGTATGTATGCATAGTTTCTTAAACCTTTATATGTTTACGGCGTCATTGCAAACAGCAGTGCCCATATAAAGAGTCTCATAGGTCACAATTTGTTAGTTTGGACAATGAGAGAGGAGGTCGCAAATTTTGACACTATTTTGAACACTTACGGGAGCAACTATAGAACTGGTTCGCCACCAAAATACTTGCCCTAAAACTAACCCTAACCCTTACCCTAAAACTAACCCTAAGTAAGGCGCCTAACCCTAACACCTACCCTAAACGGGAACGGGCTAAAACGGCGAAGAACCAAAACGGCGAAAGGCGGAAACGGCGAAGGAATATCGGGCGAAAACGGCTATGAATTTTATATAGTGAAATAAAGTATAAAAGTATTATTTAGTTTGTTTTTATTTACGCTTTAATCCTTAGATGTGATTTAATGTGACTTTTACAGTATGGTTTAACCGTGTAGTGAAGTTGCCGACAGTGATAATGACAGTATGTAACTCTAGACAGAGTAGTGGTCTACGCTCATAGGTGGCTTATATAGTTGGTATATAAGGGTGGCCTGTGCTGTGATAGGTCATTCTCGCTTCACGTGCAGCTACGGCCAGTTGATGAGTGACTTATTTAACGATGTTTTAAATGAATGTTTTGTAAACACATTTATACGATGTTGGACTGATTCTGTTTTCTATGTTTCAGGGGCATATTTCCCGAGTGACGGCTGTAGAGCCATGAGAATACTAGTCGCCTGGTGGTTGGTTGTCGTGCTGAAGAGCCGTAATAATACTGCATATATGTATGTTCAGTGTCCTACACTGTTTGATGGCTGTTATAGCTTAATTCATATTGTTGTATCATATTTGGAGATTGGCTGAAGAGCCGTTATAATACAGCGTAAATAACAAATGTAAGCGGTAATTCAGCAGGTTATGACTCCCACGTGCATTCCAGACTTTGCAGTGTTGAGGTTGAATGAAACTCACAGGTAGTTTGGGCTGAAGAGCCGTTATAATACTATGTCCTGAGTGAACGGGCTGTTCGTTGGCTGCAGAGCCGTTAGAATACTGTTTGGACGAAGTTTGATTGTATGCTATAAATTTTGTTGTATATTCAATGTATTTCATGAATGAAGCGGTTTTTAAATTACTGTAAACCCTCCAGTATTTGCTGCTGCATCGTTGAGGGAACACGGTTCCAGAGTTTTTCTTCAGAAAAAGTTTATCTCTGGTTTTACGTGTCGGGCTTCAGCAATGTGTGAGATAAAACCCTGTTTGTATATATATTGTTCAGTTAACTCCTACAAATTTGATGGTGATATTTCATGTTTGATGATGATGCTTGGTGAAATCCGAGGATGATGCTGTTTGATATTTAATGATGATGATGATTTGGAATAAATCGGCCGTGTAGTGCACCAGCGTGCCCTGTGTTGTAATAAGGTGTTTTGTTGTCTGTAAGAGTGGAATGGGGGTTGGAGAATGTTATTTATCTATTGAAAAATAGTATAGACGTTTTCGCCAGATAGTTTAGACGTTTTCGCCAATTTTCGCCGTTTTCGCCAGATATTCCTTCGCCGTTTTAGCCAGCACCCCCCTAAACCTTACCCTCACCTTATGAACAGTTTAGTAAAACATTGTATTATGAAAAAGGGTGGCGAACCAATTTTATAGTTATAACAATACGTTGAAGAAATGGTGATATTTCGGGCTCAACATGCCGGTTGGAAAAGACTTGTCATAAATAGCATATGAGCAATACCCATATGCCTGAAATGATTCTGGGATCACCTTCATATTATTAGTCTAAACTGTTTTCATATTTCTTACAGTAGTATCCATATTTGCACCTACGTAAGTTAATACTATAAAAAATAAAGTAAGCTAGACAAAATCTTTCTAAAACCTCAAAATGTGTCATTTTTAATGAATATTTTACTCTACCACCTCGCAACTCGACTTGATTCGGCCATCTTTGAGGAAGTTGATATTCGCACTGAAGCTCCTCACCGTGTCGGCCGAATCCTACAGATGAACTACAAATAGGATCAAAATGCTGTTAAGAGTTTGTGAAAAAAATATAATCAAAAATGTTTATAGTGCCAATTTGCAAACTATTTATTTCCGTAAGCGTTTTGAATAATTCCTGATCTTTTTAATCAATCAAAAGTGTGGAGTGAATAATTTTGGGAAATTTAATTGTTAAAAACATAGCGCCGCAGTAAATCATGTGCTCTTCCGGGTTCAAAAGTGGGCAGGACTGGAAATTTGTTATCATAATATTTCACTGTGTGTTCTAATTCATTAACATGACCTAGTTGTCAGTGGGATGAATATGATATGACGTTCCACGTTTTTCAATTATCTCTCAGAGTGCTTATTTCATCAAAACCAATAACATCGGAAAATAGAACTTGATTTTGAGCAAGTCGCCAGGTTGTCTTCGACATGTCGATCATCCAGGTTACAGGATCGGGAGGCAAATCCAGCGCTGCCGCTGATCGCACTTCATTTATCGGGGCACGAGTTCCCCCAGAAGTGAAGGGCATCCCCAAGGCCCTAGCCAAAGTGGAAAAGGAGACCTTTAGAAAATTATTAACAAGTAATTTGATAGCCTAGTTATTTTGCTAAAGTGTATCAAATTGATAATCCAATCTAAGATCTTGCTAACTCTAAAACAATTTTTTATTCATATTCATATTCATATAAAATGGTACAAAAATTTCACAAATATGTTTATGTTCGTTTATATGCAGTTGGCTAGACTTCATTGACCGAACATCAATAATGTTCCTTTCGTCCTATCATTTCATTGTCATTTAAGTATTTGTTGACAATCTTTTTTAACCATTGAATCCTGGTCCTGTTGTTTTAGGTTTTTAGGTTTAGTTTGTTAAGTGGTCAGTAAACCATTGCAGTTCATTATTAGCGCCTGACAAAGTGTAGTAATCCTTTGCATTTTAAGGTTTATATTCATTCTGAAAATAGTTGAAAATGAAAATTTTAAAATGACTGATGACCTTATTAAAATGCATTTTCAGTGATAGTGGCATCAATAGAAGGAGGGAATGTGGAGTATAAGAATCTTAAAGATTTGGTCAGCAATGGACAGACGGAAGAATCACTCACAGCTATTTTCACCGGACTCAGAACGCTACTCAAATGTGCTCTCAGGCATCCTCAAACATCCCTCAAAATGGAGGTAAGTACGGTAAACACAAATACTTTTTATCTGAAATATGAGCTATGGAGGTAACGAAATACAAATGCTTTTTACCTAAGTAATTAGATGCTCTATTCCAATGCATTTTACAATGCACAAAAATTTTACAAAGAGAAATCATCTTTAGAGGTTTAGAAAGTTCACACCTTATTTCACGGTATGACCTACTACTGTTTTGCCGCGCATTAAACATCTGGTTGATTTGTCATCAGATGTTTATGACATGATTGTTGGGAGATATTCCAGCTCTTTTCATGTTGCTGCAGCTTTAGAGGCAGATTTATTAAGTGCCAGAAATGTGTTTCCATTTCCTCTTGATTGAGCTCAATAACTGACATGTCTGATGATTTTATATCAGCTCTGTGAAGGAAAAATTTAAGTCATCTACAAAAAGGATATGATTCCACTCTGACTCAAGCTTATTTGAGCTCACATGGTGTCTTGTTGACTGTAGAGGTCACTGGTGAAGTTTTTAACGTCATAATCGGCCATGTTGATGGGCGTTTTGCAAAAATTGTAGAAAGTCGTTAACGTCGACGAGCGGTTTGTGATGATGCACCCACATTCTTACACAGTTTTCACCAAATTTCTTGTTTAAAGTCAATCTGTGACAGATGCATCGTGATACCCTGTCCCGTTTTGCTTAACTACTAACTAGTACATTAAAGTTACCTTATAAGAAAACATATTAGTGTCACAAAAACTGTTTTTGCTATATATATATATATATATTATTATATTTTCATTGGTCTCATACACAAATAATTAATGAAAATAAATCAATAATTTTACTTAGTGATAAAAACGTGAAATTGCATTTTCAATCATGACGTGGTGATGTCCTAAAACAAAAGGGTACCGGTAAGTCATAAGATCATCATTGTCATCTTGATACTCCTTCATAAAGTTAATGTTATTTATGAATTTTGTTATTGTTTTTAAAATATGATAAATAAAACGATAAAATCTCTTCTTATTATGACTTATACCAGGCTGATAAAAACCGATTGTGCTTCAAAGAAAAAGAGTGTAAAAATATTATCTCCAGCTTTCCTCTACTTCACGGTCTGAAGGCACTCCCGTTACCCGCATGTTCTGACGTAAGCTCATCTAGCCAATCACAAGAACGGCGGCAAAAGCTTTCGATATCAGAGCTAGGGGTACGCAACTCCCATGTAAATCCCCGCCATGTTTGTTTTTGAAAGGGACGATGTGATGGGTCCGCTTGTGAGTAGGTTTTGATTGCGCTAAACTGGTGTTGAACTAACGCCTAGCTTAGGTGCTTTCTGACCATTGTGGAGAAGAAAGCCCTGATATAATTTATTTATTTCCCTCGAAACACAGTCGATTTTAATCAGACTGGACTTATAGACATCGCGTTCAGTAGATACATTATATTCTATGAGAAATGTCAAATGTCCTCCTTTTTATGTTTAAAACATTATCAGAGATTTTCATTAAACGAACTTTCTAATTTCAGCTATTCAAAGAGGATTTACAAGAACTACAGTAAGTACCTGTTTAAGTAATATACAATTAACAGCTTCTCGTCTTTGTAAACTTATAAGCGATACGAAAAAGGAAATTGTTGGCTTTATATTTACCTCCAGGATTATTTTTTTTCTCTTCAGAATACCAGCAGAATTTCAAACAGATATAGCCAGTGTTGTGTTTGGAAACCGGTGAGTCCTAGAATTCATCTTCATTCCTTTATTTCATTAATTTGGTGCCTATAAAAGTTAAACAAATATAATTACATAACATATAGATACCTTACTTCTGATTTAAAATGCAATCAACTTTTATTCCTAAATGTCTCTCTTGGGGGTTAAATTTGAAAAAGGAAAATTTGTATAAAATTGGTGTTTGAAAGATCATAATCTTAAATTCCAACCAAGCTTCAGAGCTGTACTCACTAACTTTAGTAGTTATTGTTATCCCTGCTGTTAAGTGGAAAGAGGAAAATCTGAAGCATGTATTATATTTCATGAAGTTGTAGTTCTTTTTGTTCATGACTCTGTCCTCTTGATTTTTTATATGATAGCTTTTAAATCGATTTGGAAAAAAAGTTGTTTTACAGGTTTTGGACATTTTCTGGTTATGTTTTAAGAGAATATTATCTATTTCATTGTTCCAGACGACCAAAGATAGACAGACATGCCGTAGAGAGTCGTCCCAGATTACCCAGTTTAGATTTGCTCAGATGGAGAGCCGATGTTGCAATATCAACTAGGTGAGAACTTTACTTTTATTTTGATTACAGGAAATAACTCTTGTATAAGATCAAGCAATGTCTCCTCTGAGATGTTCAGAGCTACAGATAAGCTGCGTACTTGCGTAAATTACGCAAACAATTTTGTGAAAACCCAATTCAATTGAAGTTTATTGCGTACAAGTACGCTAACATTTTTTTAAATACTCAATTAACTTCATTTACCATGCGTACACAAAGCAATTAGAACTCCAAACTTGCGTACTTGTTATTTATTGCCCAAAATGTTCAGAGCCGATATCGGCCTCTCAGATCTATTTTTAGAACTCTCATATACTCTCAGGCAGTGTCAGTTACGCCTTTACAACAAACATGACTTGATTAACGACACAGTTAGGAGTTTATTACCATATGACTAAGGCCAAGTTGTGTAAATATCGTCCGACTATTTCTAACTACAGATAACTGCCTCATTATTTAGTCCTTGGATTTTAGTTTCACCGTCTTCTTCGGTCCTAAGATAGCTGTAGACTATCTTTTTAACCTTTTGATCCTCCCTGACTATCTTTTAGCTTTCAGTATTATCTGCATTAAATTGTAAAAGTTAGATAATGGCTTTATTTTTTTGTTGTAATGTTGTCTTTATCGTATCTTTTTTTATAAAGTGAAAATTGTGTATACTGGACACAAACAATTTTGGATATTCATATTTTTATGAAATAATGAATATTTGTATAGGCCTATATATATATAAAAGTTGAAAAATTTTCACAGTTATAACAGTGTATAAAAGAGATTGGAAACCTAGCCTGTTTGTTCTGGGGAAAGTAAAGAAATTTTTAACCTACCTAACTTAGTATATGCCACTTACCTTCTCACGAGAGACAGAGGTTTACCGCGAAATTCATCGTGCTTACCGGATGGGCTGCCCCCAGCCCACTGCGCATGAGCGGGAAACCGGAATCCTGGGTAAAATTCGTATCATACTTTCTTTCTCTCTCTTAGAGAACGCATGTATTTTCATCTCGCTTACTGATTTTCTTCAATGTTTGAAACGTTACCAGTTCTGACCAAAAAGTTGCCAGTTTAAGGACTCAGTGTAGGACTGGCCATATTTTAAAAACTGGTTATAAAATAACAATTGTGTGTAAAAAAGTTGTTCTTGTACATATTGAAAGTATGAATAATGATATAAGTGATAAATGACAAAAAAATATATATAATATCCCTACAGGGTTTTATATAAGTATCCAAAAGTGAGAGTCCCAGAGACTCAGTGTATATATATTTTTGGGAGTCCTTTTCCTATTTCAGGAGTGTTTAAAAAAAATTATGGATGTTTCTTACTTGATTTAAAGGTTACTTGAGTTTTGCCTATGGCAGGATGGTTATTGGTTGATATTTCAATACCATCTTAACATAAAATATTACTGAAATGTGTTTTTGTTCAAATATTGGATATTTGTATCACAATAATACTGAGTCGCAGAGGACCCACATGACTATGTTTTTGGGGGTCCTCCTGACATTTTCTGCGTCAAATACTCAGGAAAATTGAGTTCCGTAAAACCCTGTCCCTATAACCTTTTTTATTCAGCATATATATATTATGGATGTCATAAACTCAGCATATTCTGATAAAGATTGACTAAGTCGTCTTCTATAATGTAATTAATTCATTTCAAATATATTATCATAAAGAAACGCAAAATCCAGAAAGTACCCAATTGAGCTGAGTTTGAGGAGTACAAATATTTTGGTTACTCAAATGAAAATTAAAATACCCAATTAAATTATTACAAAGGAGTACATTACCCAATAAGGCAAAACGTTATCTGTAGCTCTGGATGTTATTAGCAGCCCCGTCTAAGGACGGGGCTGCTATCAGTTTTTGTGAAGTTTCCATCGCCGCCGCCGCCACCGCCGCCGCCACCGCACTCGTACTACTAGCTATAACTTTTTACCCCTAAGCTTTCCAGAACTCTTATTCATACCTTACTACTCATACCTCGGGGGAACGATTTTGACACGTTCACTTTCAAGGTCAAAGGTCAAGGTCACGAGCTATGTATTCACTCTAAGAATTCCTTGTAAACGCGATAACTTGAAAAGTTTTTGTGCTATGAAGCTCTAACTTGGTATATATCATCCTTGGAGAAGTAAAAAAATTTGAAAAGGTTTTGGCTACAATCCGTCAAAGGTCAAGGTCACAGCAAGGTCATGACGTAAGCATGTTTTAGCGAAAATGCTTTATTTTAACTATGAACACTTTTAATCAATACATGATTGTTATACTCAATGAAAAGTGTTCAATGATTGTGTGACCTTGAAGGTCAAAGGTCAAGGTCATGAGATATGAGTTATTACAAAATGCACTAAATTGGGGTATAACTTTATCCCATTTAGCTTTTCAGAACTCATGAACATGTCTAAATGTTAATACTTCCAGGGAATCATTATGACATGTTCACTTTCAAGTTCAAAGGTCAAGGTCACGAGTTATAAAATCACCACAAAATTATTTGTAAACACGGTAACTTGAAAAGTTTTTGTGCTATGAAGCTCTAACTTGGTATATATCATCCTTGGAAAAGTAAAAAATTTTGAAAAGGTTTTGGCTACAATCTGACAAAGGTCAAGGTCACAGCAAGGTCATGACTTAAGCATGGTTTAGCGAAAATGCTTAATTTTAACTATGATCACTTTTAATCAATACATGATTGTTATACTCAATAAAAAGTGTTCAATTATTGTGTGACCTTGAAGGTCAAAGGTCAAGGTCATGAGATATGAGTTATTGCAATTCCTTGTAAACACAATAACTTGAAAAGTTTTTGTGCTATGAAGTTTAGATTTTGTATATATTATCTCTTGAGAAGTACAACATTTAAAAAAAGTTTTGGGTACGAACTGTCGAAGGTCAAGGTCACAGCAAGGTCAACATATATGGAGAAAATGGATTAATTTAATTTTTAACACTTTATTTCATTACAATAATGTTATACTCAATGAAATGTGTTCATTGATTGTGTGACCTTGAGTGTCAAAGGTCAAGGTCACGAGAAAATTCCCAATTTGGTGAGGCCTGTAAAAGGCGGAACAGGGTAAGGCGAAACCCAAAGTTCCGGGGCTGCTCTGCTTTTGCGGTATCCCGCAAACGCTAATCTAGTTGATCCAAGATTCTGCACAGTGGCTTGTCCATAGGCAACTTCATGACATCACAATTCTTTAACATCATCAAGAATTGACATCACAATGCCGTGAGGTCATAATAATCATAACATCTAGAAGCTTTGACATCACAGCTTTGAAAATGTAATTACACTGTTGTTTTTAGAGAGATTCAATTTTCATTAGAACGCGGTAAGAAATATTTTTCGATAATTTGTTGATCAAGGTCAAATTTTCCTCAGCAAGCCTCGAATATTTGTTACTTATCTTGTAATGAACTATTGAATTTCAGAAGACGCTTGAATGTTATTTGTTTTATCATGTATTCAAGCACAAACTGCACTTTCATTCACTAGATATTGTTCGGTAATCCTTGTCGGTCCTTGACGTAAATGATTTATGAATGAATGGGAACACGTGATGCTGATCTTATTATTGATATCCTTTTCAGTTCATTGAACCGTGTCCTTGAACCCACCATAATGATGGAGATGACGCTAAGTAATGGCAAGATTCACACATTCGAGGTAAGAGTTATCTCCCTTTGTATTGGACCAACATTTTTGTGAAAAAGTTACTGATCACATGCTTATAATTGCCAGAAAGATTGATACATTGCAATTATACTATGCCATGATTGGAGTTTGGCACTTGAAGCAAAATAATAGTATAGCAACCTAAAGTAAGGTCGACCTCAACTCCTATCCTTTTATGCTACAGATCTACTTAGTGCTTTGTGAAAGGAGGCCTGGGCCAAAAATATACACTTAATTACTCATGGTGAGGTCATTATGTGAAATACAAGGACTCGAGACTCCCAAGGCAGTCGGAACTGTCCAATGATATTCTTACAAATTAAATAGAGGTATAATAATAGCCCTTTGCTGAGAAATATTTTTGTGGTATTTAACCTTTTTAAGCTAAATACATGTTTGATTTTTAAACTATTTTGAAAATTGAAATCTATTTCTTTAATTTTTTTTGGGAATTAGTGAAGAGTGTGAAATGCTGATAAGAGAAATAAACAAAGTTGTGATAACATTAGATACAGAGGAAATTATTACACCTCCGCTACGTCGTAGTCGGGGGTGTATGACGCTCGGCGTGTCCGTGCGTCTGTCCGTGTGTCTGTCCGTGCGTCCATCCCTGCGTCTGTCCGTGCATCAGACATTGTTTTTGGAGCATAACTTGAAAACTATTTGACTTAGAAACTTCAAATTTGGTAGCGATGTTACCTATGTGGTGCAGATATGCCTTTTGGGGATTTGAATTCCAGGGTACATAATGTTTTGAAATTTTGGCCCTAAAAAGGTCAAATTTCCGACTTTGTTCCGTTTCCGGAGCATAACTTGAAAACTATTTGACTAAGGAACTTAGTATTAGAATTTAGTATGGGTGTTACCTATGTGGTGCAGATGTTCATTTTGGTTGTTTCAAGTCCATGGTACCAAAATATATGAGATTTCCATTTCCTGCTTATTTACCTCTAAGGATATATATATTCTAGGTTGCCATAGCCTTTTCAAAGTTTGACAAAAAAATAATCATTAAGCTATGACTTCCAGACTTCAGTTGTTATGTTGTTGTCCATGACTGAAAGAATGTTTGAATTTATCATTTTTATATAATGGCGGTAAAATTACAGCGGGGGGTATGTGAGCTGTGCTCACTTTTTCCTTGTTTACAATGTGTAACTGCAACTTCCCATACTAAGGTAAATGGCTAAATTATAATTATGCTGTTGTTTTTATAACTGTGTTTGTTTTATTCAAGATATCAGTGTCCAAGTTCCATGAACTACGGTACAACGTTGCGTATGTACTGAAGGAGATGGAAGACTTAGAGAAAAGAAGTATACTCAAGATTCAGGACTGATAGACTATATTGATTGTACAGTTTGTTTGTTATGTGGACTTGTTATGGATGTCTTAAGTCATTATTACATTGATATACCATTTTGGTTTGTATAGTAATAAATATCATAGATGTCTATTTATGTAATTGAATTTGATAGCAAATAATAAAAATATTTTTCCTCAAATTACGAAAGGAAATTTGTAAATATATTTTTTTGATTTTGAATCTTTGATGTCATAACATTGAATATTTCATATTCATGTAATGTTAATGATAGAATAAATGTACCATGTGGGTTTCAGTCAAATCCATCAAGAAGGAATAATCAAAACGTTGAATTCCAGGTAATTAATAATGTTATGATGTTTATAATATACAATTTGTATAAAATATTTACAAACAATAAACAATCCTCACTAGAACAAAGAACAAAATTTAAAATGTTTTCAGATTATTTCCACCAAGTCAAAAAGGATCGACTCACATAATGTACATAACCTTGTTATAATGGTATATTGATATGTGTAAGACTCATCTTTTGAAGGGGCAGTTGCACGTTTTTAGTGGGAATATAAGGTGATGTCAGGAAAACGAGAATTAATGGTTCCAATTGAAAGACAATGTCTTTAAACTAAATGGAGCAGTAATAATTTAAATATATAATGTAAAGTTAAGCCGTGCAATTCTTTTTTCTTACCGAAAATGAATTCGAGGTGTTCATACAAAATGGCCGCCAGTGGATTTTATGTGAATCTTCATACTTTGTCCTCTGACTATGGATGATTGGTTTGTGTAATGAGATTTTTGTCACTGTCAAAATAATACATTTAGCATTAACTTACAATTATCATTGAAAATTTTTAAATATAAAATTATCAAAAAACGTGCTACTGCCCCTTTTAGACCTCATTCCTTGTTGTGTGTGAACAGCATTCCTATTGGCAATGTTTATCTGAATATATGATGACAGGACCAAAAAAAGCTAGGAAATTTTAAAAATTAATATCTTATTTGCAAATTTTCAGTTGTTTAAATCGTATAGTTTTCTTGTATGAATGCTGATTTTGTACTGATGGATTTGATTCTGCTTATTACAAGGGTAAAAGATTGTTTTGATTTAGATTTGAGTTCCCATCTTCAGTATGTAATTTATTACCAAAAAGTCAGTTTTACCAATGAAGATGGAAAGCAAGTGAAAATGGTTTTGATAACTTTTGAATACCTCCAGAATTTTATTTTGATATATATATCAAAAACTTATTAAAGAAAAACAGAAAATATTGTGTTAACCCTTTGACCCCAAAGGATAGAGCACTTTGAGTCCACAAGATTTGGCACTATATAAAAGCTATCCATTATTATTATTATTATTAAAGGAAAATACCAAATATCTATAGCCCATTTGTTAGCCTATAGGGGTATATAGGTGAATATAATTTTGAAAATGGTTCATTTTTAAAGAGGAACTTACACTTTGATGCAAATGCTCTGAAATCAGAACAGGAGTTTCGAGTAATGCAGTTGTGAAGTAAATATGTTCTCAACTCAAAGAATAATCGAAATCAGTCCCATCTTAGTACATGAAATAAATATTATTGGCCAGTTCCATGAGTGACATGTTTTCTTTTTTCTCTTTTTCTTATCAGCTTAAATGTGTAGCTCAAATGTTAATTTGTTTTTTTAAATTTTGTATACTGTTTAATGAATATACAGAATGATCGGTGTGATTTTGCATATTTGAAAGAGAGTTTTGTTTGATTTGAAGAATTGATTACCTTGAAATTGTAAAACGGCTATGAAATCATCCCAGAATGAATAGTCAGATATTTTCCTCATTCAGTTATTAAATTTGTTTGGCTTGAAAGGCCCGATGTGGTTAATGTATGGCATGGCGTCCATCCATACATCCGTCTGGTAACGGTTTGCTATTTCAACTTCTTCTTTATGCGAAAAACAGTTTTCAAAAAGTTTGAAATCTTGTGGACAAGTGTTCTTGATTCATATCCCTAGTAAGGCCCACATGGGCCACTCCCTAAAATATTTTGTCCTATTTTCCAAAAGCAAAAGGCCTAGATAGCTGAAAACTTGTGTCCAGACTGCTTAGCTGATAGGGATTATTATTTATAGATTTGGTGACCCTGATACCGCCTGTAAGGCCCACATGGGCCATGCCCTAAAATGTTTTGTCCTATTTTCCAAAAGCAAAAGGCCAAGAAAGATGAAAACTTGTGTTCAGACTGCTAAGCTGGTAGGGACTATCATTAATAGATTTGGTGACCCTGGCAAGAACTAAAGGTACAACGTTCTTAAACCTTTAGTTTTTATGATCCTGGTGTACCTCATATGGTAATTTATGATAAATGATACCCAGTTTGATGAGCAACAGAGCCAATGGTTCAATCAATTTTTAAGATAACCGCCATGGTAGAAATTGATGTAGAATTCATTAGTATCATTAACTGTGATTTCTTGATTATTAAGAGTTTGTCCATTTGAGATTGAGTAATTGCTAAATAAAATTGATTTACTGTGCATGCATGTATTTTACGAGGTAGAATGTGTGAATTGTTTTAGATTTGGATTATCGGTATGTTTAATTTGATGGTCCAAATTGAACAATTAAGCAAGCTTATATTATTTTAAGAACAAAATTCTAAAAAAGTTAGGAACGAATTATAAATAAAACTGGACCTTGTCTCAGTCAGTAACTGTAAATTCACATGAAAGTAGATTTTTCAGGATTTTTAGAGGATTTAATTAATTATACATGACAAAAAAAGATAATTAAGAGTATTATATTAAAATGGAAGAAAACAATGAAGAAATATTTTCTCTCTGTGGATCAATATGAATTCACAAGTTATCTTAATGTACCATATGTATGAAAGGTATAGTGCAATACATACTTCAACTTAATTCTTAATACAGAAAGCATGTCAGCTTGAAATAAACAATGCAATGAGTTGTCTGTTGTTACTGTATATTCACAAAACATGACAAAGTAGTTCTACTTATGTTTATTAATTAACTATCAATGATATGTCATTAGTACAATCTATATGGCCTAGACTTTACAATTTTGCAACTGGACCAATACAGACAAAACTGGGCCAATACAGTGGTCCCTCGCTATACCGCTTGCTTTTGGGTCCAAAAATTTACCCTGCGTTACAGGAAAACAGCGGTACAATGAGCGAGTAAGTTTGTATGGTAAAAAAGACTTGACTGCAGCTATCATCTGAATGTTTCTTCATCAAAGGGCGATATAGTGAGGGAACACATTACAAGTAGACTGGGCAAATACGACTCTTTGCATGCGCAAACACACAAATTGGGAAAATCTGAAGCTATCTCTTCAAAACTTTCAACATATATGATGACGGTTCACCAATCTCATTTTTTGTTTTGATTTCGATGAAAATGAACTCTCCTATGAAGTTAATTAATTAAAAAAATGTCATTAATCAAGATTTGTCCGTATTGGCCCAGTTGCAGGTCCAAGGTCTGCTGTATTGACCCGAGTTGATTAAATTATATTAATAACATTTAAGTATAAACTGAAAGCAGCTTGTTCTACTGATATAGAAAATATTATTTATAACAAGCCACTCTTGGATGAAATATTGCCCAAATGACATTGTACCCAACTATTTGCTCATGTAAACAGTCCGTCATCTGAAGATATTTTCTGGAAGAAATATCAGTTGGCAGAGTGCATTGAATCCATGCTTGTGAATGATAACAACACCTGTATCCAAACATCACACTCTTTGATAAAGGCAGGTAAAATATTGTCCTTATTTTACTTCTAGATGTTGAAATATTGCTAAAGTGGCATTAAACTCTAATTTATTCGATTCGATTTATTGTTTTACATCATTTTTCCAAACACTTTTATTTGATTGTGTTCGAAAAAAATGTCTTCAGATGAACAGTAATTGTTATTTGACTTTATTCTATCGTTCGTATAAATTTTTTACTTCCTCGGTCCAATCCTTGAAAAGCTCCTGCACCAAAAGCAAAACTTTAACTTAGTGTTGCCTTTTCATCCTTTGAAATCAAAGTTTGTACATGTCTCCCTTTAAAATTGGCATGCCTTGCCTCCGACACTTCTTGGTATATAGAAGGCAGAAGATTTTTTGAGGAACTATTTATTATACAGTGAGTTAAGCTTGAACATTTGGTCTTGAACCCCTTTGAATATTGCATGGCAGGATTTTTTATTCTTTTCACTGCAGATGTTGTTGCAAAGACTAAGCCAATACTGGAATGTTATGTTATTTTGGATGTGAGTCCAGTAAGTGTTATTTGATAAAGTTCAAAACAACGAGAAACATGCATAAAAACCCTTTGCCTCTTGCATTTACCTAAGTACACATTTTTGCTAATGTCATCCGGTTAGTTACAATTACTGATGTCCAATAAGAATGTAAATACAAATATAACCTGATATTATTCATGCATGTACAACTATTAACTTTTATCCTTTTGCCATCAACTCTTGGACATTTTGGCCTGTTAATCTATTGAACACTTGTGCGTTGTTTGGGTTAAAAGTTTGCCCAAGGGCTGTATTGAACATTCCGCTCTGAATCTTTATATCTTTTGATGTTTTGACTTATTATGAAAAATTAACAAAAAATATTTTTTTGATGTTCCTAGCATATGGATTATGTACCAGATTAACCAAGTCTTAATCATAAATCTGTAATTATGGTATAAAATGACGAAAAAATACATTAAATATGTTATTCCACTTTTGAGTGTGGATAAAGAGTGCATGTGTCGAAAATTAATTCAGTCTAGCATTGTCCTAGTTTCCAAGGGTCCTAGTCGAAATGGCCACACTGACAAAATGGCCACAGATTGAAAAGTCAAAATGGCCAAAAAAAAGTCAAAATGGCCACACACCCCCAGTCAAAATGGCCATATGAGAAAGTCAAAATGGCCAAAGAAAAAGTCAAAATGGCCATACATTTTTCAAAATATAAAATGACATAAAAGAAAACTCATTAGATACTTTATTCTTCGACAATTGTTCAACAATTATAAGGTAGCATGGTCAGTGATGAGCGATTCATTCTGCGGGAAAGAAAAGAGTATTTGGAGCATCTGTAGCAAGTGAAGGGAAATTCATCTCCGCTTTCAACAACCTCAGATAGTCTGATTTAGACACACCGGTCTATTTTATTATTATTATATTAGAGTAAGATTTGTTAAGTTGGGGTAAAAAGTGGAGTGATGCCAACTAATTTTCTAACCTGTATTATATATTACATCATGAGTGGACATTGAGTTGATATTGAGTCAAGTAAATTAATATTATTGTCCTTTTTGATGTTCTTATAACGTTATAATTAGCAAAAAGCTAAATTAGCAACTGGTCTTTGATAATCTCATTTGGTTAATCTAAAACAACAACAACGGTTAGTTGAGTCAACACCCAATGATCAGAGGGTGTTATAATAACATCTTTATTAGTAACAGGTCTTGGTAACATGGCAGTGAGAAGATCCTTTTATGTTATGATATGAAAAAATATTAGCATCTTTTTGTTTTGACTTTTTGTTTGGCCATTTTGACTTTTTCTTTGGCCATTTTGACTTTTTCATATGGCCATTTTGACTGGGGGTTGTGGCCATTTTGACTTTTTCATATGGCCATTTTGACTGGGGACAGTGTGGCCATTTTGTCGTGTGGCCATTTTGACCTGTTCCCGTTTCCAATACCTAAAGTACATGTAGATGGCAGCGAAAGTGATCACATGGCTTCTGTGCCTTAAAAGTGCATTAACATAATAAGTATCATTTAAGCAACATCTAGTGATCAAAATGGCTGCCTGTCCGTCTGCCAATTGCATGCTGGTAACTTTCAGATGGGGCTTGTTGGAAAAGAGATAAGCAAGCCCGCCTGGCTTGTGTTATTTAAGATATACTGTCTACATATACCAGGCTTGTCATTTTCTTAGAGGGCTGGTTGATTTTCAAACCACGAGTCCTACTTGCTTGAAGAGACTTAACATATTTTATCATGGTGAAGGGTTAATTCGTGTCATTGAAATCTTTAATCAAGACAGTTGACAAGTCCCACAGCACCAGCCTCGCAGTCACAACAAATGCAGCCGCGTTCCCGCGGATCTTCGCAACAAAATGTCTCGCCGGCGACCGTTAGACAGATGGTGTTCTTGTAGAACCAGTACAAGGTGAAAACTAGGAAGAAGAGCCAGACAGGACTCGAGAAACAAGTTGCTAAGTACTTGACCAGAAAGTCGCAATCTCCAAGTAAGATTACGAAGATACCTGAAAAAGGTGAAATGTGAAGTAAATTTGGATATTTAAAATAAAATACTTGCTGTAGCAGGAATGTCTCTCGCTGTAGTATCATTTTACAAGTGGAAATGCAAATAATTAGTAAAAAGAGGTATCTTTGAAAATGTGACGTTTTCAGACTCTTTAGTAATTGTCTGAATATAAAGGGCCAGTAGCACATATTAAAGGGGCAGTAGCACGTTTTTTTATAATTTTATATCTTAAAATGTTTACTGATAATTGTACTTTAACGATAAATGTATTATTTTGATACTGTCAACAATTTCATAACACAAGCCAATCTTCATAATCAGAGAACAAAATGTGAAGATTCACCTAGAATCCATTTGCCGCCATTTTTGGGGAACACCTTTAATTCATTTTGTGTAAGATAAAGTAATCACATGGCTAAATTTTACAATTATATATTTGAATTATTACTGCTCCATTTAGTTTAAATGCATTCTCTTTCAATTGGAACACTTAATTTTGATTTTCCTGACATCACCTTATATTCCCCCTAAAAACGTGCTACTGCCCCTTTAAGGGGAAATATAAGGTGCTGTCAGGAAAATGAAAATAAATGGTTCCATTTGAAAGACAGTGCATTTCAACTTAATGAATAATAAATCAAATATATATAATGTAAATATCAGCCATGCGATTCCTTTTCTTACACAAAATTAATTAAAGGTGTGCACACAAACATGACCACTAATGTACTTTATGTGAATCTTTATAAATTTTAGTGAAAAATTGAAAATATCAAACTAAGAGAAAACGTGCTACTGCCCCTTTGAGCCATTGCCCTTATATCAAAAGTAAACCTCAAAATCTTATTGGTCATTTTTTTCAATCTATTATGTGCAAAATGCCCATGTCTGTAACGTGACCATACCTTTCCCAATCTCTCCTAGATAACCAATCGAAGAAAAAAAACTCCGGCCTGGATTTTCGAAGTTCTAAGGTAGTCGTAGGTCAATGTTAACGTATAGTACTTACGACAATCTGAGCACTAAAAGAGCTTCGAAAATCAAGGCCCAGACAGTGTAGTTAAACTTACCGACCAAAGACCCAACGACGATGATGAACAGACTGACTACGGCACATGTAATCATTGACTTTGCGTCAAAGCACCTGTTGCAAATCCAGGCCGCAAATACCACCAATGGCACAGTGCACATTAGACCTCCCACTATCATGTAGGCATCCGGGTGATACTTTTTGCAGCCTCCGAACACAACAATACCTGAAATTATCATCAGTCACTGAACCATATTCCTTTACCTGTGTAGATGTAATGAGGCAATCAAAGATCCCTTTAAACAATTATGCAAAGATTATGAACTACAGATTTCACTATGTGTCTTATGACACCAATGTTCTTTATCACTCGAAAATAATAGTATCAATCTCAGTTAAAGATCCTTAGTTGAACTGCACTTCATAACGAAGTGCATGATATATTGCTTATTTTAGTTTATACAAAAGACATGTATGGAACTTATTCACAACACTATTACACAATCATGTACAAGAACGAATTAAGAATTCATTTTCGAATTAAAAATGCTGCTTTAGGCGTGGTAGAAGCACCAGTTTATTCTTTTATCATTTATCTTACTTTGTCTTACCCGTTACAAAGCTCCCGAAATAAACCACTATTAGGACCACGGAGATAAAGAAGGAAAACACTTTACCTGAAAAAGATCATATTGATATTAATGTGAATAATAGTTCGTCATCTAACATCTTGAAAACCATATATATAGTGACTTTTAAAATCGTGTTTCCTGAAAGTGTTGAATAGCATGACGTCAGTGACGCCTCGTGCAAACGAAAAGAAAAGGTTGAAAGTAAGGGCATTCATTAGGCTTCTCGTGAGGAACTACAATCTTATCAAGGAGTTTCAAGTATCAAGGAGTTTCAAGTATCAAGGAGTTTCAAGTATAAAGGAGTTTCAAGTATCAATGAGTTTCAAGTATCAAGGAGTTTCAAGTATCAAGGAGTTTCAAGTATCAATGAGTTTCAAGTATCATCAATGAGTTTCAAGTATCAATGGGTTTCAAGTATCAATGAGTTTCAAGTATCAAGGAGAGATATTTCTATAACGGATAAGGACTATCAAGAGAAAGGACTATCAAGTATCAAGGAGTAAAAACTATCAAGGCGTAAGGGTTATCAAAGAGTAAGGGCACTCAATGAGTAAGGGCTATTAAGGTGTATGGGGTATTAAGGATTATTAAGTATCAAGGGAAAATACTATCAAGATTAAGGAATAAGGTGTACCGAGTTCAAGGAGTATCGAGTATCAAGGAATAAGGAGTTTAAAGTATCGATGAGTTTCAAGTATCAATGAGTTTCAAGTATCATCAATGAGTTTCAAGTATCATCAATGAGTTTCAAGTATCAATGGGTTTCAAGTATCAATGAGTTTCAAGTATCAATGAGTTTTAAGTATAAAGGAGTTTTAAGTATCAATGAGTTTCAAGTATCAATGAGTTTCAAGTATCAAGGAGTTTCAAGTATCAAGGAGTTTCAAGTATCAATGAGTTTCAAGTATCATCAATGAGTTTCAAGTATCATCAATGAGTTTCAAGTATCAATGAGTTTCAAGTATCAATGAGTTTCAAGTATCAAGGAGTTTCAAGTATCAAGGAGAGATATTTCTATAACGAGTAAGGACTATCAAGAGAAAGGACTATCAAGTATCAAGGAGTAAAAACTATCAAGGCGTAAGGGTTATCAAGGAGTAAGGGCACTCAATGAGTAAGGGCTATTAAGGTGTATGGGGTATTAAGGATTATTAAGTATCAAGGGAAAATACTATCAAGATTAAGGAATAAGGTGTATCGAGTTCAAGGAGTATCGAGTATCAAGGAATAAGGAGTTTAAAGTATCGATGAGTTTCCAGTATTATTGAGAATCAAGTATCAAAAGGAAATTAAGAAAAGAGTAAGGGTTATCAAGGAATAAGGAGTAAGGAGTAGCAAGGAGTAAAGACTATCCTAAAATAACCTATCCTAATAAAATAAAGATGTAACTAAGTAAAAACGCATTAACTGGCGCTGCACCGTTAATGTATGTATAATAAAGTGATATTATTATTATCATTATCAAGGTTTAAGGAGTAGCAAGGATAACAATATTATCTACGAGGTGTTACTAGTTAACAAGTTTGTTCACGATAGAATATATTCCCTATAAAGTATGGTTTATCAAATTTCGATCTGTTTTGCTTTGATGTAATTGAATGATGGACTTATTAATTGCATACCTGATACACTAACTTCCCTGAGAGAATGAACATGTAATGTAAAAATGTAACAAAAACATAATAATACTGTTTTGCTTAACCCTCTATATTATCATAATAACTTTACTAGACACAAGGTGGGTCAATCCTTTTCCACTGATAGAGCTACAGGCGGGGTATGACTGTAGGCAAAATACCACCTCCCCCTGTAGGCAAAGTCACACTGCATTGAATATACAAGTACATTGTAAACATAAGTAGACCAACCCCAGTAAAGATTTCCAGATTGAATACAAGATAGCTTGAATGCATCAGTGATTGCAATTCAGTGGTCGTCTCTGTTTTCTTTTATTTATTGTAATCACTTGAACAAGACTGTACTAACAGTAAAATTAAAAAGGTATGTTCTGCATATTCACGATAGGTTCTCTAGGAACGTCTTCGGTTACTCTAACTTATCAATTGGCTTATATTGCTTAAACGTTTTTTGTTTTGCTAGTAAAACTATAGTGAACACTAAAAGAAACGCCTAATGTTCAATCTACAATTTATCATGGTAATATGGTTGTTAAAATTATGTATGACTATAGTTCTAATGTAATCGTGTCAATAAGCCCATAACATTTACAGATAAGGGTCCTTGTGAAATATTCCCACCTTTTCGTCAGTGACAGTCCTCAGTTTATTCATTTTTGCAAGATATGACAACCGCCAATTTCACCAGAATAGCACTAGTCCATACCCTGTCAGAATTACTCTCTCAGAACAGCATAACATCATCACTCTACAATTGACTGCGCTTTATCTTAATCTCAACCCAATCGTACACTTGTGGGATAAAGCGTATTGACGTTTGACACTGTTGCGTCTGATTGTGAAATACCAATGGTGGCCAAACCAGGTAATGCAGTAGACTTCATCATGATCACGTGGTGTGTCACGTTTATGTAAAATATGTGTGTAGTCCAGATCAAAGCAGTTCAAAAATATATTGTTCCTAATAAACTCATACACCGTTTAAAACGTTACGTACAGCAAGTGGTTTCCCCTTTAAAATCCACGGAGCAGGGACATCGTAATGTCCTTGGAACAACGGCGTTAGGGTCCGGGTTTGGATGCACCCGTGTCTGACGTCTTTGGTCCATTAAAGGGATTGTGTGGTGTTGTCCTTTAACATAAGATAAACCAAACTAATATATGCTTATATTAAAGGCAGTCCAAAGAATTTCCAAATTGTCGATATAACCAAATCAAATACCCAAGATGACGTATTTGTTACAACGGTGTAAATACCTTAATTACAAATGATAAGGTAAATAAACGATCCTGCCATATGATCACTGGGAGCATTAGATGCTTTCAATTCTTTGACATGTAAGCTAATAACAAGAACTCACAATCACTGAGTTGTGAAAATCTAAATTGTTACACGGTACCTTTTGACACTAACGAGCTTTAGAAAAATTGATTATTGTAGTTAAACTTTTTTTCGGGTCGATAATAGCAAATAAATCTTTTTTATTCCAAAATTTATAGAAAAACAAGAATGGGTCGACTTACCACCTTGACTTGAATGGTTTGACCTACAGGGTGAGAAACCCTTCAACACTAAAATCCTTCTTGCGTTTAAAACATGTCATCACGTGACACTACCAGAAAGATTGGATTTCAGAAGAACGAGGAAGTAGACGCAACGGTTATATGTATTATACATGCAATGATATATAGCAGATTAACTGTCATGCAATGGCCTGGCCAATGAACCGTTAAATTGCTGTAAATAATGATAGTGATAATTTTGACACGAAAAAGAAACAAAATACAATACAATATGACTTAGACTTAGAAATAGTAAAAAAATATTTGTTTTTTAAATTGTTGGTCCCTTGTCACTATATGATCTACAAAAGCTGTAATATGTTAGGTAACACATACGCAGATATTTACGAAACATAAATCTAAACTCATGTAGTGAAATCAAACATTTTCTGTCTCGTTTTCGCAAGCCATCATGCCTCAAAGATATTCCAAATTACATGTTATTTTCACTAGAATACGCAGGTTAGTGGACAAGCTTCACGTAGGCAGCTGTAGATATTGATATGTCAAATAAAATTAACAAAATTGTTACTCCCAGTAACCTGTTACAGCTTTGTTGTGTTGTAAGCATGTACTTATGTCATAAGATGCATAAACTGAAGATTCCCCTGGACAAGAGCAATCAGGAGAGATGGTTTATCCCCCTGGCGTGAATTATTAAAAGTCGAATTATCAGTTTTAGCATATATTTTGATATACTGCTTGTGTGAATAATGTTGTATGCATACATGAAGCTAAATTTATTTGCCTTTTAAGAACCATTATGAACCACATCTAGGTCTTTTTAATTGGTAAATGCTTATGTTATGCCATTATAAAGTTCCTCATGTTAATGTGAAGGGAGAGGAAATCAACCATCCTGTTTGATTTAACATGCTGTTTGAGCAAAACATCTTCATTCCTTGGTGAGATACAGTTTAGAAATAAATGGTAATGCTGGAATGAAGAATGTTATTGAGTTAAAACTCTCTGTAATTTGAAAACACTAGCCCAAATGGTTTTCAAATTCTGCTCCGGAAACGCAATTCTAAGTTGCGTTATCATGAAACCATGAAAAGTTGAAATCCAAAGAGGCACAACTGCATGTCATGATTGGTCAATGTACTAAATTTCATTTGTGGTTTTGAGTTTTGCATCGGAAAAACATTTCTAATATGTGTTTCCATGAAAACCGGAAAAATAAAAAAATCCAGAAAGTTAAAAATCCCAAAAGACACAACTACATTTGATGATTAGTCAGACGGAGCTAACGACTATATCCCCCCGCATTATGTGCCGGGGGATAAAATCCCAATAGGATTGTCCCTTTAAACACACATTTGCCTCTGTCGTTCCCCTTGGGGCCTGTATTCGCGTGCTCTGTCATCATTGTACATCCAGGAAAACATGAAAACATGACTCGTTTTAAGTTGCATACGTGTCACCATCGAACTCGTACACTTCTGAACTGATACGAGGAAACTGTTAAATTATGTTCTAAAACAAAATGGTCGCCTTCTGTGATATTTTGTTACATGCTGCATCACAATATGAAATCATCACTCCGCTGTGAATTTAGAAACAGGGGTGTTTAAGTACTTCGACAAATGATGCCATCTACCTTCAGTTGCCAAAATATATGGTAACATTGGCGCGGTTATCTCTGTTAGGAAGTAGATGGTTTCGGGATCTGCTATATTAGAATGTAGAATCACAGAGTAAATGTTTTTTTGATTTTTGAAGATACTATTGGTAAGAACAAAAGCCATGATTGGCATATGCGGAGCATCAAGGTCACCAGTTTAGATTGGGAAAAACACATGTATGAGAGTTGTTTTGTTAAAAGGTTCCCACAGACTAAGTTCTCGTGTACTTGGCACTATTATCTATGTTACACTACATAACAATACAAGAGTAACACATCCACTCATCATTAGCTCATCAGGACTGAAAGTCCAGATGGGCTTATGGCATGGCCCGTCGTCCGTCCGTCCGTCCGTAAACTTTTGACACTTTCGACTTCTCCTCATGAACCATACACATAAGAGAGCTGATATTTTGTGTACAGGTACCTTAGCATATGGAGATTCTTATTTGTAACTTTGGTGACCCTGTGACCCCAAATAGGGTCACAGGGGCAGTGGCGTAGGAACGGTTTGAGAGGTGGGGGGGCCCACATTTTTTTTGTGAGAGCGGGGGGGGTGACCTCTCAAGGAAGTCAAACAATGATATAAATGGATTGTTGAGTGGGGGGGGGCCCAAATTTTCTTTTTGTGAGAGCGGGGGGGAGGGGTGGGGGGGGGGGGGATATCAAACAATGATATATATGGATTGCTGAGTTCGGGGGGCCCAAACCTTTTTTGTAAGAGCGGGGATTGCCTTTCCAAAAAATATAGAAATGATTTAAATGGATTCCTGTGGTGGGACCCAAATATGGTTTAATGATATGTGAATTTTATGGATAAAAGATTATTTAAGTGTTGAATGATTGATGATTTAATGTTGAATGATTGATGGATTGATGATTTTAAATGTTGAATGATTGAGTTTATTTTTTTTAAAGTGTTGAATGATTGATGGTTTTAGTGTTGAATGATTGATGGGTTTTTTAGTGTTGAATGATTGATTGTTTAGTGTTGAACGATTGATAAATGATAATTTATAAGTGTTGAATGGTTGATTATAGAAGATAATGATTGTTTTAGTGTTTGATACTTGGTAATTGTTTGATTGATCATGAATTGATAACGAATGATTGAAAATTGCTGATTAATGTTTGATGAATTAATGATTTATGACTCATAGTCGTAGATGGATGATTGATGGATTTCATGATGGAAGTAATTCATGGATGATTTATGACTCATAGAGTGATTAATGATAACTGATGATAATGATAATTTTGTTGTTGGTATCGATAATATAATAATAATTGACCTTATAACCTTGAAATAAATAGGAAGCATTCTCCAAATTCTGTAAGTTTATCTCCATCATTTCTTCTTGTTTTCATTAACTCCTTTGGTCTCAGAAACTTAAATAAGCTCAAATGTCATATTTTCTCTGTGAATAGGTCAAAAATGTTTTAATAGCTTAAATATTCATAACAGCTTTGATATACTCAGATATTTTCAGTCACGTGAAAAGATCAAAATTACTATGAATAAACGTTATAGGAATGCTTACGGCGGAACTTTGTTACATAGTCTTTGTTCTCATCATATTAATGGTTTTGAGTTTTTAAATTTGGCCTAAATATCACAAACGTGAATGATGAACGTGAAACAAAAAGCTAAAATGGTCAAATACGTCTTCCAGGTAAGAATAGAAAAGTATAGCCTTAGCTCTGTACCTCATCTGGCTTTTTGCAGCTATTTTCTAGCCTTTATAGGTTAAAGACAACAGGGTCACAATATCTTTGAAAATAATGTTTCTTGCAAAATGGAATTCACTTCAAAGGATCGCATTTTGTTCTGAAAATGGATATACTATAGCTTTAAATCTCCGAAGGGCATTGTCCTTATTAGGGGCAACAAATTCACCACAAATTCTAATCATATTTTTTAAAGTAGTCTGTATACAACAAATCAGTTTTTTATGCCTTTTAAATAATATGGAAATAAATTTAGATTTTAAGGGCGTGGCCCCAGTGAAAAGATCTCTCTTATTCACATCAGCAGGTAGTTAAAACTTTTGAACGATAAATTATCTATGAATGTGTAATTAAAAGGAAGAAAAAATAATTCCTTTAAAACGATTAAAAAACCCTTATTCATGGGGGTAATTCACGTGCATGTATGTTTCAAATTTATGTTTCACATTATATCAGACATATTAAATACAGACAAACTGACAGGCACGCAGACAAACCGATACATTTTGTTATTTGCCATATATAGTTCAAAGTCTCTTTCTTACAAAGATGAAACACACATCTTTCAATGATGTTTAAGATCAAACGTTTTTTAGGAAAAGTGTTTAAAGTATTAAAGGGACATTCCTGCCCATATGTCCGTTTCAGTGGTGATGGGGTAGACCCTTCTACTTTCCCTGACCCCTGAGCTTTTATGCCCCACCCCCTGGGAAGGTTGGGGTAATATCTAAATATCCTCGCATTTTCGAGGTAAAAACAATCTGAACCCTTTCCCATTTACAATTCTAATTACAGGGTAGATCCCTAAAAAGGATAAAATGTTGGGGAAGGGGATTCCCTTGTTCTCCCAACCCAACCCAAATCCCCTCGCTCTCCCTCTCCCACACCCCCTCCCCCCTTTTCTTTAAAAAAATTGTCAACCGAAAATCTTACTGTTCAGGGAGGGGGGCCCGGCCCCCCACTTTCAAAGGTGGGGGGGCCCATTCATCTCATTTTTCCTTCCCCCTAAAATAAAGAAGAAAATGACTTTTTCTATAAAAAAAATCTTGAAAGGTGGGGGGACAGGCCCCCCTCAGGTTCGGAAGTGGGGGGGCCGGGCCCCCCTGTGCCCCCCCTGTTCCTACGCCTATGAGGGGTCACAACTTTAAAAACCTATTTTCATCTTCTTCTCCAGTTCCAGAAGGACTAGAGAGTTAAAAATGATATGTGCAGACTCCTTGGCCAATGGGGATTCTAATTTGTAACTTTGGTGACCCTGTGACCCCAAATAGGGTCACAGGGGTCACAACTTTAAAAACCTATTTTCATCTTCTTCTCCAGTTCCAAAAGGAGTAGAGAGTTAAACATGACATGTGCAGACTCCTTGGACAATGGGGATTCTAATTTGTAACTTTGGTGACCCCATGACCCCAAATAGGGTCACAGGGGTCACAACCTAAAAAACCTATTTTCATCTTCTTCTCCATTTCTAAAAGGACAAGAGAGTTAAAAAAGATATGTGCAGACTTCTTGGCCAATGGGGATTCTAAATTGTAGATTTCGTGACCCCATGACCCCAAATAGGGTCACAGGGGTCACAACCTAAAAAACCTATTTTCATCTTCTTCTCCAGTTCTAAAAGGACTAGAGAGTTGAAAGTGATATGTGCAGACTCCTTGGCCAATGGGGATTCTAAGTTGTAGATTTCTTGACCCCATGACCCCAAATAGGGTCACAGGGGTCACAACCTTAATAACCAACTCTAATCTTCTTCTCCAGTTCCAAAAGGACTAGAGAGTTAAAAATGATATGTGCAGACTCCTTGGCCAATAGGGATTCTTAATTGTAGATTTCGTGACCCCATGACCCCAAATAGGGTCACAGGGGTCACAATCTTAAAAACCAACTCTCATCTTCTTCTCCAGTTCCAAAAGGAGTGGAGAGTGAATATTGATATGTGTAGACTCCTTGGACAATGGGGATTCTAATTTGTAACTTTGGTGACCCTGTGACCCCAAATAGGGTCACAGGGGTCACAACTTTAAAAACCTATTTTCATCTTCTTCTCCAGTTCCAGAAGGACTAGAGAGTTAAAAATGATATGTGCAGACTCCTTGGCCAATGGGGATTCTAATTAGTAACTTTGGTGACCCTGTGACCCCAAATAGGGTCACAGGGGTCACAACTTTAAAAACCTATTTTCATCTTCTTCTCCAGTTCCAAAAGGAGTAGAGAGTTAAACATGACATGTTCAGACTCCTTGGACAATGGGGATTCTAATTTGTAACTTTGGTGACCCCATGACCCCAAATAGGGTCACAGGGGTCACAACTTTAAAAACCTATTTTCATCTTCTTCTCCAGTTCCAGAAGGACTAGAGAGTTAAAAATGATATGTGCAGACTCCTTGGCCAATGGGGATTCTAATTTGTAACTTTGGTGACCCTGTGACCCCAAATAGGGTCACAGGGGTCACAACTTTAAAAACCTATTTTCATCTTCTTCTCCAGTTCCAAAAGGAGTAGAGAGTTAAACATGACATGTGCAGACTCCTTGGACAATGGGGATTCTAATTTGTAACTTTGGTGACCCCATGACCCCAAATAGGGTCACAGGGGTCACAACCTAAAAAACCTATTTTCATCTTCTTCTCCATTTCTAAAAGGACAAGAGAGTTAAAAAAGATATGTGCAGACTTCTTGGCCAATGGGGATTCTAAATTGTAGATTTCGTGACCCCATGACCCCAAATAGGGTCACAGGGGTCACAACCTTAAAAACCTATTTTCATCTTCTTCTCCAGTTCTAAAAGGACTAGAGAGTTGAAAGTGATATGTGCAGACTCCTTGGCCAATGGGGATTCTAAGTTGTAGATTTCTTGACCCCATGACCCCAAATAGGGTCACAGGGGTCACAACCTTAAAAACCAACTCTAATCTTCTTCTCCAGTTCCAAAAGGACTAGAGAGTTAAAAATGATATGTGCAGACTCCTTGGCCAATAGGGATTCTTAATTGTAGATTTCGTGACCCCATGACCCCAAATAGGGTCACAGGGGTCACAATCTTAAAAACCAACTCTCATCTTCTTCTCCAGTTCCAAAAGGAGTGGAGAGTGAATATTGATATGTGCAGACTCCTTGGACAATGGGGATTCTAATTTGTAACTTTGGTGACCCTGTGACCCCAAATAGGGTCACAGGGGTCACAAGCTTAAAAAACTATTTTCATCTTCTTCTCAAGTTCCAAAAGGTCTAGAGAGCTGAAAGACTGCATGTAGACTCCTTGGCCAATTGGGATTCTAAACTGTAGGTTTCGTGACCCAATGACCCCAAATAGGGTCACAGGGGTCACAATCTTAAAAACCTATTTTTCTCCATTAGATGACAGTCTATGGCAAATTTATTCTCCTTGGATATTTAAGTGTGGACTTCTTTCACTGTTTTGTAATTTGTTTATAGGTTTTCTTGCAATAGGTAACATCAGTTTCATTTTTAACTCATCTGGCCTGTATAAAGCAAACTTGATATGATGCCTGATGAGCTACAGAGCCAATGGCTCTATTTTTTTATATAACTAAAGGGACTTTGCTCTGTAGGTTGAACATCAAATCATGACTAGACTTCCAGAATCAGGGTTTTAGCCTGTAAAACAAATGTTTCTTTCGCAAATGACTCCGTGATTTAAAAGATTTAAAAGTCAGATGGTTCGAGTTCAGCAACCCTTCAGGAAGATGATAAAGTTTGTTTGACCATTATTCTCTGCTCCTAGCTAGGGACAATATTGGAATTACACGGGAGTAAGGATGCGGACAATATTGATCATCATACCAAGCCGCTTAAGCTTGATAGTTCCTCTAAGTTTCTGAAACAACAAAGCATTTAAGTCCCTCTAATCGAGGTAAACGTTTTATGAAAGTCTGTTAGCTAAACTCGATGCTGATCCAAAAGAGGCTGTGAGAGATTGGTAATCTTAAACTTGTGCCTTTTTAGAGGCTAGGGACGTTAGTCTCAGGATCATAGTGATAAATGCATTTTCATCAGTCTAAACCTAGCCTCACTATTATCCGTTACACTGCTATAGCAGTGTAACGGATAATAGTGAGGCTAGGTTTACTTAGACTGGCATTTTCATCATTTGTTAAAAGACTTAGTTTGCCTGTTTTTCTAAGCAATTCTCAAAAAGAGCCTTTGATTCTTTCTTGCTTCTGAAAGGTGTGGGATGCCTTGGAATCGATCCTATCATGCATATTGAACTTATTGAATTATGTTTGAATCCCTGAATGAGGTCTATCAGAAATTTATTCAGTTTCTTTCGATGGATTTCTGATTTTAACTGGCGTTCGGGCTTCCCCTTACTTCCCCTATTACTAGTCAAAGATATTATTTGGGACGGATAGTACTGCAGATTTGACATGATCCTCCATATTCCAAAGACCAAATGCTTTCCTAATACGCATAGTATATTTACTTTTACTAATATGTGCAAATTTGCTTATGTGGGCAAATACATTCATATAAGTATTTCATAGTATGTGAACACGGCCTTAGAAGCATGTTTTCGTTGTTCCTGTTTTGCAATAAAGTTTATTGATTAAAAAGTGTTTTGTGGATTGATTTCGTTTTTTTCGACGCCATATATATGTAAATGTTTCCATTTTTTACATAATAATTATCGTGTTTTTCATTCAATAAACCATATTGCACAGATTATCAAGTACTTTGGACACTAATATATATGTCTAGTGTCATTAAAATGTTGAACTGCCCCAAGAAAGTATATGTCGCAATACTATCAATACGGCGTCTGAAAAGCACTTTCACCTTTCACCGTTTCTCTTGTTATTTCACTCTATCCAGTGAAAATACCATCTTCTCACTACTGTGTTCCGTTGACGGCTTGATAAACTGACAAAATCAAAACAAACTACCATCACAGTGGTGTAGTGGTTAGTATGCTGGCCTCTCACGCCGGAGATCCGGGTTCGAATCCCGGTGGAGACACCAACAATTTTTGACTTTGGGTCTCATCCTGTGGTGTGTCCCTGGGCAAGGCACTTCATCCACATAGCACTCAGTCCACCCAGCTGTGAAAATGGGTACCTGAAAATTGGATGTACAGACCTACATGGTCGTGATAAGCGCTTAGTAGCAGCTGTGAAAGTACACTCCTTCGGGGTAATAATGTAGCACTTTGAGCATGTCTTAGGACGTGGAAAAGGCGCAATATAAGTATGCACATTATTATCATGAATCCCTCTAGTCCACCAAATTGTATATAGAGAATATCATCCAAGTGCCTGATAACATTATATCAACCCAAGTTGACAAAAGTTACAAATATCCGAGGTTTGCCAAAGATATTTTTACTTTTATGTTGATATACTTTATAACAGAAGACACAAGACAGAGATTCTATATATCATCCAAAATCATTAATGACATTCACTTTACCATTATATTTCATGAAATTAACACGTTTCTGAACATTGCAGTGCCTTCAAGATTCCAATAGCGATGCCGTCATAACATTGACTGATAACATAGCTTTGACGTCATGCATTGTGATATAATTACATGATGATGGAAAAGCATTTTTTGACCTCTTAGCATGAAAACATCTCCTGGACTAACAAATAGGAAGAATTTCGAGTGAAAATACCCGGATGAAGCAGGAAAGTGTTAATCAAGGCATTTGATCAGTCCAATGGCACCGGCCTCAAAGTTACAGCAAATACAGGTGCGTTCACGCGGGTCCTCTAAACAGAACTCTCTATCAAATATCGTGATACAAATGTAGTTCTTGTAGCACCAGAACAAGATTACACACAGGAGAAACAGCCAGACAGGACTTGTGAAGCCGATTGCGAAGTATTTGATCTGCATGTCGCATTGTCCGAATACGATGAAAAAGATACCTGGAAGAAAGAAGATACCATAAAGAGGATATAGAGTGAAGCAGAGCTTCGTGGTTCATTATTGAATACCGTATTTCCTCTAATAAGTGCCGGGTCTCCAATAAACGCCGGGTCTATAGTAAGCGCCGGGGATCATTGATAGTTGAGAAAATAAGCGCCGGGCCTCTTATAAGCGCCGGGTCCTAACCATTTTATTAATGTCCCTTAGTAAACGTTTTACAGGTATTCATTGTTAAAGACGACTTAAAACAAACTTCAATTATCATTGAACGAAACAAGCGCCGGGTCTCCAATAAGCGCCGGGGGTAAAGGGGTGATGAAAACATAAGCGCCCGGGCGCTTATTTGAGGAAATACGGTATGTTTAAACCTTTAAAAACAACAAGAAACGTCATTATTTTTTCCATGTTAATTGGTTTATTTGTCAGCTTGCGTCCGATGGGTATCCACTCTGACTCAGAGAAAAGAAAAGAAAATGTAGTTATTAGTGACAAAGTCGGCTTTCATGTGTATATTTAGAAACCGGAAATTGTGAAATGGCCACACTTGATTCGCCTTCATCTCAAAATGCCGGGGCTTAGGTTGCGGTCTTTTTGGTAAACTTTCTCCTATTAAATGATTTTGTCTGATCTTGGTTGGTTGCAAAATATTGCTAACACTAGCACGAATAAGGTAAAATCCTTAAAAAATATCGCTGTCTGATAATGGGTCTTTAACAGCTTGTATTAACAAAAATGAAAATATGCGAAAAAAGGTAAAAATTACCGAAGATGGAGCCAATGATGATGAATGTCAGACAGAAGACGGCAAAGGCAATCATTCCAGTAGCATCACAACATCTGTTACACAGCCAGACCGCAAACACCAGCACTGCTGGCGTGCACATTATACCACCCATCACCATGTAGATGTCTACGAAGTACACTTTGCATCCCCCAAAGAGGACGAAACCTGCAATTGTCATATTATATATATGTTATATGCAATTATTTATTTTTTTTCCTTTTTTAGTTTAAATACATTTTCTTTCAAACCCATCATAATTTAGCATGCCATGTAAATAAGAAATAGTTCAATGCTCTTATTGTAAGAATCGTTTTTAACAAAGAGACCATAGTTGAATACAGTTAAGATCAACTTAAGTTAAAGGATGTTTTGTGCAAGAGGCGTATCAGGTAATGAAAAAATCACTGTAATGAACTCAACTGAATAATTTATTCGATTCTTGTGACATTACATCTTCCTACTCATAATACATCTTACCCATAACAAACATTCCGATATAGGTCGCTATAAGTATCAGGCAGAGAATAAACGTTGTCACCTTACCTGAAACAGAATACATACATCTTAAAGGGGCAATAATTGATAATTTTTTTATTTTATTTTTCATTGAGAATTGTAAGATAATGCTTAATGTATTAATTTGACAGTTTCAAAAATATCATTACACAAACCAATCATCCATAGTCAGAGAACAAAGTATAAAGATTCACTTAAAATCCATTGGCGGCCATTTTGCGTTAACACCTTTAATTCAAATTGTGTAAGAAAAAGGAATCACATGGCTAAACTTTATGTTAGATATTTGAATTATTACTGCTCCATTTAGTTTGAATACATTGTCTTTCAATTGAAATCATTAATTTTCATTTTCCTGACATCACCTTACATTACCCCTAAAAACGTGCTACTGTCCCTTTAAACACTTCATGTTTGTGCGCTACATTTGAAGAAGTTTATTCACGTTTTTCGAGGCGACAGGCCCATAGTAAATAACATTTCTTATCATACAATGGATAGTGTTCTCGGCATAGTAAAGCCAACGGATATTTTCGATATCCGTTGGGCGTGGCTAAGGGTCATATACGGATACCGATGCAAATTTCAAAGGTCAAGGTCGAAACTTCTTTCGAAAAATCCGATGACGTCACAAGCGTTAACATTTAGAACGCCTTTAGTAACGGAAAGAGGCATTACAATATGAATGAGACATTGCATAAACATTAATCTAAGAAATAACAACAAAACCGCATGGGTCTTTAGCCATATGAATGACTTAGCAGTGCTAAAACACTGTCATCACGATTTGAATGAAACTGACCGAACAATTTTACTCACAGGTACCAAAGGCAGTTCAAGTCTCATGTTCAAACACGTCATTAACCCTTCTTCGGTGTTCTTTACTTTAATATTATTTAGTTTGTATTCGGAAATCCACAGACTATCATCTAGTTTAGCTCTCCGGCCATCAATGTTCGTTCAATCGCTGTCTCAACGCAAGCTGCCATTGTCACGTAAGCGAAGGGAAGCAACTCTTACTCCTTGGTGAGATTGACTCGTCCTCTCGATGACGTCGGATTAAAGAATGTCAGTTCGATCCCGCCAAAGACCATTTAAAATGTGTCTAATTTTTAAAATCGTCGTATTTTATAGATTTTTAAAATTTCAAAACTTTGGAGTCGTGATTAAATAACTCAAACGGCAATAAAAGTCATTTATAAGAAGGAATTATATTTTGTCAATTCACCGTCAGAGTCATTGCTCTATTCATTTGCATATATCAATGCGCGAATTTTAAAACAATTTCAACTATTAAAATAGTATTATCAGACATTTTTTCTAATTAAATTTTAAAATGACATTGTATGATAAAGAAGTTATCATGCTCGTGTGTTTTGGGATCGTAAATATCCTGCATTAGGAATAAACACTATGTATTTAGCTCGCCAAGGCTCGCAAAATACAATGTTTATTTCTAATGCAGGATATTTACGATCCCAAAACACACTCTCATGATAACCTCTATAAAACTGCAGTGACAGATGAAGTGTTTCATAGAATGAAATATATATTTAGACAAATTTACAAAAGTACTATTATGTTGTGAAGATGTGGACCATATAGAGAATAATTAACGAGTGTCGGGCGCTAATTCGCCAAACCTAATTCTTAAACCGTATCAAAAGCTAACAGAAACATGTATTCGATTCGATAGTGATTATTAGGTATTGTAAGCAATTGGTAAGTTAATGGGATGCATAATTTCGACTATTACACGCATTTGAGATGTTTATTCGAGATTTTATAAAATCGAGCATTCTTGAGATATTAACCATGAATGTATAGATTTGCAAGTCCAGTGATTAGATATGAACTTTAATCAGCATATTAGATAATTTTAAGAAAGATAATCAGTGTTTCTTTAATAACACTTTTATCAAACGAGTTTGGTTTGGTATTCACTGTGAAAAAGCGAGTTATAAAGGCTACCGATACCATTCGCAAATTTCATAAAAACATTTATTACTCTCCTGTTGAAGATATCGCTGTTTAATAAATCTACAATGTTATTACACATTGTGTAATAACATCGCGCGCTGACAGAATGACGTGACGTAACAGTCATGTTGGCGACTTTTTTTGTATTTTTACGATGTTATTAAGCAAGTAATAAATAAAATACTAAACTCGGCCCCGTTTCATAACATTTTTATGAAACTCGTGAATGGTATAGTTATTTAACGAGCGAAATATGTTATGAAACGGGACGTCGTTTAGTATTCTCTTTTTATCAAACGTGCTGTGTTAAGGATTTTATTTATTTCTCTCTGAATTACACCCTCGAATCTTTAAAAAAAATCATCTCATGCCGGCTATCGCCACCGCCCAGTTGCCATTTTTACTACTGTCCCGTTAAACACGTGTAAAATACTCATATTTGACTAGGGATATACAATGTATTATGAAAGTTGAACAATGAATTGAAGGCAATCTATATCAAACAATAACAGTAAAACATGGTTTATGCGTGTACCATACATTTCCTAATGTTACATTCCTTTCGCTGTCATCTGTTTTTCAATAAGGGTAATCACCGTACCGTATTTCCTCTAATAAACGACGGGTCTCCAATAAGCGCCGGGCCTCTAATAAGCGCCGGGGGTCATAGGTAGTTGAGAAAATAAGCGCCGGGTCCAAACCATTGAATTAATGTCCCTTAGTAAACATTTTACAGATATTCATTATAAAATACTGTCCAACACAACTTAATTTTTTTTATGACAGAAATAAGCGCCGGGCCTCTAATAAGCGTCGGGGTGCTTATTAGAGGAAATACGGTACATATTAATGTGATTATTTTAAGGTGGAGAACTTGATCCTGACCATTTTCTTCATAAAATATATTAATTAAACTAACAAATCACGGGTTGGGTAAAGCTATGGGAATCAATTCCCTTAACTGAAATTATTTAAAATTTAAAAGCAATCAGTATAAACTATTAGAGTATTTGAACGGTAACGCTTACTACTACTGCTATTAATCGGGTTGAATAATGAATTTAAAGACCCTCTGAAGATAAAACACCAAGATAACTTCGTATTTATAGGAGAAATTTTTAAAATATACCAACACTTTCCTCGCGGACTCACTCAATACACCTCCTGTTTATATCGTGGTTTCTCGGCTCCGCTACGCTACGCCTCGAAGACAATTCGAACAGGATGTGTATTGAGCGATACACCTCGGGAAGATGGGTTATATCTATAACATTTATCATGTCCCTGAAACGTGCTACAGCCCTTTTATGTACATGTACTAACAAATACTGTAAGAGTTACAAACAGCAGGTTGTATTCCCTTGAAAATCCACGGAGCAGGGGCATCGGCGGTTGGTTAAGACATGCGAAGCAGGTGCCCGAAATGGCTGTACAGGGGTATGCTGTGTGGGGGCCATCAAAAATACTCTGTGCTATGGGTTGATTGCAAGAAGAAAGAATGGAAATATAAAAAGTTTCATGTTGTAATAAACCACTAGACAAAAGAAAGTACACACCACAGTGTATTACAATTTACTTAATATCTAAGTGACATGTGATGTATTTGATAATGATAAATTTACAATAAATCATATTTGCAGTAGTTCGAATAAAATAATTGGTCTCTGGTCAACGTTTTGTGAAAATATTAATGTTTAATGTAGGCACGGATAAGAAAGAAATTTACACTATCATAACCCCGATACCATGTTTAAAATGTTGTGAAAAGTGAAAATATAGAGTAGGTCTTTTTGTGGATGAACATATGTGAAATATGAAAATTATTTCAGAAAAAAAAAACACATTAAAATGGAAGTTTTGAAGAAAAAACACTTTAAAGAATTCTTTGAATGCCAATATAACTCCCTTTCTCATTAGTCCGAAAATACGACATAAAAAAAGTAACAAAATATATTTGTAATATAAATCTTACATATGATGAATTCAACTGAAGTGTATACTTAATTTTGCCTGGCAGTTTATGACACAAGACATTGAATGCACAGCATAAAAGAGCATCCGGCGAAGTGACCAATGGAATATTTTATACATAAAAATAAAAATTAAGAAAAGAATTTACAGTTTTTCCCTGTAACATATAGATTGACAAACAAATTTAAAGCTTGTATATTTATCACCCTCATAAACGACAAAAGCAAATTGACATGAAAAATATCTCGGGGCAGAGAAGATTGATTTCTGATCAGTAGTCATAGACAACTAAGAAAAACAATATCAATATTCATTAAAGTTAAGGTGAAAATTAAGACATATCCCTCTTTCAGTGTCAACATTTATCCACTATTGCAATAGAAATATTCACGGCTGTGTATTGATATTATTTTGTAATATCATTAAATGGCATTTTTCATATTTTATTTACAGAAAATGTATTAAACAAATATTGGAAAACTCACCTTTTTCACTTCTTCACGATACGACTTATTACATAACTCATCAAATCGATACACTCAAACGTTCCAAAATATTTAAGAAATACAGAGTAATTTTCAAGAAAAAGGTGGAATGTAAGAAATACTTGTAACCCTCAAGAAAAGTAGTCACGTGACACAATCACAAAAATGGGTATCATGACATAAAGCCTCTTTCGTTTTGACCAATCAAAGTCCAGTCGATGTACAAGGAAGTACGCAAGGGTTGTATTTAGAGTTCGGAGAAGACCTCCTCGAAGATAGCGAGTTTGATCAACACGGCCCTTAAAGAGCCCGTCCTATCGACTCGGTTCCCTTATCTTGTTTACTTGGGGAATGTCATAACATGTCAAAATGAACCCTATGTATTGATAGAAAATCCACACATCTACAAATGAAGAATAATAGTTCACAGTCACAGCAATGCTGTTGTCTTTCTTTAACTTTATTATTTACTTGTAAAATAAACCAACGAGACCTTAACGATCAATCACATGTTACAACGAGATGGCATGTGTTACAATCATCTACTCAATGGTAATATGTATAAACTGTAATGTCAACTAAATATCCTGATAGAAGTGTCCCTTTAACGCACAAACAAGAGTTATAGAAAGGGGCAACGTCAAAGTTCTTTATTGCCGACTATTTGTTTACAATACAAAGTTCTTCTAGTGACCCCGTCTTGGTTACTGAACCTCCATGTATACATCATATTTGATGTTTCAATAAAATCTTAGATATAATCTTATAATAACTGGTTAAAATGCATTTGAATATGGTATAAGTTTTAATCAGTAAGATATTTTCTATGTAAAGTGTTAATTTTTTAGATTTCATAAAAAAATTCTGTTTTGCCATACGATCACATAACACTTGAGCCAAAGGGTAAACAGAAAGTGAACCAAGTTTAAGAGTGATTACCTTTATACTTTCAAGTAAACAAATCAACGATCCAATTGAAACTAACGGGAAGGAGAAAATGAGAAGTTCATTAAAAGACAACAATAATGACTTTGACGATGACGTTTATGATACCGAGAGCGACGATGATGACATTGCCTTAAAATATGACAGGACGGCGAACATGATGACGACTTTAACGATTTGTCAAAGTCGTTGTTAATTTCTTTGTAATAATGATGATGATGATTATGATGGTGGTGGTGGTGGCGGTGGTAAAGATGGTGATGATTATGATGATGATGATGATGATGATGATTATGATGATTATGATGATTATGATGGGTGGTGGTGGCGATGGTAAAGATGGTGATGATTATGATTATGATTATGATTTTGATGATTATGATTATGATTATAAGTATGATTATGACTATGATGATTATGATGGGTGGTGGTGGCGATGCTAAAGATGGTGATGATTATGATGATGATTATGATGATGATTATGATGGTGATGATTATGATGATTATGATGATTATGATTATGATGATTATGATTATGATTATGATTATGATTATGATTATGATTATGATTATGATTATGGGTGGTGGTGGCGATGGTAAAGATGGTGATTACGATGATAATGATTATGATTATGATTATGATTATGAATTTATGATTATGATTTTGATAATTATTATTATGATGGGTGGTGGTGGCGATAGTAAAGATGGTGATGATTATGATGATGCTTATGATTATGATTATGATGATTATGATGGTGGCGGTGGTAAAGATGGTGATGATTATGATGATGATTATGATTATGATGGTGGCGGTGGTACAGATGGTGATGATTATGATAATGATTATGATTATGATGATTATGATGATTATTATTATGATGGTGGCGATGGTAAAGATGGTGATGATTATGATGATTATGATTATGATTATGATTATGATGGTGGCGGTGGTACAGATGGTGATGATTATGATGATGATTATGATTATGATGATTATGATGAATATAATAATGATGGTGGCGATGGTAAAGATGGTGATGATTATGATGATTATGATTATGATTATGATTATGGGTGGTGGCGGTGGTACAGATGGTTATGATTATGATAATGATTATGATTATGATGATTATGATGATTATTATTATGATGGTGGCGATGGTAAAGATGGTGATGATTATGATGATTATGATTATGATTATGATTATGATGGTGGCGGTGGTACAGATGGTGATGATTATGATGATGATTATGATTATGATGATTATGATGAATATAATAATGATGGTGGCGATGGTAAAGATGGTGATGATTATGATGATTATGATTATGATTATGATTATGGGTGGTGGTGGCGATGGTAAAGATGGTGATGGTGATGATTATGATAATGATTATGATTATGATTATGATTATGATTATGATTATGATTATGATTATGATTATGATTATGATTATGATTATTATGATGGGTGGTGGTGGCGATGGTTAAGATGATTATGATTATGATTATGATTATGATTATGATTATGATTATGATTATGATTATGATTATGATTATGATTATGGGTGATGGTAAAGATGGTAAAGATGGTGATGGTGATGGTGATGATAATGATTATGATTATGATTATGATTATGATTATGATTATATAATAACTGGAAAATAATCAGCATCACCACAATAAACCATGGTCGACCATGAAAACAACTGCACCTTTCATCTTCTTCATCTCGTCTCGTCCTCGAGGTTTCCATGTCTTTAATTGGTGGAGAATCCGGGTAGCTCGAGTTTGGTACAATTCAGACGGTCACAGTACCTGAAACCTTGCGAGAGGAAACCTGAGGATGAGGAAAGATGAAAAGAAATCACTACCAACATCAACGATGACCATCACAACAATCATGAGACCAACAACCAACTCATCGACCAACCATCTCCTACATCGATCAACAACAAACAACCATCTCATCTTCAGAAAAACAACTGATTACTTAACATAAACTGCTGCCATGTGACGTTCAACGAAGACCTCTACGCATCTTCTACGACGGGAACGGACTCACACCTCCTAACATCCACCACGAATGACGTTGACGACGGCCACAAATCTATCTCGACCTGGACACAGTATCATTGTTTTGAACTTTTTGTTGAACATTGTTACTGTATCACAGGCTCTGGGAAAATAATCACCATCACCATCACCACAATAAATCATAGTCGATCATAAAAACAACTGTATCTTTTCACCTTGTTCATCTCAACTCGTCCTCAAGGCTTCTTTACATGCATCAAACGTGCAGGGGTTATCTCAAACAATATGTTTCCATTAATCTATCAATCATGTTTTCGTTCAAATTCTTGTAAATAAATACAGAACTATATTGTTTTTGCATCTAGACATCCTTTAATATGTTTCTGAATATCCAAAGAAAATCTTAATGAATAATAAGAAAATTATTTATTTATTTCCAAGTTTGATTTTGAGATGACACTTTTAATGTTCGATATTGTCAGCAATGAAGTATTGATTGTGTTCCGTGCAAATAAAATATTTCTTTGAAATTTAATTTGTTTACAATATCGACAGCTCTCTCAGTAGGATACACAATTCCGTTTCAACAACTTACATATGTTTTTGTAGTTTAAACTTAAATAGTCTTTGACGTCATTTGCATAAATCTAAAGACTGTATTGGATTTCTGTTGATGGACTCGGAAATATTTCGGGTAGCTTTTATCCACAAATTGTCCTCCTGTTTAACCCTCAATTTCTTGATGCTGTGTAAAAACATTCATGTTGAATTATCTATTTTTGGCCAATGGCCTTATATTGAATAAAATCTGTCTGTCTGTTTTCATCTTTTTCGCTCCATTTACAATCGATTAATAATTTTTAGACGCAATGGTCAATATACTTGTTTTGTTTTCACGAAACCCCCATGAATTAACAAGGTAAATGTTATTCAACTTGAGGATAGCTCTTTATTCAATAACAATTTAAATCATTAATCATGGGGTTAGAAGAATAAAGTAATAGCGAATACAAAGAAAGACAAGTTAAGATAGAACGAAAGAATGACAGAAGAAATGAAGCACGTGAAGGGACAGTATAGATGGTGAACCATCTTGGCTAAATATTTTGGACATGGATTGAGTGACTTTCTGACTTGAAACAAGAAGGTGCATAACAATTTGAAACTTAAATGTACATATGGTACTTTCATCAGAGCAGTGTTTAAAATAATGCCGGTCCGCCAGTCCTTAAACTGGCTACTCACGTTTTGGTCAGGACAGGTAAATTTTCAAAAACGTTCTAAGGAATTTCCCCTAATAATTACCTAGTATACCAGTTTACAGAAAGCTGATTGGCCGATTGTTTTCGATTTCGCAGGACCCGTGTACGACTGCATCGATCCTTGGATTGTGTAGTGGCTCTAGGACGACCTGAAGTAAGTCTATCATCAACATTGTGTGTATGATAGTACCGGTTCTACAGTCTACTGATCACAGCCTTATAGACTTATATTTAGTCTCAGAGGTTTTGTTCTCAATATAGACAATCTTTTTAAACAAATCATGTTTTATAACAAAATGGAGCCCAGAAGATGCTTTAACTTCCTAAAGCTGAGCAATCTAGACTTGCTATACTTTTCTAGACTTGGTTGGTCATCAATTAAATATTTTTGCTTTAGGGTCTGGATGACAGACTAACAGACTTAGACACGTGTTGTCTTCTGCTCGACACCATTTAATGCATGCCAAACGCACGTTGACGTTCATCATGCATTCTCTCCCCACAGGGCAGATCAAGTCATGTTGATCGAGCCTCTGTTCTAACCCGCCGAAATTCGTGGGTTCCGGTAGTTTCCCCTGGCGGGAAAAAATGGCACCACAATCCAAGATTATTTAGCAAATGAAAACGCTTCTTACATGGAAAGGGTGGTTCATATCTCAATGTTTTTTCCATGATTCAGTAGCCAAAATGATGATTTTAAAACAGCGTCGCTGATTGAACAACTAACTTTCATTGCCTCCAATCAGGCATCTCCCATTCTATCCCATAAATTCAGTGTTAGAACAGAGGCCAAATCAACATGACTTGATCTGCCCCTGTGGGGAGAGTATGTTCATCATGTTGAAAATATCTAATTGCAAATCAACGTACCTCATTATACGAAAGATACGATAAACAGTACATCTTCTGCAAGAAACAAGCACAGCGTAAACTAACACATAGAACTTTTCATCAACCTATATCATGAACCCCTCCCGACGCTAAATAAAACAGTATCTCTCATAAATCGCAAAGCGGTTTGCTGTATAATAAGTGAGACAACAATAATCTGTCTATCTGTCTAAATTGCTTGTCCAGCTCATTGGTTCTGTTGGGGCGATTCGTTCTTAAAGAGACACAGAGTATGTTGATAGGATCACATATGTCAAATTTTGAAATCGATGTTATTACATCGGGAACCACTGACTGTTACTGAAAATAACAAGTTAAAGGTCAATCAGTACATTAGAGCGAAAATACGGCCATTCAAAGTCGGGATTTTGATCGAAAACCGGACAATGTGGCTCGAGTGGCGCGCGCAAATTCGCCAAACGTAATTTTGAAACCTTGTCATAAGCTGACAGGAAGATATATTCGATTCGATAGTGTTTATTAGGTATTGTCACTAATATGTAGATTAATTGGATGCATAATTTCGAATAATAAACGTTTTTGAGATGTTCTCTTAAATTGTTTTCATAAAATCAAGCTTTTAGAGATATTATGCATAAATGGATATATTTGCAAGTTCAGTGATGAGATATGAACTTCAATCAGCATATGAGATATTTTGTAGCTTATCAAAACCAAATAAAATTTTAAGAAAGATACTCTGTGTCACTTTAATCCGTGAGCATACTATCAAAGCATGTCAATTGTCCATGATTATGTATCATATTACAACCTTAATGCAGAGAAATATATGGATGACAACTTCTTTGTTAACTGTATGCGACGTTTCGACTCAGATTCTACAATGAACAAAGAAGTTGTCATCCATATATTCCTCTGCATTATTGTCATTCCAACTTCTAAAATGCCTCTCAAAGAAAAATTACAACCTGCATAATAGTTATTTGAATTTCAATGTCCCCTACTTTTTGTAAAAATATTTCAGAAAGGAAAATAGATTATTGATTAGGTAGACGCTCTTACATAAACGTAGTTTATTTTTGTTAACAACATGTTAAAGTTTAGTAAATAAAAGTAATAAAACGAAAATATTTTATCAAGCTCTTTGATTAAAAAAACATATTTCATTGATTATCTCTATGAGGTGGAAACTGAAATCAATTTTTGTTCATAAAACTGTAAGAGTAGACGTAAAATTGGAGATTGATATAATTATGAATATCATTACCATAATCATTTGGAAAGAAACTAACCCCTTGTCGTATCCCCTCACCAACTTAATCATTGTATCAAATTAAACATTAAACAAGTTTCACATGTACGTGGTTTATACACAGTGTCTTTTCACTGAATATTTATCACATTGTTCCAAGATCGATCAAGATGATCAATAATTGTTTGTTTGTTGATCTCATTGTTTAGACTCGAGTTTTCTTCAAGATGCATCGACCGATCTCCAGAGGGAGATGTGAAGTCCAGTGCAGTAGATCCCCCGCGCACCTGTCAGAGGCTCGAGACACCTGCATGATGTAGACAACATGAAGGCGACAGTAGCCCTGGTCATCGCCATTAAAGGTGAGAGAGTGTATCTAATCATATTTCTAATGAAATTTCCTTTTTATGTTTACATGCCAGTGGCGGATCTAGGAATTTTGAAAGAGGGTGGGGGATGGGTTTGGGTTCGGTATTAGAAAGTCGAGGGTGGGGTGTATTGTTATTTTTATTGACTTGAATCTATAAATGATGGATCCGCCACTGCATGCATATTCACGAGATAAAAAAAATTATCAACGATGACAAAGTTTTTTTTATAGTTTATCAATGACAGTATCAAATTTGGCAAAGTTAATACGCGAGGAATTGCCGTATCAATCCCGCCTATCCGAATTGTGTTCTTTTTGTGTGTGGTGCTCTCTCACCAAAACGTTAACGTAAGCATTGGTTATTAATACCAACTATCCAACATTTCTCTTTTTCAGTTTTTACTGAAATGACTTATTTCTGTGATGAATATACAATATGAAGGCTGCACTTGCCTTGGTCATCTTTATAAACGGTAAGAACTTTTCATTTTTGATAGTTTTTACTGAATTAATTTTTTTTCTATGTTTATACAAGATGAAGACATCACTATTGTGCTATGTGCTCGCTATTACTAAGACAATTTTATTCACTGAATGATTCACTGTAATGACCTTTGTCTGAGGCTACTATTCAGTGGATTCGATTTGCGGTTAATAACATCATCGTTGACGATGAGAAAGTTATTTCTGAATGTTTTACGGAAGCGATAATTTTTTAATACATAGATAAAAGAATGATGTGGTATGAAGGATAGGGACACTTATATATATGCATGCCGTTCGATTATTGACAAGAAGCTAAATGTTTCTTTAACAATGAGGATTGTACTTTTGTGCTTCCCTTTAATCCCCTTTAGCACGTTTAGGGGGAATATAAGGTGAAATCAGGAAAATTAAAGTAAATGGTTCCAATTGAAAGTGTATTTATAGTAAATGAAGCAGTGGTGAAAAAAATATATAATGTAAATTTAGCCATGCGATTTCTTTTCTAATACAAAATGAATCAAAGGTGTTCACACAAAAATCGCAGCCAATGGATTTTATGTGAAACCTTATAATTGTTTTCTCTGATTATGGATGATTGGTTTGTGTAATGAGTTTTTTTTACACTATCCAAATCATACATTTAGCATTAACGTACAATTATCAGTGGAAATTCTAAATAAAGAATTTTCAACAAACCTGCTACTTTCCTTTTTAAAAAGAGTTATAAAACCTTATTTTCTAGATTAATTTTACGATGTAACAGAATTGATATTGAGATAAGAACCATTGATTTCATTCGTCTTTAAACTCTCTTTCATAATGTCATCATTTAATATCTTATTGTGTAGTGTATGAAATTCTATATCACAAATAAAGATATATTTGATGAATAAATCAGCAAGTTTTGTCTGCATAAATGATGTCCAATTTTAGAAGTCAGTTTTCATTGTTTTTTAAATCAAAACATGAAAATATATAGGTAAAAATAATTCGCTTTTTACATAATTATGTTTGTTATGCTATGGTAAAAATATATATTTGTGGTCACTGTCCATCAACTTGCACCTGTCAATCATATAGCTACGTCCCTTTGGGATCTTTCCTTTGGGACTATTGGGATCATTCCTAAACGGCTTACCTTCCACTTAGATTATAGTCCCTGAAGAGTTTATATATCCATTAACATAAATAGTTTATGTCAACAATCTCGGGGCTATATGAGGGTTTGGACGAAGAAATTTCCTCGTATATATTTGATATTTCCCAATTTGAGTAACGTTGTTTTTTAAGTAAACTTGTTACAAAGGCAGCTATACGATTGAATTAATACATTTATAAATAAAAATATCGAAATTTTAAAAAATCATCTTAACTAAATCCTGATTCACATTGCTTGTACAATAACTGTGACCATGAATGTTTTATCCAATGCTTATACCCATCTTCAGTCTCTTGTTATTCGCTAAATGAAATTTTACTTGTTTCATCTTTAAAACCATGTATTTTTCTTTCTTATATATTTCGATGCCCTTGTACCACCGTTGTTGGCGTTTTTTAGAATAAATGAATTTAAATATGTTTACTAGATTGTCATCAAGACTCCCTCATCTGATGAAATCCATTTGTTCCCTGTATCCCCGCCACTATATCATTTAGGCGTTTATTACACACAAACCTATCAAAATTTTGACATAGGTTGATAGGAGCTCTATACTTACTTGATACCTTTTACATACAAATAATAAATTCTCAAAGAAACTCCATCACATTTTTCTTTCGATCTCACGAAAATGAAACTGTAACGAATAACAAAATAAATTTTATCAATAAAAGAAGTTCTTTAACGAAAGTACAAAGTTCATTTATCTTTATTCATAATCCATAATTTACAATTGCATTAAAAGATTGAAGTGATTCAAAATGGCTGCATGGAGTTTTCACTGCTGACGTGCTACAGTGTCTGAAAAGATTTTTATCAAAAATGTCAACTGTTAGACCAGCCCTTAACTTCTTAAAATACAGAACACGTCAGTTGTCTGCCTAGTGTTCAATCAAAGGATTATATTATAAAACAACATGACAACGTCGATTTTTCTAGTTTTCAGATTCAGATAACAATAAAACCCTTTAACTCCTAAGCACGCATACATCGATGTGCTTGTCTTGTAAGTCTGTATTGTTAAGGAAACATGATGGTAAAGGATTAAGTGAGGATCGATTTTTTTTCTGTCACAAAAATCAGATTTTCAGAGTACACAGTCTCTTTCAGCACAACACATTTCGACATGTTTGTTTTGTTACCTCCACTGTGGATAGACGTAATGTATAGCTAGACAAACTGTATGTGGTTAAAGGGACAATTCGAGTGGGGTATCTTTTGTGAAAACGAAATTCAGGAGGACTTTCCTATTTAAAATTATATAAGATTTTTACATGATAATTTCACAGTTATTTTCAGATATGTTTATTTGGTTAGCATTTTAGTTGTTCAAAATTTAACAATTTGGCAAAAAGTAAAGTGTATCGCTCAAAAAATAAAAACATCGTGATATGAAGCCATTCATCGAAGCTACGATCGTGGAATGCATTACTACGACAAAATGCTGTGGAAACTGATAACTTTTATTATTAATCATTTGTAAATTTGCTCCTCTTCTATCATCAAGTAGTTATTTCTCAATTTTGTTAATGAATAAGCATAATACAGCACATTTGTTTTCTCGCAATGTTAACATTTCAAAATGGCGGATGAAAGCCGATCGAGGGGTGCCTTTAAGGGAAGTATACCAAGACTAGAAGAATACTGAAAAAGAACCCTCCCTAATCGATATCGATAATGTTCGTGTTTGAGGAGACACAAACTTAAAACAAATTGACAGGAAAAGTTTAGTCGATAATTCTCTTGATGTAAACAAGATAGCATATTGTAATCGACAGAGTGTAAATATCGATATTTGCAGAATGCTTATGACTTGACAAAGGTGATGTTTTTATACACCCCTAAGTGCTGTGATGTCATTTCATACTTCGTGGGAATGGGATAAAAACGATTTCATTGTCTTTTCAGAAACCTGTATGTGACTCATTTCCGTCTGATCCATGTAAATGGTTCATATGCAGTGGTTCTTTTTGCATCATGCTCGTTGCTTCTTGTAGGGAAATTTTTCAATGTTTCAAAGATGAGAATTTGTAATTTCTTTAATCTTTATTCTTTTGAAAATGTTACCTGATGAATGCTTACATTAGAACAAACTATGTTCCTAAGAAGCGTAATTTAATTCAAAATTGATTACATTTTTTTGCTGTTATGTACTGACAATACTGTTTGTATTTGTTAACATTTCTCCATAAAGGCTTGTTACTTAGAAAGAACATTTAATGAACTGGAATATGTTGGATTGTATTTTCGATTGTCTGTCTGCTAGCTTCTTTCCAATTTTCCATGACATGATATCTATTTTGAGGAATTGTATATGGTATTAACAAGGCCTAATATATTGGAATTCGCCTTATTATGAAGATGGGATCTCTGTAAAGGTGCTATATGCAAGAACCATGCTTGATTTGTATCGTATTTGTACTATAGACCTTTAAAGACTTGTTTGGGGTTTCCACATACAAGACTTTAACAATTGTACCATTTGACCAAGGAGTTTCTGTTGTTGTATAGAAGTATCACTTAAAAGGTAATCTAAGTTGTATATATATATAGTCACAATAAGCGATCGAAAACCGGACATTGAAACGTGTCAATCAGTCTAATGTATGTTTACTTAATAAGTTTATACCTGATAAATTTTCCGTGTGAATTTGGCATCAATGAATATCTTTAACTGCCTATAGATTTTCATTTAAAATACGTATTTATCGTATGATTGCCATTTGGGGATGAATATATTGGGTTTCTATAATTCATATACTGAATAATGCCATATACGTTCGCATCAAAGTAAAACAATATAAAATGAATACACGGAGTGACCCTTAAAGGGGCTGTAGCACGTTTTTTGATAATTTTATATTTTGAAAATTGCACTTATAATTGTAAGTAAATGCCTAATGTATCATATTGACAGTGTCAACAATCACATTACACAAGCCAATCACCCACAGTCAGAGGACAAAGTATGAAGATTCACATAAAATCCATTGGCGGCCATTTTTTTGTGAACACCTTTAATTCATTTTTGTAAGAAAAAGGAATCGCATGGCTGAACCTTACGCTATATATTTGAATTATTACTGCTCCATTTAGTCTAAATACGTTTGTCTCTCATTTGAAACCATTAATTTTCATTTTCCTGACATCACCTTATGTTCCCCCTAAAAACGTGCTACTGCCCCTTTAAAGTATTTAAATGGAATAATGACGAGAGTTCATTTTCCAACAACATACATCGTACTCCACATTGCAAGTGCAGAAACACATGGTCCGTTGGATATCATTAGTACCGTTATTTCCCTTGACACTTGCAGTTATAAATACAGACTAAGTGTCTTTAGCTTGTGTTAATCATAGCAGTGTGGTAATATAGTTTAATATGATTAGTGTACTATGTTTCTATCTCACTAGAATGTCATATTCTCCCCAAGAGATTTATTGAATTGCACTAGAAATAAATAAGGATTATCCTTAAAAACTCTTTCACAATACCTGTACTTTGTAAGCAGTACGGATGAATACAATGTTCAATTGGACTTCATGAAACAAAACATCCTATGTTGATTTCCCAAACGTGCATATTGTTTGTTATATTGCTTTACGTTCATGATTAAAATTCCCTTACTGAACCTGAAACAAATAACTTGTGCTTATATCGACCGGTGATCTCTTAAATAGACCAAGGATCTAGTGTTATGCTCTTGTAAGAGTATTGTAAATAATAACAGGTTCTCAATATGTGAACCGGAAACATCCAGGATCTTTTAGCACATGTATACAATTCATTATCGATTTGAGAGCGAAGGAGTATAGTTTACAAACAGAAGCTATCAGAATGTGGAGATGGGAACAGTTGAAGGTTTCGGTTGGAAAGGTTTGTCAGTGCATATCAATAATGAAGAATGTCATTTACTAAAGTGAAATTCAATTCGATTGTTTTGTTACAGTCTTTCTTTGTGATGAACTCGATTCGCTTATGTTAGAATCAGTCGTAATGTAAAAACAGAGATCAATAAACATGAATTACTCAATAATGGTACTTAGGCATGGTCAGCAAAAACAGATCGTGGTATCTAATGTCATCAAACCTTGTGAAGTATTTTTAATTTCCAACGAGTTTATTGATTGCGTTCAAATGTAGAAAAAGAGGAAAAATTTAATTTCAATGACAGTGGCATTCTAGAAGTTGATGGTGTAAGGAAGAAGTACTCAATAATGATACTTGTGCATGATCAGCAAAACCTGATCGTCGTATCTACTGTCATCAAACCTTGTGTAGTTTTTTTCATTTTCAACGAGTTTATTGATTGCATTCAAATGAAGAAAACGAGGAAAATTTTGATTTCAATGAGCTGTTTGAGTGGCATGCTAGAAGTTGATGGTATAAGGAAAATAAGAATAATTCTATGGGTGAACAACTTCTATATTTGACAGTAGCTTGAAAATGGTATAAGGATCTATACCGAAACGTACAAATAAAATACAAACGTTGTTCATCCAAATAAAGAAGTTGTTTATCCATATAATATATTACTCTTGTCTTCATATACTGTTTAACTATCGATGGTCAAATAATGAAACAAAGATTGGCGAACAAGCTATGATGGCTTATTTGTGTCTTATACATGATACATAAAACTGGACACAAACACAAGAAAATGTGAAACTTCAAAAGCTAAAATAGAAATGTGTAAATGTTAACAAGTAGGTTCGAAATAAGATTTCAAATGTTGCTGGATATGCTTAGTGTTGAAGTTGGCTGCAGCCTCAAAGTCAAAATGGTTAATAGATAATTGCAAAATGTTAAGAATCTATAACTCTTTTTTTTTTTTTAAACTGCTGTAATACATATTGACTTTTAAATTTAGATATTTCCGGCAAATAAAACAGATAGTGAATCATATCTTCATAAGAGTGACCACTTGAACACCCAGGGTTTTCGGATATATGTCTAAGATATTTAGATACCTTTAAATCAAATATTGGCGTAAGCTCCTAGCGTCTGATAAGATCATTTTACGGAGTTGTTATGAGTGCTTGTATGATGAGGAAGAATCTTGTACTATTCCAAATTGGGCGTATCATGTTAGATGTACATTGTCAAATATTGGTTTCAGTGAAATATGGTTGAAGCAGGAAATACACAAGGAATTTTTACATATAAAACGCATAATTAATGACCAAGCTATCCAGTTATTTTTTTAACCAATCATATCACTCATCAAAATTAAATTTTTATGCAACATTGTTGACCAATGCTCACTTAAATACTACTTATTTAAATCCATCCCTGGCCATTATAGAAAATATTTATCTAAATTCAGACTAATTGTAACAGTTTTCATTTGACGTTGTTTTACATGCCGCACAATTACCCCTGGGGGTATTATACCCCCGGGGGTAAATTTGCCCCCAGGGGCAAAAGTCAAATATTGCATTGCGTTTATATGAAATGAAATTGCAATACCTAGGGGCATTATATTCTCTTCAAAATTGACTTTTATAAGGATATTCAGTTTTGCCCCCTGGGGTATACAAAGTAAAGTGTTTACATGACAGGTTTGCCCCCAGGGGTATTTATACCCCCGAGGGTATCTGATTTGCCCTACCTCCAGACCAGGGGTAAATATTTCGCACTTTGCCCCCGGGGGTAAGTATACCCCTCTTAAAAATTGCGTTTACATGACGAAATTTACCCCCCTGGGGCAAAAAATTGCCTTTACCCCCGGGGGTAACTGCACATATAAACGGGGCTTAAGTTGTTAGTTAAAAACTTTTAAAAAATTGGGTGGGTTTTGTCCGGGTGGCTTTTGTCCGGCTGGTTTTTGTCCGGATGGATTTTGTCCTAGACCCCCGATTGCCTACTATTGCCTGCCTGTATATAATGTACAATACAACCCCTGTCTATTTTCCATGCAGGTGTGCTTGGTGAGTACTGCCCCGCCTACAATGACTCGTACGGGAGATACAAGAAGGGCTTCTACTGCCCCAAGATCCTGCACCTCTGGCGTCTCAACTACAACTACTGCTGCGGTAACGACACCTACCATGTGTGCTGTAACGACATTAGCACCAGCATCTTCAACCACACAGACACTGCCATGGATGCTTACTGGCAGGAATAGTAGGTGTAGACGTGTCTTTGTTTATCACTTAGTATACGATAGACAGTGTAATCATTCTCCCTGAAGAGTAAATCAAAACATGCATATTGCTGTATAACATGAAACGTGTATATAAAATGACGATTTCACCTTTATCGTACTGGCTGGAATAGTGTGTGTAGACGATGTTTTCCTTGGTTATCTTATTTACATCTAATGTTGACATTTATTGTTGAATAACTAGAGATATGTATTATATTGATTTTCCTTTATCGTACTGGCTGGAATGTAGACGATGTTGTTTTTATTTATATTAATTCTTTTTGCTTTTCGAAAACTATGTATTTTCAACTGATGTTTTATCTATGCCGTACTGACAGGAATGTCCAACTGCCTCGTAAGGCATAATCCGTGATGACATCATTGACTGGCTATGATAAAGCTTAAGCATAATATTGCCCTACATTTTCTCTGCATGCTCTCAAGATTTCTGCTGCTGAAAGTGACAGTCCGATGAGAACTACTATGGAGGTTGCAAAGTATCACTTAAAAGGGCACTGCGCCCTTATGCAAAATTGTTGGGCTTGTCAAAGGAAATTCTTTTTGAGCCTAGATCAAGCCGTTGATCATGATGTTTCAAATGAATACTAAGTAATAGTTCCATTTCTTATATTTGTTCATCTTCCTACGCAAAGCCTAAAACGTCAGTATCCGAACTGTCAGATTTATACCTTGCTGCAGACACTTGAGTTTTCTGTGCTCATATCATCGCCTCTACAGGCGATTGTTAACAACCTCTAGTTACTTTCTGATTGGACTATTGCTTTCCCTCATAGTACGCTAGAGAGCAAGCAAAGAAAATTCAAGTGTCTGCAGCAAGGCATAAAACTGACATTCCGGAAACTATTTTAGGCCTTGCGTGGGAAGATGATATTTGAAATTGTTTATTATTGAGCGTGTTTTGTGAGGGTGAGCTTGCTAATTACCGGGTTGCTTTTAATATCTTATTGAATGATCCTAACATCCTCTGTGTTTCAGCTGGCCATACTTCGCCTTCATTGGTATGGCAGTGATTGTTCTCCTGTTCTCGCCATTCCTAGCACCGCATCATCGCTCCGGTGTAGCTAAATAGTGCTATCTACAGCAGAGGATAGTTTGCTTCCCTAACGTATCTGCCCTATTTGTCATTCCCTCATACACAAAGTTTGTGGCGATTTGGAATGGCTTTTCTAAGTTTTCAATCTGGATTTACCAAGATCATTCATTTGAGTAAAAAGGAGGGACTTAAAATAGAAGATTCATATTATGGAACATTCAGGAACAAGTCGCGACCTACAGCAAGTCTACAGAGATATATAGAGGTTACTACCCGAGTACGTGTCGTTTGAATTTTACGAAACGGGTGTGAATTTTGGTATTCCCTGAGCGAGAGCGAGGGTTATACATAAATCTGCACGAGTTTCGTTAAAGTCATATGACACACTTTTGAGAGTAATAATTTCTTTATTATCTATTCTATTCCATTTAATTCCCTTTAACAAATCCAGAAGGCCGACTATAGTGAATTCACGAACAATGGTTTTATGACGTCACAGGCAAACAAATATAGCAACTCGCGCTATAACACTCGTTACTTGGCAAAATTGATATGTGCACATGTGCTCGTATTGAAAATGTGTCACCACCTATTTTCAACCATATGGGCAATGATTGCTGGTTTTGGACCTTGCTGTATTGTACCATGTTCTCGTGCGTTTCGAGCAGCGCCTTCTAAAGGGTCATCGTTTCTTCACCACAGAGTATTTTTAGAAAATGTTGGCATAATTGGAACTAGCTTATAGTTATTATATAGTACGTTTTTGATTAAACGTCATTATTTTTACTTACCGTAGACAAGTGACCTTAGCCTGTTAGCCATATAACATGTAATCGACTCATTCCCACTGATGTAATGAAACATCATTACCCAGAACAATCAGAGTTATCCGCCCGTCACTAGCCCACTAGGTGGCGTGACCTGTCATCCAATTAGATTCATTCACATTACCTAGGAGTCCCAATTAACGACGGATACGTAAGAGGGGAGGCGGGCGGGAGTGACGACGGTCACTTGTCTACGGTAAGTAAAAATAATGACGTTTAATCAAAAACGTACTATTATTTAGTTACTAACCTCCGACAAGTGACCTTAGCCTGATACCACTGTAGGTGGCGGGTAGCATTCGTCGCGTTCAGCGATAACTCTCAAGATTGATCTGAGGATCGGCGACCCAGCGAGCGACCGTTCTAAATGGGCCATTGTCTGACTCCTCGAGGTCGACGACCCCTAATTAAAACACCACAAAACACTATAAACTGTTAAAATAAAAGAATTTTATTTCAAAGTGTAAGATGTCCACCTCGACGAGTGAGGCGTCATCATCGTGGATGGTTGCGCCCCCTACCCGGGGGAGCCCCCGTGGTCCGCTGCTGTGCAAATACCTGCACCCCTAGACGGGCTACGCCCTCCAGGTCCTCCGTGGAGACATCGCGCAGATAGTGGTTGGCGAACACCAAGCCCGACTTCCAGAAGCAGCCGGCCATGATGTCCGCCACTGACAGATTGCTGTGAAGGGCCATAGTCGCCGATATGGCCCTGATCTCGTGTGGGTTGGTCCGCGCCGGCGCCGGCAGCCCGGCCGCCTTGTAGGCGTCCACCACCGCAGACCTGAGGTAGACCCCCAACTGCCTCTTGTCAATCTCCTTGGAGCTCGTCTGGGAGTGGGGCAAAAAGAGCCTGCGCCTCCCCTGTCTCAGTGTCCGCGTCTTCTCCACATAGACGCGTAGACCGCGCACGGGACAGAGGAGACGTTCCCGCTCGTCCGTCGGCTCGATAGCCGGGGAGATTGACGGCAGTGTGAAGGTCCTCCCACGTTCGTCAGCGCCTTGGTTCTTGCACAGGAAGTCTGGCGCCAGTCCCAAGGTCGCTGACCCTCCATCTCTCACCTCAAACCTGAGCAAATCAGCTTGCAGAGCATGCAACTCTGATATCCTAGCCGCTGACCCCATTGCCACTAAGAAACACGTCTTAATGGTCAGACGCAGCAGCGTCGTGTCCGTCAGCGGCTCGTAGTGCTCAGATTTGAGGTGATTCAACACTATTGCCAGATCCCATTCTGGCGGTCTCAGTTTGTGGCGGCCATCCACGTTTCTGTATGTCCTAATGAGCTCCTTTAGGACCGAGATATCCAATCCCGGATCCTTCTTGCGAAGGACGGACATAATGGCCGCGAGGTTCGTGTTGATGGAGGAGGCCTTAAGCCCCCTCACTGTGCGTAGGTGGACCAGGTAATCCGCGACCTGGGGCACCGTTATCGTGCGCACATCGAACCCCTTCCCTTCGCAAAAGGTCATAAAAGAAGCCCATTGAAAGTCATACAGCTTACGCGTGGATGACCGCTGCGAGGTTGCCACCGCGCTGGCTACCGCCTCCGAAAATCCTGCGCTCCTCATCCCGTCTTGGAGACAACCCAAGCGTGCAGATGAAGAACCTGCGGGTTCTCGTGCACCCGTTTGCTCGGGTTGCTCCTGAGAAGGTCCCACCTGGTCGGTAAGGGAACCGGCTCCTGAGCGCAGAGCCTCCGAAGGGGGACGTACCAGGGCCTCGCCGGCCACATCGGTGCGACCAGGAGCAGACGTAGCACTCTCGTCTCCTGGATTTTTGCTACCACCCGAGTCAGAATGGCAGGGGGGGGAAAAGCGTAAGCGTCCATCCCCTCCCATCCTAACGCGAGCGCGGAGGAGTTCCCTGTAGCGCCCCATCCGCTCTTCCGTGACAAAGGCCTTGTCCTGAGTCGTGTCCAGTAAGACGCCTAGGAAGACGAGAGACGTCGTCGGTACTAGGTCCGACTTGTCTAGGTTGACAAGCCAACCCAGGCGCCTGAACAGAGCGATCACAAAGTCCCTTTGCCTGGCCAGAGCTGACGGGGAGCAGTGGCTCCCGAACCCGTCGTCCAGATACATCGCGAACTGGATGTCGTGCCTGTGAAGGAACTGGACGATAGGCTGGGTCACCCGAGTGAACAGCCATGGCGCTGTCGAAATCCCGAACGGCAAGACGTTCCACTGAAAGTGGCGACCCGCCAGGACGAATCGGAGGTACTTGCAATCCGCGGGGCAGATTGGGATGTGCAAGTACGCGTCCTGGAGGTCCAACGACACCATGCGGCTGTATGGTTGTAGTAACCGCATGATAGACCGCACGGTCAAGAGCCGAAAATATGGCGGCCGCTCGAGGTAGGAGCGGTTGAACTGTTTCATGTCGTGAATCAGCCGCCATTTTTTCGGGTCCTTTTTCGGTCTCACAAACACTGGAGAGTAAAACCCCGGTGTCAGATCCTGGAGCGGGAGCTCGCTCACCGCCTCCTTGGAGATTAGGATCTCCACTTGTTCCAGTGTCAGCGCGAGCCGTTCCGGCTCTAGCGGGCGCTCCACTGGCGAACAAGTTAAAGGGGGGCGGGTGTGTACGGGTATACGAAACCCGCGCTCCAAGATCTGACAGACGTACTCGTCCAAGTCCAACTGTCTCCAGTTGGCGACAAACATTGACAGGCGGCCTCCCACTGGCCCGTCCTGTACCGACACTACTGCCGGCGGCAGGCGAGGAGGCTCCCAGAAGTCACCGCTTCTTGGGAGTACCTCCATAGCCGCGTCCTTTGCCACGCTGTGACTTGTTGGGTGTCCTTTTGGGCGAGGGGCCGGCGTTGAAGTCGCTGCGACTCCTGCCTGGCCGGCCCCCCTCCCGAAAGGAAACCCCCCCGGTCTTAGAGCCGGAGGGGGATTGCGCCGCGCCACCCTTGCGCTTCTTCGGCGTTGTTACCGCCGAGGAGACCCTGCCGCCTCCCGCTGCCAGGCGGTTGGTCAGCTCCTGTTGCTGGGTCTCCTGGCGGTGTCGCAGAGCTTCTGCCACCTGTCCGTCGAAGAGCGTCGGCGACGCTCCCCGAGCATTCCTAAGACGGGTGCGCATCTCCGCCGGGAGATTGGTGCGCGAGAGGAACCCGTCTCGTCTCAGGTTGGTGACTCCCGCCGAGATGCGGGAGGCACTCAGCATAATTTGGGCTAGGTTCCCTGCCACGGAACCGAACCCTCTGTACAGTGCCTTCGCACCTTTCTCCATCCCGGCCTCCTTGGAGAAGGCGGCCATGGCCTGGCAGGAGTGGGCGACTGAGTTTGCCATGCCCAGGATACTCCTAGCCTCCTTGTCCAGGTGGGACAAGTGGCCGTCGGAGATCGAGTGCCCGACTCCTGGAGCTGCCACGCGCCTGATGTCCTCATCCAAGGCGGGAGGAGAAAGCATTATGGGTGAAGAGGCGACCGGGAGCCCCGCCCTTTGACGATCTGAGATCACCAAAGGCGGGACAAGACGGCCCGGCGCCGCTGATGACACGTGAGTGTCGAAATCCTTCCCAGCTGCCAGGAGGAGGCGGTGAGGCGGGAACCGCAAGCTGCGGGGGTTCACCACCTCCTCCTCCTGACAAAAGGTTTCGAGGCGGGCCTGCTTGGAGTATGAGCACTCCTCATCCACCTCCTGCAAGGTTACCTGGCACCAGTCAGCGATGGCTGCCATCCTCTCCGCCTGATCCGGCGCCTCCTCCTCGCGATTGCCGCCAGCCGAGGACAACGGAGGAACACGAGAGGGGGAACCCCCTTCGGTTCTGTCCTCCACCTGGCGCTCTGGCGAGGAAGGCACAGACGTGTCGGGCAGCGAGGAGGGGGGTGACACTAAAGTCACACGACGCCCTTTCCTAGCGGGAGGCGCCGAAGGAACGACAGCCTCGCGCCGATCCTGAGGGTCATTCGAAGCGAATTCCCTCAACATTGATCTGACGGACGCAAGGACATCGTCCTTAAACGCATTGTGGTCGAAGGGAGGAGGCGTGGGCGCCTTGGAACGCTTCTTTGCCTTCTTCACCTTCTTCCGACGCCCCCCGCGCCGTGGGGAGGCGTCTGTGAATGAGGTGTGCCCATCGGGATACGAACCCCGCGGGGGGGAAGCGTCGGGCACACGTTCAAGACCCAAAGGGTCACGTAGAGACTGGTCCGAGCGCACGGACCCCACGTCCGACGCCAGGGAGGACGGGAAGTCAAACTCGCCGGCGTCCTCGGTGATGATGAGGTCCGAGCGCTCAGGCGACCCTCGCGCGGTGCCTGTGGCGAAAGACGCACCCGGGGTGGGGCGTCTGGCCTTCCTGGAGCGCTGTTGCGACTCACTCTTCTGGATGGAAGAGCGGTAACGCTTGTGCTGCTCCCAGGTGAGGTCGGCGCACTCGACGCACCGATTATCCTCCGGGCAGGTATTCCTGCACAGGCGACAGACCACGTGAGGGTCGTAGCTTGCCGACTTCCGCGCTCCGCAGCGCCCGCAGAACCCCGCGTACGGGGATGCGGTGTCGCAAGGGATTAAGTCCATGCCGCTCAAGCCTGCGACACAGACGAGACAGCAACTAGGCAAGGGGAGGGCGTCTGCCGCGCCTCGATCCAACAGTCACAAGCGACCAGTCAACACTTGAGCGTCTAGCGCTAAACCACTCAGACACGCAAGCGAGCACTCAGCTGTCCTGTGAACCTGTACGACTGGCACGCACCCGGCCCAACGTTTCAGTCGACTCTCCGCTCAGCCGCTTCCCTCGGCGGGAAACTCCCCTGAGACCAAGAGCGATAGACACAAAGGCGAGGCGGGGGCCCGATCGCACAAGCACACGTCCAACCAAACGCTCAAGCAAGCGCACGTCCAACTGGCAAGCGCCCGAAGCACCAAGCGCGACAAGTGCAAGCGACTGTCCAATCCAGGCGACAGCAAGCGCCGATCCACCAAGCGCGTGAACCTGTCCAACTCTAGCGCTAGAGGAGCGCGAGTCACCCGCGACGAGACACCAAGCGAAGGCGCCTGTCCAATCCTAGCGCTAGCAAGCGCAAGAGACACCAAGCGCAAGCGCCTGTCCAATCTCTGCGCCAGCAAGCGCACGAGACACTAAGCGCGTGGGTAGCGCAAGCGTCAGTCCCACCCCACCGGCAAGAAGCGCCTCGCCCCAGGCGAAGCGTGCGCGACAAGGAGATAGAGAGAGCGACGGCCCGTCGCTCGCCTAGCACGTGCAGCACGAGCGAATCGACAGCACGTGCTACAGCCTGCCACTAAGTTGACACCACGCTGTGTCAACTAAAAACTCTCAATACACAGTATTCCACCACGGGGGCTGAATACCCTGCAAAGAGACAGATAGACAGACCAAAAGGGAAAAGGAACAAGAATAAAGTAAGTCAACAAACAACAAAACACGTTAAATAGCTCAATACAATCGGGAGAGATACAGAAACACGTCTGCACAATACCGACTCTGTAATGTGAATGAATCTAATTGGATGACAGGTCACGCCACCTAGTGGGCTAGTGACGGGCGGATAACTCTGATTGTTCTGGGTAATGATGTTTCATTACATCAGTGGGAATGAGTCGATTACATGTTATATGGCTAACAGGCTAAGGTCACTTGTCGGAGGTTAGTAACTAAATAATAAATGTATTCAGTTTACTGTCATTTTTAGAAGTAGGCTGTAGAAAATCCATTAGCAAGGGATAAAAAGCTTGTATTTTATTGAACATTCATTTTACCGACACGCCGCTAATGAGTGAAATATTGCCCAAGCGGCGTAAAACAATAACTCAATCACTCATTTTACCGAAACGATTTATTTTTCCTCGAAAATAATAATTCAAATTGAACAATTCTTTTTGTTGGTAAATGAAGACATGTAACATTATCACTTTGGTTGTATTAATGTTCTTCTGCAGCACTTCTGTCGTTTTCTCTTATATTTCAACCGCAATGGCATGGTTCATTGAACATGTTTTAAACTAGAACTAGAATCATTGTACTATGCAAAACAAAAAACATTTTCAGTATCATAGATAATTGGCCTTCACATTATGTGCCTTTTTGTATTGTATTGAAATGATTTGCAAATAAACGAAAAATATGTCAAGCGGTGTTTGTCGATCTATCTTATACTTATAAATTATTATATAAATTATATTAGCTTTTCACAATTTCAAATGATATTTCTTTAAACGTCTTTACAACAGTTAGTAAGTGTTCCTGGGAAGCATTTAAAGTTTGGTGGATGGACGCAAGTTTATAATGTGGTCAAGACTTTGTAAATGCAGGAGTTCTATGCTCTTGTGAGGTTCCTCTGATGCGGTCATTTGATAAAGCCTTAATTTCAACAAGGAAACATCGAACTCATATTTCATTCTTTCTTTCTTTTTTTTAAAGATTTTTTTTTAAATTAAATATTTAGATATATTCTTTGAACTATCATTTAACTTTCGTTCTATCTGTTTGGTAATACGATATCAAAAACTAGAAATGTTTGTATTTAATACATTACATATGATAAAGTGTGTACTTTTTTTCACTGTCAGTTTAGTACACTTTGCATCTGCATCTAATATATCTAACAGCTCCGTGACACCTCATATGTTTTGCATCTCTCAAAGAGTTTGTTTTTCATTATAGAAGTTGGTCTAATTTCAAGTAGCAAAGATGCATGAATTACAATTCATTGTGACTTATTCATGTGTACAGAATATCTTATAGGTAAATGACTCTGGGAATGAGCTTGAAATAAACAATTCATTGAAGCCAACTCAGATATTTAAATAATCTAAATGTAACATCACCAAGTGACTTAGGACTTTCCTATGTAGTCTGAGCCCAGAGATCTTAAACTCTGAAATAAGTCTTGTCTTTCATCAATAATTTCACAGTGGTTTTGGACAATGTCATTATTACACATTCATTTGTCAAACTGGAGTCCGTTACATCGACCATTAATTATTTATTACATGTAATCAATAAACAATGTAGATTATCACTCATGCCGTAACTTCAGTTGTAAATTATTTACAGTTTTCTTACTTGAATGCTTTGCACTAATGGTTTCACAGCTGCACACAATCTATAGATAAATAAAAGATAACGGCAATGAAGAGTGAACCAAACAAAATGTTTTTGTAGACACAACGTATCTCGTTTTGTGTTTTGAATATTCTTATGGTGCAGTGTTAATAGAAAACATGTTGCTTGAACTTGCACAAATGTTGTAGAAGATGAGTTTCATGTTTTCTTAAAGTGTGGGCGTTTCTAAGAATTAAGGCTAAAATATTTGGTTACGGGTCGTTTCGCTCCAATTCCTCCCAGGTCAGTTCGCCCCAAATATTTACAGAAATATATTAAGGATCTTGATCCCATTGTAAACTTCAAAAATATTTTAAAATCTGACAATTACCATATTATAAATGATACATGTAATTTTCTTTATCATGCACTTAAATATATTAGAAATTTCCGAATCAACATGTGCACCAGCCAATGAATTAGGTAAATAATGCAGAGGAATATATGGAAGACAACTTCTTTGTTCATTGTATGCGACGTTTTGACACAGATTCTTGTGTCGTTTATTGTCATTCCAACTTTTAAAATACCTATCAAAGAAATTAGGTAAATGTTTGTATTATGAGGCTGTGGCCTTTTACTGAATAAATTTGTCTGTCTGTCTGTCTGAACTCGCCCAACACAGCTGCATGCATGGGATTTTTAAATAAAAGTACCGAGGGTACAGAAGCTCACCTTAAAATGAATGATGTGGTATTGGTTTAATTATACATGTAACCATCTTTTATATAATTGATTATGGCTGCCATCATGATTTTTTTATCTTTTAAAATAATAGTCTTCTTTTGGAAACGACTAGAGCTTGAACAAACATTAATACACGAATGATATAACAAGCAGTAGGTTTTTGTATAACTTTTTTGTATATCTATGGCTGAATTGGTGACCATCTTGTACTTTTTAATCTTCAAAATGCTACTTTTATGTGGGCATCCGTATTAATATCATTATGATATCTTGATTGGTTTAGGTGTATCCATTTAAATGTCATTCATTACTTACAGGATGGTGGGCACTTACATTTGTTTTGTAGTGAATCATTAATATGATTTCAAGATTATTTCACTGATGGTTATGCTGCATGGGATATTGAGAATCCCAAAAGTACAGATTTTTCAAGGAAAATGAATGACTGATTGAGAGGAAAGTCATAAACACAGCAATGCATAAGACACGTTTATTTTGTTCACATAATATTTACATGTCAAGTGACCATGAGATGTCTTTCATTAAAGTATCAATTTATTTAACACTCATACAGTACTATAATGGTAAACATTTTTGCATTGTCAAATCAACAGAGAGATATGACAAATCAAATTTCCTTATTTTTCTTACTAAACCCTTTTCGATTTTCATCTGCATATTTATTCCACATCAACTTATCATGTAGATTGCTAAACACAAAGCTTATTGTAGACAAGTTTTGTGTAAGTTGTTATTCTTAGAAAGAACATATCACTGTCATGAGAATACAAGTCCATAACTTTTATTGCATACACATGGGCCATGGCCATATAGCATAATGCTCTACCATATCAATTGGGTCAGGTTGATTATGCAACAGACTAGCAGCTGACACTGTGATGCTAGCAGCCTGCCATGGGATGTGTATTGGACAGCATAGTGGAATATCTGAACTCTGGTTGACCCCTTATGTGTGGTATTTAAAGGAATAAAAGGGAAATACCATTGTTTAAAATTTAACATGTTTAATGTGATTTGGTTTTTGCAGCTAGTTGCCATAAAGATTTTAAACAAATTAATCAATTATGTTTGTCTTTCATCTTAATTTTTTTTAGAAACACTTAAAAATATAGAACAACTTGCACGACAATCTTAAATATTCCATATTTAAGATAATATTATGATTAGTAAGTTCAAATTAGAGAATTTATATGGTGCCAGTGATCACTTGATGAAAGCTTAAAATTTAATAATAATGATGTGTCATCTGCAGCTGAAAAGTCAATATGGCTGCTATTGCGGCCATCTTGGATTCTCAAAACTGAAACATCTACCTCTCTGTGCGGAATCACTATAGGTATAACATACTACAATATAAAAATGATATCTAGATTGGTTTAGGAGAAATAGTCTTTGTCATGAAATCTAATTGAAAATTCAATATGGCTGCCATGGCGGCCATCTTGAATTCTCAAAACTGAAACGTCTACCTTTCTGTGGGGAATCACCATGGGTATAACATACTACAATTTCAGAATGATATCTGAATTCGTTTGGGAGTAGTCTTTTTCGTGAAAGTTTACGGACGGACGGACAGACGGACGGACGGACGGACAGACAGACGGACGACGGACGAAGCGCCATGACATAAGCTCACATTTACTTTGTAAAGGTGAGCTAAAAAATCATTCTTCCCTGGACAAATCAACTGTGACACTCAGCACCAAACTGACAAGAACACAAATCAATAATTTAATGATTGTTTATTGGTCTATCACAGCCATCTTAAGATTAACAATACAATAAACAGTGAAGACAAGATGTTTGGGGATAACTTGAGTTTATTCTCTTACAAGTTACAAGGTTACTTGTCTGGGCAAAGGAAAAATATGTCAAGACTCAGAGCAACCACAGGCCATGCTCTGTACTGGAGGCTGACATGTTGGGTAGTAACAAAAATAGGGATTGAGGTATGGAAATGAGGAATGCGAAATAAATGTGATTGCGGAATGCGAGAATGCGAAACGGAAAAGGATTTAAAGGAAAATTAAATAGGTAATCTGGAAAATAAAGAATATCATTCAGTACAAACAGTACAGGTTGTGTTAGGTAATCCTGGAAAAAACAAATTGTTACTAGCAGGTTCAAGGCTTTGGTCCTAATCATGTATAAATAATACTAAGCAAAAGCATCATTACTTGTTTCTTTAACCAAACCAACAGCTCAAGCAATGTATAACTTGCTCCATTCTCAAACACCGGCCAGTTTAATCTTTGCTCCATGTCATCAATCTTCTGCGCAGGCTGTTTAGAGAATTGTGGCTTAACTTCATGGTCAGTAGAAATATATAGATTGCTACTTATTTTAGTTAACTGTTGGTGCAGCATGTAAAACTGCAACAAATCTTTGACAAATGCAACTGAAGCTTACCATTAATCAACCAGTGTTGGTGAATGGTGCAATGTTTGTCTAGAAAAGTTTTTTCTTGTCATTTTATCTTTCAGTAAATTTTTTCAATATGACTGAAACGAATGTTCATGTTGCCAGCATACATGAATTCAAACTTCAATATAAGATAATGATTAACATAGAAAATATTAATATACATTGTTATCATGAATATAACATTTTGTATTTTTGACAATATTTGTACCATACCATTCTACTTGCAAATAAGGATGCATTTCTTAAACTGTTAATGCAATATAATAATAATAGCTTTCTTTTATCATGCACATAGCCATGACATGTTCAAAATTGTATTAAGCTTATTTATAACCACAACTATTGATGATTTACCATTAAGCAGGGACATTATATAACAGGGACCAGTATGTTGGATTTTATCTTATCGCATCTCCGACACGTCAAGTTCCAACGCACAAGTCGACTGGGCACTGCCAATGCGCATAAGTACTGTGGTAATGCTCATGTAAACCCAGTTCCACCTTGTATATAGAGTCTCTGCTTTAAGGAAGAGATTTTTTAACTTCAATTTGATAAAATTCTCTGTTTAACATACCGAATATCAACAAGTCTTATTCACACCAACAGCACTCATGGTCAACATGTTTCAACAAATAAATAGCATATAATGATTGTAGTCAGACTAAATACACCATGCTCCAAATATAATGTTCAACAAACATGAATCAAGAACAAACTGTTCACCAGAGTTACTTGCCCCTGGTTACTGATACTGAAGGCTTTTGCAATAGACCTTGCAATCGGCTAGATGTGATTATGTCGTAACATGAAACTAGATTGGGTGCTTTCAGATCATTGACTAGAGGAAATCCCAGCTAGATAGAGTTCAAGTCTCAATTTTATTTCTTTCAGCATTGACATTTATAATCAGACTTGTGATGATTGTTTTGAATAAGGCAAAAGGTTTTTTTTCTCACATCATTTGTTTTGTAACAGCAATGAATATCAATTCTCTTTCTGATAGTCATCAAACAGGTTAGACAAAATCATAACAGTGTACAGGTTTACATTTACCAATTACAGTGAGTTAAATTAACTATTTCATTTCTGAACCAATCAGGCCAAAACCACAGGAATAAATGTTTGTTTGAAAACAAATATGCGTCACTGCTCAGAAAAATGGAAAAGGCTACCTTAAAGGGGCAGTAGCAAGTATTTTTAAATTCAATATTTTCCAAGTTTCGCTAATAATTGTACATTAATGCTAAATGTATAATTTTGATAGTGTCAAAAATCTAATTAGACAAACCAATCATCCATAGTCAGAGAACAAATAATAAAGATTCACATAAAGTCCATTGGCGGCCATTTTTGAGTGAACACCTTACCGGTAATTCATTTTGTGTAAGAAAAAAAGAATTGCATGGCTGAACTTTACATTATATATTTGATTTATTACTGCTTTATTAAGTTTAAAAACAGTGTCTTTCAATTGGCACCATTTATTTCCATGTTCCTAACATCACCTTATATACCCAATGCTACTGCCCCTTGACATAGGAAAAGCAAAAGATACAAGAAGAAACTACCCAGCAACTGATAGTCTCAAGAATTTGCAGATTGAAGAGACTGGCTCTACCATGTGTTTACAATATGTTTTGCGTTTTCCATGTTTAATGTGAACTGTTCCTTGTTTTACTTCACTGTGAGGTAGTTTTCTTGGGGTATTTTTGACAAAAGAGTTATTCCAGGTTAGGCATTGAACCTTAAGGCTTATACAAAACATATCAGCAAAAGGCTGAACTAGGCACGACAATTGATCGAAGAACTAACTAATATTGCTCCATTTGAAAGTAACAATATCTATGACTTATCTACACTAGTATATATTTAGTGCACTAACAATCTCATTTGTATTGTGACTCGTGTTTCATTTGATTTGCCTCACTGGAAAAAAACTTTAAGATAACAGTGCAATAGCTAAGGCTATCGTCAAACATTTTCATCCATTGTATGATATCTTAACATTTGAAACATAATGAAAATGGTAAGTTTGGCAGAACATTCATTTTGATTTCCATCATCACTTCTAAAAATGGTCAAATATCATGGATATATTCAATTTGCTCAAATCAATTATTGATTTTTACTGAAATTTATTTTCTTTAAATTATTTTACTGTTTAGTTAACATCTTCAAAATCGAGGACATTAAAAATAAAAATAATCACGACGATATATGTGATTATGTGTTTCCTTTGACTGTTTTAAAAAAAGTTAAAAGAGAGATTCTTAAGGATAGGATACTAATGGCAAAATGAAGAAAAAAATCATCATAAGCAGTAATTACGGAAAAATCAAGAATTAATTCTGATATTTTATATACATATAGCAAACTTTGATGCAGAAAACCATTAATACACTAGGCACTGAAGTATTTTTTAATGGCTTATCAATCATCCCCGAGATACATACAGGAGGACTAGAAACTTGTACAGGTGAATATAATAAAATTGAGAAAAATATGATAAATCAAGGTACTGCACATTCTCTCCCCACAGAGGTAGATAAAGTCATGAAATGTTTATACAGCCTCTGTTATATTACGCCGACTTTGTGAGATAGAATGGGAGATGCCTGACTGGAGGCAATCAAAGTTAGTTGAGCAATCAGCGACACTGTTCTAAACTCATCATTTTGGCTACTGAATCATGGCAAAAGCATTGTGATATGAACCACACTTTCCATGCGAAGGTGTTGTCATTTGATAAAGAAATTCAAATATTGTGGAAACTGCATGAACCGACAGATTTCGGCGAGTTAGAACAGAGGCGGTATCAACATTTCATGACTTCATCTGCCTCTGTGGGGAGAGAATGGGTACAGCAAAATTGCAAAATGAAGATTAATAGATGTAATCACAGATAGCACTGTAAATAATCTTAAGTTAAGAATTCAAAGGAATTCAGACTAAAGTGTTCATGACTACAAAATTGGTTTCCATAGATCTCCTTAAACAGTAGGATACTCAAGAACAAGGTTTTCATAAAAGACATTATACATGTAAGAGGTTCATAGAATAAGCCTCTACAAAATGTTTGAAATAGACAAGACCATTTTTACATCGGAAGATACTTTCAGGTAATTCAAAGAGGATATGCACAGATGTTCAAGTATCGTTCAGAACTAGATTAGTGTTTGCGGGACACCGCAAAAACAGAGCAGCCCCGAAAACTTGGGGTTTCGCCTTACCCTGTTCTGCCTTCTACAAGCCTCAGCATATTGGGCATTTTCTTGTGACCTTGACCATTGACACTCAAGGTCATGCAATCAATGAATACATTTCATTGAATATAACATTAATGTAACAAATTAAAGAGGTAAAAGTAAAAATAATCCATTTTCTCAATATTTGTTGACCTTGCTGTGACCTTGACCTTTGACACTTCACACCCAAAACCTTTCCAAAATTTTTTACTTCTCAAGAGATAATACATACAAAATTTAAACTTCATAGCACAAAAACTTTTCAAGTTATCGTGTTTACAAATAATTTTTTTTAAGTGATTTTATAGCTCGTGACCTTGACCTTTGATCTTGAATGTAACCATGTCATTGTAAGTCCCCAGAGGTGTAAACAATTATACATCTTTATAAGTTCTGAAAAACTGAATTGGATTAAGTTATATCCATATTAGTTCCACATTGTAATAACACAAATCTCATGACCTTGACCTTTGACCTTCATGGTTATACACAATCAATGAACACTTTTCAATGAGTATAACAATCATCTATTGCTTAAAAGTGTTCATAGTTAAAATAAAGCATTTTCGCAAAACCATGCTAAAGTCATGACCTTGCTGTGACCTTGACCTTGGACAGATTGTAGCGAAAACCTTTTCAAAATTTATTACTCTTCCAAGGATGTTATATATCAAGTAAGAGCTTCATAGCACAAAAACTTTTCAAGTTATCGCGTTTACAAGGAATTTTTTAGTGATTTTATTGCTCGTGACCTTGACCTTTGACCTTGAAAGAGAACATGTCATTCTAAGTCCCCAGAGGTATGGACACTTATACATGTTTATGAGTTCTGAAAAGCTTAATGAGATCAAGTTATATCCAACTTAGTTGCACATTGCAATAACACAAATCTCATGACCTTGACCTTTGACCTTCAAGGTTACACAATCAATGAACACTTTTCATTGAGTATAACAATCATCTATTGATTACAAGTGTTCATAGTAAAAATAAAGCATTTTCGCAAAACCATGCTAAAGTAATGACCTCGCTGTGACCTTGACCTTGGACAGATTGTAGCGAAAACCTTTTCAAAATTTTTTACTCTTCCAAGGATGTTATATATCAAGTTAGAGCTTCATAGCACAAAAACTTTCCAAGTTATCGCGTTTACAAGGAATTTTTTAGTGATTTTATAGCTCGTGACCTTGACCTTTGACCTTGAAGGTGAACATGTCAAAATCGTTCCCCCGAGGTATAAGCAGTAAGTTATAAATACAAGTTCTGGAAAGCTTAGTAGAAAAAAGTTATAGCCATTAGTATGAGCGCGGCGGACGCGGCGGCGGCGGCGGCGGCGGCGGCGGCGGCGGCGGCGGCGGACGCGGCGGCGGAAACTGCACAAATACTGATAGCAGCCCCGACTAAGTCGGGGCTGCTAATTATTACATCATTATCATGCATTTAAAGTATAATCTAATAAACAATTTACTCATAGTAAACTCATTCACAAAATAATAACAAAGATACCAACCAAAACATTTTTTGGGGATACAAATTTAGATCTTTGATCTTAAGGGTTGTAATGACATGGATGCTATCCATGGTTTTCCATTTACCTTTGATTAATTTTGCATCAAGGAAACCATTGACAAGTTGAGTTTTTTTACACATAATTTTCTATCTTTTGGAACTTTTTTAATGCCAACTCATATTCAGATTATATCAGTGAAAAAGAAAATCAAATTATACACAAAATAAAGAACCCCACAAAATCACATCTTAAGAGGGACCTCATCTGAAGGACTTTGTTTTTTATCACTTGAACTCGGACCAGGTTTTTTCGCAGCTCTGTCTTCTTGCAGGTCCTCTAAAACAGCCTTCCCAGTGTCCTTTGCAGCACGTTTGGCGATGGCCTTTACTCCGATATTATCTGCGTTATATGCAGTCATTGCAACGTTCCCAACAGAATACAGTGTGTTCTCTGTAAACTTGCTGGCTTCGCTGCCGTACCTGAAAACAGGGTGGAGAACTCTGTTTATTATTGATTGCCTCAATTCTATAAACGAATATTATTTTGCAATGATTAAAATTGATGTTAATTAGTCTTTGCACAATTCATTTTCTTAGCTAACTGGCTTCGCTGCCGTACCAGAAAACAGGGGAGAGAACTCTGAGCATCATTGATTGCCTCCATTCTATAAACCAATGTCATTTACAATGATTAGAATTGAAGTTAATTATTCTTTGCACAATTCATTTTTTAGCTTGCTGGCTTCGCTGCCGAACCAGAAAACAGAACTCTGAGTATCATTGATTGCCTCAATTATTTTTTTGCAATGAGTGAGAATAGCCATTGCTGCTAGTCTTTAAATAATTAAATATCTTTGGTGGAAAATTTTCTTCAATATTTAGTTACACCTGAAGAATTTTGGAGGAATAATCAAATAAAGTTTGTTTCAAGAGTACAACTGTTTGTTGCCCTTTTAATTTACCGTTGAGGACGATGAAGCAAAAGACATCATAAACCATCATTTTACCATATAACGCTGTATGAATTAAGATTTATCTAAGTGAGATCATGGTATTTTAGTAATTTTCATTTATCATAGGTTTATTCAGTCACATCTTACATTTTTAACTTCAATTAATCAGTTTCCAATTCAAACTATTTATTGTAAAAAAAAAATTCAGGTTTAAGGTAATAAATAATTTGGACATACTTATGGTTGACCACGCTGACTGTCTCGTTAGCAATGTTCTTAGCAAGAGCTTTAGCTGATGTCTCCAGTCCGATATAGACGGTTCCAAAACCTGAATAGAGAACAGATAAATAAGTATTTCTTTCACAAATTGCATGACCATTACAAAACATTTGGAAGGTTAGAGGCATTGATCATCAGTTTACAATATCAACAACATTTGTTAACAGTCATTTCTTCTTGGTTAGAAAGATATAAAATTTTGAAAAGCATGTTTTACGACAGGAGTTCAAATTAAAAGATGTCATTTAGAATGAAACACATAAATTGTAAAATGGACAAGAATATTCATCTTGAAAGTGTTCTAAAAACAATGGGGTTGCTTGGCAATTTCATGGCACATTGACTAGTGCTTTCAATTGATACTAACATCTCAGAGAGTTGCAAATCAGACAATTCTGACATCACTTCACAGAAATATTCTCATTACCTTTGAGTCCACTGGCTGCAACCTCTATTACCCCATCAAACTTGGAGCTGCCGCCCTCCTTGGAGCTCTTAAACACCTGGGGGAGGTACTTCTCTCCTTGTTTCCTCACATGGGGGGCCAGCTGACGTCCTAGAGCTGCGGTAGCGTCACTCAGTTTGCACACTAGGGAGAGAAGAAAATAATGCTCTCTTTTTGGTATCTCAAATATTTACAAGGATTGTAAATAAATACCTTTTTGATGTTCTTCTCCTAAATAACTGGTTTTTCATATTCTTTATTTTTATTCCATAATCTATATTATGGTTTTGTAACTTTTACGCTTAACACTTCATCTTCCACATATTGTATTCGGACTGAGACCAATCTACATAACATTACTTGTTTGATGTAACTTTGTGTAAAAGATTTCATTTACTTGTAAAACATGTTTCTTTCTTCAGTAAAATCAACAGCAAGAAAAACATGTCATTATTCTCACTAGTTTCACCCAAATCAACAAAAGATAACAAACATCTTACCAACAAAGGCGCTGACCTTCACAGCAACATTTGTGGCCTGGCGTGCATACATTGCTCCCTTCTGGACTTTAGGGTCGACTGGTTTGGGGTTTTCCTCCGGATGAAGACGTTCCTGCAGTTTCCCAGAACCATACTTGATCAGTTTGCCGGCTTTCTCTGCTCCTTTACCAACACCCCAGGTGATCCAGTCGGCCGCTGTTAAATAATAATGCATTATTGACCTAGTACAAGTACGGTACATAGAAACTTTGGGTTAATGCATTGTTTTGTCTTTACAATGAGTGTCAAGCAAGACAGAAACAATTCCCATCTTTAAACGTCTTTTGTTATGACACGACTGGGAATCTAATCCTTGTCTTCTGAGTGTCGAGCGGACACTCTTCCACTGAGCTTAATTTTTAGGTAAATAATAAATATCTCAAACTAGATAAGCATTTGCAGGATACCACAAAAGAAGAGCAACTGGAAGGTGTCGCCTTCCCATGAATAGAGTGCTCAACAGCAAAAATACAATGAACATTTTTAAGGAAACATACCATAAAAGAGAAGATTGAGATGTAATCATTTATGATAAATATGACTATAAAATTTCAAAATTTGAATAAATAGTAAGAAATTACAATAACCCATATCTTAAATGACCAAATATACTGTTAATATTTCATACAACCTCCCGCTCTGTAGCAAGCTTCATAAAGATGATATTGTAACGTAATGATGAGGTAAATGTATTCACTAACCTACGATGATTCCTTTAGAGATCTTCCCCGAGGTAGTTTCAGGTCCCGCCTCTTCACTTTCTCTCTCAGCAGGGGGCGCTGTGGGCTCTTGCTCCATCGGTGCAGATGGTACCTGTTGTCATGGGAACAAAACATTTCATCAAAGTATTCAGGAAATCAAACAAAATCATAATTCTACTTAAGGTCAGCTGCATCAAGATCCTCGCTCAATAGTTATAGGGAGACTACCTGCCGGGTTTGCATGACACTTGAAGTGTTGAAGTTGAAGTTAACGTATGTCCTCTAATAAGCGCCGGGGGTCATTGGTAGTTGAGTAAATAAGCGCCCAACCTCTTATAAGCGCCGGGTCTCTAATACGCACCAGATCCTAACCATTAGATAAAATCTTCCCCAGTAGACAGTTTACAGGTATTCATTGTAAAAGACGGCCTAAAAAAACTAAAATTTTCTATGTAAGAAATAAGCGCTGGGTGTCCAATAAGCGACGGAGGGTAAAGGGGTGCTGATTTATGGGAAAACGGTACTCTGGCTTTGGGGATGAGGATGTGATGTGGAATGAGAATGTTGATGAGGTTGTAGATTTATGTGGATAGGGATTGTTACTGAATGTGGATGTGGATGGGAAATGCATTGAATGCGGATGTGGATAGAGATTGGATGTTGATAGGGATTTGAATGGAATGTGGATGAGGATGTGGATAAAGATTACAATGTTGATTGGATGTGGATGTAGTTTGGGGATGGATGTGATTTGGATATGGATGAAGATTAAGAAAGAATGTGGATGAGGAAGGGGAACATGGTTGTGGAGAGGGATGTGACAATGTCAGAATTCAGTATGAGGACAACACATAATCAATGTGACTTTTGTCATGTAGTGTTTCCCCTAGGCTGGAAAAAAGGCAGGGTAAATACTTTTTGAAAAGGGCACAACTTCTCGAAAAAGGGCACATACATGCATTTTAATTTTGTATCGCTTTTCAAATGAAAACGATAAACCTTAAAATAAAAGTGTCTGCAAAAATAATTTATTTTATACGTAAATACTAAACTGGCAATCAACACTGGTATACTGGTAATTTGAATATTGTTTTGTATACGAATATTGTATATGAATAAATGTGATATATAAAAGGGCAAAAGATTTCAAACATCTGTACCCTATGTATTTACATTTCATAGGCTTATATCTATTTGTGTTATGTATAAAATCTATATTTTAGTGTAATTTAGTGTATTTATATAGTCTCTCGTTACCCATTTTTGGGTGGCTCGATGTAATTTTTATGCACATTTTATACTTGTATTTTAATGATTGCGAGGTGAGACTCGAATAAAAAATCTGTCTGTCTGTCTGTCTGTCTGTAATTAACTCATAATGAGATCATTAAGCTGTATCCGCAATCCAACACTCGTTCAGTAATCCCCCTATTGTTCCTGTAACAGGATTAACATGTGATCAGCAGACCGTGTGTCCTGTTGAAACAAAGAGTTGATCCATTCTTATCCTAAATGTTTTCTTCCCATTGCAACTTTGTTCTATTTGTACCTGTTTTTCTGAAAAAAGGTAAGTCACAAGATTTTAGGTATCAAAAAAGGCATGTGATTTATTTAAAAAGGGCAGGGCGGAACAGAAAAAGGGCAGGGCGCATTCTGAAAAGGGCAGGGCGCTGCGCCCTGCTAAATATGCCCAGGGGAAACACTATCATGGTTTCATAGTCGCTTACAAACCTGAGGGTAACCTTAGACAGGCTCTAGAAATGGGGAGAATATTCGGGATGGGTTTGTAAGTTTGAGAGCAGTAGTTACATTAGGGACTGGGATAACCTGGATAACAGGAGTAATGTGACAATGTCCTTTATCAGACAAGAACACACTATTTATCTTCTAAAAGGTCTGTTAACCTTAGGCAGAGACATCTTCACAACGTCATGGGCGAACGAAAAAGTTTCTAAACCTTTCCATTCCTCCCTTGACATCATTGGTCGTTATTTCTGTGCTAGCATTTCAACCTGCTGCACGGAAGTAGATTTGAAAAAAATACTTTTGTATGCGGTTTACAAGGGCGAGAAACACTTAATTTGAGTGATACATTAATGCTTATTTTCTCTGCATTCTCGGTGCTCATTAAAAACATGAAAACAACCATGCGGACTGAAGTTTAAAATTAAATTTCACTCGGATAGTTTTCAAAAAGATCGTTAGTTAGTACTTTGGCTTTGTTCCGAATGTAAACTGCAATTTATTTGGCTATTGTTGAAAGAGCTGGTAAGGTCGCTGCTCCCGATCACCGGTTTTCTATCTTGTGAGGGCAAGGTCTAAACGAGGAGTTGCTCGATACGTTTTCACCTTGCCCTGGGAAGATGAGGCAGGGGTAGGTGTGGCAGTTTGAGCATTTACCCAAGTAACCCTATGGGGAGTAAAGTGACTTTTCAAGAAAGGACAACATCATTACTACATAGACTTGATAGCCAGTTATATACGTGAGGGTAGGCTGGAGCGGGTTCCTCCCTGGGTAACTGAGGGTAGACAACGGGAGGGGTGGGCGTGGCAGTTTGAGAGCAGCAGGTCGGGCTCATGGGCTGTTCCTCCATCACCGTCACAGAGCGCAGCAGCTGCTCAAACTTGCTCTTCTCCTCCCTGCTCAGTGTGTCGGGTAGCATCAGCCCCACTGCCGCTCCTTTAATGGAGGAGTTTTATTTACATATATGCATACATAAATATGATTAGACTGAGCACATACTTTCTTAATTTTAAATACAGTTCAATTCATCAAAAGTGTGTTACAATATTCAATGAAACAAACAATTTTTTCAATTTCATTAAAGGAATACTAAGCGTTAAGATTTTACATCAATGTTTTTTTAGCAAAAGATCTAAAAAGAAATCAATATTCCTAGAAAGTTTCAAAATATTCACAATCAATAATTTGGTTTCTAGCAGAAATCAAATTATTGATTGTGAGTAAGTGAATGTAAATATTATCATATTTATCAAGTTGTAGAATGTTATCTACTGCTGTCGACGAGAAGGTGAAGTAAGGTGAGGTGATTTGGGGTTTAAACACCGCTTTCAAGGGTATTTCTACAAGAAGATATTACTGGTAGTTTTATTCATTGGAAAGTGTGACCCACAAAACCTTTGAAGGTGATGTTCTAATAAAATTGATGAGAACATGAGAGCACATTGTATTCATAAAAGTTAATTTAATATATAAAGTTTAACTTACCAGGAACATCAGATGCAGTATCAGGGAACATGTAGGCTCCATAGCTAGTCTTGAGGGCTGGTGAGGTTCCTGGGATGAGAGGATACACCCAATCATTCACTTGCATGAAGGCTGGGGGACCTTCCTGGGTGGCGGAAGGCGTACCTTCAGGAAACTGGAACACTGACAGAGAACTTGGATAGGAGGGAGCACTCACGTAGCCTTCTGGCGTTATGAAAAATATCTGTACCCCATCTTGTATGGCATAAACCCTGTTTGCACTCATTTCACTGTTTGTTTCTCCGTTTCGAGTCTCGTCATTCATGATGCTGTCACCTAAACTCATCATCATACTGTCTGTTGGACCCGACCCGGGACTTGACATTGCTTCATCGTATGATGGCGGACAATCCATTGCACTTGGTAACTCACTCATCCCCTGATTGGCCTGTTCAATTCCCTCAATGGCTTGAACTCTGTATTCAATTTGCAACTTTGTCTTGTTCAGTTTTTGTTGCATCTGAATTAAATTGTTTTTCTCGTCTTGGGTTATATTCAAGCTTTCCAGGTCAACAGCCATTGCTGTTTTTATCCTCTGAAGTCCTATCTGATACTCTGCCTTGGCCTCACTGTCCTTCCCTTCCTCGTCAAGAGAAAGTCCTTTTTGCACATGGTGGTGAGCCTTATTGAAAAGTTTCTGAACCTCTGAGAAAGTTGTTGCCGTTGATGTAGTTAAATTAGGTGGTGGAGGTCTTGGGGGGCGTGGCCTAGCTCCTTGCTCTCTCTCAACAGGGGCACACTCAGCCATTACCTACTGAAAGAACAAATTTCATTAAAAGAATTTTCTGCTGACAGCAATATTTTCTGAAATTTATGTTGACTTTTCAAATTGCATTTTCAGAAATAAACTTTGAATTGTGAGTAAATAACAAACTCTTATCAATAAGCTATGGTTGCCTTAATTCAACATTTTACAGAGGCCTTATACATAATACAACAAGAAAATTTAAGAAACAAACTTGTATAATAATACAATATAACTGTTTAGTTTGAATATTCTAACCATGATTGGTCAATGTTTTAAGATGTTGTTTGATTGACCTGGTCAACAATGATAAATGATACAACAGAGCAAGACATGACCTATCTGAATATGAATCATTCAAACAATTGGCTACCTACATTCATCACCACAGGCATAATCGTCAGCAGGAAGCATATCACTTAATTAGTGTTCGACATGTTATGTTTAAACAAATATCAGTATTTTTTCTCGAAGAATTACTGTTTTCCATTTTCAAGGCTAAACAATACAGAATATTGATTGAGTTAGATTTTTTAAAGTCAAAAATAAGTTTGACTTTTCTTTTACAAGTTATCACATAAATAATTTGTACATACTACTTTAGTTTTACTACACTTTATTACTTTGATCAGGAAGAAAATAATTAATTTTAACAATAATATTAGGGTTACATGTTGACCCACCAACTCATAATGATAACATTTACTTACTGTTTCACTTCAAACTGACAGTATCAATATTGTAGTGCAATGTTACTATCTGTTACTGTGAGACTGTACTCTGTACTGTAGTGAAAATTCAGAACAGCTCCAAATTCAGTTGAAATAAAATGGTCTTCACTAGGTTTTTGTGAATATTGAATCAGGGAACAATAACTTAATACTTTATCTTCAACAGTTTCTGATAACGATACGTGTCATCACGAATTGAACTGACAATGACTAACTGCGATCATGCGATTCTAGAGAAAAACACCGATTGCGAAAATACGGAAGTGTGAATGATAATACTTGTTTACAACTAATATTATTAATGCGTGATTTGGTCTTTTCAAAAATATTATTTAGGTATCAAAACTGACTTGCATTATGTGTTACTGGTGAAATATATTGTATAAAACGTGGCAGACAATTTATTGAAAAAATAAATGATTTTAGAGATAAAACGTCATGGATAAATGTAATTAGTTTACCGGAAGTTGAAATGTTGCGCAGGTGCTCAGTCACATGACGTAAAAATGTCGGCTGCTAGGAACTTTATTTACAAGACATTCTGACATTACTCGAACTGTTTACCGAGTGATCGTCAAAATGAATTGCATCCATCGTTGGAGGAAATGGATCCGACCTCTTGTGACTCTTGTTTACATTGTTCTTTTAACTGTTGCACTGCCACTGTGCATTTGGGAATTGAACAAAAAGAAAAAGGAGGTTCACGTACAGGCATGGTTTGTGGCTGGACTGTTTGTTATGATGTCGCTTCCTATTTCTTTATGGGGAATATTACAACATTTAGTCAACTTTTCACAACCAGTACTACAGAGGAATATCATAAGGTATGTTTGCCGTTCACATGCGCTAAATTTTATCTAAAATATGACCAAAATGTTTTGATATCCTTTGTTACAAAAATTGTAAACAATTCAAATTTATTTACTCAATAACTCATACCTTTTTTCTGACATGTATGGTACTGACAACAGGCTTTTAAAATCTAGTTGAATTAAAATTGATAAAAAAAAAATTTTGAAAAAAAATTGTCAATCACATTTTTGTGTTTCAGAATTCTGTGGATGGTGCCAATTTATGCACTGAATGCTGTAAGTTGATTCATAGTGATCTTTCTTATGAGAAAAAAATACTTGTACAAGTCTACATTTATTACCAAAAGTTATGTAATTTCCTTTGATTTATTGGATTTATCTCTGACCAAACTACGGTACTTTGATTATTTAATTTGATTAATTGCGATCAGGAAATTTAACAACCAATTTTCAATGTAAGAGTGATATCACTTCTCTAACATTCAGGCCATCAGGATGCAATAGGACAAAATAACTGACATCAATAACACTACAGTACCCTTACACTGAATTACCCTTTTTTTGCAGTGGTTTGCTTTGAGATTCCCAGGAGCAGCCATATATCTTGACACAATAAGGGAATGTTACGAGGCCTATGTTATCTACAACTTCATGCGATATCTGATGAACTATCTACATCAAGAACATCCCCACTTGGACATAGAGATTGAAGACAAACCGCAAGTCAAACACATGATTCCGTTCTGTCTTCTACCGCCATGGCCGATGGGGAGGTCAGTACCCGAATATCATCCTTTGAATTCTTGATTTTTTCAACAATTAGTCAATTACATTAAAGAATCTAATTGGAATTAGATTTGCTATAAGTAGTTATAATTGCATATCTATCATCACATTTTTGTTCATTGCATAATTTACAGGACCAAAAAATCTTTTTAATGTAACTTTTGTCATGGTATAAGTTTAACTATGAAAGAAAATAATGGAAATGTCAGTGTGACTGTGTTTTTCCCATTCACTAGCACATTAGGCATTAGTTGAAATCAATGCGATTATTGACATTTTATATGTTTTTTGTCAATAATTGAATATTAACTGAATAATTTTATTTATTTCCTCCAGGTTATTTCTGCAGAGATGTAAACATGGAGTTCTACAATACACAATAGTGAGGCCAGCAACAACAGTGATTGCATTGTGAGTACAAACACTCAGTTACTCTGTGGCTGATTTTTGCCATGGCAATATTAAAGTGAGTTACATTTTTAAGTGACACGTGTCACACAGTATAAATGGTTTTAAACCAATCAAAATTATTGACTGTCACTAAAAATAAGCATCTAATGCTAATGTGTAATGCAACTGGTATTTCAAGAAGTCAAGTCTTTTTTCATCAATGACAAAATTATATTTGGATCAGAAGCTTTCAATAGGAAATAAAAAATAGTTAGGTTGTAAACAGACAAGATTTGCAATTTCTGTTTTATTAAAGACAAATAGAGGAAAATGGTGAAATACTGAAATGGGTATGATTTGATTTCTTTGCAGAGCTTGTGAACTTGGTGGTAAATATGATGAGGGTGATTTTAACTTTACAACGGCCTGGTCATACCTCGTCATTGTCAACAATATATCCCAGATTGTAAGTACTTGAGAGTTATTATATTTCATCTTTGATCATTGATTAGAAGTATAAATGCAATAAAAATGTCGTTCAAATAATTTGTTTGATAGCCTTATCATCTTAAAATTAAAATGTCCTGTTCAATTCAAAACTTATCAAGGATAAACTATCTTCATTGTTTTCATGAATAAAACATTTAAATGGACAACATGAACATTTCAAAACAAGTTCTGTTAAGCAGGCCTTGTGTTTTGCGATTTTATTGATCGAACTGGTTTTTGATTGAAGCATTCATAAATAGCAAATGATACATGAAAAACTTGGAGGTTTTTTTTACAGTTTTTGTAACCTTGCAATTTTCTCTTATTCAATAATCTTATGATTAATTTCAGATAACAATAAAACTTAAAATCTCTTATTTCCTTTCTCAGTGGGCCATGTACTGTCTCATCCTATTCTACAAATCTGCAAAAGAAGAACTGGCTCCGATCAAACCTCTGCCAAAATTTATGTGTGTCAAAGCTGTGGTCTTCCTTTCATTTTGGTGAGTGATTCTTACTTTTCTTGTCAACTATTGTAGTTCATTTGAAACGAAGAAAATAAATCAATGTACACCTAGTATTAGTCAATAGATTATTGATTTGAATTTTCAAGTACAGTCAGGCCTCGATAATCCGAATGCTTCTGTTTTTCATAAAAAACGTTCGGATACTGAAACAAACCTAACAAGTTGGAGTTACTCGACTTTGAATCTACAGACAGACGAAACCGTATTTAGTATATCATACGAGTTTATTTCATATACATATATATATATTTATAACTATAACACTTTTTATTAAAATCATAAACTCCAGAACCACAAAGACATTTCAATTTATTACAATCACAAACTACCATCACGCTCAACTCACATTTCAATCCACTGTCATCGAAGTTTACCGATCCAATCAATGTGTTGATCACTTACCCGAAAGGATTTGATGAACGGCCGGATTAATGAAGCAGAAATAGTGATAATTAACTAATCCGTTACAGCCAATTGGCGTTCGGATTCGGAGACTGAAGCAACGGATTAATGAATCAACATTTAATGAGTTCATATAGAGAATAGTTTGGTTACAGCTGGCTTCCGTTCGGATACCGCGGGATTCGGATTATTGGTGGACGGATTATCGAGATCTGACTGTACATAAGACACACCTGTTATTTGTTTTCAGACTTGTAAGGGTACCAGACATTAGCTCTGATCATGCCATAGTGAAATATCATCCATGCAATCTGTTTAATATCTAATAATGTTTTCTCCATTCTCTCTATTTTAAGTTTTTTGCGACACATCCATTGGAGATAATATGAAATCTTTTGATTCAAGATCTTTTCTCTTATCTAAAACTATTCAGGCAATCTGTCGTGATAGCAGCCCTCGCCAAGCTTGGAGTAATTCCTCAAAACGGACCCTGGTTGTTCTACAAGTCGGTAAAAGAAGAAGCAACAGGGCTGCAGGTACAGCATTGATGTCCATTTCTCTTCATTACACCATTAATTTTATTGCTCTGTCTATTTGTTATGTACATTTCATGGATTTTTATATTTGACAAAGATTCAAATGTAAGTGTCAAGCACTCAGATTCTGTTGTTTGATAACACTGTCATTATTAATTTAGTTGCTGTGAAATAAGATTTCTTTAACAACTTCAGAAAGTTAAATGTTAATTGACTTCAAAATATTCAAAAGAAATTACTTAAAATATTTAGAGGTCAAAATCTTTACTTTTTGAGGCCTTAGATTATGTCACATATACTATCCTAATTTCATAAGATGAAGACAAATTATGCCTTTTAAAGCAAATTTACCTCATTGACGATAATGTTTTTATTTTATGATTGAATATCAAATTTTATTTAATATTTCAACATGTTCATACCTTAAATCAATATGTTTCAAGGGGTAGTATTTTGTTTCAGGATTTCTGTATCTGCATTGAGATGTTTTTTGCTGCAATTGCCCACTACTTCTCCTTTTCCCACAAACCCTTCATGGATGCCACATCAGACCAAAGCAATTGCTGTTCATCGTTCCTCTCCATGTGGGATGTGCGTGATGTCAGAGATGATGTCATAGAACACGCAAGATATGTTGGTATGGGAAAAATCAATAATAACTCTTAGCACTCATTTTGTTTGCGTAACAAGCAGCTGACATGGTCGAGCTATATCCCCCGCAAATTGCACAATATGTATAGGTTTTCCTTATCATATTGACGATTACTTTTTGTTGCAAAAAATAACAAAAATTTCCAGGATATGAAAGAAACTGTTCTTATAAAAAAACTAAATCATACCAACTTTATGTTCACTGTTGGGCATAATTCGAGTTAACTGACAAAATCAAAATCAAACGAATGAATTTATGTATTATGTATTTGGATCTCCAAGACCAATTTGATCATATTTAAACAAACATATTTTCAAAATTGTTCTTCATGACGCACCAACATATGATTTTGTATCTCCATATCAAATTTGATCAAAATGTGATGATTAGTTTAGTTGTGAGATAGACAGGACTTGTAACAGATTACCAACAGAGTCCTTTTTTTTTCCCAAAAAAGGCAAAATTTATAAAAATATTTTCAAAATTGTTCTCCATCACACACCTTCAAATGATTATGTATCTCCATAACAAATTTGATCAATATGTGATGATTAGTTTAGAAGTTGTGAGCCGGACGGGACTTGTAACAGACTTCTTACAAAATTTACCACTTTTTCTCCAAAATCCTAATATTTAATGTAGATTTTCAGAAAATTGTTTCTCATGACACATTATTACATGTTTCTTCATGACCATGACAAATTTGAATTGAAATGGTTGATTAGTTAGAAAGTTATGAGCCGGACACAAAGTGTAACGGACGGTACCCATTTTAATACCCTCCGCAACTTCGTTGTTGCGGGGGATAAAAAAACTGGTGGTTGTTTCATTGCATATCTGGCTAGACGGTAAATGATATCTCATGGATCTCCTCATTGTTGAAAAAGCTCTGGCTGATTAAAAGTGGGTTGAGAAAAGTAGTTTGTATCCTTTATGAACGCAGTCTAAAACCATTCATATCATTTTTGAGTTGCAGGCCATTGTCTCTTTAACATTGAATAACGATAGACAAGACTTTGAATTATCAAGAATGGTAAAAGATTGTTGCAACTGTTACACGACTTGCCTAAATCTTATGATCTCTGTTAGAATACCAAGTTTGCAAGTATTGTGTAGTGAAATAGAACTAGCTGGACTATATTGACTGATTCATTGAATAACAAATATGGTCAATCATTATTGAAACTGAGTCGACAAACTGACTAATAACCACAAGAAGAAAAACATGTCATGAAAAACTTTCTAAAACTTATATTAAATATGTCTTTTCAATAATTTTAATATCAGTTTGTGAAAGAGAAGCTAAGCTCAGAAGTTTGATACCAAGGCACAATAAAGGTATAGTATTTTTAGTCTCATCTTACATCATCAGTGTATTCTCAACCTTGTGAATGTCTCACTTCAGGTAAGGGCGTACAGAAGAGACTGGTTAGAAGGAAAGGAGACAAGGACGAGAGAACACCGCTGTTGAACGGACCAGCCAACAGCGCAGTATCTATCAACACCGATAGCGGAGGACAGAGGAACACCCCATCCATTGTTGTAGCCGATGATTTGTTTGGTGCAGGGAGCAACTCAGTTGCAACCGACTGGGACGGCATGTCGGTGGAACGAACACGCGACACCTTCATTAATCAATCTACCACTGCTAGTATGAATAACTACGCAGAATTTAGTACGAGCGTGGAGGTTGATAACACAGACTATGAGCATCAGAGCCTCGGAGCTGCAGAGTCCACGTCTAGTTTGAACAGACTGCAGAAAAGTGATAAAGAAGCCGATGTGATTGTTCATTCCGAGAAAAAGGACCAATCGGATCACTCGGATGGCAACACGCTGCTTCTTGATCTTAATGATCCACAGCCCATGCAAGCTGGTGATTCTGAGAAAAAGGACCAATCAGATCACACGACTCTCCTTGATCTCGGCGATCCACAGCACATGCCAGCTGGTGATTCTGGCAGTGTTGATTCAGATACAGATGTGAACAGCAAAGAATGTGATAATGAAAATCAAACTGACAAAGACAATGAAATCACTACAGAAGGTGAAGTCAGCGAAACTGTGGGTCAGGACCATAGTGAAACGGAAAAAGTTTAAAGATGAAAATCCTGTTTTTATTTAATTTGTCACTGTATCTCTTGTGTAACATAGCTTGTGTTATTGTCATGTGTCAGATATTATGTAAAGCTGTCTCACGGTTCAACATGATAATTGCAACAAGACTTTTTAAAATATTAATTTGAAATAATTGTTGATGTCAGTATATTTTAATTATGAGTTTGATTTTCTAAGTATATCATGTCAAAAACATTCCAGTGGAATTACGTTATAATACATTATGACACAGATTATATGGACTTAGATGCAAATACTTTTTTTAGATTGAATGACATGATGTTACAAACAATAAATTCTGCAATGTCAGGATTATTTCAAGGACCAACCGGAATAAATGTTTTTTATCACCATTCATAGTTCTCACTTGCTGATGCAAAATGTGTAAAATCACATTAACAAATTATGCTTGTAAAAATCTCAGTAATTGAAAGATTGAAAAATATACGTAAATATATTATGTTTCTTGAATGCAGATTTGATAAATATCCCATCATAATTATGTGATTGTCTCATATCAATGTAAATATTTTTTAAATGCTGTAAATAAGATATACCTTTCAGTGTGTTCTACTACAAGCATAGCCTTTCACCACTTGCCTAATTGATACATGTATATCTCCATTTTATGATGTGTCAAGTTTCAAACATGACAATATCTATTGTTACCTCAATGCTTATGTTTCTAGCGTCTACCAAGGCTTATCCGTTTCTCCTTGATAGTTTTTTTAATTTGTGTCACATCAGTGTTACCCCATTTTAAGGAAGAATCATGTTGGGGTATTTTTAGTGGAAAATTAAGGAGACATTCTTGTTAAGTTAATACATGTACATGTTTATCAGCTTTCATCCGCCATCTTGAAATTTTAGCACTGCGAGAAATCAAATGTGATGTATTATGCTACGGTCATTACGAAATAGCTAATTGGTTGATAAGAGATGCACATATTTACAAATAACTCATAATAAAAAGTTATTATATATACAATATTTTATTGTAGTAATGCATTTCATGCTCGTAGCTCCGATGATTTGCTTAATTTCACAATGTTATTCTTTTTTGAGTGATACTTTTTATTCTTTGTCAATCTTGAACAACTGAAATGTTAACCTCACTAACAAATTTGAAATTTAGTGGGAAATAATCATGTAAAAATCATAATCAGGAAAGTTCAACTGAATTTCCTTTCCAAAAAAAATACCCCAATAGGACCGTCCCTGCCATTTAAGGACACAAGGCATAGTTGATTATATTAGTCTTATCATAAATCAAAATAAATGTGTCAATAAATAAAGTAAATCTTCAATACAAAGTAAAATTGATAAAAGTATGTTTATTGTGATTTACATTTATTGTGACATTTTCCCAAACTAATAAGAATTGGAAGCTGATAGGACAGGGTTTTAAATAAGGATTTCTAGTGATTTGTCACAATATAATATACCGTATTCGACGTAATAAGCGCCCAGGGCGCTTAACAAATTGACTTGGGTGGGCGCTTATTCAAGTGACGTGAAGGACGACCGAAAAATAAAAACAACTCAAATGGAACTGGGTTATGATTATCTCTGATAACTGATACAGACGTTCAAAACATACTAACACATTATTGAGTGGAAAATAACACATATAATCGCTTTTGTATCCATTAATTTCTCTTGAAACAAAGTGAATACGTTGAATTTATCATTTTAGTACGGCTGGTACATGGGCGGTTATTAGACATATAATCAGAAAATCCTTTGGGGGGCGCTCATTGGAGCAGGGCGCTTATTAGGTCGAATACGGTACAGTAATTTGATTTTCTTCTTATTTCAAATATATCATGTATGCCTATCTGCACATTCACAAGACAAAACTCAACATAGTTGTACAACTGACAGAAGAAATTAGGAGAAATGAGGAACCTTTTATTTTATTTTCCTTTCCCCATGTGTTATTTAAATTTACTAACCATTTCTACAAAAAAAAATCAATAAATCAAATGTATTAGTAATCTGCCAATGAACTTTTAAGAAATGTTGCATGAATTTAACTTTCCTTTATCATATCTTGAGTTTGAATTCCCTGAGCCATTATATACATGTATTTGTCATCTTGTTAAGTTTTGCAAAATTAACATATATTTACTTGTTTTCACTAACAAACCTTTTCAATTTCAATGATTTTATTATCAGGACATAAATTGGGTAACAGATACAATCATTTTCTTTTAAAATCCATTAATGAAATTACGCTCTCGTTATGTATTTATAAACACTTTTTATTACATATAGATATGTGCTTTTTGCCTTGGTATTTGTCGATTATTTAAAATGATATGAGTGTGACTGAAGCATCTTATGAAAGAGTTTATGCACTAAAACACCTTGTGTTGTGAAATAAATTATGTAATATTCAAAATAAAATATTAAAAGTATAGATTTGCTTCTACCTTGCTTTTTTTTCCTCAGGAGAAAGAATAGCACGATACAGAAACACTTCACGGCATCCTACACTTTCATTCTCTCTCTTGACAGAGGCAGATCAAGTCTGTTTCGTTACTTGTTTGTCATCAGGGCACTTGTAATTAGAGATAACACAGAGGTAAGTTTCAAGTCTGTATTGCTTCAGCTCTCTACATATTGAGTGACGTCATACACACACTTTATGTGACATAATTAGATGATGCGGAGAGGTACACATTCTTTATTTACTATCGTAACAGGAACAATTACATGTATTGTTAGTAATTATTAGTAAACTCACCTCTGGGACGAAGTTAGCCCTTCTCTTCGTTCCTCGGAACGTACCTGTAGAAGTCTAGATTAAAAATATAGAGAAAAAACCCAAGTCATAATTACCATTAGTGGTATGCAGCTCCCTTCTTCTGGCTGGAGTTCTCTCCCTTGTCTGAGTGATGATGTGACATATTCTCGTACTGCACGTTCAACATCAAAAACCACATCACCTGGAACACATGCGGGGAGGAATTAGAGATATGTAAACTCTGGGTGGGATACATTGTTCGTCCCAGAGGTGAGTTTACTAATAATTACTAACAATACATGTAATTGTTCCTAATTATTGGCATAAACTAACCTCTGGGACGAAGTTAGCCCGAATTACACATATCGGAGGAGGGATCCAGGCGATGTCCCTTTACTTAATATGCCAATAACTAGAAACAACTTTAGTTACATTACTCCCAATAGTCAGGATCTTAGGTTAAATATAATTCTTGTAAGAATAACACAAACAACCAAGAACTGACCTCATGCTAAACATCGTTTATTATCACTTTCACCTGAGTAATTCATGTTATTGTGAGTGCATACCATTAGGTAATTATGTTAGGTTCTTTCCGGTCCGGATATGACGTAATTCCTTAAAACCTTCAAATATTCCGAAATTACTTAAATCTCTTAAACTACCTATGACGTCACTTCCGGTTCTGACGTCATTATGACGTCACTTCCGGTTTATTATGACGTCACTTTCGGTCTATTTATCCATACGTCATATTCGGATAAGTATTAGAATAAGTGTTAGAACAAGTGTCGGAGTTTGGTGGATATACCGGTCCACAACAAGTGTTAACACACCCAGTCCTTGAAACACGCTGCAACCATCACCAAACTTCAGTCACAGTCAAACCTCACCTTAAATGGAGTCAAGTAGTACTTTGGAGATCGGGCGTCGAATATCCTCCCGACGACCCCGACCCCCCCCCCTCTCTTTTTCCTATCCTTGAGTTACGCGCTGAGCCGCCACTAGTGGGCCCAACTCGCTGATTCCTGATAGAGAAGGTGTTATATCCCGCAGGTATGAAGATATGAACGTATTGGATCCCTTCCATTGGCAAGTAGCTACGAGCTGTTGGATAGAGACTGATTTCCAAGCTGATAGTGAGGAAGATAACGCTCTAATCTCATGCGGAGAAAACTTGATATTCACCGTATCTTGGTCTATGATCTGATAGGCATACACGATAGTCTTCCTAAGCCATGAGGATATAGTGTTCTTTGAAATCTCCGTATCCATAGCTGTTTTACATGATAAAAACAATCTTCTCCTGTTTCTTCGAAAAGGAGCTGTTCTCTGGAGATACCATCTTAAACATCTGACTGGGCAAAGTAACCTTTCCTTGTTAGAGCGCGAAGTAGAGATAGGAAGAGCTGGTATTCTGTACGTTCTCGTACCTAGTGGTCCTTCAGCTGAAGCCTGGTTCTTAGCTAAAAATTCTGGTAAGGCACGGCAAGATACTTCCGACTTATCGCTAGCAAATCTTATGGAGGAATTGTCGATAGCATGGAGTTCAGAGACACGTGCGGCTGAGGCAAAAGCCAGTAGAAAGGCTGTTTTAAAAGATAAAAACTTGAGGGGCGCAGAGCTCAAGGGTTCATATGGACCTTTCATCAAAGACTGGAGCACAATGCACAGGTCCCACTTGGGAAACACTGAGGGAGTGGTGATATCCTTGATCTGAAATGACCTAATCATCCTGTGTAAAGACTTGTCTGGACCAACAGAAATTCCTTGAATGTCACATACTGAGGCTATCGCAGACCTGTAACCCTCTATCGTGCCATGTTTCAGTTTCCTCACATTCCTTAGGTATAGAAGGAAATCCGCGATCATGGGAATAGTAATCTCAGAGTTTAACAAATCTCGATGTCGTCTCCACTCTGTGAAGATTCGCCACTTAGCGTCGTAGAGTCTTGCTGTGGATGGTCTGACAGACTTGACAATAGCTTCCGAAGACTCTCCCCCGAAACCTTGTGCCTTGAGGGATTGGACGATAATCTCCACACGTGAAGGTTGAGTGTTGATAGATTCCCGTGATTCCTTAGAGAGTGCGGCTGAAATAGCAGGTTCTCCCAGAGTGGTAGATTGAGAGGGAAGTCCGTCAATAAGTCCAACAGATTGGGGAACCACGGCCTCGTGGGCCAAGCTGGGGCGACTAGATAAACTAGGCAGTCCTGTGACGCAATCCTTGCTAGTACGTCTGGAATGATCTTGATTGGGGGGAACGCGTAGGCTACCATGCCGTCCCAAGAGGTGGAGAGGGCGTCCACTGCCCAGGCAAGGGGATCCGGTATGGGACTGATGTACGTAGGGAGTTGATGATTCCGACTTGTCGCGAACAGATCGATGCTCGGGGTCTCCCATCTGTCTGAAATTAGCTGGAATGCTTCCTTGTTCAGTGTCCATTCCGTTTGGATTACTTGATTCCTTCTCGACAGAGTGTCGGCTCTCACATTCAGTCTCCCGGGAATGTGTCTTGCCCTGAGGATCACTTTGCACTGGTCTGTTAGAGAGAACAGACGACGAGTTAAGGTCATCAAGCTCTGGGATCTGGTGCCGCCTTGCTTGTTGATATAAGAAACCACTGTCGCGTTGTCCGACGCGATCATCACGCTGGCTTTGTACAGTCTCCTCCACCACATACTGAAGGCTCTGATTACTGCGAGTAACTCTAAGAGGTTGATGTGAAGTCCCACTTCCTGTTGCGTCCATATGCCCGACGTCTCCAAATCGTCCATGTGGGCACCCCAGCTCTCCTGCGATGCATCTGTGAAGATGGTAAATTGCGGTTGGGGGTCCGTGAACCTTGTTCCCGAGAGTACATTGGACTCCTGAGTCCACCATGTGAGTTCTTGACATACATGAGGGGGGCAGGTTATGGCTAGATCGAGATGCAAACTCCTGTTGTCGTTTATCATTGTCTGTGTGTGTCTTAGGTTTAAACGACCCCGAAACGTAAAGGCCTGAATGGAGGTGAGGAATCCTAGGAGCGACATCCATTTCCTCAGAGTGGCCGATCGAGTGGTCAAGAGAGAGAGGATTAAAGTCCGTGTCACTAGCCAACGGTCCTGGAGTGGGAAGATATAACCCTTGTCTGCGTTGAGGATAGCTCCCAGGAACTTGATCCTGGGGGTAGGAGTAAGCTCGGACTTGTCTGGGTGGACTAACCATCCGAGATGAGAGAAAACATGGATCGCAAATCTGATGTGTCTGATGAGCATCGATGTCGACAGATGTCTCGCTAAAAAGTCGTCCAGGTAACCGTGAATGGCAATTCCTCTGAGATGTAGAAAGAGAAGTAACGGTTTCATGATCATCGTGAACAACCACGGAGCGATGGACACGCCGAAGGGGAGGACGCGAAATTGGAACTTGCGGCCGTTGACGGCGAACCTGAGGTATCTCTGAGACAAAGGGTGAATAGGTATGTGGAGGTAGGCATCCTTTAAGTCCATACTCACAAACTTGCTTCCCAACTGTACTAGCTTGCGTACATTCTTCAGAGATTCCATGGTGAATCTTGGAGGAGGAGATAGAAAGTTCTTGTTGAGAATCTTTAGATCTATTATCATGCGCATCTCCTCTGTGTCCCTCTTGGGGACTAGAAAAACTGGGGAGTAGAATCCCTTGGATGTATCCTGTGGAGAGAGTTCTACGACAGCCTCCTTCAGCAACAGCTGCTCTATTGCCAGTAGAGCAGCTGACAGACGCTTCCCTTGTAAGACGTATCTTCTTCCCTGCGGATGGATGGCTAGGGGCGGGCGCGTCTGAAACTGGAGTTGATAACCTTCGGAGATCACGGATCGAATCCACGAATCCTGAGTGATCTGGTTCCAATTCCTGGTGTACCGTTGCAATCGCCCCCCTACTGGAGAGGTGACGACTGGCGTATCGAAGTCGAAATTCAAGAGAGTGTCCGTGGGCGTTTCCGGTTCGTAAGGGTTTATCAAAACGTGAGTGTTGAGAGTAGAGTCAACGGCGATAGGAGGATTTGGAACCACGACTTCCTCTGCCACGAAAATTGGATTTCGGAGGTTGTTGATGGAACTCCCTGGGAGGTTGAGACTGAGAGGAAGAGGGAGGAGGACGATTGTAAGGCTTGGAGGCCCGGTCGAAGGCTGAGCGGTGGAGGGGGGGTCGGGGGGTAGACGGAGCGAACCCTCTCTTGCCACGAGGGTTACCACGTTGATTCCTTGACTGTTGAAGGAGAGCAGAGGCGAGTTGCTGGTTAAGTGACCGGCTGGTCTGAGCCTCCTGGGAAGCTAGAGCTTGAGCGCACTGGCCGTTGAACATGGAGTCAGTGTTCAGAGGTTGTTGGAATAAGTCCTCTTTAGCGTCGGCAGGTAAGTTCTTAACAGTACCTAAGAGACGGGATCTTTCCAAGGCAGTAAAACGAGCGACTGAAGAGAGTTGGGCTAAAGTGGCATCCCCTGCAGCTTGGTAGATCACATCCAGGAAAGAGTGGGCTAAGGCGACCTCTTCGGCGCTCATGACCGTCAAAGTGGAAGGTTTGATTCCGGTGTAATCCTGGAAAGTTGGAGGTAAAGGCTGCCTAACTCCTGCAGCAAACCAGTTTATGTAAGATAAGATATCCACGAAGTTGCGAGCTGCCGAGTCTAATTCCTTGATATCCTTGCGAGAGATCGAGAGTCTATCTCCAAGAAAACGCTGATTCTGACGGGTGTCAAGACGGGCGAAATCCTTGTCCACATCGGGAGCTGCGGCTGGGAGTGCTCTATCATGGATAAGATATGATTGCTTAACGGGAAACTTAGGCAGGGAACCCGCATCCTTAGCTCTGGCCAAGTTAGCATTTACGACTTGTAAGCCGGTCTTTACAACAGTAGAGTGAGGCAACGATCTTTTGGGTAGCCGTTTAGGAGGAAGTATGCCCGTAGAACCTAGTTCATCCGGTAACGTACGGTCAAGTTCATCATCAAGTGAAGATGGAACAGTGCAAGGTTTCAGTTTGTGCAGTAAGGCAATCTTGTCAACAAAAGACCATGACGGTGTTAAGTCGGGGACGTCCGTAATATCGGCCGGTGGAATAATGGCAAGTCCTTCATGAGAGTTTAACGTCCACGGGTTGCTTATCCTCCGTGACGGGATCCGTAATCACCGGTATGAACGGCGGGTTATGAACATCGATGAAATCAAGCGTGCCCTTTTGTTGATCGGCGACCTTGTTAGTAGAGCCGTGACCCATATCCGCGGTCGAGTCCGTGCCGTCCGTGCGCTGCCTTGTCAATAGCAAGCCGGGGCGCGAGTCACACGTGTCGGCCGTGCTAACGGTGTCCTGGACCGTGCCAGTTACCGAAGCCGTACCGTCGACGGGCTTGCCGTCACTCACATGTGACCCGGCCCGAACCGTCCCCGGAGGGATACAGAGCGGGTTGACGGTGTCAACATTGCGAGTCCCCTCCAGCTCTGTGGCCGTTGAGCCGCCAGACTGGTTCAGGGAAACTTCAACATGGCCCCCACGGCCGTCAGAAGGCAGGCCCGTACCCGGTAAACACTGCCTTTTGACCGTATCACCCTCCGTCACACTCGTATCACGGGTATCGGCGGCCCGCTTAGTCGACTTGGACTTAATGTTTACGGAATCGGCAGAACTCTTCCGGGAAGAGTCGACCTTAGAAGAAGTACTTGAGCGTGGTTTAGCAGAGTAGGAGAGAGTTTTCTTTAGATTGGCAAATTTCTCATCATTTCTCTTATCCATATCCTTTAAACTTGATTGAAAGGAGGAAACTATCTCTTTCTTGAATGACGCCAAAAAAGCTGTAAGATCTAAAGTTTGATCCGTAGGTTTAGCAATATTCCCCGAGGGAGTGATCTGAGAAGCATTATCTTTCTGGGGAGAAGGAGAGATAGGATTGATGGAATTTTTACGGGATTTCTTGAGGCGCATAGCACAAAGTTTTTCCCAAACATCGTCGTCAAGATCGCGACACAAAAGACATCTATTGTCAGGAGAACATATGGGTTGTTTATCACACAGAACACACAATGAATGGGGGTCTTTATCGGACATGTAATGTTGACATGAGACACATTTACGCTGAGAAGACATGATGATGACGTCACAACTTCGCGGAAAAACTACGAAGATCACACAAAATTTTCACAAGTTCACAGAAAAACACAGTTCAAAGACACAAAAACGAATGCGATTGTCACACAATGACCCAATGTCGGCAACACATACCATAGAATGAATCTCAAAGTTGTTAGAAGGCTTGATTAGAAGGCACAAATCCAGACTTCTGACAGGCACATCCACAGTGTGGAAGTGTAGAAGAGAATATGTCACATCATCACTCAGACAAGGGAGAGAACTCCAGCCAGAAGAAGGGAGCTGCATACCACTAATGGTAATTATGACTTAGGTTTTTTCTCTATATTTTTAATCTAGACTTCTACAGGTACGTTCCGAGGAACGAAGAGAAGGGCTAACTTCGTCCCAGAGGTTAGTTTATGCCAATAATTAAAGTCATGTTGATTTAGCCTCTGTTCTAACTCACCCAATTTTATCGGATAGAATGGGAGGTGCAATCAGCCACACTGTTCTAAAATCCTCATTTTGGCTATTGAATCGTTGCAAAAACATTGAGAAATGAACCACCCTTTCCATGCGAGAAACGTTTTTATTTGCTGAAAAAAATCAAGTGGATTGTGGTGCATTTATTTCCGCCAGGGGAACTGCCGGAACCCTAGGATGTCAGCGAGTTAGAACAGAGGCTCGATCATCATGACTTGATCTGCCTCTGTGAGGAGAGAATGCCTACACTTTATATTGACAAATGCCTTGTGCTCCCAAAAACAGCCATCTTTGTTTATAGGTAAAAGACCAAAATCAAAAACACTCAATAATGCAAATAAAGTAATGAAAGGTCATAACAAATATAGTTTCTTAAGATTTTTTTATTGTCTGCTAACAAGGTAATATAACATACAAAACAATGTTTGCATTCTAATTTACAACTCGTCTCACTTGGTTGAAGATTGGTTGGAGAATTATCAATGTGACAATGATTGAAAACAAATGACTGTTGTCTTTTTAAAGAAAAAATCATGAAGTAAAACATGGGGTAGTACAAAACATAAGGCTCTGTAGGTATTATATTGAGGACTTTTTCAAGTTCTTCATTAATACATCTTCCAATGCAAAGCCTAGAATGCCAGTTTCCGAACTGTCAGTTTTATGCCTTGCTGCATACCCTTGAGTTTTCTGTGCTTGCGCTCTAGCTTACTATGAGAGAAATCAATAGTTCAATCAGAAAGTAATTGGAGGTTACTCACAATCGCCTGTTGGGGAACTGATATTGGCACAGAAAACTCAAGGGCATGCAGCATGGCATAAAACTGACACTGGCGTTTTAGGCTTTGCGTAGGAAAATGCATTAATATAGATTTCAGCCAACCATATCACATTTTCTTTGTTGATCTACATTGACAATACAAGAACTAGGCATTACAATCTTTGTGAAGTCAGCTTTACAGTAAAACTTTAAAAACAAACGGAAACATCATGAGAGAAATCACTACCAATATTTTAGCACCATTGGAATGTTTGACTCTTAATAGTGACAAAAGATTCAACATATTTCAGGGCAAGATGAAATAATCTTAAAATCAGTATTGACTTAAACAGTTTCATTAAAATCAGATGAAAGGTTACACTTGAACCTGATTGCATTTTGATCTAATTACTAATAAGAGAAAAAGAGATTTTTCCCCTCATTGTATGTGAATGAAGGCTTGTGATTGGATGATTAACTAGAGGTAATAACAGTAGGGGTCAATGATGTGACTTGTCAGCACATTTCTCAGATTGAAGTGATGCAAATTCAAAGTGTCATATTTAATCATGATTGAATTATGTCGTGGTTTAAAAGATATCCTAGATGAAAGGATTATTATCATGTCTTGTTATTTATAATTCCAGTCAATCAGGGACAATCTAGAAGAATGGTATGTCAAAAAGAATGCAGGCCTGTGATTCGTCTTAATTATAAAGGCAAAAGATTACAGAAAAGTTTATCAGACACGACCCTTGCGGAACATTACCCAGTACCCTCTGATGTTCTATCTGCAGTAAAGATAATTCATTTCCTACTCTACTTCTATCATATCTTCATTAGATTGTGACTTGAAAGATAATATCCTGGATAAAAGCATAAAATCATGTGATTACTTTACGAAGAACTCTCGTCACTCTCTCAATACTATCATTTGGATACGGGCCGGACTTCTTTGACTTGACTTGAGACTGGTCAAAATGGCCAAGCTTATCAGACATGACCTGTGCAGAACATAACTCAATACCCTGTGATATATCCTTTCAGATCTTGATAAGATAGTGATTATAAGATATCATCCTGGATGAAAACAGAATCTCAAAACTACAACAGTGGCGGATCCAGGGGGTCAGGACCCTCCCCCTCCCCAGTTATAGATTCAAGTCAATAAAAAAAATGTTTTATAACAATACATATTATCATCCCCCCTCTCAATTGACAATTTCTGAATCCGAACCCGAATCCCCCAAAAATCCTGGATCAGCCACTGCTACAAGACGGGTGTGACATCAATGCAACTGTTCTTGAGCACCATCTTGAATGTCTGACTCTGTCCGGCACACACATTGAGGGTGTTCCGCATCATCTTGCCCGCCAGTTTCCAATGAAGACTTGGATCCAGAGTTGAGAATCTGATGTTCTCGGTCACCTGAACATCAAACCAGTACACGACGGCGTGAACACAGCCCGAGTCTGTCACCATCACACTCACTTCCTCTTCCTGTTGCAGGAATGCTGGGAGGTCAAGGTCAGAGCTGTCAGCGTTGAAGTCAAGTTGGAACATTTTGAAGGGTTCACAGAGTTTCTTGTATGAGAGAGTGTGGAGATCAATGTCAAGATGTGTTGTTGCCTGGAAGATTAAATTGACTTGTCAGACTTTGAGATTGTAATGCAATTTCAGTTGATCTGAGAAGCATGAGATAAGTGTTAGTACTCCATCCTGTTATAGACTTAAATGTAAACTCTGTTACTCCACTTTTAATTCTTGGTCAAAAGCCCACTCAAAAATTCTTTCTGTGATCTATAGTAAAGTCAGACAACTATTATTATCCTGGTAAAATTTAAATAATCAAAGAGAGCTCAGTTGGCTGTTTTTCTTCTGCTCTTAGACAAAACAGGTCAGCAATCAAATTGTCTCAGACACAGACTGATGTACTTGACTACCAGAATACTGGTGAAGATGTTTTCTTATCTATGAAAACAAAGAAGCTTTAGCTATCAACCCAAATCAGTGAGTACTATGAATGAATTAGTGAACTCAGCTTACAAGAATTGTCATTGGTGAACTATTCTTGGATAGTTCGTAGGCAATGATTTACTTAAGGTAAGGAAAGTGGTACGACAACAGATACCTTTCACCCTGTTACTTCAAATAGAATTATAAAAAATGTAGACAATGGCCAAAGTTTAAAAACTAATTAAAGAAAAGATTTAACCCAAGGACATTGCACATTTACTAGTAATATGGAAATCAAAGTAATGAATGTCAAAAATATGTCAAGTATTGAATTATCAGTTATGTTTTGTCGATGCAAGGCATTCAGAATTGCAAATAATGCACAAGACTTTACTTGTACAATTGTTGTGATGGTTTAGTTAATTTATTCAATCAGGAAACTTGGAGAGAGTGAAATATTGGTGAAATTGGTCAATATTTCAGCAATAAGGGGCGTCACATGACTTGGCATAAATAATAAACAACATGTGACCTGGAAGTCTCGGATGTAGTCCGCTATCTGGTATCCGAGGGTGAACTCGCTTGTCATCACGAAGCTGGACCGAGCTAGCTCCACAGACTCCACACAGAGTCCCATCACCCTCACACTGCCGGGGAGTACACGGCCTCCACTCTTTAGGGACGTCAGTCTAAAGTTTATTAAACGATTTTAAAATATGTTTGACAACCACAAACTCATTTTTGGAATACCTTTTTACCCAGAAAGTAACCCTTTTTAAATTTCTGGATTTCCAACTTATGTATTTCATATTTCGCTGTCTTGTGTCTTAATTATGTACCTCAAAGAGATTGAGCCTGCTATAGTTTTATAAAAAAATTTAGATACAAAATTAATCATTGAAATATTTATATTATAAAAAACAGAATTCTTTGACTCATGAATAAAACATAATTTATGTATTTCTTAAGATAGGGCACATAACATAACAAAGATTCTTTTAACCTTGCCAGAGCCAAGTCCTCTAAAACCTGCTGACGAAAGACTCCACTAGACTCAAACAGATCCACAGAGACCACATCAAACTCTGTGTCCGTATCCAGCACTTCCTTTGTGTGACAGTATGTCAGTTTCTCACGAGATATTTCATTCACGTCAGCAATGTGACACAGCAACTCCTGTGAATTTTCAGATGTGGTTGTCATGGTGATGTCACTGTAGCCAATGAGAGCAGCCTGCAGTCCAAGAGGAGACAACCCATCAGATAAGTCCAGTAGTGAAACAGAATGACTTTGAAATTGTTTCTTCAGTGTTTCCAGTCCTTGGAGATAGTATCTGTTTAGAGTGATATCGTTAAGTTTGGAGATCTCACTATGTGAGAAGAGGTATGTTTTGGACTCTTGTACAGTTCTTGATGGAGACATTTTCTCCTCAGATCTGCTCTTGTGGTTTCTGGTGACAGTCTGACAGACAGTTCTGAACACATCGTTCTTAATGGAGCACTTCACACTGACACAGTCTCCCATCTTCACAGTGAAGTTGCTTCTTGCATCTGAAACACAAATATTTAGATCTTTATGTTAGATAAGTCAAGAACTTGCAGCAATTGTACTATGATATACTTAACCTGTCAATATTAGATTAAGATTGTCTCTGGTTACATGTGAGGCCTATTGTATTATCAATAAGGACAGTTTAACACAGTTGGGAGAGTCTGAACTTACTTCCTGCCTTTGTCATTCCAAAAGACGTTTAAAGTTGGAGTTGTTGCTTCCTTGATTGTGCTAAGCATAATAAAAAAAACTAAACACTTCACTTTTTGCTGCCGGTGTCAAGGGCACAATAAAAGAACCGATTCACATTGGAAATCAACAATGTCAATTAGATATCATCATGCATTTTAAAAAAACTTCTCAGTCAAACACAACATAATAGATTCAGCATTTATTGTAGTCCAAAACAGAGAGCGTTGATTAACTACTGCACCTCTGTTTGTCTTCATACCTCAGGACTGATAATCCTTATATTTGTTTTCAACCTTTCATGATTCTTCATGGCATACAGACCATATAGTTCAGGAAAGTTAAAACTAAATTCTTTAGTTGATTATGTTTGACATACCGTAACCTGTACATATAAACATTCAAGAACAAGAAAAATAAATTTATTATTCGTAAGACACACATCCTGCTACATCAGTGTATATATCTCCGCGTTATGCTACAACGTATCCCCTGATATCCTCCTATAGTATTCTGACGGGTGGTTACTCAGCGCTATTTATAGCCTGTCTATTTTCAGTCAAACTATTTCGAACTCCATACAGTGTTGTCTAGTGATGTCGCTCTTGGAAATGTAAGAGAGGGCGATTTTTAGCTTAGCGGGAGCCTGCATGAGAATCAGATTTATTATCGAGTAGCACTCCGATTGGTTAATTTGAATCATGCGGAACAAAGCCAAGAAACCAGTTTGCCGCTATCGCTGAAAGGGCAAAATTTGATTGGCTTGCTATATATAGCGATACGGCTGAATACCATAGCAGGATATCAGGGGATAGGTTGTAGCATAAAGCAGAGACATATACACTGATGTAGCAGGATGTAATGCCTGAGTTACACCAAGGTCGTTCTCACTTGGTCCTACTCCGTAAAAAATTAAAAGCAGAATGGCCTCGGACGGGATGGAAACGAGTAACGATTTTTAATATTTTATCAGAATGTGACGCCAGTTCGTTCACACACAGCTCTCAGCACGTTCATCTAGTCTTTACCCCGTCCTCAGGTAGTTTCTAACACGTTTAGATTGCATAGTATTGCCCGTTCACCTTGTTTTCAGGACGTTTTTAACCAGTTCAATTCCGTTCTTAGACAATTCATATCCGTTCTAAACTAACACATGTGTTTTAATAGCCATCCTTACTACCGAAATGCAAACGTAGTGAGAACTATGTGAGAATTTTGCAAACGTACTAAGAAAGAGTAGAACGCAATGAGGACATTATAAGAACTTTAATGACTGTATAAGAACGCACTACAAACTGAATCAGAATATTTTACACTTATTAGGACGTACGAACAACTGACTATGGTCGTACTGAGAACGAGTTAGAGCTGGCTGAGGACGGAATGGACAGGGTGGAAACTGTGCACAAACGTATTGCAATCTATTCCCGACTGCGCAACGTTCTTACTCGACCTTAGTCAGATCGAAGTACGGCAGTTCCGTTCGCAGTACGGCAATGCTGTTTTCAGTACGTTGGTACTCCGTCCAATTTCAGGCCGGGGAGAACGTTCAACATGTCGAACGTTCTGGAGCACCTTCCCGTTTTTAGTACGTCCGAGCCAGTTCATAAAGTTCGTAAACAGTTGCCACAACGTTCATTTCGTCCTCAGACAGTTCTCGGACAGTTTGAGCACGTTCTGAAAAAAATCCAAGAACGTACTGAGAACGAGCTTGGTGTAAAGGGGGTATTAGACACAACACTTCTACCATACCCTGTGTATCTTCATCCTTCAGGAAGTGAGAGGACAGAACAGGAAACACAGCTTGTTCCCAGCAGTTCATCACCTCAGGAGCCGTTGTTATGGTTACGTTCTTGTCAAGGTCAAGGTCAAACCACATTGCAATGGCGTCCAACTTGCCTGCTTGGTTTATCTTGATATCCATCACCTGCTCAAACCCTTTGTGGAGATCTGCAACTTCCTATGTAGAGAAACATACATACATATCCTGTAAAGCACTATGTAAAAACTGTCTCCATCATAAAATTCAGTCAATACTGACATGCATGTCAATTAGTGACCAATTTCAGAAATCAAACATTAGATATCATTACTGTATTGGAAAAGGGAGCTAGAATTAACAAACTGTGACCGCATAATACTATTGTATGCTACTATTCTTGTGCCCTTATTTTATCAAAACTCATCCAACATATAAGGTTACAATGAATTTAATCGTCAATTTACTAAAATCTGCTAAAAATGCAAAACATGCTTCATTCACAAAGTATTCATTACGAAGACCAAACTTAACTCTCATCTTCATTACATAAAGACTTCTAAAGCTACATGCAACCACATTTGTAAAAAGGCCCTGGACAGATTGAAAAGATACTCACTGGTAGGAAAACATGCTAGAGATTAGGCGACTTTAAAAAAAACGGAATCCTGATTAAGAGTTATATTGAAGATGTACCTGTGGATCACAGAAGTTCACTTTGAGAGCTGTGATTGGTTTTGCCAGCTTCTTATATCCAGTTCTCAGAGATGACAGATTTTCTGTTGTGTACGGTTCCTCATTCTCAGTGGAGGTACGACACATGATCTCGATTCCATGCATGTCCAGGTTCAGTAGGACGGGATATAGAAACCTGAATAATAGAAGAATTGTTGATAAAGGCTAAAAGGTGTCATAAGTGGTATTAACCGTCTAAGAGTCAGGGAAAAAACCTATTTCAGACACATTAGAATGAAAATTGTACATCAATCCATGCATAACATGGGCAATACAATTGATAAAAAAATCAAATGGTGATTTCCTCTTTATCATGGATAACTTTAAATTACCAATTTCGTCACCAATGAGTTATTGGGCTGTATTTACGATGTAAGATTCATTGGCGAATCTAAATGGGAATGCAGGGATGCGTACACCCCTACAAATCGAGTTCAAAATAGTATGTAATATTGAAAGTCTTATTTCTCACTCATGATACAAGCTTATCACATAAATGTAGGGCAGGGACCTTAAAGCATTAGAAATAAACACACAAATATTCTTTGATCAAAAGTAACAAATTTAAAAGTTGTCCAGGACTTGTGACACCCATAGGGTTCAGCCCACCCAACCATGAAGCCTACTTACCAAAAGGGTGCACCCCACCCACCCATTGGGCACGCCAACCGCGCCTAAAAGGCCAAACCCACCCGTCCATAGGGCTCAACACCAGTCGTTCATAGGGCGCACCGCCCCTACCCATAGGCACAACCCCACTCATCCATAGCACCAAACCTGCTAATAAGGCACATGCCACCCGCCCCTAGGGCCCACCCCAAACCGCCCATAGAGGGCACCCAACCCACCCATTGGGCGCACACCACTGACCCATAGGGCGCATACCCTCACCCTGTATCTGTCCTTGTTCTATTCTTGTTTCCGAGTTAATGAATGAAAGGTTAGTAGAAATACAGTAGGAAAGATTTCCCTACCTGTTCTGTTTGCGAATGACTTCAGATTCCACCGGACACAGGTAAACAACGGCCCCTGCAGGTATCACTTTACCTTCTCTCTGAAATAATAAAAAACTCATATAACATTCTCAGCGATTTCAACCAACAAATATATCTTTAAGGTGAACCAGTTATCTATCATAAGAGTGCAAATACTTGTTTCTGTTTCGCTACAATGAAACATAACTGGTTTTACAAGTTGTTGAAGCATTTTCAGATATCAAAACTAATAAGCAATACCTTTTGAAGTGGATGGGCGTCTCATGACGTTGCCAATTTCTGCACTATTTTTTTTCACTTTTAGGCTCTTTGCCAAGTTAACACCATATCCTACACAAATCAGAGTCTTACACTTCAAACCTTCAGATCGTCAAACTGTGAGCCATGGCTAATGTTGCAAGTATCACATATATACAAGTCAACTGGGAAATGCATAGAAGTATGTACCACTACACATAAGAAGATAAAAGATTGAAGGACCCACATAACCCAGAGGACAAAGATTTCACATTACATTCTTCAATTAAAAAATTCATTATAAAATTATAACTTGACAGCATAACTAGTTAACAATACCGTAAGAAGTTGCTGGGTGTGGCTATGTTCAGGTGATGGAGGGAGCAGTAGCTTCTCCCAGGCATGATGTAGAGTTGAGATGATGTGCTCGCCAAACAAACCTGCGTCAAACGTTTCGGTCACAACCAGGGAAACTCTGTAAAATATTTGGAGGTCATTTTATTCAAGGTTGGACACCTGCATTAAATAATAAATGCCTATTTATATTTACACAAAATATGTTAAAAGGAGAATAAGAGCAGCAAGACAAGATGGCCTTACAACGCCTAAGGGGCAAGTCATAATTTCTTGAGTTACTAGTTAGAGAGTATATGAACGTTTCAATATCACTATATCTCTAACAATTTTCATAATTATATTCTTACGTTGAAGGAACATACAAATGAAATTAGTGTTTAAGACCATGTTGTCCTGATCAGAAAGTTATACCAAAATGACTTTAAATATCTCATGACGTTGACAGCCAACAAAGACTACAGCAAAAATCATGTCAATCACAGGCTCTACATTTCTGTCATCCTGATGTTCTTTACTTACGATAGAACTGAAGTTCATACCTTTCAGGAAGATCATTAGGAATGTCAAGATCGAGAGACAGTTTAGGGATGAGGATTATATTCTCAGGGGTGCTACTGTTGGCAGCTATAACCTCAGTGGCCACTTCATACATAGACTTGGAAACCTCACAACCGTACACCTTTTTGGCACCTGCTTCCTCTGCGAACAAACTGACAACATTTCTTGTTTAGAATTTTTAGTCCATGAATATACAGTTTTAACCTTAACTGGTATAATATTTAATTGTTTAACTTCATAAAGGAAAAATCAACAATTGTCAAATGCTCAAATTAAATTCATAAAGGGTGATTATTGTCTTTAATTACCAGGTTAAACATGGACAAAAGAAGTATGATATTCTTGTCCATTATCCATCTTGTAAAGTGCTGACCGCAGTAAAAATATAAGGGTAAGGCTGTTTTTCAGGGCATTATCATTTGCAGAAGCCCAAGGTCTTCAATTAACTGCCCGACGAAGGAGGGCAGTTGAAAAGACCGCGGGCTTGTGCAAATGATAATGCCCTGAAAAACTGCGTTACCGTTATTATAGCTAAAATGGATGGATTTTACTCTTTTACTCTTAGTTACACTTGTACATGAACAAAAACGACAAAAAAGCAGTGGGTCTCAGCCGCCACACCCTATGACGTCACAAGTGACGTATGACGTCATAATCGCGCATACAGAATGTAGCCGTTGAATGAGAAAACTGAAGCATTCTGTATCATGAAACTCTCTAATGGATGCAAAGATATGTTTAATAATTAAACTGAATATAAGAACTTTTGATTTTAATAAAAAAATCATCTTTGACAAATTTTGGATAAAACTAATTTAGGCTACACAAATTTACCATTTAACCTAGTGGTTGCAACTAAGAATGATAATCCTTTTAAAATTTGTTTAAATCTTTGATAAGTTAATGCCGTTCTATTGTCACATGATATATAGGATGATATATGCCGAAAGTTCATGTCCTAAGGTAAAAAAAAGTAATAAAATTGGTTCAAAATATTCGAGTCTATACGCTTATACGGTCGCCATATTTGTTCAAGATTTCAAAACTAAATTCTAATGTGACGTCACTTGGCTACGAAGTGATATTGGCCCGTCGTCAAGGTTTAGCGGGCCATTATCATTTGCAGCGGCCCGCTCATTTCTGATAACATGAGGGCGTTTTCATGATAATTCCATCCATTTTAGCTATAATGCTTGTTAACTGCCTAACTGGTTGTTTGATTTCATGAACTATAAAATTATTTTACAAGGACAACACATTCAGTCATTCAAATTGCTTTCAATTATAACAAAAAAACATCAACTACTTGAGTATTCTTATTCATTAAATGAGATTTGATTTATAAGGGTGGGTATCGTCCCTCATTCCTTTATTGCAATATATTGGTACTTCTTAAATTCAAGAATTTGCATGCTATCTTGTCTAAATAAGAGCGTAAAAAACAATAATCATTGCTCAGCTAGAAGTTATTTTGGAAAGGGAGATTAATCCAATCATTGTTTATGAACTGCATACATATTTAAACTATTTTCACAACACATCTTCACACTTTGAAAAGAACTTTCCGTAAAATCATGTCTCATATGAATGTTTTTGGGGGGAAATTTTAGATGGAAATTGTTCATTTTAAAACGTTCGATACATTGTATATTCTCAGAAGTGTGTACTGATATGTATCATGTTGTTCCTGTATTGTAATATTCCGCTATTTTAATAATACTGTGCACGTGCATCCTTATTGATTTATTAAACCATGACAAAATCTAAAAGCATTTGATTGTCTACCTTAGAAGACCAGTGCCTGCGCCAATGTCAAGAACAGTCTTGAAGCCTTGAGTTACAGCCAGATCAATGGCATCCCTATAGGCTCGATTCCTTGTCATATCGTTCAGCATTCGGAAATGCCATCTCTCAACCAAGTGACCACAAATGTTTTCAAGATTTTCTCTTGCAGCGAGAAAGTCAGGACTTATCTTCAGTGATCTTCGCACATAGCAAGCAGCTTCATCAGTGTAGCCCAACCTATAAACAGTGAGTTAATAATCATCAACAAAAAAGTTCAATACTATTAAAATAATCGAGGTGAAATTAAAAGAAGAGAAATGACATTATATTGAAGGGTAGAATACTTTTACTTTGGGGTTGAGATGTGTTTTACATGTGATACAGTGATACTTTTGATTGCTGTTAAAGTGTCTTGTCACATTTTGATACATGTGAACACTAGGTCGGGTCTAGGGTCAACTATGATTAACTGTTAACAATCAGGGCTTGAGAAAAGGGCTAGACTGCATTTAACCAGATGCACATTAATCATGTTCTTTTTACTGTATACTTTTTTTCAGACAGTTGATCCCTTTTACTTCCTCTTTCACTAATCTCTAGCCCTCAGATATTTGAAGATTATCTCATTTAGCCATAAGTAGGTGCCATGGGCCTTTGACCGATTGACACATTTAAAGAAACAAAGATTTCTAAATTTCCTTGCAAATGGATTGCTAATGTATGCCAGTTAATAATCAATATCATCTGGCAAAAGGCAGTAAGTCCAAGACAAATACGTCTGTATTTTAAGTACCTGAATAACTGTGCACCAATGTTGTTCAATGCAGCATCACATTCAGGAAACAATTCACATGCCTGATCATAACATTTGAAAAGGTCCTGAATTCTTCCTTGTCTTTCCAAGCATTCGGTCCATTCTCTCATCGACAATACAAAGTCATCCTTTAAGACACTTTTCATGCCAGGACAAAGTTTCAAAACAAGCAGAAAATGAGCAAATGCTCGTCCATAGTTTCTTCTCAAAATACACTGCTTAGCATTTGTTAATGAAGACTGCCAAACTAGCATTTCCCGTTCCGTTTCAGCATCTTCTTGCCGGGGCGTTTCTTGACTCGCCATGACAGTTACATCATCAAAAGATCACGATTTTATTGTTACGATAAAAACTTGTTGTACGAGTGTCGGACTTTTAACTGTCGTCAACAATTAAATCTCTTATAGGTCAATAAGCAAAATCGTCCATCCGAAGTTTTCGCCATGTCCGCCATTTCCGGAAATGCAAAGTACTTTTTAGTAACCTACAAAAACGAATTAGAATATAATTGGATATATAATTAAATGAATTGTTCGATTTGATCACTTTTGAATAAAATCACATTAAAAAGGCATGAAAGATGTAAGAAAATTATGAAGGATTACTTATGTTTTGGTACAACAGGCTGATAAGTCATTTTTATTTCGCAAGTTATTCATTTCCTACTTTTACACAACCATTAAAACTTCTTTCCGGTCACCTTGGATAGGATTTCGAAGCGCTTGTCAATATCTTTGGACACAAAGATGCCTACTTTGAGTGTAACAGAAAGTGTGTTTGCATTTGCAGGATTTGGAACAGCTTGCTTATTTAATTTGGCAGCAAGGAAACCAATATATACAGGTATTGATACTCGCATTAGATAAATATCACTGTCCACTTGGCACTGGTGACATGTTTTGGTAGGCATAATCAGTCATTTTTTAATAATCAACCAAAATTAACCAAACTTGGTGTGTGGGTAGAGCAAAGTTTGAATAATAACATACATTTTCTATTTTTAAAATAAAAAATTTCGTTTAAAAGATATTTGATTTCAAATACACGTACCCACCCTTGAAAAATATTTTTATTTTTCATCGATATTGTTTTGGTTAGGGTCTTATGAAAATATTTCTACTCATCATAAAAATACTGTTGTGTGTTCAATGTCTTCGTTGTTCTCTTGTCTATCAATTATGACTATTCAAAACAATTCAGTGCCACATTTGGTATAAAATGTTGACCCTCAAAGAGTAGTACCCCCATCACGTTTTTTTAACATGACAATGTCCAATTGTTTTCCTGATTATTGTCAATAATTATTTAAATGTTCCACAAACTATGTTGTCATGGTCACTGACATTGTCATCCCAGTATGTCTAGCCCTAAAATGTGAAATTAAAGTTAACACAGAATATTTTACAGCCGATTTAAGATGAGACTCAACTTTGCAGTTTAAAGGTCTCAAGATAAAATTACCGTACATATCGAGCGATACCTGAATTTTTATATGCTTAAACAAAACAGCAGTATCATGTATTGCCAAATTTAAGTATAAGTTATCGAAATACCTTTATAAAACTTTAAAAATACATATAAAAAATGAAGGGTTAAATAAGAAATTTCAGATATATAAAATGCCAAGAAAATTGATTTTTTTTTGTTAGAATTTTATTAATTCAATTCAATGTATGTGATCTATGAAACAGAGCAAGCTAAAATTCTCATTTGTACACGTAAAAAAACAAATACTGTTGGGGAAAAAAGTTCCAAAACAGTTTGTTATGCTGTCATATGTTGGTTACATAAATCTTTACTCATCCTTTATTATATCCGAGTTGTTGGACATTACAAGTTATAACTATTGAAGCTTTATTTTAAGTTTTGATCCGTCTTTCTACTCAAGAAACAGCACATTAGATTTGGGAAAGGTGTTCCTTACCACATATTTGGTCGTAAACCGATGATTACAAACACAACCTCAGATCACACTTCTATTGTGACAGTCAATGAAAGCGGGCGATTGCATGTGGGAGTTACTCAGATGGAGACTGTATGGTCGTTCTTTATTTAATTTGATGTGAGTTGGTTGTTATAAAAATCCGATAGATAGTGCAAATTGTAGCTGAATAATTATTCTACATCATGAATTTTTTGTAGACATGTGCGCTTTGCGAAAATACGTTTTTTACATTTCTGAAGTTTTCCTCCTTACAAAGTCAACATTTATAGTCACATATATAAATGAAAATCTAAAAATAAGTGTCTCTGGATTTGTTATCCTATTTTCTTTTGTAGTATTTCGATTTTTTGTGCAATAAGAGGCAATGGTACGAAAAAAACGTAAAACCACCCCCCTGTTTTTACCCTGCAAGAAGAGTTGTTCTGGTTATTTCCCCTGTCTTGTTATCGCTAGTTTTGGTGGACCTTTGGATATAATCCCTCACCAGATAATTTCGCGGGCCATAAGGGTGTTAAAGCACACGTCGAAGATGCGTGTTAACCGAAGGCACTTATATACATAAGAGAAGCATATTATGATAGAATCATTTATTGATATGTTTAGATACAGGACATCATTTATCTTGAATTTATCACTCATTCTTGCCCATTGATGGTATGTGTTGATTTGTCAAACATGGAGTGGGGTAGTGATAACACAATGTTGTTGCACTATAAAGAAAATTTGCTAAGTGAGGCGGTGGTAGAAATTGTAACCAAAGGTTTGTCTTTCTATTCCATATATCAATTGTAGTTAGATGTTTCTTTTTGTAGAATGAGGAATGGTGTTGGGAATCAACCCTAATTGACATAATAAATTTTCAAGGCCTTCCATTGATTTATTTTCGATAAAAAAAAACATGCAGTGCTTTCTCAGTCTCTCACTCCAATACTATCGCCTGATGATTGACATCAATGCTAAAAATATCACTAAAACGTCAATTCTTTTAGCAATATTTTATTTACTCTCAAATAACACGCCTGTCCAAAACAAACAAATTGGCATAAACAATGATAATGTAATCTTTCTTGTTTTCTTAAGATTATTCATGTAAAAACAGAGTGATTTTCAGCAAAGACATGTAATTGAAAGAAAATGAAACGAAGTCATTATGTACCGGTATATCACTACATCTATATTTCTTGTTGATTTTAATCAGTTTTTGATGTTTTTAACTGATGAACTTCCAAATGTCTTTCATTGGAAAATTGCCTTTTGCTTTTGTGTAAAGTTATTACAGTCGGTCAAATTCATCTCCTTTGAGCAACAACAGATTACATGCTATATCTGTTTATTATTTTTTCCCATTGCTATTGTCTTGTATTAATTTCACTCATTGTTTTATGTTTAATAACACTTGAAGTTTGTTTTAATTTCTCTATTGTTTTCTATTTTCATGTAACCTGAAATACATCCCAGATATTTTTTTCTACTTAAGTTACGATCACGTGACCTCTGCCTCTTTCTATTGTTTTTACCCTTTGTTCTACTAAACACTGGTTTATAGATATCTATTAATAGAATATTCTACAAATTGGTATAAATAATACAATAAACACTTGCAAAGAAAGCAAGGAAATTGGCAAATTAAAAATGAAAAGCTACCATGAATTTAAGGGAAAAGCCCATTAAGAATTCTGAAATTGATTAAAAAAAATCCCAGAAAATGGCCCATTGTCAAAGTTGTTTTGGAATCCTGGGAGAGCAATAATTAAATTTTGAAATGTTTTTTATTCCAGGAATATACAAACATGCTGCTCTCGGTGCAGCTGGGTTTTACATAGGGCGGACACTGGAGCAATGGAACATGCAGAAACAACAAGAGAAGCTGTTGATTCTTGAGGACTACGTCAGACTTCATCCCGAGGATTTCGTTGAAGAAGGTACGACAAGCTGTTTGAGGGGCATTTTAGAAGTTGGAAAAATCAAGAAGATAGGGAGTTAATGGATCAACTTCTTTCTTGTAGAAAGTAGCAATGTTTCGTAATTGTAATTATTATATGATTCTTGAGGACTATGTCAGACTTCATCCCGAGGATTTCGTTGAAGAAGGTACGACAAGCTGTTTGAGGGGCATTTTAGAAGTTGGAAAAATCAAGAAGATAGGGAGTTTATGGATCAACTTCTTTGTTGTAGAAAGTAGCAATGTTTCGTAATTGTAATTATTATATGATTCTTGAGGACTATGTCAGACTTCATCCCGAGGATTTCGTTGAAGAAGGTACTACAAATAGTTTGAGAGGCATTTTAGAAGTTGGAAATATCAAGAAGATAAGATGTTTTATGGATCAACTTCTTTGTTGTAGAAAGTAGCAATGTTTCGTAATTGTAATTGTTATCTTATCCTGTTGTTCCTGTTAGTGTTATCTCACCATCTTGTCTCTGTATAATTAATGTTCTCCCATCTCCCCATTTGCTTGAATAATAAGGATCTACACTGAAAAGTCATTACTTTCTACAATAAAGAAATTGATCATCAATATAACTCCTTGTCTTCAAGGTACTACAAGTTTGTAAACTTGCAATATTGTAAACTGGTGACGCTGTGTTTTTTTGCTTCTTCCTGTGTGATGGACATAGGGATTTATAAATTACAATTTGATTTAGGCTTTACTCAATATCCAGTCTAAGTAAACCAAGCCTCAATAATACCCGTGTCACTCCAATATTGAGTCTAGCAAGATATAGTAATGGGTCACATCAGCCGATCTTTGGAATTGACCAATCAGTGATCATCTTACCAAGCCGAAATAGTCTGCATTCCCACATATAACGTCGGAGGGTCATAGATTGGCTGTTGCGACCTGCTACTACATCTTGCTAGATTCAATAACGAAGTAAAGCGGGTATTATTGAGACTAGGTTTACTTAGACTGGTCAATATCATTAAAATGATCACAGTCTGTGTTGCAATCTAAATTCTTCAGGGTTACCGTATGTTTAATTGCATTTCACAACAAGATATCAGCAATAATGTTTAGTAATCATATTCATTAATAACATTAATTATGCTAAATGGTGACGAGTCCAAGAGATTATCTCACATGCATTTCTTGTTTTACTTTGATACATAAGATATATATTTTTTCATTCTTTGTTAGCACCATAGAAATTCAAAGATGTTATGTATTCTTCATTTAGTTTGGTATACTGTTGTTTAAGATTTAGAATCACACAACAATGTAACAATGTTGAAGGTTCTTTGCTATCTACGTCACTCATAATTTTAGTCAAATACATGATTGTTTGGTTGTTTTTCAGCACCCAAGAAATTCAGAGATGTTGTACATTCGTGGGCTCCAGTACGCTGACCTGTTACCCCAATCATAGTGCAGCTGTATTTCTAGTTTGTGACATTTGGACATTGATATCCTACTGTGTTATACACCATCAACCAGTGCTTGTAAATATGTGAACAGTAAACATGAATATTTTATTCTTTTCTTTTTGACTTTTTATTTCAATGCTGCTAATGGCTATGTTAAACTCCAACCAAACTGTTATTTCATGTTCAGAATAATATGTGAAATAAGGTGTGCGAAAGCAAATGCATGACCATAACTTCAGATTACAACTACATAGCATCTGATGTGCTTGACCATTACTTCAGATTACAACTACATAGCATCTGATGTGATTGACCATAACTTCAGATTTCAACTACATAGCATCAAATGTGCTTGACCATAACTTCAGATTTCAACTACATAGCATCTGATGTGCTTGACCATAACTTCAGATTACAACTACATAGCATCAAATGTGCTTGACCATAACTTCAGATTTCAACTACATAGCATCAAATGTGCTTGACCATAACTTCAGATTTCAACTACATAGCATCAAACGTGCTTAACCATAACTTCAGATTACAACTACATAGCATCTGATGTGATTGACCATAACTTCAGATTTCAACTACATAGCATCAAATGTGCTTGACCATAACTTCAGATTACAACTCCATAACATCTGATGTGCCTGACCATAACTTCAGATTACAACTACATAGCATCAAATGTGCTTGACCATAACTTCAGATTTCAACTACATAGCATCAAATGTGCTTGACCATAACTTCAGATTTCAACTACATAACATCAAATTTGTTTGACCATAGCTTCAGATTTCAACTACATAGCAGCTGATGTGATTGACCATAACTTCAGATTACAACTACATAGCATCAAATGTGCTTGACCATAACTTCAGATTTCAACTACATAACATCAAATTTGTTTGACCATAACTTCAGATTTCAACTACATAGCATCTGATGTGATTGACCATAACTTCAGATTACAACTACATAACATCAAATTTGTTTGACAATAACTTCAGATTTCAACTACATAGCAGCTGATGTGATTGACCATAACTTCAGATTACAACTACATAGCATCAAATGTGCTTGACCATAACTTCAGATTTCAACTACATAGCATCAAATGTGCTTGACCATAACTTCAGATTTCAACTACATAACATCAAATTTGTTTGACCATAGCTTCAGATTTCAACTACATAGCAGCTGATGTGATTGACCATAACTTCAGATTACAACTACATAGCATCAAATGTGCTTGACCATAACTTCAGATTTCAACTACATAACATCAAATTTGTTTGACCATAACTTCAGATTTCAACTACATAGCATCTGATGTGATTGACCATAACTTCAGATTACAACTACATAACATCAAATTTGTTTGACAATAACTTCAGATTTCAACTACATAGCAGCTGATGTGATTGACCATAACTACAGATTACAACTACATAGCATCAAATGTGCTTGACCATAACTTTAGATTTCAACTACATAACATCAAATTTGTTTGACCATAACTTCAGATTTCAACTACATAACATCAAATTTGTTTGACCATAACTTCAGATTTCAACTACATAGCATCTGATGTGCTTGACCATAACTTCAGATTTCAACTACATAGCATCTGATGTGCTTGACCATAACTTCAGATTACAACTCCATAACATCTGATGTGATTGGCCATAACTTCAGATTTCAACTACATAGCATCTGATGTGATTGACCATAACTTCAGATTTCAACTACATAGCATCTGATGTGCTTGACCATAACTTCAGATTTCAACTACATAGCATCTGATGTGATTGACCATAACTTCAGATTACAACTACATAGCATCTGATGTGCTTGACCATAACTTCAGATTTCAACTACATAGCATCAAATGTGCTTGACCATAACTTCAGATTTCAACTACAGAGCATCTGATGTGCTTGACCATAACTTCAGATTTCAACTACATAGCATCTGATGTGATTGACCATAACTTCAGATTACAACTACATAGCATCTGATGTGCTTGACCATAACTTCAGATTTCAACTACATAGCATCAAATGTGCTTGACCATAACTTCAGATTACAACTACATAGCATCTGATGTGATTGACCATAACTTCAGATTTCAACTACATAGCATCAAATGTGCTTGACCATAACTTCAGATTTCAACTACATAGCATCTGATGTGCTTGACCATAACTTCAGATTACAACTACATAGCATCAAATGTGCTTGACCATAACTTCAGATTTCAACTACATAGCATCAAATGTGCTTGACCATAACTTCAGATTTCAACTACATAACATCTGATGTGCCTGACCATAACTTCAGATTACAACTACATAGCATCTGATGTGATTGACCATAACTTCAGATTTCAACTACATAGAATCTGATGTGCTTGACCATAACTTCAGATTACAACTACATAGCATCAAATGTGCTTGACCATAACTTCAGATTACAACTACATAGCATCAAATGTGCTTGGCCATAACTTCAGATTTCAACTACATAGCATCAAATGTGCTTGACTCAAATTTGTTTGACCCTAATGTTCTTGACCATAAAGTGTAAGAAAGCAAATGTGTTTGATCATAACTTCCATTTCAACTACAAAGCATCAAATGTGTAAATTCTGATTTTCACAGCTTACTTAGCTTCATAGTCATATATTAGTAACATAACATGTCTACCGGTAGTTAAATGATCTTTGATCAAAGAACATCCATCTTTCTTGCCTTTAATGATACACAGATCGTGTACAGGAGTAGAAAGACACCGCAGCTTTCTTTTGATGATAGACATGTATGATTAATATTTAATATATATAATATATATATCAATATAATATGTACTGGGTATCAATATCTAATTGTCAGGCCATTTATCTTTTGAGAATAACAATTCTTCCCATAACAAGAACAATAACTATCAGTTTTTCAATACATTTATTCATCATGTCATTCAAAAATACAGAATCGTAATAAATATCACCGGTTGGATTAATATGATGTCAATAAACAAATCTGTTTGCCGTAGCAACATTTAAACATGATACAAATTAATGACAAACAATATATAGCTAAAAATATACAGTTCAGTAATGTAATCCCCAAATGTATACTTGAACTATAATGTATGATGGGCCGGTGGCCCCTTTACAAGAATAAACCATCATCACTTGGGAGTAATGTAATCCCCATCAATCATCAATGTTCACATAAAGCAAGTTAAAGATACTAGTGTTTATTTAAATTTGATGTTCAAACAATAAAATTCATTTCAATGATTCCAAACTTAAAATATGTTCAGATTTCCTCGATGTTTTGTATTGAGAGTGAAAATTATCAATAAGATATAGCAAAAACTTATCAGTGCAAAAGAATTAAAATTTAAAATTTAATAATAAAAACTTATCATGCAGAGCAAATGCCCAAAATAAATAATGCATCACTTAACTAAATATACGGTGGGTATCGCCAATCCTGTTAAGTGTGATAGTCATTTTGGAAACCAAATACAGTAGAACTCAGATATAGCAAACTTGGATATAGTGAACAAATTTTCAAGTCCCGTCCGTATATAACATCATTAAAATTCTATGTGTATAGCACACACTGGATATAGCTAACTTAATTCTTTGGTCCCTTGGAGTTCGTTATATCCGTGTTTTACTGTATTTCTAGAACCAATAACAGAGCTTTTCTTTTTCTGTAATCAACAATTTCTAAAAAGCCTTGGTTACATCGAAGACTATGTATTCAGAAATGTTGGGAGATTAACCAGAATAAAAAAATAATTATTGAAACAAAAGAGAAAAATGACTTTAGAATTCGACTATATCATTCTCTCACACCTTTACATTTGTCAAAGTAGGTAATAATGAAAATATCTTCTACCATTAGAATAAAAAATAGTGATAATTTGCCTTGTATAGTGCTTCAATCCTGAAGAATTTGTTGAAATAAGCATAATGGTTTCATGAAAAGAGAAGAAATGGCCCCTATGAAATACATTTGTTTTATCTGTACACAGCTTTAACAAAACAAGTTCAAGTTGTTATTTCTTGAAACATTAATAACTAGTGTGGCCTTGACATTGCTTGAAGAGAAATTGATGGAAATGTGCCAAGAACACTAACAAACTCAACTATAATACAAGATTTATGTTATGATTCAACTGATTTGGGGTGTTGTGATGATATTGCAGCAAATATATCTAAATAAATAAGAAAATTTACTAAGAATTGCTAATAATCTTCTGCTTGAAAAGTAAATACCATGACTATTATTATGAAAAACATTTGGTTCGTCAATACAAACATAAGAAACATAAGTTCCCTTTCTTACACAAAGCAAAAACACAATGAAGGGTAATATGATCTATTATGTCTTTATTTAAACAGAAGTTTCTGAAAATCCTAAAGCTGAGCTTACAAATTATCTGTTGTCATACCATGAGTAGTGGCAAATGTACAGGAACCACAAGCAATGGAAATATATCCAGGTTTTGACTACAGAGACATGATAAACAAGAGAAACATATCGCACCGGTCCCTCATAAAGGAAATTATAAAAATCTGAAAAAGTTGAATGTAAAACATAAGCACATCTAAACATAGACTAATCCACATACCAACATTCAATGAGCTAAGTCTTACAGTTTTTAGCTCACCTTTACAAAGTAAATGTGAGCTTATGTCATGGCGCTTCGTCCGTCGTCCGTCTGTCTGTCCGTCTGTCCGTCTGTCCGTCCGTCCGTCTGTCCGTCCGTAAACTTTCAGGAAAAAGACTACTCCTCCTAAACGAATCCAGATATCATTCTGAAATTGTAGTATGTTATACCCATGGTGATTCCTCACAGAAAGGTAGACGTTTCAGTTTTGTGAATCCAAGATGGCCGCCATGGCAGCCATATTGAATTTTCAATTAGATTTCACGAAAAAGACTACTCCTCCTAAACGAATCCAGATATCATTCTGAAATTGTAGTATGTTATACCCATGGTGATTCCTCACAGAAAGGTAGACGTTTCAGTTTTGAGAATCCAAGATGGCCGCCATGGCAGCCATATTGAATTTTCAATTAGATTTCACGAAAAAGACTACTCCTCCTAAACGAATCCAGATATCATTCTGAAATTGTAGTATGTTATACCCATGGTGATTCCTCACAGAAAGGTAGACGTTTCAGTTTTGAGAATCCAAGATGGCCGCTAAGGCAGCCATATTGAATTTTCAATTATATTTCAGGAAAAAGACTACTCCTCCTAAACGAATGCAGATATCATTCTGAAATTGTAGTATGTTATACCCATTGTGATTCCTCACAGAAAGGTAGACGTTTCAGTTTTGAGAATCCAAGATGGCCGCCATGGCAGCCATATTGAATTTTCAATTAGATTTCACGAAAAAGACTACTTCTCCTAAATGAATGCAGATATCATTCTGAAATTGTAGTATGTTATACCCATGGTGATTCCCCTCGGAACGGTAGACATTTCAGTTTTGAGAATCCAAGATGGCCGCTATGGCAGCCATATTGAATTTTCAATTAGATTTCATGAAAAGACTACTCTTTCTAAACCAATCTAGATATCATTCTGAAATTGTAGTATGTTATAACTATTGTGATTCCGCACAGAAAGGTAGACGTTTCAGTTTTAAGAATCCAAGATGGCCGCGATAGCAGCCATATTGAATTTTCAATGAGATTTCATGAAAATGACTACTTCTCCTAAACCAAAGTTTAGAAATCATTTTCATATTGTTGTATGTTATACCTAGTGATAGTGATTCCTCCCACAAAGGTAGACGTTTCAGTTTTGAGAATCCAAGATGGCCGCGATAGCATCCATATTGACTTTTCAGCTGCAGATGACACATCATTATTACTAAATTTTAAGCTTTCATCAAGTGATCACTCGCACTATATAAATTCTCTAATTTGAACTTACTAATCATAATTTAATCTTGAATATAGAATATTTAAGATTGTCATGCAAGTTGTTCTATATTTTAAGTGTTTCTAAAACATTATTAAAGATGAAAGACAAACATAATTAATTAACTTGTTTAAAATATTTATGGCAACTAGCTGCAAAAACCCAATGACATTACCGGGTAAACATCATGTTAGATTTTGAACAATGGTATCTCCCTTATATTCCTTTAAATACCACACATAAGGGGTCAACCAGAGTTCAGATATTTCTGTTGAGTCCACTATGCTGTCTAATACACATCCCAATACAGGCTGCTAGCATCATAGTGTCAGCTGCTAGTCTGTTGCATAATCAACCTGACCCAATTGATATGGTAGAGCATTATGCTATATGGCCATGTGTATGCAATAAGAGTTATGGAAATTAGACTTGTATTCTCATGACAGCGATATGTTCTTTATAAGAATAACAACTTACACAAAACTTGTCACTTGTTTTGTGTTTAGCAATCTACATGATAAGTTGATGTGGAAAGAGTTATTTTGCATCAGGTTCCAGTTCCTGTGTTTTACTCATATTTGTACCATTTCTATATCTAACAGCAGTTCCTCTTGACACAAAATCAATTTAGGACATAAGCTAACTATATTTTGTGAAATTATATATATTTTTCACAACAATTCATGTTCTCTCCCGTCAAGTCTATTAATACCACACATAAGGGCTTAGCCAGAGTTCAGGTTTACATGCTCAGCACACTAGGATGCTTCTCCAAATATACGTACACAAAGCCAAATGCACAAATTGCTACACTCTCCTTAAGGATCTGGGGCTAGCAGCCCTGCCTGCTTGTATATTGCATAGTAATCCTGACCTAATTGATTAATAGAACATAATGGACTTTATGGAAAGTATATAAATTGTCTTTATGAAAAGTATACTTGTATTCTATTAATAGTAATACTTTTTACAAATAACAATTTAAACAAGTCAAGAATCAGCTTTTGTGTACAACAATCTGCACGATGAGTTAATATAACAAGTCAAGAATCTGCTTTTATGTTCAGTAATCTACATGATAAGTTAATAAAAGAGGTATTTTGTATCAGGTTCCAGTTCCAATACCATGTGTTTTATAAATACCTGTAAAAATAAATGATAATTATATCATGCTGAAGGGGTTCTGGGAACAACATGTCATTATAGAAGTCATTATTTTTCAATTAGATTTCAGGCCTAGTACTACTCCTACTAAATCAATTAAGATATCATTCTGAAAAGTGAGTATTTTTTTATATAGTGATTCCTGACAAAGACGCATTTATTTTATTATCAAGAATCCAAGATGGTCAATATCATTATATGTCAATTATATTGAATTTTCAATTAGATTTCATGAAATTCATTGAAAAGAATACATTTCCTGATCAATCAAATCAATGTCATTATATTTGTATTGATACGCTTGTTGTAATATTTATCAACACTATAAATACAGTTACAAAAAACTGTATGAATCATCTTTATCTGCGAACAGCCTGAAGCATGACTGTTTTAATAAATCCTTTCCGTTTAACATAATTCCTGACACTTCATATATATGGCAAATAACATAGCCAGTGAGGGATAAATATACATTTTATAATCATCTATATCTGATTACGGTCTGAACAATGATTATCTAGATAATTATAATGATCATTCAATTCAAACAAATCCTTTTTAAAAGCATTTAAAATGATTAAATTTTTTCACTCCCAACACTAACTGTTAGTTTTTTTAGTCCATTGTTCCCATGCAATTAATTTATTACAAATTGAAAATTTTGGTTAATGAATAACAAATTATCTTTTATTTTGTTTGTCATGCTAATAAAAGATATCATTTAATATTCATCTTCAAAACTAATTGAACAGCTGTCTGAACAATTCTTTTTTTACAAAGTCTTTCTCACCAAGTCTCTCTGTTTGTTAAGATACTTCAATAAACATATTACTGAGTTGACCTCCAGATTATTTCCATTGCAAACCTCTCTTCTACCCCCACCCCTTCTATCCCCCCTTTCCCTCCTCCCCTTTTTCTCCTGTCCTTCCATTGCAAACCTATCCCACATCCCACATTCCTTCTATCCCCCCCCCCCCCCCCTTACCCCATCTATCCTTCCAGCCCCTCTCCTGCAACTCTCCTCTAAAGAGTATCTGTTTTGCATATTGAAATGAGGGGAGGACACTCACTATATGGAATAACAGTAACTTACATAAGAGGATAAGTTACATAAGCTACATGCAGGTGCAAGAGGTCATCATAGGTCATCATATCTAGTAATTAGCATAAACCCCCCATGTTGCTAGCCTATTCTGACCAATCAGATTGCACTAACATAGGTCAAGATTTAAGATATTCAGATATTTTCAGTTAGAATTACATATTGAGACATTGACCTGGACAGTTTACTTTGGCAATTGGACCTATCACTAGCTGAACTTGTGATTTGTGTCAGAGGGATATATTCCAAACGTTTATGTGCATCATCTTTTTAGTTCTTTGGAAGTTGAGAGTGTGACTAAATGAATACTCCTAAACCAATCAAGATATCACAATGAAATTAATACAGATGCCCACATAAAAGTAGCATTTTGAAGATTAAAAAGTCCAAGATGGTCACCAATTTAGCCATAGATATACAAAAATGTTATACAAAAACCTACTGCTTGTTAACAAATCATGATTATATCATTCTTGTATTAATGTTTGTTCAAACTCTAGTGGTTTCCAACAGAAGAATAGCATTTTAAAAGATAAAAAAATCATGATGGCAGCCATAATCAATTATCATATAAAAGATGCATGTTACACAATTAAACCATATTACGACATCATTCATTTTAAGGTGAGCTTCTGTACCCTCGGTACTTTTATTGAAATCTGTTCCAGAAAATGAATTCATAGTTACGTTTCCATGGAAGCCGCCAAAAATAAAAATCTGAAGAAGTTGAAAATACCAAAATGCACATCTTCATATTTTGACTGTTCTACATACCAAGTCTTATCGAGCTAGGTCTAACAGTCGTTTTAGTTTGGTCCAGTGAACCAAATTCTAAGTCATGTTTCTATGGAAACAACCAAAATTAAAATTCCCAAGAAGTTGTTCTGCTCTGGAAACGAAATGAGCGATGACTTTATCCCAACAAATAGCATACCGATGGGATACAAAAATTTACAAAAAGATTACCAACAGAACCTTTGAAGATCTTATCTAATTCAAGACATCCTCACATGGCCAGCAAGCAAGGAATGAATTAATATCATCACAGCCGCTAAAAGTAATAAACTCTGTGCTCTGAATAACTTTCAGACTTTAAATGTATTTCAGTTTTTCAGTAAAAAAGATTCCCAAAAAACATTTCATATATCTATGTAATCTAATTCATAACAATCACAGATATAAGTCACTGCATCTATATGTAACAAAATGTTAAAATCAAAGCATTGTAATACTTGACACATGTGCACATATCCCTAATCCCACGAAGGAAACAATATCGTATTGTTCACAAGAACTTATATTTGAACTACTGTTTTACAGGGTGTGTTATATCGGAATAAATCCAACATCCCACGAACAACCGCAGTTTGTCTTTCATTGGCAACGTACCCCTGCAACAATAACATTGTAACAGTGCATTTATTCTGTACAAGGGTGTCACAATTAAAATCACCGAAAAAATATATTTTATTATCTGAAAGCAATTTTCCGGTAATGCGATTGGTCGAGAAGTGGTGACATGACAGTCGACTAAAAGTGATCTTGACTTGACCCCCATGACCCAGAGTCTGACCAAAAGTGATATTGACTTAGTTACCTAAAATAGAACAGGTGATTCAAACTGTTGTTTCATGACGTCATGCTATTGTTATCATGACGTCATTGACCCTTTCTTGCCAACAATCAAGCCCAACTGCTGCGCATTGCGGTAGTTTTCTATTATCTTTTCGTTTCTTGACAGAGACATAATAAAACAATTATGGAATAGTGAATTCGGTCAATACCTGTTTTAATAGACCTGAGGAAAACAATATCAACCTCGGTCATCACCAGTCTATAATTGTATAGCACTCATGTGCTGTGCAATGTCATCTTTGTCTTCTCTCTCCACTTTAATTTGCAACTCTATAAAGGTTCTGAGACATGTCCTAATACTAACAATTTCTTAAACATGGAATCATCTTTTAGAGAAATATTTCCCTTGGTCTACGTTTTTGGACTGTTTGAGGGTATCATCAAAGGGGACAAATTCTCTCAGAAACTATTTAAGATAAGATAACAAAATTTGCTGTGTGTCTTTACGGTATCCATGTCTGATGGAGTTAAAAAATCTGAAGCTTATGAAATCAAAGTACACTTTTTATTCTGCCTTTTCTTGCTAATGAAGTCAGCATGAGCTAACTACCAATATTTCCAGAAGCTTGAAAGTGTCCATTTCCCTTTTTCATGTTATACACAGCTGCAGTATAGAGTTAGACACGAAAATAAGGACATTTGAAATGCAGAAGTCTTCAAAATTAAACTCTAGTGTAAGTAATCACATACTCGGGGTAACAGACATCACCAGCATACACAACAAATTCTCTGAAATTCCACGTGCCATCAGCAATGACGGAATCAAATAAACCATGATTTTGTTGGTTACATTTGTCGTCAAGATGTTTGAGATCTTTGCATGGAGGTCGACAGTAATCCTTGGGTGTGCTACTGACCAGGGGCTGTCCCATAGTGACCCTCATCAACAACATCTGCTTGTCTGTTGCGGTCCGATTCTTCTTGTCGTCTGAAAGTATGAGATATTGCATATTTAGGCAATGTGAACAATTATCAGAAATGATTTTATATTGAATAACTCAAAATTTCACAAATCAAATATATATAATAACCCCAAATAACAAAATGAACTGTGCCACAAAAGATAATGTTTATTTGATGGTTTTATTTTCTTATTTTTTATGTCTGTAGCACAAACTTATAGTGATTGATTAATGTGTTTTCTGACAGTATGTTAATTCACAAATGATTTAAATAATTGACTTTGGTTTATGATGAGCATGGTCAAATACAGTTAGTCAATACTGACAATAGCTGATGTACTTTTCTTTGATATATTTGATTTGGTGTCTTTTAAAAGACAATTTCATTAGGGCTTACATATGATATCAGGACTGTTCTGACTATAAAAGTCTTGATACCGAAAATTAACAACACCCTTTACGTAACGGACACCAGGGTCCAAGGGGTATGTGAGAAAATAATAAAGGTGCTGTTAAGACCTTGATAATGAGGTCAAGGTCACCACAAGTGACTTGCGTCTGCGTAATTCCATTATGTAGGCTCAACAAACTTTGAGGACTTTGAGTGCAAATGTTCATGAGAATTCTTGTTAACAAAAGTATAAAAAAAAACAGAAAAATTGCCATAGTGACAAATTGATGTTGAAATAATGATGATCATTTTTAAAGGACAAAAATAATGTAAAATACCTGGACATACATAGGTCAACAAGTGAGTTTGAAGACTTACTTAAGATATACTAGGTCTTTAACATTAAATAGTTATAATGCATGCTTAAAGGGGCAGTAGCACGTTTTTGGGGGGAAAATAAGGTGATGTCAGGAAAATTAAAATTTATGGTTCCAATTGAAAGACAATGCATTTAAACTAAATGGAGCAGTTATAATTCATATATATAATGTAAAGTTTAGCCATGCAATTCCTTTTTCTTGCCCAAAATGAATAAAAGGTGTTCACACAAAATGGCCGCCCATGGATTTTAGGTGAATTTTCATACTTTGTCCTCTGACTATGGATAATTGGTTTGTGTTATGAGACTTTTGACACTATCAAAATGATACATTTCTGCATTACCGTACAATTATCAATGAAAAATTTAAAATATAAAATTATCAAAAAAACTTGCTACTGCCCCTTTAATCTACTTGTAAAAGGTGACCATAAAAATACGAGCTCCACGAACCTGTGTATTGGTCTGCCTTGGTAGAACTCTCTGCTCCATACACCCCGCTCCCAAACATGCCCTTGCCGCCAACACGGGGATCCAAGCCGTGAGTAATGATGGCCTGTATGTTCTCCATCTTGGTGCCATGAAAGAGATAATGTTCGTTGACTTCAGGATAAATTTCTCTCTGCAGCTCTGGAGGTGCACTTTGTGTTGTTCTCACTGCATATTTAGACCCAGGGAGACTCTTTATAGGTGTGAAGGCTCTTCCATGGTTGCGTGCAAACCTAAACATGGCTGAGCGTTTTTGACTGTAAAGTCTGAACATATCTGGGTTCTCGAGTCGCTGAATTTGCTTAACTTTGATATTTTGATGGTGAAGATTTACTGCATCTTTGCCATGGCCTACAAGGGTAGCATCCCATGTTGTCTGTATCACTTTGTCTATAGCATTGAATGTAGCAGTGTCAACAGCAACCAATCCATTGGTAGGGGGAGCGGCTCTTGTAAGCTTATTAAAAGCCTGCTTTAACAAGTTACTTGACTGATTATTTTTCCAATATGCTGGAGGCAGAAATTCTGACATTTCGGCCATTTCATCAATCAGTTTCATAGAGCCGCGTGCCCCTTGTAGCTTACGTGGTCTAGGAATGGTCTTGGCCACTTCCTTCAGAAGGAGATCCTGAATCTCCGCTGTGACCAGCAGAACAGCGTTCTTCTCTCCCATCAGCTTGAGTGTAGGAGTGTCCTTGTTCTTCTTCTTGTCTGGAGGAGAAATAGTATTATTATACCTCTATAAAATTTGTAAGAATATCATTGGTCAGTTGACATCACGTGATTGAACAATATATCTGTTCACTACCCTGGCTATCAGTGAAGAAGTCAGTTTTGTGACAGAAATTATTGACTCGTCACGTGATTTGTCGCATCTGTCACGTGATGCTTCGTGTTTTGACGTAACACATAAAATACATGCATAACACAGTTGAGGACAAAAGAATTTTGGTATAATAAAACACTTTACAACTCATGGTGAGGTCATTATGTGAAATACAAGGACTCTCGAACCGGACTCCCTAGGCGGTCTGACATGACCTCGGCCTGCGGCAATCAGGTCTTGAGTCCTTGTATTTCATGACCACACCATGAGTAATTAAAGGGGGTCTCCAACTTCTAATTTTTAACTTGCAGTGTTTTATTAGCGAGGCCCTCTCCGACCCACTAGGGGCCTTGCTAATAAAACACTGCAGGTTAAAAAAATAAAGGGGGTCTCCAACTTCTAATTTTTAACTTCCAGTGTTTTTTTAGCGAGGCCCTCTCCGACCCTCTCAGGGCCTCGCTAATAAAACACTGGAAGTTAAAAATTAGAAGTTGGAGACCCCCTTTAAGTGTACTATTCATAATGATGATAAGTACAGTAAAGTCTTAAACATAAGTAGCCATAACTAACCATAGGTATTTTGTTAATAAGGATAGTAAAATTGAAGAAAAACCTAAAAAATTTACCAGAACAAACCATAAGTAATCAGGTACCAGGCTTGCAGATGAGCCATATTTCATAGACTGGTACAAACAGTTAACAAGTAAAGAAGAGAGCAGAGCTCACATACCCCCGCTCCCGACTTTGTCCAAAGAATTTCAAATAGTAAAATTGATAAAGATTGGTTAAAGCTGGAAGTTGAAAGTAACCATGAGAGCATTAAATACTTCAAACGACCATGGTAAAGTGTCCATTGTATTTTGTTGCTTTTATTTGATGATCCAAAAGCACTTCAATAGCAAATTTACTGATTCACAATTATTAGTTGCACCTGTAGTAGGATCGGGACAGCTTTTATGAAGAAAGTTTTATAAATTGATAAAATAGATAAAACAAAAATACCTGGATCTGGAAATTTGATCCAAATTCCATTCCTGTCCGCCATATTCTTCATCTTAGACAAGGTCTTCCCTTTGAAGTGCAGCAAGTTCTCGTTGGTTATCTCTTTCTCTTGTAAGAAGTCTTGTTTTAACTGCTTGCTCAAATTTGACCTTGCCTTGGTACAAATGTCCTTTGTGGCTCCATACACCACAATGTTTGCAGATTTGTTGTCAGCTTTCGGTACCTTGTCTGTAAACAGTGGCAGGTGCTTGTAAGGTCATTTAGAAAATATTTGAATTTATATGTACAAAATCTCTTATTGAGGTTAAATCATGAATCATTCATAGACTGGTGCAATAGAGAATATTATGACTCAATATATATAAAAGTTTCAAATATCTACAGCTTGGAAATGGTTTTGTCTTACTGAAGAAGAATAGCATATTAGTATGAGAAAATAATTTGATATTAGCAGCATATTTTAAAATTGTAAATTTGCTATCACTTGTTTTACAGCCCAAAACATATTATTGCACACCAAAACAATGTGAGCATGTATCTGCCTTAGAACAATATACATATATATGATTATTAAAGGAGTTGGTGTGATATACGGTTAAATGAAAATGACACTGCAATAATTGTATTGCACAATCTGCATTGTGGTAATGACGTATGATATTATTTCAGGTGACGCAACATATAAATGACACTACTGCATATCAATAAGTAATCCTGTCTTGATCTGAATTGTGTTGTTTAGTGAGATACAGTTAGAGGTAGCGTTAGCTGACCTTTCGGCAACAAATGACCCTCCAACGTTATGTGTGCAAAAACAGACTTTTGTGGCATGGTAAGCCGAGCCCTGATTGGTCAATTCGATAAGTCGACTGATGCGAGCCCTTATAATACACCTAGACTCAATATTGGAGAAAAGCGAGTATTACTAAGGCTAGGTTTACTTAGGCTGAGAATTTACCATCATATTTGTACAAGTTTCTATTGGAAATCTTTACTTCAGCAGGATTTAAGGAATTTAATTACAATTTCATTATTTATAAAACCCTGTAATGTCCATTTTGGTTGAAGTAAGCTCACAGGGCTCACATGTACATTAAATTACCTGATTTAGAGTCCTTTGCAAATTTGCGGAGAGTGTTGAAGTTTCCTGATGTGTCTTCCTCCTCCTCATCAGAATTTCCTCCCCCTAGTTCTCGTAAGAACGTTTTTACCTGTTGTTGATCGTAGATCATGAATGTCACATTCTGCAAAAGGAACAATTAAGTTTTCTAAGTATCATTGATCTCATTACACTTTCAAATTATCAAATCATTTAAATAATACTGCATAGAATCATCATAAGTAACTCCTTAATGGCAGAAACTTGCTGAAAATACCACTGTCATGCTCTTCAACCGAATTTCTAAGTGAGACACATCTACACGTGCTAACTGATCTGGAAAAGAAATTCTAAGTTATGATAGCTTGGAAACCGCAAAAAAAAGTAATCTGAAAATATATATCTTCATATGCTGACGGATACAAAACCAAGTTTCAATGAGCTAGGTCTAATATAGTAGTTTTGTATTTATGCTCCAGAAACAAAATTTTTGGTACTATTTCCATGGAACACCAAAAATACAAAAAAAAACGAAGAAGTTAAAGAGACCAAAAGTCACATTTCCACATGCTGATCAATATACCAAGTTTCAATGAGCTATTAGTCTAATAATCTGGAGTTACGATCCTGAAACAAAATGATAACAGACAAATGGATGGACAGACAGACAGGGCGATGACTACATCCCACAGTATTACATAATAGTGGGATAATAATGAAGTTGTTGCTAAGGTAAAGTGTTAAAAGATAAGTGCATCTACGGATAGTGGATTTCCTCGCTTACTGAACCAAATAAGGCTGCCATTGCTAAGGTATGATGTAAAGAGATAAAATTGTCTACTGATATATTGGATTTCTTTACCACCTCAACAAAATTGGGTTGTCATAACTAAGAAAAAGTGTAAAGATATTCTAAATTGCTTACTGGTATATTGGATTTCTTTGCCTCTTCAATGAGAGTGGAAGCAACAACATCATCAGGGTACTTGAAGAGCATGCCACAGCCAATAGCAGGGAACACCATCGACTGGGTGTTGTGTCCGGCAGCGAGCTTGAAACATTCACGGATTCGACTCTTGTAGTCCTGAAATTGCAGAAAGGAATTATTGTTCACTTGTGGGCTCTATCTGAACCTTTGAACATGGAGTGAAAGTTCCAAATGTCACAAACGTGGGAAATTCAAATCCTTTGGATGCTTCCGCCGAGTGTTTGACTTTTACAGAGGTCCTTGCTTCCATTTCCCCAGGATTGTTTTAACTAAAACAGCTAAACAGTTGATAAAACGGCTACGATACAATAATTGTTTATATAAAAGAATTTTGCAATAACATTGAACTTCTGACCTTGCTGTGACCTTGACCTTTGACCTTGAACATGAACAATGCCGCTAATGGCTGCAGATATTGCCCAAGCAGCATAAAACAATAACTGACTCATTGAACATTGACATGTCAAAATATATCCCCTCATTATATAAAGAGTCCATTATTGGACAAAAGTTCTGAAAAGCTTTGTAGTTCTAGCCAATAAACGAGTGTGGTAGTGATGGAGATGACGATAACAATGGTGGTGGAAACTGCACAAAAACAGCAGCCCAAATTTATCCATGGTTGCTCAATACTAATAAATCTGTACTACATAAAAGGGTTGAAGGTCAACTTACATTTGACCCTCTAGCATTGCTCTTCTTGAGAATAACATGGTAGACAAACTGGCAGTTGAGTTGTGCGCCGGTTGTCACAATGATGTTGCCTGTTGGAGAATCTTTCTCAATCTCAAACTCCTGAAAATACACAATAAATGAATTTCACATTTTGCTTGCACAGCAGACCAACGATCTGTTATTTTGGAAAAATACATAAAAAAATAGGACATGGTCATCAACATCCTCCGCCAAATTAGTTTTCATTAAAGCTGCCACCATTTTTCAAAATGGGCTGTAACTCTGTAATATGTCATAGAAAATTTTGTTATTCTACTGTAAATAGTTTCTGAGAAAAGTTGTCCCCTTTGATGACAGTCCCTCGAACAGAGTAAAAAATATGTACGGGTATAGTGAAAGACTATGTTTACAACAGGAGTGCATCTACATTAGTATTTCCCAAGCGAGATCAAGGGATATACTGATATTTACACACGAGTAAACATAGTATGTCATAGGCCCAAGTATCTTATTCTTTTTATAACTGTAGTCTTGGAAAGAGTCTTAGTATTTGTAGCAAATACTCAAAATCTACTTCTAATCAAAGGCCGACTAGCTGGCTGCCCTTGTAGAACAGAATGATATATGCAAACTGTGACGTCAAAGCATTGTTTATAACATGACGCCACACTGAAAAAAGTCGGGTCAAGCTGGACTTGAGTCCTTTTTCTTGGACTCGATGAGTCGAAAAGTTAATGTTTCATTAAATTATTTCAGTCAGTTTGTCTGTAATGTGTGAAGTCAGGTGATCAACGTCATTACCATTTCAAGACATTGATGCCAAATTGAATCATATATGACCATTTAAAAGCAGAAATATATGTATCAATATTTAGGCCATACATTAAGTCAAAGGTTTTTTACGTGAGGCAAGAACTTTGAGCTATGAAAATCAAAAAATGCTTTGTTTAAATAAAATGTTAAGTATTTGGGTCCGAGTCTAGTCTGACCCAGTCTAAGGAAACCTAGGCTCAATATTATCCGTTTCACTCCTATACTGAGTCTAGAAAGGCCTAGTAGAGGGTAGCGTCAGCCCACGTTACGAATTGACCAATCAGAACTCATCTTACCAAGCCACAATAGTCTGTACTATAACGTTGGAGGGTCATAGATTGCAGAAAGGTCGGCTGACGTGACCTTCTACTAGGCCTTGCTAGACTCAGTATTGGAGTGAAACTGAAAATATTGAGGCTAGGTTTACTTAGGCTGACTCTGACCCCTCGATTCCAATTTTTTTTACCCGTGGAAGCCCTGTTATAGGTTGGTCGTACCTGTATGAGTTTTCTACCCGCAGCTCTAGCCAGAGCCTGAGCGACGGCCGTCACTCCAAACTTCAGATCTTCAGAGATCGGATTCACCAGCACCGTTCCCTAAAGTGACACGAAACAACCAAACTAGAATTCACAAATCTACATTTTTATTATAACATTAAGAAAATAACTACATTTAATGAAATATATATTGTAAAGATTACCGGTAATAATTGTTCCCAATTTATCAATATTTATTACTGAGTTCAAGGTTACTGATACTATATATTATACTATACTCTGAGAGACATTTTAGAAGTTGGAATGATGATAAACATATATGGATAACAACTTCTTTATTCATGATATACAATGTTTTGACACAGTTTCTTATCTTTCAAACTGATATATGTAATTGGAAAGATTTATATTTTTTAGGAAATTTATCAAACAACCTTACTTACCTTAGCTTTTGTGATGTCTCCTTGTTGTACCGAGATAGTTGTTGGTCCGACTGTGATCGTGTCATTTGAAGGGTATCTGTCAAATCTGAACACATTTTTCCACATTTTTATAAAATGATTATCAAAAATTATATACTTGCAAGAAATATTACAACATATGGCAAACATGAAATTTGTGATATGAAAACACTGATTACACTATTTAATTCAATAGGATTTCAGGAATAAAATAATAACCGTATATTACAATGTACACAGAGACCTCGTACATAAGGCGACCCCCTTTCTCAGCCCCCCAAATTGCTGCCAAAATCATATATCTCATTTATAAGGCGATCTCCCCTTCTAGCAGGTCGTTGAAACAGTCGACATGACAGACAACTCGTTGACAAGATTTTGTAAGGGCAAATTTAGGTCGGTAATGTTTAAGTGAAATGTCATGTGTAATAAAATAATAAATAAGTTACTAACAGTGTTTTTTATTTTATTCAATGATTTATCATTTGCTTCTGATAACAAGCCAGGCTACAGTAAAAAAACTCCCATTACTGTGTCATGTTTCGTTTTCATCATTCTCATTCAGAAATCTAGACAAACGTTCAGTCAACGTACTGGTAATGCTATATTTGTTTCAAGCCTTTTCATTGGTTAAAAGAACAGAAGTTGTAAAAGTACGCCAATCAGAAAATCTAACACAAATTGCATATTGAAAAAGCCGAACCGGTGTAAAGAATAATTGCTGCCAAGAAAAATTGAGTTATACATCGCCTTCATAATTGATCAAATAATTTGGGCAGCATAAGTTTTGTGAAATACATGCATAGAAATAAATATAGTCACAATATCAGTCATCAAAACAATGTTAATTAATAAATTAATCATTATAAATTTATTGTTATCTTTAATTATGTCAAGTTATTTCATCGGTTATTTGGTCGGGTACATGGATAATTTTGATTGATAAGTTATTTTGAATTTTCATTCGTATTTCTCTCTATATTTTCATTTAAAAAGAACAATTAGACAAAGGTATTTTATTTTACAAGATTAAATTTGAAATGACATCGATGATTGTGTAATGGACATCCGGTGTAAACATTGACTCGCTTGACTTGTTTGGTTGGCAGATAACCCTCACTTGGCCTCTAGTTTTTTACCTTGTGTATTGGGCGACCCCCTTCTTTGACCCCCCAATTTCTGGCATAATAAACTTGCCTTATACATTGAAATATACGGTAAGTTATTGGCTCTGTAGCTCATCAGGCTTCATATTTAATCTTGCAGTAGGGTGCTAAGGCCAATATGTTTCCTCCCTTTGCAGGTGTCACAGTGTCATTGAACAACCCTAAAATTAAGTATATAGGCGATGTGATTTCAGAAACCTGTAATCATATTCAATTTATAGGATCCAAAGGTTCACCAAGCCCTTTTTAGGGGCCATAAGGTCTCAAAACTGTTAATTACGATCTTCACTAGTAGGAGTCTTGACACAGGATTTCAGATTTCTAGGCCTTATGCTTCTAGAGAAGAAGTTGAAAATGCACAATGTTTACAGACGGACACCCGACACCATGTCATACCATAAGCCCATCGGGCCTTACAAGCCTGTTGAGCTAAAAAAGAAAATTACTTACGGATCAAGATCTGGCATTGTTCCTGTGAAAAGACATTTAAAACTGTTTAAAACATTCTTATTTCTTATCAACAGTCGTGGTAAATAATTCTTTTCATTGATACACCATTTTATTTGTAAACCTGTATTCAAAAGAGACACGTTTTGGTTTTTCAATAATTAGACAAATACCCCTTACATTTTTTATCCAATACATAAGTCTGCAAAGTTGAAAATTAGGCAAATGTTGCCCACAATCTTGAACATATTCACCAAAAAGAAAGATTACTTAGTTTATCTTGTAAACTACTCCTAGCTTATATTAATCGATGAAATGTTTGGAAATATGTTTTCTCTCAAATTTTCTTAACAAAAATGGAACATGTTCCTAAACGTTACACTTACTGGAATGTCTGAGAGTTGAAGGAGGGTCAATTTCATCCAGGAACGCTTGGTAGGTGGCGTGATCATATATCACTATCGAAACTTTCTGAAAATAATGAATTTAAGGATAAGAAACAAAATTCTGATTTGTTGAATGTAAAATCAGGAAAATGACATTGAATGTAAAAAGAATACTTCCCACATTCTCTTACTATCATTAAAACTGAGACATATTTCTTTTGAGTGAGTTGGGGTTTAACGTGTCATCAGCAATTTTTCAGCTATTTAACACATGTATAGTATACATATATATAATATATATTAAAAGGACAAGAATAAAAGGCCAAGGAAGCAAGATTGACAAAGATTAAGTCAAGGCAAAAAATGAGAACACTGTCTAGGTAAAAGAGTGAACTACCCCGACGAAAATTTTTCATGAACTTTTTCAGTTCATGATAAACTCATGAACTTTTCTAAAAGTTTCATGAAAACTTCATGATGATTTTCATGAAAAACAAGATGTGTTTGTGAAACACGAATGTCGCTGTGTCAAGGTCAAGGTCACAAGGTCAAATGTCATGGTGTCATCTGAAAGGTCTCATCACAAGGGATCCATATGTCAAGTATCAAAGAGCTAGCTCTGACCAATCAAAAGTTATGACCAAGGTTAAAGTTTTTGTGGACAAACGGACGGACGGACAGACAGACGGACAGACGGACGGACAGACGGACAGGTGAAAAACAATATACCCCCGGAATCTCCGATTCGGGGGCATAAAAATGTCATGAGTTTTTCATGAAATTTTGTTCATAAAGAAAGCTGTGCATGAAATCATCATGATAATTTCATGAGAGTTCCATAGCTGTATTTTTTTCATGAAATTATTGTTCATGAAAGTAGATGTGCATGAAATAAGCATGAACTTTTTTTCAATTCTCAAAAACATTGTCAAGAATGTAACCTTTTTAGGGCATTCTAAACCATGAAATCATATTACAGTTATGTTTTGTTATTGAATATCAGTTTTAGTACCTGCCATTTTACAGCATTATTTTGGCACTGTTTTTTCTCAACTATTGTTCTTTTTCTGTCTAATTTATGGTTCATGTCTTTTATACCTTAATAACCTAGAATCTTCAGTTTTTTTGTAAAAATAGCCCTTTCAAAATACTAAGTAACTGAGATATGGATGTATGACAATCTCCTCTACTATAAAATTTGGCATTCCAGAGATCTGCAGTCAGAGCAAAGGTCCGGAACATTGTTTCTATAAATAGATCACTGTATTTGTAAGGGGGTCACTCCTCTAAGCTCCATGCAGGGTTCCCCTCACATAATTGTGTACCTATATGTAGGACAGTGAAGTTGAGAGTATTTAAGCACCGCCATTATCATGCTGTAGGCGGGAAAATTGGTTGATGTTCAGTCTCAGCTATTTCAAAGAGCAAGAGATGGTCAACCATCAGGTAATTCATACCAAAGTTGTATCTCCCTCACATTCTTAAGGAATATTGTATGTTTTGATGTAAATATAACTTGGAAAGTGTCTTTTGATGCATGACAAGAGATTAAAGTGTAACTGTCAGTTGAAGTTGCAACTTTATCACAGAGGTATCCTCAGTTGCCCCTCAATATTTCAAGTCCTGAGGATTATATTAGATTCATATATTGAGAAATTTTTCATGTCAGAAAAATACAATATTTATAAAGAGAGAAGTTTGCAGATGTTGGTCAGTTTGAAGTAGGAAATGTTTGTTTATCTTTCCAGGCATCAAATAATTCAATAGTCGTAAAATGGTCCCATTAACCACTGCTTAGCCAGTCAGTAATTGTAACCAGATGGCTCTTTACTCTGATAGTGGTCAACTGAATCTCATCATTTGAAAGGTTACCTTTGAAAGATATGATGAGTGTAGTTTACACTTTTTGAGATACTATATATTTTGTTGATCAAAACATCATTTCACTGCTAGAGTTGCCGGGATTTAGTTTTCAGGGACTTCTGTAAGTTTTTGTCTTTAGCATGATGTCTCAAATCTGTTTATGCAGAAACAAATTGAAAATATATATTTTTCAAATTCTATTCTCTTATTTGAAAGCATTGGTTATACTGTAATTTTTACTTGCCAAACTATTTACTTTTTTAAAAGAAGCCAAAAGAAGATCAAAGCCATATGCATGAAAAATGTAATAAAAGTTTCATGTGTATTTCCATAATTGTTACTGTTCTGCAGACATTTCATTTCACTCAGGTTCAGCCTAACAATAAGCTCCCTCGACTGCAGGTTCTTAAAATTTCATATTCATGAATATTTCATGAACAAATCATGAATATTTCATGAACAAATCATGAATATTTCATGAAAAATTCATGATTTTTTATCTTGAAATTTTCATGTAAATAAGTTCATGAAAAATTATTGAATATATATTTTCATGAAGTGCCACTTAACGTTGATGATATTTTCATGAAAAATTCATGAGCGTTAAGCATGAACTGTTCATGAACTATTCATGAAAAATTCATCATCATTTCACCGGGGCAAGGCAAAGCCACTTATGGGAAAAAGGGCAATGACATTAGCAAGGCAAGAACAGGAACAGGGTCAAGAACATGGGGACAGGCAAGGTCATTGCCAAGATAAGAGGACAATGGTAAGCAGAAACTTACAAGGTTAAAAACAAAATATGATTAGGGTCAGAAACCTTACAAAGACGATAGATATAACAAAACAAGTTTTGACAATGGCAATTAAGAACTCAACAAGAACAAGGAGAAGCAGTTGCAAGGACAAGGTCACAAACTTGTAAAGGGCAACAGAAGGGCAAAAATAAAGGACAAGTATTTGACAAAGGCAAGAACTCAACAAGAACAGGGAGAAGCATTTGCAAGGGCAAGGTCATGAACTTGACACAGGAAATGACAGGGCAAAAATCAAGGACCAGAAGATGACAATGGCCTATCAAGGAGAACATCAGGGAACGTTAAAGGTCAAAAAGAAGTGCATGGGAAAGAGCAGAGCAAGATATTGATTGATTTAAGCAGTGATCAGTTAATCATCAATTATCAGAAGTGAATTTTCTGTCAAAATGAGTCATGAATGCCAAGATTATTTAAAAGCACTTTTTTATTTTTGGCAGTATTTCTTTACAATATTTCTACTGGTGAAGAATCAAGGAGCAAGCCTCTTTACCTGTAGGTTTCCTCCACTGTTTGCTTTGACAGCTTTCACCAGACAGGACGCCACATACTTCTCAGGGAACTTGAACAACCGTCCACACCCAAATGAAGTGAGAGCGATGCTAGTGTACCCATTCCCATCTGCTGTCTTGAGACACGTGTCAATCAGAGAACTCAGTTCCTGCACAACAAATTTTAAAATTGGTCACCTCTCACAATGGCCCCTACTAAGGGCCACAGGGGTCACGGCCTCAAGCCTTTTTCATCTTTCTCTTCAGACACGTGTCGATGAGAGAACTGTTACTGCAGCAAGCCTATCTTGTTATGTGTTTATGTTTAAACATCTGACCAAAACACATTAATTCAATTACTTTACTTGATGAAATTTATTTGCAAAATATCAACTATAGTCCTTCATATATAACACTAGCAGGAAATTTCAAAATGAAGATTAGATTATTAGACAATGTTAAGTACTAATGTTCCTTGTACCATACTGTTTTATGATTTTTATTTGATGACAATAGTTTACTTTTACTGTAGTGAAAATCCTTCTTCATGAAACCAATATCTGCAAAATATTTAAGACATATAAAGGGGTACTTTCAACTTCAATTTAGCAGGAACCATAAGATGGAATTATACATAGAAACTGGAACTGAAAGGGTTTTCGACTAAACTAATATACCTCCTACTTAACCTACCTTTTTGGAACGATGTGGATTCCATTTTTCTAGCACAAATGTATAAACCATTTGCCCATTTAGGTTCCCAGTGCAATTTGTCTGCAATATTGAACCCGGTTTCCACATTGGTTTGCTCGCCTCAAATTGCTGAAAAACAGGAAATGTTGTTAATTTATTTGTGAGATTAGAAAGCCATTGCTTCGATTTCATTCGCAAGCCTATGAAAGTTTAATTTTTGAAAGTTGACAATCTAGTTAAAACTAGCTGTAACGTATACGGCCCATAAGTCCTCACGTTACATCTAGCTACTAACCCACCTGGTCCGTGTCACGCATGCGTGGAAATCAGCCAATGAGAAAATAACTGGCTGATCTCTTTGTACGCCAAACGTAATTCAGAAACCTTATTAAAAGCTGACAGGAAGATATATTCTATTCGATAGTGTTTATAAGGTATTGTTACTAATAGATAGGTTAATTGGATGCATAATGTTGTCTATTACACATATTTTAGATGTTTATTTGATTTTTGATAAAATCAAGCAATCTAGAGATATTAACCATAAATGGATAGATTTGCAAGTTCAGTGATCAGATATTATCTTCAATCATCATATTAGATATTTTGTAACTTATAAAAGCCAAATAAAATTTTAAAATAGATATTTAGTGTCTCTTTAACTATTTTCAGATTAATACATTGTCATCAATGAAAACAATATAATTACCTGTTGAAATGTTGGACCTCCTGCTTTGACATAAGCCTGGGATACGGCAGTTCCCGTCAAGTCCAAACTCTTTGGGACGACATTTACAAACACATCCACCTGTAATTGGTGAAATGTTGTTCAATAGATATCACAATAAAATATCCATCAATTATTTAAATACAACAAACAGGAACTCTGACATTTTCTCTGCAAGGCCATGCTAGCGGACATTATAGACAAGCTCATATTAGAAAGGCTCATTATAACTTTAAAATAAATATAATAAAAATAATAACACTTTATTGTCCTAAGTACAAGGAAATTCGGGTTGTGCCTAAGCACCCAGCAGCCACGGTGCAGCGCCAGTTAATGCGTTGTTCTGCCTTTGCAATGCTGAGTGTCAAGCAAGACAGTAACAACTCCCATCTTTTAACGTCTTTTGATATGACGCGATGGGGAACATGATCACATTATTCTCACCCATTTTAATATGTTGACTAGACATATAAAAAAACATAGCAAACTAACATTGTGATCATTATCTTTTATAACTTAAAACTGTAACTTCACCGTCAAAAATCTCTACATAGTTTTACAACCAATATTTCCAGAAGTTAAATTAAGGGAATAAGATCAATATAACATAAAGATAAGAATCAGATACGAGTGAAAATCTAACAAAATAAGAAAACCATTATTTCTTAGCATACATAAAGTAAAAGGAATAATTTAGATCATGAATTCTTTGTCTTTATAATAGCACAATTTACATAATCAATATTCTTGTTAACTCATGCATAAGGTACCGAATAACTTTAACAAATAAATTCAACTGGTAGATAGATTGTGAGTGAGACGATATTTAACCCTTTGGGTAAACTTTCAGCCATTAGCCGCATGTTAAGAGAAATAGGAAATATATCGTAAACTCATTTTACATTTTTTACATGAAAACTTACCGTTTCCTTAGACACATCTCCCTTGCTGACAGTCAGCGTGACATTTCCACACGTGAGGGATGTATTCTGTTGTCTTGGAGGAGAGGAGCGTCGGGGCGGTCCGTAACTACGACGAGACTGCGGCGTGAAACCTGATTGTGCCTTGAAGCCTGAGAATACTTGAAGTTCCTTCACATCAGCATCTTCATCATCCTCCTCATTATCATTATCGTCATCATTATCGTCATCATCTTCTTCTTGTTCATTAAACATAGGTGCTGAGTTGGCATGTTTAAACGGTGGCCGGCTGCAAATAGAATTATTTCATTCAAACTTATAATCATGATTAGCTTATAGTATAAAATTTAAAAGACGTGGAGATTAATGAATGATCAAATTCTTTATTGTAGAAAGAAGATTACCACAAACTCTGTTGAGCATCCATTAAACACTGTGCTTTTTTCATATTTCTAACTTCTTAAATGCACCTCAAACAATTAAGTATAAAATCCATTTATTTGGGTACAAAAAGTAAGCCTCATTGCTGGCAATCATCTTTATATATATTTGCAATCATCAAAATGTCCAAAAATTTTCATAAAAACAAATATGGTATTGTTTTGGTTAGCAAAGGCATTTTAAAATAATATTCCTGATAAAAATATGAAAGGTATAAAATTCCTTCTCATAATGTTGTAAATTTTTTTAAAAAGTCCATTGATATTTTGAAAAAATAGAGCCATTGGCTCTGTAGCTCATCAGGCTTCATCATCAATTATGCTGTAGAGTGTGGCCAATGATACCCCCTTTGTAGAGGCCACAGGGTCACCAATCATAAAATTAAGTATATATAGGCGACAAGTTTCAGTTTTCTAGGCCTTATACTTCAGGAGAAGAAGATGAAAATAGATTTGAAGGACGTTCCTGTTGCCTTTATTAGGGGTCACAGGGCCACCAAAGATACAATTCTTAATCCTCACTAGCCAAGGAGTCTGTACACAAAGTTTCCGCTTACTAGGCCTTATGGTTCTGGAGAAGAAGATGAAAATAGGCTTTTAGGGCGTGGCCCTTATTAGGGGTCACAGGGCTACCAAAGCTACAATTTATAATCCTCACTAGCCAAGGAGTCTGTACACAAGGTTTCAGCTTTCTAGGTCTTATGGTTCTGGAGAAGAAGATGAAAATAGGTTTTTAGGGTGTGGCCCCTGTGGCCCTTATTAGCTCATCAGGACTGAAAGTCCAGATGGGCTTATGGCATGGCCCGTCGTCCGGCGTCCGTCCGTCGTCCGTCCGTCGTCCGTCCGTCGTCCGTCGTCCGTCCGTAAACTTTTGACACTTTCAACTTCTCCTCATGAACCATACACATTAGAGAGCTGAAATTTTGTGTACAGGTACCTTAGCATATGGAGATTCTAATTTGTAACTTTGGTGACCCTGTGACCCCAAATAGGGTCACAGGGGTCACAACTTTAAAAACCTATTTTCATCTTCTTCTCCAGTTCCAGAAGGACTAGACAGTTAAAAATGATATGTGCAGACTCCTTGGCCAATGGGGATTCTTATTTGTAACTTTGGTGACCCTGTGACCCCAAATAAGGTCACAGGGGTCACAACCTTAAATACCTATTTTCATCTTCTTCTCCAGTTCCAAAAGGAGTAGAGAGTTAAAAATTATATGTGCAGACTCCTTGGACAATGGGGATTCTAATTTGTAACTTTGGTGACCCTGTGACCCAAAATAGGGTCACAGGGGTCACAACCTTAAAAACCAATTCTCATCTTCTTCTCCAGTTCCAAAAGGTCTAGAGAGTTAATATTGATATGTGCAGACTCCTTGGACAATGGGGATTCTAATTTGTAACTTTGGTGACCCTGTGACCCAAAATAGGGTCACAGGGGTCACAACCTTAAAAACCTATTTTCATCTTCTTCTCCAGTTCTAAAAGGACTAGAGAGTTGAAAGTGATATGTGCAGACTCCTTGGACAATGGGGATTCTAATTTGTAACTTTGGTGACCCTGTGACCCCAACTAGGGTCACAGGGGTCACAACCTTAAAAACCTATTTTCATCTTCTTCTCCAGTTCTAAAAGGACTAGAGAGTTGAAAGTGATATGCGCAGACTCCTTGGACAATGGGGATTCTAATTTGTAACTTTGGTGACCCCAACTAGGGTCACAGGGGTCACAACCTTAAAAACCAATTCTCATCTTCTTCTCCAGTTCCAAAAGGTCTAGAGAGTTAATATTGATATGTGCAGACTCCTTGGACAATGGGGATTCTAATTTGTAACTTTGGTGACCCTGTGACCCAAAATAGGGTCACAGGGGTCACAACCTTAAAAACCTATTTTCATCTTCTTCTCCAGTTCTAAAAGGACTAGAGAGTTGAAAGTGATATGTGCAGACTCCTTGGACAATGGGGATTCTAATTTGTAACTTTGGTGACCCTGTGACCCCAACTAGGGTCACAGGGGTCACAACCTTAAAAACCTATTTTCATCTTCTTCTCCAGTTCTAAAAGGACTAGAGAGTTGAAAGTGATATGTGCAGACTCCTTGGACAATGGGGATTCTAATTTGTAACTTTGGTCACAACCTTAAAAACCAATTCTCATCTTCTTCTCCAGTTCCAAAAGGTCTAGAGAGTTAATATTGATATCTGCAGACTCCTTGGACAATGGGGATTCTAATTTGTAACTTTGTTGACCCTGTGACCCCAAATAGGGTCACAGGGGTCACAACCTTAAAAAACTATTTTCATGTTCTTCTCAAGTTCCAAAAGGTCTAGAGAGCTGAAATTATATGTGCAGACTCCTTTGCCAATGGGGATTCTTGATTGTAGATTTCGTGACCCCATGACCCCATTAGGGTCACAGGGGTCACAATCTTAAAAACCTATTTTTCTCCATTAGATGACAGTCTATGGCAAATTTATTTCTCCTTGGATATTTTAGTGTGGACTTCTTTCACTGTCTGATATTGGCAATCTAGAAAGTGTTGAATAATAATAAATCATTTGGGTAAGGAAATTTATTCCGAAATCGTTACATTTGTTTTGTAATTTTTTTATAGGTTTTCTTGCAATAGGTAACATCAGTTTCATTTTTAGCTCATCTTGCCTGTATAAAGCAAACTTGATATGATGCCTGATGAGCTACAGAGCCAATGGCTCTATTTTTAGGGGTCACAGGGCCACCAAAGCTACAATTTATAATCCTCACTAGCTAAGGAGTCTGTACACAAAGTTTCAGCTTTCTAGGCCTTATGGTTCTGGAGAAGAAGATGAAAATAGGTTTTTAGGGCGTGGCCCCTGTGGCCCTTATTAGGGATCACAGGGCTACCAAAGCTACAATTTATAATCCTCACTAGTCAAGGAGTCTGTACACAAGGTTTCAGCTTTCTAGGCCTTATGGTTCTGGAGAAGAAGATGAAAATAGGTTTTTAGGGTGTGGCCCCTGTGGCCCTTATTAGGGGTCACAGGGCCACCAAAGCTACAATTTATAATCCTCACTAGCTAAGTAGTCTGTACACAAAGTTTCAGCTTTCTATGCCATATGGTTCTGGAGAAGAAGTCGAAATTCCACAAAGTTTACGGACGGATGGACGGACGGACGGATGGATGGATGGACGGACGGACGGACGCCGGACACCATGCCATGCCATAAGCCCATCGGGCCTTACAGGCCAGATGAGCTAAAAATGATTATTTATTCAGCCTTACCTCTGAAATGCCTCCTGAACTGCCTCCGTAATCTTCGGAGCTCCAGGCAGGTTCATATCCAAATAGACTGAGTGCTGAGACTCGAACGCTGCTTGGTAGCCAGACATTTTGTTTCTGTGTATGCCGCGGATAAGAAGATTTACATCTAAAAAACAAAAGTGTATATGTGTCAATACAACAGAAAGAAAAATTATTGTCACAAATTGACATGAATCTCCCTCAAAATAACCCTTGAGTTAAATGAAAATAATGATAATGTTTTTGCATAGTGCCTCAGTATCTAACCTTTGAGCTGTTAACTTACGAGCTTAATTGTATAGAGACATGATTAAAAATTCTCTTAAAATGTTAAAACTCAAACATATTTCAAAATTGATTGTAAACTTCAACCAATCCGCGTAGGAAAGTCTTGAAATGCTAGTTCAAATGCTGAATTGTCAAGTTCATCAAAACAGATGCCTATTGTAAAATAGTAAACCCCTTTTTAGCTTCGAACATGCCTGTCAAAAAGTACCGGTACTATTTCATCTGCTTTGCATTAAACACCATGAGTGGGGCAAAAACTGAGTAGATTTGTTAAATAGAGAATACTAAACAAATGGTAATGTGATAACATTTTTAAGCAACGAGTGTATAGAATTGGTATCAGACGAACGAAAGTGAGTCTGATACCAAATTCTATTCACGAGTTGCTTAAAAATGTTATCACATTACCATTCGTTTAGTATTTTATTTATTACTCAACCCTTATATCAATATTTATGTAAATAAATCGTCAAACAAGAATCAGCTGACTTGAAACAATCGGGAAACCAGCGTATGAATTTCCATGAGTTCAAATAAAATAGTTCGTAATGTTTTTGTTATTTACACATGTCGTACGCCTTAGAATAAACATGATACAAAGTATATTGGTGAAAAAATATTTCATTATCAAAAGATACATTGATGACATTAACACTAAGAAGCAACGAAAACTGTCAACACATCGTGCACTCGCAACGTGACGTCATCAGATCGCCGAGTGACGTCATCGGAATGTGTCCTGTTTCTAGGTCACGTTTTTTAGGTTTGAAAAATTCGCGGACAGTGTCGACGGCAGAGGATTGATTGATCGATGACATTGACATGAGTTACTGAAGTGTTGATAGGAACAGGGAGATAGAACTTGGGGAAAGGTAGTTACACGAAAACATGTTCGGATTTTGTGCTTGTGGAGGGGAAAGCTACATGGTTTTTTTCAGTGGCAAGCAAGCAAACAGTCAAAGCGCCATGTTTATGTTACGGTAGGCAGAGGAGGCAACATCGCTTGCGACGACACAGAAGGTAGACAAGTGAAGTGATCGAGCGAATGATTGATTTGTGTTGGTTAGCAAATATATAATGAATTAAAAGTAAAAAAAAAACGCTTTGATAATATTCTTTCACTTAAATTAACATTTTGTTGAGAATGTAAAATTTGACAGTCGCCACTTAGAAGTCACGTGTTTGGACAATGTCATGTGACGTTCGAAAGTAGTTCCGTGTCTTGGCACGTGATGGTAACACACTGGTGTGTTACCAGCTCATTGTTATCTAATGAGGGATCTCACCACGGTTGAGTAATAATACAGAATAACCTGCTTTTTCAGTGTCATTTTTTCATTCTTGAGATTACTATGCTGACTGCATTCGAAATGGTGCTTAATCGTAATCTTAGATATTGGTTTGTAATAACGATTCAAAAACTTTTTGTACAGATTTGAGCAAAACATTAAGTCAGCTTTGATTCTGTAAATATTTTTTATAGAGGATGTTTCATCTTCATATAAATATATATAAAGTTACATATTGATAACTTTTTAGTTCAGAAAATATTTTCCTCACGTTTTTCTTTGGAAACTTCCTTGAGGTGGAGTCTTTCATGCCAGACTTTCTTTTCCAACTTCTTCATTTCAGCTTCAACTTTCTTCACGCATTTTGGATCGCCCGCAAACTTTAAATGAAGGTTTGATTGTCCACCAGTTTCATCCCAAGACCCACCAGCATCACTTTGAAAATAAAACAACATTTAAACAGTCTAAGTAAACCAAGCTTCAAAAATACTTGCTATACTCCCATACTGAGTCTAGCTAGATACAGTAAGATGTCACGTCAGCAGACCTTTCGGAGACCTATGACCCTCCAACGTCATATGTGCGAAAGCAGACTATTGCAGCATGGTAAGCCGAGGCCTGATTGGTCAATTCCTTAAGTTGGCTGACGCGAGAAGTTACTTTACCTATCTAGACTCAGTATGGGAGTATAGCAAGTGTTATTGGGGCAAGGTTTACTTAGACTGACAAATAAAGCTCTACATAATGAACCACAGCAATATTACCACAAGGCAAAACCCACTCAAGTCCAAAACTGCCTGTGCCAGTCTTCTAGTTTTCATCAACTGAACTGAATGAAGGTTCCGACTTATGGCCAAAAAGTGGGTTTGACTAAAACACTAAGCAATAATTGACTTCAAGTGAGGTGGATCAAATGATTTGTTGAACTTGCACATGTGATATTAAAATCATTAAATCAACCAAATCTGAAGTCTATAACTGTATTATTTTTGAAAACAGGTCTTGAATTACTTTTCTTCTCTGAATATAAAGGACATCACTCCCATTATAGAAATACAAGGGACATCACTCTAATATTCTACAATTAATCTGAAATTGCAATGAGAAATGAGTTTATATTTCAATTCCTTTGACAAACATTCACAGAACGGAAAGTTCAAAAATAGAGCCATTGGCTCTGTAGCTCATCAGGCATCATATTAAGTTTGCTTTATACAGGCAAGATGAGCTAAAAATGAAACTGATGTTACCTATTACAAGAAAACCTATAAAAAATTACAAAACAAATGTATTATTATTCAACACTTTCTAGATCGCCAATATCAGACAGTGAAAGAAGTCCACACTAAAATATCCAAGGAGAAATAAATTTGTTAAAGACTGTCATCTAATGGAGAAAAATAGGTTTTTAAGATTGTGACCCCTGTGACCCTATTTGGGGTCATGGGGTCACAAAACCTACAGTTTAGAATCCCAATTGGCCAAGGAGTCTATATGCAGTCTTTCAGCTCAATAGACCTTTAGGAGCTAAAGATGATGATGAAAATAAGTTTTTAAGGTTGTGACCCCTGTGACCCTATTTGGGGTCATGGGGTCACGAAATCTATAATTTAGAATCCCCATTGGCCAAGGAGTCTGCACATATAATTTCAGCTCTCTAGACCTTTTGGAACTTAAGAAGAAGATGAAAATAGTTTTTTAAGGTTGTGACCCCTGTGACCCTATTTGGGGTCATGGGGTCACGAAATCTATAATTTAGAATCCCCATTGGCCAAGGAGTCTGCACATATAATTTCAGCTCTCTAGACCTTTTGGAACTTGAGAAGAAGATGAAAATAGTTTTTTAAGGTTGTGACCCCTGTGACCCTATTTGGGGTCACAGGTTCACCAAAATGCTGAGGAATATATGGATGACAACTTCTTTGTTCATTGTATGCGACGTTTCGACACAGATTCTTGTGTCGTTCTTGTGTCGAAACGTCGCATACAATGAACAAAGAAGTTGTCATCCATATATTCCTCAGCATTATTGTCATCCCAACTTCTAAAATGCCTCTCAAAGAAGGTTCACCAAAGTTACAAATTAGAATCCCCATTGTCCAAGGAGTCTGCACATATCACTTTCAACTCTCTAGTCCTTTTAGAACTGGAGAAGAAGATGAGAATTGTTTTTTAAGGTTGTGACCCCTGTGACCCTATTTGGGGTCACAGGTTCACCCAAGTTACAAATTAGAATCCCCATTGTCCAAGGAGTCTGCACATATCACTTTCAACTCTCTAGTCCTTTTAGAACTGGAGAAGAAGATGAAAATAGGTTTTTAAGGTTGTGACCCCTGTGACCCTATTTGGGGTCATGGGGTCACGAAATCTACAATTTAGAATCCCCATTGGCCAAGGAGTCTGCACATATCGTTTTAAGATGAAAATAGGTTTTTAAGGTTGTGACCCCTGTGACCCGATTTGGGGTCACAGGGTCACCAAAGTTACAAATTAGAATCTCCATTGTCCAAGGAGTCTGCACATATAATTTTTAACTCTCTACTCCTTTTGGAACTGGAGAAGAAGATGAAAATAGGTATTTAAGGTTGTGACCCCTGTGACCCTATTTGGGGTCACAGGGTCACCAAAGTTACAAATTAGAATCCCCATTGGCCAAGGAGTCTGCACATATCATTTTTAACTCTCTAGTCTTTCTGGAACTGGAGAAGAAGATGAAAATAGGTTTTTAAAGTTGTGACCCCTGTGACCCTATTTGGGGTCACAGGGTCACCAAATTTACAAATTAGAATCTCCATATGCTAAGGTACTTGAACACAAAATTTCAGCTCTCTAATGTGTATGGTTCATGAGGAGAAGTCGAAAGTGTCAAAAGTTTACGGACGGACGGCGGACGGACGACGGACGGACGGACGCCGGACGACGGGCCATGCTGATGAGCCAGTCCTGATGAGCTAAAAATAGATATAACATACCTGTCCATTATAATCTTTTTCACTTCTTGTATTTCCTTATCAAAGTTCCCCTTGAGGCAACGAGCATGAGCACCCTTAGCAGTGAACTCCCCGTCCTTGTGGGAGTGACCGGTGATCTCTTGCAGGACTCTGTCCCTACATTGGGCTGTGTCCTTCCCAAGACCTTCAACCTTCACCTGTTTCTTGCTTTTTTCAACAGAGATCTTCACCAGGTGTTCCTGCTCAAGCTTCTGAACCAAGTCCTTCCACTGAGTTCCATTGATGTACTTGAAGTGGGACTCATTGTAGGGAACAGTCTCATGGCTGACCAGACTCTTCACCTTGGCAATCATGGTCCTGGTTTCAGTCTCTGAGAATGTCAGACAGACACACTTCTGACCCTCCACAAACCAGATGGACTCCTTCATCTCTTTCAGTTCATCCTCCACTAACTTCTTGCCTTTATCTCTGCTGATTAGATCAATGGCTGCCTGATGTAGATGACAGGAATCCTTGGTAATTCTATTATTATCTATTAACATTTTAAGCTTCAGATCAGGTAATTTGCTTTTTGGTCCTGTTATTGTTATCTCTCCTGTACTTGATTTGTATTTTATAGAACATGTAGGAAAATCATCTTCAAATAAGTGCATCTTCTCTAGTAGTCTTACGTTAGCTGATTTAAACTTAACTGACTCACTGTCCTGATCCTCTGATGATTCAGATTGTGGATTCATTGAGGATCTTTTTGGCTTGGGAGCTGTAGGGGGCTTGTTTTGTTCTGTTCTTTTGCTTTTGGAGGGGTTTCTCATTTCAACAGCATCATCATCTATTGTGTCATATATTTTTTCATCCTTTTTTTCCTTAATATTTATGGATACCATGCCTTGATCTTCCCTCTTTGGAGGTACATGATATGACATTTCGGCTTGACCATCTTCCATTCTTGGAATGTTGACGGAGGTAATTTTTTCTTTTGATTGTTGTGAATCACGGCCTGATATGGATCTGATCTGATCAGTCTTCGGAAGAACCAATTCATAATCACACTGACTCGCCCTCACTGCTGTTGATGTTTCTCGTATTTGAACATTCTGAAATTGTTGAATTTTTTGCTTGATGGAACATTCAGTTTCTTCTGTGGGTTGCTCATCTTGTCTTGGTGATTTATCTCCTCCTGAATCAAGGTCATCATCCCCTGAAGCTCCTGGTGGATCAAGGTCACTGAGAAACTTGATGACCTCATCTTGATAGCCTTTGTAGAATGGTTCAAGTTTCACCGGGGACTGAGTCTTCACAGGAGTGTGAGATTTGACAGCAAGGACATTCCTTGCAACTGGAAATGAACAAGAAAGAAAAATATGTACCTATGGTGTATATTGGTTCGTTATGAAATTTTACTACTGAGATATAAGATGTTGAAGTCCTATTGAAGAGCATTAGTCTTCACTCCAGTATCACAAAATTATCGCTTGAGTTGATCTTGAAGTTGAACAAGTCTGTCACTTGATTAATACATAATCGTGAAAGAAATCATTTTAAAACGTAACACAACTGAACTTTAATTCCTTGTGATCACTTAAAAGAACTGATTAAGAGAACTTATCAAGCAATTGACAAAGTGATATAGCATAACTGTGATTGTATGTATGATTGGTTCATAAACGTAATCTTTGATCTATTGCCGTTAACGTTAAGGTCTTAAAATGAATTACTGCAAAACCTTTCATCTGAAAAGGAGCATAGATTTCATTTCCCTAAGGATTTCTTCAATATCACTCTGGAACTCTTGACCTCAAATAAAAATTTCAATTGAAAAAAACTTACTTTCATGGTTGTTGAATGTGACCACAGCACATTTCAGGTTTATGTACAGCGTACAATCGTCCACCCCATCATCCTGACCTCCCGATTTCTTGTTCTCGAAGTAAAACTGGAGTGTGTCCTTGGTGAGGGTCTTGGGCAGTTGAGTAACAATCACCCCCCGAGGAGCTGAAACTGCCTTCAACTCTACATGTTCTCCTTCAAGTTTCCTCTTGGACACATTCTTCTTCAGAGTTGATATATCTGGAAAGGACAAAATCATTTTTCTATCATCACTGCAGTATGTATTTAAAACAGCATGGTATCATTAATGAATAACTGTTCATAAAGAGTATATTGCTATGTACTCTAAGGAAATGAAGTGACACGGTGGATTGTGCTCATTGATCAATCATTTGTTTTGCATGTGTGTGAGCATGACTGTCACATATATGTATCATAGGGTTCTATCAGAAACATAAGCAATTCTTTCTCAACAAAGCATGGCTGAAAAGTTCATCTCACAAAAGCATGCAAAACATTTTCTTATACAGTAAAGCAAGTATGCAAGCATTTTCAGCAAAGCAAAGCACAAAATTTTCTTCCAAGACAAAGCTAAATATACTAATTTTTGTTATCAAATCATGATAAATCCTTTTTTTTAACATCAAAGCAAGTGTTGTTTTTGTATTGCAATATACCGATATATCGATAATGCCACGCATCCTTAATGGTAATGCATTTCCTTGTACAGCTAATCATAGAAATGCATTTTCTTGTACAACAAAGCATCATATATCATTTAAACGTACAACAAACATGGTTAAGCATTTCCTTGTAAGAAAGCATGGTATATCATTTCAATACACAACTAAGCATGGTAAAATATTATTTGTACAAGAAAGCATGGTATAGCATTTCAATGTACTAGAGAGCATGGTAAAGCATAACTTGTACCAAGAAAGCATGGTATAGCATTTCAATGTACTAGAGAGCAATTGTTAAAGTATAACTTTTACAAGAAAGTATGGTATAGCATTTCAATGTACTAGAGAGCATGGTAATTACCTTGTACAAGAAAGTATGGTATAGCATTTCAATGAACTAGAGAGCATGATAAAGCATAACTTGTACCAAGAAAGCATGGTATAGCATTTCAATACACAACTAAGCATGGTATATCATTTCTTGTACTAGAGAGCATGGTATAGCATACCTTGTACAAGAAAGCATGTTAAAACTTAACTTGTACAACAAAGCATGTCATAGCGTTACTTGTACAACAAAACATGCCATAGGTAACATTGTACAACAAAGCATTGTAAAGTATTACTTGTACAATAAAGCATGGTAAAGTATAAAGTATTACTTATACAAGAAAGCATGGTAAAGTATTACTTATACAAGAAAGCATGGTTAAGTATTACTTCTACAAGAAAGCATGGTAAAGTATTATTGTACAACAAAGCATTGTAAAGTATTACTTCTACAAGAACGCATGGTAAAGTATTATTGTACAACAAAACATTGTAAAGTATTACTTGTACAAGAACGCATGGTAAAGTATTATTGTACAACAAAGCATTGTAAAGTATTACTTGTACAATAAAGCATGCCAAAGTATTACTTGTACAAGAAAGCATGGTAAAGTATTACTTGTACAAGAAAGCATGGTTAAGTATTACTTGTACAAGAAAGCATGGTTAAGTATTACTTGTACAAGAAAGCATGGTTAAGTATTACTTGTACAAGAAAGCATGGTAAAGCATTCCTTGTAAAAGAAAGCATGGTAAAGTATTACTTGTACAAGAAAGCATGGTAAAGCATTCCTTGTACAAGAAAGCATGGTAAAGCATTACCTGTACAAGAAAGCATGGTTAAGTATTCCTTGTACAAGAAAGCATGGTAAAGCATTCTTTGTACAAGAACGCATGTTAAAGCATTACTTGTACAAGAAAGCATGGTTAAGTATTACTTGTACAAGAAAGCATGGTAAAGCATTACTTGTACAAGAAAGCATGGTAAAGTATTTCTTGTACAAGAAAGCATGGTAAAGCATTCCTTGTACAAGAAAGCATGGTTAAGACTATTCCTTGTACAAGAAAGCATGGTAAAGCATTCCTTGTACAAGAAAGCATGGTAAAGCATTACTTGTTCAGGAAAGCAATGTAAAGCATTCCTTGTACAAAAAGGAAGCATGGCAAAGCATTCCTTGTACAAGAAAGCATAGTAAAGCATTTCAATGTATTTGAGAGCATGGTAAAGCATTTCTTGTACAAGAAATCATGATAAAGTATTACTTGTAAAAGAAAGAATAGTCAAGTATTATGGTACAAAAAAGCATGAGAAAGTTTTACTTGTACAACAAAGCATGCCATAGTGTTACTTGTACAATAAACCATGGTCAATTTTGACTTATATAAGAAAGCATGGTTAAGCATTCCTTGTACAAGAAAGCATGGTAAAGCATTCTTTGTACAAGAAAACATTGTAACGTATTACTTGTACAAGAAAGCATGATTAAGTATTACTTGTACAAAAATGCATTAAAAAAAACCTTCCTTACAACAATAGCATAGCACAACATGACATAACATTAGACATTGTTGCATTGTTTTGCAAAATGATGCATCGTCAGACAATCAGGAAAGAGAAGATATGAACTATGCAGTTTTAATGTCTAAGTGGATGGAGGCTAAGATAGAAGTGATAGTGGATGGAAGAAATGGAATGACTGCAAACTAAAATTGTGGATACAGAGGAATATATGTCCATTATTGTACAAAACATCACATATTTGGATAGTGGATGGAAGATATGTAATGACTTCAAACTTAAATTGTGGATACAGAGGAATATATGTCCATGATTTTACAAATCATAACATATTTGTTCTTACCACTGAGCGGCTCTGTGAAGGTAACGAGAGCGATGTGTGTCGCTCTCTCATCATAGAAGTCCACACTGTCCACACCATTATCACACACCACCTCAAGGTAGTTCTCTATGGTGTCTTTTGTGCATGCCTTCGGGATGTTCTGAAAACAAACAAAGTTTAACAGTCTATGATTAAAAAATCAAGGTAGCAAGGTGGAGCATGGTGGTGTAGTGGTTAGCGTGCTGGCCTGGTCACGCTGAAGGTCAGTTTCGAATTCCCGTGGAGACACCAAAAAATTTACGTAATACTGTGTTTTGTCCTTGGGCAAGGCACTTCATCCATATTGCACTCAGTTCAACCAGCTTTATAAATGGGTACCAGAAAATGGGGAAATACAGACCTATATGGTCCCGCAAGGTGCTTAGTAGCTTGGCTCGAAAGTACAATTCCTTCAGGGTAATAATATACATTGTATCGCTGTTGAGCATTTCTGGACTGGATACTAGGGGTTAAAATTATAATTATTATCATTATTATAACTATTATACCATATTGCAGAACTTTTGTTCTTGAGAAGATGCAAATATTTGTATTGGCCCCCAGGCCCTCATTTTAGCAGGGACATAATCACCATATTAAAAATCTGTAATCCTTATCTTTGTATCTGTCTACAAAATTCCAGGCTTCTAGGGCTTTTAGCTCTGGAGAATACATGTTGAGGGAATGACTAGAAGGGCCCTTGTTATTGGCCACAGAGTCATTATATCTTTCAGAATGATATGAAAGAATGATTGTTATTGTTTGTTTTTGATTGACTGTTTTTATTTCATTTTTGGAAATATAAATTTGGAATATTTTGAAAATAAAATAACAATTAATCATAATTAATTAATAATTAATATCAAAAATGTTCCTATGTGTTCAATGAATCTTTGAATATTCTGAAATGAAAGAAATGTTGGTAATAACCACAAATCAATTTAGTTTTTGCAAGTTGAATTATCATGCTGAATAGGAACACTGATATGTTGTGGTTTAGCATAATAAAATTTGTCTAAAGTGATAGTTACATTTGTACAAGAATTTGGGTTATTCAGAATTTTTAGCACTATTGGATTTTGAAAAGCTCTTTTCCATTTGAATGTTGACCAGAATAGCAATTTGGTAGAAATTTTAGATAAATGTTCTTCACAAAATATTTTTTTTCCAGAGAATTACTTATAAATTCAAAGAATTCATTCCAGCTCTCCTTAGTTTCACTTTCTCTTTTAATCAATCAAAGCTACAATGATAATATGTAGTTTAACAATGTAGTACACCAAACGATGAATATTAAACTATTTTAATGAATATTCAATAAGTGAATGGTATACATTGTGTTAAGTTTTTAATGAAACATAAAAAAAACATATTCTTTAAAAAAATATTTTATGTCAAAATCGAACGATTAAAATCTTAAGGTAAAGATGTGTAAAACGCTTAGTCGTCAAAAATATGGTTGTCGTTCTTAAGAATAACAAAATTACTTAAAATGATGATAACAAAATGTCTTCCAAATGTAATCTTACTTTCACAATGAGCAATCTTTGCTCCATAACACCGACTTATTCTGGGCTATGATCCCGCCACAAATAGCAAATACCACTTGTCGTCTTCTTCGGAAATGCTTCTGTCTTCAGCTACATCAATAAGGCTTTTGTTTTCCGTGTTTCTTAGCAATCTTCTACAAGCTTACATTCTGACAGTGTCTCCCACTGCGTCATTCAAGATCTAAGAATGATTGTACTTTCTCTTTCGCTTTTAAAGGAAGTCATGTGACTTCGTTAAACTTTGCCCTAGGACATATAGTAAATTTTCACTTAATCTGTAAAACGTAATGCCAGGTGTTCATATATCTTTTTAAAAAATTTCATTAATGATAAAAAGCTGGGAGAGTGACAATTTCACTTGAAAAACTTCACGTTGAAACGAAACAGCTATAGGGGATTCCCCACCTTTTGTGACGTCATATCTAGGTCGCCCGCGAAATATGAATCTTGGAATGTTAAGGCACAGCGGTATGTTATGGAATTCTTGACAAATCAGTGGAAACGAATACAAATACAATATCAAATTTTGTATTGTCCGATATTAAGTAGGTATTAATCAGAATTCTGGGCCAACGGAACCCAAAATGTATTTTCACATTAACCATGTCACACAAAAAAAACTTTCGCTTTACTCAGGTTTTCATCACATACTGACTTGCTGTGATACGAAGGTAAATGGAATAGTTCATGATATTGATTAAAACTTCCGCACATAGTCTTCCCAAATGCCAATTAATTATATGATAAAAACTAGTTTTCAATGAAATTCTTAAAATAGTTATATATATTCGCAAAAACGAAATTCGGAAGACCAATTTACCTGAATACCAGTTATATGACCTATTAAACATGATCAACTCGTAACATTCATTCTGACTGCTTTAGATAATTTTCCAAAATAACGTTTGACTGATTGACGCGTTTTCGATCTCAATCGTGAAGTTAAACCTTCCTTTTCTCACTTTACTGCGTAGATTGGCTTTAAAGTGACACTTTCCATCAACATTCGATACTTCTCGATCAGATTACACTTGTTGTAAAGTTTGGCATAAATGACCCCTGACAACTCACGGCTCGGCTCTTTAAAGATGTAACAATGTTATATTTGGGATCACACTATCTTGAATAGTACAGATTCTTGTCCTTTTTCGGACCGAGTCTCATGCGGTATTCGAACCCACACCCTCAGAGTCAGCCAACACCGCCAGCAATGACAATACCAACATCTCACCAACTCGCCCGTTTCGCCATCCACAAAAAGATAATGAGAAAACACATTGTTTGTTCACCATTTTTTTAAACATATCAAAAGTAAAAAAGGTTATTAGAGACCAAATTTGGTCTGCTGCTCTAAATCTTTGCCCGCCCTCATGTTCACCAGGTTGATATAAATATCTTACATACACTCTTTCAGGTATAATTTGATCCAATGGTTTTTTAATTGGTGCTGCACATTATGATACCACTCGTAGTTTGTTTCATCTTTATCTGACAGATTTGATTGGATTCACACGTTTTCGGTTGTTAAATTATTTTTGTCAGCAGTTACGTGATTCATAAAGTGCATGTTTGTACCGTAACCAGAATTGAATATTTGATATACGCCTTTGACGAAGACTCATAAAGCCTTTACCTTACTACCATCTTCCTACGCAAAGCCTAAAACGGCAGTTTCCGAACTGTCAGTATTATGCCTTGCTGCAGACCCTTGAATTTTCTTTGCTGATATCAGCGCCCTTACAATCGTTTGTTAGCAATATCCAGTTATTTTCTGATTGGGCTATTGCCTTCTCTCATTGTAAGCTAGAGAGCAAACCCAGAAAATTCAAGGGCTCACAGCAAGGCATAACACTGACAGTTCGGAATCTGGCGTTTTAGGTTTTGCGTGGGAAGATGCCGTACTACCAACTTATTTGTCTTACCACCAACTTATACCAACTTGCCCAACTGTTGGTGTGGTCAGCTCGTGAATTTCCTTAACTCTGAGGTGTGGGTTCGAATACCGCAAAGGATTTCCCCGAAAGGGTAAAAGAATCTGTACTTTTGCTGAATTAAGATCCCTTATATAACTCTGTGTCCAATATCTAAATGGCATGTTTTTGTCATACAATGGAGATTCATTTTTATTCTCGAGTTCTGAATTGGTAATATGCACCAGTTTCAAAGAGTTCCTGTGAGATGTTTATTGAATGGAATGGAAGGTTAAAGATTTAGATTTGGATGATGGCAGAGGCAATGAATAATATAATTATTTAAACGAGAGAAGTCATCCTCGATAATCCAGCGCTTTAGTTCCGATAAATCTACACTACAAGCCCTGGAAAACTTTACCGGGGTTTATCTCACACCCAATTACCTCCCTTTAAGTACATGTTATCCAATCAGAAACGAAACGCAGACACCAAGAGGTAATTGGGTTTGAGGTAAAACCCCGTTAAGTTTTCGAGGGCTTTAGTGTAGATTTATCAGAACGAAAGCGCTGGGTTATCGAGGATGGAGAGAAGTGAGCTAAGAGAATTTGTTCTTTTTTTTCTTTCAATAAACTTTTTATTTCAGAAACCTTGTAACAAATAGGGACATCAAAAATTATATTCTGTATGTATTCTCTTTTTCCACTTTCTATCCATAAATATATTACTCAAGCAATATCCTCCAAGGAAAGAAATGACTTTAGTAACCCTGGTTGTCAGAGAAGTTGGATTCCATTACGTGTCTCTTTGTAATCTATTGACACGTTGTTCGTGTTAATTTGTTTTGCTGTGTCATCAATTATAGTTTGAATGAAGCAAGAGGAAGTGACACACTTCCTAAATTGCCGAAAATAGGACTTCTCTCTTTAGTATACACGGTAAGCGCGGTAGATCAATCTCATTAAAATCTGTTCAATGATAACGTTGCTATTTCGTTGCAATGGTGTCTAAATGAGATTCAGATGGTGTTACCACGATTCCGGATCATCGTGATATGTTTCATATTCTACCATACTTACTCTTGTTAAAGAAATTGATTTGTTTTTCTGTTCCTTTTTATTTAGCAATTCGTATTTATCAGACTTTAGACTAAATGTCGTCGAAAATAAAAACTATAGTATCCTCTTTTGAAAAGTCTTTCGGTAATCTCATAGGACCAAATAACTTTTAAAGGGACAGAAGCACGCTTTTAGGGGGGGGGATATAAGGTGATGTCAGGAAAATGAAATTAAATGGTTCCAACTGAAACACAATGTATTTAAACTAAATGAAGCAGTAATAAATCACATATAAAATATAAATGTTTAAGCCATACGATTCCTTTTTCTTACACATTATGAATTAAAGGTGCTCACACAAAAATGACCGCCAACGGACATTATGAGCATCTTTATATTTTGTTCTCTGACTACGGATGATTGGTTTGTATAATGAGATTTTTGACACTATCAAAATAATTCATTTCACATTAACATGCAATTATCAGTGAAAAATTTAAAATATATAGTTTAAAAAAAACCGTGCTACTGCCCCTTAAATGCAGGCATAAAATTATGCGTCCTACCAATGATGTATGAACAATCTAACTTCTTGCTAAATCAATGTGAAAACTCGGAAACAGATTTAGGTGTCAGACATGCTTTGCTTATGGAAATATGTTTATTTCCGCTGTTAGTGGACATTTCAACAGAGATTTATTAACAAGAACATTAATTATTATTTATTAAAACCAAAACCAGTAAAAAGGCGAGCGTGTTTCTCGTCTCTCGAATAGAAATTAAACCACCAAATTTATTATTTTTTGTGTGAAAAAAAAATGAAATTAACTGTTTTTTCTGCAATCGATCGGACAAATTCAAATCTTGGGAAATGACCAAGTACATTACATGGGAATTTGTAGACTATACAAAAAGAAACGAAATCATTTGCAATCTTATACTTCATCCCTCCATATTGGGTAGAGGATATGTGTAAATTAAAATGAAAATGTTTCACAAGGAAATAAGTTGTTATGTAATAGTGTCTACACCAAAACGTTGCCTCTCTTTGTAATAAAAAGTTTTATTTTTTCATTAGAAATAATTACGTCAAGAAATTCAGGATTTGTTATTTCCCAAGGTTGATTTTATTCAATAGAATATGAATTGAATATCACTACTACAATTGCCGTCAACGATGTTATCATTTCACGACTTGATAAATGGTTTAAACTGTATTTATTTCGAGATGGAACAGGAAAGGGGGATCGGTAAACATGGTTACTCATATAAATATCTCTCCCCGGTTGACAAATCATTATGATCAACGTTATATGCATTACATTTCCGATGGGATCTGTTACCGGAAAGATGTTAGTTATGCAAAAGTAATGCTTCATTAATATCAATGTGAAAAGCGATGTTCAATGCTATTAAGAATATTCATGATGTTAGCTTTCCTTATTACAAATCAAACTCAAATATGCTCGAAATATCATGGTCGATGAAGCGCACCTAAAATGTAACCTTTTACTCAAATAAATACATTTTATTTCTTGATTATATGCATTGATTTGGAAATGTTGGATGTATTTTTAACAAACATTTGTGTTAATAATATGTACTAAGCAAAGTTAATAAACTAATACTTGCAGTCCCTTAAAGATATCTTTAGTAATATTAGACAAACAGTACTTTTTTCATCCAGACACTAAAGCAAAAAAAAATTAAATTCTTCATAATTCTAGAAAATATTGGCAAGTCTAGATGCCTCAGTTTTACTGAAATTAAGTATCGTTCAGGGCTTCTTATTATTTCTTTTTAGAATTTTTTTGACATGCAGCAGCCAAACATACAAATTTGCATAAACAATGTTCAAATTCATATACATATAACTAGAGAATATGTAATTTGGGCATAACATTTTGCATTTTTCACAATTCAATGGCATTTGTTCCATTATCAATGACAGGTATATGCAATATTTTTATCATTTCGGATTAAAGTTGAAATAAGTGTGAGTTCATCATAACTTGATATTTTAAAATGTGTCAGCCACCAATAATTTTATGAAAGATAATATTTATATACAATATTGAATTGGTATGAAAATGTTTGTGTTGATTCTTGTGAAAAATTGTTTTACCCCGTTACTAAATTCCATTCAAATCAGGCTTTGAATTTCCCTTTTTGTCACCTTTCTGAATGTTACAATATTAAAGGAAAACCATTTCACTTTATATCAAGGAGAAAACTTTTATAAACATAAGGAAAAGAGGTTTACCTGTCAGAACTGTCATTACATACTATCATCATTACAGTTTGTTTAATTTTGTTTGAATTAACATCATCTCTAACGTTCATTAAAAAATGTTAATTGCCTTGTTAAAATTTGTGTTATGTTATTTATGTTTGTATTGGTTTCTTGCAATATTTTATAAGCCGTCAAGTAAAGATAAAATGTTTTGTCTATATTGTTATCTTACACTGTCTTAAAAGCCGTAAATAAAAGTTAAAATGTTTTACTTTTATCATAATGAAATAAACAAGAACAAAAATATAAGCAGTGTGATATAAATATTTATTTTTGCAAATCTTAACTCTGTCAAACAGCCATACACATCTTCAAGAAAATAAACATTGTTCAAGTTATCAAGAAAATAAAACATGTTCACATTTAAAATGATAGCATCAATTCATGCACAAACTTCCTCTTCAGTGGTTCTATTGCTGGTTTATGAGTATTGCGAGCCTACCTTCGAGAACAGAATACAAATATTCTACACAAAATAACAGTTTCAATCAGAATCTTCTATTAAACATTCTAACATAAAAGAGTATATATTGTTTGGTGACAACTTTATGATAAAAAGTAAAAGAAATTATTTGTTAAAAAATTATCTTGATTTGGATATCTGATAACATTTTCTTATTTTTAACAAATGTTCCTATATTATTTATCTCACGATATGAAAAATGATTACACTTTTTATTTAGAAAAGTAATATTAGTAATTCTATGTATCAATGTGACCATGTCAAGAGAAAATGTATGAACAAAGCAAGGATTTTGTCATAAAAAGGCATAAAATTCAAGGGAGAGTATAAACCTTTGTTAACTGACAACTGATACTTGCAGGGTACTTGATGAAACAGTGAATTACGATGAAGACATATTTCCTACATTTCTAAATCACAAATACTTGTTAAGTATTCATCAAACACAAGTTGTTAAGTATGTGATCTGTTTATCAAATTGAAATGCTTATGTCAAAACCCACAGAAGTACAGAACACAGATATAGCAAACACTCAGATATAGCGAACAAATTTTCAAGTCCCGCCCCTATATAATATCATTAAAATTATATGCGTATAGCGAACACCGGATATAGCGAACTAAATTGTTTGGTCCCTTGGAGTTCGTTATATCCAGGTTCTACTGTAGTTAAAACCTTAGGGAAAATTTGATTTAGCAATGTTTTGGGCATTGCTTTCTATGGTGTGATTTCCATGTGAACCAGATGTCTGGCCACCCGCATCTTCAATGAGTGACCGCTATTATAATTCAGTAATGGGGAATTGTATTAATGAAACCAAAGAGATGAAAATCACTCCGAACTTGATGAAACGTTACATACCTTCAAAGATTATAAAACATTGGAATACATTTAGATAATTTTGAGTTTCTAATTATCAAATACTGAGAACATATGGATTGAAATTGGTTTACTAGTCCCAGCTTTATTCTAAAAAATATAATTAGTCCATCTTGTTAATACATTCTTTTAAAACTTTGTTATTAACTGTTTGTGATATGCAAAATCAGCCCCTACTCAAGCAATTATTTAAACTTTCATAACAATATGCATACCAATTCTTCAAATCATGATCTTCATAAAGAATCATTTCTATCACAGTTGTGAAAAAAAAGGACCATAAAGATTTTCATAAACAAAAATGACATACAGTATTGCTGTTAACATGAAACGCAAAGGCAAATCTATCAAACATAACTTATTTTCAAAACATAAAATATCAGCATGAGCATGGACTAATAATAATTTATAAGAAACAATGTTGGGACTTATAATATATTTCAATTAATCATAGCTCTTGAAGGACAAACACAAAATATTCATATTACAACACAAATTTCACAAAAGGTCTCTTCTCTCAAGTTCTGATAATAGACAGGATAGTTGTATTGGTTCAAAAGTGAATCTTATCAAGAGATTACATGTATCTTATACGATAACAAATAATTAAGAAGGGTTAAATAAACCAGAGTAGTATTTTTGTGACACTGTCTCTGGCATTTGAGTTATTGATACGTCGCAACAATGATGTGCCTTGATTTTCAAAGCTATCGTTGCACAAAGATGGTAATTTTTTGCCACGGTACTGACAGTAGACAATTGAGTGTCCTTTGAATAATTTTTGCTTTCACATGTTGATAATAATCTTGACCTATACATATTCTAAAGTGTCATCCATGCAAATAATTAAAGCCTAAATAAGTTTTATTCAAGCTTCCAGAACAGCTATTTTGGCTAAGTTTAAATCGCTGTATTCCAGACAATAACAAAAGACCATTTTGCAAAATTCTACGATTTATGATGTATGCATGTATTCATTTTTCAGAGTCGGCAATATGTTAAAGTTAACCTGAATATTGCTGTACATCAACAAAAGAAAATTACTATTAACTTTTTATTTTGAAAAAAAAGGGCCCCAATTTTGTAAATAAAAATAACCGACAATGTTCAAAATCACAAAATCTCACCAAAACATTTTTTACTCTTATCCCTGAAAGGAAATAAAGATTTATGGCTGGTAATATCGCACAACTACTGGGTGTATTGCAAGAGATAAGATTATGGTTTGCTGATGTTCTGTTAACTATTATGTACCCATGTGAAGACAAGCCAAATATATGGATGTCTATCAAGCATGATGCACCGGTCATAAAAACAATACAAAACATGAAATTATTAAAATAAATCATAAATCAACTAAAACCAATGATGGTATATATTTTTTACAAAGACATCACAAATGCAACATTCAAAGCCTGGCATAACAGCAACATCATCAACTTTGTGTATGAATATATATATCTATATATCTATCTGTATAGTGTAACAAACATACAGGAATTCATTTGAACATATCACTGACCAATAGGATTATCAGAATGTCTCTCTCATCCAATCAGAACTGGTCAAATCTGATCACACAAAGTTTGAACTGGTTTCACCCGTTGAGAGGACTGTGACGGAAATGGACATCACATGATCGAGTGTCTGCATATAAAGCACCACTGGTTACACACATTAGATACCTTGTACTAATTCCCTTCAGTCTCCTTCATTGTTCGTTGCTTGTAAGTGTCCGGATCCAGGAAACTATCATCAGCTGTATGATGGTCTTATTGACAGACTCATTAAATTGTTGAATTGTCAAATGACTGACTTAATTCAAGCCAAATATTTCTTTTTGAATTGATGACTGAAGAGTGATTGGCCATGGATGACCGTTAGCTTTGAAAATGATTTTTGGCAAATTTTGAAGCTTGTCCACAAGCTATGTCACAATTGTTTTATTTTTCTGTAATAATCGTCAGTCTTTTAAAAATCTGGCTCATTTTCTAGAAGTCTTTCTTATCAGGCAATGAGGCTCCAGACTATTGAACATCACTTATCCATTAAGTTATTTTTTTGATAATAGTGACTTTCATCTTGGTTAAGCAAAGGACACTTATAAGCATTTTCCCGAACATTGTAAAGTCAGTCAAGGGCACGATTCACCGATTCACATTGTAACTGGTCAGAACTTCACTTGACCAGTCGGTCAAAGGTCAACAGTCAAAGATCACATTGCAACCTCGTGTCAAATAATGTCAAGACTCATGGTAATCTTGGCATAAATAACCAGGTCAGGGTCAACAGTCAAGTCACAGGTCACAGGGTAATCTTGTCCACAGTCAAAGGTCACAGGTCACAGGGTGACCCCTGTCATCAAGGTCCGTGGTAATCTGACATAAGCTGGTCCTCTGTCTGAGCATCCGACAACAAACTCTCCTGGTCTCCATTGAAGTTATCGTAGGGCGGATGATGCAGTTCACCATTGGCCTGACTGGCAGGCAAGTCTTTCTTTACACTGGGCAAGGAAGATAACGTGATGTCCTTGTCCTTGAAAGCATTGAGGAGAAATATTCCAACAATAATTGTCAAGAAACCACACATATTTCCAACAATGTCAAGGAAGGGCATGCTGCCAAACTCCTTGAAGAGAATGAGAGAGGCGGCTATCACAGCAGACGTGAAAAACACGTAGTATATAGGTGTTACCACCGCGGTGTTGAACGTGTCCAGGGCACGGTTCAGATAGTTGAGTTGTATGAGAATACAGGCCACCACCACAAACAGCAGCAGATAGGTCAGATAGTTCGTGAACTCATTCTTCCCTCGTACCGTCTCTTTGATAGCTACACCGAGCCCCTTACATGCCATCACTGTGAAGGAACCCAACACGGAACAGATTGTGATGTACACTATAGGGTTCTTGCTTCCGTACCGTGGGGCAAAGAAAAATATTCCTATCACTGCTGCCACTACAACCAATATGGCAAAGATGATGAATACTGAAAAAGAGAAATGAGAGGCATTGAATTATCGGTAAGTTGACAATATTTGGATAATCAAAAAATAAAAACAGTGTATGGGGCCTTACTAAATGTGTTCATAAAACTACAAGCACATAAAAAGTTCTTGCCGATTTATTTAAATATTGGTAACTGTTTTAGGATTCACATGGAATTTAAAGATTTGCCAAAGTAATTCATGTTGTTGACCAAATTTGCACATTGATCAGATTTAACTACAGAGTAGCTTTATTACATCAATCATACCTTGTTGAATGAAAGAGATGGGTGGGATTTTCCCTTTTTACTAATGATTTAATTTTTTTTAAATATTTAAAAGTGGCAGAAGGGGATGTCTACCCCTAGACTCCCTATGATCCACTACTGATAAATAAACATATCCCCATGAATAAAGATAGATAATAATGAGAACTGACTAGGTTCGATGAGTTTCAACTTGAGCTCTTCCATGCTGGCGACCTCCTGCTCCTTGGGCGAGTGTATGACCATCACGGTTGATCCGAGCACACACAGCAGACATCCCACCTTCCCCAGTAGATTCAGTCTCTCCTTCAGCACTCGCGACGCCAACACCGCACTGGCAATATAGACAATCTCAAATGAAGATAAAGGACAATTAAAGAACAAAAAAAATTAAGATTGTGTGGGGCAGCCAACCCAATTGCCCAGCAGAATCAGTCTCTGTCATTACACACTGTGCAGCGGGATCACGGAGCAAATGTCTGTTGAAGTTAGAGTATGATTATGAGAACTAAAACAGGTCCAATTCTTCCTTCACTCGACAAAAATATCAGTTGCCTGAAGGTGTTTAATGCTTTAACATTGAGGGTGTGAGTTATAACTTAAATCCCTATGAAAAATTCTGTTTTCACGACTTAAAAGCTTTGTTTTTAACTCTGAAGGTGTACACTGGAATCTTGCAAATGAAATGTGCTGAAAAAAACCCACAACAATTTGTGCTTTTGCAGAGAAATACTCCCAAAGACAACATCCACTTCTGACAAAGGTTTTTCAAGACAAATAATTGCATAAATTTCTAAATCTTGAAAGGGTATTTCAAGTCTGATGACTTTGTGCCGAATGTTTCAAAATGAATAATGTCATTTGCCTTAAAAGAAAAATATGGATATGACAGACAAATCCATCTTGATGTTGTACACTTGGACAAAACATCCTTGCAATACTATGCACAGGTCATCTATGTGATGAAGAGAAAGCAGAGTTAATTCCCCTCTCACCTGACGAGGACGCTGAGCGCTCCAAGGGGTGTGACCAGAGTGGCGGGGGCAAATGCGTAGGCAGCAAAGTTGGCAAACTCTCCCACAATCACTGCAACATGGAAACATTCAATGATTAGAAGAATGAATGATAGAATGTATATTACCTTATCCTCTTGGGGATAAAACCATACTTCAGCAGGGCATTGAGAACAAGAGCTCTTTCTGTGAAATTGAGATAAAATCAGAACTCTAAAATTATGAATTTTGGGACATAATGTAATGTTTTCTGCAAATGTCTTTTACCTGCTGCTCCATCTTGTAAAATTCAATGCAACTATAAAAACCAAAAATTTCTTTTTGAAGGGACTTTTAAACATGTATGCAACTTATCAAACTGCTTAGGATTTAAGTAAATTTTTTTGTTAAAAACCCTCAAACTACGACTGACTGATAAAATATTGCAACAATATCCTTGCATAAAAATAAATGGTTTTATTTTAAATAATTTAGCAAATTTATTCAATTTGGTTGACATTCAAAAAGTTTGGTGGTGAAGAATGAGCATAAGAAGATACTATTAATTTAGACTAAACATATGATAAATCTACCAGAATGTCATAATGCTGCCAGTTTACACTCTAATTGTTCTACATCTTTATAAAATCTTCATTTTAACTTTATACTTTCAAAGATAATGTCAAAGTAAAACATCAGACAAATCTCATTTCTAATTCCTTTCCCTCTGTGCAACATGTTTCACAGGATTGATTCTTCATTGATCTAGGATGCCAGGTCGCCAAGGGAAACTCATTAGCATTTGATTATTACTTATTCATCAAACAACACCTCTAAATCATGCATGGTGGCTTGGGAGTAATCAAAAGTGGAAATTCTGATTGTGACAGGGCAGGGTATACATTATTTAAAGTGAAACATACATTACAATACACTTTGGTTTGTCAGAGATTATGTAACAGCAGGTTTATGTATTGTTCAAAGTGAAATAAACATTATCACTTCCGGGCAAGTACATGATTCTTAATTTATTATCTATGAAATGGCTTCCATTCATTTTGTTGCCAAGGGTTGGTAACTTATCCATTCTTTTAAATGAAGATATTAATCAAGCTGTCAATGATCTGTTTTCTTTTCAATTCAATTCAATTCAATTCTTTATTTCGGTATGCGTGGCCTCCGGCCCATATACAGGTAACAGTGAGTTTTCTTTTCATTACTTGAATACTATCTTTGCAATTGCCTAAACATGATTTATTTAAAAGTTGAAAAACATGCTCAATCACTTGATTTGTAGAGTGTCTGTGTGACATGATTAGTATTGGATCCCACAAAGAAATCATATACAATCCACGACTAGATGAAATTTTATAGGCAACTGCAGTTAACAAGGCAAAAGTGAGCACGGCTCACATACCCCCGCCTGTAGTTTGACCGCCTTCACGTAACATTAATTTGAAAATTTATGAAAATTACTCGTTGAATGATTATGACTTTGAACACAATGGTCTTGCAAACCTAAAAACTATTTTACTTCATAACATCCCCGGCTATGTAGTTTTTGAATAAAATTCTGGGAACCCTGGAATTACCCCTAAAAGGCACAACAGCACTATACAGTCGAACCTTGTTTTGTTTACAGTTGAAAATCGTCCCAATAGCGAATCGTCCTGTTAACTGGGTTATTTTTCTTAAGAAATATAGACACATTGTTTGAAAAATCTTTGTCCGTAAGGTGAGATTTACGGATATACGGAGTCCGGGTATCTGAGGTTCGACTGTATACTTCCATACCAAATTTGAAGTGTGCAAGTCATTTGGTATTTATATATGCTCCGGAAACAACAAAACAAAAATTGGACCGTTTTTGGTCAAAATTTCAAAAATTATTCAGAACATTGAGCTGAAACCCCTAAAAGGCACAACAGCACCATATAGGCTACTTCCATACCAAATTTGTAGTTTCTAAGTGGTATATTATTTTAGTAATGCTCCTGAAACGAGACAAAGTCCAAAAATCGGACCGTTTTTGGTCAAAATTTCAAAAATTATTTGGACCATTGAGCTGAAACCCCTAAAAGGCACCACAGCACCATATAGGCTACTTCCATACCAAATTTGAAGTTTCTAAGTGGTACAGTTTTTGAGTTATGCTCCGGAAACGAGACAAAGTCCAAAAATCGGACCGTTTTTGGTCAAAATTTCAAAAATTATTTGGACCATTGAGCTGAAACCCCTAAAAGGCACCACAGCACCATATAGGCTACTTCCATACCAAATTTGAAGCTTCTAAGTGGTACAGTTTTTGAGTTATGCTCCGGAAACGAGACAAAGTCCAAAAATCGGACCGTTTTTGGTCAAAATTTCAAAAATTATTTGGACCATTGAGCTGAAACCCCTAAAAGGCACCACAGCACCATATAGGCTACTTCCATACCAAATTTGAAGTTTCTAAGTGGTATAGTTTTTGAGTAATGCTCCGGAAACGATTTCGGACGGACGCACGGACGGACGGACGGACGGACGCACGGACGGACACGCGGAGCGCTATATACCCCCGACTACGTCGTAGCGGGGGTATAAATAGTCACGTAATCAGTTCATGACATTACCTTGTCATCATCACAACACTTTCTCTCCCAACAGAGGCAGATCAGTCATGTTACTTTGATCTAGCCTCTGTTCTTATAAGCCAAAATTCCAGAGTTCCAGCAGATTGCCCTAGCGTCAAATATTACAATACAACATATCTTCCTTATTTGCATCCAATGAAAACATGTTTAAGATACCTTTGTACGCATCCGTAATGGTTGTATAATGTCACGTTTATTTTTCAGTTTGAGGTTAGATATTTGAAAAATCAGATATAGATTAAGCAATAAACAATGTCTACAAATAGATCATGAAAATTAATGATCTTCATATCTCTAGGATCTGTTTTCATTGAAAGTTTTGTTGGAGAAGTCTGATGAGATTTTATTATCCATTCCCTATGGACTAGATACTCACTGAGGATCATGCCAGCCCACCACATCCACTCCTTGAGGTAGCCATAGCCTCCTTGACCTGCAACAGAAGGGGAGGTAAGTCAGATAGCACTCAGACATCTATCTGATAAGGCTCATGAACTAAATTTGTACAATTACAGACGAGGCAGTCATATCAGTATTTTTCATGAAATGCCCTAAGGCAAAATATAAACATAAATGTGACATCACAAATAGACAATGCTTTGACATCTATGACAATATATTTTATGTTTGATGACAGAGACTACTTTGGCTATGTTTGGATGCATTTATTGGGTAATTTTTTAATTTTTACTCCTGAGTGATCTTAACATACTTCGTTTACTACACTACGTAAACTAAATATCAGTATGGTAAATAATCTAAATATCAGTATTAAGTATAAAGTTCACAAAATATCGAGAAATACTAATATTCAGGCACTCATGTTGTAAACAAAGTATCTCATGGACACTTATGTAATATCCTCTTTTCACATCATTCTTAGCAAAGAAAAAAACGCTCACCTGCTCTAGTGGTCTGATTTTTGGCGAGACGCAGCAGCCCAAGCTTCTTGAAGATGAAGCTGCTGCCTATGAAGATGCTGGAGCTGACGGCGAGACTCAGTCCGATGTAGAAGTCTCGGATGTCCTGCTCGCTGGCCCCGGAGCTCGTCATGTTGCCGTTGTCACTGTTGTTCAGGTTCCCGTCCAACTCTAGAGTCACATTCGTGCCATTGAAGATGGTCGACTGCAGCACCTGTGTTGTGAATAGGGAGAGGCTTGATGAGGCGGATGGGTGAAATGATGCATGGACTATGGATTCCAATTTATACAGAGATCTAATGCTCACTTTTTGCGATGTAAGGAAACACATACAGGGATTAAAAATATGTTTACAGTCAGTATGTCATGGACATACAGCAGTTTTTCATATTAAGTCACACAACCTTGCCTGAGTCAACCGAATTTGGTAGTTAGCTCATGCTGCTTGATCAGGAAATATCAATCTGTGCTTCCAATCCCCGAATTGCTTTCACTGGATTTCCTTCCTATTAGCTATTGATAACAAGCCAATGAAATTGCTTGAAATATTAACAGTACCCAGAAAAGATTTTATCTAGGTTTCTTTTTGCCGATGAAAGCATAGTAAAATCTTCTGGTGGGGATATGATGGAAATCCATTGAAGACAATTATGGAATTCAGGGAGGCATCCTGATTATTATACCCTGAAACAAGATGATCTCAGTCATGAGCTGGTAGTGTTTCTACTGGTTCATACCCGAGATGTTGACACGTTCCTTCTTTGATTATAAGACACAACAACAGAGCTTTAGATCTCTATATGAATCAGATTCTGGAAATCATGAATTATTTTCAAAGCTTACCATAAAAATTTAATTTCCAGTTTTTACATGTGTTTTGTACCTTACGTGAATTTACTTAAAATCCACTTATTGTAGTTACTCATTTAAGGAATCCATTCATTTTACTTATACTTAATGAGAGAAGCAATTTGAATTAATCGTATAATATGTGGACTTTACAAATTAGTTCTTACTTTAGTAAAGATTCAGTGAAAAGAATTAAAACAGAAAAGAGGTAAATTTCTTAAAAGGAAAAGAAGAGATTTTTTCTTTCTCTCCAGGATGTCAAAAGACACAAGAGAAAAGTATTGCGACTACTACTACTACTACTACTACTACTACTACTACTACTACTACTACTACTACTACATCAGCTAATTTCAACAGTCATAAGCAGATTGAAATATAAATTGGAGACATTGTCATCTTATTAATATTTTGCACAACATTTTTAACAAAGAGTATGTGAACTGGAACTCTCACAGGGCTTTTACTGTTTAAAGTTTCACTATCCTGTTGACACAACCATATGTTTGTTTTGGTAACCAATTTATTAAGTATATGGAAAATATCTGATCATCCATTTTATCAGAAACAGTCATATGAAAGACAATATTGTGCAGCACTGCACCTAAATCTCAACTCTAAAGCACAGATTTCATGAAGATATTCAGACCTTCAATGAAGCACTGCACCCAAATCTCAACTCCTGAGCAAAGATTTCATCAAGATATTTGAACCTTCAATGAAGCACTGCACCCAAATCTCAACTCCTGAGCAAAGATTTCATCAAGATATTTGAACCTTCAATGAAGCACTGCACCCAAATCTCTACTCCTGAGCAAAGATTTCATCAAGATATTTGAACCCTTCATGCGCTACTCTAGAACAAAGATTTCATCAAGACATTTGAACACCTGAATGCTAGCTCAATACACACAGTGAGGCCTGAGAACTGTTAAACTCTTAAGTGTAGAGCTAATACGAACTCAAAAATACACCTACATTTACAAAACAACATAATCAGCAGATTGGCTTGAAGCTAGTAGATCTATGTGCTAAATTGAGATGGCTCAATATTGATTACAATCTAGCTTAAATGCGCTGAATACATTGGTTAGAATTACCCAGTCTGACAAATAGATTGCCAATCATAAAGTGATTACTAGCAACTTGATGAATATCGAATTATCACTAAATACACAACTGCCCATGTAAAAGTAACAACAAATTAAAATGACTCATTAAACTAAAACACAGATATGCATTATTAAAAAAAATGCATGATCTAAAATTACATTGGGAAAGACATGTTGTCAAAAGACCATTTCATGCCTATTTTAACTTTTTTCTCTCTGAATTTCCATTGGGCCATTGCCCTTATATTTATTGAAAACCTCAAAATTGTAATGGTCCCTTAAATTCCTAATCCCTGTCTCAAAGATAAAAGTGTAGGCTGCAGTATCCAGTTTGGTCCTTCTCCTAGAATACAAGCACCATATAAACTTGATGACAAGATGACCTGAACACTGGTTTACCTACAATGAGGAGACATCATCAATGGAACAACTACAAACACAGTTCATCTGTTACAAGGTCATATCATGCTATTAGACGTGTCAAGCTTTACTGATCAATACTTATATATCATTATAACTGCAATTTATATTAGACTGTTGGCCAGTCTTCTATTACATATCAAACGTTATAGGCTTTGTGGACTCCTATACATAGGAAAAACAAACTTATAAGTGACACACTTCATAAACATATGAAACCAATTTTATTTTTTACAATTTGGCATGTTTTTTATTCATTCATTTGCTGAAGGTTGGTGCGGGGGTTGGCGACCTTCTCTGGAGAGGTCATACAGTAGAACTCGGATATAACGAACTCCAAGGGACCAAAGAATTTAGTTTGCTATATCCGGTGTTCACAATACACATATAATTTAAGTGATATTATATAGGGACGGGACTTGAAAATTGGTTCTCTATATCCGATTGTTCGATATATCCGAGTTCGCTATATCAGTGTTCTACTGTATTTAGTAATTTTTGACAGTGGTATTTCACATACATGATGAAAGTATTGAGCAAAATTGAATGGCAGGAAACTTAGATTCAGAATACAAGCTTATTTTCCTTGGGAAACATTCTTTGATGAAAATGAATAATTTCAATAGTACTTTTGACACCAATAGGTTGCACCTCTCCCAAACAAAAATGTTGTATCCGCCACTAACATTTGTAGATTTTGCACACCAACTATAGCTTTCAGAGTAACATAAAAGTTCCAAAAGAACTGACACAAATCTTCACCTACATTAATCCTGAAGCATTGATTAATAAAAGTACCGAGGGTACAGAAGCTCACCTTAAAATGAATGATGTGGTAAAATGGTTTAATTATACATGTAACCATCTTTTATATAATTGATTATGGCTGCCATCATGTTTTTTTTATCTTTTAAAATACTAGTCTTCTTTTGGAAACGACTAGAGCTTGAACAAACATTAATACACGAATGATATAATCATGATAAGTTAACAAGCAGTAGGTTTTTGTATAACTTTTTTGTATATCTATGGCTGAATTGGTGACCATCTTGTACTTTTCAATCTTCAAAATGCTACTTTTATGTGGGCATCCGTATTAATTTCATTATGATATCTTGATTGGTTTAGGTGTATCGATTACTTACAGGATGGTGGGCACTTACATTTGTTTTGTAGTGAATCATTAATATGATTTCAAGATTATTTCACTGATGGTTATGCTGCATAGGATATTGAGAATCCCAAAAGTACAGATTTTTCAAGGAAAATGAATGACTGATTGAGAGGAAAGTCATAAACACAGCAATGCATAAGACACATTTATTTTGTTCACATAATATTTACATGTCAAGTGACCATGAAATGTCTTTCATTAAAGTATCAATTTATTTAACACTCATACAGTACTATAATGGTAAACATTTTTGCATTGTCAAATCAACAGAGAGATATGACAAATCAAATTTCCTTACTTTTCTTACTAAACCCTTTTCTATTTTCATCTGCATAATAATTCCACATCAACTTATCATGTAGATTGCTAAACACAAAGCTTATTGTAGACAAGTTTTGTGTAAGTTGTTATTCTCAGAAAGAACATATCACTGTCATGAGAATACAAGTCCATAACTTTTATTGCATACACATGGGCCATGGCCATATAGCATAATGCTCTACCATATCAATTGGGTCAGGTTGATTATGCAACAGACTAGCAGCTGACACTGTGATGCTAGCAGCCTGCCTTGGGATGTGTATTAGACAACATAGTGGAATATCTGAACTCTGGTTGACCCCTTATGTGTGGTATTTAAAGGAATATAAGGGAGATACCATTGTTTAAAATTTAACATGTTTAATGTGATTTGGTGTTTGCAGCTAGTTGCCATAAAGATTTTAAACAAATTAATCAATTATGTTTGTCTTTCATCTTAATTTGTTTTAGAAACACTTAAAAATATAGAACAACTTGCAGGACAATCTTAAATATTCCATATTTAAGATAAATTATGATTAGTAAGTTCAAATTAGAGAATTTATATGGTGCCAGTGATCACTTGATGAAAGCTTAAAATTTAATAATAATGATGTGTCATCTGCAGCTGAAAAGTCAATATGGCTGCTATTGCGGCCATCTTGGATTCTCAAAACTGAAACGGCTACCTTTCTGTGCGGAATCACTATAGGTATAACATACTACAATATAAAAATGATATCTAGATTGGTTTAGGAGAAATAGTCTTTGTCATGAAATCTAATTGAAAATTCAATATGGCTGCCATGGCGGCCATATTGGATTCTCAAAACTTTAACGTCTACCTTTCTGTGCGGAATCACCATAGGTATAACATACTACAATTTCAGAATGATATCTGTATTCGTTTAGAAGGAGTAGTCTTTTTCATGAAATCTAATTGAAAATTCAATATGGCTGTCATGGCGGCCATCTTGGATTCTCAAAACTGAAACGTCTACCTTTCTGTGAAGAATCACCATGGGTATAACATAATACAATTTCAGAATGATATCTGTATTCGTTTAGAAGGAGTAGTCTTTTTCATGAAATCTTATTGAAAATTCAATATGGCTGTCATGGCGGCCATCTTGGATTCTCAAAACTGAAACGTCTACCTTTCTGTGAGGAATCACCATGGGTATAACATACTACAATTTCAGAATGATATCTGTATTCGTTTAGAAGGAGTAGTCTTTTTCATGAAATCTAATTGAAAATTCAATATGGCTGTCATGGCGGCCATCTTGGATTCTCAAAACTGAAACGTCTACCTTTCTGTGGGGAATCACCATGGGTATAACATACTATAATTTCAGAATGATATCTGAATTCGTTTAGGAGGAGTAGTCTTTTTCGTGAAAGTTTACGGACGGACAGACGGACGGACGGACAGACGGACAGACGGACAGAAAGACGGACGACGGACGAAGCGCCATGACATAAGCTCACATTTACTTTGTAAAGGTGAGCTAAAAAGTGGACAAATCATAAGCAGTCTTAAATTGCAATTCATTCAACATCTACCAAGTCTAAGATCTAAAGCATTAATACAATCATTTTTTTAACAACTGCAATCAACCCTGAAGCTATATACATAAGAACTGAATACAGATCCTGTCTGAGTGGATTAAGTAAACATTTGCTATGAATACTGCACGTGATAGCTGCATGATGTAAGAGTCTCCTCTTCAACTATTCACGGCGCTAGAATAGTTATACAAAATATTTACTTTTTTATCAAGAAGTCTCAAACGCATGATATAAGAGTCTCCTCTTCAACTATTCACGGCGCTAGAATAGTTATACAAAATATTTACTTTATTATCAAGAAGTCTCAAACGCATGATATAAGAGTCTCCTCTTCATCTATTCACGGCGCTAGAATAGTTATACAAAATATTTACTTTATTATCAAGAAGTCTCAAACGCATGATATAAGAGTCTCCTCTTCAACTATTCACGGCGCTAGAATAGTTATACAAAATATTTACTTTTTTATCAAGAAGTCTCAAACGCATGATATAAGAGTCTCCTCTTCAACTATTCACGGCGCTAGAATAGTTATACAAAATATTTACTTTATTATCAAGAAGTCTCAAACGCATGATATAAGAGTCTCCTCTTCAACTATACACGGCGCTAGAATATAGTTATACAAAATATTTACTTTATTATCAAGAAGTCTCAAACGCATGATATAAGAGTCTCCTCTTCAACTATACACGGCGCTAGAATAGTTATACAAAATATTTACTTTTTTATCAAGAAGTCTCAAACGCATGATATAAGAGTCTCCTCTTCAACTATTCACGGCGCTAGAATAGTTATACAAAATATTTACTTTTTTATCAAGAAGTCTCAAACGCATGATATAAGAGTCTCCTCTTCAACTATACACGGCGCTAGAATAGTTATACAAAATATTTACTTTTTTATCAAGAAGTCTCAAACGCATGATATAAGAGTCTCCTCTTCAACTATTCACGGCGCTAGAATAGTTATACAAAATATTTACTTTATTATCAAGAAGTCTCAAACGCATGATATAAGAGTCTCCTCTTCAACTATTCACGGCGCTAGAATAGTTATACAAAATATTTACTTTATTATCAAGAAGTCTCAAACGCATGATATAAGAGTCTCCTCTTCAACTATTCACGGCGCTAGAATAGTTATACAAAATATTTACTTTTTAATCAAGAAGTCTCAAACGCATGATATAAGAGTCTCCTCTTCAACTATTCACGGCGCTAGAATAGTTATACAAAATATTTACTTTTTAATCAAGAAGTCTCAAACGCATGATATAAGAGTCTCCTCTTCAACTATTCACGGCGCTAGAATAGTTATACAAAATATTTACTTTTTTATCAAGAAGTCTCAAACGCATGATATAAGAGTCTCCTCTTCAACTATTCACGGCGCTAGAATAGTTATACAAAATATTTACTTTTTTATCAAGAAGTCTCAAACGCATGATATAAGAGTCTCCTCTTCAACTATTCACGGCGCTAGAATAGTTATACAAAATATTTACTTTTTAATCAAGAAGTCTCAAACGCATGATATAAGAGTCTCCTCTTCAACTATTCACGGCGCTAGAATAGTTATACAAAATATTTACTTTTTAATCAAGAAGTCTCAAACGCATGATATAAGAGTCTCCTCTTCAACTATTCACGGCGCTAGAATAGTTATACAAAATATTTACTTTTTTATCAAGAAGTCTCAAACGCATGATATAAGAGTCTCCTCTTCAACTATTCACGGCGCTAGAATAGTTATACAAAATATTTACTTTTTTATCAAGAAGTCTCAAACGCATGATATAAGAGTCTCCTCTTCAACTATTCACGGCGCTAGAATAGTTATACAAAATATTTACTTTTTTATCAAGAAGTCTCAAACGCATGATATAAGAGTCTCCTCTTCAACTATTCACGGCGCTAGAATAGTTATACAAAATATTTACTTTATTATCAAGAAGTCTCAAACGCATGATATAAGAGTCTCCTCCTCAACTATTCACGGCGCTAGAATAGTTATACAAAATATTTACTTTATTATCAAGAAGTCTCAAACGCATGATATAAGAGTCTCCTCTTCAACTATTCACGGCGCTAGAATAGTTATACAAAATATTTACTTTTTTATCAAGAAGTCTCAAACGCATGATATAAGAGTCTCCTCTTCAACTATTCACGGCGCTAGAATAGTTATACAAAATATTTACTTTATTATCAAGAAGTCTCAAACGCATGATATAAGAGTCTCCTCTTCAACTATTCACGGCGCTAGAATAGTTATACAAAATATTTACTTTATTATCAAGAAGTCTCAAACGCATGATATAAGAGTCTCCTCTTCAACTATTCACGGCGCTAGAATAGTTATACAAAATATTTACTTTTTTATCAAGAAGTCTCAAACGCATGATATAAGAGTCTCCTCTTCAACTATTCACGGCGCTAGAATAGTTATACAAAATATTTACTTTTTTATCAAGAAGTCTCAAACGCATGATATAAGAGTCTCCTCTTCAACTATTCACGGCGCTAGAATAGTTATACAAAATATTTACTTTATTATCAAGAAGTCTCAAACGCATGATATAAGAGTCTCCTCTTCAACTATTCACGGCGCTAGAATAGTTATACAAAATATTTACTTTATTATCAAGAAGTCTCAAACGCATGATATAAGAGTCTCCTCTTCAACTATTCACGGCGCTAGAATAGTTATACAAAATATTTACTTTTTAATCAAGAAGTCTCAAACGCATGATATAAGAGTCTCCTCTTCAACTATACACGGCGCTAGAATAGTTATACAAAATATTTACTTTATTATCAAGAAGTCTCAAACGCATGATATAAGAGTCTCCTCTTCAACTATTCACGGCGCTAGAATAGTTATACAAAATATTTACTTTTTAATCAAGAAGTCTCAAACGCATGATATAAGAGTCTCCTCTTCAACTATACACGGCGCTAGAATAGTTATACAAAATATTTACTTTTTTATCAAGAAGTCTCAAACGCATGATATAAGAGTCTCCTCTTCAACTATACACGGCGCTAGAATAGTTATACAAAATATTTACTTTTTTATCAAGAAGTCTCAAACGCATGATATAAGAGTCTCCTCTTCAACTATTCACGGCGCTAGAATAGTTATACAAAATATTTACTTTTTTATCAAGAAGTCTCAAACGCATGATATAAGAGTCTCCTCTTCAACTATTCACGGCCCTAGAATAGTTATACAAAATATTTACTTTTTTATCAAGAAGTCTCAAACGCATGATATAAGAGTCTCCTCTTCAACTATACACGGCGCTAGAATAGTTATACAAAATATTTACTTTTTAATCAAGAAGTCTCAAACGCATGATATAAGAGTCTCCTCTTCAACTATTCACGGCCCTAGAATAGTTATACAAAATATTTACTTTTTAATCAAGAAGTCTCAAACGCATGATATAAGAGTCTCCTCTTCAACTATTCACGGCCCTAGAATAGTTATACAAAATATTTACTTTTTTATCAAGAAGTCTCAAACGCATGATGTAAGAGTTTCCTCTTCAACTATTCACGGCGCTAGAATAGTTATACAAAATATTTACTTTTTAATCAAGAAGTCTCAAACGCATGATATAAGAGTCTCCTCTTCAACTATTCACGGCCCTAGAATAGTTATACAAAATATTTACTTTATTATCAAGAAGTCTCAAACGCATGATATAAGAGTTTCCTCTTCAACTATTCACGGCGCTAGAATAGTTATACAAAATATTTACTTTTTAATCAAGAAGTCTCAAACGCATGATATAAGAGTCTCCTCTTCAACTATTCACGGCGCTAGAATAGTTATACAAAATATTTACTTTTTAATCAAGAAGTCTCAAACGCATGATATAAGAGTCTCCTCTTCAACTATTCACGGCGCTAGAATAGTTATACAAAATATTTACTTTTTAATCAAGAAGTCTCAAACGCATGATATAAGAGTCTCCTCTTCAACTATTCACGGCGCTAGAATATAGTTATACAAAATATTTACTTTATTATCAAGAAGTCTCAAACGCATGATATAAGAGTTTCCTCTTCAACTATTCACGGCGCTAGAATAGTTATACAAAATATTTACTTTTTAATCAAGAAGTCTCAAACGCATGATATAAGAGTCTCCTCTTCAACTATTCACGGCGCTAGAATAGTTATACAAAATATTTACTTTTTAATCAAGAAGTCTCAAACGCATGATATAAGAGTCTCCTCTTCAACTATTCACGGCGCTAGAATAGTTATACAAAATATTTACTTTTTAATCAAGAAGTCTCAAACGCATGATATAAGAGTCTCCTCTTCAACTATTCACGGCGCTAGAATATAGTTATACAAAATATTTACTTTATTATCAAGAAGTCTCAAACGCATGATATAAGAGTTTCCTCTTCAACTATTCACGGCGCTAGAATAGTTATACAAAATATTTACTTTTTAATCAAGAAGTCTCAAACGCATGATATAAGAGTCTCCTCTTCAACTATTCACGGCGCTAGAATAGTTATACAAAATATTTACTTTTTAATCAAGAAGTCTCAAACGCATGATATAAGAGTCTCCTCTTCAACTATTCACGGCGCTAGAATAGTTATACAAAATATTTACTTTTTAATCAAGAAGTCTCAAACGCATGATATAAGAGTCTCCTCTTCAACTATACACGGCGCTAGAATAGTTATACAAAATATTTACTTTTTAATCAAGAAGTCTCAAACGCATGATATAAGAGTCTCCTCTTCAACTATACACGGCGCTAGAATAGTTATACAAAATATTTACTTTTTTATCAAGAAGTCTCAAACGCATGATATAAGAGTCTCCTCTTCAACTATACACGGCGCTAGAATAGTTATACAAAATATTTACTTTTTAATCAAGAAGTCTCAAACGCATGATATAAGAGTCTCCTCTTCAACTATTCACGGCGCTAGAATAGTTATACAAAATATTTACTTTTTAATCAAGAAGTCTCAAACGCATGATATAAGAGTCTCCTCTTCAACTATTCACGGCGCTAGAATAGTTATACAAAATATTTACTTTTTTATCAAGAAGTCTCAAACGCATGATGTAAGAGTCTCCTCTTCAACTATTCACGGCGCTAGAATAGTTATACAAAATATTTACTTTTTTATCAAGAAGTCTCAAACGCATGATATAAGAGTCTCCTCTTCAACTATACACGGCGCTAGAATAGTTATACAAAATATTTACTTTTTTATCAAGAAGTCTCAAACGCATGATATAAGAGTCTCCTCTTCAACTATTCACGGCGCTAGAATAGTTATACAAAATATTTACTTTTTTATCAAGAAGTCTCAAACGCATGATATAAGAGTCTCCTCTTCAACTCTTCACAGCGCTAGAATAGTTATACAAAATATTTACTTTTTTATCAAGAAGTCTCCAACCAAAGAAAAAGAAAGTAATTTCTGAATTTCAGAACAAATGAACAAAGCATTAAAGGGGCAGTAGCACGTTTTTTGATAATTTTATATTTTAAAATTTTCACTAATAATTGTAAGTAAATGCTAAATGTATTCCTTTGATAGTGTAAAAATTCTAATCACACAAACCAATCATCCATAGTCAGAGATCAAATTATAAAGATTCACATAAAATTCATTTGCAGCCATTTTTGTGTGAACACCTTTAATTCATTTTGAGTAGGAAAAGGAATCGCATGGCTTTACTTGACATTATATATTTGATTTATTACTGCTTTATTTAGTTTTCATACATTGTCTTTAGATTGAAACCCTTATTTTTTATTTTCCCGACGTCACCTTACATTCCCCCTAAAAACGTGCTACTGCCCCTTTAAGCATACAAAAATATATAGCCTATTTCAAAATAACAAAACGGGAAGCAAAACTATATCACTATAACAAAATTGAAGAAATTGTCTTCACATCAATACTCAGTTCATCAAAAAAAACTTCAATCGAGCTATCGAAAACAAGGCACCAACGAAACCAATGTCAAATAACACAAAAAACAACCCACTTGTGCCATTCAGCCACTCATTACCAAAGTGAATATATTGACGTCTGACGTAAAACAGCCCAATGGGAAGTCACTAGATGTGTGACGATACAGAATTTTCGCAATCCATCACATATCTCATAGCGATGCGATACCATACGATACACATCACGATTTGCTATTTCAAGGTTTTTGCCAAAATAATACATTAATTTTTCATTAATCCTCTGAATTTTTGCCAAAATAAGCCATTTAAAAGTCAACGATACAGTAAATGTATACGTGTATTGTCAGATTAAGAATCATGATTCACATATACCACAATATATCATCACACCCCTATAAGTCACTAAAGAATGAATGCTCTAGATTCCTACAACAATTCTGCCTGATCAAAATACTCTTCAAAAGACAGCAGTACATACTATTCTGTGAGCCACTCAAATAGGAGGATAACAAGCCGGCACCAGGTAGTTTAACTGTCCTATAATTCACCATGTTGTACTGACAGGTACATTGTGAACTCCACACAGTGCATGCTACACTCATATTAATTTTTCACCATTCAACACATGGCTGATACTCACACATTGACCTGTACGGAGTATTATTTAAACAGACATGTCTTGAATGCATACAAATATACATTGCCGTCTTCATGATTAGATTTTAATCAGTCATTTTGAAAACATTTTTGAATATTATTCCAATAAATCTTCCAAGAGAGAATTTTTTTTCTATGGCGCTGTTTATTAGTATTCTTCATAATTAATAAATAGTTACTGAGGTTGCCATAGCAACATTTTGGAAAATATAAGTATTTTTCCCTCGAAAATAAAATGTGAAGTTATTACCATACATACTTAAAGCAGTAACTTTAAAGTGCAATATTCATGTACATAACAATGATGAAATTAGGTCAAATGTATATTGTTTGTATGTGTCAAATACATAAAGCTATCATCCTTCACACTATAAAGTAAGTCGATGATGTTAACTATGAAAATATTAATCTATTACTTACAATCTTTTCATGCACACATACATACTAATCTGATGATATATGTATGGTGATACAGTGTCTGCAATTTGATACGTATTGTTGACTTCAAATTGCTAATCTTACCAAAATATCATAGTGTCTGTCAAAAGTGTTGTTTTTTTCCATTGAATAAACAGAAAATAGTATATTGTGAATAACATGACTGTGGAAAATATTTGATTCTGATTGGCTGATTAGAAAGATTTCTCTACGTTGAATGACAATGAGGACCCACAGATTGGCTGAGGCAAATCACCGCGAAATAATACATAATGTCCTCTACGCCGTTGGTTTTAAACTAAATTTGCGGGGGTTAAATAACAATGAATCCTGGAAATTTTACAAACACAATTATTTATCTGCTAAATGAATCTTATCGAATCATCTAATTCTTAGATATCTTGATGATCATCATATTATGTCATGCACGTATTGTCATAACTCTATTCATTCCCATCAATTCATCCAATACAATTCATAAAATATCACATACTGTACATACATTCCCTTTACACTATGCATTCCACACATATAAACATGCATACATGCATTATCACTATTATTGCATCAGAACTATCAAAACAAAGGAAATAAAAATGTAGTGGGAAGTTTTAGCCCACGATCTTTACGGCCACATAATTTTGGCCGGAAGTTGACCTCTTTGGTCTCATGGGCACCGGCAGTGGAGGTACCAAAGTGTTTGAATTTCATTGCATTCAATGACACTAGTGAAACTAGGTCAGGAAGGGGCCGGTGTATTTCCGGTAGACATCTTATACGTAGTAGGCAGGGGGATAAAATATTAGTAAGACAAGGTTGGCCAACCATATCAAAACAAAGAATTAAATAAAAAGCAGGAGACATACTGCATAAATGAATAAGTGCCATGTTTACATGTAAATCAATGCACATCTGAACAGCTGAAGGTAAGTTTTCAAGTTAATCATATATCTACCAGTGTAACAGATGTTACACCAAAATTCTCTAGTTACACTTTTATATACATACTTATACTAATAATAATCATTGTGTAACTAATCAGTATCAAGTGAAAAACATAGGGAATCATAAAAGACTTGAAACTCCCAATGAATGTAATATACTGTGGCTTTCAAATAGTAAGAAAATTATTCATTAATTTTCTGTGAATCCCACATAACTAATTGATTCTCCCTTGAAGAACTTCAGGCCACATTTTCTTTAATTATTAATCATGAATGTAATCAGATTTACAGTATCAAGTGAAATATAGGCAATTACACAAGTCAAAAATCCTCTGTAAATGTAATGGTTGAAGAACATAATGAAGAACAAAGGAGAGAGATTGTGGACTTCCTCAAAGTGATACCAGGAATTTAATTTATGGCATGAGCAGGATTGTTGAAAAATCAAAGTCTGTAAATAGGCACTAATTGATTGATAACTTTTTAGCTTTGTTTATGAGATCAGTTATTGATTTTTCCTTTAAGAGAACTAAATGTGCTGTTTTCATATGTCCATGTTCAATTATGGAAACATTTAATCCAAAATTATTCATTTTTAAAGTTGTATTGCTTCCATTGATTTATATTGCCAAAAGGATAGAAGTCAGTTTAAGATGGAAGGTTTCAAAGTGTTTGAATTTCATTGCATTCAATGACACTAGTGAAACTAGGTCAGGAAGGGGCCGGTGTATTTCCGGTAGACATCTTATACGTAGTAGGCAGGGGGATAAAATATTAGTAAGACAAGGTTGGCCAACCATATCAAAACAAAGAATTAAATAAAAAGCAGGAGACATACTGCATAAATGAATAAGTGTCATGTTTACATGTAAATCAATGCACATCTGAACAGCTGAAGGTAAGTTTTCAAGTTAATCATATATCTACCAGTGTAACAGATGTTACACCAAAATTCTCTAGTTACACTTTTATATACATACTTATACTAATAATAATCATTGTGTAACTAATCAGTATCAAGTGAAAAACATAGGGAATCATAAAAGACTTGAAACTCCCAATGAATGTAATATACTGTGGCTTTCAAATAGTAAGAAAATTATTCATTAATTTTCTGTGAATCCCACATAACTAATTGATTCTCCCTTGAAGAACTTCAGGCCACATTTTCTTTAATTATTAATCATGAATGTAATCAGATTTACAGTATCAAGTGAAATATAGGCAATTACACAAGTCAAAAATCCTCTGTAAATGTAATGGTTGAAGAACATAATGAAGAACAAAGGAGAGAGATTGTGGACTTCCTCAAAGTGATACCAGGAATTTAATTTATGGCATGAGCAGGATTGTTGAAAAATCAAAGTCTGTAAATAGGCACTAATTGATTGATAACTTTTTAGCTTTGTTTATGAGATCAGTTATTGATTTTTCCTTTAAGAGAACTAAATGTGCTGTTTTCATATGTCCATGTTCAATTATGGAAACATTTAATCCAAAATTATTCATTTTTAAAGTTGTATTGCTTCCATTGATTTATATTGCCAAAAGGATAGAAGTCAGTTTAAGATGGAAGGTTTCAAAGTGTTTGAATTTCATTGCATTCAATGACACTAGTGAAACTAGGTCAGGAAGGGGCCGGTGTATTTCCGGTAGACATCTTATACGTAGTAGGCAGGGGGATAAAATATTAGTAAGACAAGGTTGGCCAACCATATCAAAACAAAGAATTAAATAAAAAGCAGGAGACATACTGCATAAATGAATAAGTGTCATGTTTACATGTAAATCAATGCACATCTGAACAGCTGAAGGTAAGTTTTCAAGTTAATCATATATATCTACCAGTGTAACAGATGTTACACCAAAATTCTCTAGTTACACTTTTATATACATACTTATACTAATAATAATCATTGTGTAACTAATCAGTATCAAGTGAAAAACATAGGGAATCATAAAAGACTTGAAACTCCCAATGAATGTAATATACTGTGGCTTTCAAATAGTAAGAAAATTATTCATTAATTTTCTGTGAATCCCACATAACTAATTGATTCTCCCTTGAAGAACTTCAGGCCACATTTTCTTTAATTATTAATCATGAATGTAATCAGATTTACAGTATCAAGTGAAATATAGGCAATTACACAAGTCAAAAATCCTCTGTAAATGTAATGGTTGAAGAACATAATGAAGAACAAAGGAGAGAGATTGTGGACTTCCTCAAAGTGATACCAGGAATTTAATTTATGGCATGAGCAGGATTGTTGAAAAATCAAAGTCTGTAAATAGGCACTAATTGATTGATAACTTTTTAGCTTTGTTTATGAGATCAGTTATTGATTTTTCCTTTAAGAGAACTAAATGTGCTGTTTTCATATGTCCATGTTCAATTATGGAAACATTTAATCCAAAATTATTCATTTTTAAAGTTGTATTGCTTCCATTGATTTATATTGCCAAAAGGATAGAAGTCAGTTTAAGATGGAAGGTTTCAAAGTGTTTGAATTTCATTGCATTCAATGACACTAGTGAAACTAGGTCAGGAAGGGGCCGGTGTATTTCCGGTAGACATCTTATACGTAGTAGGCAGGGGGATAAAATATTAGTAAGACAAGGTTGGCCAACCATATCAAAACAAAGAATTAAATAAAAAGCAGGAGACATACTGCATAAATGAATAAGTGTCATGTTTACATGTAAATCAATGCACATCTGAACAGCTGAAGGTAAGTTTTCAAGTTAATCATATATCTACCAGTGTAACAGATGTTACACCAAAATTCTCTAGTTACACTTTTATATACATACTTATACTAATAATAATCATTGTGTAACTAATCAGTATCAAGTGAAAAACATAGGGAATCATAAAAGACTTGAAACTCCCAATGAATGTAATATACTGTGGCTTTCAAATAGTAAGAAAATTATTCATTAATTTTCTGTGAATCCCACATAACTAATTGATTCTCCCTTGAAGAACTTCAGGCCACATTTTCTTTAATTATTAATCATGAATGTAATCAGATTTACAGTATCAAGTGAAATATAGGCAATTACACAAGTCAAAAATCCTCTGTAAATGTAATGGTTGAAGAACATAATGAAGAACAAAGGAGAGAGATTGTGGACTTCCTCAAAGTGATACCAGGAATTTAATTTATGGCATGAGCAGGATTGTTGAAAAATCAAAGTCTGTAAATAGGCACTAATTGATTGATAACTTTTTAGCTTTGTTTATGAGATCAGTTATTGATTTTTCCTTTAAGAGAACTAAATGTGCTGTTTTCATATGTCCATGTTCAATTATGGAAACATTTAATCCAAAATTATTCATTTTTAAAGTTGTATTGCTTCCATTGATTTATATTGCCAAAAGGATAGAAGTCAGTTTAAGATGGAAGGTGGTCTGAAAAATTTATATTCTGAACAAGTACGGAACTACTGAAATACAAGATAAATATTCAATTCAATGTGGGCATTAAAAGATCATATACATAATTAATCACACTACAGAGGTGTGTGTTATTGCTATAACTAATCTGCTTAAACCTTGCCTGGAGATTTAATTTGACAGGATCACTTTAAATAGCTAGCAGCTCTCCAATAAAGACATCAACACTGAACGGGACAGTTAAAACTCTTTCATGTAAGGTAGATCAATTTTTGAAAGCAAAAAAAAAGAGATATATTAATATTGCATGTTTGTTTTATATGTTTTACAGTGTTTCTGGCATTTTATATTTTCAAATGTTTTGACTCTGTCACTCATGATTTATTTATTTATTGTGAAATATATACTGAAAGGCATACACTTCCGAAATAAACATTAATATTATACTGCTCAATTAAACTATCATATCAAATATTATATTCATATTTATATCAACTAGATCATATCATTTATCTTCTTGCTCAGAATTTTCCATTGACAACATTCACAAAAGCGCATTTTTCTTTGTATACCTTATCATTAAATATGACATGTAAATGACAGTTTGTTAATCCAAACAATTAACGTACCAAAAAAATCATCCACTCCAATTGAGTTGACAAGAGATAAAACCAGTTTGAAACGTTTACAGAAATGCACCTGCCACCTGACAAGATATTCAGTCAACCATCATGCCATGCATTTTTCCGACAAACAAGCCATCAATCAATAATGATATTGACGTCCTCTCATGTAGAAAATATTGTACATAAATGGCGGACAAAGAACAGATGTCAACTTGTTTGGTGAATATGGATAAGCCTAATTGACAATATCAGTGTACAATGTATCTTTTGTTTATTGTTTTGGTTTGTCAGTTTAAAAAAACCAACTCAAATTGAGGTCTTCCCCGATGAGTCTTCTCCAGGAAATACCACTGTACTTAAATCTAAACCTGGATACTAGTAAATAACGGACACGCTCTTGTTTCCTTTAAACCTATAAACAACCCCTCTCTTCATTTTTCCATTGTTAAAGTTAGTTAAACTTCAAGAAAAAACTCAAATCCTGCCTTTACTGACAAACATTCCCCAAGAAATACCACTGTACTGTACATAAATCTAAATCACGATAATGGGTAAGTTCTTGAATTCTTTATACATGATAAGAATCTACGATCTTGAATATGGGTCAACCTAGAGAAGAAATATTTTCATTGTCATGGACAAAAGATAACTCCTTTTGACGCCATGCACTTCGAAAGTACAAAACACAACCCATGTATACATAGATTACGACAATTACCGGTAAAGAAAATGCAGTCAATCTATACAAGTTTACTGACCATGACATTAATCCATATCCTTTAGTTCTTTTTCTTCAAAAGATTTATTAAAGACAAGAGATATCTTCTATTGGGCAAACTACTTGAGAGTCACCAAAACCTGAAATAAAACAAGACGAAGTAGAAGAAAAGTGTCAGCTGCAAATATAAGCTTGTCTTGTGCTGTCCTGTGCATTCATGTACGAGGACACATTCCATGTCAGCCTGTTTTCGCTTGAGTGAACACGCGGTCAGGGTTAAACAGACTAGCCTCTACACCACCTTTATATCTACCTTGACAAATATTCATAACAGTGGGGTCAGCTTATATTTCGACATACCCAAAGTCACAAGGTACAAGGAGTTAGATATTTAACGTATAGATAGTCTTGTCCTGTGTCATGCTCATGGCCTATTGGACAGGTATTCACCTAGTCGATCAAGGTAAACAATCCCATTGTACACCTGGGCTAACGAGATACAGGTAAATCTCACCATATTGATCTTCCAGATCCATGAATATCCACAGCAGTTATTTGACTCTCCGGCCCACAAACGGATATCTGGTCAGCCACTCCTTGGTCCCCTTTCGGGTACAATGGACTCTTCCCGTGTACAAAGTAGGTGTGTCCATGTGCTAATAATAGGGGAGTGCTCACCTTGCTGGCCTCATAAAGGTAATGAGGAGGTGTTGAGCTACCTGTACCTTAGAACTAGAAGTCCAATGCAGTGATTAAGACTTGTCACGCTGTGGACGGGACACAGTGAATACTTGAATACCTTCGTCGAGTGACACCTTCTCAAGCCAACCCAAAGAAAGCCAAGCTGTTGCATATGTACATACAATATTGATGGGTCCCGGCTTGGCTTACAATATCCCTCAATCACAATACAGGACGTCACTGTGTCTTCAAGTACTATGTGTATACTGATCTAATCATCAATAGCTCTTTCTCTGGCCAAAGTTCTGAACAAGATTAGAAAGTTATGTTTTGGGACAGTAGGTTCTCAGGAATGGAATAAATGTTTATCATGCATTATTGTTTACTTCAATATTTCAATACATAAATAACCAATCAAGATTACAATTCTGAAATATATTTCCTTATTGAAAACATTTATCTGACAATAATTTTTCTTCTTCAAATTTTGGATACCAAAAGTATTCTCATCATCTGATATTTTAAAAACTGTTTTAATGTCATAAATTTACAAAGTTAATTTCTCATGAAATGAATAAGAAGACTAAAAGAATGGTTCACAATAAATTTTATCAATTTGATTCCTGTGTTTTCCAAGAGTAAAGAATATCATATTAGTACTTCCATTTCAATCATTTTCGTACAACTCATCAAATATGCTATATCAAATTTAAATTGCACAACAAGAGTTAATTGTAAAACAGGTCACAGCAGCACACCTGTTCCACTAACGACTTTACTTATCTCTATCAGCCAGGTGACACAAGTACGAGGGAACTGGTATAGGTATATCACTTCTCCCTGAGGTACGGGGGGATTATAGGGCTATACAGGTCAGCTTCTGACTAGGCCATTCAGCCAGGTCATTTGGTGTGATTCTCAAACAATAGACTTACATCATGTGCAAGAGCCCTTTATAAGAAACATATGTTGCATTGTAAAAACATGGACCAGTAAAAGACAGAACCTGTTTCAATTGACACCAACCAAATTAATTTTATACATACAATATTGATGGGTGCAATGACTTACAATATCTTTTAATCACAATAATTTGGTTTAATATACCGGTAGTATTTAAATTATGTATATCATAGCCTCTGCAACCCTAAAACTATTTGTTTCTCTTGCAATTGAGTTAAATCATCAACACACAAACTGTAATAAACACATGCCATTTGTTCAACTGTTAAACAAAGGAATGCTAAAATACTAAAATAGTCGCCAATCGTTGCATCTATAAGACAGGTCTGTGACAGATACAATTTTACACACCATAAAGGATAAGGAATAAGCACAGATCAGGGGTTAATGATCACCATTTTGCCTTTTGCTGATATAAGACAGAAAATACCTAATTCAAACACGAAAATGATTTCTGCACAATGTTTTTAAACATATAACATTAACTTATTTAGCATATAATATATTTAAATATCAATGAATAAATGTACAGTGAACAGCTTCTTTTGTCTGTATTTTGTTAATTGAATTTAACTACACACTGATTAATTCAAGCAGTAACATAATGCATATTTTATAGCTTCAAAGAAAATGGAAAACAATACCGACTCAACCATGGGAGCATATCTCAGAAATGAAAGCTTTGGAGCAACCAACCAAGGGATATAAGATAGACAGTCCTTGATCAAAAGAAAATCTTCGGATGAACATTTGAAGTGTGTCATCTGAGTAAAAATAACTACAAAATTTAGAATAATGTGGTTGGTGAGAAATGTTGACAATAAAGAGAATATATACAAAGAATAAATAAGATAGAAGCTATGAGAAACAAAACCAAGTTTATCTGCCTTCAAAAGGAATAAGCATCAGTTCAAAATACAACCCTGTCACACCCCTATTACTTTTACTGCACTCGGTTAATAAACAATCTCATAGAATCAAACGGATCTTGTCACTTATACCTGTTATTCTGATTTGAGTAACATATAAATGGATTCTGTAAGATGACACAGGAAGGGATGAGTATAAGTGTTTTCTGATTGCATACAATGAGCAACACTTTGCGATACAAAATGATGAGCATTGGTGAATGATTAGCCAACTAAACAAAAAATTATATTCACAAGAAAGGATACCCTCAAATACTAGGACTTCAAATCTGGAAGATCATTCCAAAGTGCCACCCCCTTTATGTAAATGGAAGATGAATCAAATAACATCTGTATTTACATCTAATAAAATTTGATCTCCTTTCATTACCTCCCAGCCAAAACTGCTACTACCCTGGTATTTGGAAAGAAAAACACTTGGTACGTACATACATTTTGATGCCTCAGTATTTAACAGATAATAGAAACTCAGAATTTGGAGGCAAAATCAAAAGAAATAACAACGCAGGAAGACATGTTTTATACATAATAAAACTGACAATGTTCAAACAAATAATTCAGGAATGAGGTAAGGACCGTGTAAATGAAACAAAATGAATGAGTGCAAAAGAACCGAGTATCTAGTAGAGAGGCAGTGAGGTTTCTAATACAGGATATCATCTCTACAACCAACGTAACACACCCATATTGTACTAAAGCAAAATATTGCCAACCTTCTTAATGGAAGGAAAGAGCTCCCCATCCGGATCTCCATGCATGCCCTTTTCTAGGACCATAACTGGAAGACAAACAAAAGTAAGTTCCACTCGGAACGAAGATATAATACAATCACAGGATCCCGAGATGTTCCTTGAGGACATCCTTTACATTGCCCGACCTTTTGCCTTGGTGTTCCTATAAGATTTTGAATATTGAGATTCTCACTGGGAATCTCACTAAAAAAAACCCAACACAATCACAGGTTCCGAGTGTTGTTCCAAACGTTGGTTGAGAGCCTTGGCAAAAAGCCGCCAACCCCCTTTTTCACCTTCAGGTTCCTTAGAGCTTGAAAGATTAGGATAGTTTTACCATTGCAAAGGGTCCTAGAATTGTTATCAATCTAGAGAAGAGTGTATACACCCTGATTGTCAATTTCACAGTTCACTCAATTCAATTTCTTTGAATCCACCCAACTGCCCAGAATTGGCCAAAATGATCCCTAAGAATAACACTGGTTCGAACTGGATGTCGCTCGTATAGCTAGTCCTATATGGGAGAGCTGTACACCTGAAAGAGAGTTCTACTGAAAGAAGAGTTTAAGTGTCAATGCATGTCCTGGGGATAATCCTTCTTAAATCTAAGATGAAAAGTCAAGGAGATTATATCTAGAACCACACAAATTGGATCAGTTAAATCTATCTGGTTTAATTTACACATTTTATTTCGCAAAATGAAATTAAGATTGATGAACTAGTCACAGCTCATAAGAACCCTGCACCTTCCTATCATATATAATCGTAACTACTTGAGTTGATAACTGGAATGATCTAGTGCGGCAGAGTGAGTTGTTGTTTAGTGCCACTTAGGCAATATTTCAGCCATTAGAGCGCTGAATGCATCTACAAGAAGTCATTAGCATATATAGTAGTCCAGTGTGTCTACCAGAGGGCATGCAATCATATTATTCTGTAAGTAGAAAAAGACTGAGATTATTACCATTGGCGGATCCAGAGGGGGGTACTGGGGATCCGCCCCTGATTACATTAGAAAATTAATGTGACAGTCAGTATGTATGATCATATGGAAACTATTGATTATAAGAACACAAACAGCAAGATAATATTGAAATTGTTAGAAATTTGAAATATCATATTGAACTTCAAAACAAAGGCAGTAAGATTGAAATGATTACACATGACAATTGACGAAAAAGAAACCACTTAAAGACAAAAGATAATAATGAGATCATAAAGATATATCATGCAGAACTACAAAACAAAGTTGGCGGGATGGAAAATATTACAAAAGACAACTGAGTATACATGTAAATCAAAAGGAACCATGGGTGATATGGAATTAACAAACACATTGAAGACAGAAGTCATCATATTGAACTACAAAACAAAGTTTGCGGGATGGAAAATATTACTAAGACAACTGAATATGTAAATCAAAAACAACCATGGGTGATATTGAGGTTACATTAAAAAATATCATCATGCAGAACAACACAATATAGTTGGCAAGATGAAAAATTATTAATATCTAGAAAGACAACTGAAAATGTATGATCAAAAGGAACCACAGGTAATACCAAGCTTACAAAGACAGATATATATTATCCTAAGCTGCAACATATTGGAACCAATAAACTGAAGAAAACTAAGCAAAAAAAATCAACCAATCAAAATCAAATGACAAATCGAAATGCAAACTGAATCAAATAATCAAACTTTCAATCGATGAACATATCCTTTAACAAACAAATAAGAATGACAAAAACTATCTTACTGATGAATTATGCAGGCTTCATGGAGAGGAATTTCTAATTATTCCTCGCTTATCAGGTGATATGAATGAAACCTAGGTTTTGTTATTTAAATCATATTGATCCCTTTTATCCAGAAAAGCAGGAGAAATGTCAGCTCTTTATTCAGGTGAGGGACACCTGGTTCTTATTGCGCTTTTACCTGTGTTACTTACTTCCAATCAATTCCTTAACAAATACTTGATTAGCGTTTGCGGGACACCACAAAAGTGGTGCAGTCCCGAAACTGGTGGTTTCACCTTCCCCTGTTTCGCCTTTAAGCCATAGGGCATTTTCTCATGACCGTGACCTTTGATATTCAAGGTCACAAAATTGATGAACACTTTTGATTGAGTATAACGATCATGTATTTGATTAAAAGTGTTCACAGTTGAAATGAAGCATTTTCAATAAACCAAGTTGTTGACCTCTGATGGATTGTGGCCGAAACCTTTTCAAAATGATATACATACCATACTTCATAGCACAAAAACTTTTCAAGTTATGGTGTTTACAAGGAAATGTTTAGTGATTTTATAACTCGTGACCTTGACCTTTGCCCTTGAAAGTGAACATGTCAAACTGGTACCCTGAGGTACAAGCAGTAAGTTATGAATAAGAGTTCTGGAAAGCTATAAAATAAAAAACTTTGGGAGAAGTTGATTCTCAAGTCATTCTGAATTTTGAAAGGTCAGTTCTCAAAGTCAAGGGTCATAACTCATTGAATCAAGCTGACAATGTGAAATGCTTGACACTGGCATTTATCTTAAGTCAGAGAAATATTGATCCAAAACTGTATGAGGGAGGGTTTATTTTGCAAGACAAAAACTTGCTGATCGTTGCACTTTCTGCATTTTATGATTTGATTTTTCTAATGGTTCTAAATATCAGCTACTCGTCACACCCAGAAACATAATGCTCTCTCATAACACACACCGCACATGTGACTGATCTGACGTAAGTCATTGTATTGACATCAACCTTCTTACACTCATATATTGACGTAAGACATTGTCAGGAGAAACAATCAATTTAGTGTGATAAATAAGATAAGAATGCGTACAAAATATTTCAATCCTGCACTATTATTTATTTGCTGCGGTTTGTAAAATATTCATAATTTTGAAACGTTATTAAAATGTTAAATTTGTAAAGCATTCAAAGGTATTAATATCCCTAACATAATTTAACTTTCTGTCAATGAAATAATTTTGAAACTTTTATTAAGTTTAATTTCATTTTTTATTTTTATACGAAAACAAAAATTCTAGAAATTAATCAACAAACAGAAGCAGAAGGAATTCCTTAAAAGGAACAAAAAGTTTATAAATTCAGGTGAAACTGAAATAAAACAATGGGACTGTACATTTTCAAATGTATAAGCTTAACTATTAAAGTAGCTACATACAATTTGACTTTCAATTTATGTTTGAATGTTTGTAATCACACTTAATTATTGCTCAATGAAGAGCTGATTCAAGTCATGAAGTGAAAATAGGAGACATCATATGAAATATCATCCATACTTTTCTGAACAATATACCTCAATTCATTTTAATACTAGTATTCTTAAATCTACAATTGACGGCGTGGTGAGGTTGTGGTGGATCTTCTTAAAGACTAGGTAGACTAATGAAAAAACATTAGGTACAGTACTTTTATATCTGATTCATCATAAACAAATGACAACAGTTCAGACTTTGTGAAAAACTGTTGTCAAATATTTATTTATCCTTTCATATTCTAAAAGTCTAAAAAAGAAACATTTCTTCTTGACATATACTGATTTCTGTTTCAAAATGTAAGTTTAACTTCAGAGCAAACATTCATTACACATCACAATACTTTTGAAAATACTTAGTAAGGAGGCTTGATTACCTAGAACCAAATAGCAAGAGGTGTTACAAAGTGTTTTAGGAATGCCAAATTGCAAGAAAAAGGTATTAAAAACATGAAAGGTAATACAAGTTTTTGAAACTTTTTAAAGAAAAGAAGGCATAAGCTAGAGAAACAAAAACAACCGAGGAAAACTACAAGAAAAAGCATAAGAGAAAATAGAGTGTACATACAAAAACTTTTAGCATAAAAGGCCAAATATTAAGATGACACTTAGTAATGGATAAGCATAAAATATTTTAGCTTTTTACCAAAGCCTCATCAGTGATAGAAGCTATATCTCTTTAAACGTAAATGCATCTCTTATGATTTGAAATAAATAATTTACTGGACACATTTTTATATTGTGACAAGTGTAAATTGTTTATTGATTTTAACTTGCTTAAAGTTATGACTCTGAAAAACAAATCTATTTATCTAAAAACATTCTTTCTCAAAAAGTAGTTTTTCTTTTGGTAATTTGAAACTTTCAGATATCAAACCCTCACTTTAAAGGGGCAGTAGCACGTTTTTTGATAATTTCATATCTTAATATTTTCACTGATAATTGTATGATAATGCTTAATGTATTATTTTGATAGTGTCAAAAATGTCATAAAACAAACCAATTATCGATAATCAGAGGACAAGGTATGAAGGTTTACCTTAAATCCATTGGTGGCCATTTTTGTGTGAACACCTTTAATTCATTTTGTGCAAGAAAAAGGAATCGCATGACTAAACTTTACATCATATATTTGAATTATTACTGCTCCATTTAGTTTTAATGCATTGTCTTTCAATTGCAACCATTAATTTTCATTTTCCTGACATACTTTATATTCCCCCTAAAAACGTGCTACTGCCCCTTTAATATTCTCCCCTGAAATTAATGGCCAGAACTTCTAATTTTGCTCAAGTATATCCTTGACATAGGAGATAAAACATGAAAGCACGATTCACTGTTAACTTGTAGCTTCTATCACTGAACTTTCTTGTTTTAATGCTGGCAGAAAGAAAGAAAGATCACTACACTAAAGTTATCTCCCCTTAACCAGAGTTATCTCTCAGGCAGCCATCTTACCTGCGGCACTTCTGTGGTCACGGCCATTGCGTTAGCGAGAGAGTTTGCGATGCTGTGTACTAACAAGTAGATAAGGGACGTCACACAAAGCACTAACAGCCTCTAAAACATACATGCTTAATATCCAGCCTCAAGAAATTATAGTTGTTTTGTAAAATTTTGGTCAAATTGCTCCAAAATGGGATTATTAACGATTATGTAACTTTTTAAATCAACTAACATTTAGAAACTTAAACCTTCATCCCATTAAAAGAAATTATAAAATACATTTATATATATATATATATACAGTAGAACTCGGATATAACGAACTCCAAGGGACCAAAGAATTTAGTTTGCTATATCCGGTGTTCGCTATACGCATATATAATTTATAGGACGGGACTTGAATCCGCTATATCCGAGTTCGCTATATCCGTGTTCTTCTGTATTTAGAACAAAAAAATGAATTATAGAATTAAAACTTTAGAAGTTGTGATGAGAGGAAAGTAAACACTACTTTCTGTTTACTTTTTTTCTTTCAGATACAAACTCTTTACAGTCATAGCTATTTTTAATCTAATTACAAAATCCAAAAAATATGGTTATTATTGATATAAAACAAGATAATTATGATACAAAAATGAAAATGCCACTACACACTAAGTATAAGCAAAGATAAACAGCAGCCGGTAACCAATTGAGTTTATTCATAGACATGAAACAGAAAATGTTATTTGGGTTATTATGCTAAAGGGTTTTAGATTTAACCTTGAAATTAATTTAATGATTTACGGCATCATGACCAAACTTGAGCAAAATGAGATTTTTGAGAATCTTTTTAAGTTGTTACATGAGGAAATGACTCAAAACCAAATGTATCTATGAAATTCTATAATTATTAATAATTAAATTTCACTTGCAAAAATCACACAAAACTGTTAAACAGTCATTAGTATTTACATTTATCATATCTAATACTATGCAGCAAAGTCAATTAACATAATTTGGGGTAAGATTACCTAGTGATAACTATGTTTATTTCTTTATCAATAAAAGCAAATTACATAAATGTAGCATTCTTTGATTATTTTTTTTCATGATTGAAATTTTTGAAAAAGTTGCTGGCTTTACAGTGTTAAAATTTGAAAGAAAGCACAAGCATTTTCATATTAAAATATTTGAGACACACCTGCACAAATCTAAAAAGACAATTCACCTTTGACTTTGCTTCCCATTGATTCAATATCAACAAATTTTTTCTTAAAATGAGAAATACTGTTATAAAGACACAATTGGTTATTTTATTAAGATAATCAGCCTTTTATGAATTAAATTCTATCAAGTGTTTTTGATACATGAAATTGAAAACAATTATACAATTCCAAAATTTAAATCAAATTGACTAAGCACAAGACTGATGCAAAACTACTTTCAAATTGACAATGATTATTTCTCTAAGACACTGAAATATAATAGCTTTGGGCTGAAGACTTCATACAGTGTTTAAAATACAGCCCGTCCGCCAGTCCTTGACTGGCTACTTTTTGGTCAGGATTGGTAACTTTTAAAGACTTTCCTTTATTTTCCTAAATTTCTTAATTGACCAATTAACTTTCAGGAAGGGCTAGGTTTCTAATCTATTTTATACACTGCTTCATATCTCTTAATTTTGCATAATTTGAATTTCTCTACATACGAACGATAAAATTTGAACAAATTAAAGTTTATACCCATTTTACTAAACAAAATTTTTCTGACTTTTCATTTTAGAAACCAAACATGAATGCGACTTCGTAATATTCACTATGGCTATAATTTGTTTCACCTTTAGCAAACAATTTAAATTTGTATGGTAGCTTTGTTAATAAATGGGGGTAAATCAATATGATTAAAATTTTACATTTTAATTAAAAGTTAAGCATTGTGCAAATGTGTCTTTAATGTGCTTACCAATTGAAATGCCTATGATTAAGAGAAGTCAAAGACTCTGAGAAAGATAATGTGTTTATTTGGATTTATTGATTATCAATCAATGAATATGAGAAAAAAAATCAATAATGTATACTATCACAAAAGTGAAATCTACACACAATAGTCAAGAGAAAAAAGCTTCTTCAAAAACGTTTCTAATTGTTGTTTCAACAGACATATAATAATTTTTAAATATATCTTCCATTAAAAGTAATTTGGTGTTGTTTAGTAATAAATTAACATTGACAATACAAGAAACAGTCAATAAAGTTACAAGATATGTATGATCACTATCATGCTTTGTTGTCAGTCAAAACAGGTCATAATCATATGTTATGGAAAAACCTCTTTCAATCAAAAGATGGATGGATTCAGTCTGAATGTAACAGATGACCCCTCACAAAATGTTAAACAGCAAAATCTATCGATGTTGTTGAATAACAAACAAGATAAACTGAACATACCTTTTCCGACCTATTACACCGCATCAGTGATAAACTCAACAACCTCTATCAAACCACACCGACACAACACACCAAGTTTGTTCAGAATACCGTCCGATGCACTAAATTCCATAGCATCCAAGTTCTATTGTCACTTCGGGTTGTCTATCGCCATTTTCTACATGTCATTCTAAGACCAGGAGTTTGTTTATACTGGTATCCAAGCAACTAGCCTTTGGAATATCTACATAACAATGAGTTGTTGTTATTGTTGGAAGATTCAATTGAACAACAAAATAATCAGATTCTTGGGCAAAACTCACACAAGACATAAACTGAAATGAAGCAATGATCAACTAATATACAAGTGACTGACTGAGAGTCACAAGTTAGCATGGGTTGGTTTTCACAAACATGACCTAGATACTATAAATAGAAACACACTCCAATCCCGTCAATCAGGTCAACGTGGAGGATGTCAGAGTCATGCCTTGCGCAAAATTTCTGTGCACACAAATTATTAAGAAATTCATCATAAATATTCTTTACCGGTTGTCAACAACAAATAATCCTGTGAAATCTTTGATATCAAAACAAATGATGATAAATAATGTAAAACATGCATCACCTGTGCAGTCATTTGTTGCATTGCTTAAGTTATGACAATGTGTGTGTACACCATACGTTTTTCGCATTGTTTGTTATGATGACAACGTCTCCAATCGATTAGATATGGCTAAAAAACACTTTGCAGGGTGTCTCCTAATTTCGTGAGCGGTTTTCTTTTCAAGGTAGATCTTTATTTACTTACCAAAGGGAAGTTATTTCAGCCATCTTGTGACTTAGGGTGAATAAGATATTTGTGTCTTTATGTCTTGCAAGGACAACGAAGAAAGTCAAATGTGTTGTTTTCTTTTCTGGGAGTTGATATCACTTGCGATGAAGTTTACATGAGTCAACAAGCATCTCATGTATCACGCAAAGTGATGACGTAGTGCTCAATGTCCGAATAATGTATTCGGGACGACTTATATTCAATGTAAGATTCAACAGCTTTCAGTCGTTCCTCAATGTTTAACTTTGTAATATCCAAGAAAATATTTAATGTAAATCTTTTTTATTTGTTTGTTTGTTTTCATAAGAATTCAAATCATGCATTTCAATATTTGAGTGAATTTAAACCGTTGACTTATTACCATATTTTATCCAATCTAAATATTTGTTTAGCTCAATGTTATTTATTGCGTGTTACTGTAATATAAATTTAAGGCGTTGAGCTAAATACCTGTAAATTAAATTTATCAATCAATTTTCATTTTTTTATATACAATTGAACGTTCCAAAATCTAAATAAATGGTCATTTTAGGAGAACAAAGTTTATACAGTGTGTAATGATGGAAATGATGTAGAAAGAGAAACTAAATATAAGTTCTTGCATTGGGTACTGAACATTTAATCTAAACTCTCTTGGAATGAGAATACTGAGAAGATGTAAGGAGGGAAAACAACGTTTACAATTTGTTGTGGAAACTGAAATACTTTAAAAATGTATCAAACCATCATGATGTTGTTTTACATAACCTTTCTTCAAATAATCCTCATATTTAACTTTTTAAATTGACTAGGGAACCTGTCACTTTGAACTAACATTTAGTCCCTGAAAAAAAGAGATAATGACTCATTTCATTATTTAATTTTTTAATGTAAGGTGAATTAAAAAGGAGCCCTAAACAATACTTAATTTCAGGCTGAGGCATCTAGACTATATATTTAGACAAATTAGACAAATATTTTCGAGACTTAAAAAAAAAGATATTTTTTGTGCTTTATGGTGTAGGTAACAGACTACTGTCACCTGTCTGTTCAAGATAACAAAACAATGACAAAGATCGTGAATGCTGCAACTCAGATTATTGGGCTTCCTATTGAAACGACCGACAGTTTTTATTAGCTTTAGTTATCAAACCAAAAAATTAGGTCATTCTTCCCACCCACTTTTTTTATAAATATTTTACTTACCTTCTGGACGTAGGCCCAGCTGCGTATGCCGACATTTCGAACCAAACTCCTGGTTGTCCCTTTTCATTAACTTTACTGAATTTATTCATATCAACCCCAATTTAATATCCTTGTTTAATTTGTTCTGTCTTCATAACTGCCTTTATCCTATCAAATAACCTTGCTTTTGAACATCTGCAGGTTCCGCAAATCATTCATTCCTTGCAGCATTACAGAAATACCTGCAAGTTCTGACTTATGTGGCACCATATGTATCCATGCATACATAATTTTCCGGTCTATGTAAACTGTGTTGACATTAATTGTTTTGGATATCATATTATTAGTTATCATCACATTGCTGGATAATTTGGTATAGTGATGATCTACATTGCAATGATAGACTCTAGTTTATAACTATCAAACACCAAGGAAATGAAAAAATAGTACCAAAATTTTTCATTCTCTACTTCATTGATTGGAGACAGAAAATGGCGTGTACAATATTTCGAAGTTTGCTAATAGAATAGGATTTATTCACAATAAGAGGTATTTTATAGACGTTTAAATCTATATAATTTTATAATTTCCACTGAAAATAACCCATGATATTTAAGTACTTTGCAAACATTGATATAATTAAGCGCTTTGAGTCGCCTGAAATATTATTTGTGAATAAATAAACAAATAAGGTAAGTATGATAATATTTTAGATTTACCATCAATCAGCGACAACTGGCAGATACATCCTGTTTTGAGATGAGTAGGGTAATTGCTTTTTTATATTTTGACATAAATCCAACATTATAATGTGTCTACGAACCCACAGTGTCTACAAAAACACCCCGTCTACGAACACGTTTTGTCTACGAAAACACTGATTCCCGCCTGAAGCCCACTCCAAGATTTAGAACTGATATAAGTCGTACCACACATGCTAGAAAGCACAAAAGTGATGACGTAGTACACATGCGGAAAAGAAGCGTAAACAGAAAATCCGCTCTGCAACATGAGTTCTAAACCTCCACCGAGAAAACGTGAAGGAACAGAAGCTTATGACTTGGAACAGCAGTTTATTCTCAGACTGCCGCCTGTAATGCTCCGTTTTAAATATGTTTGATTTGATATTTTGTTTACAAATTCGGTTTCAAGTGGATTGTGTAGACTTTTGAGCTCTTCCAAATCTGGAGGTTTACTCAGTGACTGAACAGTTTCTGCTCAAAATTTACTGAAATAAAGACAGCTTTGATCACCATAGATAACATTGTCTTCTACCTAGCGGCAGACAATTATATTTACTATATATATCCATTTATTAAAAATGTCGAATTGGAATTTGAGAGAGAATAGAATTTGTTTTGTTTATTGAATCCAGAACAAAAATACAGTGCTGACGATAAAGATACAGACCTAAGACTAACATACAAATGATCATTCATGCCAGGAAAATACAAGATATAAGAAAAACCATGTTTACCCTCCACATATCTTACCCAACATCAGTGTTGTTCCTAGAGGGGGTCCTGCGGACATATACCCATACTTTTTGCTTTGTGTCCCTTAAAATTTGGAGAAGTAGGATTTTTTACCATAGCAAGGGGCTCAGAAAAGGCCAAAATCACCCCCTTTACTGTAATACTGTGACCACCTAGGAACAACACTGCCAACATGGCTGTAACAGGATCTGTACAAGATTGCTTCATTATAATAATGACATATTCTCTTTCATTGCATGTTTTACATATATATATATATACCATCAATATAGACGTATATTTGAGATGAGTAGGGTAATTGCTATATATATATATATACGGATATGATTTTAACATTTCTCTCTTGACAGGGTCCAGCGATGGCACTGCGACGTGACGTCCAATCTGGGTCAATGACTCTCAAAGACAAGCTTGGTATCGAGATTCAGCCGGACATGAGGACGAGTCGTGTCCGGTACGGAGGGGACATATTCAATGCCAAGGTAATCCAACTGACTATTGACCTTATTTGACCATTGCTATAGTCTATTACAACCTACTTTTGCAATAGCAATCAACTATTATGACTCACTCAGTGCTCAATCTACAGATATGACCAGGGACTCGCTACTACAAAGTCTTGTGAGTCCCAGCAGATTTAAATGAGTCCTTTGATTAGTAGGCAAATAGTTCCATGTAAAAAATCTTTGCATTCAGGGACTCACTTAAATTTTTGTGGGTCCTTTCTAAATGTTATGAGCATTTGATGAAGGACTCTGGGGTAAATCTATCACTGCAAACTGATAATATTGCCAATGCTATGTTTGATTACAAAAACGTAATTATTTCAGCTATTATTGAATTTTACTGAGTTATGTTTTTTTCTTGCAGATGGTTGATTTACCAACAATCGTTGAATCTCTAAAGACAGTTGACAAGAAGACTTTCTACAAGGCGGCAGATATTTGTCAGGTTAGTGCTTTCTTGTGAACTCTGAACATTTATACAAAAAAATATTTTCAGAAATATTTTCAGAAAGGAGAAGTTTTCAAAACTTGATACATGTGAGTTCTGGATGAATGGAACATTGCATCCATTGCAATAAAGAAGTTGACAACCTATGATACTTGGTTTGTACATTTGGTTTATTCACATTTCTCTGTGTGAGAATGTAACATGAATGAAGAGATTAAATCAATTTTAGGATCACAAAGCTTTAACTTGCCCTTTCAGCAAGCAACTAGATTCTTGTTCCTAGGGCTTCAATGGATACTCGAGTACTCAAGCCTGAGGCAGATCCAGCTGGATTTAAGACCATTTTGTTGGACTCGAGGACTCAAAAAGTGTATTAATTATAAAAATTCAAAAATCCTTGGGTAAGGATAAAATGACGGGTACTTGGGTCCGCGTGGAGTCTGACTCATTGAGTACTTGAGTCCAATTTTTGGACCTTTGTATACTTGATACTAGCGCCTCTGAAGATGATTTGTGTCTTTGTTTGAAATCATGTTTACCTGTATATTGTTGCCATGGTTACAGATGATGGTTTGTACCTATGATGAGGAAGCACCCCCTGAAGAGGAGAGTCCAAAGAAGAAGGATAAGGATAAAAAATACGCTTACAACCATGGCAGTGAGTTACATTTGTTATGATAGGTTTTTGAATGCCCCCAAAGATTCTTGGGATATTTTGTTTTTGCCCTGTCTGTTGGTTTGTCACAACAAACTTTAACCATGCTCATATTTTGAATGCTTTGGGGTAGACCATTGATATTTCACATGTGCATCTATCATGAAAAGACCTTTCAGATGAGGTCATAACTTTGACCTCATGACCGGGGCGTACACAGCATGTTACTTACTTCTTTTACTATGCTCGGTTACATGTTCAAGAAAGTGGCATATATATGGCTACAAGAGAGGCGTTTTGTTTTTAGTTAAGTAGATAAGAATATCTTCTGTTGACGCATAAACATCATTTGCATATCTTCCAGGCATGGAAAATTGACGTGTGATTTATCAGACAAGATTGTTGACTTGTATCTCAATAGCATTGTTAGGGTTGAATCTTCTTAAAAATTATTTTTTTGGGGAAGATGATATCTTACAAATCCTTTAGTGGAAAATTGAGATTCAATCCAAATTGGATCTGTTTGCAAGTTTTTAGCTCACCTTTACAAAGTAAATGTGAGCTTATGTCATGGCGCTTCGTCCGTCGTCCGTCCGTCTGTCCGTCTGTCCGTCCGTCCGTCTGTCCGTCCGTAAACTTTCAGGAAAAAGACTACTCCTCCTAAACGAATCCAGATATCATTCTGAAATTGTAGTATGTTATACCCATGGTGATTCCTCACAGAAAGGTAGACGTTTCAGTTTTGAGAATCCAAGATGGCCGCCATGGCAGCCATATTGAATTTTCAATTAGATTTCACGAAAAAGACTACTCCTCCTAAACGAATGCAGATAACATTCTGAAATTGTAGTATGTTATACCCATGGTGATTCCTCACAGAAAGGTAGACGTTTCAGTTTTGAGAATCCAAGATGGCCGCCATGGCAGCCATATTGAATTTTCAATTAGATTTCACGAAAAAGACTACTCCTCCTAAACAAATCCAGATATCATTCTGAAATTGTAGTATGTTATACCCATGGTGATTCCTCACAGAAAGGTAGGCGTTTCAGTTTTGAGAATCCAAGATGGCCGCCATGGCAGCCCTATTGAATTTTCAATTAGATTTCACGAAAAAGACTACTCCTCCTAAACGAATGCAGATAACATTCTGAAATTGTAGTATGTTATACCCATGGTGATTCCTCACAGAAAGGTAGACTTTTCAGTTTTGAGAATCCAAGATGGCCGCTAAGGCAGCCATATTGAATTTTCAATTAGATTACAGGAAAAAGACTACTCCTCCTAAACGAATCCAGATATCATTCTGAAATTGTAGTATGTTATACCCATTGTGATTCCTCACAGAAAGGTAAACGTTTCAATTTTGAGAATCCAAGATGGCCGCCATGGCAGCCATATTGAATTTTCAATTAGATTTCAAGAAAAAGACTACTCCTCCTAAACGAATGCAGATATCATTCTGGAATTGTAGTATGTTATACCCATGGTGATTCCCCTCGGAACGGTAGACGTTTCAGTTTTGAGAATTCAAGATGGCCGCTATGGCAGCCATATTGAATTTTCAATTAGATTTCATGAAAAGACTACTCTTTCTAAACTAATCTAGATATCATTCTGAAATTGTAGTATGTTATAACTATGGTGATTCCGCACAGAAAGGTAGACGTTTCAGTTTTGAGAATCCAAGATGGCCGCGATAGCAGCCATATTGAATTTTCAATGAGATTTCATGAAAATGACTACTTCTCCTAAACCAATCTAGATATCATTTTCATATTGTAGTATGTTATACCTATAGTGATTCCTTCCACAAAGGTAGACGTTTCAGTTTTGAGAATCCAAGATGGCCGCGATAGCATCCATATTGACTTATCAGCTGCAGATGACACATCATTATTACTAAATTTTAAGCTTTCATCAAGTGATCACTCGCACTATATAAATTCTCTAATTTGAACTTACTAATCATAATTTTATCTTGAACATAGAATATTTAAGATTGTCATGCAAGTTGTTCTATATTTTAAGTGTTTCTAAAACATTAAGATGAAAGACAAACATAATTAATTAATTTGTTTTAAATATTTATGGCAACTAGCTGCAAAAACCCAATGACATTAAACATCATGTTAGATTTTGAACAATGGTATCTCCCTTATATTCCTTTAAATACCACACATAAGGAGTCAACCAGAGTTCAGATATTTCTGTTGAGTCCACTATGCTGTCTAATACACATCCCAATACAGGCTGCTAGCATCATAGTGTCAGCTGCTAGTCTGTTGCATTATCAACCTGACCCAATTGATATGGTAGAGCATTATGCTATATGGCCATGTGTATGCAATAAGAGTTATGGAAATTAGACTTGTATTCTCATGACAGCGATATGTTCTTTCTAAGAATAACAACTTACACAAAAATTGTCACTTGTTTTGTGTTTAGCAATCTACATGATAAGTTGATGTGGAAAGAGTTATTTTGCATCAGGTTCCAGTTCCTGTGTTTTACTCATATTTGTACCATTTCTATATCTAACAGCAGTTCTTCTTGACACAAAATCAATTTAGGACATAAGCTAACTATATTTTGTGAACTTTATATATTTTTCACAACAATTCATGTTCTCTCCCGTCAAGTCTATTAATACCACACATAAGGGCTTAGCCAGAGTTCAGGTTTACATGCTCAGCACACTAGGATGCTTCTCCAAATATACATACACAAAGCCAAATACACAAATTGCTACACTCTCCTTAAGGATCTGGGGCTAGCAGCCCTGCCTGCTTGTATATTGCATAGTAATCCTGACCTAATTGATTAATAGAACATAATGGACTTTATGGAAAGTATATAAATTGTCTTTATGAAAAGTATACTTGTATTCTATTAATAGTAATACTTTTTACAAATAACAATTTAAACAAGTCAAGAATCAGCTTTTGTGTACAACAAACTGCACGATGAGTTAATATTAACAAGTCAAGAATCTGCTTTTATGTTCAGTAATCTACATGATAAGTTAATAATAGAGGTATTTTGTATCAGGTTCCAGTTCCAATACCATGTGTTTTATAAATACCTGTAAAAATAAATGATAATTGTATCATGCTGAAGGGGTTCTGGGAACAACATGTCATCATAGAAGTCATTATTTTTCAATTAGATTTCAGGCCAAGTACTACTCCTACTAAATCAATTAAGATATCATTCTGAAAAAAGAGTATTTTTTTATATAGTGATTCCTGACAAAGACGCATTTATTTTATTATCAAGAATCCAAGATGGTCAATATGTCAATTATATTGAATTTTCAATTAGATTTCATCAAATTCATTGAAAAGAATACATTTCCTGATCAATCAAATCAATGTCATTATATTTGTATTGATATGCTTGTTGTAATATTTATCAACACTATAAATACAGTTACAAAAAACTGTATGAATCATCTTTATCTGCGAACAGCCTGAAGCATGACTGTTTTAATAAATCCTTTCCGTTTTACATAATTCCTGACACTTCATATATATGGCAAATAACATACCGGTAGCCAGTGAGGGATAAATATACATTTTATAATCATCTATATCTGATTACGGTCTGAACAATGACTATCTAGATAATTATAATGATCATTCAATTCAAACAAATCCTTTTCAAAAGCATTCTAAATTATTAAATTTTTTCACTCCCAACACTAACTGTTTTTTAGTCCATTGTTCCCATGCAATTAATTTATTCCAAATTGAAAATTTTGGTTAATGAATAACAAATTATCTTTTATTTTGTTTGTCATGCTAATAAAAGATATGATTTAATATTCATCTTCAAAACTAATTGAACAGCTGTCTGAACAATTCTTTTTTTACAAAGTCTTTCTCACCAATTCTCTCTGTTAGTTAAGATACTTCAATAAACATATTACTGAGTTGACCTCCAGATTATTTCCATTGCAAACCTCTCTTCTACTACCCCCCCTTTCCCTCCTCCCCTTTTTTCTCCTGTCCTTCCATTGCAAACCTATCCCACATTCCTTCTATCCCCCCACCCCCTCCCCCAACCCCTTTCCCCATCTATCCTTCCAGCCCCTCTCCTGCAACTCTCCTCTAAAGAGTATATGTTTTTTGCATATTGAAATGAGGGGAGGACACTCACTATATGGAATAACAGTAACTTACATAAGAGGATAAGTTACATAAGCTACATGCAGGTGCAAGAGGTCATCATAGGTCATCATATCTAGTAATTAGCATAAACCCCCATGTTGCTAGCCTATTCTGACCAATCAGATTGCACTAACATAGGTTAGATTTAAGATATTCAGAAATCTTCAGTTAGAATTACATGAGACATTGACCTGGACAGTTTACTTTGGCAATTGGACCTATCATTAGCTGAATTTGTGATTTGTGTCAGAGGGATATATTCCAAATGTTTATGTGCATCATCTTTTTAGTTCTTCGGAAGTTGAGAGTGTGACTAAATGAATACTCCTAAACCAATCAAGATATCATAATGAAATTAATACAGATGCCCACATAAAAGTAGCATTTTGAAGATTAATAAGTCCAAGATGGTCACCAATTTAGCCATAGATATACAAAAATGTTATACAAAAACCTACTGCTTGTTAACAAATCATGATTATATCATTCTTGTATTAATGTTTGTTCAAACTCTAGTGGTTTCCAACAGAAGAATAGCATTTTAAAAGATAAAAAAATCATGATGGCAGCCATAATCTATTATCATATAACAGATGGTTACACAATTAAACCATATTACCACATCATTCATTTTAAGGTGAGCTTCTGTACCCTCGGTACTTTTATTATGATTGTGAAACTAATTCTCTCATTTCCCTTTCAGTCACACCTCCTTTGAAGAATGTTAAGAAAAGGAGATTCCGTAAAATTTTAAGAAAAAAGGTAAGAAACTAGATCAACCATGTTGAATAAGTCTCCTATTGCCAATGATCATAAAATACTCACGGAAATAGAAATAACATGTTTTTTGGCGTTTACTTATTATTACTCGACAAACGTAAGTAATTCTTCCAGATGTTCAAATAACTAAGTTTTTCCCAACTAGGCCTTATGAAATCATTGCAAAAATATATATAAATTACCTTTGTTCATGTAGAACTGCCTAAATTTTTTATATTTTAATACATTTCGAAACCTGCTATAGCTTACGTCACTCTCTGCAATGCGTGTGACAATAAAAAGTTGGGGAAAACCATTGTGAATGAATATTTAGAATAAAAATATCCAGTTAGTTCCAAATAAAGAAATAATAGACAAAAAGCATTTTATTTCTATTTCCGTGAGTACTATAGTAAAACATTTGCATTGTATATTGTGGAACTTCCATAGGAACTCAATGATCATGTTAAATTTGTTTCTTGTCCGTCTGCCACACTATCTTTATGGACTGTCCACCAGAAAACTAAACTAATCCTCCTGCTACATCAGCATATTTATATCCATCAAGCTCTCACAATCACAACTGCCTTCTCAGGACCATCTTCCTACGTAAAGCCTAGTTTCCGAACTGTCAGTTTTATGCCTTGCTGCTGACCCTTGAGTTTTCTGTGCTGGCTCTCTAGCATAAAACTAACAGTTCGGAAACTGGCATTTTAGGCTTTGCGTAGGAAGATATCTCAGGACTAACCTATCAACAACAGGCTATTGGACAACTTCAAATTGAGCAACATTGTTAGTGAAATTCTTCAAAGGCATTTAGAAGTTGGTATAGTAGAACAAGATAAATGTTATGGACACCTGAAGAAGAGGCAAGAATTGGCTTAAAAACGTTTTGATAAATATATAAACAAGTTGTTATCCATAACATTTGTCTTGTGATATTGTCAGAATAAGAACCCTGATGATAGCTATGATTAATCATGATGAACCAGCAGGTATCAATAGGACGCAAAATTTTGGAAACCAGGGATTTTCAAATACTAAATGCTGATGTAGAAATATGAACAGAATGTGATTTAAATTTTGTCTTAAGCATATTGACCAGCCCGAGACAGAGAAAGAGGTGAAGCGGTTGTTCCGATACGACGCAGAAGCAATCGATGTCCAATGGGAGGTGATAACGGAAGATGATAAGTCAAACACGCAGGACAGTAGCAGCGCCACTCCGGGTCAGGTGATAGAGGCGAGCGGTAGCTTCCATAAGGCGGAGTCACACGGCAAGAGGAGCGACCCGAACATAACACATGATCCAGGTAGATGTTTTATGAATTAAGCAGCGAGGTTGATTACTATAAAGATCAGATGTGTGTCATATATGATGAAAGCCTGTTTTAGGAATGTGGTGAAAAATGTGATGCAAGTTCACAATTTGTGTGTCACAAGTACAACAATTGAAATGAGAAGTTTCGATAAGAAGTATATGGCAAGTTGACAATAAGTGACAATTAGTGACTCATAAGGCGCATAGATAGAGAGCAAACAGTGATGAATAATAATGAATTATTTTCATGTAAATGACATTCAAAATTTATGTTTTTGGTAACTCTCCTAGGTAGGGTGCGCACCCCTGAACCCCCTATCTCAAACTGCTAATGTGTGAATAACTAGTAAGAGCGCATTAAAAAACATCACATTACTCTATACCTTATCTCAGTGTGCTTAAGTTATCCTGAGAGCTATGCTAGTCAGTGGTTACCTGCTCCTTGTAGGAGCTCCCTAGCTGGACAGGTCTACAAATAGAGCCAGACTAAATTTGAGTTGTTCAAACACCTGCTGTCTTCCTCAGACTTTGCCTTCGTTCCCTCCCTCGTAACTTCTCCTTGATCTATCCAATATCTTTTGCATAGCAACAACCATTTGGTAATAAGCTAACATATTGCAGATAACACATAAAACCCTTTCATCACTCACCTTTAGCATTTAACTTCCACCAATGAGGATCTAGGATGAGGATTATACCTGTATTCACAGCGATGTATTTCGTCGAGATCAGCAGCTCTGAAACTTTATTTCCTGTTCCCTCATCCAGTTGATACCTTTTCTCCCTGATCTATGCACACTTTGAAAGGCAACATCTATGCATTAAATAGCTGAAATATTACTAACAACTCTGTTCACTCACTCATTTACCTATAATAATATAATTCCAGCAATAATGATCTAGTCTCTATTGCATCTGTCTATTCACAGCTCTGTATTTCATTGAGGTCAACAGCTCTGAGACTTTCTTTCCTTTTCTTCCCTCATCCATTTGATATCATTTCTCCCTCTTTGAATGACAACACCTGAAATAACTGAATTGTTGCTGATAACCCCACTCACTCACATACAGCATTAGAATTTCACTAATCCAGTCTTTATTGTATCTGTCTATTCACAGCGCTGTATTTTGGTGAGGTGAGCAGCTCTGAGGACGATGAGGACCGAGAGATCAACATCGTGGACAGTGGAGAGGACGACATGTCTCGAGGACCAGACACGCCCCGTGTGGGCTTTAGCAGCATGGACCGTATCAACAGTGAGAGTCTCGACATCGGGGACTCAGATATAGGTGAGATTCTAGGAACTGTGTCTTGATGCCTTTCACAGTGGGTGCCAAAAATATATTTTTACTGGTTGAAAGGGTTAAATCAGCATATATGGCAGCATTGTCAAATCATAGCAAAAAACTCAACTCTTGGTCTTTGAAGGGCATTTAGAAGTGATAAGAACAGCAAGATTATCCAGATAACTGCCTATTCCTTTTTAATAGCACAATGTTTCAGAGGAATAATCATTTACTCAAAGGAGAAGGCATTTACTCTGTTTATTGGCATGTCCTGGTCACTAAAACAAACAAGGCCAGTGCCATTTTTGTCAAGACTAACATAAAAGTTGTAGCTTTACTTTAAAGGGGCAGTAGCATGTTTTTTTAATAATTTTGTATTTTAAATATTTCACTGATAATTGTAAGTTAATGCTAATTGTAATTATTTGACAGTGTCGAAAATCACATTACACAGGCCAATCATCCATAGTCAGAGGACAAAGTATGGAGATTCACATAAAATCCATTGGCAGTGTGAACACCTTTAATTCATTTTGTGTAAGAAAAAGGAATCGCATGGCTAAACTTAACGTTATATTTTTGAATAAGTGCTGCTTCATTTAGTTTAAATAAATTTTCTTTCAATTGTAATCATTAATTTTCATTTTCCTGACATCACCTTATATTCCCCCCAAAAAACCATGCTACTGCCCCTTTAAAGGGGGTCTGCGGCTAGGGCTGTACTCGTGCATAAGACCGCTCGGGTTGGCCTGCCTGCTAACGAGCTTCGCTGCTGAGACGGTGAGCTGAGAAGGGTGTAGGCTTCGCTTCTCAGTGGGGGATTTCCCCCGCGCGAGTCGAGATTGGTTGATAATATGAGAGGGTCGTCATTCTGTAGCAGCAATGTCAACTGACTCCCCAATGGTGGCCCTAAATATGAAAGAATTCATTTGAGTGCATAATGAAAAGGGACTTGTCCTGATGCCAAATTGACAATACAATGCATACATCGCTTTACGACCAAGATCAAAATAAGGCTATTAGCAATTTACTAACATTTCAATATTTGCCATACATCTTCCCGATACTCAAATATTTTAACAATGTAGATGTTTTAACTTAATGATCCAATAATTAAAGATAACAAGGTAATTATGTCATTTGAATACAGGAGACGTTGTTTCAATCTTCTTGAATGTCCGACTGGTCACTTTTCTAATCGGTCAAACTGAATTCCCAATCGGACATGTCCGGCAAATAGACCGATTTCTGCATCCGTGGGTTTAAGTAACTTGTCATTTATTAGCAAAATGATGGAAAAGAAAATTAACAATGGATTCATTTCGAACATAATAAATACTGCAGAGCTCCATATAAGCTGCGTATTTGCGAATTATACGCAAAGGAAAAGTCAAACTACGCAAGAAAAATAATTGTCTGCGTATAGAAAAGCACTAAATATTGCTGTTTACGCTACTCACAAATAACAGTGCATATTTACCCAATACAACACAATCAGTTTGCGTATCCTTCTAATTACACCAATCGAAATGGCTACGAGAAAATCTCAATTTTGAAGACACTGATACAAAATTAAAAACGGAAATTTGCCACTCTGACCTATTGGTTGCCAGTTGTGTGGGGAGTTTGAAGGCTACTTGATGATTAAAACTTTACCGTTACCGTTTAGGCTAGGATTTTCGTCTTTGTTTTCAGAATAATGACTCTAGAATCTTTGTAAAACTTGCCTTTCTATATTTACAAAGCTTGCTATTAGTAGACAAATGATAATCATAATTTATGAATTTTGCTAACGGTGATTCAAGAACAAAAACAAACTTTCCCATCCTGAACTCCATCAGTCATTTTCGTATGCTTTTTAAGATTAATTTGTATATGTGACAGGGGATCTTAGTGAATAAAACACCCCCTTATTGTTATCGTGTTTGAAACCTCGAATGTTCTGCTGTTTCTTGGTCAATCAGAGCGAAAGTAAAGTTTTTTTCGTCAGCTATTGTGTTTAGATAATTGGTGGCCTTGCTATTAAAAGATCACTCAAAATTCGGGTAATATACCCACATAGGCAAAAGCTTATTTTGAGCTTTGAAATACACAATATATCAGGCTATCCGGTGCTGAATTCCTTTATCAGTCTAGAAGTCCTCTCATGCATGCAAAGACCGGCAGTTCTAAATAACATGTGTTATCTAATAGGTTATAATCAATCAGTCAGCCACAATAAAGCACAGCTGTCCTCAGAACAGGAAATGATCGGTCATATCAATTAACATAACGTAACATCAATTATGTTTATAGTACTTACAAGGTCTGGTTCAAACAATCACTGCAATCTCGTTCCACCTCCCTGGCTGCAGTTGACGAGCAGGAATAAACAAAAGATATATGTCGGTGTCATTGACCACCATAATTTCAAACCGTAAATAAATCACTAATTTACTTATCATTTAGTTCCAGGATAAGAGAATATTGTAATTATTCAATGTCATTTCTTCCAAATATACAGTTATAAATGTGTTTTCAATATGCATACAATATAAAAAAAAAAAAGAAACATACACAAATTAAATCAATATCATAACACCCCCATCCCCCCCGCTGAAGATCGAGTTCCATCAGCGTAAGACATGTGACTGGATTCCAAATCGGTCAAACTTGTGGTCGCCCCAGCATTTGTATTTATGAGATGAAAAGGTAATACTTTCGGAAAACTAGTGATTATAATACAGAAGAATTAGAAAATAATAGGAGGAAAGAAATGGTTTTTTGTGGGTTTGGTTGTCAACTTATAGCTCAAGATAAAATAAACGAGGCGGAATTCCTCCATTTTGGTTACCATCATGATGTAAAGTGTAAATGTTCCATTACATTATTATCTCGGTATTTACTGTAGGGTGTTATATTCAGTTCAGCTCATCACTACATTACTAATGTTTGTCCACCTAAAGCCGTGGCCATATATCCAGGTTGCTCTCCCCCCGGTTTGTGTGAACACAATCACAGAAGAATAATTGTTACAATAAAATGTTAAAATATGTTATGTGCACCGAATAATGTGTGTACATCCGACGGCACAGGTCGGATCGTATCTGTTGAAGCAATTTGTCCGAGAGAATACAGGCTCGATTATGATATCTGAACATAACAGAAGCTAACATGTAGCATGTGGTTATAGGAATCATTTTACATTTATTTTCCATACGTCCATTCTTTTCACAATCAGTGTATATGAATTGCATTTGCCTTTAAATAGTACATGATTATACAATATAAAGAACCTTTCAAAATACACATTTCATTAATTTGTGCTGTATTAATACAGCAAAAAAATTTGAATAAAAATATCCATGACAGTTTTCTTCCCTGTTATTATAAATAGTAGGATCGTTGTAAAACATTTTAGGTTGAATTGAAATTATCTCAGCTTGAAGTACATAATTCAAATAAATGTATTTGACTAATATTAAATAAATGCCATTAGATTTACATCATAATGCGCATAAAAATGTAAATTTTATGTATATTTGTTCCCGTCGTTCCCTAGGTAACCAATGAAAATTTAAGTTAAATTATGATATTGTAGCCCAAATTATTCTTCATAAATCCGTTTTATACTAGTTTACGATAGCAATCAAAACTATTTAGACTACACTATAATAACTAATAGTCAAATGAAATATCGTAAAGCGGCGAATTCTTTTTGAATTATGTACTGTACCTGCACTGACACATGCACCTTTGCAACTGTTCATAAATGTTGATTTTGAAGCGTCTCTTCTCGTGACCGTTTCCCGAATACCACGCATTGTCTGACCCCCTCCCAATTTCTCAAGAGTTTGGCGAAAATTCAAAAACGGGTTCATAATTATACACCTTTGACGCTTTTAAGTATTTCGAAATAAAACTCATGATCACTGTCAAAGTTATTGAGATGACTCAATCTTGATTGAATAATCTCCTGTATACTCATAAAAGATTACACACTGAAGTGTTTAGTTATAAAAGCAACTCATTGTCTAAGAGTTGATTCAATCAATCGACGACAATTAACCCTATCAAGCCCCTTGCGATGACAAGCTCTAAGCTCCTTACCGCGTTGGTTTTCATTAGCGCTGCGCTGAGCTGAGCTAGCCGACTTGCTAACGAGCTAACGAAGCCTCAGTCGATAAGTATGAGACACATATTTATCCTCGACGTAGTCCCGCTTTAAAGACAATAAAATTTCAGGCGTTTCCAGTTCTTATTCTTTTTTATCAAATTATGATAATAAAGTGTAAAATGATATTGTGATTCATAGTATGATGTATATATATGAAATAGTGTTTCATGGATATGTTATATATACTGTAAAAGCGAACTAAAATCCTAGGGGGAAAGTAACCAGCTTTTGTCAATTTTCAGTGGAATTGAACAACAAACTGACAGAGTTGACGCGTCAGTTGGCAGAGATTCAGGTGAAGAAGTCAGGCTTAGAAGAACAACTCAGTGCTGTGGACTCGGCTGAAGAGAAGGTTTGTGCACGATAAGATGGACATTTTGAGAGAGGCACATTTCACACTCTATAACTGAAGCTTACATGTTAAGTAAAGAAGCACATTGCAATGATCAATCTACAAATATGACCTCCTGAGTTCAGGGACTTGCTAGCACAATGTTTTGTGAGTCCTTGAAGATTTAAATGAGTCCTTTGAGTAAGCAAAAGCACCATGACAAAAATACATTGCATCCTGCGACTAACAACGTAAAATTAATGAGTCCTTTCATAATTTTGTGAGCATTTGAATCAGGACTCAGGGGTAGATTAATCACTGACAGTGGTGTTGTGGTTAGCATGCTGGCCTCTCATGCAAGAGGACAAGGTTGGAATCACGGTTGAGAAAACAAAACATTGATAATCATCTCATCCTGTGTTGCAACACACTTCATCAACATTGCACTCAGTCCACCAAGCTGGTAATACGGGTCCTTGAAAACAGGATAAATTGGCCAAAATGGTTACAATTTGGGCCATGTGGCAGCTTTTTAAAGTACAATCCTTCAGGGTAATGTTGAGCATCTCATTTGAAGTGGGAAGAAAATATAAGTATCAATATAACATTATTATTATATAATTTATCAAATATGTAATATGTCTGAATCAAAAACATTTTTATGATTAAGACATGTTTATAAACATTTATTATGTCACTATTGATGCAGTTAACTCTGCACAATTACGTTGAGCATCTTTTTGAAATTTGGAAAGGAAATATAAGCATCCATATTATTAATTTATTTTATAATTTATTAAATATATAATATGTCTGCATCAAAAACAATTTTATGATTAAGACATGTTTTTAAACATGACTCTGCACAATGACTTTCCAAAAAGAGTCTTCACTCAGCTGAACACATTTTGCTGCTTATGTTTTTTGACAAAATGAATTAATAACCATACTCAAGATTTTGCATTTCACATTTCAGGCAAAGTTACAAGAAGGCTTTGATAAACTTTTGCAAGAAGAACATGAAAAGGAACAAGAGGTATTGATGTCTAACATTCTCTTTAAAGTTTCAGAATAAAACAAATTTATTTCATTGGCTATATTTGATTCTTACAAGAAAATTTGCACAGCCAACTTTGAAATAAGCATATATATACAAGTAATGTTTGTTGCTATAGATTTCAAAGAAAATGTTTCTTTTATAATGGTTAGTGTTGTCTGTGTGAGGTGTCTCAAGAGTTTAAGCTACCAACTGACTATTGCCATTATTTTTTGGATATATTAGCCATATCTTGTAAACCAAAGGGATTATTTCAGGGCTTTTTTGACATATTATTTACCTATAATATATTCTTTGAATTAAGGTAGACATGTATGATTAAGATAGTGCCTTATGTGACATTGTAATGATATGAACTTTTGACATGTAAATTATATTTTTCTAGAATTCAAGAATTCAAGAATGTTAAATATGGTAAAACAAAATTCCTATGTTGACAATAGTGATAAATCTGAATAAGAATATTGTCAACTGAAATTAATTCAATGTTGTTGTCTTTTCCAGTTTGAGATCCTCTCCTCCATGTTGAATCAAGGCTGACATTCTGGGATGAAAGGTGAAATAGAATTCATCAGTGACAAAATCCACGAGGGCATGAAGACATTATGAGATATCAGCACAAGTGACCTTGTTGCATCAAGGATGTTATAATTCTTGAACGTATGATATCTGCTACATCAACATAACTAGTTCTGTTGCATCATGGCCGAGATCAATCAAGGATAAAATGTGCGATGTGTCTTCACAACTGATGACGTTGCATCAAGTCAGCATTATATGTGATGCATGGTTGCAAGGATGAATGATATGTGGTACATGCATATCAACACAAATGGCTCTGTTGCAGCAATTGTGATGTCATTCAAGGGTGATATATGGTTTATCAACACAAGTGGCTCTGTGTTGCAGGAATTGTGATATCATTTTAGGATGAATGATGTGGTATATCAACATAATTGGCTGTTTCAACAATGCCGATATTTAAGGATGAGTATGTGGTATAGCAACATAAGTGACTGTCTTCATAAGAGATGTGTATGTTGGATAATGCCCTTATTGATCATGTTGCATCAAGGCGGATATCAATCAAGGATGAATGATTCGGATATCCACTCGAGAGAGAAAGATGTCAAATCAAGCTTGATATCATTTTGAAAGTGTGAAATGTGGGATATCTACACAAACATTAATTGAGAATAGTAAGTTATTTTTATGAACTCAATGTAAGTTACCACAGGTTGATCTATGGACTGTTGAAGATTTTCAGTGCTAGCTTCTTTGAGTGATTGCAGTTGTGCAAGGAAATAAATGGAGTTTATTTATCAATGTAACACAATGTGGGTTCACAAAACATTTATGCATGGACAAAAAAACTTGAAAATGGGACAGTATCTGTTATATAATTTCTCACAAATTAAGAAGTTTTGCCATGATTTTTATAAATAAAAAAGATAGGAATTTGGTTGGTCAATGGTCATAGATAAATAATGTGCATGTTTTTTGGAAAAGCTCACAAAAAGGCATCTTTTCAAATATAGTTAGAAAGAAGTTGTTGATTATATTGTTGAAGGACAAGATATGCATTGTTATGGTTTGGTTTGCCTCACCATATACTTTTTCAAAATAAACACGTGAGTATGCAAATTTGTTGTTTTTCCAATGCTTGTTATTCAATGAGAGAAACTGATTATTATCAAAAAGTGGGTTACACAGTAGATAACGCTTATGTATGTTATATTTTCTGTCTATCATCTCAATGTGAGATTGAAGATCTTTTCATTGAAAAAATGATTAATCATTATACTTAAATAGTTAACCCTTCTTACTGACAACATTTCCTTGACTCTTAAATTAGATAGATCATAATCAGTCAAATTTACGATTCTGAACTCAAGTATTACTTAATAACATCCATGGCATATCTGATTGTTTTCAAAGAACAAACTTGCCGCTAATGGCTGAAATATTGCCCAAGCGACGTTAAGCATCGACTAACTCACCCAAAGAACAAAGAGACAGCCAAAGAGGTTAGATCATTTACTTCATTTACTTCATTGGTATAATCACTCTCAGTGTTGTTCCTAGAGGGGGTCCTGGGAACATTTGCCCAACCTTTTGGCTTAGTGTCCCTTAAAATCAATACATGTAGGATACTTTTACCATTGCAAAACGGCCCATCTGTTCAAATATTGCCAAAATGACCCCCTTAGCTGATCACCTAGGAACAACACTGACTCTTTACTTCATACATATTTCATTTGAGATTGTTGCTGTTATACCTGCACCAGACAATAATATATTAATATTTATAACAAGAAATGGCAGTCAATCAACAACAGATTCAGCTCACGGCAATCTTCATGATAAGCCCCTCTGAAGGCTTGTTGACAATGTAGTTTGGAGTGAAATAGAACTTCTTGTTCTTATTGTCGACTGATTTCTTCATACTTCTCAACAGGAGATAAGGACATTTGCTACTCTCATGATCAACTGTTATGGAATAAGTCAATCCTGGTTGCATTCGGATCTTGAAAGGAAAGTTGAGTTTTGTAGTGGATGAGGTTGTTGTGTATTTGGTTGACATGATAGTGTTATTGGCTTGTTTGACAGTCACCTCATATTCGGACTCTGAAGGTGCCAATGTGATTCCGTGGACAGTCGTCTCCTGATCACAGCGTATATTGATCGAGTCGTACACTTGACAAAACGTAAATAACTGGATTTCATCCATAGATGGAACACTGAATTTCTCATAAACCTCAATTTCTTGCAAGATTGCAAGTTCAGGCCGATATTTTGTGTCAACTATTCGAAACGGTCCAACATCTGCATCAGGACAAGCAATATTGGTCAATATCTTAAAACCTTCACCCTCTTCCAGGAGCTTAGACGGAACAACCTTCTGTACAAAAACAGCAGCATCAAAGCCAGTGAAGCCGACAAGATACACAGTCTCTCCTAGAACGTCACGCTGGTTCCGCGGAGTGACCTCCTTGCCTTGTCTAGAACATTCAGCAGACGCCCAGGACAAGACGCCATCAAACACAACTTCCGGTTTGGTGTGGAGGTCAAAGTTGTTTGACATGAGGACTTTGTTCAGGCAGCCACGACAGAGATCACGAAAGCCGGGTGTCATCACACTTATGTTACCATTTATTGTGACAATCGTCAAAGCTTGTTGGAAGAGTGTCTCTTCATCAAAGAAATGAGCCTGTTCCAGAACAACACAGGCGTTATCTGGTGTAACATTGGTCTGGAGGAAGGCGAGACAGAGGCGGTGGAGTCGGTGAACGGCATACTTTTTGGACAGATAGAGCAGCCCGGTTACATTATCAGCAGTCAGTGAGCAGTCGTCTGTGTACAGGAAGCTGTAAGAGAGGAATTGAAAGGATAAAGATTCTGTGTGCTATACTGCTGAAGTAAATATTCATTACATAGAGGATAGGATAGGATACTAAACAATCTTCCATTAAATACCATTTTCATTAATGAGTTTAAGATTTTTTTAGAAAAAGAGCAGAAGCGAGTTTGATACCAAATTATTCAGGAGTTAAAGAAAAAGAGTATTAGATTGAAGAAGTTTAGTATTTTGTTCCCTACTCTGCAGACTTTGTGACTGTGCACTTACATTGTGATGGCATAACAATATAAACATTACACTAGGTGCTGTCATACATGCATTTTGGTATAACACTATGAATATTACTGTGCTGTCTTTTACATGTGCGAGTAATAAAAGAAAATGCTTATAACAACCATAGTAAATATCACCAAATGAATCAATATTATTCTTCATTTCAAAAGGTAAATTCTAACTAAATTTTTGCTTTGGGAAGCAAGTTCAAGCAACAGGACGAAAAGTATTAACAGTGAAAACTATTTGGCCATGGATTCATGCTAAAGTTCCATCGGTAATAATAAAACTTATGAGCTAAAGATATAAAGCAAACGGTATTGCTATAAATATACAGAAAAGATGAACGTTTATGAAATGTGAGACTAAGAAACTAATTGAATACTATAGAAAGACAACACCAAATTGCCTTGGATAGTTATTATAGTTCATCGTCCTTATGCATTGTTTGTGCCAACTTACTCTAAATTCATATCATTTCAAGGAGAGAATGCCTAAATAATCTCTTCCTTACGTTAGAAATTCTGTAAAGAACTCCTTCGAAACATCGGGTATTTTGATTGCATCCTCTTTAGACCATTGGCCACACAGCATAGAGTAGAAGACGCAACTGCGACTAATGAGGATGTAGCGATGTGCCTGCACTCTGTATTCAGTCTGTCCTACGAGAAAGTTGATGTCGCAGGTCTCCCTGTCTTTCAGCATCTGTTGATTACATTCAGCTAGAGTTCTCTCCCCCTGCCAGTCATCTGTGAATCCGGAATCCGTTGTTTCATCTGCAATTGTCTGAGCTGCCATTTTCTACACTGAAATTGTTAATAAAATGAGGTAAGTTGGAGTTAAAACTTTAGATGATGACTGGCGCTGCACTGTGGGTGCTTCGGCACAAGACAAATTTCCAATGTATGTATTTACTGAGGACAAAAAAAAAAAAAAAAAAAAAAAATATTAGCTGATACTATTTGTTAACAAAAGTTTGTAATTCCCAAAGAATTACATCCAAGCTTTAGCATTTAAAGTGATTTTAAAAACATCAAATAAAAGATATCAGTATATTTATCAAATAAATATTGGCATGTTAATTGTAAGAATACAGTAACAGTAGGCCTACATAAAAGTTAAATTTACAGGAAACTTATTTTTTACCTTTTTTGGCGGATCACGTAAACAAAACAAAAATAAACAAAACAATCAGCTATTTAAAAAAAATGGAATAAATGCATTGACATAAAAGGCAACGTTGCTGTAAATCACATATATTAGCACTGTTTAAATAACGCGCAGAAAGCCAACAAAGTCAACCTCAAAGAGAGAAACCAACGCAGGGGAGGTAACTCTAAACTCAACACACTCATGCAGACTCCTCACAGTGCTGTTGCAGACACCGAGTCCTAATGGATGTGCATAAGCTCATAAGCTCCAGTTCAGTTAACAATATTTAGATCAATATTTCTACTAGGCTAGAAAACTATCAATATCGTATCGAGATGCAGAAACAAAATAACACTCACTCTTCATTGATGATACTATTTTTTTACCCAATATATCCTCTTGGAATATGTATAAATAATAGGATCGCAAGTATATTCACTTTTAGTTTCTCAAAACTTTCTTACAATTTCGTCAACTTATACTAACATATAAAGCAATTTTCCTATACGGCCTTATGATCGACAGTCTAAGTAAACCTAGCCTCAATATTATCCGTTTCACTCCTATACTGAGTCTAAAAAGGCCTAGTGGAGGGTCGCGTCAGCCCGCGTATCGAATTGACCAATCAGAACTCATTTTACCAAGCCACAATAGATCTAGTCTGCCTTCGCACGTATAATGTTGGAAGGTCATAGGTCGCAGAAAGGTCGGCTGACGTGACCCTCTACTAGACCTTTTTAGACTCAGTATAGGAGTGAAACGGATAATATTGAGGCTAGGTTTACTTAGACTGTATGATCGAGTGACCCATAACAAACTAAATACATAAATTCTTATCAAATGGATAATTGTATTTGTCACATATATAATGCTGAAACATATTATCTTCATGATAGTAGAGCGGATGCGGTAGTACCCGACAGTTTGTACCAAATAATTCATGATTATATAAATAATGCATTTATGCTTCATACAGAAATAAATTCCAAATCCCTATTGATTAAAGATTCATCACGTGTTTTATTCTCAATATAACATTCATGTATAGACTGGCAATTGTAGAAAATCAAACATGATATCCACGTCACATACTTTCTTACAGTTCTGTTAAGGAAACCGACAAAACGTTTTAAGATCATATTTCCCTCAGACTTATCTCAAATTACGTTCAGGACAGAAACAACTGCTGAATACAAGTGACAAACTGGGCTGTAGGTTGTTTAGAAATTTTAAAAATAAATCAGACTTTGGTGGTGTCCTACTTGAAATCATACATATTATCAATATTTATTATCTTAATTTTCGGTAATATATTTTCAAAAGAAACAATCACGAATATTTACTAATCTCCATTTATTTGATAAAGTCATTGGTATGATAGGGGGAGGGCAAGGCGTTCCTTCTGGTTTCGGCTGTAGGGAAACTTCTTTAGCTAAACAGGTAGAGTGTCTGATTCTCAACCCGGAGGCCCCGGATTCGAATCCCGCTTGACGTGAACAATCTGGATTTTCACTCCTGGTGCATAAGCAAATGTATATAGCATTTAAAATGTGATTTTATTCAGGAAATTTAGTTCCATACTGATGTTAAATGATGATAATAGGATAAGATATCAATTGGTGTTAACATATTAGGGCTCCACGGGTTTTCCAATGAAGAAAACATCAACAAGCAGCCAAGATGTTATTACTGCTTAAAACGACATTAGAATCTATGTCGAACTGTCACTTTCACAGAATAAAGAGGTTGATTATCCATAAAATATTTTTTTTCATTGATAATTACACAGTTTTCGCTTAAAAGTAACAAAATATTTCATCATCTGTGTCATCTGTTCATCATCTGTATAAAAACTGTGTTCCGCAGGAGATACCACTTATAAAAGATCAGGTGATATCTCATAAGAGATATCGTTTTGACAGCCGTTTTTTTAACAATGCCCTTCTATCAGAAAGTACATGACATCAGCACTCTTTGATAAAAAATAAAATATCCCTGGCAAGCCTTGGATATTTGTTACTTTCATCAACTTGTGTTGATATTTTTGATATATATCAGAAGACACTTGAGTGAGATTCTCTATATATACACGTATCATACGCTTTGGGCCTAACCTTCAGTTAATCTGGTTGAGTATTTAGATGTTAACCCCTTAAATTTACAACTTGCATTAACTTATAGATTTAAAAATGTGAAGAAAGAATAAAGAATCAAAACTTGCTCCAATGCCTTTAACGATCACAATACAGCGTCAACAAGTGCAGTAAATTAGGAGATAAACCTACTGTTTTTTAATTTTCGTGTTCTAACGTAGATTCTACCATGACATTTCAAAATCCTCGAATTTCATTGGGTTATTTCTATGGTCGAACCTACGTTCGAACACGATTTTAATGACGGGCGTTTCACCGCGGTTGGATACACATTGCCATAGAAACGAACTTCATATGACACGAATCGACATGCACACAGTCACCGTACGCTTCGGGAGTTGCTTCGCCTGAATACTAACTAAAAGTCTTTTATCATTTTACTACCCGTACTTTTCTATAACTAGAGTTTGGTTCCCATAATAACATGCATATTTATGTCCAGGAAATAGCGCAATTTTAAGCGAAAGGCTGAATTTGGATCCAGAAGCTAGCGCAACCGACTAGCCAAAGGCTCGCATAATACAAATTTTATTCCTATTATATGATATTAATGATACGGAAACACACGAGGTTAATAATTTCTTTATCATATATGTCATTTTGAAATAAAAGGATTAAAACGAAAATATGATACCTTCTAAAAATATGTTTGACCTAGATTTCGCGGAGTAACTGCTTTCACAATAAACCAAGGTGAAGGTCATATTGTCGGCGATGTACAGTTGTGAACAGTCTAGAAATATTCCTTATGAAATGATTTTTTTCACAGTGATATAAACGTCTCCTTCAATCTATGAACACTTTCAGTCTGATTTCCAATGCACGAGTAAACATTGTATTTTTTGATAACACAAAATGTGTAAGAACCAGTTCTCAACGTCGCTACAACAGGGGAAGTAACTCTAACTGCATTTTGAAAAGCTGCATTGTCATTGATGTTACGCCAGTTCAGTTACGGTATCCTTAGACTAAACGTCGACTATTTGCGGAGGTGAGGTTGTTGCGTTTGTAACTACGCTACTAGATAATCTGTACTATCACTAGAATATGATTTGTTTATGCTGATTAGTTGGTAACCGTCACGACCAAAGCGATCTAGGCCTATGTTATGCGCGAAAATTGAAGCACCTATTTTTTCGATAGCCGATATTGTTAGCTGCATATCGTTTTATTTTTAAACGCACAATGAAAACAACTTGAAATGCTTCGATAACCAAGCTATTTCTAAAATACGAATGCGTGATGATGTTTACGATATTTTATTCGATAAAAAACCCACAAAACCTGAAAACTCCCGACGACGTTATCAATGTTTAGAGACCGATTTAGGACTCGCATGACATGCATGGAGTTTTGAGAAAATAGTTCGGGTTTTTACCTCATTTGCATTGTTATCAGGGATCTGATAACATGATTACAAGATGGGTTTACTGCACAGATAACACTGCCCATTATATGATAAAGGTATGTTACAATCCCAAAATGGTCCCTTTGTGGAGCATTTGCACAAACTCCTTTGGAAACCTGGGCAAATGACAGTAAGCTTGGTGCTTGAAAAGGCTAACAAGATTCATGTTAAGCATGCTTTATGTAACTACACCCTCAATCCTGTGGCAAAGTCATCAAATGATGTAACATGAGTGTGTGAGTGAGTTATTGTTTTACGCTGCTTGGGCAATATTTCAGCCATTAGCTATTAACTATCGCATATCAAAATCGGCCCACTTTACGGTAGTGGTTTTTAAGCTTTCGCACACTGTTACGGCCTGTAAATCAAGAAAATAAAAAACAAACAAAAATACAGCAGGTATATTACTCTAAGAATTAAAATTAAAATGAGATAGTTCTCTTTTCAATCATTAAAAAAATTTACACAATTTTTCACGTCTACCCAAACTCGTTTGCTCCCCGCTAAACCTCTTGGATGCGGTCCCATCGAGTCGTGTGCTTGTCACTGACAGTCGGCCTTTCGCGGGGGAAGACAAATCAAATCAGATTGATAAATATAGAGAATTTTTCGTTCAAAACATATAAAATTTTAGTTCCACAGACATTTTGCAAGAATTCGGAAGTGAATTCAAACACAGGATTCCTCGACTGGCAGGTTGATTCTATTTATAGCACGCTACGTAATCCTGTGATTCAAATGTTGTGATCAATACCGCAAGGTGGCGATAAACTGGTACGGTTAGGTGCTACGAACAAATCTTTCGGCACCTTGTTATTCTTAGCGGGCATAAAGCATTGATGTACACATTATGATTGAAACATTTATTTCCTGACAGAACTTGTCCTTTTCAAGTTTGATGTAGAACCCAGTACGGTTCCGGGTCAGTTCACTCCAAAACCAGTTCATCCCGGGTCGGTTCACTCCGGGTCGGTTCACTCCAGAAATAAATAATCAGAACTGGGTTGATGTTCCATGTAATGTTGTTATTTTAGGGCCATTTATTATTATACTAATAATATATAAATATAGAAATAAAATAATCTCTCATTCATTAATTTTCAAACACGTCACACAAGTCCTGAAATAACAATATTCTTATATTTACAGTTGGATTTACCACTCACACTACATTGTGACGAATGAATATTTGTAATATGGCTACTAAATATGTACTTGAAATAAAATTTTATGATATATATTTTGTATTTTATTGTCTTTTCTACATCTGTGAATCAAAATACACAATACAAATACAAAATAAGATGAGAATATAATAGTATAATATATTGGAGTGAACCGACCCGGGATGAACTGGTTTTGGAGTGAACCGACCTGGGATGAACTGGTTTTGGAGTGAACTGACCCGGAACCCCCAGTACGGACACCTACCTTTTCTTCTCACGCATGCATAGATGTGTCGAATTCATATATAATTCGATTATTTTCCAGTTAGATTAATAAGAACAAATAATATACTGCATTAAGGTTGATAAAATGAAATACCTATCCAGAAATCGGGTTTAAAACTTGCAGTGTCGCACCATTCCGGTTTTGATAGTTTAAATCGTGAACTAATCGTCCGGTTTTTTTTTCAAAAATCTTTTTCAAAATTGTCCAGTAATCTCACTTCGAGAGAATAAATATGACAGAAAATATTAAAGCCTGGCATTGTCGGTCTCCATGTGAAAAAAAAATGAGATGTCCTGTTTTAACCATAGCCGCTCTCTACCTGCTATCCAGTGGGGTTGCAGGTAGAGCTTCTCGACCTAGTAGAGAGCGACTATGGTTAACCCTTATAGTGCCCGGCCTTTGACGCTATGCGCTCACGCAGTGCCGCTAACTTTTGGAGTAAACTCGAGATTTTGGTCAACGTTGACAAAACATGTCCCTGAGGCGTTATCTATGTTCGGAAATTAATGAAATTTTAAGTGAAGAAAGCTGAGTTGTTTACCATTCAATCAATGTAATTTTAAATCATAAGTGACAATAATAAAAATGAATTTAATCTAATTATAAACTTCAGAGACGTTTTTCATGCAAATGTTCAGCCGAGGAACGTTAGCATACCCTTTTTTCATCGATTGTAATTAAATTGCCGTTATCTACAAAGTAATTAAATTGTCATTTATCAAGAAAGCGGATTTCAGTGATCACGTTGATGTGTTTACTTCCTACATGCGACCGATTGTTCACGAAATAATACAAGTTATCTTTTTGTTTTCATTTGTTGAACATTGTTCGCCGTGACGTCATAGACAAACTAAGTGCAGTAAATGTACGGTGCACGCAAAGTCCTTGCAATTTTTCCACAGCCGGTGCACATGACTGAATTTCCATCCACAGAAAGTTATGGATTCGATCTTGAAAATGATATAATTTTCGGAAACATTAGAGCTGAAATTATGTTGCTATCACAAGGTCGAAAACAAAAGCAGTTTCAAGCAGACAGAATCATGATTTGAGTCGCATTTTTGCAAGCGCATAAACAACTCAATATATATTGTTGTACAATAAACTAAAACGATGAAAAAGTACAGATTATCAAATTAGAATTCATAAGCAAACTATTGGAACAGTTTTCCATGTATGTTCTAACAGAAAATTCAAAACGATCGATCAGACAAAAGCGCGAAAAAATAGCGAGAACACATCACGGCAGTTTTGGTATTGCGTAATTGGCAGAATTCCTTTTCCACATAGATTTAACATTATCATGTATTTTCAATCTCAATCACAGTTTAAATTGTGGTAAACATATATATAATATAACCTTCAATAAATCCATAATATATCAAGCAAATTTGGTCACTGCCAGACGTATATCAAACTATACTCTCGAGTTAAAATAAAAAAAGGAAAACACAAGCTTGGTTTAAAAAATCATCAAAATCAAAATTAGATTTAATAACAAATCTAACTATAATTTACCCTTAATAACACAAAGGAAGGTTGCAAACTATATATACGATCAACTGGATATAATGTCTTTACTTGACATGGAAGAAAATTACTAAAATATTTAAAGATAAAACAGGCCTGCTTCCCGAAAACGGCCGACTTGATTGACGGGTCGTCCACTCGCGGCTTTATGCACGATGAAATTCGCGCATTAAATTTGGTGGGAAGGTTGTCGTACTTCAGTGTTTACTCTTTAAATTTCTCGGGTGCCTAAAATTTATCAAGCAACACTTTTATCTATAATGTTCTTCATCTGTATCAAGTTTTTCGAAAGCCAACATTGACGCTCTTCAGCGTCGTCTGTTACTGGCCACGCCCCTAGCTCAGCGAACAATGGGTTCCAATTTTGAGATCATATTGGTGAATAGACCAGTAACTTTTTGTTTTTTGGTCAAACTTTTATAAGCACACAATTTGTTTCACATTCTCTATTATATCAGATGTTGTATTGCATCCAGGGATTCATTCATAAATTCACAATCAATGACAAATAAAAAAAACTATATGTTCTTAATATATTTCAAGAAATTAATCAATTTAAAAATCATATTGAGACTAGATTAATTTTGCATAATTTTTAAATTAAAATATCGTAAAAACTCTTTATCAGTTGGACGAAATAATTCAAATGAAAAAAATAGATTGTTAAAATGGGATTGAATTAATAGAGAAAATAGAATAAAATATAATAAAAATCGAGGATGTATACAGAATTTTTTTATATTAATGTATTTTTTTTCAATAAACATGCATGTTGATATTTATCATAGGCCTACAATAGGAAATGTGCGATGGCCCTTGTAAATTGAAAACATGCGCCCTGATCACTGGGTTTTTTTTCATTTGAAAGATTTAAGGAATACTATATAATCACTTTCCATCTGATAAATTTCAGACATAATTTCCAGAATGCCACTTCATTTTATTCCTGTTCAGTATTTTTGTAAGCGTATCATATTAATTAAGATATATATATGGCTTTGATAAATATAAGAAAATGTCAAATTCAATGAGAAAGACAGCAAAACCAAAGTTCGACATGACAAGAGTCAGCCGTCATCATCTAGATTTTTATTGCCAAAGTCACTGTCATTGTAATCAAAAGGATTTTAAAAATATTTTTTTTTATTTCGGCAACGAGGGATTTCCCGTACTATAAATAGCGCTAATGGTCACGAGCAAAGTAGACCGGATATGACGGCAGAACATGCGAAGACGTCACGACTCGCGTGTCTCGTGCTGTTCACCAGACGACAGGTGATTGTTCCGCGCCAGAATGGTTCGATTTGAAGTTGAAACAAACTCTCGTAATCCTTGGCTTGTTTATTCCTCAAATAAATCGATTAAAATCATCCTCAAAGTTTGAAATAAAAAAAATATGACAATGACATATGAATGACACTATTTTGACATAATGATTGTTAATTTCATAGGAAAAAATCATGGTTAAAATATATTTATCCAGAGTAATTAACGCTATGGAAATGACTTTTGCAATCCGTTAAATTTTATTCTATATTTAGCACATTTCGAGGCAAACACAAATATCAAAATGGTAATGTGATGTACTCTTTCGTTTCACTAAAACCAACAGACGTCCGTACCAAATTAGCTAATAGAAATAAGATCTCACGAAAGTGGTATCTACAATGTCACCGCCATTCTGTCAACAAAACAGCCGCGCAATGCAACGTGTACTACATTTTAAAATTATACGTTTTGCAATCTTGCACTCATCAAATCATGAAAACATGGACTCATACATAAACAAAAATTAAAATGCTATCTTTCGATGGTATTTTCAGGTAACGTTACTTATTTGTTCGATGTAAATGGGCTGTCAGGTCGCGAATTGTTTTGAAACTTTTTTGTACCGATCAGATTTGTCTGTGACCCGAAGTGTTGGACTGTTTTACTATGCGGCCCCGCAATTTTTGGATTTACGATAATTCAAATGATACGCATGACCTGTACATCGTTTATCAACTGTAGAAAATGTATCAGTCATTACATTTCTCGAAACATCATGGGTGTAACAAAATATCCAAATTAGAATCAGATGTAATCTGTCCACTGCCAGTTTGACTGGCCATTTTGTTTATTTCCATTCAAGAGCTGGCAGTGACGTATGCTGGTTTGCCAAATACTTCTGGAAAGGTCTGCTGCATATTATTGCTAATTGATTACCATATTCGTGTATGATATCGATTTCAGTACCCATATAGTATGTTTTGTCAAGAATTTACATTTGAAAAAGAAATCTAGGAGCAAGTAATGGATCATAGTAATTTTCCTTTGTCAAGGAATGATGGCCATTTTTACCAAATCAAAAGTAATAATTAATGAAGTCGGTTCATTAATTATTAAAATGCATTTTCCATTGTCAATATGTGATTTCAAAACTAGAGATACTGAAGATTTTGGTAATACTTGGGATTTTTCCTGTTTCATTAAATTTTGTCTGTTATGCTGGTGAATTATTTACACTAGTATTTGAGAAAATTAACCCCATCGGCCATGCCCAAGGACCAAATGTGTCCCAAATAGGTATGTTCATAAAACCAAATTTCTCAGTTAATATCAGGTTTTGTAGTACAAAAGTGGTATCAAATTAAATCTAATTTAACAGTGATTCTGAAAATGTGGGTTTCAGTTAGAATTGGTTGAGATATTTTTACCCATGCATTGAAGAGGATTAACCCCTATCGGCCATGGTCATGGACCATGTGTCCTTATCATTGTATTTTGTTAAAAACTTAATATCTCTGTCAATATCTGGCCAAATAGTGTAAAAGTGGTATCACATTGATGACTTTGTTATGGAGAATATTTAAAAACAGGTGTGAACTTCAATTGATTGATATAATTTTTCATTTGCATTGTAGAAAACTACCCCCAATGGCCATGCCCAGGGACCATATGTGTCTCGATAGAATTATTTAGTGAAAAGCATGATATCTCTGTTACTATTGTGTTCTATATTGCAAACGTGGTACCAAATTGAAGCTATGTTTATATAGATTCTAAAAAAATGACTGTCAACTTGAATCGGTGCAGGATTTTTTCAACAGCCCAGGCTGTATATTGGGTTATGGCTAGGGACCATATATGGTCCTGCGGCATTATGGGGAGTTTGGGGGGAGGGGCACATATATGGTCCTGGGGCACTATAAGGGTTAAACAGGGTGGCAAAACGCATACAGTACTGTATGAGCTGTTTTTGCTATGTTGCGTTACTTTCCCATGTGACAAAAAGGTTCTAATTATGCTTGATCGATTGGAATCCCTTGCAAGAATTGTTTTCACATATGTTCAATGTTGACAACACTTGCTCCATTTCTTTATCCGTTCGCGAAATCTGCAATTGTCCGGCCGACTGAAACATCAACAAACGCCGCCATCTTTGTAAGTAGCGGGTGTACCCGTCGACCAATCAGATTGCGTCAAATGATCTAAAAATAGATACAGCGTGGCGCTAATTTATGCATAGTGACCTTGAGTGTTGACGTCCAAACACGACGCGACGAACAAGAAAGCCCGCGGCATATTTTAACATGATTGCTTCTTTGAAACAAATTGAGACGGAGAAAAGAAATAAAGTAAACTGTATTTACCTTTTGTTAATTTATATTTCTCATAAATAATTATCATTCACTGTAGATTTCGTAAATTCAATATAATTTTGACAGCAAGATTATAAATCGCGTCTCCAGTACCTGCAGTCGATGCCAACATTTATTACAAAAATAAATAGAAATTGAATGTTTAGAAATGTGTGACAAGTAAAGCTTTGATAGAAATCGTAGTTAAAATATTTCATTAAATTTTATCAGTATCCCGGTATATATTTAGAAATAATTTTTTCAGGGAACACAGTCCGACGGACGATTTTCATCAGACTGAACAGCGACATTCAATGTTCAACACCATATTTGAATTAGTTGTTATTACCAAATGATAAGACAGCTTTCATCGTAAAAACTTTGTTCCGAATTTAATTATAGAAAGACCTATACAACATCACAATACATACATGTTTCAACGTTTCGGGTCCGGTTGTGAACAAAAACCATAAGGTATGAAAGATATAAAATAGACACAGATTACAGACAAGATTATCTAAAGGACACATTCAGTTTGTGATTTTCAAAATAATTATAGCACCATGAAATAAAAAAACCTATACGCTTATCTTTCGGTCAGATATTTACGGAAACAGATCCTCAAATTCACCCACCAATTGACTAAAATAAACTTATTTATTTTAGAGGTGTCTACTTTTTGCCCTCTTTTACAAAACATTTTTTGATTAAACATACCCACGTGTACTTAATAATCAATATATTGGAGTAACAATGTCCTAAAGCTGATAAATGTTACGTCCGAAGACGAATTAGTCAGTATCTTGCAGTGCCGCGTAGTTCATTGCTGGTAATGTCTTTCGAAACAACGTAATGTAATTCCATAACTTTCCTTACAACAACCAAGAAACCGGACTCAAACCGTCAGTCGTGGTTTTATGAATAATAGAACATTCCTCTGTCACCAAAGGAAATTGTTCATCATTCTTCATGTAACCGGACATCAGCAATTTCAAATAGTCCCTGACCGTGGATACTGAATAATGGCGCGCTAGCTAGTTATTACGTGCTGTTTCATTTTAACTGTTTAGTCCAGGCTGGGAGCTTGTTTATTCTGATTGAATTTCAGTTTTTCTTTTTTTAAACCAGAACGTACTATGTGGCCTTGGTTGTACTTGGTACACCCAAGCTTATGACAATGGGACCGTAAAAGAGCTCGAGTCCTGAATAAGAGATAATAATACTTGTGCACAAATATAATACTTGTATGATCTTTCTTTGTGAATATTATGAGGGGCATGTACCTAAATACTTTCAGAGCGAGAAACGTCTGTATGTGTATCTTTGGCGCACCTTAAACCTCCTAAACTTATTTATAAAAAGCAAATTCATTTTCAAACGTTTTTATATTTCAAAAGCAATATTTTTGTTCTCCTGTTAAAGACATATCACTCTTATTAAAATCTAATTTAATACAAGTTTCCATTTAATATTGTCATAATTGTCAAATGACAACCAATCGTCAATCATCACTGAAAGGTGACCCTAAGCCCTTATTGCAAGACAGTGCTCATGTTAGTCTGTACAGTAAACCAGGGTATCCTTTCACAAAGCAACCTTAACTAAGGTTAACCTAACTCCCATTCTTTAACATTACAGTAAGGCTACCTTAATGACTGACGATTACCTTAGGGCTTTGTGAAAGGAGGCCCTGTGCTATATTGATATTTCTTTCGCTATATCAAGATAAAATTATCTTAAACAAGTTTAAGACTATATAAATAGATAAGAGAAAGACAATTTTCCAAGGTAAACCAGTCAATTAACCAATTCATATTTGATCTTAACACTTACTGAGGACCTACGTCAGGTAGGTGAAGGTATTCACTTTTTAACAAAGATAAACTCAAATCTTACACAAGTTGACTTAGATTAACCACATTGATTAAAGCAGAAAAGAGAGGCACCTTCAACTCAGTACTATCAATTAGTCAATTAAACCTTTTAATCAAAACGAGGTTTATAACACCTGAAACAGGTAGGTAAAATAAACAACACGATCCACATAAATGGACATTCACAGACCTATCGTGTGTTTGATTCAACAAGAGAATAAAGAGATTTCGTTAACGTGCACGGAAATGAATTTAAACTTTCCGACTGCATGGCATTGTACATGCAACCAATATTTTAATCTCAAGACGTGATAAGTTTTGAAAACGGTGAAATTACAGTGAACTGCAGGGGCACACTTTATGACTTACATATTCGTCAAAAGGACGTATTATTCGATTTCAACAACTTTACTAAATTATTCAAACAGTTCTTCCTTAGATCTTTTCAAAGATTGTCAACATATTTAAGGTTACAAATGTCAAGTCAAGTGACTTGTCTTATAGCGCTTCACTGCATGAGTAGATTGCCATAACAATGTTAACAGCTTATTCAGCCCTTTGGCTATAAATATTGAATAAAGGGGGACGCGCAAGAGCTATTGTCATATAAGTGCAAATGAACATCTTTCAGAAACGCAGTTGAAAGTCAAAGCATTCCTTAGAAGCCTGAAGCATTGATTGTTTCGAAATATCTCATTGAAGCAATAACTTCGTTTTCTGAAGAATTCATAGCGTAGTCATCTGATCCTAAAGACATTTTACGACTTCGTTTATACATAATCAACTCTCACGTTAAAGCATACCCAAGAATAAGGGACATTCCCAAGGGAGGTAATTTATCGACAATTTGAAGCGTTTATCTATTTAACTGACTGATGTATAAGTTTATATAAAAAATATATTTGAAGGACATTGAAAGACATTCCAAAAGATTAGAAAGTTTTGACCGGCTTATTTGGAAGTTATGATTTAAAGATTCAAGAAACACGAGGTTACAAGTGAACATCAAAACAGAATTTTCAATTGCTATTCATGGAGCTTTGATCTAAAATGTTGCAAATCATTTGAATGAATTTGTATTATGGAAGCCAGTGATGTTTAGACAGACAAAGCCAGAGCAAGTCTAGTCGATCGCTTACTGAGTGTAGACAGCAGAGACAGCGTGGAGTTTTAGGTTCTGTGCTGGATTGAGTGTCAGGAGCCGAAATTTGATTTGCACAATCAAACTAATAGACTAGTATTAAATATGAACAAATATGACTGACACCATGTTGATTACTTTCTGACATTAATATTTATTTAATAATAATAATAATAATAATAATAATAATAATAATAATAATAATACTTTATTGCCTTTTCAGGAATTTGTTTTACATCAACACAGAGCTTGAACAGGAGAACAATCATATGAAATATTTATGTAAATGCATTTAATTTTTTTCACATTTATTTAATAGACATATTGTGTTTGGAACAAACGATGTACGGGCTCTCTTAGTTTTCAAAACTGGAACTTTGTAGCGGCGGCCTGAAGGGAGAAGGTGATATTCTGAATGAAGGTAATGTGTCGGGTCAGATATGATTTTGACAGCTTGATTTACGATTTGCCGCTCATATATATCAGTTAAACACTCGAACTTGACACCAGCAATCTTACTCGCAACGTTCACAATTTTGTTGACTTTAGATTTAAGATGAACTGAAAGAGACCCGTACCAACAATGGAATGAAAATGTTAATATGCTTTGAATAAAAGCTGTATAAAAGGTTGACCAATCTTATTAAAATATGATCTATTTGCTACACTACGCTAATCTGCGTAACGTAGTGAAGCAATTAAGATATCATTTTAATGAGATTGAAAGGTTGACATGACGGAGGGGTTAACATCGAAAGATCTGAGTTTTCGCATTAGATGAAGACGTTGCTGACATTTGTTATACAAGGCTTCAATGTTGTAATTCCAGTTCAATTTAGAATCAATGTAGGTTCCCAAACATTTATATTCCGACACAGTCTCAACACATTCACCATTTATTATGACTGGAAGCATTTGAGATGGTTTACTTCGAAAGTCAATAACCAGTTCCTTCGTTTTTTTGACATTTAAAAGTAGATGATTGTCTGCACACCAAGTTGTAAATTTTTTAATTTCATCTTTAAACAGTTGTTCAGATATATCATTATTTAATTTTCCAACAATTGCAGCGTCATTCGCAAACTTGATCGTTGAGCAGGTTGAACTATAACTAACGCAATCGTTAGTGTAGAGGGTGAACAGGACGGGCGAGATGACACAACCTTGCGGAGCTCCGGTATATATGGATATTGTGCTCGATACTGCCCCGTTAACTTTGACAAATTGCCTTCTGTCCACAAGAAAATTTCCAATCCATTTGATGAGATTAGAGTTCACGCCCATGTTCAACAGTTTCTCAATCATGATGTGAGGCTGTATAGTATTGAACGCAGATGAAAAGTCAACAAACAAGATCCTGATATAAGACTTCGGTGTCTCAAGATGGTTGTAGACATTATTGAGGAGTGACAATGTAGCATCAACAACTCCTCTCCGAGATCTGTAGGCGAACTGAAGTGGGTCCATTATATCGGAAACTGCCTGTCGGAGATGTCTCAGCAAGATGCGTTCCATGGACTTCATTGCAATAGATGTTAGCGCAATTGGTCGGTAGTCATTTAATTCTTTAGGCTGCGTCTTCTTTGGAACAGGTATTATTTCTGATGTTTTCCAAACGGAAGGAATGACATGCGTATCAACTGAGAGTTGGAACAATCTTGAAAACACTTTACACAGTTGAACTCTACACTCCTTTAGCACTATGCCGTCAAGGTTGTCAGGACCTTTCGCTTTCCGAATGTTGATTCTGGAGAGGCTTGTTTGGGATGTTCATGTAAACAATAAAGGGTAGCAGTTTTAAACAATCATCTAATTTGTCCAATTTGTCACTGCATGTAGATCCAATTTGATCAAAGGACACTTCAGTCGGAATATTTTTTGGATGACGTAAATAAGTAGTGCATCATGATTGTTTAATATATGGTTCACTAAAATTGATAGAAAGAACTGATAGACCTATATATATTCAGCCTCTTAAAAATAATAATTCTCAAAAACAATTATATTGTTATACACAAAAGGAGCCTCGAAGAATTAGAAATTTCAGAGATTTATAATCTCAGCTCTGTGCTTGTTACAAGGACTCGTCAGATAAGCCACATGACTGACAGGAGAGTTTATTGGCCCCGTTGTTACATTCTGAACACCCCGTAGGAGGGCAATTAAGGGACAGTGCTTCTATCCTGAAGGTTCCTGCTAGCCTTGTCATGGTCTCCTCTTCATTATAGCATCCCTTTAGAGCAGTAGAGAGCGTGCAAGCAGATGGATCTTCAGTTAAAGTCTATATCATCCCGAGAGGAGCGAGAATCAAGTTTGTGAAGTTTTCCAAAACTGGTTTGCCCCTCACATTGTTGGGTGTCTCTCTCTTAGAAGTCAAATAAAAGTTCAACATCAAGTTTATACGAACGATTGTAACTGCACGCTTAAATCCCTTGCTTTTATTTAGCTATGACCTAGAAATGACATCCCTAATATACACCAATTTCAAGTTGTTTTCAAGGAAACCAGGAAAAATATTTAAAAAATCAGAATAACCAACGTAGCAAAAGGCACCACTTAACGATTTGATCAAACTACATACCATGTTTTGTAAAACAATATTGAACGGATTTTGAGATATAGAAGAAGAAGAAGAAGAAGTTTATTCAGCATTGAAGGCCTCATGGCCAAGAGTACAATCATTTAAATAATAGTTTGCGTATGGACAGGATAGCATCTAGTGTTATTACAAAATTTGTATTTACACAGGCAGGTTGCGTTTAAGAAATATTGCAACAGATTTCAATAAATGTACATTTTTTGTTGTTAGAAGTTGTTTGAATTTTAATTCGGATGGGAAGGTATGATAATAACTGGGTATATACAATTGTCTATGTACAGAATAGAAAGGACACACAAGTAGAAAATGAAACTCATCTTGTGTAACATTATAATCACATTTGTCACATAAGAGTTTACTCATTTGTGTATCAATATTATACCTTTGTTGTTGAATGTTCAACTTATGACTCAGACAGCGAAATTTGCATAAAATACGAATAAGATCTTTATCAGTATTCAGTGCTAAAATGTATTTCTCAGGTTCCAGGGCAGATTTAATTTCTCCATAATATTTAAGAAAAGATGAGGATGTTATTCTAGAATGCCAATTCTGAAGTTCAATATCTTTACATCTTTGTTTAAATTCATTAACAAATACATCAATATTACCACAGTCTTGTGTAATCCATGCACATGAGAATCCAGTACGAAACAGAAGCAAGCGTACATGGGTGACCAAACTGCAGCTGCCATGATCATCTTGCTGCTTTAACATATCATAACATGCTTTCGGAAGACAATGATCATCCATATGTAATATTCTGCACCAATATGTTATACATCTGCTGAAATATTTAACACATAGATATGTTCTTCCAATTTCACCAAGTATAGCATGGACGAAAAAGTTTTATTAACACAAAGGAAACGTTTGAAAAAGAAACAATGGATTTTCTCAATATGAGTACGGTATGAATGACCCCAGATTTCACTACCGTATAATAATATGGGAGCTATTTTACTGTCAAATATTGCTGATGCAACTTTCAAGGATATATTTGGAAAATCTTTGAACATTCTAAAAATCGGAAACGAGGCTTTCTTGGTTTGTAAACCTAGTGTTTCACATGTCTTGGACCAGATCAATTTTGTAGTAAAAACAACACCTAAATATTTATAGTGGGATTCAACATTCATTCGTGTTTCGTTATAGAACCATTTTTCTGATTTCTTAAGATAACCACCATTTCTGAATACAACTATACAAGATTTTTCAAGATTAACTTCAAAACCCCATTTTGAACAAAAACCATATAATATATCAAGTTTTCTTTGCAAGCCAATTATAGTGTCATCAAGCAAAGCAACATCATCTGCAAACAACAGCAATAAAACATCACTTAAACCATCTTTGACAAATATTCCTCTTAATCCAGAATTATTCATTTCATCTACAAGCTCATTGATAAAGAAAATAAACAAAGCTGGACTCAGCATACAGCCTTGCTTTACCCCAGATGATGTGTCAAATATTTCTGATCTCCTATTTCCAACTTTAACACACGCAGATACCTTATCATACATCTCTTTTAATAGATTAAACATTTTACCATGGACACCTTTTGTAAGAAGGACATACAGCAGCTTATTTCTATTAACAAAATCAAATGCTTTTTTAAAATCTATAAAAGCTGCATAAAATCTATGTTTCGGCTTTCTTAGATATTTTTTGGCAAAGCGATTGAAGTACAAATATATTATCAATCGTTGAATAATTTGCTCAAAATCCTGCTTGACATTCATATTAAATCTCATGTAATTCCATCCAAATACGAATTCTTGAATCAAGGATCGATGTAAATATTTTGCCCATTATATTCAACAATGAGATACCACGATAATTATTTGGTTCGTGCTTATTACCTTTCTTATATAATGGAATAATCATTCCGATGTTCCAATTGTCTGGAAATACGCCAGTATCTAATACAGCATTAAAAATTAATTCTAAATATGGAATAATAAAATGTGCATTCTTAAAAAACTCAGGTGGTAACCCGTCAGTACCGGGGGATTTGCCAGTCTTAAGGGACTTGATCGCCTGTTCAATTTCAGTTCTAGTTATTGGATCTGATAAGAAATCATCGTTGTTACAATCTGAACAATCATGATTTGATACATATTCACGGGCGGTTTGTTCAAAGCCGTTATCGTTTGTATTATAGGTGGGATTGAGTAATTCCTTGAAATATTCAAGCCATTTACCAATTGGGATACAATTGTATCCTCCTTGCCCAGAAGTAAGGGATTTTACCTTAGACCAAAACTTCTTACAGTCACCTTTGGAAGCTGCTATACATATCTCTTCAGCAATCGTTTCATTATACTGTCGCGATTTATCCCGACATATTCTTTTGAAGTTCCGCTTTGCATTCATATAACTATCAAGATTCTCCTTGGACCGACACTTTCTGAACATGTTTAAGCGAGAGAATTTTTCATTTTTAGCTTGCTCACAATCTTCATTAAACCATCTAGGTTGGGAGCGTTTTTGTTCAAGTATCTTCGATGTGTTATGAACACGTAAATGACTACCAACATGCTGCATTAGTTCTAGTAGCTTATCAGCTGCAGCATTGTCATTTAAGTGCACCAAGTGTTTTAAATCATCAATTATTTTAGACGTTACATCAGACACTATATCTACATTACATTGATAGTCATTGCTCATGCATGTCTTGAATTTGGTGATTTCATACAAATCTACGTTTTCAACATCGTCATCGCTATTATCGAATATTCCGTGATCGACGCCGAGATCTAAAGTGCACGATAATGGTAAGTGATCGGAATCTGTCCGAGAATGCACAGTCATGTCTACAATAGTGTTAAAACAATTTGTGGAGGCTAGTATGTAGTCAACAAGACTTGACCCGTTATGAGTAATACAAGTAACCGACCCCCTCTTATCCCCTTGCTTTCTACCGTTCACAATGTGCATGCCCCAAAGTTTACATACTTCCAGGAGTGCTAGACCAAACTTATTTGTTACACTGTCTTCACTTGCTCTAGGTTCTAACATCGCTTGAACTACACAATATGTGTTTTTCCACTTTTCCGTGGCAAGCGTGTTTAAAATGATGACAAACAAGAAGACTTTTGGTTTTTCTTCTATATTTTCTGCGGGGGATTTTCACCAGAAGTTTTACAAACAAGATGGCGTCCACAGGCGAGAGCAGTCGGGAACTATGTCCTGCCGTAGCTGGACTCCGAGCCTGTCTGCCAGTTAGGGAACATGCACGAATATTTAAGGATTGCAAATAGATGGACACTGAGGGTCAAATTACAGAAAGATTACATAATGGATGTCAGGGAATGTCCAGATAAGGAATGGCAGATGTTCTCAACATGGGGCGGCCTAGTGCTTTGATATGCATGGCGAGGGATGCTGAGAACGCCGTCCTTTGATGATATTTCACTTTGAGGGAGTCAGTTTTGAAACAATAATTAGTTTGATGAATGTCAAATTTTGGCACTGTCACAGATTCCGCTGCCCCCGGTGAGACTCGTCCTCGAGTCTCTGAGTAATGTTTGTCCTGCGACGTCGGGTGTGTTGTATAGAGATGAGTCGCGTACAGCACCAGTTGGACGGGTTACATCAGAATCTGCATGGCATGTGGTCAACTTGAGAAGATTTATGACTGTCATGCATTATCGCCAATGGTGATTGTTGTGTGGATAATTTAGATAACTTTGATACTGTTGGCATCTTGATTCCAAACTTCGAACAGTTGAATTGAGTTCTGCAATTTGTTGCTTCTGCCCCATTATAACACCTACTTGAACCGAATTTACAACCCGAAGATCTTGAAGTTTCGTTTGAAAACCTGCTGTTACGTCCAATTCTATTGAATCAATAGTTGACTCGTATTCAATCTTTGTTGTGTTATATTCTTCTACAAGCAAGGATATTTTTTCTGTTAAACTTGCAATAGCATCGGTTAGCGGACCGGTTGTGCTTACACAGTCGAAAAATGCTCGAACTCCTATGTTCGAAAAGGGTAATTGTCTCGCCAAATATTTCCTTTCATGAAAGTCTGATTTTCGAATAGAGTCTCTTTCGTTTCGCTTTGAAGATTTGGTATTTCGTTTTTGAAATGAATTTGGATTTAGATTTTGAGTTTCGGCTTTGTCTTGATTTCGATTCTGAATATGAATAGAATTTACGGCAGAAGCATGAAATTGAGAGGTAGGTTTCTTACAGGAATTTGAATGGTGAATTCTTTGGGTATTTTGCCTGAATTTGGGATATTGATAATAGATAGGGGCATCAAAACAACACATAGCCAAATGACCAACCTGACCACACACAAAGCAGTTTTTGTAATTAGCATGACAGTCAACTTCCTGATGAGAAGACCACTTACCACATCGCCGACAGCGGTGATCTTGATGTAGATCCAAGCACGGTTGTGTCCACTGACGTCGCTGGTCTCTCATCCTCCAGTGAACTGGGAGGAAGGCTGTCATGTCGGCTCCTCTGTGTTGGTCGGGAAGATCCTTGACTCTGCCGGAGGTTGAACTTTCTTATTTGGGGATGATGAAACAAGTTGTAGTTTCTCCAAGAAGTCCTTGTTCTCTTCTCACAGCAGGGGGAACTCCACCAGGTACCGGAATACCACTTAACTTTAAGAAAAGCTAAGTACCTCTGTTCAAACACCAATTAACATCACTTGAACTACACAATATGTGTTTTTCCACTTTACGGTGGCAAGCGTGTTTAAAAGGATGACAAACAAGAAGACTTTGTGTTTTTCTTCTGTATTTTCTGCGGGGGATTTTCACCAGAAGTTTTACAAACAAGATGGCGTCCACAGGCGAGAGCAGTCGGGAAGTATGTCCTGCCGTAGCTGGACTCCGAGCCTGTCTGCCAGTTAGGGAACATGCACGAATATTTAAGGATTGCAAATAGATGGACACTGAGGGTCAAATTACAGAAAGATTACATAATGGATGTCAGGGAATGTCCAGATAAGGAATGGCAGATGTTCTCAACATGGGGCGGCCTAGTGCTTTGATATGCATGGCGAGGGATGCTGAGAACGCCGTCCTTTGATGATATTTCACTTTGAGGGAGTCAGTTTTGAAACAATAATTAGTTTGATGAATGTCAAATTTTGGCACTGTCACAGTTCCTTGAAATAGTCAGACATGTAGAAATCAGAGAGAGGGAGATAATCTGCGTCCTTATCGTTCTCAATCAGATAATCTTCATTAGAACCGCCTCGAGCGTTAAAATCTCCAAAAAGTATAATTGGTATATCTTCGCCATACTTTGTTCTTATTGATGCTAGGTTTGAATCTAATTCGTCAATGTCATTAGAATCAGCGTCATTATAGAGCGGTGAACCTTCAGGTAAAATATACAGGAATCCTATGATACAAACATCATTCATATTGAAGAATACACAATTTTTCCAAGCAGAAAATATTCTTGCATATAAATGGTTAAATGTGTTTCTAATATAAACGGCAACTCCGCCAGAATATCGTCCGAAACTACGTAATCTTCTCGCAGGCGAGAAATAACATACAAAATCAGCAAACAGATGTTCAAGTTCACCCTCTTCACATTTCATGGTTTCTACTAAACCAAAAATGTCAAATTGTTCAAAAAATATCATGAAGGATATATCATGAAGATGGGAGTGCATGCCCTGCACATTCCTAACACAGATATTCTGGACACGGTTGGCTGTTGTAGACGTAGTTATAAACGTTGATGGTGGATCCGTTTTCAGAGATTGGCCACGGCCGTCTTCCTATGCTGAAACTGACGCCCCCTGGGTACCCCCGGTGCCGTCCCCCCAGGGCCAAAGAGGCATCCCTCCATGGGCCCCGCGGGAACTGCGACTCGGTGTGCCCCGGTGGGCGGTAGAGGGTCGATTACTGATCTTTCTTATGGCATCATTCTCATGGACATAAACATCGCCCTCTATCACGAGCTTATCATAAGAGAGAAAGGCAGTCTTATCATTTTCACGAGCCTCTACCATATATGGAATAAGAGAAGCTCTAATCTTTCTTACATTCTCAGTGTAATCATTTGCTACATGAAACTGTTCATTACCTCTAAGCTTACTTTTTGCGAGATCAAAGACGCTTACCTTGTCTTTGTATGACAGGAACTTCGCAATAATGGGCTTGTGTTTCCCCTTTGTCTTGAGACGGTGAGCTCGCTCGATGGAGACATAATCTGCGTTGTCCATTCCAAGTTGGTCTCGGAGGAAGTCTCTCACCATCGTCTCTGTCTGGGACCACTTCTCTCCAACTGCACTCTCTATCCCATGGAAGATCAATTTGTTCCTCCTGCTCTGTGCCTCTTCTTTATCCAGCTGATTTTCAAGTTTATCTAGTCTATCTCTGAGTGCAATGTTTTCAGACTTTGACTTTGAAAACTCATCAGTTATATCTTTTCTTACGGTATCGAACTTCTTGTTCAGTTTACCCATATCTGATCTTATCGATCTCAGAACTTGTGCAATATCGTCATCATAGTTATCAGAATCGCCGTATATCCCGGTAACAAGGGCATTTCGGAAACACAATATAAGGGAACCACAGACGCAGCCGAAAACATGTATGTCTCCTGCAAATCTTTACGGGTGACATCACAATATAAAAACATTTCCGTTGACAGTTTCAACAAATATTCTAAATATATTAATCATATAACTGTGTACGGAAATGACACATGATTAACAATCATTGTAAATAAGGTATTAATGAGAGATAAAATATATGTTTAAACATATCTTTAAGTAAGTTTGTCTATCTCGTTTTTAGAATATTGATATGGATGATAACACACATAAGTTTTATTTATGGACAATTTTAGAAAATGTTCAATTTTGTATAATTTCATGTTAGAAAGCTATAATTATTAGGGTCAGTCAAGCACATTACTATTAGCTAATCTTATTCCGTTCATGTTTTATGGATGAAGGTTAAATATTACATTTTCGTGTCATGATTACTCATGACTCATGATTACTGTAGTTCACTACAGATCTAAACTTGCCTTTCAAGATGTTTTATTAATGTACAATGTTACCAACTACAGTTTGACTAGTGAGTGATAGACTAAGGGAACTGCCAATACGAGAATATATTCAATGGTCAGTACCGAGTATGGACATGTGGAGGTAATCGGTATGTTAGCATTACCCCCTGCCACGTTAACCCCTTACTGGCAACAGCTGTGATAGCATGGCTCAAGTTATCTTTCAACGGCTATAATCATGGCGTTTAGACAAATTCTTTCATCTGATGATTGTTCTTTAACTCTTAAGGTTTCTCAATATGTCACCTATGCAATGTCTAAAAAAGAAAAACTGTTCAAATCATACGTGTACTAATAGGGCCAGTAGCACGTTTTTAGGGGGAATATAAGGTGTTGTCAGGAAAATCAAAAGTAATGGTTCCAAGTGATAGAGAATGCAATTAAACTAAATGGAGAAGTAATCATTCAAACATATAATGTAAAGTTTAGCCATGCGGTTACTTTTTCTTACACAAAATGAATTAAAGATGTTCACACAAAATGGCCGCCCATGGATTTTAGGTGAATCTAAATACTTTGTCCTCTGACTATGGATAATTGGTTTGTGTTATGAGATTATGACACCATCACAATAATACATTTAGCATTAACGTATAATTATCAGTGAAAATTTTAAAATACACAATTATCAAAAAACGTGCTACTGCCCCTTCATGATTGACTTGTTGAATTGTACTTCATGTCACTCCATTGTATAGACAGACAGACAGACAGAATTGTTTATTTACATCTCACTCGCACAAATATAAATACATAAAATAATATTGCGATGCATAAAAGCGACCAATCGCCAAGCGATTTATGAGAGATGATAAAACATTTTAAAAGACTATAGACACTCGGTACATTATAAAACATCGATAAATACATAAATTAGGTTTATATAATGGCCTGAAGCCTCACATGCAAATAAACATCTTTGACTTCGACTTTGACTACTCTATGAATGATCAAGACTTAGAACTCTTTTGGAGAGGGCTAGGTCAGTGTTTTTTGCCTGACCCCTTTTGTCAATAAAATATGTTTTAACTAGAAATGTTTCACATCCATCATCAGAAGCGGGCGGTACCTGAATGAAAGAATCCAGTGACAAGGCTTCATTAGGTCATGAGGTGTTCACTTATTTTGGTAGTTTGTGAAATAAATCATCTATCATAATATTGAACAAGGTTGGTTATATGATACTTCCTTGTGGGGTTCCATTTTCTAAATTATAGTTGTCTGATATTTGATCATCTGTTTTAAGACGAAAAGTTCTGTCTGACATAAAGTCGTTTATAAAGTGTAACATTTCCCCTTGAACATGTATGTCCTTTTTTCTTAACTTTTTGTATCAAGCCTTTTTTCAAGAGCATGTCAAATGCCTTACTAAAGTCTAGGAAGACTGCTGTAGTGAATTTATTATTTTGTTGAGCCTGTCTGATAGAGTGTTGTAATCTAACAATATGGTCAGTGGTGCTATAGGATTTTCTATATCCTGATTGATTTTGTGTGATCAATTCGTTGGTTTCTAAATAGTGTTGTAGTCTTTTCGTTGCCATAGCTTCGAGTGTTGTAAAAAGATTTGATGTTTGACATTCCTATAATTGGCGGTCTGTATTTCTCAGTATTTTGAGTTTTTGTTTGTTCCTTTGTTCTCTCATCTGTGTCATGTTTGTTTGTAACATGTACCTATATATATATACCTTCTCACCAGATAAGTTTTCTATCTTTAATTCATAATCCATCTCTAACTTTATTTCCTGTAATCCCTTCTGCTCAACAACTCGCACAAACAAATCTACTCCATACTTTATCAATTGTTAGGGCTAGGTCAGTGTTTTTTGCCTGATCCATTTGACCCCTTTTGTCAATAAAATATGTTTTAACTAGAAATGTTTCACATCCATCATCAGAAGCGGGCGGTACCTGAATGAAAGAATCCAGTGACAAGGCTTCATTAGGTTAAACAAAACACAGATCAACTATAGTATACGAACACCTGTATATCTGCAATTTGCCTTGATTTACACTCTAGCTCCTTAATTTTGTTCGAGTACTCATTTTTAATACCAACTCATATTGTCTGTGAAATGCACGTACCGAAGTGTTCATGGGACAAAGAAGATATTCATGATGAACACCCGATATTGCCATGAACACCTGATAGTCATCGAGATTACTGGAGTTGCAAACAATTTTGAAAAAGATTTTTGAAAAAAAAAACCCGAACGATTAGATCATGATTTAAACTATCAACACCGGAATGGTGCGACACTGCAAGTTTTAAACTCGATTTCTGGATAGGTATTTCATTTTATCAACGTTAATGCAGTATATTATTTGTTCTTATTAATCTAACTGGAAAATAATCGAATTATATATGAATTTGACACATCTATGCGTGAGAAGAAAATGTATGTCCGTACTGGCTTGGGGACCAGTTATCGCCGTTTTTCGAGACGTTTTCTTTTATAATTTTAAAACTCATTGTCAAATTGAATAAAATTCTACATCAAACTTGAATAGGACATGTTCTGTCAGGAAATAAATGTTTCAATCATAATGTGTACATCATTGCTTTATGACCGCTAAGAATAACAACGTGCCGAAAGCGTGTTCGTAGCACCTAACCGTACCAGTTTATCGCCACCATGCGGTATTGATCACAACATTTAAATTCACTTCCGAATTCTTGCTAAATGTCTGTGGAACTAAAATTTGATTTGTTTTTAACGAAGAATTATCTATATTTATCAATCTGATTTGATTTGTCTTCCCCCGCGAAAGGGCAATTGGCCCACTGTCAATGACAAGCACGGTAGTACCCCAAAACCCCTACAACCCATTTCCCCTACAGCTTATAACAACAAAGTTATGGTCCATTGCACTGCTAATCTCAAGCCTGATACCTCTGACAATAATGGACTGGCCCGGAACATAACATGAACATGACAAAGAGACAGTTGGCAGTTTGATGTTTTGATGACATATACATAGCAATAGAGAGACATATATTTTATCATATCATTATCATTAAATATCTTCAGGCTTTGATATTTCTTCACATACATTCATTTTATACTTTATATTATATTACTACATAACACATGTTGTACTTAAACATTAAATATATTTTTTTTACATATTTACATTTTGGCCGAAAGAGAATTGATACAGTTTTGCTTGTGGATAATTGAAATCCCCAGTTTCGGGTCCATTCATTTACTTTGATTAAAGCTTTTTGTAATATTTCTGCAGCTACATGTTGATGTTTGTGACTGACCCAAAGGACCCCGTCGTCAGCGAATTGTGAGGTGTTCACTTATTTTGGTAGTTTGTGAAATAGATCATCTATCATAATATTGAACAAGGTTGGTTATATGATACTTCCTTGTGGGGTTCCATTTTCTAAATTATAGTTGTCTGATATTTGATCATCTGTTTTAAGACGAAAAGTTCTGTCTGACATAAAGTCGTTTATAAAGTGTAACATTTCCCCTTGAACATGTATGTCCTTTTTTCTTAACTTTTTGTATCAAGCTTTTTTTCAAGAGCATGTCAAATGCCTTACTAAAGTCTAGGAAGACTGCTGTAGTGAATTTATTATTTTGTTGAGCCTGTCTGATAGAGTGTTGTAATCTAACAATATGGTCAGTGGTGCTATAGGATTTTCTATATCCTGATTGATTTTGTGTGATCAATTCGTTGGTTTCTAAATAGTGTTGTAGTCTTTTCGTTGCCATAGCTTCGAGTGTTGTAAAAAGATTTGATGTTTGACATTCCTATAATTGGCGGTCTGTATTTCTCAGTATTTTGAGTTTTTGTTTGTTCCTTTGTTCTCTCATCTGTGTCATGTTTGTTTGTAACATGTACCTATATATATATATACCTTCTCACCAGATAAGTTTTCTATCTTTAATTCATAATCCATCTCTAACTTTATTTCCTGTAATCCCTTCTGCTCAACAACTCGCACAAACAAATCTACTCCATACTTTATCAATTGTTAGGGCGAGTCTATTATGAGAGAGAGAGAAATTGTTTATAATATATATATAATATACTAATGTGCTAATGTATGGGTATGTGTATGTATTAGGTGTGGACAGGTACTAATGCACTAATGTACTAATGTATGGGTATGTGCGTATATGTATGTATTGTATACATGTACTAATCCACTAATGTACTAATGTATGGATGTATGTATGTATGTACCAAATGTATGTTCTAACACATTAATGTACTAACGTATGGGTGTGTGTAGGTATGTACTGTATGCATGTATTAATGGATGTATGTATGCTCGTAAGCCTGTATGTTTGTAAATATGTATTGATATGGATTATTGTGAGGTGTGTGTGTGGGTGTCTTTTTATTTATTTTTTTAAATTTATTTTTGTTCCTCTTCATTTATATGTATTACAGTGTTATATGTGATCCTAATGTATTGTCTCTTGTAGCCTTTTTGGCGGCTTTTACATTTTTAATGTATGCAATATTGAAATATTTTTGAATGTAAGGGATGAGACAAAAATAAACAATTTCTCTCTCTCTATTATGCCAGAAGGGTAACTCACTGTGTTGTTTTAGCAACCTGTAGGGGAACTGGGCTGTAGGGGTAGGTATATCATGATTCTTGCCAAGATCATTTTCTATAAACGTAATGTTTTTTACAAATAATTGATAAGGAGTCCGGGGATGTAACTCCCCCGTCTTGTTTACGTTTGATGCATGCTAGATTTAGCTTTCTCTGCACGTGGAAAATAATTTTTGAGTGATTTTTATTTATGGTATCAATTTGTATTATACTCTGCAAGCAGTTTCAAGATGAAATAATTATGTAGTTTATTTCATGAACTTAAAAAGCACAATATTCTATCATTTGTAACGCGATATGCGATAGTTATACATGTATACACATGCATATTTGATAATATTTTGCACTGACGTTCAAAACATAGCTTAATTTAACATTACTCAAATAATTTCCATTTGAATGTATTTTAAAACATATAATTTGACCTATGTATTCAAATACCTCTTGAACATAAAAATTAATCAGCATGAAGTCAACCAGAAGACAATATTTGACTATTTTTTGCCAACTTTCATGTCTTCTCTCCTGTACGATGACAGACGATGCATTACGGTAATAGTCACGAAATTGTTCGTAATGCCAGATGAATAAAGTAAGCTAATTATATTGTTAAATTCAGAGTGATCCAAGACGATTTGCAATAACAATACCACATGTACCAAGCTGGTCCCGAAAACGACACAATGCTGTCTGACTGTACTGTCGCTAATTATATTCATGGTGACCTCGCTTGTGTTCACGGTCGTTTCTGATTGGCTGGCGCTTCCAAGATGGCAGCGGCCGATTCCGTTTCGTTCAGTGCCGTAAATGAAATATAAAGTTTGATTTACAATACTGAACAACGCCGATAGAGATTTTCGATGTCACCGAATCGTTAATTATAAGAACAGGTAATGATTCGCGACAGTTTAAATTGACTGCCACTCCAAAATAAAAAATCAGAAATCCACCCTGTTTTAACCATAGCCTGCTTCTGTCGTTAGTAGGCTATGCCGCTCGATATGCGAGGATACAGCATTCGGCGACAGAAGTTTCGGTCTAGGTAGTCTATGCGTGTCGACTCGTGTCATGAAGTTCGTTTCTATGGCAATGTGTATCAAACCGCGGTGAATTGCCCGTCATAAAAAAGTGTTCGAACGCAGGTTCGACCATAGAAATAAACCAATGAAATTCGAGGATTTTGAAATGTCACGGTAGAATACCGTATTATTGATGTCAAATTTGAATTGCCTTGTTAAACCACAAAATATTCTCTTTGGTTGCAATTCGCTTTATCTGAACTCAATTCTCCACCAATATAACAAAGGAGAGGATTGGCAGACTAATAATTTATGTAAACGAAATTCTTGAAAATAAATGGTTCCTGCGCTGAATGTAGGGGAAAAAGTACACGCATGAAAGCTTCTAGTTAATGACATATATATGGGAATTCAAAGATGTGAGATTCAATACTTCGAAACCGTCATTCCACACTAGCTCTTTGGCGCTGTTGACAACCCTACCAGAAATATAAAGATCCTCGTCTAGAAGAGAAGCATAACATTCAGGTTCAAGATGAAGATAGTCTTACCGTTTCTTCTTACTATCAGCGTGTGAGTATATATATGGTTTTGATTGGCTTCGTGTCATTTTTTATCTTTTCATTATGTAAAACTGTATACTAGTAAACTTTTCCAATTTTTATCTATATATAATATATATATTCATTTATATATACAAATTATTCATACTAACTTACGATATTCTGCCATTTCCCTAAAATACGACTTGCATAAGGTTAGGATTATATGTGCTTGTGGTTTCCATGTTGAGAACGCTTATCATTATAGTTTCAATGTACATTGTATAACAGTCAGAGAGAAAGTAATGTCTTCATTACAGCATATTGCAATGCTGGCTAGTATTTAAATTGATCTTAAACTTGCAGGAAGTGCAGACCTTCCAATATGTCAAAATGAAAATAAATTTTTTTTGGTACAAATTTCTATCAGTGATTTAATTAGCAAAGTGGTGTTTTTCTCCTTTCCCTTTCACAGTCTATCATTTTGCTGTATATATTATTGTAAAATAATTATGTTCATTCTAAGTAGGTGTATCTTAAGTTTGATAACTTGTTCCCAATCCTTTTCCAAGTGAATATAATGTGTTTAAACCAACAAGTATTTATTAATATATAAAGTAAACATTTTTAGATTCGAAATGAAGGATTAAGTTGAAGCTAAATTTTCAAATTTGAGTTCAATAATAAGTTTGTTCATCCTGCTACAAATAAATTATACACAGTGTTCGATCAAAAGCGAGTATTTTAAAAGTTGTAATTAAGATGGAGATTTTATTGCAGTTGAAAATTGAGTTAAACTTTGTAGGTTTGAAAGTGTAGACCGGAAACTTGCGGTTATTTCTGATGATAATTAAACATCATGGTCATAGCTTAGGACCATAAATTTCCATTATGTTGTAAACGAAATTTTATGGTCAGATTTTTTATTCGAAATTAGGAACATGTGGTTAATTTTTTTCTGTTTCAATCAAATTGAAATAATACAAATTGTTCGATTAAACAAAATGCATTTTGATATGATTACACAATCAGAAAAAAACGTTATCAAAATGCACATTTAGACAAATTTAACTCATTATCTGTGTCAAAATACGGTTAAAATGGGGCGAACAACTTTTGACCCTAAAGCGTTTACACTTAAAGTCATATGTATTAATACCCGAGGAGTCTGCTAATAACTGTGTGATTAAACTATACCGTTATTTTCAGATCATCTGAGAAAATACGGTTCGAAATGGCGCTAAGACCTTTTGGCCCTGAAGCCTTTGCGCTGACATCGCTCTCAGATGTACCGAGGCCGGAAGGATGCGCAAAACACTGCGTGAAGCATCTAAACTGTTCAGCGTTCGGCTTCGACACCGTCAGTAACACCTGTCAGCTTCTTGGGGACATTATGTTCTCAGAGTCAGCTCTCATGACAACCACGTCAGAACATCAAAGATACTACGTTATCCGTGAAGGTACTTATTACGCATATGGTTGAATATAAGGTGACATATTTTCAATATGAGCACTTATGCACATATCAATTTTGCCTAGCAACGATTGTTGTAGTTCCCGTATTATTTCGGCTGTGACGTCATAAGACCATTGTTCGTGACGTCACCGTGGCAAGACAAACGGCCCGTTTTCTGATATTTCTTAGAAAATAAGATGGGATTGAATCGGTAATAAATAAATTATTAACATCGGAAGAGTGTCATATGACTTTACGAAACTCGTGCAATTTTTTTATAACCCTCGCTCTCGCTTGGGCAATACATAAACTCATAATCGTTTCCTTAAAGTCATATGACACATTTACTCGGGTAATAATCTCTATGTAAATTTTCAAATTTAAGAATAGTTTGTCTAACAGACCCTGAAACAAAATACCTTTGAAGACCCACGCAAGTCCATGTGAACAGCTTCAGAGGGCTCCTTTCTCTTTTAATAAGAAGTTGCATTTTGAATATATTTCATTTCAGAGACTTAAATTTAGTCTACTTTAAGAATTAAGGTTTGAATTTTCTTTTAGACTGGTGCCCCCTGGAACAAGATTTTCATGTATTCAGAGAAACAGGCCTTTGTCTAAAATGGATTGACTCGAAAACCAAACGGAATGAAGCTGTGGGAATCTGCAACAGCTTCAATGGGAGACTGGCCGTACTCAACACGGAGCGAAAGCGAGACTCTGTCTTCTCAGCTCTGGAAAAAGCGGGCAAGTTGTGTGATTTTTAACATAAGAACGTTTGTATCGTTTATTGATCCCGAAAATTTATAGTGACACGTATAGGATGTTGTTGAATTCTTACATGGCCAAATTTGTTGTTCGCTCTAATTAAAGGTTATAAAAATTACCATTTACTCACATTATAGAAGATCACTATTGTAACAATTGTATAGTAATATGTGATCGAAAACCGGACAATGACTTAAACGCACAACAACACCACCATGATAAAAGTAAAAAACTGGTGTGTGTTTGTTTAATATGGAAGGGGGATGATGATTGAAAGCCCTGCAGGGCCCGTCTGGATCCGTCAATGTTTTTTATAGGGAAGCAGGTCAAAGCAGATTTGAGGTACTTCTATTAATTGTCAATGACCTATTAAAATTCTATGCCCCTATTCATTGAAAATAATTTAGGCATAGGCTCCACGTCGGCGACGTCACCACATGGTGGAAGCAGACGATAAATTTCAACCCAACAACAACAGCAGATTTCATAATGACATAATATCCGATTGTTTCAGTTTTTATTGTAACATGACTTCGGTAAATACTCCTTTCTGATTGGTTGTTTTGAAGGATTTCCCAGTGTTGAATGGAAATGAACACCGCAAATTGGTTAGGCGAATCACCGCGAAAGGATCCATTATTTGGTCCGTCTTAACATTAAAAAGTTTTGATTCTAGCGCCGTTGGTTTTAAACTTAAATTTGCGGGTGTTGAATAACAATGAATCCCGCAAATTTTACAAATGCAACTATTTATCTTCTAATTGCTATATGATCTTGTTTTAAGGTTTGGACAAGTTTAACTATCACCTCGGAGCCAGTTTTCAAGATGATGGACCGTGGATGTGGTCCGACGGTACTCCAGTGTCTGGTGACTGGATGTCTTCGCTTGCATCAGAACCTAACAAGTGTTTCTATGGTTATAAAAGAGAAGCCAAAGCCACGTCTTGCATATTATGGACTTTTAGATCTATCTGCGAAATTATTGGAAATTAAATCAGCGTCGGATATAATGAACGTACTCAACTTACTTTCATATGGACTCAAACACCAAATACCAGAGAAAGTAAACTATTTTATCGCTTCGGGTAATAAGGCTAAATTAACTTATCCAATAAAGCTCCGCCCGGTGTCAGTCTGTATTTTAACTTCACCTCTGAGCTGAAACCTCTAAACATGTTTATACTTATCCAGACACTACCTAAAAAATCGGAGAGAGAGTATCCCACCGTCCGTCCGTAATCATTTCGTTTCCGGAGCGTAACTTCAAAAACTAAACCCACCTTCAAAAGAAACTTTACACCCAACTTCTTCATTTGATAGAAGATAAAATAGAGAACAATTTGATGTCTTTTAAAAAGTATAGTGGTGATTACTGATTTTTAAATTCCATTTAAAAGCAATTATTTCAATCGTTAACGAAATTGAAAAGTTTGTGTCACTTGTGCATTGAAGGGGTATGCCAATGTCTCTGACTTGATTTGTAGTTAAATTTGGTGGATGTCTTTGATTGCTACTGGGATAAATGTTAACGGGTTTATTGATATAGGATATAGGAGTGTCGTAAGTGTCCTCTATGGGCTTCTACACAAGCAGTAATATGAGTTCATGAGACGTTAAATTACGTAATCTTGTAGTCGTCTCCATTCTTCATGAATCATCTTGTCAAGCGTATTTATCCTCTGAGGTGGCTTATATCGTTGCCTTTCTTGTTTGGCAACGATGTCCCAAGGGATGATCCCTCGGTGACATTTTTAGGGGAACTCTTTGGTCCGGCTAGACGTTCACAATAGACGTTAACTTGACGTTTTGCAGGGCAGGGAAATGACATGCAGTCAATCTGGCAGTAGTAGGTCTGATATTATCTAGATGTAGAAATGCTCCGTGTGGAAATCATTCCTTGGCACGTTCTTAGCTATCATGGATACAAACCAGAGATCCCTAAACCATTTTATATCCTTCTAAAACGTTTGCACGTGCATTTCAATTTTATCAAAGAAGTCTCCAAAACGTAAACAATGATGCTTTGAAGGTGATCAAATCCTCTTTCCTAGGGTTACGTTATGCTATTAAGCTGATTAATATTAACCGCTTAATATTACTCAATTAATTTATGCATATCAAGGCGTAAAGTTTCTTTTGTAGGTGGCTTTATATGACCTAGCTTCTTAAAACTTGGTATATTAGTTAACGTGTAGATGTGCCGATTTTGGGATTTTCAACGTCTTTGGGGTTTTGACGGTTTCCATGGAAACGGAACTCGTTTTCGAGCATGACTCAAAAAGAATTTGACCCAGCGTACTAAAAACATTGAATACAGATCAGTCAGCACGTGAACATGTGCCTTTTGGGATTTTTAACTTCTTCGGATTTTTATTTTTTGCGGTATAAATAGATTGGATCGGATTTGTCCTCTATATTTATCTCAGATGATTTTAAGATAGATATTCTGATTAATTGCGAACCGTTGGGATATGTTATCTATTGCTGATTTTATCATTGTACATTTTAGATATACAATGTATTTCCAACATCTAACCATATTATGTTATTGGTTATTGAAATACTTTCCTTATTTGGGGTACAGGATAGCTCAGTCGGCAAAAGCGCCGGTCTCACGTTGCTGAGTTGGAATCCCATCCAGGCCAAGGTGTAAAAACCTAGAGTTCACCTCTGTTAGAACTCTGTTAGTGTAACCCTGGAGCCCTAGTGTGTAGTGCAACAAAAACTGCGCACTTAAAAGATCCCACGAATTCATGTCAGTGACTGAATGATGGATACATGAACAAGTGCATACGCCGAGCTGTCGGTTATCAGCGTTCAGCAGCGTTGGACAAACTGTTGTGACTATGTGTCTCGGTTCACCCAGCTGGGCAGTTGGAATTCTTTCGACGGAAAGCACTCGTGATCAGTCTGTCAATCTCCCTAACTGAAATGTTTTCACGGTGTCTACATGGAAATGGTCGCATGTAGATTTCGCTTAAACGTGGCACTTAACAAAACCATTACGGATAATCCGTTTTGGAAGCGAGATGATTAACTAATTCCATACCTGCACACATATAATAAAATTGAGTTTTAAAAGGATTGGTAATAGTGTACTAAAAGTATTGCAAATAATATTACCGGAAGCGCAGTGGGCAATGACATGCGTGCCCATTCGCACCTACAAATCAGTACATTTTCTTATTGTATAATTGAACCTGTTATATTTTAGGCAATGAATGGTTATCATGGTATATTGTAGACGTTCACTGTTAGGGAAGTGAAGTCTAAGTAAACCTAGCCTTCAAATTAGCCGTTTCACTCCGATATTGAGCCTAGAAAGGTCTAGTAGAGGGTCGCGTCAGTCTGCGACATATGACCCGCAACGTTATACGTGCGAAGGCAGACAATTGTGGCTTGGTAAGATGAGTTCTGATTGGTTCATTCGATACGTGTGCTGAGTTGACGCGACACTCTACTAGACCTTTCTAGACTCAATATGGGAGTGCAATAGCTTATATTGAGTCTAGGTTTACTTAGACTGAGGGAAGTGATACTGTTAGAATATTATTTCCAGTTTAATTGGCGTATTTTACTAGTCTAGTCTCTTTAACCGTTGTTGAAAAAAGTGTTTCTCCTTTTGAAACGACATGAGTTTGTCGCATTTCAACAACCTGTTATTTTTATTTCTTATAAGTCATGCAGGATTAATGAACTACAGCGCCAGTGGCTCTATTGTTCGGTGTTGGTTCCCCTCCAATTACCAAGGATCCATAAACTTCCTTCACAATGGAGAGTTCACGCAGCATGCAGACACAAATACACTTCTCACACCACGAAGTTTGAATGTTGAAATCAATCATGTAGCACACATATATTGATGACTTTGTAAACTAATTGTTTTTACATATATGTCACTATATATTCACTATATATATATTCACAAATAGTTAATTGTCCAGGTGCATGGTCCAACTTCGTCTATTGAATATTAAAGGGGTAGTAGCACGTGTTTTTGTTGAAAATTTAACATTTTCATTTTTTCACTGATAATGCACGTCAATGCTAAATGTATTATTTGGATAGTGTCTTAAATCTCATTACGCAAACCAATCATCCATAGTCAGAGAACCAGTTATAAAGATTCACATTAAGTCTATTGTTTCATTCATTTTGTGTAGGAAAAAGGTATCGCATGGCTGAACTTTACATTATATAATTGATTTATTACTGCTTCAGTTATTCAATTTAAATACATTTTCTTTCAATTTGAATCTTTTCTTTTCATTTTCCTGACATCACCTTTTATTTTCACTAAAACGTACTACTGCCCCTTTAAATGAAAACAAAATACCGGAAATTTCAATAATATATAAAAAATCACAGAAATCAAAACGGTTTGTGTAGTTTGGCCTTATTTCAAAAGGGTAAAGTGTTACACATGTGGAGGATGGAGTTCCGAAAACTTTTTTAAAATTATGTCAGTTTCCATCCTGCTAAATCAGCGTATACATATGTCAACGTGTTATGCTACAAGCTATCCCCTGATATCCTTTAATCTCATTCTGCCGTATCGCTAATATAGCAAGCCAATCAAATGATGCCCTTTCAGCGATAGCAGCAAACTGGTCTCTGGGCTTCGTTCCGCGTTCTCTTAGATTTTCATGAGAGACATCGCTAGACAACAGTGTATGGAGTTCGAAATAGTTTGACTGAAAACAGACTGGCTATAAAAAGCGCTGAATAACCACCCGTCAGCGATACGATAGAGGGATATCAGGGGATAGGTTGTAGCATAACGCGGAAACATATACGTAGCAGGATGGTCAGTTTCCTACACATTTTTTTTACTACAGCGGTTTACCATGCTTAGGAGCAATTGTTTGGTAATACATTGTTTGGTGTTGTGGCCTCTCGTTATGTGAGCGCTTGGACTTGTTGTCAATTAATATTTTATACTAATCAATGAATTATTATAAAAATCAAAAATATATTGTAAAAAAAGTTAAGTTTAGTTTCAACAAGTAAAAACATGTAAAGAGTTTTATGCATATTTTGCTGGCGATTGTTTTGTCTACTGAACTTTATAAAAATATTATTTTATATGTTAAGTCACAAGTCACAAGATGAATAGTTTGTGATCACAACATGTATATTAGCTATTGTCGTGTCTGATTTTAAATTGCTTTCTCTGAAAATCCCATTATATAAGGCCAAGGGAAGATTTCATATTTTGAACCAGGGTGATCCCTCAGTCTGATTAAAATCAACAGTCCTTCGAGGAATAAAACAGGAACAAAATTGTCTCTATCGTGGTTCGAACCAATCGGGATAGAGGACATCCCGGCTGGTTCGAATCCCGACAGAGACGCTATTTTATTCCTCGTTAATCCGACTGGGTTTTCCCTGCTTATTATACTTTTTGGTAATTATGATGACGTGGAAAAGGTTTTAAAATTAAAGTTCCCCTTTACATTTAGGCGTTCGTTTCTTCTCAATTTTTTGATAATGCTGCTTTTGCTACAAGCCTGTCACATGTTTGTACATACCGTAAATCCTTGAATAATCGCCTGCGTTGAATAATCACCGGGCTTTTTTTACCATGTCAACCGACATGTCGATATATCTTGTTGCATTACTTATAGGAATTCTCATGCGAGTTTAAACATCAATTTGAATAAAACACCTACATTACCGGAAAATATGTCCTGTATAATGACGTATTTGTTGAATATTTCAATTCTTCATGAACACATCATGATTCCGAAATAAATAATCGACTCGGCTGCCTTTAACAATCGTCTGCCTTGAATAATCGCCCAGCCAAACACATTCAAAATTAATAATCGCCCGGGTATTATTCAAGGATTTACGATATCATTGATATCAAAATGAATAAACTGATTTTATATTCTCGGCATGATGTTTTTGTCTTTATATTACCTACGTAGTCATATCGGGGTTCATATTTTTCATTTATCATATATCTATCAATGATATGGGGTGTTTTGCATGTGTGGTAGAGGCAGGATACAGCATCCATATTGACGCGCGGCCCGCAAATCCATATTAGTCATGTCAGACCGCTCCGCAAATTTATGCATATCAATGAGAACTTTTGATTCGAGTTATCTCCCTTTGCATAATAACGTCATTGGCAGCAAGGATACTGAATTATACGTTCACTTCATCAAAAACGATGTGGTTGATGCTTTTAATTGTAAGTATTTTTAAAAGTATCAAATGATTAAATTTTCCAGTAATTTGAATAAGTATCTTTCACATCTTTCGCAAACTCTTGATTAAGGCAAGGTCTTTTTGTTTAACATGTAATTATACATTTCTGTTTGAAACTGTTAACCATAGTTTTTCTTATATGACAGAGACAAAAGTTTGATATATGATAAAAAGGTTAAATGTCTTTTTTCACAACACGCCCAAAATTAGCCTGCGGCCCTCGGGCTGATATGGGGATATCGGGCTGATATTAGGTATGATATGAAAAATGACATGTTTTAACCTCTAAGTATTAAATGGAAGGTCGTTTAGTATCCTTTATATCTCTCGCTCTCGCTCGAGTAATACCATTGTTTGGGCACTTGTGTCGTAAACATAGGATATCATGGACACTTATAGAATCTCACCCTCGTATCCAATATCGAGGACATCAAACTCGTTGATTTAAGTTGAAATATCAATTGCAAGCTTTGGATATTTAATATTTCAATCAAATCGCGTTGTTATGTTTGATATCAGGAGACACATGGGGGAGGATCTCAGGTTATCGATTACCTTCCTGGTTCTCCAGCTTAGAATGTAACTGTAAGCTCATGGCAACACCATATTCTAAGAAGACAATAAGCAGTAGGCCTATATGCTCACCGTGACAGTAGCATGACCCAGATATTATGAATGACGCCGTACAAGGAAGTATAGTTAAGAGTGGCTCATTACCTTCGATGATATCGGTAATTCTATATGTGCCACTATTTGACAATCCTAATAGGCGTCTGTTAGTAATATTTTAGAGAAGGGGATTAAACTTAATGCAACACCCATGTATGGAATGGAACAGTGCTTCTTGCTAATTTGGTTCAACTTCGCGCCATTTTAGAAGTTATTTTTAAAACATATTGATTAGAGATAAATAGATAGTATTATATGGGTATTTTCATATCACATTCGGTATCAGCCCGAGACCCCAATATCAGCTCGAGGGCTGATATTGGTCGAGGGCTGATACCGAATGTGATATGAAAATACCCATATCATACTATTTTTATCATATATACTTACCAAACAAACTACAAAAAGTAATTGTAACATTTTTTAAATTTAATTCAATAACATTAACATGTGGCTGATTTTATTCGTTTGGATAACTACCGATAAACATTCAGCTCCAAAGCCTACGCCTGTGAGTCCATTTAATCTCTGGTTGCATTTCCAAACTGGAAAGCGAGGTATCAAAGTAATAATCAAACTGATAAATCCTATCCGCAAGTGAGTGCAGTGTTTTCGCGATTTCGGCCACGTTCTAACGTCAGCTGTACAAAGGGAGACAACTCTAAATTCCTCGCGACTTCGATCTATTTTTTGCATTCGTTGCCTAGGGTTCCACGTTCAAGTCCCTTGACGACGGGCTGATACAGGTTTTTGCCCTCGACGACGGGCTGATACAGGTTATCTGCCCTGCGGGCTGATACAGGGTGCTTGACAGAGGGTGTATCGTGCATTCAAAATCTCTGTATTTATAACCAAGTATATGATAAGGATTGGTATCGTTCCTCAATTCAATATATATATATATATAAAGCGATACTGAAAGTGTATTGCAATACGTTTTGTGATATATGGGTACTTCTCAAATCTGTTATTTCGCATGCTCTCTTCACTAAATAACATTGATGTGAACAACAATACTTTCCATTTTTAATAACAAGGTATCTCGTATTTGCGTTATTTTTAAAAAACAAATTTGAATTTTGTTAACAACTGTCTGTTAATTCAGGTTTCATTGGGTTGTATTTTACACAAATTTCAAATGGAAATTGTTTAATTTAAAACGTCAGATATTTTGGATGTTTTCAGATGTGTGCCCCGATTTGTATCATGACAGATGATTTATTTGAGTCTCACTTCGGCATTATGTATATACACACATATATATATAAAGATGTTGAGCCAATCTTTGCAGATTTATGAGAGACTGAGAACGAGTAAAATATACAAAAATATAATAAATGACATATAATACACATATTTACATCATGTTCAGCATATCATGGTATTCCTGTATAGCAATATATTGATGTAACGATAATGAAGCGTATCCCATTTAAAGATATGTTGATTTTGATCGTTCACTTTGAGAAAATCCCTCCACCTTTGAGAGTGGCATGGTAGTATTATTTGGACAATTAAAACTGAAGTTTGTTTCGAAACTGTTTTGTTGAAACTTATTATGTTGACTTGATTCACCTCTGTGGATACATGTTCAATGGGATTCATATCTGGACTGTAAACTGGTAAAAGTAGTTGAAAAATACCCTATCTTTGTCTGCAGTTTAGGTGCATTGATACACTGATTTTCAGCGCAGTATAACCCATGATTCGATAGTTCCAGTCGATATTCGCAGGTTTCACCGCAATGCATAGCCACAATAGCGTTGCAGGCCTTTACCTTGCAATAATTCTAGCAGCTGTTATAAGTTCAATGGGATTCATATCTGGACTGTTAACTGGTAAAGGTAGTTGAAAAATATCTTTGTCTGCAGCTAAAGGTGCATTGATACACTGAACTTCAGCGCCTATCCACCTCGCTAGTTCCAGCCGATACTCGCAGGTTTAACCGCAATGCATAGCCACAAAAGTGTTGCAGGCTTTCTCCTTGCAATAATTCTAGCAGCTGTGATAAAGGTGAAATACTCACCCACCTTACTTTTATGTCAATAATAGTTGAAATGATTCTGCAAGGATTTCATTGCTACTTTTCTGCTTCAACAAATCCTTACATGCTAAATCGGCAATGCGGTAACTTATACGCAATCAACCGCGGCAAGTGTCACACTGGGACCAGTAACGTCTATCTATAGGTCCATGCGCAGTATATACATACACAGTTGCTAGGGTCTGAAATTACAACAATGTGCTACATAGCGGCGGGAGAATAATACTTTTATACACATGCTCAGTACATAAACAACGTTGCAACCGTCTGAAATTTTAACAATGTCCAACATGAAAACAAGAGAAAAATCACCTGCTTTAGATACCTAATAGCAGATATTTTCCTGCTAAGTGGTATTTCGAATACTTCGTGTTTGGATCACAGCCAAGAAGGACCATGGAGAAGAGGTTGCTTATTGTGAAAGTAAGATAAGAACAAAAATGTTTTAATCATTTTAAGTTTAGGTGTTGTAAATCAATAAGATCTAACATTTTTTTCTGACGATTCAACGTGTTCTATTTCTCTACCTGACAATTTTTAAAAATTAAATTACATTTTACAAGAGGTATTTTGAATAATTTAAATCATTATTATAAATAGATGTACATGTATGTCAATAATGGAACAATCACATTTATTTTTGAATCTTTAAAAATGTTTTCGTTTGTCGCACTAAATTGTTTATTTCATGTTCCCTTTGCAGTAAATTCAAAAGCGAAAGTAAAACTAAGATGAAGTATGGGAAACCTCGTTCTTTACATGGTTCAATGTTTCGCATGCAATTATTTGTGAGCGTTCGTTTATCAACATTTCATTTAACAATTGCAATCTTGATTAGTTTTTGGATCAATTGTTAATGCATAACAATTTTTAAGTAAGAATGGTTTCGATTTTCAAATAGAAATATGACATATATTTTACAGTTCAAAATGTAAGATTTGTTTCTGGTCTTTACATACAGGCATCAGTTTCTTTTTCATTTCCCATTTAAAAAAAATATATTTTAAAACATGAACAAAAACCCCACAACAAACGAAAATAGGGGAACATAAATAAATATTAAAATTGTTTTACCTTAATATTGCAATTTGAAACCCTACATGGAGGGAAACGAATTACAATTTAAGATTAAATGTATAAATATTTTATCTAGATTACGGAGATAATTTTTATTTTTTGACTTGTCAATTTAGGGGAAAAAAGGCTTGATGTGTGGGCAATAAGGACAATTCTTATGGATGAACAACTTCTTTATGCTGTGTAAGCGACGTTTCGACATAGATTCTAATGTCGTTCTCAAGCAAGTGATAGATGTTCAAAGGATGGAGGAAATATATACATTGTTAGCGAAGGGTTGTTTATACAATAAATAAGCTTGATGTACAGTGTTGTGATAAGAAAATGAGCAATGTTGATTGGATGTACAACAAGGATTAAGTTGATTGAAGCCAAATAGATGTTTTTACAAGGGAAGAGGTTGATGTACATAGGATGTTTATACAATGGATGAGATTTGTATACATGATAAAAGTACGCCAATCAAAGAAGTTGATGCGTGGGGTTGAAACTGATACTGGCGGAAACCAGAAACAAATTATTATTTCTAGGCCTCAGTGATAAACAACATTTTAAATGCTAAAGGGGCGTCTCAGTGGTAGCTAAGCTAAAGATAGATTGGAGTGTTTGTAGAGGGGATTCTTAGTATTTATGTATATCTTACATGCGATCAATAACCCTCATAAATCCAATCGACACTTTGACCGCTTCTAACTTCCTGGTTAGCGCACACCATAGCTCCTTATTACGACTCGCTGTGTGATTTGGTTTTCTATTGGCTTATAGACTCGTGCTCAACAGAAAGTATACAATATGTTTGACCAACATTGAGAACAAAGTTAAAAATGCCTAGAAACCTTTAATTGGTATTTGTAGCTAGAGCATTCAATTTCACTTAAAATTACCACAAAAGGATTAAGTTGAAAGTACAGTTTGAATGACACACAATGACATGTGCTTTCATAATCTTAAATTTCACACAAACAAGTTTTCGCATATTGTAAAATGTTTAAAAATCTATGATTAATCCACTGAACGGATAATAGTGAGGCTAGGTTTACTTAGACTGTGATTAATCATAATTCTGCGAACCCTATGGGTCAATCAACATAAGACAAGGTGATGCCGACGTTTGACGTTTGACGTAAATGTTCGTACATGCTTAAGACGCTATACTCAATTGATTACCCTTCAAGAATTATAATTAACTAGAAGCTGCAATGACACATCTGGGGAGACTGAGTACAATGTGGATAAGTGCCTTGCATAGTGACACAACACGGTATAAGGCCCGAGCTACAATGTTTTTGGTTTCTTCAACGAGATTCGAACACGGACCTTTGATGTGAGCGGCTAGCACGCTAACCACTCCACATTTCACCTACACCAGATATGGAATCGTTTTGTGTTACAATAAAATCAACATGAGAGTTAATTATTCAGGTTCATCTATAAAGACTTTGGTTTTAGATAGTGAAGTCCGTGATAAATGTTATCATCAAAGTTTTAATATCTGACAATCATTTGAAAACATGTGTTATTTTCACAATGATACTTATCCCGGGACAAAACTGCAGAAACTGACGAAATGAACATCAAGTTTGCATACAAACAATCTTTCCAATGGGTCGATTCTGCTGTAAAACATATATTTACTTAATCGTTTATAGACACAGAATATTTGAAAGAAACCTAACCTAATATCGTAAAACTTAAGTAAATTTAAGAGCTATTGTAAATTTATCAAAATTATGGATTTTTTATGTAAATAATGAAAAATAAGTAAAAGTGTGTAAGATTTACGGGTGGAGACAGAGCGAACAGTGCTATAAAATGCCATTGAAGTGACAACCTTGTAAAACAACTCTGACTGGAATGCAAAAAGTAAACATATAATTGTGTATGATAAATAAAGTTATATGGATTTTATCTAAAGACAATTTTATGATGGTAAACATACGGAGTAATGACTTACCTAGTAAACTTTCATGTAACTTCCGGGTTGTAAGATATGAATCAGAGCATACTCTAATTATTTTACGAGCGCTTCCCTTGCTGTTAGTGGATTATGTAACTGTGTGCATGAGACGTTTTGCAAAATATAACCGGACAGGACGGCCGGACGGACGGAACACGTGACGACTCACCTCTTCAAATATTGAGTTTGGGACGACATTTCAACAATATTACATGATGAAACTGTTAAACTTAATTCATATCATGTTGTATGTTGTATGTGTTTTCTCATGATTAGCCTATTTTGACTTTCTCCCTTCATATTTTTTACAACTCACGAAGAGTAAAGAACATACATGGTGTATGTATGTGTATTGAAAAGTTAATCCGCAGGTGTCACATGAAAATGATACAGTGCATTCACGTTTCAGGTAGAATTTCTAATACACAGATCCAAACACTATCTTTCTTTTGCACCTGCAGTACAAAATCATTAACCATTGCAATGGCAGAACACATTGTAGAACGCAAATTAGGACATGGGGGCTTGTCTTAAGTACCCATTTTAGATTCTTCTCCAACAAAGGCCCCAATACATGTAGGTAAAGGAATTCGGCCAATATGGAATTTCTATTGTAAATCGTATGTCTCGGCCTTATAAGGTTCTAAGGGTCACACGTCAGAACCTTTGTTATCACTGGTCTCCAGAACGAACAAAGACAAATTGAACGCTAAACTTCTTTGCCAATGGTTAACAACTTTAAGATCATTTGGTCCAAAATCCTATCCTGATCTCTTCTCTCCAGAACAATAAAGCCTGGACCTAAGATATGTTATGTACAGAGTCTTCAGAGAAAATTGAAGATTTTGTGCCTTCTGAGACCTCAACCTACAAAAAATGATAAATTTCTGATGATTACAAGGCCAGTGACTCTATCTTAAAATACCCTTTTGTCTGTAACCTTAATGGCTTCTCCTTTGATTTCAGAACATCCCTGCAGGCTGTACTAGAGAAACACTCGTGAACTACCTGGAGGTGGTATGTGATAATGGTGTGGAGAAAGTGGACTTCTATGATGACAGAGCAACACACATCGCTCTTGTTACATTCACAGATCCGTTCAGTGGTAAGAACAAACGCTTGATTGCTTTACAGTGAACGATGTTGTCAATAATCATCTCTGGTGTTATGCATATGGTTTCTTAATCCATGGTGATGAGGTCAATCTATTGTTTTATTTGCTAGAACATACCCTTTCTATTCCATTATCTCCACACAGAGGCAGTTAAGTCTAAAGCCTCTGTTCTATTACGGCTAATACATGGGATAGAAAGGTAGACATCGATTGGAGGCAATCGAAGTTAGTTGTGCAATCAGCGACCCCGTTTCAAAAGTGGTCATTCAAAAGTGGTTATTCGCAAAACCTCAGCCATTTCCGTGTGGTTCAGCAAATCTATCGTTGAAATTTAACATCGCTTTATACCTTCTCATTAATTTTTATTTGGTTAATTGGTAAAATAAAATATATCATAAACAAATAATAATTTACACTGTTTCTATCTAATGAAAAAGCCTATCCATATCTGATTTTTTAAATATTTTCCCTCTCACACTGTTAATGAAAAATGATAAAAAGACAGTATTTTCAATGTCACTATGCGACCGTTAAGAATTCCCCGAGTCATGAATATCCAAATAGTGTTTTCATTGGCTGCAAATAAGGGAGATATCAACTACAAGATACAACTTTTTGCCGCAAGGGCAATCTGCCGGATCCCCGGAATCTTTGCGTAAAAGAACAGAGGCTTGCTCGCATTGAGCTGCCTCTGTGGGGAGAGAATGTTTCAAATCAGGATTTAGTCAGCAATTCCATGCAAAGCAAGGTGATTGAAAAGGTCTCTTACGGTTAATATCCCATTAATACGTGATTGTGAGATTGGCAAAACATGACAATGTATGAAATTTATGAATGATTTAAGAATAAATCGAATTGAAAAGAAAAACATAGATGATATATCATATCGTTAATGGTTAAACATATGATAACATTTTACAATGTCTTACAAAATGATTCTTTAAGCTGGATTGTCCTTCTCAGTTTAATAGCGAAATCATACTGCTTGTGGAAATTGTGTTGATAAATACATTTGGATTTCACTGACCACTTCTCTGAATACACCTCAGCAGCCATCCTGCAACGTTTAAAGCATCATAATTATCTGCTAGAAGTCATATTTACGCTATACAACGCCTCTATTATGATGTTTAAATTTTTCATTTTAATGTTGGCATAAGTTACGAGATATATATTATCTACAAAATGATGTACAATGTACTTGTATATCATGCTGCAGATGCTAACTATCTCTACCTAAGCAGAGTGAAAATAAATAATAATATTAATCATATTTCATATTTAATCAAAAGTAATACCAAATAATGCATAGAAATACTGACCAATTTAATGAATTATTTTTTCAAATACCCTTGACCCCAAGCTCTTACTAGAGGCTTATTAGAGACCTAGCGCATAAACTAGTTTAGGCGTTTATCTTTATTTTCGCATAAAGAACAATCATGATATTTCCATTCCAGATGTTGAGAGTCTGAAGAAAAACGTGGCCGAGAGGAAACTGGAAGGAGAACATATAAAGCTAAGGGCAGTGTATGAACCTCAAGGCGTGATTGTTACTCGCCTGCCAGAAGAGATCACGGAGGACATGCTCCTGGAATACCTCGAGCATCAGAAATCCGGAGGTGAAGATGATGGGGTGGACGATTGTAAACTGTACGCTAACCTCAGATGTGCCGTCGTCACTTTCACCAGCGCAAAAAGTAGGACATTATGTCAATTTATTTATTCCTCACTTCAAAAGAAACCTCCTTTATTTGTCAGTTGAATGAAAGGATCGCCTATAAACACTCGAATCGAATTTAATGCAATTTGATGCAAATTATTTCTTAAATTATTTGTGTCGATGATATTGCATATGACAACCAACAATTGATGTTCAAATTTTGTTTCTTCTTTCAGTTGCAAGGAATGTCCTCGCTGTGAAAACACACACTCCAGTGAAAAATCAGCCCCCTGTGAAACTCGAACCATTTTACAAAGGATATCAAGATATCGTCATCAAGTTTCTTAATGACCTTAAATCTCGAGATTCGTCAGAAGTTCGTTTCTTCTAAATTTTTTGAAAATGCTGCAACATGCCTGTCACATGTTTTGTACATACTGTAAATCCTTGAATAATCGCCTGCGTTGAATAATCACCGGGCTTTGTTAAACCATGTCAACCTACTTGTCGATATAACTTGTTGCATTACTTATAGGCATTCTCATGCGATTTTAAATATCAATTTGAATAAAACGCCTACTTTCCCCGGAAAATATTTCCTGTATAATGACGTATTTGTTGAATATTTCAATTCTTCATGAACACATCATGATTATAAATAAATAATCGGCTCGGCTGCCTCGAACAATCGTCTGCCTTAAATAATCGCTCAGCCAAAACCATATTTGAAATTAATAATCGCCCGGGTATTATTCATGGATTTACGGTAGTTCGTACGATATCATTGAAATCAAAATGAATAAAGTGATTTCATATACTCGGCTATGTCTTTGTCTTTATATTACCTACGAGTGAAGTCATATCGGGGTTCATATTTTTCATTTATCATATATCTATCAATTTTGCATGTGTGGTAAAGGCAGGATACAGCATCCATATTGACGCCCGGCCCGCAAATCCATATTAGTCATGTCAGACCGCTCCGCAAATTTATGCATATCAATGAGAGGAAGGTAGGTAGGTGAAATTAAGGGCGAAGTTTGGGCCAAGGATGACCTACATGCGCCCGGCACTAGGAGTGATTATTGAGAGTTAAAAACGTTTAAAAGATAAAATTGAGCATAAAATGTTATATGAGATCATATTTGCCAGTGTTCTTGACAAAATTCAAAACTGATCTTTGGATTTCACCAAACATCAAATTTTCACCAAGAATAGATCTCAGTGAGAAATTATTTGATTTGGACATAACAACCTCTCTGAGTTCTTCACGATGATTTTTATGTCCCTCACATTCAACAAGATAATGAAGGACAGTCTCTGGACAATTATTAAAACAATGAACACATGAAGGAGATGAATCATTGACTATAAAGTGCTTGTAAGCATTGAGTCCACAATGGCCAAGTCTTAAACGAGTGAGAATAACTTCGTCTCTCCGGTTTTGTCGACGAATCTTAGCGTGCTTAACCACTTTAGGGCATGAGCTGTGCATATGTCTGGCAGTGTTGCCCCTATCCCAGTCGTTTTGCCACTGTTCATAGATTGTTGTATTCACAGCAGCATAGATATCCTTTGGGACTGGATATACATCCTCAAAATCCACGTAGGGTTTGGATAAGGACGATTTTGCAAGCTGGTCAGCTTTCTCGTTTCCATGGAGACCTACATGTGCAGGAACCCATACTATGTCACAGCTTATATAGGCTTCATTCAAAACAGTACCAAGATGTAATATTTCATATAGAATGTCACTGCGTTGCCCGTTTGCACCTGAGTCAATGGCTTGAACCGCTGCTATGGAATCTGTAAAAATGATTGATTCAAGGTTATGATTTTTTACCCACACTAGAGCCATTAGAATAGCTGTTAATTCTGCGGCAAAAACTGACAAACGATCTTGTAATCTACAGAGTTCTTCTACTTCTAAAGATGGAATATAGAAAGCTGCGCCAACGTGTCCTGTAGCAGGGTCTTTAGACGCATCTGTATAAATATGGTTAAATCCATGGTAGCGTGTATTGATGAAATCTGATGCTACTGATTTTATGATAATAGGACTCATTTGTTTATGTATAACTGAGGCCAAATCGGTATTAAGTGATGGTTGGGTAAGACACCATGGGGCTGATTTGGGGAGCTTGAATGGGGAATTAAGTTGTAAATCTTGAATTTTGCACTTGTGAGCGAGTTGTCAAGCCGCTAACCCAAAGGGTAGTTTGCCATGGCTCCAATCACACATGACATATTCAACGCACTCATTTAACACGTCTCTTGAAGAATGATAATCAGAGGATGATGTCAAGGAGAGATAAGTTTTGAGTGCGGACTTTTGACGGCAGTATGCGAGAGGAGGTTCAGAGCACTCTACCTGCATAGCAGCTACGGGAGTTGTTGGAAATGCCCCTGTAGCAATTCTTAAAGCTTTTGATTGAACTCGGTCAAGTTTAGTTAAGTGACATTTTGCTGCATTCATAAAGACTTGGCTGCCATAATCCAATCTTGATAGAATTAGAGCCTTGTAGAGTAACAGTAGTGATGATTTATCGGCACCCCATTTTGTACCTGATACGCATTTCAAGAGATTTAGTCCTTTTGAACACTTTCCCGATAAGTAGGTTATGTGACGTGACCAAGTAAGTTTACTATCAAAGTAAACTCCCAAAAATTTAAAATCAGAGACGAAGTTGATTCGATGTTTTCCAATAGTAAGAAACAAATTATGATCAAGTTTGCGTTTTGTGAAATTCATGGCCACTGATTTTGAAATGGAGATTTTGAAACCCCATTGAGAACACCATTTGTATACTGAATCGAGTCCTGATTGAATGGAACGATGAACAAAGTCAAGATTTCCAAAACGTCTCCAAAAGGCTCCATCATCAGCAAATTGAGAGGCATCAATATTCACAGGTAGTGAATCAAACATATCATTGATCATGATATTAAAAAGAAGTGGACTTATAACACTGCCTTGGGGGGTTCCGTTTTCAATAACATGCACCCCTGATAGATCTTGGCCTATGCGAACTCGTATTGTTCGGTGAGAGAGAAATGAACTGATCCATTTCAGCATTCGACCTTTGACTCCAAGGCTTTGTAGCTTAAAGAGGAGTCCTTGTCTCCAAAGCATATCATAGGCCTTCTCGATGTCAAGGAATACACAAATCATGTATTCCTGGTTGCTTATAGCCTTTTGCGCGGCCGTTTGTAGGCGAATGAGTTGGTCTGTGCATGAGCGGTTTTTTCTAAAACCAGATTGAATCCTATTAAGAAGTTGATTGGATTCCATGTGATAACTCAAGCGGTTGCTCACCAACCTTTCCATGATTTTACAGAGATTTGATGTCAAGGCTATTGGACGATATGATGATGGTATTGAAGCGTCTTTTCCGGGTTTTGGAATTGGAATAACTACAGCTTCTGTCCATACTTTTGGAATTTCGCCACAAAGCCAACTTTGGTTAATCATATCTTTGACTATTTCTAATGAGCTATTAGGTATATGCTTGAAATGTTCATAACAGAGATCATCAGCACCTGGAGATGTATTTTTTCCTTTTTGAATTGCCGTCAGCAACTCTACTAACGTGAAAGGCTTATCCAATGGAGAACAAGGATCCTGTATAGCTTTATCTATAACAGCTTTGAATTTTAGTTCAACAGTTGTTACCTTGTCTTGAAATTCAGCAGGGAAATTTTCTAGACTACTGACAGTTTCAAACTGTTCAGCAAGTAATTCTGTTTTGTCATGATTTGTAACTGCTTGTCCATTTGCGCCAAGAACTGGGATTGGACACTGATTCTTTTGACCTTGGACCAGACTTTCGTTAAAGGGGTATTTCTATTGATTGTGGAAATGTATAAACGCCAGCTGGAACGTTTTACTTGGCGAACAATTCGTTGATATTCTGCACGCCTTTTCCTGAAGGTTTCTAAATCAGCAGGAAGTGAAGTTCTACAGACCTTGTTGTAAGCTTTATGTCGCGCTCGATTGGCTTCTTCACATTCCTTATTCCACCAAAATTGTGACACTCTGGGCTGGAATTTACCAGAAGTTTTACCAATGCATATATTTGATATGCCAATTATTTTAGATGTGAGATTTTGATTTGACAATTCAATGTCTGTTGATAAAAGGTCTTCAGTAATCTGATTTTCACATTGTATTGAAAACTCATTCCAATTAGCAGATCTAAACTTCCATCGGGGGACTCGACTTGAAATAGTTCTAAGGGGATTGAAATGAAGTTGTGTATATACTGGAAAGTGATCGCTTCCGAGGGTATCCTCCTGATATACATCCCACTCACACTTTGCAGAAAGAGAAGCAGTTACAAGGGTAAGGTCCAATACAGAGTATGAAAGATTTCCGACATTGACACGAGTTGCCTTTCCATTATTAAGGACTACTAAATCAGCATCATCAATGAATGATTCAATTATTGTGCCAGCCAAATCTGTCTTTCTCGAGCCCCACATCTCATGATGACTGTTAAAATCTCCGCAAATGATTACAGGGCCTTCTGTGTTTTCAATCATTTTTTTGTAATCAACCACTGAGGCTGTACCCCTATTATAAACATTAAAAACTGTTAATGCACGCTGATTACCATCAAAGACCTTTACAGCATTTGCTTCAAATATCAATTTTGGGAGATTGTGAGCTTTGTAAGTAAGATTTGATTTGACAAAAATAGCACAACCTCCTCTACGGGAGTTATTGGTATTAGGGTCAAAATTAGCACGATCTTGCCTTAAACTGATATATCAATTGATTTTGAATTGACAGTTTGGCCACAGGAATGTTTCCTGGACGCAGATGATGTCTGGCAAAGTATCTAATTTACTAAGATGCTGCTTTAATTGAGGCCCATGTGATACCAAGCTCTGTGCATTCCACTGCAAAATGCTGAGAAGCACAACTGCCGTCTCCATCATGATTTAAGTGTAGAGAATGTCTTAAACCTTTCTTCTGGAACATTAAGTTTAAGGTGGGATTTTGAAGCTTCCATAATTTTGCTGATATGATTTTTTCTATCAGGAGAGCTGAAGCATACAGTTAGCACCTCTAGTAAGAAAGAGACTAGGTTCTCTGAACTGATTCCTACATTTTGTGAGGTTGAAGCTACAGAAGATGTACTAGCAGTTGGATTTTGCTGAGCTTGACTTTGCTTATTACATGTACATTTACAATTGCAAGTTGATTTTTGTGTAGGTGGATTAACTGGCTCTTGACTCTGTTGAGCTGTTGAGCTTTGACTGCGATTTCCGGTTTGTTGAGAGCTTTTCTCTACGACATTTGCATAGGATGGTGCATTTTCTTTAACTATGTGAACAGCTTCTTTGTAGGAGATCTTATTCTCTACGCGAACACGTTGTACCTCTACAGCCTGTTTGTATTTGGGACACCCCTTATAGGCAGCACTATGGTTGCCTCCACAGTTGGAACACTTAAGTTGGTCTTTATCTGGGCAATCTTGGTAGGAGTGGCTACCGCTACACCGGGGACATATTTGGGAAGAGCTGTTGCAATGTGTAGCTGTATGCCCAAAACGTTGGCATTTGTAACACCTCAGAGCTGGAGGAACATACAACCTTACTTTAAATGATTGATAAAGCATAGTAACTCTCTCTGGGAGAGTTTGAGAGCAAAACGTAAGCAAGACAGATGTTGTTGTTTCTTTTTCTTTGCCTCTGAGCAAACGTTTGGCCTCAGTGACCTTGAACTTTTTAAGTTCAGAAACAATGTCTTCGTCAGAGAGTTCCATGTCAACATTGTATATAACGCCTTTACACTCTCTCAGGCTTTTGGGGACATGAGTTTTAATGTGCTTGCCACAGAGTCGGGTTAAACCTAGAGCCCTTTGAAGCTGAGATCTTGATTTGCACCTAAGCACAATATCGCCCCTTTCAAGTTTCTTAAGGCTATCGATGTCACCAACATTTTTTTGTATGTCTTTAGCAAGAGCTATGGCAGGAACAGATTTAAGGGTAGAACGGGGATCGACAGAGGAAAGAACGGCAATGAACTTTGTTTCAGATTCTGATATATCAGAATTATTATCATCGTCTAGCTTTCGTTTTTGTCGTTTCGAAAGCATGGTTTGAAATTTGTTTGTGTATTCTGATTCTGTTGAATACTCTATGACTTCATGTTGGGAATCAGACCATTCCCTATCAATGTCATCGTCAGTATCAGAATGCATACTTGCGACTTCTCACTGAAGAAATTGATTGGATTACACAACAAATACTCCGCGAAGCAGATATTATGCAAGCTAAACAAAGGCCAGTCAGCCCTTCAATCAGGAGAACAATTACCACCCAAGCGACCCTAGCTAACTAGGTCAAGTGTTGGAAAAACTACACAGCAATTAATAATTTACATTATTACTTTATGACAAAAATAAATAATGTAATTATTATAAGCACAACGCAGATGTTGTTGAGATAATGCTCAATCGAATTGAACAATATATTTGCAATACAAAACGATGTACGGCAAATATAAGCTAATTTAGCACAGTGACTGAGAGCGAAAGAAACACGTCTTTACTCGTCAGCGAACCAAGCTAAACTCCATGTCAATGAGAACTTTTGATTCGAGTTATCTCCCTTTGCATAATAACGTCATTGGCAGCAAGGATACTAAATTATACGTTCACTTCATCAAAAACGATGTGGTTGATGCTTTTAATTGTAAGTATTTTTAAAAGTATCAAATGATTAAATTTTCCAGTAATTTGAATAAGTATCTTTCGCATCTTTCGCAAACTCTTGATTAAGGCAAGGTCTTTTTGTTTAACATGTAATTATACATTTCTGTTTGAAACTGTTAACCATAGTTTTTCCTATATGACAGAGACAAAAGTTTGATATATGATAAGAAGGTTAAATGTCATTTTTCACAACACGCCCAAAATTAGCCTGCGGCCTTCGGGCTGATATGGGGATATCGGGCTGATATTAGGTATGATATGAAAAATTACATGTTTTAACCTCTAAGTATTAAATGGAAGGTCGTTTAGTATCCTTTTTATCTCTCGCTCTCGCTCGAGTAATACCAATGTTTGGGCACTTGTGTCGTAAACATAGGATGTCATGGACACTTATAGAATCTCACCCTCGTACCCGATATCGAATACATCAAACTCGTCGATTTCAGTTGAAATATCAATTGCAAGCTTTGGATATTTAATATTTCAATCAAATCGCGTTGTTATGTTTGATATCAGGAGACACATGGGGGAGGATCTCAGGTTATCGATTACCTTCCTGGTTCTCCAGCCTAGAATGTAACTGTAAGCTCATGGCAGAACCATATTCTAAGAAGACAATAAGCAGTAGGCATATATGCTCACCGTGACAGTAGCATGACCCAGATATTATGAATGACGCGGTACAAGGAAGTATATTTAAGAGTACCAGCGTAAATAAACCTTATTCAAAGCCTCTGACGCGGCTCATTACCTTCGATGATATCGGTAATTCTATATGTGCCACTATTTGACAATCCAAATAGGCGTTTGTTAGACAGTAATAATTTAGAGAAGGGGATTATACTTAATGCAACACCCATATATTGAATGGAACAGTGCTTCTTGCTAATTTGCTTCAACTTCGCGCCAATTTAGAAGTTATTTTTAAAACATATTGATTAGAGATAAGGATTGGTATCGTTCCTCAATTCAATATATATATATATATATATATAATGCGATACTGATAGTGTATTGCAATACGTATTGTGATATATTGGTACTTCTCAAATCTGTTATTTTGCATGCTCTCTTCGCTAAAAAAACATTGATGTGAACAGCAATACTTTCCATTTTTAATAACTAGGTATTTCATATTTTCGTTATTTTCAAAACACAAATTTAAGTTTTGTTTACAACTGCCTGTAAATCAGGTTATATTGGGTTGTATTCTACACAACTTTCAAATGGAAATTGTTTAATTTAAAACGTCAGATATATTGTATGTTTTCAGAAGTGTGTTCCGATTCGTATCATGACAAATAATTTATTTGAGTCTCACTTCGGCATTATATATATACAAACACACATATATATATATAAACTATAAACGAGTGAAAAATACAAAATATAATCAATGACATATAAAACACATAATTACATGTACATCGTGTTCATCATATCATGGTATTCCTGTATTGTGATATATTGATGTAACTATAATGAAGCGTATCCCAATTAAAGATATGTTGATTTTTATCATACACTTTGAGAAAATCCCTCCATCTTTGAGAGTGGCATGGTAGTATTTTTGGAAAATTAAAACCGAAGTTTGTTTTGATTCTAAACTAATCGGCAAAAGAAACTTATCACTCAATTAAAATTACTCTAATTAAATAACAAAAAGTGCTAAAAGGTTGAAATAAAGTCAGTATAGTATATCAACAGTCCCGATAACATTGAAAAACAGAAAAATAGTATTTGACATAATCCGTAGTGCGCTCAAAACATTTTAAATGAGAAGGGGTCAAAAAATGTGTTTACAGACCATCATTTTGATAATTTTGTCACTCTTAAATCATGAATATTGGAAAGAAAACATCGGATCAGACTTAATATGCTCAAGACAAGTGAAAGCACAAAAAATATAACAATTAAACAAAAATTAGAAGGATTGTGTGACGTCACCTAATGGCTCTTTCAGTATTCCTGTTTACCCTTAATCGTGGCTTGTTCATAGATTGGTGAGTCAGATTTGACTAAAGCAATGTTTTGTGAAAGACTGAGTGTTCTTTTATCAGTGACAGGGCATAGGACCTTTAAATAGCTGTACATCTTTACAAATTAAGTCTATTCTTACCATTTAGCATTTGCAATAAATCAAAGTTTAGTGGTTAATGTAGGACCACTGAGGAATCGAAGAGCTCTGACTTCACTTGTCCTTGGTCTCCTAGTACGTACGTCCAAAACGCAATAAACACTTATAGCATTTGACGTTCATGACGTCACTCAAAGAAAGTGTTGACGATGGTCAAATGCAAACGGGTATAAGTTTTCATATGGTAAAAATACAAATGTTTTTGCTGTTTTGGGAGTGTCCAATATCTTGACATCTTATATCTGTATTGAGAAAACAAATTGTAAATAAAAATTTAGGAACTATGGCAATTCTTCAAAAGTTGGTATCGGTGCACAGTATTTGTCAACTTTCAAATGCTTCTCACAGTTTTGTGATCCGACTTTTGATGGTGTGTAGGTGTTCTTTCTACAGGGGTGATGATTGTGATCCATTATGAGCTCTTGTTTGACATTTGTGTCACGTGACTTGGCACCAATGTCAAAGTCACGTGATTTTCACCTTTTTTCATTTTTCCCATAATGCATCAACATTTGTTCTTTATAAGTTAAAATACACAAATATAGGGATAATGTGCTTTTATTGCGATGGTTAATGTCAATATTTAAATAAAATATTTTCTATCTTTTCAGTTCAAAAGTGATAAGTTTCTTTTGCCGATGAGTTTATTTGATTGAAAATGATTATGTTGACTTGATCCACTTCTGTGGATACAAGTTCAATGGGATTCATATCTGGACTATAAACTGGTAAAGGTAGTTGAAACATACCCTATCTTTGTCTGCAATTTAGGTGCATTGAAACACTAAACTTCACGGCAGTTCCACCTCGCTAGTTCCAGCCGATTCTCGCAGGTTTCACCGCAATACATAGCCACAATAGCGTTGTAGGCCTTTGCCTTGCCATAATTCTAGCAGCTGTTATAAGTTCAATGGGATTCATTTATGGACTGTAAACTGGTAAAGGTAGTTAAATATCTTTGTCTGCATTTAAAGGTGCATTGATACACTGAATTTCAGCGCAGTTCCACCTCGCTAGTTCCAGCCGATACTCATAGGTTTCACCGCAATGCATAGCAATTGTGGCCTTTACCTTGCAATAATTCTATCAGCTGTGATACTCACCCACCTAACTTCTATGTCACTAATAGTTGAAATGATTCTGCAAGGATTTCATTGCTTTTCTTCTGCTTCAGCAAATCCTTACATGCTAAATCGGCAATGCGGTAACTTATACGCAATCACCCGCGGCAAGTGTCACACTGGGACCAGTAACGTCTATCTATACGTCCATGCGCAGTATACAAGCACGGTTGCTAGGGTGTGAAATTACAACAATGTGCTACATAACGGCGGGAGAATAATACGTTTATATACATGCTCAGTACATAAACACCGTTGCAACCGTCTGAAATTTTAACATATCCAACATGAAGACAAGAGAAAAATCACCTGCTTTAGATACCTAATGGCAGATATTTTCCTGCGAAGTGGTATTTCGAATATTTCGTGTTTGGATCAAAGCCAAGAAGGACCATGGAGAAGAGGTTGCTTATTGTGAAAGTAAGATAAGAACAAAAGGGCATTATGTTTTAATCATTTTAAGTTTAGGTGTTGTATATCAATAAGATCTAAAAAAAAATTCTGACGATTCAACGTGTTCTATTTCTCTACCTGACAAATTTTTTTAATTAAATTACATTTTACAAGAGGTATTTTGAATAATTTAAATCATTATTATAAATAGATGTACATGTATGTCAATAATGGAACAATCACATTTATTTTTGAATCTTTAAAAATGTTTTCGTTTGTTGCACTAAATTGTTTATTTCATGTTCCCTTTGCAGTAAATTCAAAAGCGAAAGTAAAACTAAGATGAAGTATGGGAAACCTTGTTCTTTACATGGTTCAATGTTTCGCATGCAATTATTTGTGAGCGTTCGTTTATCAACATTTCATTTAACAATTGCAATCTTGATTAGTTTTTGGATCAATTGTTAATGCATAACAATTTTTAAGTAAGAATGGTTTCGATTTTCAAATAATTTTCATAGCTTTCAGAAACAAAAAAGTATTTTAGAAATATGACATATAGTTGACAGTTCAAAAAAGTAAGATTTGTTTCTGGTCTTTACATACAGGCATCAGTTTCTTTTTCATTTCCCATTTAAAAAAATTATTTTAAAACATGAAAAAAAAACCCCCACAACAAACGAAAATAGGGGAACATAAATAAATATTAACATTGTTTTACCTTAATATTGCAATTTGAAACCCTACAAGGAGGGAAACGAATTACAATTTAAGATTAAATGTATAAATATTTTATCTAGATTACGGAGATAATTTTTATTTTTTGCCTTGTCAATTTAGGGTAAAAAAGGCTTGATGCGTGGGCAATAAGGACAATTCTTATGGATGAACAACTTCTTTATGCTGTGTAAGCGACGTTTCGACATAGATTCTAATGTCGTTCTCAAGCAAGTGATAGATGTTCAAAGGATGGAGGAAATATATACATTGTTAGCGAAGGGTTGTTTATACAATAAATAAGCTTGATGTACAGTGTTGTGATAAGAAAATGAGCAATGTTGATTGGATGTACAACAAGGATTAAGTTGATTGAAGCCAAATATATGTTTTTACAAGGGAAGAGGTTGATGTACATAGGATGTTTACACAATGGATGAGATTGGTATACATGATAAAAGTACGCCAATCAAAGAAGTTGATGCGTGGGGTTGAAACTGATACTGGCGGAAACCAGAAACAAATTATTATTTCTAGGCCTCAGTGATAAACAACAGTTTAATAATGGTAGAAGGGGCGTCTCAGTGGTAGCTAAGCTAAAGATTGATTGGAATGTTAGTAGAGGTGATTCTTAGTATTTATGTATATCTTACATGCGATCAATAACCCTCATAAATCCAATCGAGACTTCTAACTTCCTGGTTAGCGCACACCATAGCTCCTTATTACGACTCGCTGTGTGGTTTGGTTTTCTATTGGCTTATAGACTCGTGCTCAAAAGAAAGTATACAATGTATTTGACCAAACATTGAGAACAAAGTTAAAAATGCCTAGAAACCTTTAATTGGTATTTGTAGCTAGAGCATTCAATTTCACTTAAAATTACCACAAAAGGATTAAGTTGAAAGTACAGTTTGAATGACATACAATGACATGTGCTTTCATAATCTTAAATTTCACACAAACAAGTTTTCGCATATTGTAAAATGTTTAAAAATCTATGATTAATCCAGTCTAAGTAAACCTAGCCTCACTATTATCCGTTACACTGCTTTACTGAACGGATAATAGTGAGGCTAGGTTTACTTAGACTGTGATTAATCATAATTCTGCGAACTCTATGGGTCAATCAACATAAGACAAGGTGATGCCGACGTTTGACGTTTGACGTAAATGTTCGTACATGCTTAAGACGCTATACTCAATTGATTACCCTTCAAGAATTGTAATTAACTAGAAGCTGCAATGACACATCTGGGGAGACTGAGTACAATGTGGATAAGTGCCTTGCATAGTGACACAACACGGTATAAGGCCCGAGCTACAATGTTTTTGGTTTCTTCAACGAGATTCGAACACGGACCTTTGATGTGAGCGGCTAGCACGCTAACCACTCCACATTTCACCTACACCAGATATGGAATCGTTTTGTGTTACAATAAAATCAACATGAGAGTTAATTATTCAGGTTCATCTATAAAGACTTTGGTTTTAGATAGTGAAGTCCGTGATAAATGTTATCATCAAAGTTTTAATATCTGACAATCATTTGAAAACATGTGTTATTTTCACAATGATACTTATCCCGGGACAAAACTGCAGAAACTGACGAAATGAACATCAAGTTTGCATACAAACAATCTTTCCAATGGGTCGATTCTGCTGTAAAACATATATTTACTTAATCGTTTATAGACACAGAATATTTGAAAGAAACCTAACCTAATATCGTAAAACTTAAGTAAATTTAAGAGCTATTGTAAATTTATCAAAATTATGGATTTTTTATGTAAATAATGAAAAATAAGTAAAAGTGTGTAAGATTTACGGGTGGAGACAGAGCGAACAGTGCTATAAAATGCCATTGAAGTGACAACCTTGTAAAACAACTCTGACTGGAATGCAAAAAGTAAACATATAATTGTGTATGATAAATAAAGTTATATGGATTTTATCTAAAGACAATTTTATGATGGTAAACATACGGAGTAATGACTTACCTAGTAAACTTTCATGTAACTTCCGGGTTGTAAGATATGAATCAGAGCATACTCTAATTATTTTACGAGCGCTTCCCTTGCTGTTAGTGGATTATGTAACTGTGTGCATGAGACGTTTTGCAAAATATAACCGGACAGGACGGCCGGACGGACGGAACACGTGACGACTCACCTCTTCAAATATTGAGTTTGGGACGACATTTCAACAATATTACATGATGAAACTGTTAAACTTAATTCATATCATGTTGTATGTTGTATGTGTTTTCTCATGATTAGCCTATTTTGACTTTCTCCCTTCATATTTTTTACAACTCACGAAGAGTAAAGAACATACATGGTGTATGTATGTGTATTGAAAAGTTAATCCGCAGGTGTCACATGAAAATGATACAGTGCATTCACGTTTCAGGTAGAATTTCTAATACACAGATCCAAACACTATCTTTCTTTTGCACCTGCAGTACAAAATCATTAACCATTGCAATGGCAGAACACATTGTAGAACGCAAATTAGGACATGGGGGCTTGTCTTAAGTACCCATTTTAGATTCTTCTCCAACAAAGGCCCCAATACATGTAGGTAAAGGAATTCGGCCAATATGGAATTTCTATTGTAAATCGTATGTCTCGGCCTTATAAGGTTCTAAGGGTCACACGTCAGAACCTTTGTTATCACTGGTCTCCAGAACGAACAAAGACAAATTGAACGCTAAACTTCTTTGCCAATGGTTAACAACTTTAAGATCATTTGGTCCAAAATCCTATCCTGATCTCTTCTCTCCAGAACAATAAAGCCTGGACCTAAGATATGTTATGTACAGAGTCTTCAGAGAAAATTGAAGATTTTGTGCCTTCTGAGACCTCAACCTACAAAAAATGATAAATTTCTGATGATTACAAGGCCAGTGACTCTATCTTAAAATACCCTTTTGTCTGTAACCTTAATGGCTTCTCCTTTGATTTCAGAACATCCCTGCAGGCTGTACTAGAGAAACACTCGTGAACTACCTGGAGGTGGTATGTGATAATGGTGTGGAGAAAGTGGACTTCTATGATGACAGAGCAACACACATCGCTCTTGTTACATTCACAGATCCGTTCAGTGGTAAGAACAAACGCTTGATTGCTTTACAGTGAACGATGTTGTCAATAATCATCTCTGGTGTTATGCATATGGTTTCTTAATCCATGGTGATGAGGTCAATCTATTGTTTTATTTGCTAGAACATACCCTTTCTATTCCATTATCTCCACACAGAGGCAGTTAAGTCTAAAGCCTCTGTTCTATTACGGCTAATACATGGGATAGAAAGGTAGACATCGATTGGAGGCAATCGAAGTTAGTTGTGCAATCAGCGACCCCGTTTCAAAAGTGGTCATTCAAAAGTGGTTATTCGCAAAACCTCAGCCATTTCCGTGTGGTTCAGCAAATCTATCGTTGAAATTTAACATCGCTTTATACCTTCTCATTAATTTTTATTTGGTTAATTGGTAAAATAAAATATATCATAAACAAATAATAATTTACACTGTTTCTATCTAATGAAAAAGCCTATCCATATCTGATTTTTTAAATATTTTCCCTCTCACACTGTTAATGAAAAATGATAAAAAGACAGTATTTTCAATGTCACTATGCGACCGTTAAGAATTCCCCGAGTCATGAATATCCAAATAGTGTTTTCATTGGCTGCAAATAAGGGAGATATCAACTACAAGATACAACTTTTTGCCGCAAGGGCAATCTGCCGGATCCCCGGAATCTTTGCGTAAAAGAACAGAGGCTTGCTCGCATTGAGCTGCCTCTGTGGGGAGAGAATGTTTCAAATCAGGATTTAGTCAGCAATTCCATGCAAAGCAAGGTGATTGAAAAGGTCTCTTACGGTTAATATCCCATTAATACGTGATTGTGAGATTGGCAAAACATGACAATGTATGAAATTTATGAATGATTTAAGAATAAATCGAATTGAAAAGAAAAACATAGATGATATATCATATCGTTAATGGTTAAACATATGATAACATTTTACAATGTCTTACAAAATGATTCTTTAAGCTGGATTGTCCTTCTCAGTTTAATAGCGAAATCATACTGCTTGTGGAAATTGTGTTGATAAATACATTTGGATTTCACTGACCACTTCTCTGAATACACCTCAGCAGCCATCCTGCAACGTTTAAAGCATCATAATTATCTGCTAGAAGTCATATTTACGCTATACAACGCCTCTATTATGATGTTTAAATTTTTCATTTTAATGTTGGCATAAGTTACGAGATATATATTATCTACAAAATGATGTACAATGTACTTGTATATCATGCTGCAGATGCTAACTATCTCTACCTAAGCAGAGTGAAAATAAATAATAATATTAATCATATTTCATATTTAATCAAAAGTAATACCAAATAATGCATAGAAATACTGACCAATTTAATGAATTATTTTTTCAAATACCCTTGACCCCAAGCTCTTACTAGAGGCTTATTAGAGACCTAGCGCATAAACTAGTTTAGGCGTTTATCTTTATTTTCGCATAAAGAACAATCATGATATTTCCATTCCAGATGTTGAGAGTCTGAAGAAAAACGTGGCCGAGAGGAAACTGGAAGGAGAACATATAAAGCTAAGGGCAGTGTATGAACCTCAAGGCGTGATTGTTACTCGCCTGCCAGAAGAGATCACGGAGGACATGCTCCTGGAATACCTCGAGCACCAGAAATCCGGAGGTGAAGATGATGGGGTGGACGATTGTAAACTGTACGCTAACCTCAGATGTGCCGTCGTCACTTTCACCAGCGCAAAAAGTAGGACATTATGTCAATTTATTTATTCCTCACTTCAAAAGAAACCTCCTTTATTTGTCAGTTGAATGAAAGGATCGCCTATAAACACTCGAATCGAATTTAATGCAATTTGATGCAAATTATTTCTTAAATTATTTGTGTCGATGATATTGCATATGACAACCAACAATTGATGTTCAAATTTTGTTTCTTCTTTCAGTTGCAAGGAATGTCCTCGCTGTGAAAACACACACTCCAGTGAAAAATCAGCCCCCTGTGAAACTCGAACCATTTTACAAAGGATATCAAGATATCGTCATCAAGTTTCTTAATGACCTTAAATCTCGAGATTCGTCAGAAGATGACCTTAATCAAGTGGGTGCTTCAAGAGGAAGTAATCATCCACAACCAAGACCACAAGTGCAACCCACTGAAAAATTAGAGGTTCAATCAAGGAAAAGTTTTGGGACAGCCGGATATGTTGACCTGCGAATGAAAACTCATTCTATTGGAAGTGGCCCATTACAAGGAGAAATGGCTTCTGTCGAAGTTCCTGAAGTGTTTCCATTAAACATTCCTGCAAAGAAGAAAAAAAGAGGATTGATAACCATAAAGGTAAAAGAAAAGAAGAAGTCTGATGACAATGAGTCAAGTGATGATGATGCAGTTGAAATGTTGGACATGTACCACAAGACCCCAACAGCTGCCAAACAATCCTCAATGAATTTACCATCTGAACAATCAGAAGAACGAGACAGTCAGGTCATTAAGTTTGACACAGCAAACGTGAAACTTCTAGAAAAGATGCACTTAGTTGAGGAAGAGTTTTCTTCATGCACAATAAGGTACAATTCAATTACAGGAGTGATAACAATAATGGGACCAAAAAGCAAATTGCCGCAACTGCAAGTGAAAATATATGAAGCAAATAATAGAATAGCCAAAGATTCATACCCTCTCCATCAGCAAGCCATTGATCTAATCAGCAGGGAGAAAGGAAAGAGATTTGTGGAGGATGAACTGAAAGAGATGAAGGAGTCCATCTGGTTTGTGGAGGGTCAGAAATGTGTCTGTCTGACATTCTCAGAGACTGAAACCAGGACCATGATTGCCAAGGTGAAGAGTCTGGTCCACCATGAGAGTGTTCCCTACAATGAGTCCCACTTCAAGTACATCAATGGAACTCAGTGGAAGGACTTGGTTCAGAAGCTTGAGCAGGAACACTTGGTGAAGATCTTGGTTGATAGAAGCAACAAGAAGGTGAAGGTTGAATGTCTCGGGAAGGACACAGCACAATGTAGGGACATGATCCAACGTGAGCTCCAGGCTCACTCTCATGAGGCAGGGGAGTTCCATGCTGAAGGGGCTCTTGCTCGCTGTCTCAAGGGGAGCTTTGATAAAGAAATTAAAGAAGTGAAGAAAATTATAATTAACGGGTATGTTATATTCAATTTTTGGCTCGTAAGTCCTGAACTCTCAGAAAAACTTATCTATCAGTAATGAGACTTTCTGTTTTTTAGACTTTTAATTTTCTGCTGTGTACTCTACTATTGGAGCTACAGCAAATAAACTTTAAATTGGAGATAAGTGACCCACAGTAATCATTGCAGCATTCATCTTCCAAAGGTTGTTAAAATGAGTTAAAATGTTGTGTTCTTTACTCCATTGCCAATGTGGACTCTCAAATGAAGACTAGGCGACTGTGGACCTAATAAGCCAACGTGGGGCTACGCTTTGACATTGTATTATTTATAATGTAATGGAAGACGTTATCAATGCAATAAATCTATCAGAAAAAAATGGGTTCCAAATAACTTGCATATAAGGTCAAAACACGAACTATATTCTCCAAAATCCATACATGTTATGCAAATCCTAGACCAGTTAGAAATAATTGATAATATCATCAGGGCATTTTACGAGAAAAAAAACGTAAACGTAAACAGCATCAAGCAGGGGAAAATTATCACGCATTCAAAATTTAAAAGAACCTTGGTCATCGAAGCATTATCGAGTTGCTTTTATGTTAGGAATGAATGTGTGTAATAATACAAACTTTATTCTTAATATATGATGTTAATGATACTTCAAAACTTCGCCACTTCGCTGTACACTTGAGAAATTCGAAATAATACAAAAGTTTGTTAAGTTTGTAATGACAGGTATTTTTTTTATTTGCTAACTTTTCATGATTTGATATCATCGTGCCACCACATTACTCAGTACCTCCACTGGGTGTGATGGTTATAGTGGTCAAACAACCCTGGGAGCTACAACAGCTTTGAGTTTACCTGCTTCTGGAAGGTTTATCGTCGTTTGACAGATCGAAGGGAAGAAGCCAGACCATTTCTAAATTATTCTGTGGATCGCCTTCTCTCTGATCTTCTGATCTGTTTTGGATGTCAACATCAACATGTTTGATAACTGAAATATTGTTCAAAACACGTTTACCTGAAACTCATTAATTAAGTGTAAACCTTCTTTTAAAAGAATATCGGGGCATTAACCCTTAAAACTTTTCTTGTCTTTTTTAGAACATAAAACTGAAATTCCAATTGATGTGCCAATTGGAAGAAATCTTGATATTTATTGACTCTCTTGTTTGTAGTAGTAAAGCCATGATGAGGTCGAGGAAATCTTGGAAGGCTCACATAAGTCAGTGTTTTAATTAATTTGCGGGGGATCAGGATAAAGGCTAATTGACTTTGTTATGTTTAAAGTGAACCTGGGCACTTTTGGGATGATCATGGTGGAAAAGATAGCCTTCATTTGAAGTTTGATGGGGATCCCAAATCCGTGAAGAAGGTTGAAGCTGAAATGAAGAAGTTGAAGAAGCAAGTTTGGCACGAAAAGCTGTACCTCAGGGAAGTGTCAGCAGAAAAACGTGAGGATAATCCCAGATTGTTGTTGGAATAATGCCAATATATTTTCTTTGAATCAGTATAAGTTCCATGATGTTACATCTATGTACATAGACTAGCTAAGATATTCTAGGTGACATCATGAATGTAGGAAATAAGACCCTATTATATTATTCAATTTAGAGGATAGAAAAAAATATGTTGAGTCTTTATGCTTTAATTATTTCTCCATGTAAGTCAAAGTTATTAAATTCCTAAGCCATACTTTGTTTGTGTGCATAAACAGAAATCATAAGGAAGTAAGAGGCGAATGGCAAAACATATTATCATCAAATTGATTAGGCTTTGAGCATTCTATGCCCCTTCCTTGGGATGCTTTTTTCCTTTTGCTGTGTCATGCGATGTCTTAAAAAACGAACACAGTATGTTTTGAATATATCACATCCACCTCTCGACACAAGTGCGTCAATGCGATATTATCTGATGTTATGACGATGTTATCTGATGTTATGACGATATAATCTGATGTTATGAAGATATTATCTGATGTAACGACGATAATATCTGCTGTTATGACGATGTTATCTGATGTTATGACGATATTATCTGATGTTATGACGATATTATCTGATGTTATGACGATATTATCTGATGTTATGACGATATTATCTGATGTTATGACGATATTATCTGATGTTATGACGATGTTATCTGATGTTATGACGATGTTATCTGATGTTATGACGATATTATCTGATGTTATGACGATGTTATCTGATGTTATGAAGATGTTATCTGATGTTATGACGATATTATCTGATGTTATGACGATAATATCTGATGTTATGACGATATTATCTGATGTTATGACGATATTATCTGATGTTATGACGATATTATCTGATGTTATGACGATGTTATCTGATGTTATGACGATGTTATCTGATGTTATCTGATGTTATATTTGATGCATCGCAATCAAAATCTCTCTTTCTAACGTCATCTTTTGCAATTTTCACGGGGATTTTCCTCACAAAGGGAGTAAAGTATGCATAACACATCCATGTGATGATGTATTAATCCTTAATTACAAGACAAAGAATAATAATTTGAAAACAATGCAGCTTACTTAGCCTCTGCTCGGTAAGTTTATTTAAAACATCCCTAATTTATAACAATTTCTCACCAGGGACCGTTAGCAATGACCGGGTTCTGAAGGTAACATAGAATGGAACATGAATTTTTACTTCACCTACTTTTTTTCTCAAAATCTTTTATTCATCCAATAACATATACATAAGATGTTCAAATGATACATAATGATGTGACAATTCAATATTACAAACATAAGCAGTATTTTAACTTTTATCAAGAGTGTGGACAAGTGGTACTCATATGTTCTTGTTTGACCCAGATGTAAACCTACTAATCAGGGGAATACATCAAAACAACATGTCTGGCTACCAAGCAGCCTTCGAGTCTCAGCACTCAGTCTATCTGGATATGAACCTGCCTGGAGCTCAGAAGATTCCTGAGCAATTGGAAAGGTAATAATATCGTGGTCTTCTTAATATTTTTGTAAATACATATTATTTCTCTTCGACTTTTAATCTTATCGATCCAACTGTAAGATTAGTGGAAAGAATCTTCCTATGATATTTCTTTTAAAGCAAACTGTGTGTTAGTCTGGAGATACAGTAGATTTTATTTAGTACTACAGGGCAAGATCGTTATCTTTTCAGTCTTTGCTCTGGTTTTTATGTTAGACATACATTAGATATACAATTTTCAACAGGCCATATAACACTTATAACGTTAGAGCTCATCTTCTTTGAAGGACATGAACAATAAAAAATGAATAAAAAGATGAAGGTGGAGCTGAAGATACAAAAGAAGAAGAAAGAGAAAAAGAAAAAAAATTCAGATGACGAAGAACATGAATATGAGAAGTTGAAAGAGAAGATGATCTAGATGATGAACATGTAGATGAAGAAGATGGAGATGAAAAGATGGAAGAGGAAAAATAAGATCTATGCTGTTTATTGTCCTTTAGGATTTCGGCTCTGATGATTGCTTGTTTGTCAAGTGTAAATAATAAGTCATTTGTTGCTTAGGCAAAATACAGTAGAACACAGATATAACGAACTCCAAGGGACTAAAGAATTTAGTTCGCTATATCGGGTGTTCGCTATACGCATATAATTTAAATGATATTATATAGGGACGGGACTTGAAGATTTGTTCACTATATCCGATTGTTCGCTATATCCGTGTTTTACTGTTGTAATACGAGTGTGCAGCTTTGACGCATAATAAGGGCTCAAGTGCCTCAGTAGAGTTTAGAATTGATTCCTGTTTTAGGAAACATGCAATGGCTGACAATGATGATGCTCGGCAGAAAGAGGAATTATCAGGCTTCAAGCCATCGTCACGTCGCTCTTACGGACCACCACGGCGCTCTTACGGACCACCACGGCGCTCATCTCCTCCAAGGCAACAGAAAACAACATTTACATGCGGGAATGTCACACTCTCTGTCAAAAAGGGAGATGTTTCAAAGGAAACGGTAATGTTTCTTGTAATTTAATGGAATTTTGTTCATATTTTGAAAAAAATGTTTTCAAATACAGCACTTATACGGAGAAATGTCACATTTGGCTGTCATAAGGAGTTTTTTTTATGAGTTTTATGAAAAATAAAATTAATGATAATGAAATCATATAAATAAAATCCTTTCATACTTAAAACGAATAATTTGTAAATATTTGTTTTTAGTTTTATTAAATGAAATGATGAAATAAACGAAGTAGTGTGACTATGCATTGTCATCAAGACATCAATTTCAGCACAAATGATACTTTTCATCCTTATATTGCTTGTGAATAAATATTTTCGAAACATGTGGGAGGATAAATCAGTTTCTTTCGATATTATCCACTAAAACAATTTCATAAAATGATGCTTTTTGAAGAAATATTCAATGATAAAACAGTTTTCAACAGGAGAAAACTGTTTAAAATCTGACTAAACAACAAAACAAGCTTTGTTCAGGTGTGTAACATTAGGTTAACTGTTAAGGGGAGTAGATACTTAACATCACTTTTGCTAGAGTTTAAAATAATTATTTTAGTGGTTGAGGTCGCGATGTGATGTGAAATATTATTCCCACTGATCGCCAATGCACAGGTTGATGTGTTCGTGAACGTGGTCTCAAAGAACTTGGACCTGAAAGGAACAGCTATATCCAAGGCCTACCTTTCCACTGGTGGTGATGAGTTTCAACAGGTAAGTGTTTTAAATACAGGACATTTATCGCTTACAAACAGGGTTAGACAGACATACATTTATACTTATACATCATATTATGTGAGTGTCAATGACATACTATGTTTACGACACGAGTGCCTAAATACTGATATTTAGGCCAAGTGTCTTAAACGTAGTATGTCATGGGCACGAAAATAATATTCTGTTTATTACCGTAGTCTCAAAATTAACGAAAATACACAAAACCTACTTCTAAGCATAGGCGGAATAGCCGCTGCTGGCCTGTAAATATTGGGACGTCATAGGTGAACCATGACGTCAAAGCCTTGTTTATAACGTGACGTCACAGTGAAAAAGTGATAGTTTGCCCTAGGGCAACATATGAAAAAATGAACCTCAATATGACTGCCCTCGTAGGTAATAATTTTTTTACACTAGGGATACAGATTTTCAACAGGTAAATCAGTCTTTTGTTTGAAATAGAATCATCAGCTAAACAATGACATATGTTATTCATGAGTATAATGATAAAAATAAGAATTATAAGAGATCCGATAAGGATAAGTTTATAAGTTTTAGTTTTTTTTATGAAATATTAAACAAATTTTTTATTCATATATTTGCATGATGTATAGCCTTAATACTTGCAAGCTCAACCTTAAATGCATCATATTCAAGCTGTGTAACTGTTGCACTTACTTAAGCTCTATACTGGTACAATGAAACCAAACATATATTCTTAACAATGAATTGTAAAATCAATAATGAACATTTTAAGAATGCAAACAATCTTGAAACTATTATATTCACAAAAAGGGAAAAGAATGAAATTTAAGAAAGGCTGAACTAGACTTTGGTGCAGCTTTTGATCTTGATCTCTCAACTAAATGAATACTTTCGTATTTTCTGATAAACAGGTATTGGCATAGAATTGTGAGCATCGTTTTTGCATAGATAACAAATATGTCATTTCAGCAGATTAATGCAACATTCAATCGCTTACTTCAGGTTTTATATACTAAAACTTGACATCTGAAAAGGTACAAATTTCATTATTACTTACATGGAAGATTACCGAATATGAGTTCGAATCGTTTGTGATATGATAATTATTGTAGTATTTGTAAGGTGTTTGTATACAAAATATTGTCATGGGAAAGCGAATTTAAAAAAAGTTAAGGCCTCCCAAAAAAGATAATAATTGATATTATGGTTAACATGAAATTAATGAAAGATTCTTGTTTTCAGCAATTTGATTCCTGCAAACCAATGTGGAAAGCGGGTTCAATATTGCAGACAAAGTGCACAGGAAACCTAAACGGGAAAATGGTTTATACATTTGTGCTAGATAAATGGAATCCACCTGGTTCAAAGAAGGTAAGTCGCCCGGAAGCATGTTTGATTGGCTAAATGTTAACCCTTTACCTGCGGATCTCTTCAAGGATAGTTCACCTTTATCCAGGATAATAATAATAATAATAGCTTTCTGATACTGCGCATATATCCATGACAAAGCATGCTCAAAGCGCCATGAGTATTATTACCCTGGAGGGATAGTATTTTCGGTGCCGCCGATTAACAAGCGCTCCGCGCGACCGTATAGATCCATACTTCCCCCTTGTTCAGGTACCCATTTGTACAGCTGGGTGAACTGAGTGCAATGTGGATTAAGTGTCTTGCCCAGGGGCACAACACAGAATAAGACCCAAGTCACAATATTTTGGTGTTTCCACTGGGATTCGAACCCGGGTCTCTGGCGTGAGAGGCAAGCATGCTAACCACTACATCACTGTAGCTGTTTAAACTTATTTATCGTTTGTGTTTAGTTTAACATTTTAGAACAGTAAATTGTTTGATTGTTCAGAAGTTAAAAATGAAAAAAAAATATAACAAGATATGCCTCTTTCAAGAACTGAGTTCTCTGATAGACACGTGTTTAAAAAAAATGAAAAGGCTTTACCACGTCGCTGCTGTGGCATATAGTAGGGGCCATTGTGACGTGTTATCAATTTTAAAATTTGCTTGTTGCAGGAACTGAGTTCTCTGATTGACGCGTGTCTTAAGACAGCAGAAGGTAATGGGTACACTAGCATCGCTTTCACTTCATTTGGGTGTGGACTTTTGTTCAAGTTCCCTGAGAAGTATGTGGCGTCCTGTTTGGTGAAAGCTATCAAGGCAAACAGTGATCGTAAATTGCAGGTATTGAAGTTATGCTGAAGTGATTATACTTATGGTATTAATGGTCTTTCTGTAAGGATAATTTGATAGATTTGGTCTTTCTATCCTATGTCGCTATTTGCAGTGAGCTGATTATTGCTAAACCAATAAGGTATTGGGGTTAAGTCTTTCAAATGAAGTTCAAGATGTTTTAGTAGTAATGACTTGCTTCTTGCAGTTTTATGTTGCTATTGGTAGAAATACTGCACAATACTACAGCATACTTGGATATTATCTGTTAATCTAATCTTCTGAGGAGTGTCAATGAGCTTATGGTTGCTTATCAAGTAAGGCAGACATCTCTGGTGTGCCACTGCCTTTATCGTTTTCAATGCACTTTTATTGTCCTGATCCTTTATATCCCCCATTTCCATGTTAATCGTCTTACTCTTGTCTTTGCACTTCAATACCCATTGAAAAAAGGGAAACAATAGGCCGAGGGCCCATTTTCAATAAATTATACATTAGAATGGGCTCTTTCAACCTTATGGTACACCTTTTCATCAGGGAATTGTTTTCCATATCCCGGACCTGTATTCTACTATTGTTATTTGCGGGATGTTTCCATTGTGCTGTATGATCAAGGCAGCTACCAATCATTTCTGGATCAAATCAACACTTCATTAACAGTCAGACATTTCATTTCAGCAGATATCTTGTTTTTTAGATTATCACCCCAACGTTTCTTCAAATCTTTGAATATTTGATTTGCAGGATGTTTCTATTGTGCTGTATGATCAAGGCACCTACCAAGCATTTCTGGATCAAATCAACTCTCCGTCAACAATTAGACATCTTAGTAAGTGTGATTATATTTGAGGATCAAAATGGTTTTGTATTAATTCACTGTATCAAGGGTGAAGCTAGAAACGTACTGTACCAACATTCCTATATCACTGTAGGAAATTCTGCTATGCCAGTATTGAGTGAGTGAGTTATTGTTTTAAGCCGCTTTGGCAATATTTCAGCCATTAGCGGCGTTTACCAGTATTGAACAGTTTTCTATGTGTTTATGATCAACATTGTTCAACGTGTAAACTTTGATGGTGATGTATTTGATGCACTCCATGTAAATATCAAAGTCCACAACAGGAAAAATTTAACACAGAAATACCCTTATTCCTTTGAAGTGATAATTTAAACATGTAAAAAGAAATAACTTGATACCTTCAATAGGTGATGAGGATGATGATGTTGAAAATGATGATGAGGAGGAGGAAGACCTTGAAATATCCCGAGGATTAAAGACGCCACCACGTCGGTCTTACGGTCCACCACGACGTTCGTCTCCCGTGAGGGAACAGAATACATCACTTACATGTGGAAATGTCACATTGACTGTCAAGAAGGGAGATGTTTCTAAAGAGAAAGTATGTTTTCATGGAACTTAATTGAATAAACAAGCTTTCATAAATACAATTTGAATGGTTTGTTTTATAAAATAAAATGTGAGATATATACATGTATGAAGTATTATTATTGTGCAATTATTACAACGGCATCAATTTCATCATTTAAAATATTGTTCAGCCTTATTCCTTATGATTTTTTTTATTTTGAAACACGATTTGATCCTTACATATACCCTATCTTAGTAACTGAATATGTTACCAAGAAAATGTTGTTATGAATAATGTTCCGATAAAAAACATTTTAAGAGGTGAGTTTAGAAAGAACATGATATTTTCTGGTCAAACATGACATTGCCTGTGAAGGGGAGTAAATTATAAGTTAATGGTTCGATAAAGTGTCAGGCTCAAATTCGATTTTAAGTAATATATAAGGGCTTAATATAAAGATATTGGTATAATGTTAAACAATAATTCCACTGATCTTCAATGCAAAGGTCGATGTATTCGTGAATGTGGTCTCAAGCAAATTAGACCTGAAAGGAACAGCTATATCCAAGGCATACCTTGCAACTGGTGGTGAGGAGTTTCAACAGGTACGTGTTTTAAATACAGGATATTTATTTCAACAGGTAAATATTGTTAGTGTTTGAAACACACAGACTTGGAAACAGTGAAAGGAAGACACATATATACTTATAATTACAAACTGATTCTGTTATACTTTTTTCGGCAAATCTGATTTGTATCACCGGAAGTCGTTTCTCAGAGCGTTTTGCAAACAGTAGCCATTTGGAATTTTTCGTGACATGGCAATGAGGGAAAATACGGAGTCTGGTAAAATCGAAATGTGATTATCAATTCATCAATGGTTGAGGAAAAGAAATGAAATCATAATTTTCGAGGTTTCATACAATTTGTTGCTCTTATACATTGATAGATATACAAAACATGAAAAGAAATCCTTGAATATACCATTCCATAATTTATGTCTTTAACACGCTTTTTCTAACGATAATGTATATTTGTGTTTTGAATAGGACCTAACATCAGCATAAGAATGAAAGTTACTTTATGGTGAGAAGTATTTGAGAATAAGGGATTCCAATAAAAACAAATATATAACTATGTGTTTACTCTGGAATATCAAGGTCGAATTGTTCGCACATGTCCATAAAGAACTAGCAATGCAAAGCTCAAACATTAAAGACACAGTAGCATTGTTCTAAACTAAATTATTTAAGGGCAAAGGTGACACTTATTTTTTTAACAATAACCTTTCAATCAATATTAAAAAGGTTAAGGCGTACGAAGTAACTGATGAATGTTAACAACACAGTTGAACTAGGAGTTTGTTCACCTTTTGAAAACGTTTTATTCTCTCCTAAGTGTGTCTGTACCTTAATTGATTTTTAGACATTGTTAGTATCGCTCTTTCATTCACTGTAGAGGATGCCACAGTTGGTCATTAACATTGTATGGATTATATGAAAAATGACATTACATATTTCATGAACAGTAGAACACAGATATAACAAACTCTGAGGGACTAACGAATTTAGTTCTCTATATCCAGTGTTTTCTACTCACTTTTGGCTGCCATGCATAGGGCTTTTGACGGGACTTAAACATTTGTTCACTATTCCGATTGTTCCCTATATTCGAGTTCGCTATAGCTGTGTTCTACTGTAGTTTCCCTTCCTGTCATGTCACTATTTACTTATGATCTTGTAAGATGACATTATTAAGAATGGTTTCCGGAGTTTGAATTATCAGTAACTTTGGAAAGACTGCATTATCTGTGCATTGTTGATAATAAAGAAATCTAGCTGATTGACGCAGCCTTTAAACGTGTTACTTGGCAACTGCAATTATTCTATTTTGATGGCTGACCTATAAATGTAAATGTGAAACCTTGATCCTAAGTTTCTCGTTTTTCAGCAATTTGATTCCTGCAAACCAATGTGGAAACCAGGTTCAATATTGCAGACTAAGTGCACAGGAAACCTAAATGGGAAAATGGTTTATACATTTGTGCTAGATAAATGGAATCCACCTGGTTCCAAGAATGTAAGTCACCCTGATAGCATGTGAGATTGGCTCAATTTCAATATTGAGATTTTTTATTTAATAATACAGAATACAGCTTTTAATGTTTTCTACATAACTTACCCTAAACTTTAAAGATTTAGAGATATTCTTCTCAAAGCTTTAGAGTTTGGTACCAGCAATTGTTAATAAAGGGATAAATATTGACTTTAATCCTGAAGACGAGTGATAAACTACCATTATTAAAGTGTTTATTAAGTTTAACACTTCTGGAAAATAATGTGTAATGTTTGATGGTTTTGATAGGAACGAACATTATGACTGCAGTTATTAACAGTTTAAGAGGAATCTTCATCAATACAAAACTATATTATAATTTATACAATGCATACCATATTCTGCAGAATTATTCAAAATCGTAAATGATTTTGCTAAGAAGTTAAAATTTAACCCAACCAAATACGATTTGCCTGTTGCAGGAACTGAGTTCTCTGATTGACACGTGTCTCAAGACAGCGGAAGGTAATGGGTACACTAGCATCGCTCTCACTTCATTTGGGTGTGGACTTTTGTTCAAGTTCCCTGAGAAGTATGTTGCATCCTGTCTGGTGAAAGCTATCAAGGCAAACAGTGATGGTAACTTGCAGGTATTGGGGTTAATTCTTTTCAAATGAAGTTCAAGATGTTTTAGTAGTAATGATTTGCTTCTTGCAGTTTTATGTTGATATTGGCAGAAATACTGCACAATACTACAGCATACTTGTATCTGTAAATCTAATCTTCTGAGGAGTGTCAATAAGGGTATATTGCATCCTGTCTGGTGAAAGCTGTCAGGCAAACAGTGATGGTAACTTGCAGGTATTGAAGTTATGCTAAAGTGATTATACTTATGGTGTTTATGGTCTTTCTGTAAGAATAATTTGATAGATTTTGTCTTTCTATCTTTTTATCAGTCAGCTGATGATTGCTAGTCCAATAAGAGGCAAAAATTATCACAGGAGTGCCATTACCCTTACATGCCCATATCTCTGTCATTGACCTTTTTCTTGGCCATTCACTTACCCTTGCCTTTGTTTTTCTCCTCCCAAAGCCTTATCTTTGCCTTTGATTTACTCTTGACTAAGTTTTTATCTGTCATTGCCCTCATGAAAACGAAACATGGTAAAGTTCTAAAATCTGCAACATAAGATCGAATAAAGGAGCTTTTGTTTTGAATTTGAAAAATGAAACATGGCCCAGTTGTAACAAAACATCTAGGCCTAAGATTTGACTTGAGTGGCCTTTAATGGCATGGAATGTTTAAAAATATCTATGAATTATTTTTACATTTTGGTACATGTATGTCTTCCTGATTATTCTCTTTCTTCAAATCTTTGAGTTTGTTATTTGCAGGATGTTTCCATTGTGCTGTATGATCAAGCCACCTACCAAGCATTCCTTGATGAAATCAACATTCCTTTCGCTGTCAGACATTCCAGTAAGTGTGATTAAATTAGAAACATATTGCAATTTTGGTCACAATATGAGTTAAACATGTGTTAGATCTGGTTTTATTAGCAGGGGTCTTATGGAGGTAATTGTGATTTTCGTTTTAGAGAAAATATGCTAAAATATATGGTAAATTTGCTTCAAATTTGGAAACTTTGGGGTTATTTGTAACTTCAAACATTTGCCATTAGTTGAATTTATGAGTACTTTTCTAACATTTGAACAAATGAATTTAGAAGTACCAGTCCATGTATAATTATAAATCTACAGGTGCTCAAATTAAAACTTGTAAAGAATCAAATTTAACTTAAGCCAGTTTTTACTTTTTGAAAATGATCAATTGGCTGTTAGTGCATATGTTCTGAGAGCATGTCAAAAGGCATGAACACATAAGCAAGGAACTGTAAATCACGTTCTTAAAACGATTTAAAGTAAGATACTAAATTGACTTGGGATGAATACACAATATTGCTGTCGAATTTAAACTGAAAATATATTTCTGCAACATTAAAGTTTAGATGATGGTAGTGGAAACCTTTTTTATACCTGTAATTCTCTTTGAAATGTTAGCTGTGAAAAGAATGTGATGTTGTGCATTTTTGTTAATTCATTTATCTCTGAAAATACTATTACTACAAATGTAAGTTGAACAAGGGTGATTTGGGATAAATTATTGAAATTTATGCATTCTTGAATAAAAGTTATGTTAAAAGTTTTTTTGGGGACAATTCGTTAGGGATCACAGGGAATCTAAAAATAACTTGGTTTTTGTTGTCTTTATTTGTTAGAGAATTATCTATTTATTGATGCAAATGTTTTTTAATCCTTAATGCATAAGTTTTCATTTTTGACGTTTGCTTGATAAATCATCATCAGGGTATCAGGGTTCGAGGATTTGAACATATGAATTTAGATGAGAAACTGAGCAATGGGAATTAAATTACAATTGACCATTTGTCAAAAACATGCTTTCTCGATTATGTGTGACCTGAAGCTAAACAATAGTGATAATATTTACAATTTCATAGTATTTATCAAACAAAGAGTGTGCTACTACATGTTTGTAATTAAAGATTGTTTTTACAGAGAGAAGACCAGATGTTGATCCGTAAGTAACCTTATCTATTTCAGTTGAATGAATTGCTTTAAATTGTCCCTTAGATTTAACCAGTGGCACTGTCCATCCAGACATTGAGTGATTTTGCAGACACTTGTCACTTTTTACATTATGTACATTAACCTTATTAAAACCCCTCTTTCTAAGTAAGCAGGCGTCCTTCCGTCCGGTCAATTATCTAAAAAACTGTTGGGGCTGAATCAACCAAACAGTTTGGACCAATTTTGAATTATTTTTGTGGTATCCATGGCAACGTAATTTTTTGGACTTAGTTATATGGGTACAATAGGGAAAGATTTTCTCAGAAACTATTACAACTAGGTGAATTAATTTTGGTTTTGTATACACCTGATGATACTCTTGATCAAGGTTGAAAGCCATTTCTGTAATTTAATTTTTGACAGAGTTATGGTTTCTTATATAATTCCCTAATAAGGGCCACAGGGGCCACACCCGTAAAACCTATTTTCATCTTCTTCACAAGAACCATAAGGCCTAAAAAGCTGAAACTTTGTGTACAGATGGCTAGTGAGGATCATAAATTGTAGCTTTGTTGGTCTTGTGACCCCTAATTTAAGGGCCACAGGGGCCAGGCCCTAAAATCCTATTTTCATCTTCTTCTCAAGAACCATAAGGCCTTAAAAGCTGAAACTTTGTGTACAGACTCCTTGACTAGTGAGGATTATAAATTGTAGCTTTGGTGGCCCCATGACCCCTAATAAGGGCCACTGGGGCCACACCCTAAAAACCTATTTTCATCTTCTCCAGAACCATAAGGCCTAGAAAGCTGAAACTTTGTGTACAGACTCCTTGACTGGTGAGGATTATAAATTGTAGCTTTGGTGGCCCTGTAACCCCTAATAAGGGCCACAGGGGCCACACCCTTAAGACCTATTTTCAACTTCTTCTCGAGAAGCATTAATCCTAGAAAGCCAAAACTTCATGTACAGACTCCTTGACTAGTGAGGATTATAAATTGTAGCTTTTGTGACCCTGTTGCCTCTAATAAAGGCAACTGGAACATCCTTCAAATCTATTTTCCTCTTCTTTTTTGCCGAAGTATAAAGCCTAGAAACAGAAACTTGTCGCCTATATACTTAATTTTAATGATTGTTGACCCTGTGGCCTCTACAAAGGGGGAATCACATTGCCACACTCTACAGCCTAATTAATGATGAAGCCTGATGAGCTACAGAGCCAATGGCTCTATTTTTTATAACCTTTACAATAAAAACAATTTTCTAGTTTACCAAGGTGCCACAGCAATACCACAACTGTTGCACTCAAAATCTATTTTCACAGCCCAAATTAGAACAATAGTTGAATATGATGCCCTTCACTATTTTCTCAACGTCACCATGTCACTTTGATGGCTTTTAAATCTCTTAAGAATTGTCATGAAAAACCTCATAATGGTCGGGCACATTGCATAGTGCACATATCTAACATTTTCCCCTATCTATAGCATAAATTTATCAAGGATTTTTATCAGGTTTTACCCCTGTTAACTAGCGATGGATGTTTTGAAGCAAAAAATAAAATATATATTCTTTTTCATATGAACATTTGAACAGCATTTGCTGGTAACAAAATAAAACACTATATCTGTTTTAAATGCCACTTTTCATAACTAATGCATTCAATGAGAATATTGAGTACTCTACTTTTAAATTTGGACATTGGACAGGCACCCCTCAAATGATACGATCACAGTCGATTCAACAAGGATCACAGTGAAACAAGGCGACATCACCACAGCAAAGGTATTACTATATTGCTACAAAATTTCCCTAAGAAACTGCTTATTAAAATGTTGCACATGTAGCTCAGGTGGTAGAGTGTCCATTATAAGGACAGAACGACGCTTGATTGGCGCTGCACAGTTCAAAATGCACAAAATGAATTTCCAATGTACCTTGTATCGCGAAAATAAAGAGTGAATTTTATTATCAAGTGTTTTCTTCATTTCAAATTGGGATGCTATCTTGAGTAACTTTCACTGCTTAAATAAAAAATTTATTTTGAAATTTATGTGAAATTGAAAATGTTATTTTTCTGCTCATAACACGTAGTTATGTGTGATTTTAAAGTCTTCTTGTCAATTTATGTTCTTTTCTTTGTATATGAAGTTGAGTTCTTTCTCATAGTGTGATATTGCATTTCAGGGAACAGTGTTGGTAAACGTAGTTACAGAAGATCTGAATTTCGGAGTCACAGCTGTTGCTCAGGCTCTAGCTAGAGCTGGGGGTTCAAAACTTGTACAGGTACAGGTTTTGGAAGAGCATTTGGTTAAAATTTATATCATCAATATTATAATATATTTATCTTTATTATGATAACTTTTCTGTTTTATAAGATACACCAGCTTTAAAACTACATAAATAGGAATACAAAAAACATTTTTTGCATTGGCATGAAGAATAGTCAAAGTAAAGTAAAGGGAAAAGTTAACATGACACGCGAACACCATGTTTAACAAGCATAAGCTTGTGTAGAGCTTGGATGTGCTTCCTTGCACAACAGTTGAATTTTCATTGGTAAATACAATACAATCGTGTAAATATTAAATAACAATATTATGTTTTTGAATATATTTTTTGAAAATAAATTTAAAGTCATCTTCGAACCCTTCTTTCAAATTATGTTATCATTTTCATATAATGAAAACGCCATCAACGAAAACAGAAGACCAGAAAGTTATGTAGGTCCAAGGGAATTCATTTGTGACATTAGTCTGCTAATATAAGTTGATTAACAGAAAAATTAATTCTTCTTGTTACTCCTGTTCAGTTCGTGGATAGAAGGAAGTCAATTCATTAAGGCAAATCATTCATGAAAGATTTATTTTTTAAGGACATCTAACTTTAGTTTTTTCTTATTAGGAATTTGAGAAGGAGAAAGATTCTCCGACGGGTAACATCGTTGTGACAACAGGCGGTCAACTCAACTGCAGGTTTGTCTACCATGTGATTCTCAAGAAGTGGAACGCCAGAGGGCTTAAGGTAAGTTGCCACCTTATGCTAATGACTGAGTGAGTGAGCGAGAGAGTGAGTGAAGAAGTGAGTTAGTGAGGAAGTGAGGGAGTGAGGAAGTGAGGGAGTGAGGAATGAGTGATTGAGTGAGTTAGGTAGGAGTGGGGATTGAGTGAGTGAGGAACGAGCGAGTGAGTCAGCTAGGTTGGAGTGTGGAATGAGTGAGTTAGGTAGGAGTGAGGAATGCGTGAGTGAGGAATTTGTGGATGAGTGAGTTACAGACTGAGTGAGGAGTGAGTCTGGGTGTGTACTCATGACAAAGGTAAAGAATTTATCCATCTTTGATGGGATACAAAAATAGTAATATAGATATGATGATTTCTGCTCAAAGTTTTAATCAAAGAGTCAGACTCCCTGCCAGTCCAGCAAAATGGATTGAACCCCGAGGATTTAAACGTTTGTATTTTAACTGTATCAACTCCACTTTCATGTTCCAACGGTCCAGAAAGAATGTACAAGTTAAGAATATTTTTCTACTACCATTACAGGACTACAAGAGTCGGATCCGTGAATGTTTCAAGCTCGCGGCCAAACACAACACCCAGTCGATGGTGTTTCCTGCTATTGGCTGTGGCATGCTCTTCAAGTACCCTGAAGATGTTGTTGCTTCCACTCTCATTGAGGAGGCAAAGAAATCCAACATACCAGTAAGTAAACTTATCTCTTTGAAATGACAGCCCTATTTTGTTGAGGTGGTAAAGGAATCCAATTTATCATACAATGGATAATGTTCTCGGAATAATAAAACCAACGGATATTTTCGATATTCGTTGGGCGTGGCAAAGGGTCATATACGGATACCGATGCAAATTTCAAAGATCATGGTCGGAACTTCTTTCGAAAATTCCGATGACGTCACAAGCGTTAACATATTGAACGCCTTTAGTAACGGAGAGAGGCATTTAGAAGATAAATAGTTGCGTTTGTAAAATTTCCGGGATTCATTGTTATTCAACACCCGCAAATTTAGTTTAAAACCGACGGCGTTAGCCGGAGGTTTTAAACGCTTAAATTTGCGGGTGTTGAATAACAATGAATCCCGGAAATTTTACAAACGCAACTATTTATCGATATTGTAACATGACCGTTAGTTATAAGCATTTTAAGAGCGAACTCTATTTTTGCGTAAGGAACTCTGAGTTGAAAGGATCTAACGACTGATCCATTATTGTTATAGGTGTTCGCAGCTATAAAGAAGAAGGAATTCCCAGTGTTATAGACATTAAAATAGTGTTCTAATATTGCAAACCAGTTGCACTCATAACGGTGAGATCATATAGTTTTCACTGTGAAATTTACGATAGAGAAAACAGTTATATAATTCATGAACCAACAGGAACAAACCCGACTGAACAAATATCTTAAACTCGCCCAGACCATTGTGACGGTGACGCGATCATTATGACGTCATAACCGTTGGCCTTTGTGACGTCGTGCCATGGGAACGGCATTCGAAAGAAACCGGCCGCATGGCTCAAGGCGGCAAATTAGGAGAAACTTAGCCAATTAAGAAAGTTTGGTTACATAAAACTAAAGCAAATAGAAAAGGATTTTTGGCATCTACGGGAATGCGCAAGTTAGAAAATGACAGCAACAACAGTAAAATGTGAATCGGTCACGAATATTGGGAGAATCAGAACATTTTAATGTTGAGGTGGACCAAATAATGTATCCTTTCGCGGTGATTCGCCTCAGCCAATTTGCGGGTGTTCATTGCCATTTAACACTGGCAAATTCTTCAAATCAACCAATCAGAAACGAGTATTTACCGAAGTCATGTTACAATATAATATGAACGATACATTGCATAAACTTTAATCTAAGAAATAACAACAAAACTGTGTGGGTCTTTAGCAATATGTATGACCTAGTAGCAGTGCAAAAACACTGTCATCACGATTTGAATATGAAACCGACCGAACAATTTTACTCACAGGTACCAAAAGCAGTTCAAGTCTCATGTTCAAACACGCCATTTACCCATCTTCGGTGTTCTTTACTTTAATATAGTTTAGTTTGGATTCGGAAATCCACAGACTATCATCTAGTTTAGCTCCCCGGCCATCAATGTTCTTTCAATACGCTGTCTCAAGTTACTTTCGAGGCAAGCTGCCATTGTCACATAGGCGAAGGGAAGCAACTCTTGCCCCTTGGTGAGATTGACTCGTCCTCTCTATGACGTTGTATTAAAGAATGTCAGTTCGATCCAGCAAAAGACCATTTAAAATGTGTCTAATTTTAAAAATCATCGTATTTTATAGATTTTTGAAAATTTCAAAACTCTGGAGTCGTGACAAAATAAATCAAACGGCAATAAAAGGCATATATAAGGAGGAATTATATTTTGTCAATTCACCGTCAGAGTCACTGCTCTAGTCATTTGCATATATCAATGCGCGAATCGTAAAACAATTTCAACTATTAAAATCAGGCATTTTTTCGAATCAAATAATAAAATGACATTGCATGATAAAGAAGTTATCATGCTTGTGTGTTTTGGGATCGTAAATATCCTGCATTAGGAATAAACACTATGTGTTAAGCTCCTTAAGGCTCACAAAATACAATGTTTATTCCTAATGCAGGATATTTACGATCCCAAAACACACTCGCATGATAACCTCTATATTTCAGTAGGCAATTTTATCTCTTAACATAAAACATAAGCAATGACCTCCATATGTTGATGAATATGCAACAAAATCTAATTTATTAGTAGGCAATCTTCCCTCATTACATTTTACCTTAGACATGATAGCCAAATATTGTTGAGGTTGCAAAGCAATTAAAAATATAGAAAAACAGACCTAGTTTTGGACAAGAAAGTTTAAGGCTGAATTGTGGCAATATTGGCTTATGTTGCGAATTAGTTCAAGAAATTGCCAGAGATTATATATATCTTAGATCAAAGGGATGAATGCCCTGTGTTCAAAGTGTAAGGCAAGGAGTTCATTATGCTGTCAGTTTTCAGTACTCAGTAATAATTTGTTGCCGCTGATGTTTGCTTCCATGTGATAACTTCATTAGGCATTCTACTCGATCGATTATCAAAGTAATGTGTAATTGAACATTTTGATTTTTTGATATTGAAACAAGGGGTACAGTCTTTAAATTACATATAGACATACACTTTTCCCGTTCTTGTTTAAGAGAGATGTGAAGATATGAAAGACAAATTATATTTGATTTTTTTTATCATTATACAGAGCGTTACATTCATGATTTTCGATCAAAAAACTGTGAACACATTCTTACAAGAACTTGGAGAGTATAATTCCGATGAGGATGAAGAAGACACTTCAGAAAATGTCAAGACACTCCGAATCTGCGCTGAATCAACAAGGGCAGGTAATATACACTACACTCAATTTAAGAGGGATCGTAGATTTATTCGTAAAAAACAATTATTGTTACAATTTCCATCCACAACGATCATATTTTGATTTGATATGTAGGCAATGACTTGCAATGTAAATTGCACAGTGACAGGTTTAGACATGATGGTTTCCCACACTTACAATGCCTCCTCAGAATAAAAGACGTTGTTTAATATCTGAGCAGATACAATGGAATGCTCGAACATAGTCATGATCATCACGGGCGAAACGAAAAAGTTCCCTAAACGTTTTCGTTCCTCCCTTGACATCATTGGTTGTAATTTCTGCGCTAAAATTTCAACTGGAAGTTGAATAGTCCAGTCAGAGGACAGCTTGTTACATAAATTCGGCCATCGGTTGATCGTGCAGGGATACATTACCACTGACTAAATGAGAACATGTTTTAAAATAAATAATTTCAAGTATTAGGTAAGTGTCTTAAATCACATTACACATCACAATGACCTTATCTCTTTTTCTTAAAATTCCATGCAGGAAAGTATTTCAAATCCAGCTAATAATGCAGTGTGTGATCAATCGATATTTCGATGTAAATATATATTCACCGCCCTTAGGTTTCAATTTCTTGCATTGTAAGTATTTAAACGTTTGTGTTTATTCAATGCATGATTTGAAAAATATCGTGAACAAGGAAGAAAATGCATAGTCAGTAAAAAATTTGACTGCTATAAATAACATGATTTGTTTTATCTTTCAAATAAGTATGTTATTTAAACGTTTTATATCGTGTTGGAAGGAATTCTTATTTGTACATCAGATGTACAAGTTCTTTCTTGTACATAAATCAATTTTGGATATCACGTGAAAAATAAATGCTTTAGATGTGATTGTTTATCGAATAATATGATTTAAAAGCAAATGTAGGCTACTGTGAAATTATGCCTTGTATATTTTGGGCAAATTTTAGAATTACGTAGAAAAAATGACAGCATTTAGAAGAAAAAAAGAAGCCGATTTGAAAAATACCTTTGTATGTGTTTTACAAGGGAGAGAAACACTTTATTTCAGTGATACATTAATGTTTATTTTCTCTTAATTCTCGGTGTGCATAGAAAACACGAAAACAACCAAACAGACTGAAGTTTGATATTTAAGTTCACTAGGATAGTTTTCAGAACGATCATCTATCTGTTAATATTTTTAATTTGTTCCAAATGTAAACGGCGATTTCATTGGCAATTCTTGAAAGAGCTGATAAGGGGCGTAACTCGTGATAGCGATAGGTGTTGCTGTTGCTGCTCCGGATTACAGGTTTTTATGCTATGATGGCAAGGTCTAAAGAAGGAGAGTAGCTCAATACGTTTTCACCTTGCCTTGGGAAGATGAGTCATGGTGGTCGTCATTAAAGGTCAACAACAGCAACCAATGAATAGATCATTTTATCACACTTCGATGACAGTTACCATCCTTTAAAATGACACCGTGAACTCTTTTTGAAAAAGTATTTCCAGTTTTTCCAGAAACAGGAAGCAACGTCGGGTGGTAGAGAGTCCTAGATCTTTTCACAAACAGGTCCTACTTCGCATACTTTTTGATTTTACAAAAAAAACGGGGAGGAATGATCTTAGAAGGAATCACTAAGGCGGACATGTCAGGGAGAGGGGAACACTGACACAGGTTCGTTATGGATGTTTTGGGTCCTGAATTCATTTGATAGATGATAACGCTGTCCTCCTCGGACAAGGATGGTTGAACAGTTTTGGAACAGGAAACAATGATTGGCTAGCGTTTGTGGACTCAACCCCTTTCAACATCTTGGTTCTGAGATGAATTGGCAGCATAATTTGTCGATGTCTTGCTGTGGGGGTCCTACACGTTATTGACACCACTGTTGTGATAACAATGAACAGACACCTTTCAATTCTGTGTCCAGTTTCACATTCATCATGTTTTCAAGGCATTATTAAAAAAATATTTATTCAGCAGTCTTAAATACAAAAATGAGGTTACACTTTCAATGAAATAATGACCAATCGAACGACACAATTTTAAATAATTTCACACTCTGAAGTTTACACATTATTTGATTGGTCTAGGGCATGGTCATGTCGTCGAAGTTTCATAGGTTCATTTCTCGTGATTTTTCTCAAAAAACTTTTTCAAGTCGAGTGAACATTCACTGGAACTACTTTGATAGTTATCAGTCCAATAAAAAATGAAATGTTATTCAATAAATTTTACTCGTAAGCTTGCTTGGTTCAGAAGAGTTTGAATGTAGCATTGACATGGTTCATTTTCCAATGCAAACACACAAACTGACATTCAATTCTTAAATGAATATTTAAATAATATTTCCGAACATTGATGTTAAAATAATTATAATGATCAATAAAATAAAGATGTGTTCATTGTTATTTTACTAATTAGTCATGATAGACCAGAGATCAATCCATTCGGTTTTTATTTTATTTTGGGGTTGTATGTAGTGCATTCTTTACCCCTGGATTTAATTTCAACCTCTCATTTTCGTTTTGAAGTTAAATTAAGGGGTAAAGAATGCATTGCATAAAACCCCAAAATACAAATAGAATGAATTCATCTCTTAAGCATCTTCACCTGTTTTTAACATGGTATGATAAAGGTAATTCTAAATACGTTTACAAGCACCTGCCACTGTTTACAGACAAGGTACCGAAAGCTGACAACAAATCTGCAAACATTGTGGTGTATGGAGCCTCCAAGGACATTTGTACCAAGGCAAGGTCAAATTTGAGCAAGCAGTTAAAACAAGACTTCTTACACGAGAAAGAGATAACTAACGAAAACTTGCTGCACTTCAAAGGGAAAACCTTGTCTAAGATGAAGAATATGGCAGACAGGAATGGAATTTGGATCAAGTTTCCAGATCCAGGTATTTAATAGTAATAATAATAATAATAATTTAAATAATTCTTTAAAATAATACTGCACTAGATCTCTTTGACGCCAAGCATGATGTTTCCCGCCGTCAAAGGCAGATAACACTAAACGCCAAAACTGGAAAATTGTAAATCCATGGGAAGAGGGGTAAAACAACCATAAAACATTTAATACACAGTTATTGTCAAGATTCTTTTTTAGGAATATATATAGAGAATACTAAACGAATGGTAATGTGATAACATTTTTAAGCAACGAGTGTATAGAATTGGTATCAGACGAACGAAAGTGAGTCTGATACCATATTCTTTACACGAGTTACTTAATAGTGTTATCACATTACCATGAGTTTAGTATTTTATTTATTACTCAACCCTCATATCAATATTTATGCCAACAAATCCTCAAAAACAAGAATCAGCTGACTTGGAACAATCGGGAAACCCGCGTATGAATGTCCATGAGTCCAAAAAAAATAGTTTGCTATTTTTGGGATGTTTACACATGTCATACGCCTATAAAGATGATATAAAGTATATTGGCGAATAATATTTCATTAACAAAAGATGCATTGATTAAAATAAACCCTAAGAAGAGACGAAAACGGTCAACACATCATGCATTGCCAACGTGACGTCATCAGATCACCAAGTGACGTCATCGGAATGTGTCCTGTTTCTAGGTCACGTTAGATTTAGTTTTGAAAACATGGCGAACAGTGTCGACGGCAGAGATTGATTGATTACATTGACATGAGTTACTAAATTGTTGATAGAAACCGGGAGATAGAACTAAGGGAAATGTGATAACACGACAACGTGTTCGGATTGTGTGCTCGTGGAGGCGAAATGGGTTTGGGTGGCAGTGAAGCAAGCAAAAAGTCGAAGCGCCATGTTTTTGTTACGGTAGAGGAGGCAACACTGCTTGCGACGCTTCACGGCACAGACGGTGCATAAGTGAAGTGATCAAGCGAATGATGGACTTGTAATAGTTAGCAAAAAGTTAATTTATTTCAAAATTTAAAAAAAACGGTAAGGTAATATTCTTTCATATCAATTAATATTTTGTTTGAAAATGTAAAATTTGACAGTCGCCACTTAGACAAGTCACGTGGTTGGACAATGTCATGTGACGTTCGAAAGTAGTTCCGTTTCTTTGCACGAGATGGTAACACACGTGTGTTGCCAACTCATTGTTATCTAATGAGTGATCTCACCACGGTTAAGTAATAAAATTGTTTTATTTTACGAGATATAATAGACATGGTATTTATTAAGAATGGACATTTCTATTGTAAGGGTGATGCAATTGTAAGATCTCTATCGGGAGGGAATCAGGACACATAATGTTCTTTTAAGTATCACTCGAGTTTTCATCGAATGCATGAACATTCTTCCATAGGGAAGCTTGACATCACGGCTTTCAGAAGCTTGATGCTATAGATGACATCACATATGACACACCATAATAACATCATTTATTGCAAAATATGATTATTGTCCTAAAAATCAAATACTCTATCTTATTATTTTCGCCTATCCAGACAAGAAAAGAAAAATGGACATTCCTGTACTGAAGCTGTTGGGAGAAAAGAACGCAGTTGTGCTGGTCAAGTCTGATATTCTGGAACTTCTACTGACTTCTAAACCGCGGAAACCTCAAGGGGCACCCGGATCTATGGAACTGATTGATGAAATGGTCAAAATGACAGAATTTCTGCCGCCTTCATATTGGAACAATAATCAGTCAAATACTGGTGTGAAAAATGCTGAAGAAAATTCCATTCAACCATCTTCTTCCTCATTGGTGCCTGTGGACCCGGCCACTTATAATGCCATAGTCAAACTAATTCAGGACACATGGAAAGCAGATCGAGTAGGCAAAGGTAACGATGCAGCAAATCTTCATCACACAAACATCAAAGTGACGCAAATTGAGCGATTTGAGGACCGAAATAAGTTTAGACAATACAGTCAAAAGCGTTCAGAAATGTTTAGGTCTGCACGCAACCATGGGGGACCCTTCACACCTATAGAAAGTCTCCCTAATTCCAAACACGGTGTGCGAACAACACAGATTGCATCTCCTGAGTTACAGAGAGAAATTTATCCTGAAGTCAACGAACATTATCTCTTTCACGGAACCAAGATTGAGAAGCTTCAGGCAATCTTGGCTCAAGGTCTAGATCCACGTCTGGGTGACGGCATGCTTGGGAAAGGTGTATATGTAGCAGAGAGACCAACCAAAGCAGACCAATACACAGGTTCGTGAGGATAGATAAACTTTGACATGATTGCCGCTTTGTAGTACGGATGTTACTTTTGTGGTGCAGATGTGCCTTTTGTTTATAATTTTGGCAAACTTTCTCACTTTGTTCCGTTTCCAGAGTACAACTTGAAAACCATTTGACTCAGACACTTCTAAATTGGTATAGATGTTACCCATGTGGTGCAGATGTGCATTTTGGGGGTTCCATTTCCAGGGTACCAATTATAAAAATTGGCCTAAAAGGGCCAAATTTCTGACTTTGTTCGGTCTCTGAAACATACCTTGAAACTCATTGGAAATATGGTCGATCCCTGTCATATCTTAAACTGTTGCACGAGCGTGGAGTTGCCATGAATAATTTCTTTTTAGAATATTGAAGTTTTAGGATTTGAAGTTTTGGTATTTCGGGGGAAAAGTTCAAATTGAAAGAACATGATTGCTAGTTCTGTCCAGCATATAACCTGTAAACTAATAAACTCCTTTTGATAAAATTTGACAATGTGATACATAATCATATGAAGCTATATGGCGATGAACTAAATTCATTAAGTGTTATATAGCAACAGTTTACTTCTTCATATTCTCGAAAACAATGCAATTTTGATTTTCTACAAATCGGGTTTCTCCATATGTATGAACGAAAGACCATTGGTACCAAATTTGAAATGTGTTTTTTGTCTTTAAAAACTCGTAATTACGAGATTATAAGACCATATCTGTAATTTGTATTTTGCATTTAAAAACTCATAATTACGAGAATAATGTCGTTATTGCGAAATTATAAAGCCCAATAACGAGATTGAAGACCATATCTGTTATTTTTTTTCTATCTAAAACATCGTTATTCGGCGTGGTTTAAACTTATGTCCGATATTTGGATATTTACCACCAGATGACATCAAAGAGCAGTTTATTTTTGAAAGTGTACATGATTAATACATAAGTATATCAAACCATTTGAGGGATGCCATATCAGTGAATACTTCATATGCGCATATCTTAAAACATCATATTGAGCTCAAATGTAAAATGCTACTTTTGGGGCATGGCAAACATGAAAAGATCAAACCAAGTTTAATTTACAGTGCATGTATCCATACATGCATTTATGGTAATGCATATAACCTATCATATATATATATGAAAGTGTCAACGCACATAATGAATCCATTTTGAAATCAATGCAAAACACTTTTGTAAACTCTCAAATCGCAAATCGAGAGAAAAAAAACCCCTTGTAATTACGAGATTATTAGACCACATTTGAAACTTGTATATTGTCTTTTAAAACTCGTAATTACGAGTATATTGTCGTAATGACGAGTATATTCTTGTAATAACGAGTTTTTCTGTCGTAATTATTAAAAAAAATACAATATACAAATTACAAATAAGGTCTCACTATCTCGTAATTACGAGTTAATTTCTCGTAATAACGAGTTTTTAAAGACAAAAAATTTCTAATGTGGTACCAATGGTTTTTCGTAATGAACCATGCCGTTTGAAACTGATTCTATATTCGACCTTTTAGCCTTTGATCTATTATAACTGCAGAGATACTCAAACTTCTTTTTCACAGTGTGTTTATATCCTAACTATGCAGTGTTTCACTTTCAGATGACAGGGCGAATCGGGCTCCGGCAGACACGAAGCTGAAGATGCTGTTGGTGAGAGTTCTTCTGGGTCAGCCACATGTCATTGGCACAGCTAAAGTTTACCCTAGACCTCCCTGCAAAGATGGTAGTCATGATTTACATGATTCGGTCATTGCTGATGGAGTATGGATTTTCAGAGAATTTGTTGTCTATGACAAATGTCTTTCTTACCCTGAGTATGTCATAACCTATAAAAGGGTGTAGCTTTGTGAATTTATGTTTTTCAAGCTTTCATTGTCATGGATATATAAGTGTGTATAACATATGTGAAAAACGTGTGAAATATACAACTTCATTCTTTATACTAGAATTTTCCATCAAAGTATTTGTGTGACATGGCAAAAAAGAAATTCAAATCATCATCAGATGCAATGAGAAACATAAACTACAGGTATTGGGGACTAAATCAACTTTCAATATCGCGAACTTGTGATGTTTTGTTCTAATTTGAGAAATGGATCAGCATTAAGGTAACAATTCTTGACATATTGTGTTTATAATATATACAACTGTCCTAACCAAATAAAAAAAACCTATTAATACCAAAATGACTTTTCATTCATATGACATTTTTAAGTTCATAAAAGTATTTTTGTGTTTAAAACGCGAGGAAATATGTTAACATATTAAGGTTTAATCTATTGTGTTTCTGTTTTAAGATTTTATTTTTTACATTTTACTTTTTGTATGTCTTGAATGTTTTAAGAGTTATGTGGATGAAACATATTTTAAGTACAAAAATGATACCAGATTGGCAAATATGCAAAATTAATATTGTTAATAAAAATGATGCCTCTTAATTATACCCCCGCTACGAAGTCAGCGCGTCCGTGCGTCCGTCCGTCCGTGCGTCCGTCCCACTTTTTGTTCCGCTCATAACTCTAATACTATTTGTTCAAATGTCACGAAACTTCATATGTGTAATCACTATGGTCCCTAGATGTGCCTTTTGTATATTTTGGTCAGATGCCCTCATTATTTTTTTAGATTTTAGACTTCTTCGTTGTAGAATTGACTGTTTGAGGAAGTCATTTTTGTTCCGCTCATAAGTCGGATATTATTTGTTCAAATGTCACAAAACTTCATATGTGTAATCACTATGGTCCCTAGATGTGCCTTTTGTATATTTTGGTCAGATGCCCTCATTATTGTTTTAGATTTTAGACTTCTTTGTTGTAGAATTGACTGTTTTAGGAAGTCATTTTTGTTCCGCTCATAAGTCGGATATTATTTGTTCAAATGTCACAAAACTTCATATTTGTAATCACTATGGTCCCTAGATGTGCCTTTTGTATATTTCGGTCAGAAGCAATGATAATTATTTTAGATTTTCAACTTCTTAATTGTAGAAGTGACTCTTTGATGAAGTCATTTTTGTTCCGCTCATAACTCTGCGACTATTTCTTCCAATGTGATAAAACTGTATATATGTAATGGCTGTGGCCCCAAGATAGCCTTTTGTATTTTTCAGTCAGACCACTCTCATTATTATTTTAAGATTTCGATTTCTTTCTTGTAAAAGTGGCTCTTTGAGGAAGTCTTTTTTGTTCCCCTCTTAACTCTGATATTATTTGTTCAGATGAGCCATTTGATGTACTCTCAGTATTTTTTTATGGTTGACTTCTTTCTTATGATACAGTCACATTGAAAGGACATTGAAGATTTTATTCATACAATAATGACTATATAAGAATCATAAATGTCTGAAAAAGACATTGTTAGTTTCATAAGAGCTTATATAGCTTACATGCAATCAGGAAGTCTATATATCTGCATTTTCATTTACTTTTGAACAAATTAAAACAGTTTTGCAATTTTAGCTCATCTGGCCTGTAAGGCCCGAGGGGCTTATGGCATGGCATGGTGTCCGGCGTCCGTCCGTCCGTCCATCCGTCCGTCCATCCGTCCGTAAACTTTGTGGAATTTCGACTTCTTCTCCAGAACCATAAGGCCTAGACAGCTGAAACTTTGTGTACAGACAACTTGGCTAGTGAGGATTATAAATTGTAGCTTTGGTGGCCCTGTGACCCCTAATAAGGGCCACAGGGGCCACACCCTAAAAACCTATTTTCATCTTCTTCTCCAGAACCATAAGGCCTAGAAAGCTGAAACTTTGTGTACAGACTCCTTGGCTAGTGAGGATTTTAAATTGTTGCTTTGGTAGCCCTGTGACCCCTAATAAGGGTCACAGGGGCCACGCCCTAAAAACCTATTTTCATCTTCTTCTCCAGAACCATAAGGCCTAGAAAGCTGAAACTTTGTGTACAGACTCCTTGGCTAGTGAGGATTTTAAATTGTTGCTTTGGTAGCCCTGTGACCCCTAATAAGGGTCACAGGGGCCACGCCCTAAAAACCTATTTTCATCTTCTTCTCCAGAACCATAAGGCCTAGAAAGCTGAAACTTTGTGTACAGACTCCTTGGCTAGTAAGGATTATAAATTGTAGCTTTAGTGGCCCTGTGACCCCTAATAAGGGCCACAGGGGCCACGCCCTAAAAGCCTATTTTCATCTTCTTCTCCAGAACCATAAGGCCTAGAAAGCTGAAACTTTGTGTACAGACTCCTTGGCTAGTGAGGATTTTAAATTGTTGCTTTGGTAGCCCTGTGACCCCTAATAAGGGTCACAGGGGCAACGCCCTAAAAACCTATTTTCATCTTCTTCTCCAGAACCATAAGGCCTAGAAAGCTGAAACTTTGTGTACAGACTCCTTGGCTAGTAAGGATTATAAATTGTAGCTTTAGTGGCCCTGTGACCCCTAATAAGGGCCACAGGGGCCACGCCCTAAAAGCCTATTTTCATCTTCTTCTCCAGAACCATAAGGCCTAGAAAGCTGAAACTTTGTGTATAGCCCCTTTGAAGAGTGATGATGATAAATTGTAGCTTTGGTGGCCCTGTGACCCCTAATAAGGGCCACAGGGGCCACACCCTAAAAACCTATTTTCATCTTCTTCTCCAGAATCATGAGGCCTAGAAAGCTGAAACTTTGTATGCAGACTCCTTCACTGGTGAAGATTATAAATTGTAGCTTTGGTGGCGCTGTGACCCCTAAGGGCCAGAAGGGCCACACCTTAAAAACCTATTTTCATCTTCTTCTCCAGAACCATAAGGCCTAGAAAGCTTTGTGTACAGACTCCTTGGCTAGTGAGGATTATAAATTGTAGCTTTGGTAGCCCTGTGACCCCAAATAAGGGCCACAGGGGTCACGCCCTAAAAACCTATTTTCATATTCTTCTCCAGAACCATAATTCCTAGAAAGCTGAAACTTTGTGTATAGCCTCTTTGAAGAGTGATGATTATAAAGTGTAGGTTTGGTGGCCCTGTGACCCCTTATAAGGGCCACAGATGCCATGCCCTTAAAACCTATTTTCATCTTCTTCTCCAGAACAATGAGGCCTAGAAAGCTAAAACTTTGTTTGCAGACTCCTTGACTGGTGAAGATTATAAATTGTAGCTTTGGGGCCTGTTGCCCCTAATAAAGGCAACAGGAACGTCCTTCAAATCTTTTTTCATCTTCTTCCCCTGAAGTATAAGGCCTAGAAAACTGAAACTTGTCGCCTATATACTTAATGTTATGATTGGTGCCCATGTGGCCTCTACAAAGGGGGAATCACATTGGCCACACTCTACAGCATAATTGATGATGAAGCCTGATGAGCTACAGAGCCAATGGCTCTATTTTTTAGGAATCCTTACTAAGGGTAGTATCTTAGTTTCTATAATCACTTAGGGAAGCGGGGGTATAAAAAGTGAGCTTGCTCACTAATTCTCTTGTAAAATAAACAAGTATTTTATCCATCGGTCCATCTGTCCGTAAACTTTGTGGAATTTCGACTTCTTCAACAGTACCATAACGCCTAGAAAGCTGAAACTCTGTGTACAGTCTCCTCGACTAGTGAGGATTATTAATTGTAGCTTTGGTGGCCCTGTGACCCCTAATAAGGGTCACAGGGACCACGCCCTTAAAACGTATTTTCATCTTCTTCTCCAGAAGCATAAGGCCTAGAAAGCTGAAACCTTGTGTGCAGACTCCTTGACTGGTCAGGGTTATCATTTATGGCTTTAGTGGCCCTTTGGCCCCTCTTAAAAGGTATTTTCATCATACCCTCAAAACGCTGAAGGTCTTAAAGCTTAAATTTTGTATTCAGACTCTAAAGTTAGAAAAGAGAATTCTAAACTGTACATTTGGTGACCCTGTGGCCCCTACTAAGTGGGAATCATACTTGCCACACCCTAAGGCAAAATGGATATGCAGCCTGATGAGCTACAGAGCCAATGGCAGACTGTTGAATGTGCTTTGCTGATATAGACAACGAGGTGAGGTGAGGTGATGTGGGGTTTATCACTGCTGACGCCTTTATAATGTTTGATATGATGTAACTAGTCTGTTTAGTATACATGTTTAATTATATCATATTAGGCACTTTGGAATTTTCTGCTGTAAAGTCAATGACAATTTAAATCATATGTTTACATTGAGACTGATAGTGATTGAAAAGCAATTGTTTAAGTTCTTTCGTAGAAATAACTAGTTCATTCCAATGATGTGATATCCCTACATAGCTTGTGTGTAAAAGGTAAGGTTTGAAATAGCTACAGATTTAGATTGGTGAAAGATTTGCGTCGTTGATTACTTTTAACATCAGAAGGAATTTTATTGTTAATTGTCCCCCGCCGCAACGCGGAACGGGGGAGTATGAATTCAGCGGCGTCCATCCGTATGTCCGTACGTACGTCCGGATTCTTGTTAACGCGATATCTCATGAACCATTTCACTGACCTTATTTTCAAGGTCACTACGGCACTCGGACCGCTTTTGAAGCTCTTGTTAACGCGATATCTCATGAACCATTCACTCAGCGTCTTCAAATTTCGTGTCAACCTACATTATGGGAATACGCAGACACCAGTCGATAATGGTGACCTTGACCTTATTCTCAAGGTCACTACGACACTTTGACCGCTTTTAAAGCTCATGTTAAGGCGATATCTCATGAACCATTTCACTCAGCGTCTTCAAATTTGGTGTCAACCTACATGATGGGAATACGCAGACACCAGTCGATAATGGTGACCTTGACCTTATTCTCAAGGTCACTACGGCACTTTGAACGCTTTAAAGCTCTTGTTAACGCGAACAATTTCACTCGCCGTCTTCAAATTTGGTGTCAGCTTACATGACGGGATTATGCAGACACCAAGTGATTATTGTGACCTAACCCTTTTATTCAAGGTCACTAAGGGACTTGAACCACTTTTGAAACTCTTGTAAACTTGATATCTTATGAATGGTTAAACATTTTCGAATCACCACAGCTCTTATGGAATGTGTGCTATCAGATATTTCAGTCATTATAACTATGTCTATTTTATATTATTCATTTAATTTGTATAGAAAGCATGCTATCTACCAAATTATAATATCTCAACAACGAATTCAGTATAAGCGGCGAGGGACATTGCCATGTTAGTGGCAAACATTTGTTTGTGTTTGTTTACTTTTCTTGGTATATCAGGGAGTTGGGGTATATAGAGTATATCAGGACTGTCCATGACATGCAATGTTTACGACAAGAATGCTTAAAAATTAGTATTTCTCAAGCGTGAGCGAGGGTTACCAAGAGTACACTGACTTTGTATACGAGGCATTTCAGGCCAAGGATTGACCTCGTAGGTAATAAATTCATTTATATGGATATTTAACGAAAGATCGATTGAAGTGATGAATGCAATTGACATGCAGAACTAACATGTAAAGTTTGTTGATAATTCTATTCCAATAAAAACAATGTAATATGTGTAAGAACTGAAAGTATTGCTAAGTAACCGCCCAGGAATACAATACTCATATAAAAAATTTCATGTGTGAAGGGAAATTCTTTCATGCAAATGTATGTATTTATGTGTGATTGAATTATGTATTTATGATGTCATGAATTATTCGCCAATCGATCTTGACACATTTATGTGAACTGAATTGAATTTAAGAACTGTTGTGATTTTTTTATGTTACATTGTTCGAATTTATACTTGGACATATTAACAAATCTTAATTGATTGTGACTTTTGATGATATTAACCAATATTTGTCATGGAGGCGTGTTCTTTCCTTTGTTGCCAATCTTGCAAACTTCCTGGCCATTGCCAGTCGTCAACTAAATGATTTTAAACTTTATGTTATGATAAACAACTTTTTTTTTTGATTTTGTAAGTTTAATTTATTTCACTTAGTTGTGTTTTATCGTTACATGTTATATATAAAACTTATATCCGGTGACTCTTCTACGGTACGTTATTAGGTCTTCAAGACAAAGTCTGGAAGACCTATTGTTATTATCCGATTTCTTCAAGTTCTTCTTATTATTATTTGTACAATTTTTGTGAACGAGCTACAGCTCAAACGGCTGCTCCAAATTTGACAAAACTTGGCATGCTGATAGATCTTACCCTGGAATCGACGTGCTAAGCTTTTGGGACCAATCGACCTGTACATTAAAGGTCCAGTTCGATTCCAAAATCGAAAATTTAACATTGATTTTTTAAAAAAAATGCACTTAGAGACTTAGAATTTTTTTTAAAAAGAAGCGCAATGAAAAATGATGAGAAAAAGTAAATCAGGACAAATTCGTAGGTCACGTGGTTTTGCCGCCATATTGCTTTTAGTGCAATTTTCACTGTTTCCGACCCCACCCACCTTTGACAATCTTCTCCTCTTAAGATGCTAACACCAGAGAGCTGAGATTCATACTGAATGTAGCTGAAGTATTGTTCTCTTGAATGCCTCATTTTTATATACCTAACCTTGATACTTTTTGTGCTGTGACCTTTCAAAGTTGACCAAAATCGAAAAATCGCCAACTTCAAGGGCACATAACTCAAAAACCAGACCATAGCAGTTAATGATTTTTGTATGAGAGTTAGACATGAGCAAGGTCTTAGAGATAAAACAATAAAATCGCTCGCGAACAGTCACTTCCGGTCACGAGGAAGGGTCAAACTTTGCATTTTGAAAAGTAGTATTTTAGTGGATATGTTAGAAACCTCTTTAACAAGTATGCATGTGAAAGTCAAACATGCATGTGAAGGTCAAACACTATGTGAAGGTCAAACAGGAAGTCCTAGTTTAAGATTACAGTTAACTTAATTGGGTTTTCAAGATTTTCATGTTAGTGTTTGATAATTTTATATTTATTGTCCTTTTTGTTGAAATATGATATGATGCATAGGTATAATGATAAGGCGTTATTAAATGCAATACTAAATATGATAAAGAATTGAGTCTATTCTTATAAGTGGCGGTTAATATTGTTTTCATAATGGTAACGATAGCTGATTTATGATACTCATTTTATGTTTTTGTTATGCTTCAGACTGAAATTTGAATATTATATATACAATATAATAATCTAGGAAGTGGCCTTTACAAAACCATTCTGTGTATTTTGATGAATGGTGAATAAATCTATTTAAAATCTCACTGTGTTGTTCTTGTTGATTAATGTTTACAGTTCAAAAGGTTTACAATGAGACAAACGGTGGATGGTAGATTTGATAAAGAAATGAGGCAATTGTCACTCACGTATAGCATCATCATACACATCTGCTTATTATTTTGATCCCTTTACTTTTGAAGATAGCACATAGGAGCAAAATAAAGAATACCAACTTTTCAAAAGAGTACCAAAAAAATCCTGTTGTGAATGAAATGCAAGACAACGAACCCTTCTGATAGGCATTTCTGTTGTGAAGAAGTTCTCACAATTTTAAACATTCCTAGAACAGCTTTTACAATGTTTTTATTGTGGCCGTTGTCTTTGTTATTGGAATAAAAGGCGTAACTGTCACTCGTCGCTTAATCTATCATGGATTTATATGGTATCGTTTATTTTGCCCCTGAGTGTATATCATGTATTATGGTGTTCGTTCAACTCAACCAATCAGTCATGTACCAAAATGGATTTTTGAAGATGTAGAAAAATTCATTTTCCCATCACATACTTGAGGATCATACTCTTAGTCCTACAAAGACGACTTTGACAAAGATTACTGCAAGTGCTTACTCAATTATTTGATTATCTCATAAGTATAAAATTTCGTGAATTTTGGTATTTTGTAAAAAAAAAACCGGTGAACTTTTCAAATTTGATCCAGTGACTTTCTTTGAGAATTCTGGCATGCCACATATCTGTCCTCCATTTCTTTACAAACCATTCGGTGTAATACCGTTCGACATTCGGTATCTTTCTTACCATCTGCAGTTAGAGAATGGAATTCCTTAACAGAAGATCAAATACTAAGTGATTCAATTGGCAACTTTAAAAATGCAATAGAGTCTACCATTTAAAAAAAATATTACTTTGACTCAAACTTTGGACAAAGATTTGCTCAAATATTACATTGCAGACTTCACCTAAGATGTAGTGACCTTAACTTTGATAAGTATAATAGACATATATCTAGTTCTCCTTCTTGCTCATGTGGTTATATTTCTGAAGATTATGTCCATTTCTTTTTACGTGCCTGTTATATAATGATTTTCGACAAGATAAGTATTTTTATGTAAAAGGATATGACTTGCAATCAATCGTTTATGGTTACAATCAAAGTTCATCGACTATTAATCAACATATCATAAAATATGTACTTGATTTCATCATCGAAACTTCGACATTTAAACATATTTACTTCACAATATACATATACATATACATTGTGAAAGGGATTGGCCAACAAGCCAACATGGTAAGACATTAACCAACAAAGTAATATCCAGAAGTGTCATTATGATAGCAATGCATGTTGTTTTGAAAGGATTGTATTATCATCTAAAAAGCAGGCTATTGGAAATTTTACTTTGGATTTATATGATAGCCAGAATACGAAGTCTGGTGATTATTCTGATTTGGAAGACGTGAGATATGAAATGAACGATCAAACCTTTTTCGAATTTTAAAAGATGATCAATATCACTCAATAGGACAAATAAAGAAACCAAAAAAGGAGGAAACGTTATCCGAGATTTCGACTCACATTCATATGACATAATTTAAGACTAAGCTTGAAACGAGATGACAAATATATCATCTGTGCATACCGTCTATTCGCATAAAGAAAATTAATAGAATAAACGGGTTTTAATTAAAAGGAGAACCTTCGTTTTCAATTTTTAAGTTTAATAAGGCCAAGAGACTATCAGGACTAATATGAAAATAATATGAATTGTTGTGCGCAATTATCCACCCACTGGTACATGCTCAAGGCGCTACATGAAAGTATATATACAATAATTGAAATTATAGAATAAAATGATCATGAAAGTACAAAAAGGCTTTTGAGAAAAAGGTTTTCAGTTTGGCTTTAAACATGTCCAATATTGGAAACTGCTTGATATGGAGAGGAAGTGTATTCTACAGAGAAGGACCGGCATACTGGAAGAACCTCTGGCCGAAAGAAGAGAAGAGTGTTTTGGGAACAGAGAGTATATATTGCTCTTGTGATCTGAGAGCCCTGGCTGGCGAGTACACAGTGAGAAGTTCAGAGAGATAAGATGGGCTTATTTTCAATTTGCGACATGCTAAGATTATAAAAAAATCTTCGATAAAACCATGCTAATCTAGGATCTACGGCAGTAGTACTGCAAATTATACCCAAATTATCCCTTGAGCTGGTCATAAAGACCCCTTTATACTTCAAAATCTTCAAATAAGACTATATTAAACAAAAACGAACAACTTTTTAAAAAGCCAGAAAACTTTTTTATTGTTCTCAAGAATACTCACTTTTTGAGAAAAAGTCGCAAGGACAAATTCCCAAATACTCCCACTTGTTCACACATCTCTTTATATCCCTCACATATACCACCTTCTTTAAAGGGGCAGTAGCACGATTGGAACATTTTATATTCTATTTTTTTCACTGATACTTGTACGTTATCCTAAATGCATTTTTCAATAGTTTAAAAATCTCATTACACAAAGGAATTATCCATAGTCAGAGAATTTTTTTATAAAGATTCATTCCATTGGCGGCCATTTTTGTGTGAACACCTTTAATTCATTTTGTGTAAGAAAGAAGAACCGCATGTCTCATTTACATTATATACACAAAGAACTTAATTAAGCACCCCCCTATTTTGTAAAATGAATTTGGGTGCTCTTGGACTATTTGGATTAATTTGATGTATTTACTACTCCAGATATAACAATTGCTTTTTTATTGACTATTTAATTGAACTTAAGATCGCTAATGAGCAAAAATAACGAAAATATGAGAAAAACTCTGAGACTACTGAAATTTGGCCAAATATAACTATTGTCATAGGGGGAAAACTACACATTAAACTTTGGATGTTATGAATAAAAAATAACAATTTTGATCCATAGTTGACATTAATACACAAAAACCCTTTTTATCATGCATGATAAGAGGCTAGCAAGACATTGAATTTTCAGTACTTTTTTCATCAAAAATTGATAAAATGCCTATAATCTTAACATCTGTAAGTAAATTTGAGATTCCTTGAGTTTAAATTGTTGACCAAACAGTTATCCTTCCTTCAGATAATCCATTTTCTTTGACAGTGGCCAATTAATGTCTTTGTGCAGTTTTCTTTAAATTCATTTTTTGATAATTTTGTGATTTTGAAGGTTCATACTGCTTTAATGATTGACTTTTGCTATGAGGTTATTTACCAAAAAGTCATCAATTCACTCAAGAGAATGATAATAATCACATTGCAGCAAAAAATATTGACTTTCATTTTCAATTTTAAAGTAACTTGGATTTTGACTAAAAAATACATAGTTTTTGTAAAACCAGTTATTCAGCGACAGTGAATCATGAGCCGAATGAAGTTTTTGTTTCCACAATGCTAGATGATCGTTCTATTTTAAAATCCTTATTGTTTGCCTGTACATTTGTTTTGTTTATTATCAGCAGTGTTTTTCTGTTTGAAAAAGTGGGGGGTGCTTAATTAAGTTCTTTGTGTATATATTTGATTTATTACTGCTTCATTTAGTTTAGATACATTGTCTTTCTATTCCATTTATTTTCATTTTCCTGACATCACCTTACATTGCCTCTGAAAACGTGCTACTGCCCCTTTTAAATGACACTTAAGTTCTTAAATTGTATATGGCCCTTCAAAAGGGACAGAATAATGCTAATTAAAGACTGGGGGATTTAGATATCTGAGAAAACCTACCAAAATTGTCACTTTATTCGTAAAGCATCTCGCTCTGTTTAATTTCAAAAGTTACTAAGTTACTTAGATCAAAGAGGGAAATGGAAAAGTTCTGTTGGAGTGATGTTGTAGTTGGCGATATATTTGTTATCAATACTTCCTTATAAATTTGTCTCGAATGAAGAAGAACTCGTTTTTTCCCGATTTTATGACAAAGATTAAAACATGTATTCGAATTCTTTACAGTAATATGCATGTATGCAAAACAAAAGAGTCTCAATTCATTCAAATGTATTCAATATACATGTACATGATATATATATTTATCAAATTGCTAAAAATTCTTCTGAATGAACAAATCTTCTCTTTTGATATACAACTTATACATTTACCCGTAATCCTCCCTGTGAGAAATTGCGACTTACATGTATTAGAACGTCCAAGTTGTTCCAAAGATTGCAGAGTATTTATCAACTCATATTCAATACAGACCAAACTTGAACAAAAATGCCATAAATGAGACAGCAACATAGAAAACGCAATAACGTAAAAGTATATTTTAAAATAATTAGAAATTGATCAAACATCATCAATTGGCCACAAAACCAGACATTTTCAATATCGACTTCTTTGCGGAACTCATTTATTTCTTAAAAAGATTAGACATGTTGTTGCTGAGTATTGTTCTTTTTGAAAATGTCAATATGAACCGATTAGACAAATTGAAAAAAATGTCAGATATTTTTGACAAAGCTTTTCTGTGCAAGATGTATCCAGTCCTGGAGAATGTGCTTTTCACTGTGACGGGCACCAAAACTGTTCAGCTATTTGCTTCAACAGCATCAGCAAAGTCTGTCAGCTTCTTGGAGACGTGATGTTGGGCGATTCAGCACAGTCAGCGCCTTGGTTAGAAGGTCAAATATACTACTTTATCAGGAAAGGTATTTGGGCTTTATCGTAAACTTTTGTTTGTTTTCATAAATTGAGAGCAGAGGCTTAAACAAATTAACCAATATCAGATTGTTTGAAATTTTCATTTTAGGTATGTTGTTGCTAGCTGTTGATAATACCAACAAAATTTATTTATAACAACGTTATGATTTTCAGTCATCCCTCTTATTCATAATGAATAAGATCATTTTTCGTTTGTTTAAAATTTATCATGCTTGGTTCAGTTTATTTTGCTACAATTGAAATATATATTTCTAATGTACTTGTTTCGGCCTGGTGCCCAATAGAACAAGGTTTCCTTTACTCCAGAGGGAGGGGTCTATGTCTTAGATTGACGGCCTCTGAAACTTCCTGGAACGAAGCAGAAGGAATCTGCAACAGTTTTGGTGGAAGACTGACTGTACTAAACAATGAGGATAAGAGAAATACTGCCTTTTCATCACTGAAACGTTTAGGTAAGTATCACATTATTCCATAAGTTGTCGCCAAAGCTTTTTATTTTGCTTACATGGAGATTGAATGATCATAGATCTCGATAATATGAAATATTTCTTTCACAATGTACATCATACCTCATGTCATGTTTAAGCACTAAGGGAAAACGCGATACTGTTATCTTGGCTCTGAGAAATATGGGCAAAATATTTGGTCTATTGGTCTCTCTCCGCCCATATTTATGTGCATTTAGTGATTAATTCTCTGTTTCAGGGCAACTGTTTGGAGCAATACTCTTTTATGTATATTAATATAGGTATGTTGTGGTGATGCATGTATGACAGGGTGAGATATAAGCATTCCTAATGGCTTTGGCTAGGGGGATATCTCTTTGGCCGAACAGGTAGAGTGTAGGACTCTCAACCCGGAGGTGCCGGGTTCGAATCCCGGAGGAGGTGGTTTCAAAATCACTTCTGTTACACATACAAGCAATTACATACATGTGTTGTCCCATCGATACCATTCCTTTTGTCGATGACGAAAGCATCATAAGGATTCTCTTATGAAAAATATCCGATTTGCAAAGATACCAACATAATGGGTGCCACCTAGTCATCCAACCAAAAAAGTCTGTGAAGAACCTATCGAAAAGAAGATTCAGTTTGCAATACAAACGAAAACACTTCCTTTCAATTGAGCTTGTGTCCAATAATCCATAAATGGGCATTAATTTGGATAAGTGACTAAACTATTGATCCTGGACAAAATTGAAAACCCTAAATCTGCTTAACCTCATACAAATCATCTCCTTGTTGAATCTGATGGTGGCGCCAACTTATCAAAATACATTGCAAATTTCAAAATCATTTTTGCAGTTGTGGATTTGCAGACACTGAAGCAAGCAACAGTTTATTCTTCAACTTTTGTGGCAGACCTGAAGCAAATTAAAGAATTAAGAAAGGGGCGAACTTTCCATATTTCAATTTAAAGGGGGATCGGTGTTAATAGAGATACAGGGATCAAAATTACTATTCGGTTACCGAAGTGGGAAGAAATTATGACTAGAAAGCGGTAATTATATGCACCAGGAAATTTGGTTGACATAAGTTGCTGCTCAACATTTTAGAAATATAAAGTACATATTGGAATGTAAGATATAAGCACTGCCAAGACGTATACTCAAATAAAGGATATTGAAAATTTAACCCATCAAATATTGCATATCATCAGATGGCACATGAACACAACACAAATTTTGCATTTACACATTGTAGAATATTGACATATTTTGCATGTAGATGTTATAGTAGTTTATAAAAACATATCCTATAACATTTTTTGTATCAAAATATAAACTTATGACAAAAAAACATTGGGGACGAATATTTTAAGGATTTATGAATCTTCCAATTTTTTTTACAGATACTTGATTTTTACTGTGTACATGAGAAACAAATACTATGCTAAGTGCAATTATTTTTGCAGAAAAGACAAAAGTAAATCAATTTGATACTTTATCATGTTTTCTACAATACGTTCGATATGAATAATATATATATGTCCTACTCTAAAACCATCATAAGATTCAACGTTTTGCTTGCTAAATGCAAGCTTCCTCAAGAATGAAGCAACAAGCTTGAAGCAGAGACATATGTACAGGAGGTGATGAGAGGGCTTGGGCTAAGATCAGCCAGTAGGTTTTTTTCCTGTAGGTTTTTTTCCTATACCTTCGATAGGAAAGTCGTGGTTATGTTCTAACCCCATCTAGATATGTTGTTGGTTGTTTCAATGCGCTACAGCTGCTCAACAAAAGTTTGTTTGTTTAAACTCAGGGGAAATATATATGTTAAGTTCGACTCATTCAGTCACTACTGTACCAAGGAAATAATTTTCATAGTAGATGAAGAAAAGTCATATTTCCATTACATACCAAAATATGATACTAATATTAGCAGAGGAACACAAGAGTAAAAACTCTAATATCTTGATTACTGTGTAAAATTGTTATTTCGAAATAGTTATTGTAAACAGATTGGTTGCATCATATTATTGCTGGATAGCGACTATTTCGACTTAAAGTGTGCTGAAAATGTGTTTAATGGATAGACACATTGCAGAAAGAAGACAACAAGATTTTCTAAATTTTCTACCCCAATGACCCTCTTTGGGAATGCAAATCTTTTATATGACATGCAAGATATCTGTTCTCTGTGTAGTGTAGATATGATCAACATACAAAATGATTAAAAAATTTTAACTAGGTTTTGTTAAAAAATGTGACCAATTGAAAATTTCCCAAAATGGTGATTTTACATAGGAAACTTTTAAAAGTTTAACAAACTTTTTGAAAACAGCTGTAGACCAAATATTTGTTGATTACAACTTTGCTAGCACTGTTTCTTTACAATAACAACACTTATGTTAACAATTGGAAATCTGCAACATTCTAGAGCAAATGACAAGACATTTCAAATTTCAATTTGTCAAAGAAGACATGATGCATATGAATATCCATCAGTGACAGTCAAGTGAAATGTGATCAGGTGCTTGTTCCGGATGTTATAACCAGACCTCAACGTGTCAAGAAATGTCACCAATGCCATAAAATGGCCCTCAATGTGTTCTGATTTGAATCCCATCGAACATGTATTTGATTAGAAGGCTAGACGTCTTACATACAAACAACCAGTACATCAGAAAGAGTAAACAAATGTATATTTATTTAGGTCCTACTATCACAAACTGATTACAAACATGACAGGATTGATCAACATCTTTGAAATCATTTATTATCAGTATAATGTAAGGTTTCTTATCTATCTTTATAATTTTAAAATTTCATAGAAGAATATGGATAAGTGAAAGTGAAAAATTGAATGAAGTGTCATCATGATACTTTTTTCATTGATATTGGTATGAAAGTTCACAAGCTCAATAGAATACCAGAAGATATAAATTTGTAATTCTTTTAAAATTTGAACCGGTTTATTTAAATAAAAGCAGAGGGCAATATTTTTTTTGAATTTTTCTGTAAAGAATATCTCATCGAATATGGCAAGAACTAGCAATGTCTAAAACATGTAATAAAGTTACTACAATCAAGAACTTTACAACACTTTGACATTATTTCATTTTAACTGAGGAACAGTCCCCTTTGACAAGCTGATAAATTTGACAGGTTGGTTGTTTTGTTACTTCTCATAATCAATAAGAAATATTTTGTGTTCCTAAGTCACGGGTCAATTTGTTGATGAACGTTAGAAAAGGAACAAACTGTTTCATCCAATTGCAACGTTAGTCAATACCTCCATGAAATGAACCATCCTATAGACTTATGCATTACAAATTGTCGTAAATTTTATTTTAAAAATACTGTATCGTCAGATAGCATTTATTCAACAATGATGTGTTAAGCCGTTGCAGAGATTTCACTCTCGTAGCATTGATGATTGGCTTCACTTCTCATTGTTGTAGTTTAAGTGTATTTATTTACCAAGTTGTTAAATAAAAATCAACCATTGTGTTTGTTTCAATCTTGTTCTTATAACATTACATTCATGTATAAACTGGAATGCCAAGCTTAATTTAGATTCCACAAAAATATCTAGAAAGAAGACATGTTACAACTAAGAATGTTCAACTATATGTCTCATGTCTAACTATAGAACAATTTTTGTTAAAATAAAACCGATTTAGAGCATTTAAAGATAACTTCACGCTCAATTACAATATATATCTTTACTTACATTGTCACAATTTAAATCTTTATATAAGTTGTTTTATTAAAAAAATGTAAAGAGACAAGTAAGGTTTATTTTGAACTTCAAGCCAATATTACTCACACACACACACACACACACACACACACACACATATTTTCTTCGAAGTAAATATTTATAAAAATCAAAATATCTTTGAAAGTTCATAATTTGGAAAAGCTAAATAACTTTCAAACTCAAAATTCACTAAACCAAAACATTTTACATAATCTTTTAACACTCATAAAGGCAACTGAATTAAACATTGAAGCTGAGTCATATCTTATCAAAGAATAAAAAGGTTGGCAAATCAAACTGTCTTTAAATGAACGTATTCAAAAGTCAACATTTCGCAATAGGTCATACCGATCAACTCAGGCATAATCAAAGTAATTTAAATGGCTAAAACATACTGTTTTCACAAATATCTTTTTAACGTGTTTACAAAAGACTTGATATAAAATATTGTGTTAAATATTGACTAAATATATTAGATATGTTTCATATTCTAATTCTATGAACTACTTTTTGTCGGTGAATTCACATGAGGGTAAATTCACATGAGGGGACGGACACTAATCTTAGCGGAGTTCAGTTGGGCCTGATACATAGAGGTCAAAACATTTGTTTTGCTCATACCTTATTTTGCTTTTAATTTCAATTTTAGGTTTTTCTTTAAAAAAAAATGTCCTTTAAACTTCAAATTCAAAAAGAGCATACAAAATTCAAAGGCATGCTTTTGAAAAAATGCACCTGATTATTTCATCAATTACAAGGGTAATTCCAACGTTGACGTTAATTTTAAAACATTGAAAAAAAATCAAGTTTATCATTCAACGCCAGGTAGATATTCGATGTGACAAGAGAAACTAGTCTAGAAACCTTGTGTATACAACCGATTAAGAACTGTTGTTATATAACTAACTATATTTGGAGATGCACTTCTTCTATGCATAGACATCTCAAACATTCTATAATTTCCCAGAGGGTTGTAATTGTTTCTACTCTTTGTCATCATGAGTTTGAACATTTCGATTTTTACTGCTCATAATGTCTTCAATGACGATTTTGTTTTACATCTGTGACTCATTACCTATATTAATTATCTAATTGATGTGCTTTGTTAATACCCTGAGAATTATTAATTCTCTCGCCATATTACTTACAACCTGTTTTTTTCTATAATCTTTAACAATATAAAGAAGAGCAGGAATGTAAAGTTGAAAAAGGAGTATCAGCACCAACTTTATTATTTCTTATTTCAAGTAATATTTTTCATTTTGCCCTAAGTCAATATTATGGTGTTACATTCTTCCACGAGCATCCTATACTAGTATATCGAATGATTGAATTGAAAATCAAGAAAATCAATATAGAAAAAAAACCCATAAACATGACCCAATCTGTCTGTTGGGACAACACAATCCAAAAAATCCTGTTTGAGAATGGTATTTTGACACATGCCAAATTGATGATCCTTTGTTAGTGCTGTTGGACTATTTTGATTAACGTCTAAACGAAACCTTAATTATAGATACTTGCACTAGGATTCACTAACACCTTAAAATATCTTTGACATTGAAGTATCAGATATATCATTGTAGATTTTGGCTACACAGAAGAATTTGTATGTATATATATATACAAGAAAAATAAAAACCCAGTGTGGTTTTGTATGAATTAGTCTTGCAAATATTTGGTAAAGTGCTCAATATTTGGGAAATGGAGCTTGATAACTAAGAGTCAAAGTCAGATTGCTACTATATCATCGTACCACTACAGGTCTGTTTCATGCAGATTGCAATTATCAAGTGGTAGCTTGGTGTTGTGTGTTCCCACTTTTCTTACATGTGCGCTTTGGTTTAGTGATTGATTGGTTGGCACGGTCGAGACACCTTGTCCTACAACAATGTAGGAACTGTAATGAGATCGATCTATTTGTAGCTGCGGTACTCCCATGCATAGCCAAGATCAAAGCGGAAGACATCTATAATTTCCCTGAGGGGGGTACATGTAGTTGTCATCAAGAGTTGGAATTTCGATCTGGCTAATTATGACTTCATTGATGGTATTGTTTTACGCATGTCACTCATGACCTTTAATAATTTACTTAATTAATGATCTTTGTTAACACCCTTTAGAAGTCTCTCACCATATTATTTTCATCCTGCTTTTATTACTGGAATCGTTTTATAATATAAGGAAGAGCAGCATTGTCAAGAACATGGGTTGTCAACTAGTGAAAATTATTTCTTATATAAGCAATTGATATAATTAAGATATTTTTGTTGAAAGTACTTCGAAATAATTGTGACACAAACGAGTATAGAAACCATGCTTTTTATGGACATCATTGAAACCCTTCATTTATGAAGATTGATTCACTCAATTGACCTGGAATCAACTGATCTAGAAAGAGTACCAATACCAATTACAAAATGATATATATATATACATTTATAGGTAAAAGTGAATATGTTTTTATGGTACCAGTCGAATTGCCCTACCTACAAATCGCCACAGCAAATAATAAATATGTTCCATAGTGTTAAATAATGACTTACGATATTTGAATGATATAGTGAAGAGTTATATTTTACAGTTTATAAAACTGTTGAACAAACCATTCGACAGTGACAGTGTTTCTAAACGCATTATTAGAAATATGTTTTGAAAGATATTTGATTTAAAAATGGTTTTGAAACATACATTGATGGTAGATATCGCTCCAGACTCATTCACCTACAACAGCGGTGTCAGATGTTCCAACGTTGATGATCATTGTCTTTGCCTGGAGTATGACATTTTTTAATCATCATCTATTGTAAATTAATTATCATAAATGTCATCTGCCAAAGGACGCACTTTCTTAACAATTCCAAACTAAAACATTGATCAAATTATACGTTTGTTAGTATTTTAAATCTATCAGGCGTCTACACTGGGAAATCCAGTGTAACAAATTAATAGGTGATGTTGAAACTTACTTGCCCGGCTTCTACTTAAACATTGCAGCAGAGACCCCAAACGCTCAGTTGCCACAACTTTAGAGACATAATCATCAAGGGTATGGTTAGTCTCGAAGGTACCTTGTTAGGGATTTATGGTACAAGTGGAGAGAGTTGTTATATAGTACCTCTTGTCAAATTTTAAGCCATTAGCAACGTTGATATTTGTGTAGAAGATGTGATAGATATAATGATTAGAGCTGCTAGACCGCTATGTGAAATACAGGCACCGTATTATTCATGGTCATGGATCTTTGTCGCTGAAGGAAACGCCTACTCCGAGGAAACTCCCGAAGGTTTAGTCCAAAAATTGGGGGAAGACTTAAATAATTAAAATAGTCCATCAGGAGGCTTTGAAAAAAAGTCTCTGTTCAGAACAAAAAGGAAGACAACACAAATGTCTACAGTCTATTCCATGCAACAGTGTCCTTCGGATACATGCGTTTGATTGCCCAAGACAAGTCACGGATCATTGCAAACATTTCACACAAGTGTAAACTGCGAGAAAGCGCAAACAAGATGATTGGAATTGTTGCGGACAAAAACTGTTTAGAGTTATAATGATTGGATTCATGAGGCGCTAAAACAGTCTAGACTCTTTGTAAATATTTGGTCACAAATCTTACAAACAAATAATATTTGCAGATCTAACGGAGTGTACCCGGGTTATATGTTTGCTGCATTTAGACCGTGATGGAGAGGATATCTCTCATGGATTAAGTTCAAACCGGATAGTGTCAATGTTTTCAGAATGGTATTCCTCGATTATAACTAGACTGACCATATAAGAGGAACCATTGAAACAACGTATTTCTTTGCCTTGCTGAGGAGTTGAAGAAATGTGATGATAAAATTATCTATGGATATTATTTTATCTCACTATGAAAATAAGTAAGGTCAATAAACGTTAGAAAATCTGCTATCATGAGGGCAAGATGGCTAGTTTAAAGATCAGATAAAGAAGTTGGTGTGGAATTTGTTCCTAAAAATGTCTGTTAATCTAGGCCATTTGTGAGTATAAATATTAACTAAGATAGCTTCAGACTTTCGCCATTTGTTCATATCAGTCATATTGACCATGCCTGTATCGTATTGGACCAGTTTTTCCTTGATTGGCCCAGCTAACGTACCAGTATTGGCCAAGAAGCCGAATCGTATACTCCAAACCATATTAATTTGTACAAGTGCCATATCATTGATTGTTAATTAATAAAGATGACGATTGATAGCTGTTGACACTGAGCAAAACAGTAACTGTGTTTGTGATTTTGTTTTCAAGGCATAGCAAACATAATTTTAATATACGACAACTTTTTGGAATGACATTTTTGAAATGGCATCAATAGATAGTGACAAGATTTTTGTATGAACATACAACTTCTTCAGACTGTGTATGCCTAGACAATATCTACAATATTGCATCTAATATTTCAATGTAAAAGACGGGTACCTGTCGAATTGCCCCACCTACAAATTGCCCTTGCAAATTTGGTCAAATTACCCCAGACATTTGGTCAAATTGCCCCAGGTTTTAGAAACATTATAATTTTGCACAAATCATACATCTAAATATGATTCTATACTTATTTCTTGTCAACAATGATATGATATTTTCAGTTTAAAGATATTGTGAAGTTCTATTTCTCTTATATTTGTAGTTATGAATGGAGAGAAAGAGTTCACAATATCTGTTTTAGGTTCCATTAACACATGTCCGTGGTTTGTTGTATCCCGAAAACAAAGGTCTATAATTATGCTGGGTAGGATGAAATTATATTTATTTCAATCAGAAAACAAATATTTCAACAATAAAGTTTAACTGTAACAATTGTAGTTCATGTCCGGTTAAATAATGGTAAATTCAGTTGTGACAGCAAATAACTATTAGTATCAGTGAATGTATAAAGAACAATGATTAATTAAACCAATGTTTGGTCAATGTTCTATTCATTGAGCAATGTTACACAAACAAAGACAACGTAATTATTCCTTTATTAAATAACAATGTTTTCCAATAGTAAAGAGTTGAACCAATATTGTGACTGATATTTCTTCACACACTGACATATTTACAGTAGCATGTATTATACGTTTGTACATATAAACAAGATGTGTTTGTGAAACACGAATGCCCCCGGATGCATCCTGCTCGCTGTGTCAAGGTCAAGGTCACAAGGTCAAATGTCATGGTGTCATCTGAAAGGTCTCATCACAAGGGATCCATATGTCAAGTATCAAAGAGCTAGCTCTGACCAATCAAAAGTTATGACCAAGGTTAAAGTTTTTGTGGACAAACGGACAGACGGACGGACGGACGGAAAAGGTCAAATATCATGGTGTCATCTGAAAGGTCTCATCACAAGGGATACACATGTCAAGTATCAAAGACCTAGCACTGACAGTATAGAAACTATAGCAAAGGTTAAAGTTTTCGGAAAAGGCTCGCTGTGTCAAGGTCAAGGTCACAAGGTCAAATGTCATGGTGTCATCTGAAAGGTCTCATCACAAGGGATCCATATGTCAAGTATCAAAGAGCTAGCTCTGACCAATCAAAAGTTATGACCAAGGTTAAAGTTTAAAATGCTCGCTGTGTCAAGGTCAAGGTCACAAGGTCAAATGTCATGGTGTCATCTGAAAGGTCTCATCACAAGGGATTCATATGTCAAGTATCAAAGAGCTAGCTCTGACCAATCAAAAGTTATGACCAAGGTTAAAGTTTTTGTGGACAAACGGACAGACGGACAGACGGACGGACGGGAAAGGTCAAATATCATGGTGTCATCTGAAAGGTCTCATCACAAGGGATACACATGTCAAGTATCAAAGACCTAGCACTGACAGTATAGAAACTATAGCCAAGGTTAAAGTTTTCGAAAAAGGCTCGCTGTGTCAAGGTCAAGGTCACAAGGTCAAATGTCATGGTGTCATCTGAAAGGTCTCATCACAAGGGATCCATATGTCAAGTATCAAAGACCTAGCTCTGACCAATCAAAAGTTATGACCAAGGTTAAAGTTTTTGTGGACAAACGGACAGACAGACGGACAGACGGACAGACAGACAGACAGACGGACAGACGGACAGACGGACAGGTGAAAAACAATATACCCCCGGAATCTCCGATTCGGGGGCATAAAAAGTGGTCATTTAAAAGTCATTGGTATTATACCAGTATTGAAAGTGTTTTGCATTTTTTTAGACAACTAGACAAAGTTTCTTCTTCAGCTGCAGTACATGGGTCTTGAAATATTCAAAATTCACTGGCTTCTGTGTGGCGGGACGGTCCAAGAATGCAGCTCACTCTTAAAAGAAACTCAGCAACTGTAATTTCTTCCTCTTTTAACTCATCCCACAGAGCGAAGATTTCCCTCTGCGCCTGCGTTGAACGTCCCCACAGTCTTGCTCGCTGTTTGTTCTCTTTGAGTAGTAGAATCTGTATTGGAAGCAGGGAAGCCTCGCGATACAGGGCCCTGATCAGTCGATAGAGTCCAAGCTGCTGCTCCCCTACTTTGGAATTTAGTAACCTGAATAAGATAAAATAAATAGAATTGTATGCTTTTAATTCGATGAAGTCATTTCACATTAATATTTCTATTTGGTACAGAATTTGAATGTTTATGATAAAATTATGTTGCATCCCTACTTTGGAATGGAACCTACGGTGCCAACCTGAACTTAGATAGAATAATAAAAAATTATATACATCTAAATATTTGAAGAAGTCATATCACATTAATAATTTGGTGCAGACTTGTAATGATTCTGATGTTTGTACCTTCAATGTGATTGTTTGTTCTGGTTGTTTGTCTGAAGCAGGACAGGCTTGATGGGGGACAGCTTCTCTTGTAGATCCACTGAGTCCTCATGTACATGAGTAGTTGCTGGAGCTTGATGCTTGGATTTACACTTTCCAGTTCCTCAAAGGCTGGGCGGATTTCAGAGGCTATGAGGAAGGGCAGAGCTATCAGGTTTCGAAACAATAAAAAAATAGGATTATTTTCCCTGTATGCAACCTGCGAAAAAAATTAAAGGGAAATTCACTTTTAATTTATAAGATTTGCTTCATGATCATGCCAATGTTTAATGTTTTACCTGATGTTATTCAATGCAAAGAGTACTTTTATATCTTAAGAAGCTTTAAACTAAAAACATTAACGATTTCACATACCGTTAATCCTATTTCCTGGACCTTCCTCCAGACTGCCTGAGTGTTATGGAAGAGACACATCTGGAAGGACTATCTTCAGGGCAGCCCATGTAGCTGCCTCAAAATCCATGACAATGGACTCCAATGATGATGCTCCTGGTAAAGATCAAGAAGATTGCGGAATATTTTGACGTAAGTTGATTTGGTTCTTGACATGATAACGCAAAGCACAGAGTTCATCTTCACATCTTGCTAAGATAGGACAAATCAGTGCACTGAAAGAAGTTGATAAAAGGCCGTTTAACAACTTTGATGGTTCAATCAAGGAACCAGTCGTAATTTGCTAAGTTCAAGTAGCTGGCGGTCTGTGGCGAGTATTAGGTGTCTTTAGTCCTTGTCTGTGAGGTCGCCCTTAAGAGTGAGTGAGTTGGTGTTTAACGTGTTTTGAACAATATTTCAGTTATTAAACACGTGGATGTTGCCATCCAAAAGAGAGTAGATAGATCAGGGAGAAAGGGATCGAAAGGATGAGAGAAAAGACGGAAAGAAAGGCATAGTGAGAGATAGAAAAGCAGGTTTTAGAAGGACTCACATTTGGTCTGGCTTCTACCCGTCGACCTGTCCAGCTTGGGTGACCCTACCAGGAGCATGTAAGCTCCAGCTGGCATAGCTCTCGGGGTTGTCGAAGCACACAAACCACCACACCACGTTAAGGTAATGAGTCCAGTGGTGGTCGCCCTTAAGAAAACCTGCAATAGTGTAGGTTCGTGAAATCTGAGTCAAAGGTTTATAGATGTAGAAGTAGACAAAAAATGTATTGATTTTTTATTCACTCTTTTTATGTTCGATTTCTCTTTGAAACTTTGCACAGCATCTGAGGATAAATTTAATAAAAATGTAAATAAAGTTTGAAATTATTCTGTTTTGATTTTGTCATAAAATTAGTCAGGAATAATGTTGTTATAAAGTTAAAGGGGTGTTAATAATCCCTTTAGGTTCAGATTTTGAGGATCCTTGAGATTCCTGGACAATGTTCGTCACTGCATCTTCCTCTATGGTAGCAGCTGACTTGAACATATCCTTTGTGTCAACTTCTTTATCTAATATCAAGATTTACTTTTATAAAACATTAATAAAAATAATTTTTTTTACATATACTGTTTATAAAATTTCATAAGAAAAATTGACAACAATTGCCTAATTGTAAGTGTGAATTAACACAAATGAATGGTCCACAAAAACGAGCTTGAACTATTAGTAGGATAAGGATGATAAATGAAGATTGCTGCCTGGTCATGCTGTTTAAGTAGGCTTAGATACTTACCTTGACTCTTACTTTTGATGCTTGCAATTTGCCTGTATAGCAGTGTGGTTGTGGGGCTTGTCTCGAGGTGTGAAGTCAGTTCCCTTTTGTGTAACAGTTTCAGGACATCGAATCTTCTTGTTCCGAACACTGCATCTCGTGTTGGTTTGCTTCAGGTTCTCTCTCTGCCAACGAAAATGACAATTTCAAGATGACAAAAACTTAATCAGAAGAAAATGAGAAACGCATTTTCTTTGCTATGCATTAAGGTATCATTACAACCATCCATTTCACCACTTAAGACCTGATGAAGGGGTTGTTTTCGAATTTGTTAGCATTCCAACAAGACAATATCATACAACTTCTGAATGCCATTTATCTAATTGCTTGATTTGAAATAAAAATGCCACAACTTTGTTAACAGTTTATTTTCAATAACCTTCACTACATATACATATCCACATCTTTCAACCGGTCTTCTCTTCTGTGAGCCGGTTTCTAGGAAAATAAAATGCTTCTGGGACTGTCCACGTGTCTAACGATCTTTCTGTTTTTCTTTTTATTGTAACTTTATTTATTCTACCTGGTCGACTTTAATAAATGTAATTACGAATGATTTTATCCAATTTTTATCTGTCTTTCACCTTCCCCTCAAAACATAATTCTTTGAATATTGTGCGTTTTAGAACGTGTTTCCGTATTCATTCCAAAATTCAAACCAATGCGTTAGATCTAATTTATACATTGATCCCATATTTTTATTTTCAAGTTGAACTTTATTTTAAAATTTCGGATAAACAATTGATATTTTGACCTGACTTTGTATTAGAAAATATCTTGATAGGCCTACTGACCTACAGTTATCAATGTTGCATTGTTTTCATGTATGTGACGTATCAGCTAAGAAAACTATTGAGTATATGAAAATTGATGAAGTTTAATCTGATAATATCATTTTAAACATGATTATTCAATTCTGAAATAGCTTGTAGATAAGATGCATGCTTTGTTCCATTTGTGGGAGGAGTTCAACAGGTACAGATTCAAAATAATAGTTTTCAAAAGTTAAAACAAAATGTTTTAAAATAGAAAAAAATCATCTTCAAATCCACGTTCATCCTATCACTATACATAATTTGCCTTTAGCATGTAGCTGATAATATAGAATGTAACTTGCGCACATTTGGTCAATAATGTAGATTTTAAAAACGTTTCCCCGATTTAGGTCCTGTCAAAATATTCATATTCAAAATCATGCCAAATATCCAATAGTTGACCAATGGAAGCCAAACTTGCCAGATCAACGTGTATCATGTAGCTGATCATATAGAATCTAAATTGTGCACCATTGGGTCAATAATGTAGATTTTAAAAACGTTTCCCCGATTTACGTCGGGGTCCTGTCAAAATATTAATATTCAAAATCATGCCAAATATCCAATAGTTGACCAATGGTAGCCAAACATGCCAGATCGAGATCATCATGTAGCTGATCATATAGAATGTAAATTGCGCACATTTGGTCCACAATATAAAGACGTTTTCCCGATTGGGATCGGGGTACTGTCAACATCTACACATTAAAAGTTAAGCCAAAGATCAAATAGTTAACCAATGGTAACCAAACTTGCCAGATCAACGTGTATTATGAAAATGATCTTATGGAATCTGAATTGCGCACCATTGGGTGAACAATATAGATTTTGAAGACGTTTTCCCGATTTGGGTCGGGGTACTGTCAAAATTAACATATTCAATGTCTTGCCACATATTCAATATTTGACCAATGGTAGCCAAACTTTCCATATCAACGTGTATTATGAAGATGATCATAAAGAATCTAAATTGCGCACCATTGGATGAACAATATAGAGTTTAAAGACGCTTTCCCGATTTGGGTCGAGGTTCTGTCAAAATTTACACATTCAAACTCATGCCAAATGGCCAATAGTTGCAATAGCAGTAATAAGTTTTTAATGCCACGTTGTCCAAATGTTATGCTCATCTGGCCTGATAGACACGATGGGCTTATGACATGGCATGGTGTCCAGAGGCATGAGGCCTAGAAAGCTGAAACTTTGTGTATAGACTTCTTGACAAGTGAGGATTAAAATTGTAACTTGTGTGGCCTTGTGGCCACACCCTTAAACCTATTTTCATCTTCTTTCAAAGAAATACGAGGCCTAGAAAGCTGAAACCTTGTGTACAGACTCCTTGACTAGTGAGGATTAAAATTGTAGCTTTGGTGGCCCTGTGACCCCTAATAAGGGCCACAGGGGCCACGCCCTAAAAAATCTATTTTCATCTTCTTCTCCAGAAGCATTAGGCCTAGAAAGCTGAAACTTTGTGTACAGACTCCTTGACTAGTGAGGATTTTAATTTCAGATATATAAAATGCCTAGAAAATTGATTCAGATTTTATTTGATTAACTTAACTTAATGTATGCGATTTATGAAACATATCGTGACAGCCAATGAAAGCGGGCGAGTGCATGTGGGAGTTACTCTGATTGAGACGGTATGGTCGTTCTTTTATCTAATTTGATGTGAGTACGTTGTGATAAAATCCGATAGATAGTGCAAATTGTAGCTGAATATTTATTCTAAATCATGAATTTTTTGTAGACATGTGCGCTTTGCGAAAATAAGTTTTTCTCCTTACAAAGTCAACATTTGACGTCACATAAATGAAAATCTAAAAATAAGTGTTTCTGGATTTGTTATCCTATTTTCTTGTGTAGTATTTCGATTTTTTTGTGCAATAAGAGACAACGGTACGAAAACACGTTTTGACCAACTTTTTACGCCTGCGAGAAGATTTGTCCTGGTTATCTCCCCTGTCTGGTTATCGCTATTGCCGCTTGTAAGGGACACACCCGTAAACCTATTTCTTCATAAGAAGCATGAAGCATAGAAAGCTGAAATGTTTACAACTTCGAATTTTGGACCAGTGTGGATTTTAAATTGTAGCTTTGGTTGCCCTGTGGCCCACGATAAGGGCTGTAGATGTCACACCCTGAGCCCTTCTATATTTTTCTTCCCAAGAATCAAAAGGCCTAGAAAGCTGAAATCTGATGTAGAGACTCCTACTAATAAGGACTGTAATTTACAGTTTTGGTGACACTATGGCCCTATAAAAGGGCTTGATGAACCTTTGGATCCTATACCCTAAATTATCATTTAGATATTTAAGGAATTACCATTTCTAAATTGATTACATGTATCTGAACGCACATCCCTTATCCTTAATTTTAGGATTGGTGACTCTGGTGGTCCCTACTTAGGGGGAACCACATTGACAACACTCTACAGTATAACTGAATATGAAGCCTGATGAGCTACAGAACTAAAGACTCTATTTGTTGTACTTCTCAGGTTTGATTCACCTGTGTAGTCTTTATTCAGGTCTAAGTGGTTCAGAATTGCTTATATCTTAGTTTCCATATGAATGTGATATCTGTCATTACAATGGCACTCATGTGATATTTGTGTCAACTGTTCAGTAGTCTTGCTTTTCATTTTAATAAAAATATTTTTTTAACTTTATGTCATAATTGTTTAAGACATTAAACTGTAGCAATTGCTTAGGTGTGTTAATATGTCAACTTCACATGACAGTACAATCAGCTTGTGTGGTTCATCAAGCTATTTATGTTGGCATTTCTAATAAGTACCATACACTTATATAACCTGTAGAGGGTTGATTACTCATAAACCTGTACAAGATATTCTTTTTATTTTGCAGCATATTACACAGACATAAAACATTACTATTTTCTAATATGTTGCACTTGTTTTCATATATTAAATGTTCATGCTTTTATCATTATTATAACAAGGGATATACAAGAAGCCAGGTTATTTGCATAGAATCATATTTATGATTAATTACCTTGTTTGACAGAAATCACCATAGCACCATTAATAGTGATATACATGTATCGGTTGAGAGTATTCATGCAACTGTAGATAGAAGTCGTAACTGATACATGTATATCATGATTAATGGTGCTGAGATGATTTCTGTAAGAAAAAAACATACCCTATAAACGCCCCCTAACAGTGTTTTTAACTAAAAAACATTACCGTCCCCTCTCCAGGTTTACCTTAAATGACAAACCTATGAAAATTTAACATTAAAATGGTACCTGAGAAAGGAGGTCGCTCTTATGCCCTCTGATATATGGTAACTATTGACAAATGTCAATTAAATAGCATTGTTCGCATGCACCCTTATACATACCATGTAAAGTTTAACATGTATGCAAACTTTACACACGTGAGTAATTGTGCACAAGGAGTAAATTTAGATCTAGCAAAAGGTTGTGCAAATGTACTTTTACATATGCGCAATTCTACACTGTGTGTAAATTTAATTTTGTCAGTTTACTCCTGAGAAAGGAGGTCGCTCTTATGCCCTCTGATATATGGTAACTATTGACAAATGTCAATTATATAGCATTGTTCGCATGCACCCTTATACATACCATGTAAAGTTTCACATGTATGCAAACTTAACACACGTGAGTAATTGTGCACAAGGAGTAAATTTAGATCTAGCAAAAGGTGGTGCAAATGTACTTTTACATATGCGCAATTCTACACTGTGTGTAAATTTAATTTTGTCAGTTTACTCAACAGTGAACATATAGTTGGTATCATTTAGTGTTATGTTTAGAACAGCTTCCTTCATATCCTGAACAAAATTGTGGTATTATGTGTGACAAAAATTAATCGGCAATATGAAAAGGAAAATATAGCTCGACCATGTCAGCTGCTTGTTTATTATAATATTTGGCCGTATCTGGAGATTCCTTAAATTCACAGTCATCGCTTATTTTTTCAAAATATTCCAAATGGCGGGTATATAGACAACTCTGTCTGCCTGTTTTAAAGATGTATTCATATTTGACCTTAGTTCACATGGAAATACATGCCGGAGCATAACCTGAAAACAATTTGATCATCTTCATACTACAGGTTGATCTGGCAAGTTTGGCTACCTTTGGTCAACTATTGGATATTTGGGAAGAGTTCGAATATGTTAACTTTGACAGGACCTCGACCCACATCGAGAAAACAACTTTAAAATCTGTATTGTTCACCCAATGGTGCGCAATTTAGATTCCATAAGATCATTTTCATAATACACGTTGATCTGGCAAGTTTGGTTACCATTGGTCAGCTATTGGATATTTGGCTTGACTTTTAATGTGTAGATTTTGACAGTACCCCGTTCCCAATCGGGAAAACGTCTTTAGAATATCTATATTGTTGACCAAATGTGCGCAATTTAATTCTATATGATCAGCTACATGATGATTTCGATCTGGCAAGTTTGGCTACCATTGGTCAAGTATTGGATATCTGACATGACTTAATTTGAATATGTAATTTTTGACAGAACCCCAACCTAAATCGGGGAAACGTTTTTAAAATCTACATTATTGACCCAATGGTGCGCAATTTAGATTCTATATGATCAGCTACATGATACACGTTGATCTGGCAAGTTTGGCTACCATTGGTCAACTATTGGATATTTGGCGAATTTTAACGAAATTTATCTCCCCAATATGATAACATTCATCCCATTGCCGGACTTAGGTTTTTGGAAACTTTTTTTCATCACTTTTTTCTCTTCATGGAATGTTTTAAAAGGTTGAGGGGAGGCAGGTGCTTACCCTTTGGGACGACCTACCGTAAATTCTTAATAAGACGTCTGCCTTAAATACAAGCCTACCTCAAATAGATGCCCTTGCACAAAACCTTCTAAATAAACGCGGGTGAACCGGGTTAACTACTTTCAAGTGTTTATTTGTTCTTTGATATATTTCTTTTTTCAAATAGTGTGTCAGGTAAGCCTTGCTATAAAAACGGGTTTGATGCCCATATACGGTATACTTGTTTATTATCTACCATCTTCATACAATGTGTAAGGAAATACTAACCGATCTGGCAACTTTGGCTACCATTGGTCAACTATTGGATATTTGGCATGAGTGTGAATATGTAAACCTTGACAGCACCAGGACCCAAATCGGTAAAATGTCTTTAGAATCTACATTATAGACCAACTGGTGCGCAATTAGGAGATAAATATACTGCTGTTTTAAATCAGCGGCATATAAAGGAATTATTATAGCTCTAAATTTAATTTAAAGTCGAACGCGTAGCGTGATGCTTTAAATGGATAATTTAGAGCCCTCTGATTTTTCACAGCAGCCAATCAGAAACGAGTATTTTGCACATTTATGGTAGAATTTAGATTATATATGATCATCTTCATAATACACGTTCATCTGGCAAGTTTGGCCACCCTTGGTCAACTATTGGATATTTGGCATGAGTTTCAATATCTTCGTTTCGACAGGATCTCGACCCAAGTCGGGGAAACGTCTTCAAAATCTACATTGGTAACCCAATGGTGCGAAATTTAGGTTCTATATGATCAACTTCATAATACACGTTGATCTGGCAAGTTTGGCCACCCTTGGTCAACTATTGGATATTTGGCATGAGTTTCAATATCTTCAATATCCCCCGCCGCGCGTATAGCGCAAAGCGGGGGATAGTATTGGGCAGCGTCCCGACGGATGAAATTGAATAACTCAAAAACTATTGATCGGATTCTTTTCATATTTTGTATATAGCTTCATCACCATGAGAGGAAGGTCCCTATAAAGGTTCATGACCTTGACCTTCATTTCAAGGTCATTACGAGACTTTGACATTGTACCCTTGTCAGCGGGATATCTGAAGAAACATTAACTGGATTCTCTTCATAACTTACACAATGCATCTTATTGGGAAGGCGCCGAGCCCAGTCGATTTTGGTGACCTTCACATTATTTTCAAGTGGCATTTTAGGCTTGTCATTGGGATATTTTAGGAAACATTTACTGAATTCTCTTCACAACTCATGCAAAAATTCTTATAGTGAAGACGCAGGACCAAGGGAATTTTGATGGACTTCACATTATTTTTAAGGTCACAGCAGAAATTTTGATTTATGTGTGATATCTCAAGAGTCATTCACTGGATCTTTTTTATAGGTCTATGTTAGGTAGACACCGGGCCAATCTGTTTTTGGTGACTTTCAGATTATTTTCAAGTCACAGTGAAGCTAACATGCATTTAAAGCTTATTTTAAGGATATGTTAAGAACTGTTCTCAATATTCTCTTCTTTTTTTCCCACAAGGCTTCTTATTTGGAAGACCCAGGGACCAGTTGATTTGTTGTGGTCTAAATGACATCTAGTAGCATGACAAGTGTAGACAAGTGTTTCTATGTATAGAGTATGCATTTTGTTCACATCAATTTGCGGCGGGGGATCTTGTCACCTTTGTGACAAATACTTGTTTCTACAGGACCTCGACCCCAATCGGGAAAACGTCTTTAAAATCTACATTGTTGACCCTATGGTGCGAATATATATATACGTAGATTATATATGATCAACTTCATAATACACGTTGATCTGGCAAGTTTGGCTACCATTGGTCAACCATTGGATATTTGGCATGACTTTAAGTATGTTAATTTTGACAGGACCTCGACCCAAATCGGGAAACGTCTTTAGAATCTACATTGGTAACCAAATGGTGCCCAATTTAGATTCTATTTGATCATCTTCATAAAACACGTTGATCTGGCAAGTTTGGATACCCTTGGTCAACTATTGGATATTTGGCATGAGTTTCAATATCTTCATTTCTACAGGACCTCGACCAAAATCGGGAAAACGTCTTCAAAATCTATGTTGTTGACCCAATGCTGCGCAATTTAGGTTCTATATGATCATCTTCATAATATACGTTGACTTGGAAAGTTTGGTTACAATTGGGCAACCTACGGATATTTGGCATGACTTTGAATATGCTAATTTTGACAGGACCTCGACCAAAATCGGGAAAACTTCTTTAAAATCTACATTAGCACCAATGATTCGCAATTCAGACTCTATAAGATCAACTTCATGATACACGTTCATCTAGCAAGTTTTTCTACCAACTATATCAAAGAGGTTTACCTTGAATACAGATATTGAATTATCAGGTACTTCTTCTATTAAATGCTTATGTTATGCCATCGTCAAGTTCCTCATGTTAATGTGAAAAGAGAGCAAAACAACCATCCTGGTTGATTGAATATGCTATTTGATTTGATTGATGGTGAGACACAGTTTAGAAAATTGTTGGATTGAAGAAAGTCATTGAATTTAAACTCCCTCCAATTTGAAAACACAAAAGGCACATGTAGTCAATATACCAAGTTTCGTGAGCTAGCTGTAACGGTTTTCAAATTAATGCTTCGGTAACAATGTGATCAGAGACAGACGGATGAACAGACGGACGGACGGATAGAAGGAGCCAACGACAATAACACAACCCTACCCCCCCCCCCCCCCAAATATGCCGGGGGGAATAAAAGCATTACCATAAGGGTTTCCGTATACATTACTTATGAGTGAGAGTTATACTAGTGTGATGAAACTATAGAATAGTCAAAGAACGTAAAAGGATTCACTCTTCTTATAATGTATATTATTTCTTGGCAAAGTAATACAAATAGAAATGAAAATCCTGAATTTTCTAAATCGGAAACGTATATTGAATTTTTCGTCAAAGATGGTGCTTGTACGTTAATCTGATAAAAACATTCATAATATCCATGACAAATGATATGTTAAACAATGTTTTGTGTTGAATTAACCTTTAACTTATTTACGATCTGCCGAAATCATTTTCCATTTTAACTATTTAAACAGTTTTGAATGACTTCCGTCACGTGATCTGAAAGTCTCCGCAGCGAATTATGGAAATGAGTTGAGTGTAAAACTTGGACTGATTTCCCCTCTTTGGATCGAGAGCCGTTTCGGGTCGCTACAAGCAACTACCAGACGACACGCCAGGTACGCTAGAGTCAGTCACCAGCAGACGAAAGGTAAGGGCCCTGTCACACTTAAGCGTATAGCAAGTGCGTTTGAGTTGCGTATGGATTTGTTTTATACACAACCAGTACGCTTAAACATTTACCGTAATTTGCCTTACTTGTACCGCACATGGAGCGATTGATTTACGAACTTTGCGTTTTCTTTGCGTTGAGGATGCGTTGGAGTTGCATATGATTTGCGTAACCCCACTTTATTGTGGCACATCATTGCACATGCAAAGCTCATACATACCATACTATAGACGCTCACAACTTATGTCAACCGCATGTCTTGCGCAAACAAAGCGAGCATATTCACATAAATTTCCATCCTTTCTGTCTTTGTAGTACGTTTTCGTAGGTAATATATATACAAAGGGACCTCGCGAAACGAAAAGCTTTGTTACCAATTGCAAGACAACTATAAAAACAAAAGTGTACTGAATAAATTCAAATTTACTGAATCCATTTCTCTAACACATGTGGTTAAAGGAGTAACCACACTTAAATGTCAGTCCGCAGTTTTCGCTTGATACTTGATCATTTCTGTACGAAAACATACCCCTTGATTTAGGTAGGAAACTTTCCAATCTTATTAAAATATGATCTATTGCTACACTACGCTACGCATGTAGATCTTACCAGGCTCAGTTATAACAGCCGTCAGAGTATCCTTTGACTCAGCCAATCAGCGACTTTGCCCCGTAACTCGGGTTGCTGGTGATGGGTATTCATATCTAATCTTCAGAACTCGAAAAACGAACATTTCCGACTATTTCTAAATGTCGACAACATATATTTCCTGTCATGTCCGAATGAATTACTCAAACTGTGCTTTATATCGCTCCTATCAATTTGTTGGTCCAAAAACGTCCAGGTAAATACTTTAATGTTACCATTATCGAAGAAATCACCGTAAACGGGGCAAATTCAAACAGCAAGCTGTAGATACTATTTTTGGAACAGATACGTAGCATAAACGTTTCCCTTTAAATCTTATATAAAACGATGTATGCTCATTAAGTTCGTTGTATTTTGTATCCATAAATATACTGTCACAAATGAGAAGACCAGAAGTCACATAAAAACATTAGATACAATCTTGTTGATTTGATATCACACATATTCGACGTACATATGCAAATTAGAAAGAATCTAGTTCTGTCAAATAGTCAAACATTACAAATCAATTAGTGAATGTTGCGACCTATGCAAATTACCTAACACTGCTTTTTGGGAAAATCGAAAGGTCATAAGTTATTATTTGGGCTGTACTGTGTTAGATCGCTTTAATCTCTTGAATTTTCCTTTAAGAGACGTACGATTTGATTGGAGGATGAAATCTTCCTCACATCAAGTGGTCAAAGGTTACCCTGACAGCTAGTCTTACGGGGCCTTGTGAGATCTATAATCTGCGTAACGTAGTGAAGCAATTAAGATATCATTTTAATGAGATTGGAAACTTTCCGAAATATCAGAATATAAAACATTCTTCTCCCAATTAAAACTTTGGTTGATTCATTTCTGTTACATGCACCCACGCTCTACTCACAATATCATGCTGTAACAATAGCATTGGTTTCATCCTGTCGCATTTGGTCCGGACCTGCCTTTTTGAAGGATAACTTACATTTCTAAAACACTTATTAATTTTTTTCCGTTACCTAGACACTTGACCAGAAGATTTTCCTGGATAACTCCTATATAAACAATGGAATAGTGCACAGGTTAAGTCTAATGGTATATTTCATAGTCTGAAATCGCTTTGCAACTGAGAAGTTTACAATGAAAACATTAAAAACAAACCTTTATATTCTTTATGATTCTGTTTGCATGGAAATGTAATGTTATTTATTGTTTCATCTCTTATCATCTTTGATTTACTAAATTAGAATTAGTAGTAGAAATATTTCATTCATTTTGTTTCTATCCTCTAAGTTCGGATACTTTTGATAAATAATTGGATGGAATTCTTTAAAATTTCTTAATTGGTTAATTACTTTTAATGTATATTTGTTTGATAGTTTCGACTCTTAGTTCTTTAAAACTATAGCATCAACGTGTTATATGAAAGAAGGAAACACAATGAAAACTATCAAAAAGCATAGGGAGGTATTATGCTCACCAACCCTTTCGTTAAAGTATCTATATCAAATTCACGATGTACCCTATGTACGCTATGAGTACGCTTGTCATACGTTACTCATACGGAAAAACTGGACCATGCATTTTCCATTGTTTATCAATCGGTTTGAGATCGTTCTTCATTCGTGCTACATTTGCTTGAAGGTCGATTTGTGTACGTCTTTTATGCGCTGTCAGTGCGTTCGTTCGGGACACCAACTTACACTGCGTATGAAGTGCATACTCATCACGATTACCTAACGTACATGTACCGCAGTCGACCGATGTAAAACTGATGCGTTGGGTGTTAACCATAAGCAGCATAGTTTTGAGCATGTTCAAAACTATCAAGCGTATGAAAATGGTCCAAGCGCATGCCGACGTATACGAAACGACCTTTAACACAACCAAGATGCGTATGAGTTACGTGTCCTGCGCATGGGTGCGTATTGCTGCGTATGAGAGAAATTGCTATACGCAACTCGTACACTGCGAGTATACGCTGAAGTGTGACAGGGGCTTAAGACGACGGCAGTAAGTCTGGGCGGGAAGCGCCACTAACTCCAGCTCACACCACGCGCGGGTTTATCTAACGATCAGGTGAGTATGCCAACCCGGCAGGCAAGCTACCGCCGAACCGACAGGAAAAGCACGTGCAGAAATTGACAAGCAGAGAACCAAGCTAGTCAACTAGGCAACAAAACCACTCAACCGCAGCGAACTGCAAGTATGCACACAACCGACTAATTACTTACAAGGAAGCAATTAGCACTAGTAGTGCGCATGAACTCACAATGAAGAATTTGAAAATGAGCAGAATTGAATCAATTAGGTCAGAGACTGAGAGCTATGAAAGGGGTCACCTCACTTGTCCCACATCTATTGTTCAGAGTTCTGATTCAGTGGGCCATGATCAACTGGGGAACGATAGGGGATTAAGCTATAGTCTGTTCCAAACTAAAAAATCAGATGTGGGACAAGTGAGGTTTAACAGGTCATTTGGTAAGACTTTTAAGACATTAAGTTAAGGACTTATAAAACATACATTTATACATTCTTTATTTTGGATAGCACTTTTGACATATTGTACACATACCAAACATGTCACTCAAAATTTACATTCATATACTAAATTTGATAGTTACAAATGGAGAATAAAAACACTTTTGACATTAAGTCATTGCTATATAGTCATTGTAATAGTTTGCTCTCTTCTGCAGGTTGGTTGTGTTGAGGTAGAGGCGATGAAAGAAAGCCATCGCGAATGGTGGCTCTGGCTGTGCATGCTCTGGTTTTCTTGCAACATTTCCAATATGTGACATTATTACGTCTAGACTTTACTCGAAATTTGAAACCATCTAACACTAGATTCTGACCTCCTTTTGCGTTGGCAATGTATCTAAGGTTCACCTGAGCGTTCGCCATTGTGAAATGACAGTTTGTGGTCCATTGCAAATATATATACCCAAATGATAATCCGTGATTAAATATCAGTATCAAAACGCATGACTCGTTTCAATGAGCGACAGAAAAACAATGATTATCCGGGGTTTGGCCACCAGGTGGCGAGTCAGGGGAAGGGAGTTAACTCGTTTCCTACTCTGTGTAATATCTTGTCGGAGATTGGGGATATAGGATATCAGGGCTTATTGTGAATTATCAACGATGGTATGGTAAATAATGTATTTTTTAGTTGAAAGATCAATATGATTGAAATAATATCTTTAGTCAAAGGTTCATGATAAATCGTTTTAACAAGATTCTTGACTTGGGTACGAAGAGGCGGACGGACAGCATTGAATGTAAATAGTCAACCCGTGAATTTTAAATTGGAAGTATGCAAACGGTTGATTCAGTTTCATTTATAAATTTATACATACGTGGTCCAAACCAATCGCCTAGCGAACAGCACATTTCGTTCACGACTTCTGTTCTGTACACGTCTTTGCGTTGTTGACATCGTCATTTAAATACCTAAGTAGGGGTAAACCCTGAGTGTTTTTATTTCTATCATCATCGTCCTACATGCATTAATGTATCCGTTTTCAGTGAATCTACCCCTTACACTTGGATGATTCATTGTAAGAACCCGTCAGCTTTTATTCTTCATATGAATTATGCAACATTCACCTGACAAGGCGTTTACAGTCTTTACTGAAAGCTAAAACGGATTTTGGTGACCTACATGGACTTGCATTGATCATTTCAACAGACTCAGGTAACTTTTTCAACGTAGATACACATGCGCCATGCTGTATATATACACAAAGAACTTAATTAAGCACCCCCACTTGATCAAACAGAAAAACACTGCTGATAATTAACAAACCAAATGTAAATCAAACAATAAGGATTTTTAAATAGAACGATCATCTAGCATTGTGGAAACAAAAATTTCATTCGGGTTATGATAAACTGTCGCTGAATAACTGGTTTTACAAAAAATCAAAGTTACCTTGAAATTGAAAATGAAAGTCAATATGTTTTGCTGTAATGTGATTAGTATCATTCTCTGGAGTGAATTTATGACTTTTTAGTAAATAACCTCATAGCGGAAGTCAATCATTAAAGCAGTATGAACCTTCAAAAATTCGAATTTAAAGAAAACTGCATAAAGACATTAAGTGACCCTTGTCAAAGATAATGGCTTATCTAAAGGAAGACGAAGTGTTTGATTAACACGTTCAACTCAAGGAATCTCACATTTACTCACAGATGTTAAGATTATAGGCATTTAATCAATTTTTGATGAAAAAAGTACTGAAAACTCAATGTTTGCTAGCCTCTTATCATGCATGATAAAAAGGGTATTTTGTGTATAAAAGTCAACTTGGGATCAATATTGTTATTTTTGATTCATAACATCCAAAGTTAATGTGTAGTTTTCCACCTATGACAATAGTTATAATTGGCCAAATTTCAGTAGTGTCTCAGTTTTTCTCATATTTTTATTATTTTTGCACATTAGCAATTTTTAGTACAATTAAATAGTCAATAAAAAGGCAATTATAATATCTGGAGTTGTCAATACATCAATTTAATCCGAATACTCAAAGAGCATCTAAATTCAATTTACAAAAATGGGGGTGGGGGGTGCTTAATTAAGTTCTTTGTGTATATATTATTAGCATGACTATTTATACCGGTAAGACACTTGCGATAACATTTTGCAACCTACTGTAAATTGAGATCCTTTTGCTTTCCAAAAGAAAACATGCTGAACTACATGTTATAAGATGTATTATTTTTTTGTTTACTTTATGATTAAGATCGTAACGTTTTAAAAAATATTCATTTGATAGTCGTCAAAGAGTTGACCTACGACTTAATAAACCGATAGAAACTAAATGTAGAAACACATAATACCATATAAATTTTCTTTTTTAATTCAGTTAGCGACTTCAACTCTGAAGGGACACCATCAGTGCACCTCGTACTTAGTTAAACATTCGTACGAGGTGCACAGTCGCTAACTGAATTAAAAAAGAAAATTTATATGGTATTATGTGTTTCTACATTTAGTTTCTATCGGTTTATTAAGTCGTAGGTCAACTCTTTGACGACTATCAAATGAATATTTTTTAAAACGTTACGATCTTAATCATAAAGTAAACAAACAAATAATGCATCTTATAACATGTAGTTCAGCATGTTTTCTTTTGGAAAGCAAAAGGATCTCAATTTACAGTAGGTTGCAAAATGTTATCGCAAGTGTCTTACCGGTATAAATAGTCATGCTAATAATATATACACAAAGAACTTAATTAAGCACCCCCACCCCCATTTTTGTAAATTGAATTTAGATGCTCTTTGAGTATTCGGATTAAATTGATGTATTGACCACTCCCGATATTATAATTGCCTTTTTATTGACTATTTAATTATACCAAAAATTGCTAATGTGCAAAAATAATAAAAATATGAGAAAAACTGAGACACTACTGAAATTTGGCCAATTATAACTATTGTCATAGGTGGAAAACTACACATTAACTTTTGATGTTATGAATCAAAAATAACAATATTGATCCCAAGTTGACTTTTAAACACAAAATACCCTTTTTATCATGCATGATAAGAGGCTAGCAAACATTGAGTTTTCAGTATTTTTTTCATCAAAAATTGATTAAATGCCTATAATCTTAACATCTGTGAGTAAATGTGAGATTCCTTGAGTTGAACGTGTTAATCAAACACTTCGTCTTCCTTTAGATAAGCCATTATCTTTGACAAGGGTCACTTAATGTCTTTATGCAGTTTTCTTTAAATTCGAATTTTTGAAGGTTCATATTGCTTTAATGATTGACTTCCGCTATGAGGTTATTTACTAAAAAGTCATAAATTCACTCCAGAGAATGATACTAATCACATTACAGCAAAACATATTGACTTTCATTTTCAATTTTAAGGTAACTTTGATTTTTTGTAAAACCAGTTATTCAGCGACAGTTTATCATAACCCGAATGAAATTTTTGTTTCCACAATGCTAGATGATCGTTCTATTTAAAAATCCTTATTGTTTGATTTACATTTGGTTTGTTAATTATCAGCAGTGTTTTTCTGTTTGATCAAGTGGGGGTGCTTAATTAAGTTCTTTGTGTATATATACAGCATGGCGCATGTGTATCTACGTTGAAAAAGTTACCTGAGTCTGTTGAAATGATCAATGCAAGTCCATGTAGGTCACCAAAATCCGTTTTAGCTTTCAGTAAAGACTGTAAACGCCTTGTCAGGTGAATGTTGCATAATTCATATGAAGAATAAAAGCTGACGGGTTCTTACAATGAATCATCCAAGTGTAAGGGGTAGATTCACTGAAAACGGATACATTAATGCATGTAGGACGATGATGATAGAAATAAAAACACTCAGGGTTTACCCCTATTTAGGTATTTAAACGACGATGTCAACAACGCAAAGATGTGTACAGAACAGAAGTCGTGAACGAAATGTTCTGTTTGCTAGGCGATTGGTTTGGACCACGTATGTATAAATTTATAAATGAAACTGAATCAACCGTTTGCATACTTCCAATTTAAAATTCACCGGTGGACTATTTACATTCAATGCTGTCCGTCCGCCTCTCCGTACCCAAGTCAAGAATCTTGTTAAAACGATTTATCATGAACCTTTGACTAAAGATATTATTTCAATCATATTGATCTTTCAACTAAAAAATACATTATTTACCATACCATCGTTGATAATTCACAAAAAGCCCTGATATCCTATATCCCCAATCTCCGACAAGATATTACACAGAGTAGGAAACGAGTTAACTCCCTTCCCCTGACTCGCCACCTGGTGGCCAAACCCCGGATAATCATTGTTTTTCTGTCGCTCATTGAAACGAGTCATGCGTTTTGATACTGATATTTAATCACGGATTATCATTTGGGTATATATATTTGCAATGGACCACAAACTGGCATTTCACAATGGCGAACGCTCAGGTGAACCTTAGATACATTGCCAACGCAAAAGGAGGTCAGAATCTAGTGTTAGATGGTTTCAAATTTCGAGTAAAGTCTAGACGTAATAATGTCACATATTGGAAATGTTGCAAGAAAACCAGAGCATGCACAGCCAGAGCCACCATTCGCGATGGCTTTCTTTCATCGCCTCTACCTCAACACAACCAACCTGCAGAAGAGAGCAAACTATTACAATGACTATATAGCAATGACTTAATGTCAAAAGTGTTTTTATTCTCCATTTGTAACTATCAAATTTAGTATATGAATGTAAATTTTGAGTGACATGGCCCACTGAATCAGAACTCTGAACAATAGATGTGGGACAAGTGAGGTGACCCCTTTCATAGCTCTCAGTCTCTGACCTAATTGATTCAATTCTGCTCATTTTCAAATTCTTCATTGTGAGTTCATGCTCACTACTAGTGCTAATTGTTTCCTTGTAAGTAATTAGTCGGTTGTGTGCATACTTGCAGTTCGCTGCGGTTGAGTGGTTTTGTTGCCTAGTTGACTAGCTTGGTTCTCTGCTTGTTTAAAGATTTGTTATAATATAGGCCTACATTTCTTTTGGAAAACAACTTATCCATATTTTCTTTTTAATATTTTTGTGTAGAGAAAAGAGTTGTCAAAATGTCACTTTTCATATCATACCTTATATCGGGCTGATATTGGGGTCTCGGGCTGATATTTGGTAGGATATGAAAAGTGACATGTTATAACCTCTAAAAACAGTATACATATTATTAACTGAATTAGTCATTGAGATGTTACTTTTAGTCGTTCAGAGTTTTCAGAATGAAGCTAAGATCTAGGAATAGGCAAACGTAGTAACGGCCCTTTTCGTCTAAAGGAGAACTTTCTCATTGGCTTAGTAGCAAAATGTCAGAGGTGAACGTCACAACCACCCCTGTCGACCAATACAAGTAGGACAAGAAAGCTGTAGTTCCACCTTTGTTAGGAATGTTTGTTCTAATTTTGGATCCAAAAAAAAAATGTCAGTTAGGTTATGCATGCATTTTTTTCACAAATTTATGCTCACAAATGGCCCTCAGATATTATCTGAGAGAAAAAGTGGATTGACTCCTTTATCTTTATCTACAAACGAGACATCTTTACCTTATAGTACCAGATTTTCTATCGCTTTTTGTTCTTACTTACATGTATTAGTGTTGGCCTTTTTCAAAGTGGTATATAAGAATATCCATTGATAGAAAATACCATTACCTTGCATCAACACTTTATCAAGAAAAAGAAAAAAGATATTTCCATGGTTTGCTTTGACATTTCTAAAAATGGTTGATCTTTGTTTGATAGTTATCATCTTAATAGAATAGATTTTCACATCGATCAGAAAGGAATAAAAGATCAAAGCCCTTGGCATGATTCAAATCACATCTTTGATAGGTACCAACATGTACAAATGTCTGATATATCTTCTCAAAAACTATTATCTGTTTGCGTCGTGCAGGGATCAGTGTTAATACCCTTATTATACCCCCGACCAACGGTCCGGGGTATCTAGTAATACCAACGATTCCGTCCGTCCGTGTGTGTGTGTGTCCGTCCGAGGACATTTTTTGTCTGACCTATTACGGGAAAACCATTTGTCCGATTAATTTCAAATTTTGCACATGTCTTCTACCCTACTAGGAGGGGTGCAGTGCCAAGTTACAGCAAATTTCGTTAACATTTGAATTTATTATTAATTTTTTACAAATTTCCATGTTTTGAACTTAGTCATTTTCCAATATCAGATTTGTCTGACCTATTACTGGACAACTATTTATCCGATTAATTTCAAATTTTGCACATGTCTTCTACCCTACTAGGAGGGGTGCAGTGCCAAGTAACAGCAAATTTCGTTAACATTTGAATTTTTTATTATTTTTTTACAAATTTCCATGTTTTGAACTTAGTCATTTTCCAATATCAGATTTGTCCGACTTATTACGGGGAAAAAAGTTTCATCTGATTCTTTTCACATTTTGCACATGTCTTCTTCCATACTAGGAGCGGTGCAGTGCCAAATCAATACTAAAATTGATGAGTGTTTTTTGTGTGTGTTTTTTTTTTACAAATTTTTGATTAGTCATTTTTTCTCAATTCCTCTTTTGGGGTCAAATGCTGTGCAAGAGATGACTACATTGAAAGTAAAAAGTAATTCAGTTAGTCAAGGATGCACGGTCGGGGGTATTAGTGAGCCACGCTCACTTTTTTGCTTGTTATTCAAAGGCCCGGAGTTGCTCATTTATGGGAAGGTGATTCAACGTAGCTATTTAGATGTAGTGTAAATTAAGACCATTTGGCAGACGTCTTGGTGTTATATTACAAGACTATGCTTTACTATGAACATACATGGGAAAGCAATAATTGTTGTTACTCCTGAAAGGCATATGTCCGCGGCAATCATGGGAATCAGACAGTAATATTACTTCCTAAGCCCAGGCAGTAACTTATTGCCTTAAAAAATTACAGGTGGTAAGCTTATTGCCTAGATAGTTTTGGTTTATTTTGTTTATTGTCGAGTATATTAACGCACCATGAAGAGATTCATTATTACTGTATTATTAAATTTTTACTATTTGTCGAGCTTATTCATAAATATACTCATGTAGGAAAATTTAGCAAAAAACTCAAATGAGGATTGCTTTCAATCTACGTCCTTTGCCAGATGATTGTTATGATAATTGAATTACTGTAATCAAAAATTATGAACTGCCATACACCAGGCAAAGACAACGAGTTTATCTGGGTTGGAGCATCTGACTCCGCTGTTGAAATTGGAGCGATGATACTGCAGTGTTGGACAGCTTGTTTCTAGAGACTGAACCAAATCGTGGAACTGAGGAGAACTGTCTGCTGATAAGACAAGAAAGAGCTTATGACGCTTCTTGTGATCTGCTTGCAACGCTTTCCCTTTGTGAAGTTTTGGAACATTAGATATATCTTTACTTACACTGTTTCTTAAATTAATAAACTAATTAGTGAGGTATTATGCCTTATGAATATGCGTAAGACATGTAAATCAATGTCCACGAGCGTCAGTCTCTATACAAGATTTTGATAAAAGGGTTATTTTCACGTGTCATTTACCACTGAAAGCATGAAACACGTGACCTTCTGCTAAACAAGTTCAAACTTGCCACGTACTCTAAAGACTATAATAAATACAAGTGATGAACCATTTAGATTTTCTTCTTGCCAGTTATGATCAGAAAACTACGAGTGCCTTCCCCATAGCCTAATGCACTAACCAGCGTGACAGTCGAACGACTCGATGATGTAGATTTAAATATATTGATTGACTCAATGAAGGTTGATGAACAAACAAACCTTCCTTGTAGTACACTCTTTAGATGTTGATTACGAAATTCTTCATCCTGGTACACTTCTTTTACTCTATTAAACTCAACGGCGATTATGTATCTCTAGTAATTTACCATCATTATATCCTTTGCAAATATACAATCTTGAAACAGCTAAAATACTCACTTAATCTATACAAGTTTGGACGAAAGGGTTGTTTGAAAGGGTTGTTCTCACGTGTCACTTATCACTAAAGCATGAAAAAGATACATTTGTCCTCAAATATGTACAGCAGTGTGACAAACCGGGAAAACGAGGTGTGCCCGCCGTGACGAACCACATGTGACATACTGGAAACGGCCAATAGAAATGAAATGTTAAAAGATCATGAGTGCGTAAAACGTACGTTTTTTGCCTGCTAAGACTCGCTTTCAAATACGGCAACCCATATTTAGCCTTGGGGCTGAGGGGGGTCCAGTGTGCAAAAATATGTCCCCGAAGTTTGACACTTGTTTCCTGTAGGACACCCTTTGGAGATCGAAAAAAACTTGGGTAGACATTCCAAATGTGGGACAGGAAGCTGTAATTCAAGATGATGTCGTATCCATATAAACGATATACTTCAATCTTGATCTGTTCTAGAGTGTTGAATTTGGTGTGTTTTCGTAGGTTTTCGGGTTCAGTAATATATACAGACATGAGGCAGAATCTATCAAAAGCTTCAACTAAGATTGTTAGCATAATCATAATTAGTTCATGTTTTACACAATGTATTGATCTTTTAATTTGCAGGTAAAGGGGCAAACCAAGCGTCACCTTTTTTCTTCAGAACGATAAACAAAGTACACCTCGTTATAACGTTCAAGAATCCGAAAGTTCACTAGTTACCTTTAAACTAGTAGGTATTAAATTGTAAATCAAGTGTTGTATAGTCCTCCTTCAAAACTGTTTATTGAATATAGTCTGAAATACAGTCTAGGTCCAAGTTTTGGGAGTCTATTTTGTTCAAAAGCCTAGTTTAATAAATGATAAACAACTGCCTACCAAAAGATTTCCTATGTATTGACTATCATCCTTTTTAGAAATTTTGAATTTGGTCACCATTTTTTCAATATGTGATTCTAAAGTTCTCTAAAAATCATCACAGCGAATGAACAAGTTGAACCGAAGCGATCACCAGATTACATGATATAAATTCATTGACGTCAATGTATTTATACACACTTTTGTAAAGCAGCTGTATATGAAGGTAATGTCATTATTTTGCTATTTGATAGACTAAGTATTGTCATTTGTTTACACGGGAAGGGGATAAACCATGTTAATTAAAGTAAAAGATTATCTCAAGAAAACAAAAATAAACGTCACCGATGGCAGGACAATGTTTCTGAATCTTTCATAACGGGCGCATCGATTCTATGAAGTTGCCCTCTTCGAATCCCATCTGACACGTCTGGGAAAAAAATATATTTGTATCAGAGTTTTTTTGGGTTTTTTTTTCAAATCTTTTTTATTCATTTCAAAGTATACAAAGTCATCCTCAGTGGTAGAGAGCAGGATTTACAAGGATTGGAAATCAATGAATAGCATGAGTACAGGCAATTTGTAACAGTTTTATATTCTTTAGTGGAAATGGAACACTATAATATAATGCTATCTAAGTATGTAATCACTTTGTTGGGCCATTTCTTCTGAAACTTCACAATTCTATTATTTTTTCTGGCTAAGTACTTTTCAACAAATAAGATGTTTTGAATATCTTTCAAAAATCTAGTTATGTGTAAACTTCTGTTATTAATACTTGAAGTAAATATAAATCTTTTGCCCGCAAGTATGATATTATTGACAATATCATAGCCAGAGTCAATTCCTAAGAGAATTGTGAAGTCAGAAAGAACACAGTCAATATCTAAAATGTTGTTAATAATAACTCTTAATTCATTCCAGAATTTTTGTACACAATAACAAGAAATAAAAACATCGACAAAATCTTCTGGTTCTGATTGACAGAATGTACATATGTTTCTGTCAAATAACTTCATTTTCAGCATATGGGGTCATGGGGTAACAAAATCTACAATTTAGAATCCCCATTGGCCAAAGAGTTTACTCAAGTTTTTTCAGCTCTCTAGACCTTTTGGAACTGGAGAAGAAGATGAATATAGGATTTTAAAGGTTTTGACCCCTGTGACCCCATTTGGGGTCATGGGCTCACAAAATCTACAATTTAGAATCCCCATTGGCCCAGGAGTCTACACACAACTTTTCAGCTCTCTAGACCTTTTGGAACTTGAGAAGAAGATAAAAATAGGATTTTAAGGTTTTGACCCCTGTGACCCCATTTGGGGTCATGGGGTCACAAAATCTATAATTTAGAATCCCTATTGACCAAGGAGTCTACTCACAACTTTTCAGCTCTCTAGACCTTTTGGAACTGGAGAAGAAGATAAAAATAGGATTTTAAGGTTTTGACCCCTGTGACCCCATTTGGGGTCATGGGGTCATAAAATCTACAATTTAGAATCCCCATTGGCCAAGGAGTCTACTCACAACTTTTCAGCTCTCTAGACCTTTTGGAACTGGAGAAGAAGATGAAAATAGGATTTTAAAGTTTTGACCCCTGTAACCCTATTTGGGGTCATGTGGTCACAAAATCTACAATTTAGAATCTCCATTGGCCAAGGAGTCTACTCACAACTTTTCAGCTCTCTAGACCTTTTGGAGCTGTAGAAGAAGATGAAAATAGGATTTTAAGGTTTTGACCCCTGTGACCCCATTTGGGGTCATGGGGTCACAAAATCTACAATTTAGAATCCCCATTGGCCAAGGAATCTACTCACAACTTTTCAGCTCTCTAGACCTTTTGGAACTGGAGGAGAAGGTGAAAATAGGATTTTAAGGTTTTGAACCCTGTGACCCCATTTGGGGTCATGGGCTCACAAAATCTATAATTAAGAATCCCCATTGGCCAAGGAGTCTACTCACATTTTTTCAGCTCTCTAGACCTTTTGGAACTGGAGAAGAAGGTGAAAATAGGATTTTAAGGTTTTGACCCCTGTGACCCCATTTGGGGTCATGGGCTCACACAATCTATAATTAAGAATCCCAATTGGCCAAGGAGTCTACTCACATTTTTTCAGCTCTCTAGACCTTTTGGAACTGGAGAAGAAGATGGATATAGGTTTTTAAGGTTTTGACCCCTGTGACCCCATTTGGGGTCATGGGGTCATAAAATCTACAATTTAGAATCCCCATTGGCCCAGGAGTCTACACACAACTTTTCAGCTCTCTAGACCTTTTGGAACTTGAGAAGAAGATGAAATAGGATTTTAAGGTTTTGACCCCTGTGACCCCATTTGGGGTCATGGGGTCATAAAATCTACAATTTAGAATCCCCATTGGCCAAGGAGTCTACTCACAATTTTTCAGCTCTCTAGACCTTTTGGAACTGGAGAAGAAGGTGAAAATAGGATTTTAAGGTTTTAACCCCTGTGACCCCATTTGGGGTCATGGGCTCACACAATCTATAATTAAGAATCCCCATTGGCCAAGGAGTCTACTCACATTTTTTCAGCTCTCTAGACCTTTTGGAACTGGAGAAGAAGATGGATATAGGTTTTTAAGGTTTTGACCCCTGTGACCCCATTTGGGGTCATGGGGTCATAAAATCTACAATTAAGAATCCCCATTGGCCCAGGAGTCTACACACAACTTTTCAGCTCTCTAGACCTTTTGGAACTTGAGAAGAAGATGAAAATAGGATTTTAAAGTTTTGACCCCTGTAACCCTATTTGGGGTCATGTGGTCACAAAATCTACAATTTATAATCCCCATTGGCCAAGGAATCTACTCACAACTTTTCAGCTCTCTAGACCTTTTGGAACTGGAGAAGAAGGTGAAAATAGGATTTTAAGGTTTTGACCCCTGTGACCCCATTTGGGGTCATGGGCTCACACAATCTATAATTAAGAATCCCCATTGGCCAAGGAGTCTACTCACATTTTTTCAGCTCTCTAGACCTTTTGGAACTGGAGAAGAAGATGGATATAGGTTTTTAAGGTTTTGACCCCTGTGACCCCATTTGGGGTCATGGGGTCATAAAATCTACAATTTAGAATCCCCATTGGCCAAGGAGTCTACACACAACTTTTCAGCTCTCTAGACCTTTTGGAACTTGAGAAGAAGATGAAATAGGATTTTAAGGTTTTGACCCCTGTGACCCCATTTGGGGTCATGGGGTCATAAAATCTACAATTTAGAATCCCCATTGGCCAAGGAATCTACTCACAATTTTTCAGCTCTCTAGACCTTTTGGAACTGGAGAAGATGATGAATATAGGATTTTAAGGTTTTGACCCCTGCGACCCCATTTGGGGTCATGGGGTCACAAAATCTACAATTTAGAATCCCCTTGGGCCCAGGAGTCTACACGAAACTTTTCAGCTCTCAAGACCTTTTGGAACTTGAGAAGAAGATGAAAATAGGATTTTAAGGTTTTGACCCCTGTGACCCCATTTGGGGTCATGGGGTCACAAAATCTACAATTTAGAATCCCCATTGGCCACGGAGTCTACTCACAACTTTTCAGCTCTCTAGACCTTTTGGAACTGGAGAAGAAGATGAAAATAGGATTTTAAGGTTTTGACCCCTGTAACCCTATTTGGGGTCATGTGGTCACAAAATCTACAATTTAGAATCCCCATTGGCCAAGGAGTCTACTCAAATTTTTTCAGCTCTCTAGACTTTTTGGAACTGGAGAAGAAGGTGAAAATAGGATTTTAAGGTTTTGACCCCTGTGACCCCATTTGGGGTCATGGGCTCACAAAATCTATAATTAATTTCCCCATTGGCCAAGGAGTCAACTCAAATTTTTTCAGCTCTCTAGACCTTTTGGAACTGGAGAAGAAGATGGATATAGGTTTTTAAGGTTTTGACCCCTGTGACCCCATTTGGGGTCATGGGGTCATAAAATCTACAATTTAGAATCCCCATTGGCCAAGGAGTCTACTCACAACTTTTCAGCTCTCTAGACCTTTTGGAACTGGAGAAGAAGATGAAAATAGGATTTTAAAGTTTTGACCCCTGTAACCCTATTTGGGGTCATGTGGTCACAAAATCTACAATTTAGAATCTCCATTGGCCAAGGAGTCTACTCACAACTTTTCAGCTCTCTAGACCTTTTGGAACTGGAGAAGAAGATGAAAATAGGATTTTAAGGTTTTGACCCCTGTAACCCTATTTGGGGTCATGTGGTCACAAAATCTACAATTTAGAATCTCCATTGGCCAAGGAGTCTACTCACAACTTTTTAGCTCTCTAGACCTTTTGGAACTGGAGAAGAAGATGAAAATAGGATTTTAAGGTTTTGACCCCTGTGACCCCATTTGGGGTCATGGGGTCACAAACTGACAATTTAGAATCCCCATTGGCCAAGGAATCTACTCACAACTTTTCAGCTCTCTAGCCCTTTTGGAACTGGAGAAGAAGATGAATATAGGATTTTAAGGTTTTGACCCCTGCGACCCCATTTGGGGTCATGGGGTCAAAAAATCTACAATTTAGAATCCCCTTGGGCCCAGGAGTCTACACACAACTTTTCAGCTCTCTAGACCTTTTGGAACTTGAGAAGAAGATGAAAATAGGATTTTAAGGTTTTGACACCTGTGACCCCATTTGGGGTCATGGGGTCACAAAATCTACAATTTAGAATCCCCATTGGCCAAGGAGTCTACTCACAACTTTTCAGCTCTCTAGACCTTTTGGAACTGGAGAAGAAGATGAAAATAGGATTTTAAGGTTTTGACCCCTGTAACCCTATTTGGGGTCATGTGGTCACAAAATCTACAATTTAGAATCTCCATTGGCCAAGGAGTCTACTCACAACTTTTTAGCTCTCTAGACCTTTTGGAACTGGAGAAGAAGATGAAAATAGGATTTTAAGGTTTTGACCCCTGTGACCCCATTTGGGGTCATGGGGTCACAAACTGACAATTTAGAATCCCCATTGGCCAAGGAATCTACTTCCAAACTTTTCAGCTCTCTAGCCCTTTTGGAACTGGAGAAGAAGATGAATATAGGATTTTAAGGTTTTGACCCCTGCGACCCCATTTGGGGTCATGGGGTCAAAAAATCTACAATTTAGAATCCCCTTGGGCCCAGGAGTCTCCACACAACTTTTCAGCTCTCTAGACCTTTTGGAACTTGAGAAGAAGATGAAAATAGGATTTTAAGGTTTTGACCCCTGTGACCCCATTTGGGGTCATGGGCTCACAAAATCTAAAATTAAGAATCCCCATTGGCCAAGGAGTCTACTCACATTTTTTCAGCTCTCTAGACCTTTTGGAACTGAAGAAGAAGATGGATGTAGGTTTTTAAGGTTTTGACCCCTGTGACCCCATTTGGGGTCATGGGGTCATAAAATCTACAATTTAAAATCCCCATTAGCTAAGGAGTCTACTCACAACTTTTCAGCTCTCTAGACCTTTTGGAACTGGAGAAGAAGATGAAAATAGGATTTTAAAGTTTTGACCCCTGTAACCCTATTTGGGGTCATGTGGTCACAAAATCTACAATTTAGAATCTCCATTGGCCAAGGAGTCTACTCACAACTTTTCAGTTCTCTAGACCTTTTGGAACTGGAGAAGAAGATGAAAATAGGATTTTAAGGTTTTGACCCCTGTGACCCCATTTGGGGTCATGGGGTCACAAAATCTACAATTTAGAATCCCCATTGGCCAAGGAATCTACTCACAACTTTTCAGCTCTCTAGACCTTTTGGAACTGGAGAAGAAGATGAATATAGGATTTTAAGGTTTTGACCCCTGCGACCCCATTTGGGGTCATGGGGTCACAAAATCTACAATTTAGAATCCCCTTTGGCCCAGGAGTCTACACACAACTTTTCAGCTCTCTAGACCTTTTGGAACTTGAGAAGAAGATGAAAATAGGATTTTAAGGTTTTGACCCCTGTGACCCCATTTGGGGTCATGGGGTCACAAAATCTACAATTTAGAATCCCCATTGGCCAAGGAGTCTACTCAAATTTTTTCAGCTCTCTAGACCTTTTGGAACTGGAGAAGAAGATGAAAATACGATTTTAAGGTTTTGACCCCTGTGACCCCATTTGGGGTCATGGGGTCACAAAATCTACAATTTAGAATCCCCATTGGCCAAGGAGTCTACTCACAACTTTTCAGCTCTCTAGACCTTTTGGAACTGGAGAAGAAGGTGAAAATAGGATTTTAAGGTTTTGACCCCTGTGACTCCATTTGGGGTCATGGGCTCACAAAATCTATAATTTAGAATCCCCATTGGCCAAGGAGTCTACTCACATTTTTTCAGCTCTCTAGACCTTTTGGAACTTGAGAAGAAGATGAAAATAGGATTTTAAGGTTTTGACCCCTGTGACCCCATTTGGGGTCATGGGGTCACAAAATCTACAATTTAGAATCCCCATTGGCCAAGGAGTCTACTCACAACTTTTTAGCTCTCTAGACCTTTTGGAACTGGAGAAGAAAATGAAAATAGGATTTTAAGGTTTTGACCCCTGTGACCCCATTTGGGGTCATGGGGTCACAAACTGACAATTTAGAATCCCCATTGGCCAAGGAATCTACTCACAACTTTTCAGCTCTCTAGCCCTTTTGGAACTGGAGAAGAAGATGGATATAGGTTTTTAAGGTTTTGACCCCTGTGACCCTATTTGGGGTCATGGGGTCACAAAATCTACAATTTAGAATCCCCATTGGCCAAGGAGTCTACTCACAACTTTTCAGCTCTCTAGACCTTTTGGAACTGGAGAAGAAGATGAAAATAGGATTTTAAAGGTTTTGACCCCTGTGACCCCATTTTGGGTCATGGGGTCACAAAATCTACAATTTAGAATCCCTATTGACCAAGGAGTCTACTCACAACTTTTCAGCTCTCTAGACCTTTTGGAACTGGAGAAGAAGATGAAAATAGGATTTTAAAGGTTTTGACCCCTGTGACCCCATTTGGTGTCATGGGGTCACAAAATCTACAATTTAAAATCCCCATTGGCCAAGGAGTCTACTCACAACTTTTCAGCTCTCTAGACCTTTTGGAACTGGAGAAGAAGATGAAAATAGGATTTTAAGGTTTTGACCCCTGTGACCCCATTTGGGGTCATGTGGTCACAAAATCTACAATTTAGAATCTCCATTGGCCAAGGAGTCTACTCACAACTTTTCAGCTCTCTAGACCTTTTGGAACTGGAGAAGAAGATGAAAATAGGATTTTATGGTTTTGACCCCTGTAACCCTATTTGGGGTCATGTGGTCACAAAATCTACAATTTAGAATCTCCATTGGCCAAGGAGTCTACTCACAACTTTTCAGCTCTCTAGACCTTTTGGAACAGGAGAAGAAGATGAAAATAGGATTTTAAGGTTTTTACCCCTGTGACCCCATTTGGGGTCATGGGGTCACAAAATCTACAATTTAGAATCCCCATTGGCCAAGGAATAGTCACAACTTTTCAGCTCTCTAGACCTTTTGGAACTGGAGAAGAAGATGAATATAGGATTTTAAGGTTTTGACCCCTGTGACCCCATTTGGGGTCATGGGGTCACAAAATCTACAATTTAGAATCCCCTTTGGCCCAGGAGTCTACACACAACTTTTCAGCTCTCTAGACCTTTTGGAACTTGAGAAGAAGATGAAAATAGGATTTTAAGGTTTTGACCCCTGTGACCCCATTTGGGGTCATGGGGTCACAAAATCTATAAATTAGAATCCCCATTGGCCAAGGAGTCTACTCACATTTTTTCAGCTCTCTAGACCTTTTGGAACTGGAGAAGAAGATGAAAATACGATTTTAAGGTTTTGACCCCTGTGACCCCATTTGGGGTCATGGGGTCACAAAATCTACAATTTAGAATCCCCATTGGCCAAGGAGGCTACTCACAACTTTTCAGCTCTCTAGACCTTTTGGAACTGGAGAAGAAGGTGAAAATAGGATTTTAAGGTTTTGACCCCTGTGACCCCATTTGGGGCCATGGGCTCACAAAATCTATAATTTAGAATCCCCATTGGCCAAGGAGTCTACTCACATTTTTTCAGCTCTCTAGACCTTTTGGAACTGGAGAAGAAGATGGATATAGGTTTTTAAGGTTTTGACCCCTGTGACCCTATTTGGGGTCATGGGGTCACAAAATCTACAATTTAGAATCCCCATTGGCCAAGGAGTCTACTCACAACTTTTCAGCTCTCTAGACCTTTTGGAACTGGAGAAGAAGATGAAAATAGGATTTTAAAGGTTTTGACCCCTGTGACCCCATTTTGGGTCATGGGCTCACAAAATCTACAATTTAGAATCCCTATTGACCAAGGAGTCTACTCACAACTTTTCAGCTCTCTAGACCTTTTGGAACTGGAGAAGAAGATGAAAATAGGATTTTAAAGGTTTTGACCCCTGTGACCCCATTTGGTGTCATGGGGTCACAAAATCTACAATTTAAAATCCCCATTGGCCAAGGAGTCTACTCACAACTTTTCAGCTCTCTAGACCTTTTGGAACTGGAGAAGAAGATGAAAATAGGATTTTAAGGTTTTGACCCCTGTGACCCCATTTGGGGTCATGGGGTCACAAAATCTACAATTTAGAATCTCCATTTGCCAAGGAGTCTACTCACAACTTTTCAGCTCTCTAGACCTTTTGGAACTGGAGAAGAAGATGAAAATAGGATTTTAAGGTTTTGACCCCTGTGACCCCATTTGGGGTCATGGGGTCATAAAATCTACAATTTAGAATCCCCATTGGCCAAGGAGTCTACTCACAACTTTTCAGCTCTCTAGACCTTTTGGAACTGGAGAAGAAGATGAAAATAGGTTTTAAAGGTTTTGACCCCTGTGACCCAATTTAGGGTCATGGGGTCACGATATCTACAATTTAGAATCCCCATTGGCCAAGGAGTCTGCACATCAAATTTCAGCTCTCTAGAGTCATTGGTTCTGGAGAAGAAGTCGAAAATGTGAAAAGTTTATGGATGGACGGAGGGACGCCGGACGCCTTGCCATGCCATAAGCCCATCGGGTCTTTCAGACCTGATGAGCTAAAAAGCTAAAACTTTCTTTTAATAAAGTAATCTGACAGTTTGTTTATTCATCAAGGTTTTGACTTTTGAATTGATTACCCTATACTTTTAGGAATATAGGTTAACAATGTATACAATATCAAATAAAAACAACATAATTCTTCTTCTTGAACATTAATTCGGTGGCAATATAAATGTTGGACTTTCTAAATGACCCCAAAGATTTGTCATTAAGTATAATGCGCTTTTTCAGTAAATAAATAGGGGAAATTGTCAAAAATAGATTTGATTCTTTCTTTCCAAACATGTATATTGCCACAATACATCAAATCTCAGAAATGATAAGGCAAATGATAAGATTGATTTTTTTTAAAACAGCACGGAAATTTGAAATCATTAACAGATATAAGGGTCAGCACCAGATTGAGGGACAGAATTTGAAGGATTCTTATCATCAGATTGAGTTGATGACATCCTCTCACATAATTTTCTACCGCATTCACAGCATGAGCAACATGTGACACACGTATCCCTCACCCATGGTCCACAAATCTTGGGTAGTACCACGTTGGCGATGAAAGCTATGCAACCAATCACAGTACAGATTGTCAAGTTCACAGTCATCGACCAGAAAAGAAACCGGTTGTAGAAATAGTCGCAGTTGTTGGGGGGCAATACACGAATGAACAACAAATATTTACCTGCAGTAAGAAGAGAGATCAAATGAGTTGAGTGTAAAATTCAACGTTTCCTGAGGATAAATGTTTTTTAGTCAAATTTTGGTTGAATTTACTTAGATTGCTGTTTGGTTATATAATTATAGATACATTACACTGGAAAACAACAATATATTGGAACTATCTCTTAAACCAATATTTAAGGATTAAGCCTTTCAGGCTGAATCCTTATTGTTATTGGCGTGTTTTATTATTTTATTCCACCGATTTTGTCCCATCTATACAGCAAAAACGGCTGAAGCTATTACAGCGAAACTTTGCAAGTTGATAGCCCTTACTGAGACTTCATGACGTTTCGTTTTTTTCAAATCGGAGGTCGCATTAAAGGTACAGTTCAATTCCAAAATCGAAAAAATAACATGGGTTTGTTTTTTTAATGCAGTTAGAGACTTTTTTTTTTTTTAAAAGATGCGCAATAAAATTCTTCACAAAAAAGGCAACAGGATGAAATCGTAGGTCACGTGGTTTTACCGCCATATTGGTTTTTTCAACTTTTCAGAATTTCCGGACCCCATGCACCTTGAGAATCTTCTTCTCTGAAGATATTTGCACCAGAGAGCTGAAATTTACACTCAATGTAGCTGAAGCATTGTAGTTCTGAATTTGCATTCGAAAAAGTCCTTACGTTAATACTTTTTTGGCTTTGACCTTTCAAAGATAACCAAAATCTAAAAATCGCAAACTTCAAGGGCAGATAACTCAAACCCAGACCATAGAAGTTAATGATTTTTGCACGAGAGTTAGACACTACCAAGGTCTTTCAAATAAAAGAATAAAATCGCTCGCGAACAGTCATTTCCGGTCGGTAGGAAGCATTTCCCTAACATGGGGTCAAACTGCAAAAATGCACTTAGAGAAATAAAACTTGTACCAAAAGAAGCGCAATGAAATTCTTACAAAAAGTCAATCACAGCAAACCTGTAAATACAGAACGTTTTGGGGAAATCATTGTTTTTAAGTTTTGCATTGTCTACAGAGTATTCTCTGTGCAGAGCGTTAGCTTCAGGGGGGCAGACGAGAATGTTATGAGGCTATAAATAGACACTATGCAAGCAGTCATTCACTGGCCTTGCAGACAGGAAATGTAGGTTACTTGCCTCAAATATTCACAGCAGTCATCACTGGCACTACAGACAGGTAATATAGGTTGAATGTCTCAAGTAGTGACAATTCAAGGTGCATTTTATAACAGTCAGTCGCTGACAAAAATACAGTGAAATACAAAGAAGCGCTGTAAAATCTCTCCTCAAGGCCCATTCAGTTAGATATTTGCTTGATTGATGATTTTCTAAAAACGCTCTGGGAACTTTATGCATTAACAAAAGGTCATGATACTTTCAGGACGGACTCCTGACATGATTATTTGTGTGCTGAACACTCTGTAAATACAGCTGTTCGTGAATCACTGTAAAAGGCCCATTCAGTTAGAGATTTATTTGATTGATTACTTTCTAAAAACGGCCTAGGAACTTTATCCATTGGCAGAAAGTCATGAAACTTTCAGGGATGACTCCTGACATGTTTATCTTTGTACTTAACACGCTGTTGATGCGCTGAATCATGTTGTCGCCGCTTTGCGGCTATATTTGATCTTTGCTATTGTCTTACATCAAAATCACATAGAAAGTGTTCGCGTGACTTATCCGCCTTTTATTTCAAATACATCTTTTTTTAATATTACAAAGTACATTTGGTTAAAAGCAAGGTTAGAAAGTGTACTGTTCTTAAAAACTGATTGGTTATTTAAATAATTCTTTAGTAGGACATATTTTAAGCACTAAGTGTATTTGTCCAAAAGAAATGGGTTTTTTTGCTACTGCGAGGAGGATTTATAAGAGAGGACACTAGTGTGTTAAAGGGGCCGTTTTTTGATAATTTTATATCTATACTTGTTCACTGACAATTGTACGTTAATGTATTATTGTGATAGTGTCAAAAATTTCATAACACAAACCTATAGTCAGAGGAGAAAGTATGAAGATTTACCTAAAATCCATGGGCGGCCATTTTGTGTGAACACCTTAAGTTCAATTTGTGTAAGAAAAAGAAATTACATGGCTAAACTTTACATTATATATTTGAATTATTACTGCTCCTTTTAGGTTAAATTCATTGTCTTTCAATTGGAACCATTAATGTTCATTTTCTTGACATCACCTTATATTCCCCCTAAAAGCGTGCTACTGCCCCTTTAAGAATAGATGCCTTACCAGCAATGAAACACCACGAGCACATGAAGAGAAATACCATATGCATGGAAGATGGAAAATGCGAAGCATGAGATCCAGCATCTTTTTTCTTTTGCGCCAAGTTGTTGATCTTTTTTGTAACGACTAACGATGTGGTTAAAAATACAGCCACCATCAGGTAGAAGGGGATGTAGACTTCAGCTGGGCAGTTGTGAAGGTTAATCGCACCTGTGAAGAGTTTATATACCGGTTAAACATAAAAATCGTAGCAGCCTCGACTAAGGTTTCGAGTTTCTCTGCTCTTTCCTTTGAGTCATTTCTCACGACACATTAATATGGTCATAAACCTCACACGTCACATTAATACGGTCATAAACTTCACTTTAAGAAAATGACCATTGTTATCTTCTTTATCGAAAACATATATGCACTGTGATATCCCCCGCCCCAAACTTTTATACAAACCTCATCATTATTGCTAATAAAGCCGAGACATTCCACAAAAGGTTAATATTTTAGATGAAAACCGAAAACGGAAACTCCAACTCCAAGTTAAATCTTTTGCCATGGATACCAGAAAAATAATCAGAATAACATAAGTAGCAAGAGGCGTAACTCCACTACTAGATCTTCCGATATACCAAATTTATATTTAAAAAAAATAACTAATAGATTTTGGGAAAGAGGCCGGATACGGGCCATACGGGTTCAGGGTTGAGGCGGGTTATAATTACGCTCAGTTCATATTTAGTCATAAATGTTTGATTTGTTTATAGTACACATTTTAGGTCCTAAAACAAAGCCATGTTGCTCTCCGTAGTACAAAACATGGCTGTTACAGTTAAGTGTTACTTTGATTAGATCGTAAACGATCTTACACGTAGAATAGAAAATGCATCCTTATGTAATCCTAATGAAAAATTTATCTTTACATGCAGGTTATATTATTTACAAATACTTACCTTCTCTGGATATAGTGTATTCAGTCAAACATAGTGCGATGAAGGAGATACCTAAAATTGTTAAATTAAATTTGGATTACCTAATATATGTAAACTAGATTTTTAGGTTCTGGCTAAAAAAATATATGAATAAGCCATGATTATAAACTTTAGTCCTCTATGTTATCCAATTTGAAAGACATACATTTTTCAAAGTGATTGTATTAAATCATTTTATATTGAGAAAGTAACATGAAATGCTTGTTTTCAACTGTGACTTACCGCAACACCAGGCACTGAGCCACAAAAAACCCCTTATTAACCTCCTTTCAAACTTGTTAGCGCTGTGTATCTGAAGGAGAAAATAATACTTTAGCTACTGTTTGACCTCGTGCCATTCAAACGGACCCGTTGCAATAAGAAAAGGTTCCAATCCATATTTTTATGTTTCAATTTTCTATGAGTATTTAAGTATAAATTGCTGTTCTTAGTGATCTTTTAACAACCAACCAATAAAAACAAGAGTCATCAGAAGATGACATATCCCACCGGTTCCACATGATCGTAAGATGTAAACCTTTGAAAGATAATTGTACATTGTTCAATATAATATAAGCTAATATATATAAAACGAAACCTTTCATGAACAGAGTCCAAATAAGAGCAGAAGAAGAAGTTTATTTTCAGTTTGTAGGCCATCGGCCCATGTACAAAATACAACAATGATGATATAGTATACAATACAATGGCAATATGAACTGTCAATATAAGAGCCGTTTCCATGGAAATAATAAAAAATAAAATTTTCAGAAATGTGAAAGTATCAAAAGGCACCACTTCAGTAGGTGGGCAATACACATGTAAAGTTTAAGAAAGATATGTGGACCGGTTTTTGAGTTCTGCTCCGGAAACGAAACCTTTCATGAACAGAGTCCATATAAGAGCCGTTTCCATGGAAATTATAAAAAATATAATTTTCTGAAATGGGAAAATATCAAAAGGCACCACTTCAGTAGGTGGGCAATACACATGTAAAGTTTAAGAAAGATATGTGGACCGGTTTTATATATATGAAACCTTTCATGAACAGAGTCCAAATAAGAGCCGTTTCCATGGAAATAATGAAAAATAAATTTTTCAGAAATTTGAAAATATCAAAAGGCACCACTTCAGTAGGTGGGCAATACACATGTAAAGTTTCAGAAAGATATGTGAACCGGTTTTTGAGTTCTGCTCCGGAAACGAAACCTTTCATGAACAGAGTCCATATAAGAGCCGTTTCCATGGAAATAATAAAAAATAAAATTTTCAGAAATGTGAAAATATCAAAAGGCACCACTTCAGTAGACGGGCAATACACATGTAAAGTTTCAGAAAGATATGTGGATCGGTTTTTGAGTTCTGCTCCGGAAACGAAATGATTACGGACGGACGGACGGACGGACGGACATACAGACGGACAGGGCGATGACTATATCCCACGGTATTACATACCGGTGGGATAAAAAGAAAATATAACCGCAAGCGGCGACAACAGGATTCAGCCGCATCAGCAGCGTGTTCTGTACAAAGATAAACATGTCAGGAGTCATTCCTGAAAGTTCCATCAAGTTCTGTCGACACGTTAAGCTTCAGGAGGCTTTTTAGCTATTTTTTCCCGACATTTTTTCCATGACTTTGATCAATAATTCTGAACGAAAATGATTGTTTGCGATCAATGTTTTGACAGATTCCTGTTGTATATATACTTGTCTTACATTCCTGAACTTTGAACGTTTATAGAAAAAAAAACTATTTGAGGTACAGTCTTCGAATTATTCAAGTTCAATGCCCAATGCTATCGCTACAACATACCAAAGTTGCAGCACTTTAGTGCAAGTATCATCAGAGGAGAAGATCTTCAAAGGTGCATGGGGTTCGGAAATTCTGAAAAGTTGAAAAATCCAAAAAATATGGCGGCCAAACCACGTGACCTACGACTTCATCATGATAGTTACTTTTGCGTAGAATGTCCTTGCGCACCCTCTCATAAAAATTCATGAAATTCTTTGGTCACGTTTTTGTTTTATCTGCATTTGAAAATATTTTCTTTCTACAACACAGCAAACTTTGAAGGTTTGGCTACACATAAATGATGCATTATGCAGTATGCATTATTCATGGCATAGATAAACATGTCAGGAGTCAGTCCTGAAAATTTCAACAAGTTCGCTTGACGCTTTAAGCTTCAGGAGCATTTTTAGCAATTTCAGAAATTTTTTCTGTCGACTTTGATCAAACATGTCCAATGCCTCAGCTACAACATATTAAAGTATCGGCTCTCTGTTGCAAGTATCATCAGAGGAGTTGATCCTCAAAGGTGCAAGGGGTCCGGAAATTCTGAAAAGTTGGAAAATCCAATATGGCGGCCAAACCACGTGACCTACGATTTCGTCCTGATTGCCCTTTTTGCGTAGAATTTTATTGCGCATCTTTTAAAAAAAATTCAAGTCTCTAGCTGCATTTTGAAAAAAAGCCCATGGTAATTTTTCGATTTTGGAATCGGACTGTACCTTTAATGCTACATGCAAAGTTTCGCTGTAATAGCTTCAGCCGTTTTCGCTAAACGCTGTCCACAAAATCGGTGGAATAAAATATTTTGCACTTAATTAATCTAAAATGGGAGCTGATCAAAATTGTGGGTGTCCAGACATTAATTTCATATGAGATAATGATTTTCTTGACTTGCAGGGATGGCTATAGAGAAGTGAAGGTAATGGATGGTGTGGGTGGGTTTCTGTAGACGATGTTCTTTCTGGACATGGATATCTATTTCAATTTCTGATCTTTCTCTTCTTCCATTGGTTGATTTTCGCGCATACTCGACACGGACCCAGTGGGTAAGTGGCTAATTGTAACGTAGGACTTATGGGACGTATACATTACAGCTAGTTTGAACTAGATTGACACGAGTGCGACCGAGTTTGAATTCGTTACAAACAAAGCGGCAAAATCTGCCTCTCCTTTATTGATAAACCATCGCAATAGTACCCCTCAATTGACTATCGCTATTGCAATAGTTATTCACATCCGACTTGCTATCGCAAGAGTGACCTAGGGTTGACCTTCACGTGTATCAATTTGTATTCAATACCTGAGGCCTAAAGTACTGTAATATAGTTATAATTTTAACGTTTCTATATATCTTCAAAATTCACGTTGATAGTTATTTCAACTGTCGGTAATAAGACAGCATGTATGATTAAATTCTGTCATATTTTCTATGTGGCAACACGTAAATATATTGTAATCATATTTCAAAACTCCCTTACGTTTGTTTACATGTAAACACATCAATCTTTACCTTGGTTAAACATGTATTTACTTTCATTTTGTCTGAGCTAAATTGTCCGTCAATGTTTTCATAGAGGCCGCCATATTTGTTATGACGTCACTATTTTATGTGTACAGACTTTCGTTGACAAATATTACTTTTGCAATTTCTCTATTTTCCACGTCAAGATACATTTCTGTATTCATATTTAATTCCATGACCCCATACATTTAAAAGCATTACCATAATAATAAATGAATATATTTCCTATAAATATTGTAAACAAATTACGTCACAACCTTTGTTTTACGATAACGTCAGTGATTGACAGTTGATTATTAACGAAGTTTTAGAGAGATTCACGAGTCCTTGCTTTTGGTCGTACGTTCTTTCTGGTGATCTTGAACTGTCGGTTTTTACCGTGTTTATTATTACAACATTGGAATTAAAATATGTAAGTAAATTCCAGTGGTGTCCTGAATATTTTCTATTCAGAGAAACGTTAGTAAAATCTATTATTTTGCCAGTTATGGATAATTTCATGTAATGTCTATCTGGTGTGAATTTTTGCTATCATTGATTGATAAATGTTAATGTAATAAATTCTTGTTTATTGGTTCATCAACTTGTTGTTAAATTATTTGCTAGATAACAAACTGTAATTTATAGGGTAAAATTGAGAGATCCAATTATTCCCGACTTGCGGAATTTAGAGTTATCGTTCCTGATTAGAGTTATCCGCCCTTGGGAACAGGTATATGCGCTCTCGACTCGTTGACGTTACCGTCATGGGTCGCGCAAAAACGAAATAGTCGATTTGTGTAAATGTGATTATTTGCCGGGTTTTTATCATTGGTGGTCAATGAATGTATTTTATGCTTGAGTATGTAAATCTTCACATGTCTGTAATATAATATATTATTTCAAATGTATTTAATTGAGTTAATTCCTTAAACGGGCCCGGTATAGATATTTTCGATAATTCTGTTTATGATGTGCTAATTGATACAAATGTGAAAATAATAATACTATCTCAAGGCAAACAAATCGGACATAAGTATCTATTTATGGATAAAACATTTTATTCAGTAATTTATTAATAACAAATACTTCACATCTCATTTAAGTGAACAAAATTAGTAGAAATGAACAGTCTTGATGGGTAAAATTACGCACCTCACTTCTCTAAGAGATGAATTATCAGTCATGCCATTAGAGTACAAATATGATAAAACAAAACCTCTGTTGTTGTTAAAGCGTAGGGTTTGATTGACAATTCTTTGTAGAAAAAGCTTTTTAATAGATTTTTTGTTTGTCAAAAGATCTTGAAGTTTTCGAATGAGTATCCTCCTTCTTTGGTGGGAAATGTAGGCTAAAGATACGCATTCAGTCGGGGTTTAAGTACACATACTTTTTATAATTTTTTCAATGATTTAAAAAATTTCAGAAGTTCAAGGAAGGGGAAAATGATTTGTTTTTGATTCCATTGACATTCGGTATGTGAAAAGAGAAAATATTTTACGACGATTAATTTGTAAGGAAATGTGTCAGTTTGTACCAACTCGTCACTGTTTTGTGCCGCGGTTCAACAATATTTTCCCTTTAAACGACTTAACTTAATGTCTTCTCAATTCTAAAAAATAGAGCCATGGGCTCTGTAGCTCATCAGACTTTTGATGAAAATAGTTTTTTAATGTTTTTAACCCTGTGACCCCAATTGGGGTCAAGGGGTAAATAAATGTAAAATTTAGAATCTTAATTGGCCAAAGAGTCTACACACAACTTTTCAGCTCTCTAGACCTTTTGAAACTGGAGAAGAAGATAAAAATAGGTTTTTAAGGTTTTGACCCCCGTGACCCTTCAATTTAGAATCCCCATTGGCCAAGGAGTCTGCACATCAAATTTCAGCTCTCTAGAGTCATTGGTTCTGGAGAAGAAGTCGAAAATGTGAAAAGTTTACGGATGGACGGACGCCGGACGCCTTGCCATGCCATAAGCCCATCGGGTCTTTCAGACCTGATGAGCTAAAAATGTTGACACAGATAGATAGTACAAGCTTACCCTCAATATGTAATTATTAGGTTAAATAACTTTTGTGTGAATGCGTATCGTAAGCAGCTGGTAAGGGACAGTCCTCTCGGCGTATTTTCGGAGGAAACACAATTCGAGAATATTCCCCTGCTATATTATTACATGATTATTTTGCACTTATTGTCGTATATGTTAGTGATGGTAGCATGCTCGTTGTTCTAGATTTAACAATTTGACTTATAATAAAATGCATCACTACTTCTTCTTGAATCAGTTCGTTTATACAAAAATAACCCGATAGGACTGTCTTTCCCCGACACCATATTTTCAAGCAAACAACGCTATTATTTATAAACTCAAATTGTTGAACATTTACCATATTTATGGAAGCGCATTGCTGCCAGCAGTGGGAAAAAAATTACTTAACGTCTAATTAGATGATAGTTTCATCTAATTAGACGATAGTTTCATCTAATTAGACGATAGTTTCATCTAATTAGACGATAGTTTCATCTAATTAGACGATAGTTTCATCTAATTAGACAATAGTTTTATCTAATTAGATGATAGTATCAACGTCTAATTAGATGAAACTATCATCTAATTAGATGATAGTTTCGTCTAATTAGATGAAAGTATGATCTAATTAGATGATAGTTTCGTCTAATTAGATGATAGTTTCGTCTAATTAGATGATAGTTTCGTCTAATTAGATGATAGTTTCGTCTAATTAGATGATAGTTTCGTCTAATTAGATGATAGTTTCGTCTAATTAAATGATACTTTCATCTAATTAGATGATACTTTCATCTAATAAGATGATACTTTCATCTAATTAGATGATACTTTCATCTAATTAGATGATACTTTCATCTAATTAGATGATACTTTCAAAGCGAGTGTATGACCCTTGTGCATTGATGACTTGATTGACCCTCCTCGACATGGCCCGTATCAGTTTCTGTTTGACTTGTATAGGAATGTGCTGTCATTCCTGATGCACTGCTGCATCCAACTCTGCCACGGTTTGAACACTAGGGTCTTTTCTATATATATACGGCTATATACCAAGAATATCCCATAGATGTACTACCGGGTTCAAGTCGGGACTGTAAGCAGGCCACGGTAGCATTGTTATGGCTTCCCATTGTAGAATCTGTGTTACCACTCTGACTCTGTGGGGTCTAGCATTGTCATCCATGTAAACTGGTCATGTACGAAGAGGGTTGTTGTTGAAATATGGAATTACCACAGGGAGAAGGATGTTATCTCGATATTTCATAGCATTGAGTTTACCTTGAACTGTAACAAGGTCGAGTTAACACAACCCTATATCATCACAAAGTCATCACCACTCTGATAGGTTGGTTGGACATATTCACATGTTTGAGGGGTCTACGTGCCCTATTAACCTGTCGTTTGAAGGCGATTTCTAACGGTTGATATGGAAACCCTCCTGTTGGTAATCCAGTTATCCCTCAGTACTGGGGCACTAATGAAGAGGAGGTGTCTAACGTTCTGAATCAGTGTTCTGTCTTCACGTACAGAGGTAACTGTCGGGCGTCAAGATCACGGTCTTTCATGTCATTGGTTTTGACATGTTATTACTAAACGTGTCATAACACTGTGGTTATACTCTGCAGGACATTCACGCATACCAATTATTCGTCATGTTTTCCCTATTGATAATCTATGACTTGCGATAACTGAATCTCAAACTCATATACGATCATTTGTTCGAGATAACAGCCATAAAAAAATCTTCCATATCATTTTCATCAATTTGTTGAAAAGTAATACCCAAGACCGTGATCTGGACGTCCGACAGTTACCTCTGTACGTGAAAACAGAACACTGATTCAGAACGTTAGACACCTCCTCTTCATAAGTGCCCCAGTAATAAGGGATAACTCGATTACCAACAGGAGGGTTTCCATATCAACCGTTAGAAATCGCCTTCAAACGGCAGGTTAATAGGGCATGTAGACCCCTCAAACATGTGAATATACCCAACCAACCTATCAGAGTGGTTATGACTTTGTGATGATATAGGGTTGTGTTAACTCGACCTTGTTACAGTTCAAGGTAAACTCAATGCTATGAAATATCGAGATAACATCCTTCTCCCTGTGGTAATTCCATATTTCAACAACAACCCTCTTCGTACATGACCAGTTTACATGGATGACAATGCTAGACCCCACAGAGTCAGAGTGGTAACACAGATTCTACAATGGGAAGCCATAACAATGCTACCGTGGCCTGCTTACAGTCCCGACTTGAACCCGGTAGAACATCTATGGGATATTCTTGGTATATAGCCGTATATATATAGAAAAGACCCTAGTGTTCAAACCGTGGCAGAGTTGGATGCAGCAGTGCATCAGGAATGACAGCACATTCCTATACAAGTCAAACAGAAACTGATACGGGCCATGTCGAGGAGGGTCAATCAAGTCATCAATGCACAAGGGTCATACACTCGCTTTGAAAGTATCATCTAATTAGATGAAAGTATCATCTAATTAGATGAAAGTATCATTTAATTAGACGAAACTATCATCTAATTAGACGAAACTATCATCTAATTAGACGAAACTATCATCTAATTAGACGAAACTATCATCTAATTAGACGAAACTATCATCTAATTAGATCATACTTTCATCTAATTAGACGAAACTATCATCTAATTAGATGATAGTTTCATCTAATAAGACGTTGATACTATCATCTAATTAGATAAAACTATTGTCTAATTAGATGAAACTATCGTCTAATTAGATGAAACTATCGTCTAATTAGATGAAACTATCGTCTAATTAGATGAAACTATCGTCTAATTAGATGAAACTATCGTCTAATTAGATGAAACTATCGTCTAATTAGATGAAACTATCGTCTAATTAGATGAAACTATCATCTAATTAGACGTTAAGTAATTTTTTTCCCACTGCTGGCAGCAATGCGCTTCCATACATATTAATTGATGGAATAGTCTTTAGAATACGTTTATGAATGGAAACGAATAAGACCACCTTCGTAACAAATAAAAAATAAATTTTTCAAATCAATGAATGATTTTTTAGCGTACTGCAGATACAGAATACAACTGAAAACTGTTTCGAATACGTTGCGTCAGCCTACTACAACACCAAATTTGTCATTTTTATAGGCCTATCGTTGAACTTAATAAAGATTTCCAGGCGCTTTGAACCTCTTCTGCTCACTGAAAAGTGAACAAAAAATTATAGTGATATGTCGTCTTAGAGTATGTTATTTTTTTTTTTATTTTTTATTTTTTAAATTTTATTTATTTATTTTTGGTTTCGATCAGAACTTCAATGTTTGACTTTGATAACCTTTTGTTTTTGATCGGGCTCCGTCAAGAGATCAACCGCAGGACGCTCAAAAAAGTAAAATGATATTTTGGTCATGTGAGTTTGTGTTTATCTACATGTATTTACAATTGTACAAAAAAACTTTAGAACGGACATGCAGTACTTAACGAAGTATCCCATCTCGAGTACCTACCAGTTTTTTGGCGTTTCTATAGGCCCCTCTTGCATATTAAGAAAGACCTAAAGCGTAGATGTTTGGCATTTATTTATTTTATTTTAAGCCCGGGCGCTTATTATAGGAAATTGGGTCAATACCATTTTTCCCCCCTTTTTTACAGGTAAAATTGTTACAAATTTGAAGAAATTTGTCATATTTGCAACGCATTAAGAAATAAGTTCATCAAAACAAAACAAACGCGCAAAGCCTTTTACACGGGACTCACTGGTGTGTTGCCTAAGGAACTGTGCATACGACAACAAAAACAATGAATTAACTCGTAGGAATAGTATTTTGTATCACGTGTTTAGGGATAAAACACACTTGAAGACAACGCGATTATTATCACCTTAAATCTAGTAACGGAATACAGTTGATAAGTATTTTACATATAAAAATGTTACATTTTACGTGACTTTAATGAGATTAAAGCTCATTAACATACTTTCGCTTGCATCAGAAACATATATTTTGACTTAAATTATTTCCTGGTGTAAAATTGACACGGTTTGTTCTCCTGTAAACTCATATTTTAAGGGAATTTTACAATATGTGTCCAAAAAAACTATTGTTAATGAATATTTAGCATTCAAATCTAAGTTATGTATCATGCATGAAGAAATAAGAAATAATCGCCCAAGATATTTTTATTTCTATTTCAATGAGTACTTTTTTATAATAGGATATTTATTTCGGAAACACAAGGGACTATGTTAACAGTGACAATTCCTTGGATTTTTTTTTCATCAAAAGCTAATTGAAATCCGTAAGGCAAATTACATGTACATGAAAACAGCGACATGAACCAACTTTCATTTTTGAAAAAGGTTAGCAAGATATATCACTGAAAAAGCAATGAACTATTGAGACAATTGTATCAATACGAAACTACTAATTGTCCTCTAGCTTTGTTATTAATATATTCAATTTCAATTTTCTAATTATGTTTTGATATCAAAGTGCTACATAACATTGTTTACGAGAAACAAACTATTTAAAAGGACGGCGTCAGTTTTTACAAGTTATGTTCTGTCATTGAGATTGAGTGTATAATTTGTTATAAATGTACATTTCAATGGAAATTAAATTGTTATGTTTTTAAAATTGCACATACAATATACCAAAATATATGAAGAAAGTAATAAACTATCTTATGTATATGCATGTACATTCGTTTCCCCATATAGATATATATAAATAGGCCTAATCTCGGTAAATATTTGATAGTGAAATGAATTTGCTACGATAAATGGGTTACTTCGATAATACGGTCAACTGATAGGTCAAACGTGTATAAAGATCTCGAGGAATCTGAATTACTGCAGTATTTTATGGTTTTAAGACGCAGTAATCACGACCCATGACGGTAACGTCAACGAGTCGAGAGGGCGCATACCTGTTCCCAAGGGCAGATAACTCTAATCAGGAACGGTAACTCTAAATTCCGCAAGTACCGAATTCCGTAACATGCTATCTCTTAAGTAAATTGTTAGCTCCTTTTACCCCCCAAAACTGTTTCAGTACTTTATGAATGATAACACAATACACTACAGACTAGGATATGATTTTTTACTGAAACTATGTAGAGTACTTTACTTGTACTGATGCTACCTACATGCATCGATTTTTCAGATTTAATATCAATGGTATAATAGTATCGCTTAACATTGCAACATACTTGATTTCATGACATATATCTTTAGATGGATGGACATAAAACAATTATTAAGACAACTCATTTTCCATGTAGATTATGATAAAATGGACACACGATGCCTTGTCAGATAACTTAAATTTCTTTACAACGCTTCTCACTACAAATTAAAGTTAAAGACAACACAGTGTCTTAGAATCGCCTCAAAATCTAGAAAATAAAAAAAGATGAGAACATTTCAAAATACAAAACATTCTTCTTCAGCTTCGAAAGAGAAGGAAAAGCTACACGATCTAAAACTCGTTGAAACCAAATAAACCCCATATCAATAATGTAAACAAACGTACACATCTAACGAGTAGATGTCACAAAGAGCAAAGAAACAACAAGTTCGCAGAACGAGTTGTTTCTTTGCTCTTTGTGACATCTACGAGTTAAATACAAACGAAAAAATGCACTAGAATGACGTTCTATATTTATTACATACCCTTTTTCCGTTTAATTTACTTCAAATAAATCAGTACACGGAAGAACGTTTACATGTTGTCTTGACCTAATTAATTACTCCGCCAACCCTTTCACGAAATATTACATCATCACATTCCTCCACCTATGACGTCACATGGAAATAGAGTGCACACAAAACTGTTTTGTATTTGGGAAAAAGATGCAAGATGCTTAAAACTTCTTTAATGACACTTGCATATCACTTGCACGTATATCAACATTTCATTCGAATACAATATAAACATTCATAACTTTAAACATAATTCGTTGACATTTGGCAAAGTTCGGTCACAACGTATTCAAACGTGAACGTGTGAACATGGAGAGATGACGTTACAGAACAGTTCAACGAGATGAAATGAATCTGAATCACTATCAATGATGGCACTGATTGGAAGGACAGGACCGAGGGACATTCATTGAATTAGTTTTTGAGGTTAAGTTGAAGTTACCGTAATATGAAACGATCACCAGTAAATGTCGCTGTCGCTGAGTAGACCGGAAGTCATAATTTGACCCAAATGAAACGTTGTCACTGAAAATGACAGCGGTTTTGTGCGATGAGAATCACTAGATCCGGAACCGGGATAACTAAACTCTTCGCCCTTCATTGTTTTCCCTCAGGTAATTTGCAAACTTCGTGATTACACTTGTAGTTTTCTTGACGGTTTTGTCGATGTAGTTTTTTAGATCGATATTTTCGTTGCGATCGTCGAAGTGTTATTTAAATTAATTTGTTAATTTGTTTATCTATAAATGTGAGCAATGTAAATTTATCCTGATATAAACACTCAGGAATGTCTGAATCAAAATGTGTGCGTTTGTTTACATTATTGATATGGGGTTTTCCCTGCCGTAAATTTCTATAAAGAGCTGACATGACACCTAGCTACCGCGCTAAGAAAGTAGTTCCGTGAGAAGTGCAATACGGAGTGCAATACGGAATTCGTTGTATTTCATTACGTATTACTATCGTTAGATTACATGGGTATGTAATAATTAATTTAAACGGTAAGACGGGGTAAGATACAAAATGACAATTGAAATGTATATTAGAAAAATCTAAATAACGGGCTCAACTTACCAACGAATGTTCAACTAAGTACGAGGTGCATTGATCGTTTTCCTTCAGAGTTGAAGTCGCTAACTGAATTCAAAAAGAGAAACGTTCGAAGCTCGATAAGCTTTTCTCAATATGAATAGTGTCATTGTGTTTGAACAAGGTGAATACAGCGAGACAACTCAGCAGTACGCGAACGTACGCAGCCAACAATGAAACCTGCATTTCAATTGACAATAGAGTAAATGTCGATAGAATAACACATGTAGTTTTTATCGGTTTCTTAAGTCGTAGGTCAACTCCATGACGACAATCACCTCAAACAACCAAATGGAAACGTTACAATCTTGATTATAAAGTAAACGCACAGCAAATGCATCGTGTAACATGTAGTTCAGGAGTCTGTTGCATGTTTTCTTTTGGAAAGCAAAAGGATCTTAATTTAGAGGAAAGTAAGGGTTGTCGTTTATATAGGTTTATCTTCAGTCTGTCATTTTACAATAATATATTAGACATACTCACGAAGAAATAACTATTTTTTTTTTAAATTGAATTGAGTGAACAAGTCACATTATCATGTGATCTTGTATCTGAATCGTTCACAGATTCAAATTTTTTATTCTCTTTCACCACCAACGATGGTACAAGATACAAGTATACTATTGATATAGATATAGATATATACAATCTGAAGATCGATTTCACATCAGTTTTTTTTTCAGTACAGAGTTTACAATTGTATTAAATATTGACATATTTTGTAGAAATGAGAGTCTTTTAGAACACATCAATATTTTCATTTTAGGAATGTTATAGAATACACAACAATATTCAGGTATGTAATATTTTCCTATAGCAAAACAACAGAAAAGATAATGAAATTCATATCCTATTGTTGGTGAGTCACATGATCAGACTTGATCCTATGATACACGATAATACATAGGATCATGAAACATCGCTGTTGCATGCATCTTTGAGGGGAGGTCCAATGGGTACTCTTTTGGAGACAGGTCGGGAACATTAGCTGGTAATGTATAAGCCAACCGGATGTTTAGACAAATCAATTAGACAATTACCCTGTCATATCAGCGTATCTCTTAGTTACGATGTCCTTAAATTTCGCCAGGCAATGATGGTAGACACAAGTCTTCGCAAAAGGATTTTTTTCTTACCTAAGTCACTGTATCCTTCGTTCATATGCTTTACTCACACCCATTCACCTGTTTGTGAAAATTCAAACATGATTTTTTTTACAACTGAGCTCTTAAGTGTCGATTTGCGTGTTGACAGAACGTTGTTGTACTACTCAACTGACATGTTTGACTCCTGTTATGGCCTCAATCATTGACATATAAGTCGCGGGTAATAGACACCAGAAAGTACCCTCACTGCCTGGTTCTGACCGGGTTCAGTGGGGAGGACAGGTATTCTACCTTAAGTGTATGGTGTGACTACCCCCTGCACTTTGCATAGGTACAATACCAATCAGACGACCTTAAAGAAAGAAAAAACGCACTTTGCGAAGATAACAACGCTGAAAACAACGGCAAATAACGGACTAAGTATATCAAACCAAAAAGATAAGTATTACTCCATTCATCCACTTATCAATAAATTTAATTATAAAACATCACTAATTTCAATTTACTATAAATACAATTCATTCACAAATATTCAACTACAATTTTCTTTTATCACAATTAAAAATGCCATTCAAATACTACTTTATTTTCTTTCTATCTCTTTCAGGTACCACGCCATGTCACACCACTATTTATTTATTTTCAATACATAAAATCACCATGTAAACGATATGCTCAATTCTGAGTGGATCTAACAAGGTCATGTGATAGGTATACATTTCAATGAACCCTAAATTGCAGGTTATACAAAATAACTTTCAGTAAATGAAGTTTATACGATATCGTGCCGGAACTACATTTCTCGGGGATTCCCCTGATCTTACAGCCACATTCCAGCCTGACCCCAGTCTTGATGGTCATCACTTAGACTCACTTTATACAAATATTATTTCTGTTTATTAGCGACACTCGCCCTAATAATCTGTATTTGATGTTTTAAGAATAAACATTAAGTTACAAATAAATAAGGTTGTACATGTACATCTCCGGAAACAGAAATTAGGATAGTGGGCGAAGTTACACAAGGCTACATAAATCATTTCAAAAGCATGAGTTGAGCTTCATTCTGAATGACCTGACTGGTGGCAACACAGTTTCAAGGCACCCCATTCCGTGCACACCAAAGGGTGTCGTGGCGCGTACTTTGCCTTCATTGACAGTTTCGAGGCCCCCGATGTTCAAAACGTTGACGTGTTTGAAAACATAAACTCGTCATTGTCAATGACACTGTCTAACATCGGCGGGCCTGCAAGTGGCATTATGTCTTAAGGGACATTTAATAACTTTATGTTTACATTCATTGTCAAACCAACAACCCAAACACGTCGAGCTCTAATAGCTGATCTTCTACACTCGATACAGGACAGTAATAATACGCAATTGCAAATTGTTAATTTTGAAATGTATAAATTAAACTTTACATTTTTTACTTTTTCCTTAAATAGTATCATTCTTATTTACATGATACACATTAAGGATTATTTGTAGAATAAAAAAAATTAAAAGACAATATCATAAGACGTTAAAACATACATGTTCAACAAATATAACAACAATATGATAATGAAAATGATAATTTCAAAGTAATAGGGTCTTCATTGTATGGTCAATATATTATCAAAATACAAATGGATTCTATGGATATTGACCAAACATTCAGGTAGGAAAAGTCTTAATTGATACCTACAGCTGCAACAAAAATTAGTGGTTTCTATATTTTTTTGATGATTTTACGTCAACCTTTGATGGTCATTTACTTCATCAATCATATAATTCTTAAAACATCTTTCACATTAAAATACAGGTTCAATTAACTTTTCGAATCAAAATTATTGCAATAGCTATGCAATAGTGTGACAGAATGTTCTATCATGGCGCATGTGTATCTGCGTCGAAAAATTTACCTGAGTCTATTGAAATGATCAATACAAGTCCATGTCCGGGAAGGATTGTAAGCGCTTTGTTAGGTGAATGTTGCATGGTTCATATGACGAATAAAAGCTGGCGGGTTATGACAATAAATCAACCAAGTGTAAGGGGTAGATTCACTGAAAACGGATACATTATTGCATGTATGACGATGATGATAAAAATAAAAATACTCAGGGTTTGCCACTATTTAGGTATTTAAACAACGAAGTCTAAAACGCAAAGACGTGTACAGAACAGAAGTCGTGAACGAAATGTGTTGTTTCCAGGACGTCGTCGGACCAAGTATGTATAAATTTATAAATGAAATTGAATCAATCGTTGGCCATATTTACATTATAAAATTCACGGGGGGCTGTACTATACAATCTTGGAAGAAAAAATATCTTAAGATTTGTCCTATACCATCTTGGAATATTTCAATATTCCAAGATCGTATAAAAAATCTTAAGATATGTACGGAAATCTTAAGATATGACGATTTATGAAACCTCCTGTTCAATCTTTGAATATGTGAATATCTTAAGATATTTTCTGTACGATCTTGGGATATCTATATAAATGATACCATATGTTTATGAATTTAAATATTTACTCTTTATTTAATTGAAAAGAGTGTTTTCGACAAATGTTAGACATGATGAAAAAAAATAGGAAAGCGACTTTTGAGTAATGAAATTGGGAAAATGCCTTATTTGGAAACAAATAACTTTGATTAAAGAAAATGACTTTATTTGGGCAAAACCTTTGAAAAAATTACTTTAATTGGAAAAAATTGATTCGGAAAATGAAAATGACTTTATTGGGGGCAATGTATTTTCATGTGAAGTAGACTTTCAGAGTATATATATAAATCGTATATGTTAATGATATTACAAGATGGTATCCCTCACAGGAATTTCACGTTAGGTATTCCAAGATTGAATAGCCATTTCGTGATGTGTGACTTTTTCACAACTACACATATTGCATGATAAACTTCATGGAATAATAATGTCTTTATTATGTGAAGTAAATATTCAGAGTATATATAAAAAGGCGTATATGTTAATGATGTTACAAAACGATATCACTCACAGGGTTTTAACGCTAGATATTCCAAGATATATTTTAAGAAGTTCGTTTATCATCAATGTCTTTTTATATGAAGTAGACTTTCAGATAAGATCTATAAATATGAATGTAATATAAAAATTCAATGACAATTTACGTTAGATATTCCAAGATTGAACAATCATTTCTTGTACTGCGCGTTTTTCACAAAAAGTCATATTTCATTATGAACTTCGTAAATCATAAAAGTCTTTTTCGTGTGGAGTATTAGAGTTTCAGAATATGTTAAGTAATCGTACATGGAAATGGTGTTACAAGATTAAATATCTCTCGGGAAATTCACGCTATAGTTTCCAAGATTGAATAGCAGTTTTTAAAACTTATCTTTCATATCTTTCTTATCTTATGAACTTCTTCGAACATTCATGTCTTTTATGTTGAATAGAGGTTCAGAGTATATAAGTATACTGAAAGGCAAAAGAAACGTCACATTTCAAAAGTGACTCAAAACATGTTTCACATAATTGTAAAACTGATATTTGTATCAAAAATCAATTTTGAAACATGTTCAAATCCATTTTTCTGAAAATAACAAATGGAAAAATGATCTTTGATGCTAATTTTTTAAATCCGTTTTAATTCATCATGGTTATGATGGTACACGGTTTTCAGTGATTGTGATGAAAACCAAGGTGCGTGTGCATTTCTTATCAAACTCTACAGTTATATACCGCCCAAAATGAGCATCTTATCCAACTCATTTTTGTACACGGTGAAAAACAAAATGTCTGACAAATGATAGCATCAACCTTGGAAGATCGTTGTGGCCTGTTAGGCATCATTGAATGCCATCAAACATACTGATGGTCGTGTAAGAACATCATTACGATATCTCTGTATCATTAGAGGCACCAGTACTTGCCGCTAAAACAAAACAACTGTGTTACAACGTGAACAGAAAAACGTCATTTTTCGAGTCATTCAATGTCATTTTCGCTTTCAAAATGTTGTGAAATCGGCTTCACAAGTCACTGTGATACTTACGAGACTGATTGTTGTTATTGGTTCAGATTGTTAATGCTTGCACAAAAAATGCACTTTTCTGCTTTTTTAACATTCTTCCATTGTTCATTGTTAAAAATCACTATAAACAATCTCAAAGTATGGGAATGGGTATTATTGGCTGTAAAGAATTGTGCTTTACTCATGGCTCAAAAATTTGGATAAAATCCTACATCTGGTTTAAATGACGTATAAAATTCAAGGTCATTGAACTGAGTCATGAGAGTGACGTTTCTTTTGCCTTTCAGTGTATATCGCATACGTTATTACAAGATTAGATCATTCAGGTGAAATATACGCCATATATTACAAGATTAAATAGCCATCTCAATTTTTCATCACTCAAGTTATGAAGTTCTGTTTGATATAATGTCTTTTCATTTTGCGTAATATTTACAAGTTTGTAACTAGTTGGTTACTTAATAACATGTTTCATTGGTTTGACTAGTCAGGGTGGTATCGTCTCGCTAACTATAGGCTATATACTCTTCGGTTAATAAGCCATTTCCTTATTAGTACTTTTTCACAAGATGCCTTGTTTTCATAATGAATGGGTTTTTTTAATGTTGATAATACAAAAAGTTGTCATTTGCCAATGTTAGAAAAATTTAGAATTGTCATTTAAAGATTAGGGCAGTAATAATATAAATAAAACTGAGCCTTGTCTCAACATTCCTGTAAATTGAAGCTTGAAAAAAATCAAGTTTGTTGTTAGGTTTGATACCTTAAGTACCCAACCATTATTTTAATCACATTTATCTTTCGACTAAAAATACATTTATTTTGCGACTGGAAAAACAGGATTCGAAAAGCAAAAGACTTTGTTAATATATTTACGAATGCATTCACGATTGATTATTTCATATTTGAAAGAATTAATTATTTTATTAGATTTCAAAAATTGTCTCGTTTATTCCCAATCTTTACTTGAGTAACTTGAAAACGAAATATGATTAATCTCAGTATAGATTTTATTTTCAACTCTGCTACATGTACATCATGTACTTGTTTATCATGCTATGGATTGACTTGTAAACATATCTATGGGTAAAATATAAACTTTCCGCGACAGCTAACATTGAGAACATTGACATCCGTACATTTTGAAGACAGCCCATGTCTATATGTAACTCTGTTGCTGAACAACTTTGTAACCTTAACTCGTAGGGTAGGTAACTGTAATTGAAATGTCTGACAACAGTAATTTTGATATGGAAATCAAATTTATATGGTTGTTTTATCTTCCCCATGATAGGCTACCAAATTATTTTCTCCTATGTCTTATTATTCACAAACTGTTCTCGTGAAAGTAGAGATGTTACGTATACAAGACTGTGTAGCGTTGTCTTCTTTCTCTTCATACACCACATTGTGTGGTTATCAGGTCAATATCAGAGGTTAACTATTTCGTATAACCAGGCGTGCGATGGTTATACTTAAAAGTTCAACTCACCTTTAGTTATCCCCCGCAACAACGAAGTTGCGGGGGGTATTAAAATGGGTACCGTCCGTCCGTCCATCCGTCCGTCCGTCCGTCCGTCCGTCCGTTACACTTTGTGTCCGGCTCATAACTTTCTAACTAATCAACCATTTCAATTCAAATTTGTTATGGACATGAAGAAACATGTTATAATGTGTCATAAGAAACAATTTTCTGAAAATCTACATAAAATATTAGGATTTTGGAGAAAAAGTGGTAAATTTTGTAAGAAATCTGTTACAAGTCCCGTCCGGCTCACAACTTCTAAACTAATCATCACATATTGATAAAATTTGATATGGAGATACATAATCATCTGAAGGTGTGTCATGAAGAACAATTTTGGAAATATTTTTATAAAATTTTGCCTTTTTTGGCAAAAAATGAGGACTCTGTTGGAAAACTGTTACAAATCCTGTCCGGCTCATAACTTCTAAACTAATCATCACATATTGCTAAAATTTGATATGGAGATACATAATCATATGAAGGTGTGTCATGAAGAACAATTTTGGTAATATTTTTATAAATTTTTGCCTTTTTTGGCAAAAAATTAGGACTCTGTTGGAAAACTGTTACAAATCCTGTCTGGCTCATAACTTCTAAACTAATCATCACATATTGATAAAATTTGATATGGAGATACATAATCATATGAAGGTGTGTCATGAAGAACAATTTTGGATTTTTTTTTATAAAATTTTGCCTTTTTTGGCCAAAAATGAGGACTCTGTTGGAAAACTGTTACAAATCCTGTCCGGCTCATAACTTCTTAACTAATCATCACATATTGATAAAATTTGATATGGAGATACATAATCATATGAAGGTGTGTCATGAAGAACAATTTTGGAAATATTTTTATAAAATTTTGCCTTTTTTGGCAAAAAATGAGGACTCTGTTAGAAAACTGTTACAAATCCTGTCCGGCTCATTACTTCTAAACTAATCATCACATATTGATAAAATTTGATATGGAGATACATAATCATATGAAGGTGTGTCATGAAGAACAATTTTGGAAATATTCTAATAAATTTTGCCTTTTTTGGCAAAAAATGAGGACTCTGTTGGAAAACTGTTACAAATCCTGTCCGGCTCATAACTTCTAAACTAATCATCACATATTGATAAAATTTGATATGGAGATACATAATCATATGAAGGTGTGTCATGAAGAACAATTTTGAAAATATTCTAATAAAATTTTGCCTTTTTTGCCAAAAAATGAGGACTCTGTTAGAAATCTGTTACAACTAAACTAATCACATTTTTTATCAAATTTGTTATTGAGATACAAAATCATATGTTGGTGTGTCATGAAGAACAATTTTGAAAATATGTTTGTTTAAATATGATCAAATTGATCTTGAAGATCCAAATACATAATACATAAATTCATTCGTTTGATTTTAATTATGTCAGTTAAGTCCAATTATGCCCAACAATGAACATAAAGTTGTTATGATTTAGTTTCTTTATTAGAACAGTTTCTTTCATTTCCTGGAAAAGTTGTGTTAATTTGTGCGACAAAAATTAATCGGCAATATGATAAGGAAAACCTATACATATTGTGCAATTTGCGGGGGATATAGCTCGACCATGTCAGCTGCTTGTTCCTTTTGAAAAGACCTTGAAACGCGGCCATAAATTTGTTCAAAACAAGAGACCACTTCATTTTCGTCTCCACCTTCAAACCATGTGCTTTGGATTGTGTAAAGCTCGTGCGATATGATATTAACTGAAAATCCGTGCATCGCAAGATGAAATTGACAACGTCCGTGCAGCAACAACTTTTGCTTCATAAAGAGGGAAATATTTGATGGACTGAATAGTGTATTAAACATAAGGATATCATTTACCATAAATCACAATTTCGGTGACGTTTTTGACAGATTGTATTCACATTATTTAATTTCAGAATTTAAAATGTAGAATTTTTGTGTTTGTCGAAACAACGAAAAACAGATTGCTTCTTGCTCAGATTTGTCTGATTGACAACTTCGCCATGACATGCTCAATCTGCACGTGAAATTCGCGCCTGTGCAAATGGAATGTTAAGAAGTTGAGTGTATTTTAGTTTTACTCCATAACAACAACTATCAATACATTGTAACTAAATATTTGGTTGATGTTCTACTTTTGTTAAAATGCAAATTGGTAAAGCCATGTGGTGTATGTGAATAATGACCACATCCTCGTAGTTATCGGATATAACCTTCTCGCTGTCGCTTGAAGGTTATAACCGTTAACTTCTCGGCTGTATGTCATTACCTCGACCATACCTACAAATAGACTGGCATGGTAATGGTTATAACATTACGTTTAACTTACAGGCGCTTGCACTGTTGGGACTGTCATAGGTTCTTCCTTACCTATAGCTATGATCGTGATGGGTGAGTTACACGTCAAAATATTAAAAAAGATTTAGCAATAAATATGAAGATAGGAATAATAGATATTTTCTTAAATTTGTTGACTCAACATTGTACTGTGACATTGTACGTGTCGTTAAATCACACAACAGCCAGGGTAAAGTAAATAATGTAGTTATAACAGGGAGTGTTTTTTTCATCTATGATACTCATGTCCGTTACATTAAACCTCAAGAAAACATTTTATTATATAATACACTTTAGCAATTAGACTCATCTTTGTATCATCTGTAATCAATCTTTCCAAGGTGCAATTCGTAAATCATGGATCAATAAGAAACGATTGTCTCACCTGTAATCAACTCTTCACAGGTGCGATCCATCTGGACAACTGTCCTGCTGAACGCTACATCCCCATCTACCTGATAGTGTCAGGATGTTTCTCCATAGCCCTGGCTGTGTTCATAGTGATAGGGACGTGGATGCAGGATAAAGACTGGAAGATACCCAAAGCTCTTTCTATACCCTCTGTAGTCATCGGTCTCTTCTTGTTTGTCTGGTTCATTGCTGGTAAGATATTTCTTGTGTTACTTTTTAAGATGGTTAGATATTTATTTTGTTAAATTATCTAATACAGAAGAGGTACATGTAAGCGTTTTCCTAGAGGAGGAGAACTGTCCCAATTTCCGGACTTTAAGGGTCAGGTAATTCTGATTAATCAAAGAATTTTCTCAAACGATCTTTTTCTTCTTCCAAATGTTCCGAGATTATCCTCAGCAGCTTAATTCCAATCGGAAGAATTATTCTTAGAAAACATGACATGATTCTAAACACAACGTTTAACACTATACTTTCAGAGCCTTGTCAGTTTCTCTATTTGTAGGCAATTGACCTCTCTTCTTACTGCAGGCAGTGTGTGGATCTATCGTATCCACAACAAATACGACCCCGACAACGTTCTGGCCCCCAACTACTGCGACAATACCTTCTACCTCTTTGCCTTCTGGGTGACGACTGTGGCCTATATACTTATTAGTCTGATTGTTGTCTGTATAACAATGTATTTTTGTGTAATAGGTATATTTGCAACTATGTGCAGTGCATTTAGAGATGAGGAGTATTAGGTAGCATTGCATGGATGTGTATTATGAGCAAGTGATGGGGTGTCAACAGCTGAGAATCCGTGATTCATTTACATTTGTTTCCATTACATGTTCATACGTGTTATTTCTGGATAATTTAAAATTATTATTATTGTTCTACAAATAATTACAAAACCTTGCTTATTTAACTTGCAGTGTTGCATTTATATGCAATCTAAATAAATTTAGATCAACAGATTTTTTATTTTGTCATAATGTTGCAACAGTATGGCCTAATATAAAACCTGTTGATCTAAATGTATTTAGATTGATTTATATGAAAACTAATATTATTATATTAGCTCTGAGAAGATCGTGTTCTTATCATTTCTTTGTTCTTGTGATGACCAACAATACTTAACAAATCTAAGCAAGAATTTTATAAAGTAATAATTGAGGTAGTTCAAACGTATAACGATGTTTGCTTTGATCACGTGAAGCACCACAAAGCATGTTTTCTTCAATTGTTGATTATAAACGTTAACACGTTAATGTCTTCAGAGAAATAAAACACTATGATGAAAGAAATGTATTGTATAGCCTTGTATATGTATTTGGTATTAATAAATACATGTGTATAAATGATTGTTTTACTTGTATAGTTATTGTTTGTATAAATGTTAATTTGTTGAAACGGGAGGAAATAAAGACTCTTTTCCCGGAAAAAAATATTGCAAAATCTATTTTAACTCCGCCCTGTGGAGCTAATGACATAGCATAGTATTGGGTCCAGCGTCCATCTATCCATCCATCCATCTCTTGTGCATTTTTATTTTCTTCTCCAGAACCACCGACTCTCGAATTTCTCAATAGTATGTACTATATATTATGTATTATGTACTCCTTGACTAGTAAATATTATGAATTATAAATTTAATGACCCTGCGACAGGGCCAACGACCTAAAAAAAATTCCTGATGAGCTACAGAGCCAATGGCTTTATATTTTCTTGTTTTCTATTTCTGACCATGTTTTGAACCAATAAAACATTCAATATATATTGAAAGGTCATTGTACGTAAAGGTTTTACATTAAAGTGTTGTTTTTAATGTATCATTTTTGGTTTCCAATGGATGCAAAATCATCTAGATACTTTTTTCCATTGAATATGCCAATATTGTGTGAAAAAAGAAAACATAACAATACAGCCATTGTTAAAGTCATGTTCAGTTACCTGTCCATAAACGTTTTTTGAAAGAATTATAGTAAAATACAACGCTCTACAATATCGAATGGCCATATCCTATGGTGCTTTTACTACTTAGTATAACAAACTTGTATTGGATACTTGACTTGACCCTGGTAGGTGATTTGTGCTAAAATGAAATGAAAACAACGAAAAACGTTGACACTGTTTCTTAGAATCAATGATAAAAATTAACAAATCGATTTCAAAGTTATCAACCGTATGAAGAACGTCACACAATGGTGTTCAGAAGTAAAAACCTGTTTTAAATGTTAGCTTGGAGGAAATTTTTTGAATGCAATCCGAAATATTCTCTATGGGATTCGTATTTGGGGAGTAACGAGCCCCTGGTAACACCTGTAAACCTTTTTCTAGTTGCTAGTTATCCCGATGATCAATGCAGGTTTTACCCTCAAACCACAAACTTTCATGTTGTGCCTAAAAACCTTATCCTGCAAGTAAAACCGATAACACTTATGCCAAACATGTGACGTTTTGAGTAACAGGCTAAGTTTAAATTTTTCCCCTGAAGAGACATGTAGAGGAGAAAGACAGTTCGCGAGGGCTTTCTTGATCATGTCTGTAGAATCAATCTAGGAGGGGGGTTTAAGTCCGACCTCACGTCTAATCCCAAGAGAAGGGACTTTCTATAGACGTAAAGACCAATGGAAAGGTCTTTCTCTTTCTCATTTACCGAAAACGATAACAGATTATGTATTCATTGATTGATCACTTGTCTGGCCCATTTAAGAATGTAAAAGAGTCGCCCATAAAATCTCACTTAAATCATTCAAGTCGTAAGTTACACCTCCGGATTCATATCATTTCGTCTATTCGTCGTGCAGTGTTTATCGAGCAGACGTGCATAGATTTCTAGTCAAAGGTGGTGTGTATATAGTATATTGAGCTAGTTATTTTATACACCAGCATATATCCTCCACAGCCGGGATATACGCTATGGAAAAGATATGGTCCGAAGGGCAAATCACGACAACAAACATTTTTTTTTCTCAATAATGCCCATGAACCATGTTCCATCTTATTTATAAACCGCCAATTAGTTATGACTACATTGACTTGACTGATAATGTGAACGGATAGAAAAGAAAAGAAGTGACCATAAAATGTCCAACCACCCAAACTCAGACCTTTGTTAAAGAAGGCCCAACATAACGGCTGCATCAGTGCTGTCACAATAGCTCAGTTGTCAGAGCGTCGGCTCGTCTTTGAGAGTGAACGTTTAACTCTATGGGTTCGAGACACATTCGTAGTGCTAAGAATTCTTATCTACTTACGCCAAAATACAAGGATTCTTACGAAAGTGTTTACGACCTATTCTCGAAATGTTCTTATCGTGTTCGTAACCTAATCCTGACTAGTCAAGTTTTAGTAAAGTTTCGTTAGTTACGAAAGGAACTCTTTTGTCTCAAAGGGAGAATAATAGGGGGGTTTCCCAATGACGTCATGGCCACAAGGGGATTACCTTTTGTGTTGAATCAGCAGAGAGACCTCCCGATATCATAGCTGCATGACAACGACATGTGGATATCTCCTTTTTGACACCAGAAGAACAAGTGGTTATTCAAGTATTGACAGATTACCTATAAAGGACGTTGGACGTGCGCTTGCTTGGGTGCTTAGTTGGACGTGTGCTTGTGCGATCGGGCCCCCGCCTCACCTGCGTGTCTCTCGCTCTTCGACTCAGGGGAGTTTCCCGCCGAGGGAAGCGGCTGAGCGGAGAGGTGACTGACGCGTTGGGCCGGGTGCGTGCCAGTCGTACAGGTTCACAGGACAGCTGAGTGCTCGCTTGCGTGTCTGAGTGGTTTTTGCGCTAGACGCTCAAGTGTTGGCTGGTCGCTTGTGACTGTTGGATCGAGACGCGGCTGACGCTCTCCCCTTGCCTAGTTGCTGTCTTGTCTGTGTCGCAGGCTTGAGCGGCATGGATTTAATCCCTTGCGACACCACATCCCCGTACGTGGGGTTCTGCGGGCGCTGCAGAGCGCGCAAGTCGGCAAGCTACGACCCTCACGTGGTCTGTCGCCTGTGCAGGAATACCTGCCCGGAGGATAATCTGTGCGTCGAGTGCGCCGACCTCACCTGAGAGCAGCACAAGCGTTACCGCTATTCCATCCGGAAGAGTGAGTCGCAACAGCGCTCCAGGACGGCCAGACACCCCACCACCGCGCGAGTGTCGCCTGAGCGCTCGGACCTCATCATCACCGAGGACGCCGGCGAGTTTGACTTCCCGTCCTCCCTGGCGTCGGACGTGGGGTCCGTGCGCTCGGAATAGTCTCTACGTGACCCTCTGGGTCTTGAACGTGTGCCCGAAGCTTCCCCCCGCGGGGTTCGTCTCCCGATGGGCACACCTCATTCACGGACCCCTCCCCACGGCCCGGGGCGCTTCGGAAGAAGGTGAAGAAGGCAAAGAAGCGCTCCAAGGCGCCCACGCCTCCTCCCTTCGACCACAATGCGTTTAAGGACGATGTCCTTGCGTCCGTCAGGACAATGTTCAGGGAATTTGTTTCCAATGACCCTCAGGATCAGCGCGAGGCTGTCGTTCCTTCGGCGCCTCTCGCTAGGAAAGGGCTTCGTGTGACTCTAGTGTCACCCTCCTCCTGGCTTCCCGACACGTCTGTGCCTTCCTCGCCAGAGAGCCAGGTGGAGGACAGAACCGAAGGGGGTTCCCCCCCTCGTGTTCCTCCGTTGTCCTCGGCTGGCGGCAATCGCGAGGAGGAGGCGCCGGATCAGGCGGAGAGGATGGCAGCCATCGCTGACTGGTGCCAGGTAACTTTGCAGGAGGTGGATGAGGAGTGCTCATACTCCAAGCAGGCCTGCCTCGAAACCTTTTGTCAGGAGGAGGAGGTGGTGTACCCCCGCAGCGTGCGGTTCCCGCCTCACCGTCTCCTCCTGGCAGCTGGGAAGGATTTTGACACTCACGTGTCATCAGCGGCGCCGGGCCGTCTTGTCCCGCCTTTGGTGATCTCAGATCGTCAAAGGGCGGGGCTCCCGGTCGCCTCTTCACCCATTATGCTTTCTCCTCCCGCCTTGGATGAGGACATCAGGCGCGTGGCAGCTCCAGGAGTCGGGCACTCGATTTCCGACGGCCACTTGTCTCACCTGGACAAGGAGGCTAGGAGTATCCTGGGCATGGCAAACTCAGTCGCCCACTCCTGCCAGGCCATGGCCGCCTTCTCCAAGGAGGCGGGGATGGAGAAAGGTGCGAAGGCACTGTACAGAGGGTTCGGTTGCGTGGCAGGGAACCTAGCAGAAATTATGCTGAGTGACTCCCGCATTTCGGCTGGAGTCACCAACCGTAGACGAGACGGGTTCCTCTCGTGCACCAATCTCCCGGCGGAGATGCGCACCCATCTTAGGAATGCTCGGGGAGCGTCGCCGATGATCTTCGACGGACAGGTGGCAGAAGCTCTGCGACACCGCCAGGAGACCCAGCAACAGGAGCTGACCAACCGCCTGGCAGCGGGAGGCGGCAGGGTCTCCTCGGCGGTAACAACGCCGAAGAAGAGCAAGGGTGGCGCGGCGCAATCCTCCTCCGGCTCTAAGACCGGGGGGTTTCCTTTCGGGAGGGGGGCCGGCCAGGCAAGAGTCGCAGCAACTTCAACGCCGGCCCCTCGCCCAAAAGGACACCCAACAAGTCACAGCGTGGCAAAGGACGCGGCTATGGAGGCACTCCCAAGAAGCGGTGACTTCTGGGAGCCTCCTCGCCTGCCGCCGGCAGTAGTGTCGGTACACGACGGGCCAGTGGGAGGCCGCCTGTCAATGTTTGTCGCCAACTGGAGACAGTTGGACTTGGACGAGTATGTCTGTCAGATCTTGGAGCGCGGGTTTCGTATACCCGTGCACACCCGCCCCCCTTTAACTTGTTCGCCAGTGGAGCGCCCGCTAGAGCCAGAACAACTAGCGCTGACACTGGAACAAGTGGAGATCCTAATCTCCAAGGAGGCGGTGAGCGAGCTCCCGCTCCAGGATCTGACACCGGGGTTTTACTCTCCAGTGTTTGTGAGACCGAAAAAGGACCCGAAAAAATGGCGACTGATTCACGACAAGAAACAGTTCAACCGCTCCTACCTCGAGCGGCCGCCACATTTTCGGCTCTTGACCGTGCGGTCTATCATGCGGTTACTACAACCATACAGCCGCATGGTGTCGTTGGACCTCCAGGACGCGTACTTGCACATCCAAATCTGCCCCCCGGATTGCAAGTACCTCCGATTCGTCCTGGCGGGTCGCCAATTTCAGTGGAACGTCTTGCCGTTCGGGATTTTGACAGCGCCATGGCTGTTCACTCGGGTGACCCAACCTATCTTCCAGTTCCTTCACAGGCACGACATCCAGTTCGTGATGTACCTGGACGACGGGTTCGGGAGCCACTGCTCGTCAGCTCTGGCCAGGCAAAGGGACTTTGTGATAACTCTGTTCAGGCGCCTGGGTTGGCTTGTCAACCTTGACAAGTCGGACCTAGTACCGACGACGTCTCTCGTCTTTCTAGGCGTCTTACTGGACACGACTCAGGACAAGGCCTTTGTCACGGAAGACCGGATGGGGCGCTACAGGGAACTCCTAGCGCAGGCGTGTCGCGGGCCTCTCTTGCTCCGACAGTGGCAACGCCTCCTAGGGTTCTTGACCTCAGCTCAAGATTACACAAGGAGGGGGAGGCTCCACCTCCGCCCGCTCCAGGTAGTGCTGAATGGGCATCGTGCGGCCATCACATCAGGATGCCGCAGGACCTCATTCACCACCTCCAATGGTGGCAGGACGGAAGCAATGTCTTGGGGGGGGTGCCCCTCCGGCAACCCCCCGCCGGGAGCCAGCTGTACGTGGACGCCTCTACGCAGGGGTGGGGCGCGCACCTGGGGATCGAGCAGGCGGCAGGCGTGTGGTCGCCGGCGCAAGCCGGACGTCACATCACTTTCTTGGAGTTGGACGCCATACGCCTGACGATCGACCATTGGTCAAGCCGCTTGGAGACCCAGGTGTTTTGCGTTCACACGGACAGCTCGGCGGCAGCTTGGTCGATCAACAAGCAAGGTTTGTGCAAGAACCAAGCCGCTGACGAACGTAGGAGGACCTTCACACTGCCGTCAATCTCCCTGGCTATCGAGCCTACGGACGAGCGGGAACGTCTCCTCTGTCCCGTGCGTGCTCTACGCGTCTATGTGGAGAAGACACGGACACTGAGACAGGGAAGGCGCAGGCTCTTTTTGCCCCACTCCCAGACGAGCTCAACGGAGATTGACAAGAGGCAGTTGGGGGTCTACCTCAGGTCTGCGGTGGTGGACGCCTACTCGGCGACTATGGCCCTTCACAGCAATCTGTCAGTGGCGGACATCATGGCCGGCTGCTTCTGGAAGTCGGGCTTGGTGTTCGCCAACCACTACCTGCGCGATGTCTCCACGGAGGACCTGGAGGGCGTAGCCCGACTAGGGGTGCAGGTATTTGCACAGCAGCGGACCACGGGGGCTCCCCCGGGTAGGGGGCGCAACCATCAACGATGATGACGCCTCACTCGTCGAGGTGGACATCTTACACTTGTGAATAAAATTCTATTATTTTAACAGTTTATAGTGTTTTGTGGTGTTTTAATTAGGGGTCGTCGACCATGAGGAGTCAGACAATGGCCCATTTAGAACGGTCGCTCACTGGGTCGCCGATCCTCAGATCAATCTTGAGAGTTATCGCTGAACGCGACGAATGCTACCCGACACCTACAGTGGTATCAGGCTAAGGTCACTTGTCGGAGGTTAGTAACTAAATAATAGTATGTTTTTGATTAAACGTCATTATTTTTACTTACCGTAGACAAGTGACCGTCGTCACTCCCGCCCGCCTCCCCTCTTAAATATCCGTCGTTAATTGGGACTCCTAGGTAATGTGAATGAATCTAATTGGATGACAGGTCACGCCACCTAGTGGGCTAGTGACGGGCGGATAACTCTGGGTAATGATGATTCATTACATCAGGGGGAATGAGTCGATTACATGTTATATGGCTAACAGGCTAAGGTCACTTATCTACGGTAAGTAAAAATAATGACGTTTAATCAAAAACGTACTATTATGTAAAGGCAATTTGCAAAATCTTGAAAAAATAGGGTTTTTTGTTGTAAAATTGAAGCAAATCGGATGATGAGAATGAAATAGTTCTAGCTAGTGCTCTAGTTTTGTGATTGTGACCGTTTAAACTGTGTTGATGCTATCTTTCACCAAATCCACTCAAACAATTTTAAAGTACTCTTTTGTTGTTCCAATGAGCATTAAGGTGATTAAATTGTGTTTGTATGCCTCTATTGAAAACATTTTTATCAAAAAGATATACATTGAAGACAGAAATGTTTCAAATTAGTCTTTAGTAGACAGACTAACACTGTTATCTCCATATCTCTTCTGAAATTGGGATCAGTGATTAATTGTGGTAAATTCAGTGTTAACAGTACAGATAATAATGATGTGAAAAATAACAGAAGACATGGATAACAAAATTGTTATGCATGAATTTGGAATAAAACTGTTTTTCTTCTAAATGGCTCTAATACAACTCAACTCACAAATTGAACTCTGCCCTAGAATACAGCGGCTGAGGTAAACCCCACCTGGGTATACAATTATACAATTCAAATCCAAAAAACAGAATCCCAGAAGTAAGGGCTGTGGAACCACACAGAACCCCAGTATTTTATTCAAGAAATTTGTAATTAACCAGTCTGCTGTTAAAGTGGATGATTGATTTTCCCCATTAATTTTGTTGTCATGACTTTATACTTACAATTAAAATCTAACAAAAGAATTAACACATATAAAGACATGGTTTTATTATCAAATCAATGTTTTCTTTTAATTTAGTCATTGAGTACCTTTGGGTGTTTTTTCAAATTAACAGTTAAAATCTGATTCTTTATCTCCAAAAGAATCCACTTGTAGATGTGTATTATCAGCAACATCACTGCCATTCTAAATACTGTTATATCTGTCCCTCCCTTGAAGAACAACACACATTCCTTCCTGGTCCTAGCTATTATACTCTTACCGGTATATGAAATTGAATTTTATCCAATACAGTTCCATTTTCAAACAAGATAATAGATATAATATTTACATGTCAAGATAATCTCGGGATAAGGTTTCAATATTACTTACAGAACATTCATTTGTGTATATTTAATGACCAATCTTAGCTTGTAGGTTCAACCTCAAACCAAACTTTACAAGAAAAGCCTTTAAAAAGGCAAGCTTTGGGACACCCGGTTAGGTATCACTATATAGAACCAGGAGATTTAGGTTAGGGGAGACGGGGACGGGGACTTTTACTTGAATAAATTGTTCCAATAGGAGACGCATATTCATTGCTCTTTGTTTTGATAGTTATCTGTACACTATGTACATAGTTAAACGACTCGTTCGTTCGGTTTAAATTTCAACAATGATAGATACGTCTCCTATCTCAATTATGATATAAATTTTAAAACATTAATACGGTAATTCAAAATTATGTTGCTTTAAAAGATAGCTGACGGTGAAATTAATACAAGAACCAGTGATTAACTAGAAGATAAATAGTTGTGCTATTGACTTTCAGGTTAATTACATGTTGCAAGAATAATTTTCCTTAATTGAGTGTTGATCGAATTACAGCCGAAAGTTGCTGAAAAATTTAGAAATGATCTCAGCTACGATGACATTTAAGAATATTTTGTCATACTTTAGGCTCTATGTCAATACTTTCTTCGAAAGACACCTTTAATCGTAAATAAATCATCCATTACGTTTGTTTTGAAATATGAAATTTCAAAATGGCCTGTTCAGTACCATTTTCCGTGAAGCGATGAGATGCATTGAGTGAACGATCAGTCATTGACAAGGCGGGAACCGAATTCCTAGTTGATACAAAAATGGAATGTCGTTTCCGAATGTGGAATACAAAAAAATAGCCCGAATAACTACAAAACAGCTCATATGCATATGCAAAATTGATATTTATTAAGGGTGTAAACGCTCATCTATATATTTTGGAAAATTTACGATATATTTTACATCATAGCATTATTATAATAATCAGTTTCCAAATTAAAGCTTGCCAATTATTTCGTACCACCCACATGGTCACGTGGGTATAAATTTGCTACAGCACGGTCCATTGGTCGTTGAAATACCAGGATATGCTTAAAACAAATATCATTGGCTGAAACTTCTCTTTGAAGTTTCCAATAACAGACTGTCTCTCTGATATAAAATCTTCTGTCTAGTGTTATATCACCTGTTGCAGGTGTGGCAAGTGGGTTCCCCTATATCAATTGTTAACATTTGAGATGTTCATCTGCTGGCCACCTTATTGAGGTTGGAGGAGAGGCAGAGAAGTAGAAGATTGGGGAGAGAAAATAGAACCCTTACAAATGTCTCAAGCAACCTTAGCTTGAAAATACCCCAGAGTGATCTATACACCTAATTTTCATGATATGTGTAAACTATGTCAAGGAATTGTTTTGGGGGAAATTACTTCATTCATTTTAATTCAATATGGAAGGTTAATAACAATATGGGCAATAGAATAATGATGACAATTGTTCTCTGGTAAATAAACATTATAAAAAATCATAAAATTTATTGTTATCATTAGTGATTGTACATATATTTCCATGAATTTGATAAAATTATTATTATCACTACTGTTTTTTCACATTAGGTCCTGAAGTACTAAGAGTTTTTAAAAAGTGGATCAGTTGGTCTTTATCTAATTGACTGACTAATGCTTGTTACTGACTAATTCCTCAAATTGGGACTTTGTCTCAAATTGATGCCAGTGGCAATGTGGCATGACTGTTTGAACAGAAAATAAAAGACAACAGTTCTCAAATAGATGCTTGGTGAAAAGATGACTTATTGATAAGGGCATACCGATTAGGATACAATTTCGTAATGCGATACATAGTGCACTGTATACTGCATTGTTTTGAGGGATGTGTACTGCTAAATGTAGAAATGTTTAAGGTATGTTTAAACTATGAAAAGATTTAAAACAGATTACAAACTAACTTCTTGAAGCAAAAACAACCCCTTTAATAGCCAGTGCATTAACCAAGATAAAGATAATTTCATATTTTTACACAAAATTTATATCATTTTTCTAAACAAGTACTGGTTGTAAGCTTTCTTTACTTCAATTATTATTTGGGAGTCTCAATCTAGGATCTGTTTGACAGTGATTTATGAGTGGGAGTTGAGGCAGACTGAACCTTCTATTGTCATGTGATTTTAGAACTGAAAAAAATGATTTAATACATATAGTTGGTTAAATACATTATTTGATTAAAAGTATGCGTGCTAGTGAATACATAAAAGTATGGATATCAGATATTGATTTTTTTTTCTTTTTTATTCTAAAATTCATATCATATAATGACTTCAAAAGAATCACCCACTGCCTCGTGGAATAATCGCCTACCTTGAATAATTGCGGGTCAAATTGGTCGCTGAAATTGATAATTGCCGGGCGATTATTCAAGGATTTACAGTATTAAAATGTATGTCAAGTTGATGTATGTATACACGTTTTACACATGTTCTGCTGAATATGATGGGTCAGTCAGGTTTTTTTTATCGTATTATTAGCACAATACGTTTAGTACATTTTTTGGGTGACTGAAGTTTCTTGATATCCAGTAAATCAAACTTGAACTTTTACAGATAAGGTATAATTAAGTTATATATGTGACATTTTGAAATTAGCATACAAATTGACAATTTATAGCTATTTTGTTAAATTGTTTTCTTGTATACAACAAAAAACAACCTCAACAGATTCCGTCTAGTCTTGAGTTAAGATGAAGGTCAACGGCACATCGGCCGACTTTCTGATTCGGCCTACAGGTTGAATAAATATCTCTAAAATGTAATTGTGATTGCCAAAAAGAACATCTACTTGGTACTTGTATCTTGAAAGTGTGGGGGTATTTCCCGGACAGATAGGCCTACAATCTACTGTTCTAGACTTCAAATATGATGAAAAACGGCGATGAATTCTGTATTTTATTTATTTTTGTTTACAACTTGGAGATTCCCGCAATGGTCAATCGCGATGGCTTGATCGTCAATATAAAATTCAATAATATATCTAGTTTCCACAAATGAAAGAATGCAGATCGCAATTAACCAGACCCACTCGCCTGGGAAACCCCCTTCATTGTATCCAGGTCAGCTGACCCAGTACCAAAGGGAATTCCCTCTTTTCAATGCCAAGCGGCGTGCGACAAGCACCTTGCCGCCATTTTTTAGTAGCGTATCTAAAGTTACGACAGCCCCTTACCTGTATTATCTTTTTTCGTAGATTTAAGAATTCGTAAGGCTAAGAACGTTTTGAGAATAAGATAGTTAAAGTTAGTAAGCGCTAAGAACGTTTTTAAGAATTCTTAGCGCTACGAACGGTTCGAGAATAGGGGGCCTGGCTGTTATCAAAGAAGGTTATGATGTCACCTTCACCAGAAACGTTAACACGTTCGCCACTTTGACTGTCAATCCATTTAAGAATGGAGGTATATGATGCTGATGGATGATGTTTTGAGGCTATATTACATGCAGTTTTGCTACCTGTTATGTAGTATGTCATAAGATTGTAGACAAAGGATAGCGGCATTCTGACGTTTGAGTTTCTACAGTAATAGAGTTGCCCAATTACAAGAGCAAGGGCATGGTTGTTAGTACATTTGCTTATAGATTGTAAGAAAGACAGTATTATTGGGTTAACATGGAAGTTGCGATGAATGAAACACCAAACAAAATACTCCATCGAGCTACTATAGCTAAATCGAGCTACTATAGCTGGTTATCCCCGACCTGTTTAAACAACGATGTCAACAACGCAAAGACATGTACAGAACAGAAGTTTTGAACGAAATGTGCTGTTTGCTAGATGATTTGTTCGGACCACGAATGTAGAAATTTATCAATGAAACTGAATCTAGCGTTGGCCATATTTACATTAAAAAGTTCATGATGGGCTATTTACATTCAGTGCTGTCCGTCCGTCCCTCCGTATCCAAGAATATTCGGAAGTTTCGGTAAGTGTAGACGTGCTTTCAACCCTCTCTCTGCTCGGAACTTGTCTCAGGCTCTTTATGCATTGCTTGTAGTGCCTAGCATTGCAATTTAGTGCTTTATGCAACAAGCAAAAAAGTGAGCGTGGCTCACTAATACCCCCGACCGTGCATCCCTGACTAACTGAATTATTTTTTACTTTCAATGTAGTAATCTCTTGCACAGCATTTGACCCCAAAAGAGGAATTGAGAAAAATGACTAATAAAAATAATGGAACTTTGTAAAAAAAACACACACAAAAAACCCTTATCAATTTTAGTTTTGATTTGGCACTGAACCGCTCCTAGTAGGGAAGAAGACACATGCAACATGTGAAAAGAATCAGATGAAAAGTTTTTCCCGTAATAGGTCCGACAAATCTGATATTGGAAAATGACTATGTTCAAAACATGGAAATTTGTAAAAAATTCAAATATCAACGAAATTTGCTGTTACTTCGCACTGCACCCCTCCTAGTAGGGTAGAAGACATGTGCAAAATTTGAAATTAATCGTATAAATAGTTTTCCCGTAATAGGTCGGGAAAAAAATGTCCTCGGACAGACAGACACACACACACACACACACGGAATCGTTGTTATTACTAGATACCCCGGACCGTTGGTCGGGGGTATAATAAAATGCTTTCACAGTGAACGCAATTTCACTACAATCCCAAATCTCCGACAAGATATTACACAGAGTAAGAAACGAGTTAACTCCCTTCCTCTGACCCGCCACCTAGTGGCCAAACCCCGGATAATCATTGCTTTTCTGTCGCTCATTGAAACGAGTCATGCGTTTTGATAGCTCTCAGTCTCTGACCTAACTGATTCAATTCTGCTCATTTTCAACTCCTTTATTGTGAGTTCATGATCACTTGCTTCCTTGTAAGTAATTAGTCGGTTGTGTACATACTTGCAGTTGCTGCGGTTGAGTGGTTTTGTTGCCTTGTTGACTAGCTTGGTTCTCTGCGAAGACTATATTGCAACCCATAAGCCTACAAAATGGATCTCGCAGCCGGACAGAAGAGGAAAATTCATGATGGTGAATTTGAAGAGCGGAAGAAAGCCCGTGAGGACTTAGAAGAGGCGGCGGGCTACGTGAACACTGTAATGGCGAATCAGGTTGTTGTTGTTGAGTCGGCAGTTCATTTGAATGAGGACACTTCACAAGCCACTCACTCAACACAGGAACACTCTGACGGTGAGATAGATTCGCTATGTAAAACTACGAAGAATGAAAATATGCTGTGTAAAATGTTCAATGCTGTATCCACACTAACGTCCGAAATGCGGAGTATGAATTCCACTTTATCACAACGCATAAACTCTCTTGAAAGCTCCCTGGAGGAGAAGATATGTGATAAATTTCGCCAAATTGCGCGAGATGTGATCGAAGAAGAAATTAAGGCAGTAAAAGATGACTTTCAAAGTAAGTGTGACAAACTCAGTGAACAGATGTCTGTATTAGAGAAAGGTTGTCATGAAATGAAAGCTAGTTATGCAAATGCAGTGAAGGTGAACTCATCAAGTGTTAACATTGTGATAAAAAATCTGCCAAAGTGTAAAAATGAAGAGACTGACTCTAACGTAGTTTTGCGAAAGGTGAATTCATTGATCTGTGACACACTGAAGCTACGAGACGTTCGTGCCTCACGTGCTGTGAGGAAAGCGGGCAATCAACACAGACCTGGGATCATCGTAGCTACGCTAGACAACGAACAGGCCGTGCGGCAGGTTTTCAAGGCGAAGAAAACATTGAAAGACGTTAAAAGTTATGAGAAGGTGTATATTGAAAATGAACTTTCAAAAGAAACAAGAGACACTCAGTCTTCTCTCAGAACTGTATTAAAGCAAATGGGTAAATCCAAGGACTTTCACATTCGTGGTACAAAGCTCGTAGCAAATAAGAGATAGGGTTGCGAGTGGAGTGTTTGTTTGTGGAATTGTCGTGGCATGTCTCTCCACGATAAAGAAAACTCTGATTTTAGATCTTTTGCTATTACATCTGGAGGTTATGATGTTATAGCTTTGTGTGAAACTTTCCTTAGAGGAAAGGAAACTTTAGTTTTAGATGGTTTTACCTATTTTGGACATAATAGGCAATCTTTGCATAAGCAGTCTAAGCGTGGTTCTGGCGGAGTTGGTGTATTTGTAAGGAACTCTATTCTTGAAAAGTTTTCATGTAAAATAGTTGAAAGTTCCGTCGATGATATTGTCTGGTTAGAGTTTGAATCCTGCCTTGATGCTAACTGTTGTGTGTATATCGCTGTGTGTTATCTCCCACCAAATGGTTCTTCACGTAAAGTGGACCCAGAAGAATTTTTTAACACCCTACTTGATCAAGTTTGTGAATATCAATCGAAAGGTATTGTCCAAATATGTGGAGATTTCAATGCGAGAACGGGTGATCGGGATGATTTTGTTCAAGGAGTGGACTCAGTGACAACACGTGACGTCATAGACAACACAGTTAACCTTCACGGCGAGCTCCTTATAGACTTTCTGGTGGACACAAACTTCTGCATGTTGAACGGGCGATATGGAACAGGGAACAACTTCACCTACATCAGTCCACAGGGACGTTCCGTTGGGGATTACGTGTTAGTACCCCACGAGCAAATCAAATTGTACTCAGACTTTCAAGTGTTGCCAATATCGTCAGTGATAGATCGATACAACGCTGATGTGCCGTGCTCTCTTCCAGACCATTCTATTCTCCGGTATACTCTTGACCTGTCTGGATTTGTGACGTCATACCATGATGATGTCACCCCAGTTATATCTGACTCGACAAACAGTACCAAACGGTATAGTTGTAAAAATATACCAACAGATTTCCTTAACGACGACACATCTGTGACTCTTATCCGTCAAGCAATAGACAGAATCCAGCAGTCACTTGATGATACTAGTGAAGTCGACCTCGTGTACGAGAACTTCATCCAGCTTATACATAACGAGATGGAAGATAAGTTACCTTCTCTTAAGAAGAAATCCGGACCAAAACCTAAGAAATCCTTCAGAAAGCCCTACTGGTGTAATGAACTTCAAAAGCAGTGGGATGTGACGTCACGTTGTGAGCTTGAGTGGCTACGCAGTAAAGCCTGTGCGAATGTGAAGGCTAGGCTGAAACAGACTTACTGTGAAGAAAGGAAAAGGTTTGATCGTTTGAACAGAAAATTAAAGCGGCGACATCAAAAACAAAAACAATATAATCTATTGGATAAACTGAACCAAGCAGATACGGACTTCTGGAAAATAATAGGCAATATTGGCATCGTGAATGAAAGGAAACAGAAAGTGCCCATGGAAGTGAAGCTTGAGGACGGTACTGTTATTAGTGACGTGGAATCCGTGCTGAACAAATGGGAAAATGACTTTAAGAGACTGTATTCTGGGCTAGACGGAGAGAACAATTCTAACCGTACCAGCCCTGACATCGAGCGTGAGATTGAACAGTTAGCCAGTGGTAGTGCTGCGCAGCACGAGCAAAGCGTTCTCAACTCACCGATCTCACGTGAAGAGGTGCGCAGAGCTGTACTACGGGCGAAGAACGGTAAGGCTGAGGGTGTGGATAGTATCAACGCCGAGGTACTTAAAAACGAAGCCTGTATTGAGATATTATACAATCTCTTCGCCAAATGCTTTGACAGCGGTATCACTCCAAGTTTATGGAAACAGTCGATTATTAACCCTATAGTGAAAAGTGACACTGATATACGTTCACCTTGTACTTACAGAGGGATTTCCCTTATACCTGTTCCCTGTAAGATCTATTGTGATATTCTCAATCAACGTGTCTCATCTTGGCTGGATTCAAGCAATATTCTATCGGACTCTCAAAACGGATTTCGGACAAATCGAAGTTGTTTCGATCATATCTATACCTTATATACACTACTGAAAGCTAGAATGAATTGTAAGCAATCGACTTATACTTGTTTTATAGACATAAAAAAAGCGTTTGACAATGTGGATAGGAACTGCCTATGGTCGAAATTGCTCCGAGCGGGAATTAACGGGAAGATGTTTTCTACCATACAGTCCTTGTACCAGAACACATCCAGTGCAGTACGAGTCAACGACCATATGACGTCATTTTTTCAAGTGTCTACAGGGGTGCGTCAAGGCTGTACACTGTCCCCCACTCTGTTCTGCCTCTACATCAACGACCTGGCGGAAGAGATTGCAAGCCTGAACGACGGTATATCTGTAGATGAACTCTATGTATCCATATTGCTATATGCAGACGATATAATTCTCCTAGCCCCGAGTGAAGACAAACTACAGAACATGCTTGATGTGGTGACACGCTGGTGTACAAGATGGCGACTGAGTATCAACCCTGAGAAGACTAAAATCATACATTTCAGGGGGGTGAACACTGATAAATCGAATTACCAGTTCCAGTGTTGCAACATGAACTTATCATACAGTGAGACTTATAAGTACTTAGGATTATGGTTCGAGGAACACTTGGATATCAAGTTTACAGTGAAGGAGATTGCTAAAAGTGCGAGTCGTGCGCTGTCACTCCTGATCACCAAATATAGGCAATGTGGAGATATGGCTTATGATGTATTCACGAAGCTTTATGAGTCAACAGTGCAGCCAATCTTACTCTACTGTGCACCAATCTGGGGACTTTATGGACATCGCGAAATCAAGAATATTCAAAACAGAGCAAGTCGATTCTTCTTAGGTGTACCTCGTAATACGTCTAACTGTGCTGTACAGGGAGAACTCGGATGGAAGACATGCCTCACTAAACAGCGGATTGAAAGTTTTCGTGCTTTTATCAAGTTTAATAATATGACTGATAATAGGCTTCCTAATAAGGTCTTTCAGTGGTCAATCAGGCGAAAGGGTTCGTTTGCTTTTAATGTGATAAAGTTGAGTAAACAGCTTAAGTTATATGACATTCTGGTGGCGCCAAACTCCCCCATTAACAGAAAACTATCAGACATCAAACAACGCCTGTGCAGATTGGATGAGGAAAGCTGGTTCTCGGAACTTTGGAATGATGAAGGCAAGGCTAACGGAAACAAGTTAAGAACTTACAGGCTGTTTAAAAAAGATTGCAGACCAGAACTTTACGTTAGAAATATTATGTCCAGAAATAGGCGTAGCAACCTCACTAAGTTACGTTGTGGTGTTTTACCCCTTCACATAGAAACAGGGCGCTATTGCAAACCCCCCACACCCCTTACTCATAGATTTTGCCCCTTCTGTGATGCCGTCGAATCTGAAGCGCATTTTCTTTTTAATTGTGATTTTTACCATGATCTTACATGTATTTTTATGGATAGTTTTAACATCAGTTTTAATGAAAGTGATTATACCAAATTTAATGTAATTATGAATTCAACTGATATTAAGGCTTTTAAACTTTTAGCTGATTCTATTAATGATATGTTTCGCAGAAGGCAATTATATTCTTAATTTTATTTATTTATGCAGTATTTTACTATGGATATTAATTTACTTATATATGTTGTATAATATTATATTTTATAGTTTAAATTGTAATAGTGTCTCATAAGCCAATGATATGGCTGGGTGATATGTTATATTTTATGTTTTTACAAATGTCATTTTACTTGTAACATATCATGTGACACTTTAATAAAATATTTCTGTCTGTCTGTCTGTCAATTTCTGCACGTGCCTTTCGTGCACGTGCTTTTCCTGCAGGTTCGGCGGTAGCTTGCCTGCCGGGTTGGCATACTCACCTGATCGTTAGCTACACCCGCGCGTGCATTCGTGGGAGGTTGACATATTGAACTTGTTTCCTGCTGAGCACAAGTGCGTTTCGTTCGTGAAAATAGTGGAACTACTTTCAATGGAAGTCACTCTGTCTTACTAATAAATGGCGTCTGTGACAACGCCACAGAAACAACCCAATAGACTATGTTTAAGTTGTTCCAGCAGTGAAACTAAACTTACTACTTTAAGTGAAAGGAAGGTATGTGAAGATAGATATTTCCTCCCGTGTCTTGAATCCATAATAGACGTTTCTTTGGAGAAAATAAAAGACTGTATGTGTGTAGGAAATGTTGGCCTACCTTTAGAATCCCTTACCAAATAAGCCTTTTCAAAAATATGTCACATTTTCATTCTTTTCGAATGTTTTACTTACCGCACATGCGCAGACGTCATTTCTCATCGAAGCGAGACTTTCAAATGAAGCCATTTTTTTTTTTTTTTTAATTATTATATTTATTTTTACCGTGAATTTTATTGACGACAAAGTTTGAGAAAATTTAGCAATTGTCGGTACCCATCGATGGTATTATTTAGCCTTTGGTCGCATGCTAACATTCTTTCTGAAGCTATGTATTTTTCAGGGGTCATTACAGTCATGTTTTTAAGAACCTCAGTCGTTGCGAAGTATTTCCCCGATCGGCATGCCTTCAGGTTTTCCCAGTCGTGCGTTTGTCACTGACAATGTCAGTGATATTGACATGCAGGTTGCACTTCAAAAAAGGTTTGTGATAATTGCTCACCCTTGGATACCTTTCGACGATCTTTGAGATTTTGCATTTCATTTTGTTGTTGATTGTTGACAGTCCCTTTGTCTTTGTTTACATGGCCGAATGACTCGCGATCGGCTAGCTTTGATCCTCTTGATTCACATACGCGTTAGTGTCACTGATTGACATGCATGTTGCATTTTGGAAAGAACTACTAACTAAGATTACTAACACTTGAATTCATTTTGATGATCTTATTGAACCCTTGGACCCAATAAGATCATTTTGTTTTTAATTTTTGACAGTCCATTGTTTACGTGACCGACTGACTCTAAGTTGTAGGTGTAGCAGTGAATTTCAAGTTAATTTCCAAAGTCCGAAATTTATTCTATAATCCTTGTGATCATTTGAAAATTAACCAACCGTCTTTAGATCTAACCCATTTTTAGTGTTAGCCTGTTAGGGTAACATTATTCAGATAAGTAAATTCATGTTCACTTGTGAATGTTCCCGAATGTGAAGAATTTAACCGAGATGTCTGCCAAGAAACCAAGATATTTTTTTATAATAAAAAAAATACTCAAGGTAAGTACCAATTGCGACTGTATTTAAAAAAACACCAAAAGCAAGTGAACATTTTTTAACACGAATTTGTCCTTGAAAACAATGACATGTTGAGTTTACATACGGCTAAACCCCATCGGACATGCCCGTGTTATCGATTCATGGGTGATGAAATTATTATTTTTCTCAGAAACAATTACATTCACAGGAACCCGATATCGTATTTTATAAATGTAGGTATAACGTAGATAAGAAAGACTCACCCCTCTATATAATTGAGTAAAGGAATAAAGGCATCCATCTTGCCGATCTCGACTAGCTTCCGAGTTACGTGAAAATTATCGCTTCAAATTGGTGACATCTCATACACATACAGAAGAACCTCTCAGTTATACATTTTCCCCCAAAACTTGGCTTATTTCCAACACATGTTTCCCTTCAAATAACTTTTATATCCATTTAAATTCACAAAACGACCGCAGAAACCTCTGGGGTGAACGTTACTCCGCACCAAACGACCTTCGAGCGATCCGATTGGTCGTTAAACGTAACGGTGATTTTCTGCAGATAATTTCTAAAAATCGCGCAAAATTTAAAAAGCGATTTTTATTGATGTTCCACCAGTTTCAAGCCAGGTTGTCACAATTGAGTCAAAAGATTATTTATTTTGGTATGTAGAATCATTTTTGCACTATGGGATTGTGACTGCGAAGTCTCTTGTCTTCACACACTGTAGAATTATAAAATGGTTCAAGATTTGTTATCTCATCTGTATAATTACAAGACAATAATAAATATTTAAATAATTCATAATACTATACTTTACATATCAGTAAATTTATATTTATGTATTATTACCAATACTAGTATGTCAGTGAATCATTTCAAGTGAATAAAACACAACCACAACATTGAGTTATACAAAAGTGTATCAACATTATTAACACAATCTGTGGAATGATAAGTTTATATTTTTTCTGAAAACTGTGATTTGATGGTTCTTACCAATTACGTTATGTAAATGATAGCTTAAGCATATGTTTTGTTAATGTCAATTTGGAATCAAAGAAATACTCTTTTCTAACAAAACTGTAAATGTAAGTTTTTGTTAACTTGTACACCTAATGAACAAAATGCTGGCAATCATAAACACTTTTCAGACAGACTTATTTTGTAAATGTTAATTCAACATTATTACATTATTAACAGCCTATTGATAAAAGTATTGGCAAAAGGTTTTGATAATTGAGGATGTTGTTGTAAATGTGATTTTCCACAGTTATTTATCTAAATATCAATGTCAAATATTTAATTATTAATTTCTGATGTTTTATTCTAATATTTGTGTTTTTCGGTTTTCAGTGTCATTTACAACAACATCGAAATTACCTCTATTTCCGTCTAAAACATCTCCTAACGGAGATACGCCCGCTAGCGCGTGCTTCTCTTATATATATAAGCGCCCGAAGGCAGTCAACACGCACCGCAGGCGCGTGCTTATACATACATATGTCACGCGAGCTTATTTGGTGAGGGATTCTAAAGGTGCTCCCTTTATATTCAACGACCTAAAAGAGAGGCAAGAACACCACAAACACCAATAACCAAAGAGAGACATGTAGAAAGCTGTGAGACACTCATTAAATCTGTTGAGAAAATCAAAATAAGTGATTCAAAGCATCATGAACCTTGCCCTCCACTTGATTTCAAAAAGTGTCTTTTCCCTTTACACAAGCCAAGTGAGAATAACACAATTACAGAGGGTATAAGACCACTTGTGTTCAGCCCCTCTTCATTAGCACATGTTGTACATGTTGAACACAGGTATGCAAAAACTGATATTGCCGAGGTGTCTCCAACAGAGAAAAGCTCTCAAACAATTTCATTAGCTGAGAAAACAGTAATCGAGAAACATGATATGTTTCCTTCACTTGTTGCGGAAGTGAAAGAAAGTGTAAACAAGGAAACAGTGTCCTGTCAAAAACGACCACAAGAAATTTGAGTAGGAAGGACATATTCGCAGCAGTGGTGTTAGAATTTCAAAGTACCTGCCCTGCATTATTTGCAAAACTGTCAACAGCCCTGGGTAACGGAAAGAAATCATCTTCCAAAATCACAAGTAATAGTTACCGACTGAGACCGATGTGTTCAAGTTAGATGAACACTCGCGCACGTGAATCATGAACGCCGAGGCCGTTACTCTATTGACTCTAATTGGAGGAACAATGTGGATTTCAAGTAGCTGACATTGGCATGAGCCTCTCGTGCTGCACGTGCAATCCTGCGGAACCGTACAACCTACAACAATAGATTGTATACCGATATTGATATGAGAACAGCTTACAAAAACTTTGATATGCATACATTTGGTGCCAATGGTTTTTTCATTAATTGATAATATATTAAAAATAATTCACGGTTATGTTTCATCTCAGGACAAATGTGAAACTTAATCATGTGATCATGAAAAACTTGCTTTATTTTCAACTGGCCTCCGTGGTCTAATGGTTCAGTAACTGGGCTTGAAATCAACAGGACGCAGGTTCGAACCCATGTTTGAAGTGCAAAATTTGTAAATGTATTGTATTTGAATATTGCTATTTTAATAATTGTATTTAATTTGAAAAGCAAACTTTGAACTCAGATAAATTTCCGAAATACAAAAAATAATTGTTTCACATCAGGTGTTCATGGCAATACCGGGTGTTCATCGTGAACACTGGATTTGTCTGATGAACACCTGGGCAGGTGCATTTCACAGACAATATGAGTTGGTATGAAAAATGAATACTCGAATAAAACATTATGTTATTATATGCCAAGGATGTCGTGCTGAATATATAGGGCAGACCGAGTGCCTGAGAGACAGGGTCCGTGTTCATAAACAGCAAATAAAATGTCCTGAGACACGTTGTATACCACTGAGTGCACATAGATACATGTGTAAAAGACAAGGACATTAAATTCAAGATATTTCCATTTTACGAAATGGACACAAATAATAGAATAATGCGACAATTAAAAGAAGACCATTTCATTAAAATGTTAAAACCACAACTTAATGCTTAAAAGTAGCATCTCTTATTCTATCAAATTCTTATGTCTTCTTTGATTGGCATTCTAGAAGTTTGTGTGATGATCAACAAGGAAGATTATTTTATGGATAATCAACTTCTTTATTCTTTGTATGCGACGTTCCGACAAAGATCCTAATGTCGTTGTCAAGCAAGTGATACAGTTATGGTGTGACAGAGCAAATATATACAAGCAATGTTTATGCAATAAACAGGGTTGATGTGCAAAGGTTGATTGAGCAATGTTGATTGGTTATAAGGTATTTGATGTTCAGTGAGATCGAGTTGCTGATTGGAAGCCAGATGGATGTTTACACAGTAAACGAGTTTGATGTACATACTTGGTGATGAGTGTTTACACAATAGAGGAGGTTGATGTACAAAGCCTTTATGCATGGTGAAAATGGATGATAATGATGGACATGGGAATAATAGGGTTAAGCATGAAATGAATTAAAAATTATATAAAAATTATGGAGATAGATGAATATGGACATGGCATGTATTACTTTAAGAGGTGGTCATAGGCCCTGGGGATAAAATATCCGGCATCTCTATTAAGAGAGGGTCCTATCTTCTTAATATGGATAGCTTCAAGTAGTTTGCGGGTTTTGTAGTCTGGTTGATTTCTTTCGATGATGTTTATGCTATTCTAGTTGATGGCGTGGTCAGGGTTGGCTCCTTTGTGGTCAGCTATTGCTGACTTCGAGTCGTTTTTTCTGACTGAGGCCTGGTGCTCCTTAATTCTTAATGTCAGTGGTCTGGATGTTTCACCTACATAGGATTCGCCACAGTTGCAGTAAATTTTATAGACAACACCGGATGGATCTTGCTGGTTTTGTTGTTTCGGTCTTCCTGTGGCCTTACAGTCCTATCTAAAGGCATCAAGTTCGTCCCCACGATGAGGCAAAACAATGACATGTTCAATGCACAAATAGAGAAAGGCCTCCAACAGCTAGCACCGTGTGGCAACGTCGACTACCTAAGACATCAGATTGCCAACATACTTGAAAAAGGAAACTTTACCAATGCAAATAAAGATAAACACATCAATGCAAAAACAATAGAAAACTTGACCAATGCTGAGAGGAAGACCCTGAGGCAACTTAGGGAGGACCCTCAAATCACTCTTGCCCCAGCTGACAAAGGCAGAGCCACAGTCATAATGAATACTACTGACTTCGACAAATTGACTGACAACATCCTGAGTGACGCCAACACCTATCAGCAGCTGAAGAAAGACCCAACCGCCCGACTCCAGAGAGAACACCGAGCCCTCCTCAAGAAACTACTAGACAACAACGAGATAGGACCAACCCTTCACAAGAAACTCCTTGTCCAACACCCCCAGCCACCCTACGCCCGAGCAACTATCAAAATCCATAAAGACCCTATCAAAGCCCGTCTTCTCGTCTGCTCCAGAAATACTGTCCATTACAACACCGCCCAGCACCTCTCCTGCCTTCTAGCTCCATTTGGAAAGACAGCCACTTCATCTCTGACTCCAATGAGTTCTGCAAGAAAATCAGCACCATCAATGAACCGGGCCAGCTCCTCAGCTACGATGTAGTTGATCTCTTCACGAACGTCCCCCGTGAAGAAGCCTTGACCGTCATCAGATCCAGAGTAGAAGAAATCCACTCCTTCCTCGACACCAACCTTACAACTAACAGCATCATCGAACTCCGCAATGCCTGCATCAGCTCCACATACTTCACCTGGAAAGAAAAAAATGTATAACAGACCTATGGCCTCCCCATCGGTTCACCATTATCACCTCTGATCACTGAGATCTACATGACTCACCTCGAAGAAACTGCCCTTGAGACGTCCCCTGTACAACCCACCTGCTGGTACAGAAAAGTTGACGATACATTCGTCATCCTCCCTCCATCTGAAGACCCTGACATCCTTCTACAAAACCTCAATGCCCAGCATCCCCGTATTGCAGTTTACGATAGAATCAGAAGAAAACAACAAACTCCCCTTCCTCGATGTCCTGGTTCAAAGAGAAGACAAGAAGCTCCACACCACTGTATACCGAAAACCCACCCACACCGACCAGTACCTCCATTACAACTCAAATCATTCTATCCAAGTGAAAAGAGGAATAGTTGCAACCCTTAAGAGACGAGCGAAGAACATCTGCTCCACAACAGCATCCCCGAACGCCGAGTTGGACCACTTAAACATCAGATAACCCCGAGGGGGTACACAATGCAGAAATGAATTCAAAAGGATATGATTAGACAACATCGATACTTTCTTTGTTCAAAAACATGCGAAAAATGGTCATTTAATGGCTTTAAAAACAAACGTCATATTTTAAGTCGTGAAAATTTCTTTCAGCCAATCACAGCCCTTACTGGTCAGGCTATTGCTATTGTTTACAGTAATAAGTCAAGCAGACACTTACTTACTTGGCGTTTAATTAATACACAAACAAGGAACACAACTTGACAGTATGACAGTTAGATAGTGAGACATATAATAAAGGTATTTACTTAGTTTTGTTGATTTGTTAAGACTGGTGACAGCTTTATCATGTTTTTACTGAGAGAGTCAATTCATCAATATGAAACTACTTGGTATGTCTTGGTTCTTTATTTCGCAAATGATAAGATGGCTTATTCTTCTCTAAAGAAAATTTTTTATTATGAAAGAAAATGTGATTTAATATATTCATCTAAAACAAAGAAGCAAACAAGAAAAAATGTATATATAAATGCCGCTCCCTAGCCAAAAGACAGTTATTATAATAGTGACGTAACCTACTTATGGACAGATCGGTCACCATAAGATACAGAATTGTTTTTGAAAATATAAGACATTGAAATTTAGACTCCTGCTCGTGTTAAAATAAGATGGTGTAAACGTAAGGATATTTCAGCACAGCAAAATCTCAATATGTAGTCATGTCAAATCTGAAAATATCTTAGATATTACGATATAATGGTGTACTGACTTTAGTAGCTCTACATTTTGTGATGAGCCTGGGTGGCCATATAAAGTTGAAGGCACGTTAAACCCTTTAAATAAATAATATTTATGTTATGCCAATGATGTTTGTTTTCTCACGCTACGAAAAATTGCAAAACAATGAGTGTCGTTTAGGCATCTTGTCATTAAATTGTAGCCAATTATCCTGTTCGCAAACTAATACAATTCGATACACCATGTTTCATCATGTACTTTTGAGATTACGTTGTTTTTCAATTCTCAACTTCTTACGCAAAACAACTGTTTGACATGATAAAATGTATACATAAAAGTGTTAATGAACAAAACCTGCCTTGTCGAAATTACTGTAGTCAATGCCAAATACTTCATCTACTATGAACAAACAGAACTATGTCAGTGCTCAATGTGTTCATCTCAAGCCTCATACATTTCAAATGATCAATTCTGAAAATTCAATTTTTGATTGGATCTAGTTTGACCTATTGTTGACCAATGAATGACTAGTGCTTTGACACCTGGGCGTCACAGGGATGGACAGACAAACTACATCCTCTCTCTAATTCTTGTAATAACATTGTCAAAGAGCGTGTAATACCCCAAGCGCGACTCCCCGTAATTAAACAATCAGTTACGATGTGTCATAACTGTTAAATTACTACTCTAATGTTTTATTGCCGGACGGCTGAGCTGCTAAAACCTGTTTAATCTGTTTATTTACCACCATTGTCTGTTATATTTACATTGAGTAGGCCCATTTCCGTTCTGTATTTTATGTCAAAAAACACTCCGGGCATGCGCAGTAAAGGCAATATTGTTCATCCGGTAGATTCCCTTTTCAGACTGTCAAATTGAGAAGCCTAAAATTAGCGCACTTTGAAGGGCGATATCTTTGTTATTAGAGGACCGATGAAAACGGTTTTTGGTGTATTTTAAAGCTGACAGTATTTTTTCTACATATTTACCAATTAACATGGAACAAATAATGAGGTTTCTTGTTGTTTAAGACATGTCTTCACCACCTTCAACGAATATCCTCCATTCCTTGTAGACCAGACACTCTTCAAGACCCTGAACCCGGTAACTAAACCTCCCCGACGACAAACCGCACCATTTACCATTTCTCTTCCCTTCATTGGACAAATCAGCCATCATTTCCGTCGACTCCTTAAGCATCAGGCCAATATTGATGTCATATTCCAAAAAGGAAGCTCAATCCAAAATCAACTACAGGCCACAGGAAGACCGAAACAACGAAACCAGCCAGATCCATCCGGTGTTGTCTATAAAATTTACTGCAACTGTGGCGAATCCTATGTAGGTGAAACATCCAGACCACTGACATTAAGAATTAAGGAGCACCAGGCCTCAGTCAGAAATAACGACTCGAAGTCAGCAATAGCTGACCACAAAGGAGCCAACCCTGACCACGCCATCAACTAGAATAGCATAAACATCATCGAAAGAAATCAACCAGACTACAAAACCCGCAAACTACTTGAAGCTATCCATATTAAGAAGATGGGCCCCTCTCTTAATAGAGATGACGGATATTTTATCCCCAGGGCCTATGACCACCTCTTAAAGTAATACATGCCATGTCCATATTCATCTATCTACATATTTTTTATATAATTTTTAATTCATTTCATGCTTAACCCTATTATTCCCATGTCCATCATTATCATCCATTATCACCATGCATAAAGGCTTTGTACATCAACCTCCTCTATTGTGTAAACACTCATCACCAAGTATGTACATCAAACTCGTTTACTGTGTAAACATCCATCTGGCTTCCAATCAGCAACTCGATCTCACTGTACATCAATTACCTTATAACCAATCAACATTGCTCAATCAACCTTTGTACATCAACCCTGTTTATTGCATAAACATTGCTTGCATATATTTGCTCTGTCACACCATAACTGTACCACTTGCTTGACAACATTAGGATCTTTGTCGAAACGTCGCTTACAAAGAATAAAGAAGTTGATTATCCATAAAATAATCTTCCTTGTTGAAAATTCTTATGTGTCCATCTTACCGCTTGCCTGATTGTGACGTCATATATACCATTGTTTTGTTAAATTCATTATGACATCATAACGTCATAACTGTATTTTGTTAGACTTCCTGATGATACTATTGAAACATGTTGGACTTTTGATTGGCTTCGTGTCATATTCTATCTTTTGATCATGCATATACCGATTTATTACCGATTTTTTTGAACTTATGTTTGAAGATATACATTAAACACTTACATATTGCCTGGGTTACACCAAGGTCGTTCTCACTACGTCCTACTCCGTCAAAAATTAAAAGCAGAACGGCCTCGGACGGGATGGAAACGAGTAGCGATTGTTAATATTTTATCCAAATATGACGCCAGTTCGTTCACACACAGCTCTCAGCACGTTCATCTAGTCTTTACCCCGTCCTCAGGCAAACACGTTTAGATTGCATAGTATTGCCCGTTCGCCTTGTTTTCAGGACGTCTTCAACCAGTTCAATTCCGTTCTTAGACAGTTCATATCCGTTCTAAACTAGACCAATCTTGTTCTTGATACGCACAATTCCGTCCTAGCTGCGACCAACCCGTTTTCACTACGTCCTGATTCCGTTCTCAGTGCGTCTTAATTTTAATATCATCCAGTTCTGGCCCGTTTTCTATTAATACCCATCACGTCCTTGCCCATTCTCATTAACGTTCTCAATTTCAAGGTGAAAACATCATGCCTCCAAAGAAGAAGAAGTATGATCAGATGAAGGTTGTTCACAGGAAATCAAATGCCAGATCCACTAGCCCTGTAGAAGCCATAGTGGCCGATGCAAACAACACTTTACACTCATTCTCAATGAAAGTGCACAATTTGTTAAAAATGATGTCGTCTTGATATATAATTTAAAATGTCATGAATACAATGTAACTATGTCGTAGTAATATATCAATACCATCGGAAATTGATTTTTTCACTAGAAAATCAAGAAAAATATAAATATTTTACTTCTTATATCTATACAGAAGATTTAATTGCTATGGAACATGCCATATCGGTAATGTCGCCCACAAGAGATATTACGTTGACAAAGCAGCTGAAATGCAGGTATAAGTCTTGGAAGCTATAAAAATGCTCAAGATATAGAAAACCCTATTCTCTTGAATGTTTTAAGTGATCATATGCGAAAAGCTTACTAAACTTTTCCAAAAATGAAGTTTCGTTAATGTCGCTGTTTTTATGTAATTTACGTTATGGTTCTTAAAAATCAGCCTTGAAACAAGGTTATGCGCAGTGAACATGAGTAAATATGATTTTCCCGTGAGTTGTATAGTGATTGAAAAGAAAATCCAACCCATTGCCACTGTTAACATAGTTGCTGGTGTTTCTGACATTAATATCCGCTAAGGGGCAGGCGTATGGTTAAGGCTGTAATCTACGTTATGGGTTTCTTGTAAATATTGAAAATACTAATGTCCTTAAAAATAATTTTAAGATGTTACAGGTTCTTAATTTTGATTGTAAGGAAACAAAATCGCTCAATCGCAGCCATAATATGTTTTTGACTCGAAGAAGACCCGCTTTGTAATTTACGTTATGTAATTTACGTTATGTTTGCATACGTTATCTGTACCAAATAACTAAATATGGGGGAGTATTGCAGAGATCGAAACGTGTGTTGGACCAGAAATGCAAGAGAGAACATTATTATTGAAGTTATGTCACTTTCTTCTCAACAAAATGTTTTATGAAATTGACGTGTGATTTAGGTTTTAATCTACGCCTTAATTAGGCCTTTTAAATATGTAAAATAGGCCTAGAAATGTCCGAAAACTAGGATTTACACAAGATAGGATTACATTCAAAGTTCTGTCTGTTTCCCAAGTTTGATTGTAAATTTGTAAACAGACAAACACAAACTCGCATGAACTAAATACCACTATATTGAACGATCTTGTATTTTACGTTATGAGCCCGCGATGATCGACCTCTTCTATCACGGGCCGATCAAAAACACCAGTTCATCTAAATCATACAAAAAAGTTCTAATCTATTGAACTGATATGTGTAAAGATGGTATTGTTACACCTGATAATAAGAACCAAAGGCTTATTTCAGGTCTTGTAGCGGTTTGAAGACGTGTACTTCCCCATTATTATCTTCAGTCTACCGGTAAAAAGACTTGTCATATTCGCTTATAGATAATTATTGCTGTAAGTTAGAACAGTACTGAAAAATAATGTCTAGTTCTTGCGGGAGAGGTTATGTATTTGTTTTGAAAGGGTCATATACTCTTCAGCTTGCAAATGTGTAGATAGAAACTGAATATATCGTTTCAAAGTTACTTTGTATTGGTAATGTAATTTACGTTATGTTTAGAGTGTATTCTAGCTTATGGCAATTGAGTGTTACACAATGTCATACAAATTTGTACTTTTTGGTCGTTTTCAGGAATAAACTAATGATTTGTTTAACATAATAAATAATCCTTTGTTGTTGACACATTTTCGAGGTTTGTTTGTTTTTCAAAGTTTCCTTCATTAGAAAAAAATGGGACATTGATAAATATATACATAGTCTATAATTTACAAAATGTATGATCGCTCTATACTAGAATTTAACTTGTTAACTTGAAAGCTACAATGTTACCGGTTTAAATCTAATGGAAATTAATAACATTCGAACAGTTTGTTAGTTGGAGGTTGATTGATGTGGAACAGGGTCCGTTACAAATAGCATTACAACGTTAAATTCTGAGACATTGATATGTCATGTTTGGACAGCTATAACAATGAATCTAGTAGGAATTATTTGATGAACTTCATAATCATATTTTATGATTACAACACATTCAAACAACATCAATAAAAGAGTCTGATATTGACTTTCGATTTTTGCGAAACACGCATATTCAATTGTGCACTTTCATTGAGAATGAGTGTTTACATTGTTTCTATGCGTCCATAACAAACTGTAGGAAATCAACATTCACCATGCTGAGAGGTTCAAGTAACTTGGATCATGTTTCTCTTATCACTTCTCTTTCCCGAATGATAAAAGTATTAACACATGTGTTTTAATACCCGTCCCTACTTACCGAAATGCAAACGTAGTAAGAAATATGTGAGAATTTTGCAAACGTACTAAGAACGAGTAGAGGACATTATAAGAACTTTAATGACTGTGTAAGAAACTGAATCAGAATATTTTACACTTATTAGGACGTAGGAACAACTGACTATGGTCGTACTGAGAACGAGTTACACTGAGGCTGAGGACGGAATGAACGGGGTGGAAACTGTGCACAAACGTATTGCAATCTATTCCCGACAGCGCAACGTTCTTACTCGTCCTTAGTCAGATCAAAGTATGGCAGTTCCGTTCGCAGTACGGCAATGCCGTTTTCAGTACGTTGGTACTCCGTCCAATTTCAGGACGGGGAGAACGTTCAACATGTCGAACGTTCTGGAGCACCTTCCCGTTTTTAGTACGTCCGAGCCAGTTCATAAGATTCACAAACAGTTGCCACAACGTTCATTTCGTCCTCAGACAGTTCTCGGACAGTTTGAACCCGTTCTGAAAAAAATCCAAGAACGTACCGAGAACGAGCTTGGTGTAAAGGGGGTATTACAAATATATTACTTGGGTTTACCTGAATGGGAGTCTTCACTTTCTATAACATTGACTCGGATGTACAACTTCCGTGTATCCTATTGCCAAAGTAAAAGCCAAACAAACACTTTGACATACCACGATTTTAATACACAAACAACAGGACACCAAGGAAGCTATTTACTGAAGTTGAAAACTATAATTTAAAACAACATGACATATGATTCATTGACGAACACTAGATATCTCATACTTTTAATTTTTCTTAGTGTTCTGGTTAGATTGTTTGGTATCTAAATCAAATGCTTATGACGTTTTTAAAATGGAATTTAATTTCTTTTTAATTCTTAATTACTGATACACGAAAAATTCCCTTTTTCACCATCATTTAATGTCTGGTTGAAGATATTTCAAATCGTCTATTTATTAAAATCAGTGTTTTTTAAACATTTCATATTTTAGTTTATTATATATTTTTAGTATGAAGATATGGTTTAACTGTCATTACTCCTATCAAATACACTAAGATCGCATTTAATTACTTTAGTGTAGTACATGGTACAGTTATGGATACACTTTCCTTTTTTCTTTATCTATTCCGCAGAAAGCATTAGGTAACTTCTTACCTCGAAACTAAACATTCACTTGATTATGTACAATGTAGTAAAGGATTAAGAGCATCATATCAAATCATATTCATCAACATTTAGATGAAAAATCAACAAATCGTTGATAAGAGATCTCAAAACTCTATTTTTATTTCAAAATGTTATCAAAGGGTGAACATAAAAAACATTGGGAACAAAAATCATGTAATCATTAAAAGTACAGATTGAAGACATAATTGTAGGCTTCTGAAATAAATGTTGAAGATTGTAATAAACCTTAATTCTGCTCCTACATGTCCACAGTCGACACCAGTTCGAATTGTTGTCAATTTAAAGCAAGTTGTCAGGGAATTCTCTGAAGAATTTTCGCGACCTGATTGTTCCTGAGCGACCTGGAAGGTTTCTTGCTTAGACGGTCAATATGAGGTTCGAGTCGTATGAGACATAAAATGTTCCATCTAATACATTTGGAATCCCTTTAACAACATTGTCATCGTTTCTTGTGATGCAATCCAAAGACAAACTGAACTAATATGTCTACATCATATAATAGGTGAACATGAGACTCAAATCGGTTCAAGAGATCAATATCAGCAGAGACAAGTGTTTGCCACTAATGTGGCAATGTCCCCCGCCGCTTGGATATTGCGATAGAATTGTCACAATAAGCAAATGCTATATTCCCATTGACAACAAGTGCAATGGTTCAAGAGATATGGTGTTAACAAGAGTTTCAAAAGTGGTCAAAGTGCAGTTGTGACCTTGAAAATAGGGTCAAGGTCACCCAAAGTGTCTGCGTAATTCCACAATGTAGTCACTGACCAAATTTGAAGACATTTGGTGCAGTGGTTTATGAGATATCAAGTAAACAAGAGTTTCAAAAGTGGCCAAAGTGGTGACCTAGAAATTAAGGTCTAGGTCACCCAAAGTGACTGGTGTCTGCGTAATCCCTCAATGTAAGCTGTGACCAAATTTGAAGACATTTCATGAATCGGTTCATAAGATATAAGAAGTTTTTAAAGTGTTCAAAGAACTGTGGTGACCTTGAAAATTAAGGTCAAGGTCATCCAAAGTATATGGTATCTGCGTAGTCCCAAAATGTAGACTGTGACTAAATTTAAAGACATTTTGTAATACGGTTCAGGAGATAATGTGGTAACAAGAGTTTCAAAAGTGGCCAAAGTGCCGTAGTGACCTTGAAAATAATGTCATGGTCACCTGAAGTGACTGGTATCTTCATAATCCTCCAATGTAGACTGTGACTAAATTTGAAGACCTTGGGTGCAACGGTTCATGAGCTATCGCGTTAACAAGAGTATCAAGAGTGGTCAAAGTGCCGTTGTGACCTTGAAAATAAGGTCAAGGTCACCACCGAAAGTGACTGGTGAAGCCGTGACCAAATTTGAAGACATTGGGTGCAAAGGTTCTTGAGATATCACGTTAACAAGGATCCGGACGTACGGACAGACGGACGGTCGCCACTGAATACAATGTCCCCCGTTCCGCGTCGCGGCGGGGGACAATAATAACAGCAGGTATCAAAGAGTCACACATCTACCTACGAAGTCAAGTTATCTAGACTTATCAAATACATTAAAGTCCCATTGTCATACTTGCATGCGGTACGTGATGAGTTTTACCTATTGAAAAAAGAAATACATCAGTCGGTAGAAAAATCGATATCATAGTTTGATATCTTATTTACATGTTTTAATCAACAATAGAATACTTAATTCGAGGTCCAGAGTAAAGTACCCACAGCTTTTAACGCACCCGCTTTCGGTGACGTCATCATTATGTGTGCAAGTTTTACACCGCGTCTCAGTTACCGCAATTGCGTCCGATGGGTATCAACTTGAGCGGCAATGAGCACTTGATTTGGAGTGATAATCTAGTCATGCGCGACAAAAAAGGCTTTCAAGCAAATATTTAGGAGCCAGAAATTGTGAGATGGCCACACTGGATTCGCCTTCATGTCGACTGCCGTTTCGGTCATTTTGGCAAATTGTCTCCAATTTAATGAATTATGGTCCGATTTTCCCTGGGTTGGAAGATAAAGTCGATGTAAAAGGCAGAGTGCTTAGAATTGTTTCAGATAATACCCAGCATCAAGGATCGTCACTCGTCAACGGCGCTAAAAGAGCATTTGGCTTTGCAGTTCACAATCAGCACAAGTAGACTTTAGGTGACAACACTTTGTGCCATGTTAATATAACTGATGAACAAGCTGTATAAGGGAGGACACTTGAATACATAAGTTCAGACCAAACTGTTGTGACGTACTAAAGTGAAAAATCAAGTTCGGTAGCAACAATTCATGTCTATAAAAAATGTTGTCTTGTCAAGATCTTGTCTACCACATTTGCTCCTATGGTCATCAAACTAAAGGTTTTCTACATCACATTGCACTGTAAAACCTGGCGATGTGGTGCTAGTTACAGATAAAGGTGTACTTTGATAAGCGTAAAAACTCGAACTAATAAAATAACGTCTTCCCCAGCAGTAATCTCAATGAAAGTAAACTATTTTCAGCGAAAACAATTTTCAGAGTAATTATATATAAATTCATATATATAGGTCATAAAGGTTCTAGTTTACCCATCTACATAATAGAATAATGTACTTAAATTATCAATAATTCATAAAGTAAATACATACACTAACTCTCCTAGAAGCAAAATTAGGCACCTTGATATGCTGGCAGAAAGGTTGCGACAGCCGTTTTCGCGGCCATCTTGGAATTTACAAATATTTTATATTTTTGTACATTGAAAATATATTTAATTTATTTTGTGACCACCAACACCCAGGTAAAGACACCGAATTCACCTGTTAAGGACAGATCAAGAGCGAGTTATGTTGGTTTTAAGAGTGTGCGTGGATGGCCGCTTGAATTAAAGATTTGTCCAATACATCTTGAATGTCTACCTTAGTTATAAAATTAAACTATGGGTACAGGGATAAAAAAAGAGGACATATCTTTTGGAAAAATGACATAAAGTCCCTGTTTAAGTCATGTTTCCATGAAAACCGCAAAAAATAAAAATAATGTGTTGGTCTAACCGTCAAAAGGCCCATCTAGGGATCATGGTTGATAAGTGTATGAAGTTTGGTGAAGCTAACATGTATAGTTTAGGAAATATGCTCCGGAAAAAGGACTTGGTCATAGAGTCCCTGTTTTAGTTATGTTTCCATGGAAACCGCAAAAAAAATAATTTGTTGGTCTAACCTTCAAACGGCACATCTAGGGATCATGGTTGATAAGTGTATCAAGTTTGGTGAAGCTACGAAGTATAGTTTGGGAGCTATGCTCCGGACAAACTTTTGTGACGGACAGACGGGCGGACAGAATGAACGCTATATACCCCCGCTTACGCTGTAAGGCGGGGGTGAAATAATTGTCTTGTCGTCATCTTTTTTTTCATCACAACACAACCGACCTACTACTATTATGGACAACAATGCAACAATAATTGCCATAAACCATGCAACAATTGGTATTAGTACATTAACCACGATTAAAGCAATGAGAACAATCCCAATTACAAGCGACACGAGGATACAGATAATAGTTGTCACCCAGTAGGCAAACAGATAGAAGGTGTGGTCGCAGTAGTTGGAAGCTAGCACGTCGTTAGGGTCATATGTGTTGTTGACGCGGTTGGTCCACACACAACCTGCAAAATTATAATCAAAGGGGAGAATGTATGCTGTAAATATATGATGAAACATTTAAAGAACAAAGCTACGCTTACAGCTGACAGAAGCAAAAGTTAAAAAGTTATAATTTTGGCCGTATAAATCAAGTATTGGAATCTGATTCCGCATACAAGTTCCCGGATTTCAGCTAGATTCCTCTGGATACCTCTCAGGATTCCTACAAAGGGGCTATAAAGGGGATCCATTTCCAGATCCTTTACAAGATTTGTCCTCCTTTAATTAATCATTCAAACAAATAGATCTATCAAGTACATAATTTAAAAGAAACACAAAAAATAGAGCCAATGGCTCTGTAGCTCATCAGGCTTCATTATCAATTATGCTGTAGAGTGTGGCCAATGTGATTCCCTCATTGTAGGGGCCACATGGTCACCAATCATAAAGTTAAGTATATAGGCGAAAGTTTCAGTTTTCTAGGCCTTATACTTCAAGAGGAGAAGATGAAAATAGATTTTAAGGACGTTCCTGTTGCCTTTATTAGGGGCAACAGGGTCACCAAATCTACAATTCAAATTCCTCACTTGTCAAGGAGTCTGTTCACAAAATTTCAGCTTTCTAGGCCCTATGCTTCTGTAGAAGAAAATGTGCAAATAGGTTTTTAGGGCTTGGTCCCTGTGGCCCTTATCAGGGGTCACAGGGCCACCAAAGCTACAATTTATCATCTTCACTAGCCAAGGAGTCTGTACACAAAGTTTCAGCTTCATAAAACTTATTCCTCTGGAGAAGAAGATGAAAATATGTTTTTAGAGCGTGCCCCCTGTGGCCCTTATTAGGGGTCACAGGGCCATCAAAGCTACAATTTATAATACTCACTCGCCAAGGAGTCTGTACACAAAGTTTCAGCTTTCTAGGCCTAATGCTTCTGGAGCAGAAGATGAAAATAGGTTTTTAGCGCGTGGCCCCTATTGCCCTTATTAGGGGTTACGGGGCCACCAAAGCTACAATTTATAATACTCACTCGCCAAGGAGTCTGTACACAAAGTTGCAGCTTTCTAGGCCTAATGCTTCTGGAGCAGAAGATGAAAATAGGTTTTTAGCGCGTGGCCCCTGTGGCCCTTATTAGGGGTCACAGGGCCACCCAAGCTACAGTTTATAATCCTCACTAGTCAAGGAGTCTGTACACAAAGTTTCAGCTTTCTAGGCCTTATGTTCTGGAGAAGAAGATGAAAATAGGTTTTTAGGGTGTGGCCCCTGTGGCCCTTATTAGGGGTCACAGGGCCACCAAAAATACAAATTTATAATCCTCACTAGTCAAGGAGTCTGTACACAAAGTTTCAGCTTTCCCGGCCTTATGGTTCTGGAGAAGAAGTAGAAATTCCACAAAGTTAACGGACGGATGGACTGACGGACGGACGCCGGACGACATGCCATGCCAAAAGCTCATCGGGCCTTACCGGCCAGATGAGCTAAAAAGTTAGCGTGGCTCACTAATACCCCCGACCGTGCATTCCTGACCAACTAAAGTACTCCCATAACTTAGATATCTTATTATCAAGACCATTTATAGATGTCTCTTATACAGAAGTTGAAACCCACTAAAAAGAATTGAAAGGAATTGGATGAATTCTGCAATGGGTCAGACAAATTCTCTTCTTAGCTAATTACTAAGTACAACTTGAAATTCGTAAAAAAAAAACTGAAAATAAACAATTTCGTTTGTAAATTGGTACTGCACCCTTCCTTTTATGTTAGAAACCATGTGAAAAAAATAAAATGAATTAGATGAATAGTTTTCCTGCAATTGGTAGGATAAATTCTGATATTGGAAAACTACTGAGTTCAAAGCATGGAAATTTGTAAAAGAAAAAGGAAAAATCATCGAAATCGGTTGTAATTTGGCACTGCACCCCTCCAGTTAAGGGTAGAAAACATGTGCAAAATTTGAAAACAATCGGAAGAATAACTTTTCTGTAATAGGTCGGACAAAATGTCATCCGACGTAAGGAATGACGGACACAAGAGCAGAGGGACCGAAAGACCGGTGGAGAGGGTCCAGTAAGTGTTTTCACTTTTGCCCAATCCATTTGACCTTTTGTCAATAAAATATGTTTCAATCAAAGACCGGTGTTATCATATACCCTCGACCGTTGGTCGAGGTTATAAAAAAATACTTATTTGGTTTACCACTAATTTGGGTAATTTAGGACGAAATAGTTTTCGATCATCCTTTATGTTTACAAACAAGCTTATATAAATACATATATACGTATTTCCATTAGAGATTTGTAAATTTGCAGTTTGGTGAGATAAAGAAAGTTTAGTCTTCGAGAGAAGAAGAGGATGAGACAAATATGTAATTCCACGAGGATAAATCGTCATAAACCATTGCCTTAAGAATAGGAAAACAATGTTGTACCAGCAATGAGCCATGCAGTCATGAAGAGGGACATGATTGCAGAGACAATTTCAACAGCCGTTGGTTTCTCCTCTTCGTCGCCCTGTATCCACGCCCCTATCACCCTAACGAGAGCCAGGGCTAGGGCGAAAACTCCAAATACTATCAGGAAGATGGGTATGTAGCGTTCAGCGGGGCAGTTGTCAAGGTGAACCGCACCTGTGGAGAGTTGATTACAGGTGATATATTATATTTGAAAATACGATACAACATAGAAGAAATGATTATCTACGTAATGCTTACGAGTATAAACATTGGATTGTCTTCATTAACGTCGAACTACAAACTGAAATAAGTCATCAAAATGTATTTATGAATATAAGATTTGAAGATATTTGTGCCAAATAACTTATAAATGTACGTAAAAAGCTTAACAAGAGGTGTGAATATGGTATTTCCTAGTCAAACAGATTGAGAATCAAAAGGAAAAGATTATGTTCTGTTTACTATCGCCATAATGTGTGAAGCGCTTTGAGCCAATTCTTTTGATGTGGAATACAGCGTGAAATATATACTAACGTTATTGAATGTTACTCACCCATCACAATCATGGCAACAGGAAGAACAGCGCTTATAACAGTCCCAACAGCGCAAGCACCTGCATTAAAATGTTTGTTAATGGTCATGTTTAAATATACTTAACAACCAATAACATCTTTCCAAATATTAAGATATCAGATACAAGAAATGCCCTTTTATCACCATATACCAGTCTAAGTAAACCCAATCTCAATAATAATCGCTAAACCCCCATTTTTGAGTCTAACAAGATACAGTAAGAGGTTGCGTCAGTCAAAGAACTATGACCCTCCAACGTCATATGTGCGAATGCAGAATATTGCGACCCTGATTGGTCGATTCGATAAGGCGGATTATGCGACATCTTACTGCATCTTGCTAGACTTGATATGGCAGTATAGCGAGTATTATTGAAGCGAGGTTAACATAGACTGCAACATATACACGAGTATTATATCAATCACATGCAGTTAAACTCCGGACAGTTAAACGTTATTTCTCCATCCTCAGTGGCTACCATTACATAGAAAACACATCACAGGCCACATTCATTAAGTTTACAACATCTATAACAAATTATTTATTTATGGGCTGGTGATGATTCAAAACTTTACCTTTTGGACAAGAGGTTTAATAAAAACGTAGGACGAAGACCGAAGTAAATATTGTATTCTTGTATCAGAAAATCAAGTACTCATCGAAATCTTAGGTATTTTCATGTCCATAAACGAAAGCCAAAATAGCCTAAATCTACAGTCAGGAAGGGTAATAATGTGATCGTTCAAGACTTGGTCTATTGAACGGGGGTCTCATTTTGACGCCAGTGCATCTATCTTAAGCAATATTGATGAAACATTTACTTACGTGGTCCGATTTTGTTGGATATGTACACGTACGATGTGTACACCACGACAACTGAAACATGTTGAAATTAAAGGTAATAACATGTGGTTGTCATCATACCCATACAAGCCCGAGGACCGCAAGCTGATAAGAGGCATGCTATGGAAAAGGATCATTACATTTAGTAACCTTTTCATCATATCGTATTTCTCCCCAGCAAAAAAGGTATCAAAGGAAAGTTAAAGAGTGTTTTGTTTTGTAAATTTGATATCACAAAGATTGTGCTTAGTTAAGAGTTGTAAAAAAATATTGTGAGCACCGTTACTTATCAATCTCTACCAATGACATAAATCAGCAAAGGGAGACAACTCCAAGTCCTCGGGAAGATACTGACGGGTATGGCTGATTTAGTTTTGCGGACCGGGCAGCGAAATGCCCTTTTCCCTTTCACCAATTGCAAAACCGCCCGCATCATAAACAGATGAATGATGATGTGACTTATGTATATATTTGATTATATTTTTAAACTAGCGACCTCTAAACTTCTCCGAATGAAAACAAGCAAAGAAGCGAGCAGAGCTCACATACCCCCGCTCTCCACTTTGTTCAAAGAATTTAAAATAGTAAAACTGATGAATATTGGTTAAAGTTGTATGCTAGTTGAGTTTACAGTAAGTCTTTGTGTAAATCTTCTTTCAACTGAAACCCCAATACCAAATTCATTAATCGGTTTTACAATTAAAAAGGGTTCATCTAGGGATAATGGTTGATCTTTGTTTCAAATTTGAGGTAGTTATCATGAATATTCTACGAGATGAACAGAGGACACAATTATTTTTGTTGAGTCACTTTGCAAGTCACGTTTTCCAAAGAAACCACAGAAAAGAAAATCCATATATCGTTTAACTCTCACAAGGCATATCCAGCAATCACGATTGACATATGTAGCAAATTTGGTGAAGCTTAGATGTATATTTTAGGAAATATGTTCTGGACAAAGTAATTTATATCATAATCACTTTTTAGTCATATATCCACAGAAACTGCAAACAGTCACTGTTTTAGTCATGTTTCCATGGAAACAGCAAAAAAATGAAAATAATTTGTTGGTCTAACCTTCAAAAAGCACATCTTGGGATCATGGTTGATAAGTGTATGAAGTTTGGTGAAGCTAGCATGATTAGTTTAGGAGATATGCTCCAGACAAAGGACTTGGTCATATAATCACTGGAATTCATGGAAACCGCAAAAAATAAAAATAATTTGTTGGTCTAACCCTCAAAAGGTACATGTAGGGAATTCGGTTGTGAAGTGTATGAAGTTTGGTGAAGCTAGCATATATAGTTTTTGAGATATGCTCCAGACAAAGGACTTTGTCATAGAGGCACTGTTTCAGTCATGTTTCCATGGAAACCGCAAAAAAATGGGGGAAAACTGTTGGTCTAACCGTCAAAAGGCACATCTAGCTAGGGATGATGGTTGATAAGTGTATGAAGTTTAGTGAAGCTAACATGTATAGTTTAGGAGATACGCTTCGGGCAAAGGACTTGGTCATAGAGTCCCTGTTTTAGTCATGTTTCCATGGAAACCGCAAAAAAACTAAAATACTTTGTTGGTCTAACCCTCAAATGCACATCTAGGGATCATGGTTGATAAGTGTATGAAGTTTGGTGAAGCTACAAAATATAGTTTGGGAGATATGCTCCGACCAAACTTTTGTGACGGACAGACGGACGGACAGAATGAACGCCCGCTTACGCTGTAAGGCAGGGGTATAATTAATGAAACTTATACGAAGAAGGGATTTATGTTATAAAAGTGAATACCTGACACATATTTCAAAGTATACTGAACATGCGTATTTGTGTCGTTCCCACACATACCTGATACAATACATGAGTTTTTCGTCACATCATCCATTTCATCCATTCTTCTGCACCTTGTATTCTGAAGAAGGAAAAACAGCACTTTAATAACGGATTTATTAAAACCGATATTGTTACTGAAACTCATTCCCTCCCCACAGAGGCAGCTAATTTGGAGAAAGCCTCTGAACAAGGGTTTCTGGCAGATTGCTGTAGCAGCAAAAAGTTGCAACTCAAGATATCTCCCTTGAATTGCAGCCAATGAAAACACCTCCAGGATACCTTAATGATCATAAAGTGACATGGAAGATATCATGCCTTTATGGGGTTTTTTTTCATTGTGAGTGTGAAAATCATATATGAATTATTTTTTATAAGATAGTAACTGTTTCATAATTGTATGAATAATTATTTGTTTTATGATACATTTTATTTTACTATTTAACAAAAAAAACCTTATGAGATGGTCATAAGCGATATTTTGTAAAAGGAAGTGTTATCTTCCCTGGATGTTAAATTCCATTGACAGCTTTTACAGAAATGACCGAGGTTTTCCGAATCCGAATGTCCACTTTTGAAACGGCGCCGTTGATTGCACAACAATCTTGGATGGCTTCAATCACCTTTTTGCCATGTATTTGGCCTATTAGAACAGAGGCTTGATCGGGTATGACTGAGCTGCCTCTGTGGGGAGAGAATGACTGAAACTAAACAAATAGAAACATATTTTAGCCTGAGAAGCCCATACGTCAGTCCGCACTTAATTCTAAGGATCATTTTTGCGAATTCCATTCATTAAAAACTCGTGAACATGTACCATGGCCAATTTATATGCTAAATGGTACATTTGTTGACTCCGTGACTCCTTATCATGGCAACTGGGACCAAGCAATTAAATCATCTTCTCCTAAGTAGCAGGAGCAAGGAAAGTTGAAATGTTCTGTAAAGACAACATATTACTTTGGCAATGGGAAATTTGAATTGTACAATTGTAGACACTGCAACTTGTAGTAGGGCCATGAGGGATATGTCTTGAAACCAATTTATGTATTAAACCCATAAACAAACAAGTAAAAATCTTGACTTAAATACTATTCAGCGTTCATACTATTTCCGTTTTTCTTCCAAGATACTTATTAATTAAGGCTTTGAAAGTTGAAATTCAGTGTCGAGATTTCTAAGCTGATGGGAATTATATCTGTCATGGAAACACTGTTCTCGCGTGAATGGATCCGGAGGAGCTCATGGAGCCTGTAACTACTTATTTTTTTTATAATGTTGAAGTTTCAAATATGTTTCTCTAAGTAAGTACATCACAAAACACATTTTGCTAAACAATTCAAATAAATTAAGCTCAAAACATCCAAAGCAACAGTCAAAAGTGTTTGAAACATGTTTTACATGACGATTGACAACATATTCATTTACACACTCACAAAATCATAATATTAAGAAGTCAGCCCGTCCGTTTCATCACATACTGTTTTGCCTTCATACAAATTAACGTAATGACATAATGATTCTAATCTCACATAGGCATTCCAACCTGTCCATTATATCATAAAACAGTGTTTTCAATGAAATTCTTAAAAGGGTCATATATATTCATTAAAACCAAATTCACACATCCAACTTACATGAATATACTAGTTATATAGCCTATTAAAAATGATCAGATCGTTTCGATCAAAAACTTTTATTCTGACAGCTTAAGCTTAGTTTCCAAACTTACGTTTGACATATTGACGCTCGTTAATGTCCGGTTTTCGATCACCATCGTGAATTCAAACCGTCTTGTTGTCCCTATACGACTTTGATTACCTTTATAATGATACTTTCCTTCAACAATCAACAATTCTCGACTAGATAATACTATAAGGGCCGTTTAGCATATATAACCCACGACAATTCACGGAGTGGCTCTTTAATTAATTAACCCTATACTGCTTATATACGCGATTCTACGCTTCTGCCCTTTACTGCTTTTCTACGCGATTCTACGTTTCTGCCCTTTACTGCTTTTCTACGCGATTCTACGCCTTTTCTAACCATCAGAAAAAATGCAATATTTCAAAGTTATCCTGCTGAAATATTCTTAAATTGTGTTTGAAATGCATACTTCAGGGTATGTTTTGTTATTCCTGTCCATATTCAATACCAAACAACAATTTTAAAATGATGAAAATCTTGAGATAAAAATCTTGTCGGCAAAATCGGTGATCACCGGAAAACAAAGTTTTAGGTCATTCCAGCCAATCAGGGACGAGCGATCGCTACAGTAACTGAAGAGTAACGTTGCCCCTGAAATTTTATTTCGTCCACGTTAAGAAATTTACATTTCCCGTTGAGGAATATTTTTGATTAGGTGACCGGAACCTTTTCTAAATAAATTTATATTTATTTTGGCCAATAACACACTTGACAGTAATATTGTTGACGGTGTGAGCGACCCGGAAGTGGACCTAGTTTGTTTACATCGAAAACGAGAACGACGTCGTCGCCGTAAATAGGACAATCAAATCGACACTAGCCATCAGATATAACACTTCAGTTGGTGACAGTGAGTATCAACCTTTCTGTAAAATATTTAATTGTCACTGTTATACAGTCGAATGAAGGGCAGTTGATTTATCCCTGTAAATATATCAAAAAATTTTTTAGTCATTCGAGTCATGCATGCATTTGATCTGTCTTCAATCAACCAAATGCGTCAGTTTTAGTCAATGATGCGTAATCGCGTCATAGGTCGCATTTTCATTCACTGCCCAAACAGAATTAAATGTGAGTTGACAGAATAAAATGATTCTTGTCAGACAAATGCCTCTAGATTTGTTTCACCTATCATTCAATTTTGTGAAAGAATTATAACTGATTCATTGCAACAAGTTATGTAATTATAACATGATTTTATTAATATTTAAGGAGATCATTAAAAAAATTAATTGCTCTGTACTGAACTTGACTTCTTCACTGGGTGTAATGTGTACGCGAGGACGTTCGTTGTTACTGATCAGTCACGTGACTCTTAGAGCGAGAGACGTGTTATCATTGACCTGATCACTACATTAAAATTGAATTATCACCATAATTCTGATAAATCATGTATCGATATTGGTATATATCTATTACTAAGGTTTAACCATTTACTAATACACATCGAGAAGTCATGAAAACAAACATATGTTTGTCTTTTTAAACTTGATGACTGCAGTAACTGTACTAACATCTAAATTAATCAACATATCTTAGACATAATCATACCTATTTAACCCTTGATAAACCTAAAAACAGACTGCAAATGTTGAAAGGGTTGCGAACTGCATTAACGAGGTTTGGACGAGGTGAATAAGTAATCTTGAAACGAATCGTAGTGTACGGATTGTTCAGTCTAGGTATACGGATCGTTAGTGATTGCACCAAACCTAGTGTACGGAATGTGGTGATTGACTTTCTTGAACAAAATGACAGTATTGTGCCAAAATATTAAATTTTTGTTTGAAATAGATCACTTACAGAATGTGATATCATTTAAAACATCATTTCTTAATTAAGACATACTAGCTAATAGTAGCTATGTTATAGATTGTCCATTCCTCAAAATTTCATCATTTCGAAAGATGTGTGTATGGCATTTCTCAAAGTATCCATTTATCCAATACACATAACGAAACATGTGTCTTAAGCTTAACTACCAACGTCCAAATACAGAAGGTCATCAACTTGTCAATTGATTAAATGTAACAACGGTAAAAAGCGATCAAGGCATTGGATAAACATTATTAACTCAAAATCTAATAAAACTGGAACTTCTTTTAACTCAATATGTGAATATAACAAACGTCCTCCTGCACAAAATAAACAATGTTTAGCTTATCTGGCCTGTAAGACTCCTTGGCTAATGAGGATTATAAATTGTAGCTTTGGTGGCCCTGTGGCCCCTAATAAGGGCCATAGGGACACACCCTTAAAACCTATTTTCATCTTCTTATCCAGAACCTTAAGGCCTAGAGAGCGGAAACTTGGTGTACAGACTCCTTGACTAGTGAGGATTATGAATTGTAGCTTTGGTTCATAATTGTGTGTTTCTGCAAGATATTGTTACTGAAAAAGCAAATATCCCAAGACATTGACCATTTTAGTTTAGTGTTGTCCGTTTCCACACTTCCATCTAATGTCACCAAATCATACCGTAAATATGTGTTCGCCTGGAAACGGTTATTTTGGTGTAGGAGAGAATATCTAGTTTAATGAGAGGTTTAACAACGGAATGCTGGAAAACACGAATGAACATGAATATTTAGCATACTTACTCCAATTTTAAAAGCATTTTATTTCAATTACAAGGGGTACTATAACAACAATTTAAACATTAAAATCGCTAGTAACCACAAACTTGTTGAAAAAGATATCTGCTTTGGATTTGATTGACGGCCCTGTCTTCCTGTTTGTCTGATGATCTGAATGATTAATTCTAATATAAATAGTCTCCTATGTATGTTTAAGGAGCTGATGAATGTAGAGAGTCCTTAATATCGTAGATGCTTCTTTCGGCTCCCTGAGGGCAGTGCAACATTCATGCTGTCTGTATATATATACAAATTTATAAAGTTACAGATAAAACGTTGTTTTTGATACTGCTAAATGATAGACTATGATTTAATAGACATTTTAGTTGTAAAGTTTGTTTTTCAAAACCAATTTGTTTGGATTTATTAAGAAAATAAAGCAAATTCAATCAGGCACAATCCGTACCCTCGATCCGTATCCTGTATAAAACCATCTTCCTACGCAAAGCCTAAAAGGCCAGTTTCCAAACTGTCATTTTATGCCTTGCTGCAGAGACTTTACTTTTCTGTGCTGCTATAGTGCCCCTACAGAGTAGAGAGCAAGCACAGAAAACTCAAGGCTATGCAGCAAGGCATAAAATGACAGTTTGGAAACTGGCCTTTTAGGCTCTGCGTAGGAAGATGAAACATGATCGGTAACATTCCGTACACCGGAAAACTTTAGCAATGAAAATACACGATAAAACTTTGACAACTGATTATTAAACATTCACACTGTGCCATACCTTGAAATTTCGCCATTGCTTGCAGCTATTATCAAAGCAATTATACATCATACAAATGTTTGATAAAGTGGACATTAAATACTATATATGTAGGCAAAATGTACAGAGATCGTCAAAATTTTGACGACATTTATTGACAGGCAGTTACCAATATGTTAGTTTGCAAAAATTCAGTGAAATTCATCTTCTATTTGCATTCATAGGTTCGTGCATAGATATTTGCCCATGAAGTAATCGATAGTTAAAAGTTCATATTTATTCATAAAATGCTCGTAATCGTATAAAATTGCAATCTAAATGATAAAATAGAGCCATTGGCTCTGTAGCTCATCAGGCATCATATCAAGTTTGCTTTATACAGGCAAGATGAGCTAAAAATGAAACTGATGTTACCTATTGCAAGAAAACCTATAAAAAAATAGAGCCATTGGCTCTGTAGCTCATCAGGCTTCATTATCAATTATGCTTTATATATATTAGGGGTCACAGGACCACCAAAGCTACAATTCATTATCCTCATCAGTCAAGGAGTCTGTACACAAAGTTTCAGCTTTCTAGGCCTCATGGTTCTAGAGAAGAAGATGAATATAGGTTTTTAGGGCGTGGCCCCTGTGGCCCTTATTAGGGGTCACAGGGCCACCAAAGCTACAATTTATAATCCTCACTAGTCAAGGAGTCTGTACACAAAGTTTCAGCTTTCTAGGCCTCATGGTTCTGGAGAAGAAGATGAAAAATATTTTTAGGGCGTGGCCCCTGTGGCCCTTATTAGGGGTCACAGGGCCACCAAAGCTACAATTTATAATCCTCACTAGTCAAGGGGTCTGTACACAAAGTTTCAGCTTTCAAGGCCTCATGGTTCTGGAGAAGAAGATGAAAATAGGTTTTTAGGGCGTGGCCCCTGTGGCCCTTATTAGGGGTCACAGGGCCACCAAAGCTACAATTTATAATCCTCACTAGTCAAGGGGTCTGTACACAAAGTTTCAGCTTTCTAGGCCTCATGGTTCTGGAGAAGAAGATGAAAATAGGTTTTTAGGGCGTGGCCCCTGTGGCCCTTATTAGGGGTCACAGGGCCACCAAAGCTACAATTTATAATCCTCACTAGTCAAGGGGTCTGTACACAGAGTTTCAGCTTTCTAGGCCTCATGGTTCTGGAGAAGAAGATGAAAATAGGTTTTTAGGGCGTGGTCCCTGTGGCCCTTATTAGGGGTCACAGGGCCACCAAAGCTACAATTTTTAATCCTCACTAGTCAAGGAGTCTGTTCACAAAGTTTTAGGTTTCTAGGCCTCATAGTTCTGGAGAAGAAGATGAAAATAGGTTTTAAGGGCGTGGCCCCTGTGGCCCTTATTAGGGGTCACAGGGCCACCAAAGCTACAATTTTTAATCCTCACTAGTCAAGGAGTCTGTACACAAAGTTTCAGCTTTCTAGGCCTTATGGTTCTGGAGAAGAAGTCGAAATTCCACAAAGTTTACGGACGGATGGACGGATGGACGGACGGACGGACGGACGGACGCCGGACACCATGCCATGCCATAAGCCCATCGGGCCTTACAGGCCAGATGAGCTAAAAATTACAAAACAAATATATTATTATTCAACACTTTCTAGATCGCCAATATCAGACAGTGAAAGAAGTCCACACTAAAATATCCAAGAAAAAATAAATTTGCCACATCTTTGTGTACATCTGGACTTTCAGTCCTGATGAGCTAAAATTTGACAAAAATATGTGCCTGAATGTCTCGGTCCTCGCATTAAAAGTCACGTGACAAATCAGTAACAGCGAACGTCCTCGCGTACACATTACACCCAGTTCTTGATGGTGGAGGAATTACATTACCAGCTGTGTCACTCTGGTGAACAGCCACAGAGCGGATGATATCCCGAAAGACAGCACGTACGTTTTATTGAAAGTGATGTCCAACCAGGACAAAGGAGAGGTACATGTGGTGATCTCGAAAGAAAGGGATGTGCAAGTGAGACGAGACTGGTATCTGAAGCCCCCGCTCCAGAATCTGATGTACAAACAGGTACACTCTTAAATGGCTTCACTCACACGGGAAGGGGGAGTCCGCTGTTCGCTACGCGAGCAGCCGAAAGAGCGAATCACTCTAAGTGAAGGACTCGTTCTATCCGGAATGCAAGGGAAGCGAAATCACCAAGTGGTGTGAAACCTACCCCATGCTGCATGCGCTAGACTGGCCCGTAAGTGCAGCACGAATAGGCTTGGCTTGTCTGAGGTAGGCAGTTACAATCAATAAACGCCAAAACAAACAACTTCTGGAAGCACAAAAGGTATAAGGGCTGCAAATCCGTTGCCTGATAAACTAAGTTTTATAGTAAAGAATCCATAAAAAAAGATAATATCGTAACGGGGGTAAAAAAATTGCCAACGAGGTAAAAAAATGGCCAAGAATGAAAACCCTATGAGCTGAATTCATATTGTTGACACCTTTGTGTAGGACGATTATACAAGTTCGGTGGTTTTCATTCAAGTCGGGAACCCTTTGCTTTCCGAGAATTACGGCCTCCTCTGTAGGTAATCAGTGCCATTGCCAATACTTATAAGCAAAATATGGTGTTGCAATGTTTCGGTCAATTCTTCGATACAATGTATATTATTTATACTCTGAATGAATTGAACTTTCGAGTATGCTTCAAAGCGCGCGACCATATAGGTTGGTACTCTCCCCATCTTCAGGTAGCGTTATTGTAGCTGGGTGAACGAAGTGCAAGGTGGATGGCGTGCCTTGCCCAAGGACACAACACGGTGTTCAGCCCATGTTACACATATTTGGTGTCTCCCGGGATTTTTGGCGCGACAGGCCCGTATGCTAACAACTACACCACCGTGCTCTACAGCTGTGTACCTTAAATTTGTCCACTTATACCTTTTAGCAAATACCATGTTATTTGGAATGTCTTTGAGGCATCATAGCATTGCAAATACAAAACAGATCATGTTGAAATTTGACTTCATAAATTAAGATTCTATTTGCGTTAACATATTTGTATTTCGTACCTAGCAGTTAACGTAACAATTTGGGCAGGTCATTGAAGTGGCAAGAGGTAAAAAAAAATAATAATTTTTTAATCTTTAAAATCTTTCATAAGTTATCAACAGTTTTCAGCCTCCGTCATATTTGTTCCTCCGCATTAGAGATATAGAGTATGTTGATAGGATCACATATGTCAAAATTTGAAATCGATGTTATCACATCGGGAACCACAAACTATTACTGAAAATAACAAGTTAAAGGTCAATCAGAGCGAAAATACGACCATTCAAAGTCAGGATTTTGATCGAAAACCGGACAATTAGGCTCAAGTGGCGCGCGCAAATTCCCCAAACGTAATTTTGAAACCTTGTCATAAGCTGACAGGAAGATATATTCGATTCAATAGTGTTTATTAGGTATTGAAACTAATAGGTAAATTAATTTGGATGCATAATTTCGAATATTAAACGTATTTGAGATGTTTTCTTGATTTTTCAATAAAATCAAGCATTTTAGGGATACTATGCATGTATGGATATATTTGCAAGTCCAGTGGTTAGATATGAACTACAATCAGAATATTAGAAATTTTGTAGCTGAGCAAAACCAAATAATGTTTTAGGAAAGATAGTCTGTGTCACTTAAGTGTATATGTTGTTGCTGATTTTTTTCTCAGGGAAACTATATTTAATTCATATATCAAAATTTAAGAAAATTGGAATTTCAGTAAATTACCCCATCTGTCTTTTTTTTCATGCCAAATTTTGAAATATCCACAATTGACCAGATCATCCCAAAATATGGTTTGAGAGTAGTAATTTGAACATTTAAGAATCATGTCATCAAAATCTTATTTACGTTTAAATGGAATACGCCGAAAATATAGATCCGAAAAAGTTAAAATAAAAAAGCACACCTTCACATGTTGAATGATACATATACCATAAGTAACTTTTCTTGGTCCAATGGTTTTGAACTTCTGCTCTGGAAACGAAATTCTCAGTTCAGTCTCCGCGAAAACCGTTAACATAAAAAACCTGTCCACGGCACATGTACACATGTTGACTTATCCACATGCCAAGTTGAAATAAGCTTGATCTCAAAGTTTTGGAGTTATGCTCCCGAAACGAAATGATTACGGACGGACGGACGGACAGGACGATGGCTTTATCGAACGTTATACCGAATGACGTAAAGAATTATGCTTACCAACTTAAAGGTCCAAAAAATTCAAACTCTTCTTCAAGTCTTCCCGTTGATGTTTATCAGACCGTCGGTGGCGAATTAAATTATACGCATTTGTATAAGATATATATATTTGTTAATGTTATCCTGCTAAGCAACACATATCATCACGTGATATAAAATATATCATTACCTCATGAAGGTCACATGAAGATGTGCTGTCCACAGATTTAGAGAGGTTTCTTACCTGTTGCTAAAGATAGGCCTAGAAGTCCCCCGCGTTCTCAGCGACTTACTCTATGAACCATTCAACAATCAATCAATAAATCAATCTTCATTCACTCGAAAGCACCAACGGTGGTACAAGAGCAGAAAGTTAAATGCGCAGGAAGATTTTTATACTTATTGGGGTTCTACCCAATTCACCATAGATCATGAAATTTGGTGTAGATTTACGAAGTCCAGTCACCATTTTGAGAAATTTTAGATGTAAGTTTTCAATCAGATCGTTACCCCAAATTTCCGAACCATACGTTAAAATCGGTAGAATCATCCTATCAAAAGCTGATAAGAAACAATCCAATGGTAAATCAATATGTCGTGATCTCTTAAGTAAACTATACATAGCCTTTGAAGCGTTTTCAGCAATGGATTTGATGCATGTAACCAACCTTTTGATTCGGTGAAGTTTGATTCCTAGAATCTGATATATATATGTATCAACTATTTCAATATCATTATCGCCATAACTAAAATACCGTTTTGTTTTATTTGCCGGACCCCTGCCGAATATCAAGATTTTAGTTTTAGCGGTATTAACATGTGGTTTCCACAAGTTACAATACTCCTCAAAAGAATCAAAATATTTTTGTAGATCCTTTGGAGTTTTTTGCAAATAAAACTATCGCAGCGTAAAGGAGTATAAGTAATCTTATCAATACCAGCGCATAAAAGGTCCACTCTGACACCGTTACATCCATTCTGTAACATAAAGGTTTCAAGATCGTTCAAATATATTGAGAACAAAAGGGGTGACAAGTTTTTCCCCTGACGAACACCTCTATTACAAGAGAAGTATTTTGATTTTTTGCTGTTAATTTCAACGATTGATTTAATATTGCTGTATCCTTGTGTAATGGGTTTTCAGTCAGTTAGGGAATAAAGACCTGTATTTGAAAAATTACCACATTTATTGATAAGAAGTTACTCTTAATCCTTTATTGCCATATTATCTAATGGAAAACTCATGAAAACCAATTATATTCAACATTTGTACAACATAGAATGCTTTTAACAAAACTTTTAAAAAGTCCTGACTTTGGATTGTATTGTATTTTCAGTCACTTTCTTGAACCTCTGTTATTTAGAATATTCAGGATATTTTTTCAAAGTTTATGTTCCATAATGACACAGAAAGTTGACATAAGTCTAACTTAAACTATTTAATTGATATTTTTAGTAACTATTATTCTAAATAAACATAACTTTGATTCATCATATTTCATAATGAAAAATCGAAAAACCTAACTATTTCTCCGACAGGAATATCAGTTCTGATCGTTTAAGGTGCTTTGATAAAGGCTTCTGGAAGGAAGTTTAGTATTCTGTTTATTACTTGCCCTAAAAATCACGTAAACTTGCCGAAAATGTGCAGAAACTAACAGTTCCGCGACTCGGCACCCATTGTGACGATGCGCTTACATTGCGACGTCACAACAGCTCACTTCTGTGACGTCATATTTGCATTGTGATATTACACTAGTTTAATATTGCTGTTTATTACTCAACCGTGGTGAGATCAGTCATTAGATAATAATGTGTGTTACCAGCTCGTGCAAAGAAACGGAACTACTTTCGAACGTCACATGGCATTGTCCAATCACGTGACTCATAAGTGGCGACTGTCAAATTTTACATTCTCAACAAAATGTTAATTTATGTAAAAGAATATTATATTAGCGTTTTTTTAAATGCATTATCGTTTTGCTACCCAGCACAAATCAATCGTTCGCTTGATCACTTGTCTACCTGCTGTGCCGTCACAAGCGGGGTTGCCTCCTCTGCCTACCGTAACATTAACGTGGTGCTTCGACTGTTTACTTGCTTCGATGCCACCATAACCTTTCCCTTCAACAAACACACAATCCTAACATGTTATCGTGTAACTACCTTTACACAAGTTCTATCTCCCGATTCTATCAACAATTCAGTAACTCATGTCATTCAATCAATCGCTGCCGTTGACACTGTTCGCCTACATAACGTGACCTAGAAACAGGACACATTCCGATGACGTCACTTGGCGATCTGATGACGTCACTTTGCGAGTGCATGATGTGTTGACAGTTTTCGTTGCTTCTTAAGGGTTTATTTTATCAATGCATCTTTTGATAATGAAATATTATTTCACCAATACACTTTGTATCATGTTTATAGGCGTATGACATGTGTAAACATAAAAAAATAGCGAACTATTTTATTTAGACTCATAGAAATTCATACGCTGGTTTCCTGATTGTTCCAAGTCAGCTGATTCTTGTTTTGACGATTTGTCTACATAAATATTGGTATGAGAGTTGAGTAATAAATAAAATACTTAACTCATGGTAATGTGATAAAATTTTTAAGCAACTCGTGAATAGAATTTGGTATCAGACTCACTTTCGTTCGTCTGATACCAATTCTATACACTCGTTGCTTAAAAATGTTATCACATTACCATTCGTTTAGTATTCTCTATATAAATATTACACTGCGGTATCTTACACGGGCGTGTAATAACAATATATATTATCACATCAAGACATCTCATTATGTAAATAATTACAAGGAAATTAGGTGGACAGTTATTAGAGCAAGGTTTGAAAATAAAAAGAATTTCATTCCCATTTAAATAATGGTATTAGAAAATTTTCTTTTAAATGTGATGTTTTTTATGTTTTTGCCGTAATATTTTTTCTTCAGCAAATTATATTTTAAATGACTATTCCTAGATGAA